>BPLT01000170.1:0-1376646 GCA_019656295.1 Rhododendron mucronatum var. ripense
CTCTTCTCTCTCCCTCCTCTCTCGGCCTCTCTATCTCTCTCTCTCTCTCTTGGCCTCTCTCTCCTCTCTCTCCCTCTCCCTCTCTTGCATAGTACATACACACACACACACACACACACATATATATATATATATACACTATTATGTGCAAGAAAACAAATAAAATATTAGGTACTTTTGGTACTTTGAATCAAAAGACTTAAAGGTCAAGATTTTCCCATTAAACTAATCAATAAGCACATGTGTACTTAGACAATACTTTAGTCTTCCAAGTACATATATTATATTCACATAGGTACTAATGTACTCTAGGTAGAACAACTCTCCATTAAACTAATCCAATTGAGTACAAAACCCCAATTTAAAATAATAACAAAGTACCCAGGAGAATCTTAGGTTTTTAAGTCACAAAGTACCTACATAATATAATATTGGTACTTCATCACATGGGGATTAGAAAATGACTAGTTTAATAAAACCCTAGTACTTAGTTGAAAGACTAAACCTTTTACCCAATGAATAATAAATCCCCTAACTTTTATTGTCCAATGGACAATAGTAACTAGGGAACTTTTATATTAAAATAACCCAAAATGTCCTTTTAAGCAAATTATAAAAGTCTATTCTTTTATAAATATAAGTACTTTATTCAAATCTTTCATTGAATCCCTTTAATATAAAGAATTGGGTTTCTATAATCCAATGGATAATAGTTCCCCTAATTTTTTATCGTCCAATGGATAAGGAATAAAACCAAAATAATAAAAGAAAATAAATAAGCAATTTCTCAGTCTAGGGTTGAAAAGGCTCACAAGGTTCAAAGATGGGCAAAAAGGTCCATCTATGGTTAGGGAAATGTAACTAGGTGATTTCCTAGTTTGGTTTCTCCAACAAGTCGGTTAGAAACTAACTAGTAGGGCTTTAAGTCAAGAAATGAATTTTTGAAGGGCTAAAGTGTAATTATGACAAACTACAAGATAATTAAAGCAATCCAAGCAATTTAAATTAATAACTCGAATGATAAATAAATTTTTATTTATTGAAATTCAGAGTTATTACAGGTATTCATTCGAAAAGTTATTAAATAGTTGTTGTAGTTTGTCGGATTGATATGAGTTTAAATGTTGGTTTTAGTTGACGTGCGAAAGGTTAGGGTTATCTCTAAGACGCCCGAACCCCTGAATCTAAATTAGTCAGTTCATTTTGGTAACCTCTCTTATATTTCATGTTCGCTTGTTGAGTGTCATCGCGTTTGGTGCATACTTCATCGCATGATAAAGGGTTCAACGATGATCAAAGGAGAAATGGGAAAGAATGTGGTACCGCACGAGAAGGTGGATTGGCAATAGTCGGATACATGATCTTGATAGTTATGCTTATCTCTGTTGTCATTGGGTTTCTATCGTTTGTTCTTATGTATTGCTCATTTGCATATAGAGTTTGCGTAGACTTTTCTATTGGGCTAGTGTAGTTCAAGCCTTGTATCATTTTCAGGTGTTAATCTGGAATAGTAGCTTGCATGCCTGGAGTGCTTGGAGTGTGGACACACCTTTTTGAAAGTTACCAAAGAAGTTACTTATTTATCCTTGTAATTTTCTTTTGAATGATGTATTTGTAACTCAAGTTACAATTCTTTGATTATGAAATAATTGTAAACTCTTAACTCTCTTGAGACTTGACACTTATGTTAATTTGGGGCCGTTGAGCCGACGATGTAATATTTTAAAATCTAATGGACTTGGAAGCATAATTATGGGAATGAAAGTACAATAATCTTTTCGTACGAAATATTATTGTGAGGATTTATTTGTGAAAACCCTTTACATTTATGTTAAAAATCGAGAGCGTGACACACAAAATAGGCTTCAAATTAGTTTCCAATTGCAAAAAGGGACCGCAACTGTATATAAAAATCCGGGATTCAAGTACTGTTGCTTCACGCCAATAAGGGCAGAAAATCAAACCCGATAGGGCTGCGGCGTAGGGGAAGGAAGAAAGTCTTGGGACAGGATGGCGTCGGACTTGACGATTAAAACCTGGTTGTTGGACCCAAACCTATGGCGAGCAAAGTTGAGTACGCCCGACAAGAGGAGTGGTAAGGATGGCTGATTGTGAAACTGACGGCGATGGGGATCGATAGAGCTTCCACCATGTGTAGATAAAAATAGCAAGTTTAGGGAGACATAATTAAAATCAGCGAGTTAAGGGAGACAGAGTTAATCAGTTACATCTGCAAGTGATTAAGGCTTGTCGAAGGCGGAGGAGGAGAGGATGGAGAGAAGAAGATTGAAGAAGGTTCGCATCGGAGAGATTGAGAGAGTGGAGACAATCCATGAACTAGATTTTGGCAGAAACAATAGATTTAGGTGATTTCGGTGGTGTGGTTGGAGAGGTAGAGAAAGTAAAGAAGAAGAATGGTAAAAATTGCAGTAGGATTTAATGGGTGATTTTGGTTGTAACAACCCGGTTTTTTTTAATAAATAATAATAATCATCAATACAAAAATATTATTTTTGCTAGTTAGTTTATTTAATGTGAAATTTTTTTTTATGTCGTCACACCAATTTTATTTCCGTAATCGATCGTGTGCACACGTATCCAGTGAGTGATATTTTCTAGTGGGTGTGTGTGCGTTGCACCGGATCATTTTCCCCCCTCCATATTTCTTTTACGGCAGAGAGGGAGCAAACAAAATCCCCATTTTTACTCCTTGAAATCCTCGCAATGTGACAACACCATATTAACCATAGGCTAATACTCCTCAGGCAAAAATCCAAAACCCACCTTTGTATCCCACACCATTGCACCCTTTTGTTATTTTCCCAGCCAACATTTCGGCAGAGGAGAGAGACAGAGCAGCAAGAGAGAGAAGTCAGAGAGAGAACAAAACCATCTTCTTTGTCTTAGTTCTAGCCGAGATCATCACACCACCTTCCCATTCTTTTTATTTTATCTATACAATCACCATTATGTATATCCCATTTCCTCCTACCCATCACCTACCATTTCCAACCCCATTTAGGTTCCAAAAGCAGCCCTGGAACTGCCCTGAAAATCAGCCATTTCGATACTCACCGTCGAGCTCACCACCACTTCTAATCACCGCCGGAGCCACCCTCACCGCCACCGTACATTCCCATCACCACCGTACATCGTCATCTCCATTAACCGGGTCACCACCAACCGAACTCCGCCGCTGCCCCGACCCGCCACCATATCACTCCGAAACCCGTTTCGCCGGACGAGAGGTAGTTCGGAACTCACCTCCCTAAATATATGTCGTGTCTATATTAAATTTTTTGTGTATGGCATGATTGTATTCGAATCCGACGACACCGGTCGAAACCCAGCCGGAATCGTCTCCCTTGTTTTTGACCGACTGTTTTATGCTTCTGTTCTTTTGAAAGTTTTTGGATAAATTACAGCTTTGCCCCTCACGATTTAAGAGATTATAAATCTAACTCTTGAGTAGTAAAAGTTAATATTAAGTCCAGAGGTTAATTAGTTTCCGATACCGACGCCACCGGCGGAAAAATCACTGGTTCTTTTCCGAAAAAAATATAAGCCACTGTTTTAAGGAAAAAAAAAAAAAGAATGACAGCCGCTGGGAAGGTTGAGAAGTTAGGGAATAATTTCTATTTAATCCTTAAGTTTAAATAACTTTTAAAATCACCCTAGAGAATATGAAATAATAATATAAGTCCTTAAGTTAAATATTTTTGGTTCAATGTTAATTTAATCACATGATAAATTCTATGGCATGATTAATTATGTTGCATAATTATGTGTTGTTAGCATGTTAGTATTTTTAGTTGAAATGTTAAAATGTGTGCTATGTTGTTGTGTTGATAGAATGGACAAATAGGTTCCTGGGGTTGGTTGCGATGTGCGGATTTAACATATTAGACGTGAAAATAGGATTAATGGAAAGAGAATAAAGTGAGAGACTGTGATTGGGATTCCGGACAAGGAATCCGGGGATTGAATTGTTGGAGTTTGTTTGGTGGTGATTTGTTGAAAGTTGGATTTACGAAACCCTAGGTACGGCATGGTGGAGGTCGGCTCTCGGATATTGGGACGGGACATAAGGGTGGCATTGTGCTTACGTCACAACCCGGGCTAGACGGCGCTTGAACGTTGCCGGTGAATTTCAACCCGGGCTGGACGGTGTTCGAGCGTTGCCGGTGAAGTTTTATCCGAACTTATGGTCGCGGATGGGATACCGGGTATATAACTTAGGTATCTTTCATCCGGATCTGGAAAAGGGGAGTCTGACCACACCAGTGTTGTGCCAGAGGTTATGGGTAGGAATGGATCTGTGGATAAGGTCCGAGATTTCACATAGGTTAAAGGATAGTAATGAAAGAAAAGTTGATTGTTCTCCTTTTACGTTATTTCTAATGCATGTTAATTATATTCCTATTGCTTGTAAGTTATGGGTTCGGGTGAGTTTTGGCTACTGAGCGTCATCGCTCACGGTACTATGTTGCCCTGGTGACTCGAACGCCAGGTACCGAAGATGGAACAGAAGTGTCGTACGATTCGATCGAGTTCAATCCTATTGAGGAAGAAGCTGAAAACCTTGGTTTCCGTGCACATAGTTGCTCTGATTAATTTAAGTCGACTTTATTTTGGAAGCTTCTAAGTTTATTTGGAAAATGTAATATTTTGATTTATTCGAAATGGTTGTAATATAATGACATATGCTTTTGAAATGGTGATGTAGTAAATTTGTGAATTTCTTTTTTTAAAATAATTTTTTTAAAAATATTTTTAATGTCTCCGAATTTTCGGGGCGTTACAAATGGTATCAGAGCTTTAGGTTCAAACCCTCGGCCTTGGGTAGATTGGGTAGATCACTTTCCAAGAGTGTTATCCGGGGTAGTTATGTGTTTAATCTATCTATTGTCTTAGCTACTATACGATTTTTTTTTTATAAGAGTACATATAAATATGTTTTGTCGCCCGAAGCAACTCCGTCAAAGTACTGAAGTAAATGACTCCGAGAAACAGATAGAAGAACTTACTCCTATTGCATATGTAAGCCGATCAACACAGTCAAAAGTTCTTATTCGAAGACGCGATGTGATAGACCTTGATAATCGTGGGAGAAGAGATTGAGGCCGTCGAAGAGGCTACCTATGAAATTAAGTACCTGATGAGAGATGATCTTCCTTCTTCGTTTAGATTACGATCAGAGATAAGTTGGGAAGGGTAGGGTCATTGTGTGAACGTACCGTGAGAAAACTTAAGTCTTGCATGTATAACTAATAGTTAGGGCTAATTGTAATAGTCACGTGTTTGGCCATTTGCACTTCCTGCATAGATATGTGGTATTTTCTGCATAAATATTTTCCATTGTTTTGTAAAAAAAGAAAAAAGAAAAGAAGAAGGTGTTCTGTTTTTTTTAAAAAAAAAGGAATATTTGCATGTCATTATATAGAAAAAAAATTCAAAATTTGTTTTATTCTTGCAATTTCAAAATCCTTTGCCATGAATCCGTAGTTAGAAACCCCTTAATAACTTCGCATGAACACTAATGCCAACGCCGCCGACATGTTTACGCCAATCTCGAGGTCGATGCAACATGAAGTCCAATGTGATACTGAGTAACATGGAGGTCATGCAAGTTCTATAAACGATTGCCACATCGACTATTTTGACACCCCAATCTCAAGCGCCGTAGACCCCTCGAGAAAGTAGATAGATTGACGAATAAAAACATGATGTTGTCAGAGATCCGAAATCATCACCTAGCTAAATACTATGCCACTACATCCGATGAAGACACCATCATAGTTCAAACAAACCAGGAAGAGCTCAAGGTCGTGAATATCTGAGAAAGCGGTAACCATTCTCTTGAAATGAAGTTCTATTTTTTTTAAGGGGGATAGACGAGCTATTGACGATTATTCATCTAAGTCCCCATTCTCATTTAATCGATTGTATCCTAACTACCTGCTACCTTCAATCTCTCTTGGCTCTTCTTAAAATCACCTTCATTATGACTCACTATTATTAAAGCTGCAATTTTAACTAAAGCTCAAATCGTTGAACTCTTTGTCTATTCCAAACACCTAACTCTTGTGACATTTCCTTTTATGAGTTGGGTATTCCTAAAAATCATTTTATTCCAACCTCTCTTAATTTGATTTGATTTGAAGTCAACAATTTACTCAATTATGAGTCTAACTTTTCTGATCCATTGAATACTTCATGTTTGGAGCAATCCTCATTTATTTCGACTAGCGCACTATTAGCTCTCCACAACCTTCGATTCTTTTGATACCACAACGAGGCATGTGTCCAATCTTACAAAACTCTAATTCCGTAAACGTCGTTTAATTTTCAATGTTGGAACTTTCCAGTTCTTGAACGCACATATTATTGTTGTGCTTCACTTTCTTTGAGCTTTGTATCCTGTCTTGAGCCAATAAAATTCAATAATCATTCTATCAATTCCTTGTTCTATTTTAAGAATGGACTTGCAAGTCATTGCTTATTTTTCAATTGTACCCAATATATTTTTTATGATAACTAGAGTTAGATGCTTGTTTGAAACGCATTTGGCCAATGTGGTGCAAAATAAATATCTAGTTCGATTTTTCATCGTTGGACCTTATAATCCTTCAAAACCTATCAATAGATTGATATTTCTTATGTGAACCCATGTTACCTCATTCCATTGCAATGTTTGGTAGACCAAGTACTTGTTTGTTTCACTTGCATGTTAAATCTTTAATTAGAACTATTACAATGGTGAAACTCTTCCAAATCATTAAGTTTGACTTCGGTTAACTCGATTCTCGTTGTTCTCGTGTTTCAACTCAACTCAAAACTACTCATACCTTTGACTCGTGGAGGAGGATATGTTCGTCCTCTCTATTCGGTTCTATGACCTTCGAGCATTTGAGTCATGTTTGAAATCTCTTGAAAATTCTCTCCTTATCGTTTCTTTTGGAGAAAAGTATCATCCACCATCTACGAGGTAGGACATCTTACAGCAGACTCTACATCAACGATATTATTTGATGGCACTGAATGCCGGATCTAGAGTTTCTGATCGAGACCCCGCTTCACCTCTAACTTTTGGGGAAGCCTGCAGAAAGCATTGGGAACAGATATCCGCATGAGCACAGCTTTTCACTCTCAAACTGATGAACAATCTAAGAAGACAATTCAAACCCTGAAGGACATGCTTCGAGTTTTTGTGTTGGATTTTAAAGGAAGTAGGGAGAGACACCTACCGCTGGTGGAGTTTGCCAATGGCAGCAGTTACCAAGCTAGCATCGGGATGACCCTTATGAAGCAGTGTACGGACGACCATGCCGATCGCCCATCTATTGGACCGAGGTTAGAGAAGACGCTCTACTTGGATCTGAGCTAGTCTGAGAAACTACTGAGAAGGTAAAGGTGATCAGGGAGCGACTTTTGACTGCACAGAACAGACGAAAGAGTCATGCTGACAAGGGAGTAAGGTCTTTGACGTTTAATGTGGGAGACAATGTGTTCCTGAAAATCAAGCCACACTGTGGGATCTTCCGATTTGGCAAGAAAGGGAAATTATCGCCTTGCTACATTGGTCCGTTCGATGTCTTGGAGTAAATTGGAAAAGTAGCCTATCGCCTCGCTTTACCACCGTAGATCGCTAAAGTTCACAACGTTTTTCACGTCTCCGTGATACGGAAATATATGGCCCATCCTTACCCACGTGTTCAACTGGGAGGTAGTCACACTGAATGTGGATACGATCATTAAAGAGCAACCGGTGAAATTTAGGATCATGGAGAAAAGTTACCGAAGGACAAGCAATCAAATTAGTCAAAGCCCTATGGAGACACTGAGGACTGAAGGAATCAACTTGAGAATGTGATGACACAATGAAGACCAACTATCCGCAGCTATTTCGAACCGAAGATGCGCCTTAATTTTGAGGACGAAATTGTTTTAAGGGGGATAGATTGTAACAACCCGGTTTTTTTTAATAAATAATAATAATCATCAATACAAAAATATTATTTTTGCTAGTTAGTTTATTTAATGTGAAATTTTTTTTTATGTCGTCACACCAATTTTATTTCCGTAATCGATCGTGTGCACACGTATCCAGTGAGTGATATTTTCTAGTGGGTGTGTGTGCGTTGCACCGGATCATTTTCCCCCCTCCATATTTCTTTTACGGCAGAGAGGGAGCAAACAAAATCCCCATTTTTACTCCTTGAAATCCTCGCAATGTGACAACACCATATTAACCATAGGCTAATACTCCTCAGGCAAAAATCCAAAACCCACCTTTGTATCCCACACCATTGCACCCTTTTGTTATTTTCCCAGCCAACATTTCGGCAGAGGAGAGAGACAGAGCAGCAAGAGAGAGAAGTCAGAGAGAGAACAAAACCATCTTCTTTGTCTTAGTTCTAGCCGAGATCATCACACCACCTTCCCATTCTTTTTATTTTATCTATACAATCACCATTATGTATATCCCATTTCCTCCTACCCATCACCTACCATTTCCAACCCCATTTAGGTTCCAAAAGCAGCCCTGGAACTGCCCTGAAAATCAGCCATTTCGATACTCACCGCCGAGCTCACCACCACTTCTAATCACCGCCGGAGCCACCCTCACCGCCACCGTACATTCCCATCACCACCGTACATCGTCATCTCCATTAACCGGGTCACCACCAACCGAACTCCGCCGCTGCCCCGACCCGCCACCATATCACTCCGAAACCCGTTTCGCCGGACGAGAGGTAGTTCGGAACTCACCTCCCTAAATATATGTCGTGTCTATATTAAATTTTTTGTGTATGGCATGATTGTATTCGAATCCGACGACACCGGTCGAAACCCAGCCGGAATCGTCTCCCTTGTTTTTGACCGACTGTTTTATGCTTCTGTTCTTTTGAAAGTTTTTGGATAAATTACAGCTTAGCCCTTCACGATTTAAGAGATTATAAATCTAGCTCTTGAGTAGTAAAAGTTAATATTAAGTCCAGAGGTTAATTAGTTTCCGATTCCGACGCCACCGGCGGAAAAATCACTGGTTCTTTTCCGAAAAAAATATAAGCCACTGTTTTAAGGAAAAAAAAAAAAAAGAATGACAGCCGCTGGGAAGGTTGAGAAGTTAGGGAATAATTTCTATTTAATCCTTAAGTTTAAATAACTTTTAAAATCACCCTAGAGAATATGAAATAATAATATAAGTCCTTAAGTTAAATATTTTTGGTTCAATGTTAATTTAATCACATGATAAATTCTATGGCATGATTAATTATGTTGCATAATTATGTGTTGTTAGCATGTTAGTATTTTTAGTTGAAATGTTAAAATGTGTGCTATGTTGTTGTGTTGATAGAATGGACAAATAGGTTCCTGGGGTTGGTTGCGATGTGCGGATTTAACATATTAGACGTGAAAATAGGATTAATGGAAAGAGAATAAAGTGAGAGACTGTGATTGGGATTCCGGACAAGGAATCCGGGGATTGAATTGTTGGAGTTTGTTTGGTGGTGATTTGTTGAAAGTTGGATTTACGAAACCCTGGGTACGGCATGGTGGAGGTCGGCTCTCGGATATTGGGACGGGACATAAGGGTGGCATTGTGCTTACGTCACAACCCGGGCTAGACGGCGCTTGAACGTTGCCGGTGAATTTCAACCCGGGCTGGACGGCGTTCGAGCGTTGCCGGTGAAGTTTTATCCGAACTTATGGTCGCGGATGGGATACCGGGTATATAACTTAGGTATCTTTCATCCGGATCTGGAAAAGGGGAGTCTGACCACACCAGTGTTGTGCCAGAGGTTATGGGTAGGAATGGATCTGTGGATAAGGTCCGAGATTTCACATAGGTTAAAGGATAGTAATGAAAGAAAAGTTGATTGTTCTCCTTTTACGTTATTTCTAATGCATGTTAATTATATTCCTATTGCTTGTAAGTTATGGGTTCGGGTGAGTTTTGGCTACTGAGCGTCATCGCTCACGATACTATGTTGCCCTGGTGACTCGAACGCCAGGTACCGAAGATGGAACAGAAGTGTCGTACGATTCGATCGAGTTCAATCCTATTGAGGAAGAAGCTGAAAACCTTGGTTTCCGTGCACATAGTTGCTCTGATTAATTTAAGTCGACTTTATTTTGGAAGCTTCTAAGTTTATTTGGAAAATGTAATATTTTGATTTATTCGAAATGGTTGTAATATAATGACATATGCTTTTGAAATGGTGATGTAGTAAATTTGTGAATTTCTTTTTTTAAAATAATTTTTTTAAAAATATTTTTAATGTCTCCGAATTTTCGGGGCGTTACAAATGGTATCAGAGCTTTAGGTTCAAACCCTCGGCCTTGGGTAGATTGGGTAGATCACTTTCCAAGAGTGTTATCCGGGGTAGTTATGTGTTTAATCTATCTATTGTCTTAGCTACTATACGATTTTTTTTTATAAGAGTACATATAAATATGTTTTGTCGCCCGAAGCAACTCCGTCAAAGTACTGAAGTAAATGACTCCGAGAAACAGATAGAAGAACTTACTCCTATTGCATATGTAAGCCGATCAACACAGTCAAAAGTTCTTATTCGAAGACGCGATGTGATAGACCTTGATAATCGTGGGAGAAGAGATTGAGGCCGTCGAAGAGGCTACCTATGAAATTAAGTACCTGATGAGAGATGATCTTCCTTCTTCGTTTAGATTACGATCAGAGATAAGTTGGGAAGGGTAGGGTCATTGTGTGAACGTACCGTGAGAAAACTTAAGTCTTGCATGTATAACTAATAGTTAGGGCTAATTGTAATAGTCACGTGTTTGGCCATTTGCACTTCCTGCATAGATATGTGGTATTTTCTGCATAAATATTTTCCATTGTTTTGTAAAAAAAGAAAAAAGAAAAGAAGAAGGTGTTCTATTTTTTTTTAAAAAAAGGAATATTTGCATGTCATTATATAGAAAAAAAATTCAAAATTTGTTTTATTCTTGCAATTTCAAAATCCTTTGCCATGAATCCGTAGTTAGAAACCCCTTAATAACTTCGCATGAACACTAATGCCAACGCCGCCGACATGTTTACGCCAATCTCGAGGTCGATGCAACATGAAGTCCAATGTGATACTGAGTAACATGGAGGTCATGCAAGTTCTATAAACGATTGCCACATCGACTATTTTGACACCCCAATCTCAAGCGCCGTAGACCCCTCGAGAAAGTAGATAGATTGACGAATAAAAACATGATGTTGTCAGAGATCCAAAATCATCACCTAGCTAAATACTATGCCACTACATCCGATGAAGACACCATCATAGTTCAAACAAACCAGGAAGAGCTCAAGGTCGTGAATATCTGAGAAAGCGGTAACCATTCTCTTGAAATGAAGTTCTATTTTTTTTAAGGGGGATAGACGAGCTATTGACGATTATTCATCTAAGTCCCCATTCTCATTTAATCGATTGTATCCTAACTACCTGCTACCTTCAATCTCTCTTGGCTCTTCTTAAAATCACCTTCATTATGACTCACTATTATTAAAGCTGCAATTTTAACTAAAGCTCAAATCGTTGAACTCTTTGTCTATTCCAAACACCTAACTCTTGTGACATTTCCTTTTATGAGTTGGGTATTCCTAAAAATCATTTTATTCCAACCTCTCTTAATTTGATTTGATTTGAAGTCAACAATTTACTCAATTATGAGTCTAACTTTTCTGATCCATTGAATACTTCATGTTTGGAGCAATCCTCATTTATTTCGACTAGCGCACTATTAGCTCTCCACAACCTTCGATTCTTTTGATACCACAACGAGGCATGTGTCCAATCTTACAAAACTCTAATTCCGTAAACGTCGTTTAATTTTCAATGTTGGAACTTTCCAGTTCTTGAACGCACATATTATTGTTGTGCTTCACTTTCTTTGAGCTTTGTATCCTGTCTTGAGCCAATAAAATTCAATAATCATTCTATCAATTCCTTGTTCTATTTTAAGAATGGACTTGCAAGTCATTGCTTATTTTTCAATTGTACCCAATATATTTTTTATGATAACTAGAGTTAGATGCTTGTTTGAAACGCATTTGGCCAATGTGGTGCAAAATAAATATCTAGTTCGATTTTTCATCGTTGGACCTTATAATCCTTCAAAACCTATCAATAGATTGATATTTCTTATGTGAACCCATGTTACCTCATTCCATTGCAATGTTTGGTAGACCAAGTACTTGTTTGTTTCACTTGCATGTTAAATCTTTAATTAGAACTATTACAATGGTGAAACTCTTCCAAATCATTAAGTTTGACTTCGGTTAACTCGATTCTCGTTGTTCTCGTGTTTCAACTCAACTCAAAACTACTCATACCTTTGACTCGTGGAGGAGGATATGTTCGTCCTCTCTATTCGGTTCTATGACCTTCGAGCATTTGAGTCATGTTTGAAATCTCTTGAAAATTCTCTCCTTATCGTTTCTTTTGGAGAAAAGTATCATCCACCATCTACGAGGTAGGACATCTTACAGCAGACTCTACATCAACGATATTATTTGATGGCACTGAATGCCGGATCTAGAGTTTCTGATCGAGACCCCGCTTCACCTCTAACTTTTGGGGAAGCCTGCAGAAAGCATTGGGAACAGATATCCGCATGAGCACAGCTTTTCACTCTCAAACTGATGAACAATCTAAGAAGACAATTCAAACCCTGAAGGACATGCTTCGAGTTTTTGTGTTGGATTTTAAAGGAAGTAGGGAGAGACACCTACCGCTGGTGGAGTTTGCCAATGGCAGCAGTTACCAAGCTAGCATCGGGATGACCCTTATGAAGCAGTGTACGGACGACCATGCCGATCGCCCATCTATTGGACCGAGGTTAGAGAAGACGCTCTACTTGGATCTGAGCTAGTCTGAGAAACTACTGAGAAGGTAAAGGTGATCAGGGAGCGACTTTTGACTGCACAGAACAGACGAAAGAGTCATGCTGACAAGGGAGTAAGGTCTTTGACGTTTAATGTGGGAGACAATGTGTTCCTGAAAATCAAGCCACACTGTGGGATCTTCCGATTTGGCAAGAAAGGGAAATTATCGCCTTGCTACATTGGTCCGTTCGATGTCTTGGAGTAAATTGGAAAAGTAGCCTATCGCCTCGCTTTACCACCGTAGATCGCTAAAGTTCACAACGTTTTTCACGTCTCCGTGATACGGAAATATATGGCCCATCCTTACCCACGTGTTCAACTGGGAGGTAGTCACACTGAATGTGGATATGATCATTAAAGAGCAACCGGTGAAATTTAGGATCATGGAGAAAAGTTACCGAAGGACAAGCAATCAAATTAGTCAAAGCCCTATGGAGACACTGAGGACTGAAGGAATCAACTTGAGAATGTGATGACACAATGAAGACCAACTATCCGCAGCTATTTCGAACCGAAGATGCGCCTTAATTTTGAGGACGAAATTGTTTTAAGGGGGATAGATTGTAACAACCCGGTTTTTTTTAATAAATAATAATAATCATCAATACAAAAATATTATTTTTGCTAGTTAGTTTATTTAATGTGAAATTTTTTTTTATGTCGTCACACCAATTTTATTTCCGTAATCGATCGTGTGCACACGTATCCAGTGAGTGATATTTTCTAGTGGGTGTGTGTGCGTTGCACCGGATCATTTTCCCCCCTCCATATTTCTTTTACGGCAGAGAGGGAGCAAACAAAATCCCCATTTTTACTCCTTGAAATCCTCGCAATGTGACAACACCATATTAACCATAGGCTAATACTCCTCAGGCAAAAATCCAAAACCCACCTTTGTATCCCACACCATTGCACCCTTTTGTTATTTTCCCAGCCAACATTTCGGCAGAGGAGAGAGACAGAGCAGCAAGAGAGAGAAGTCAGAGAGAGAACAAAACCATCTTCTTTGTCTTAGTTCTAGCCGAGATCATCACACCACCTTCCCATTCTTTTTATTTTATCTATACAATCACCATTATGTATATCCCATTTCCTCCTACCCATCACCTACCATTTCCAACCCCATTTAGGTTCCAAAAGCAGCCCTGGAACTGCCCTGAAAATCAGCCATTTCGATACTCACCGTCCGAGCTCACCACCACTTCTAATCACCGCCGGAGCCACCCTCACCGCCACCGTACATTCCCATCACCACCGTACATCGTCATCTCCATTAACCGGGTCACCACCAACCGAACTCCGCCGCTGCCCCGACCCGCCACCATATCACTCCGAAACCCGTTTCGCCGGACGAGAGGTAGTTCGGAACTCACCTCCCTAAATATATGTCGTGTCTATATTAAATTTTTTGTGTATGGCATGATTGTATTCGAATCCGACGACACCGGTCGAAACCCAGCCGGAATCGTCTCCCTTGTTTTTGACCGACTGTTTTATGCTTCTGTTCTTTTGAAAGTTTTTGGATAAATTACAGCTTTGCCCCTCACGATTTAAGAGATTATAAATCTAGCTCTTGAGTAGTAAAAGTTAATATTAAGTCCAGAGGTTAATTAGTTTCCGATACCGACGCCACCGGCGGAAAAATCACTGGTTCTTTTCCGAAAAAAATATAAGCCACTGTTTTAAGGAAAAAAAAAAAAAGAATGACAGCCGCTGGGAAGGTTGAGAAGTTAGGGAATAATTTCTATTTAATCCTTAAGTTTAAATAACTTTTAAAATCACCCTAGAGAATATGAAATAATAATATAAGTCCTTAAGTTAAATATTTTTGGTTCAATGTTAATTTAATCACATGATAAATTCTATGGCATGATTAATTATGTTGCATAATTATGTGTTGTTAGCATGTTAGTATTTTTAGTTGAAATGTTAAAATGTGTGCTATGTTGTTGTGTTGATAGAATGGACAAATAGGTTCCTGGGGTTGGTTGCGATGTGCGGATTTAACATATTAGACGTGAAAATAGGATTAATGGAAAGAGAATAAAGTGAGAGACTGTGATTGGGATTCCGGACAAGGAATCCGGGGATTGAATTGTTGGAGTTTGTTTGGTGGTGATTTGTTGAAAGTTGGATTTACGAAACCCTAGGTACGGCATGGTGGAGGTCGGCTCTCGGATATTGGGACGGGACATAAGGGTGGCATTGTGCTTACGTCACAACCCGGGCTAGACGGCGCTTGAACGTTGCCGGTGAATTTCAACCCGGGCTGGACGGCTGTTCGAGCGTTGCCGGTGAAGTTTTATCCGAACTTATGGTCGCGGATGGGATACCGGGTATATAACTTAGGTATCTTTCATCCGGATCTGGAAAAGGGGAGTCTGACCACACCAGTGTTGTGCCAGAGGTTATGGGTAGGAATGGATCTGTGGATAAGGTCCGAGATTTCACATAGGTTAAAGGATAGTAATGAAAGAAAAGTTGATTGTTCTCCTTTTACGTTATTTCTAATGCATGTTAATTATATTCCTATTGCTTGTAAGTTATGGGTTCGGGTGAGTTTTGGCTACTGAGCGTCATCGCTCACGGTACTATGTTGCCCTGGTGACTCGAACGCCAGGTACCGAAGATGGAACAGAAGTGTCGTACGATTCGATCGAGTTCAATCCTATTGAGGAAGAAGCTGAAAACCTTGGTTTCCGTGCACATAGTTGCTCTGATTAATTTAAGTCGACTTTATTTTGGAAGCTTCTAAGTTTATTTGGAAAATGTAATATTTTGATTTATTCGAAATGGTTGTAATATAATGACATATGCTTTTGAAATGGTGATGTAGTAAATTTGTGAATTTCTTTTTTTAAAATAATTTTTTTAAAAATATTTTTAATGTCTCCGAATTTTCGGGGCGTTACAAATGGTATCAGAGCTTTAGGTTCAAACCCTCGGCCTTGGGTAGATTGGGTAGATCACTTTCCAAGAGTGTTATCCGGGGTAGTTATGTGTTTAATCTATCTATTGTCTTAGCTACTATACGATTTTTTTTTATAAGAGTACATATAAATATGTTTTGTCGCCCGAAGCAACTCCGTCAAAGTACTGAAGTAAATGACTCCGAGAAACAGATAGAAGAACTTACTCCTATTGCATATGTAAGCCGATCAACACAGTCAAAAGTTCTTATTCGAAGACGCGATGTGATAGACCTTGATAATCGTGGGAGAAGAGATTGAGGCCGTCGAAGAGGCTACCTATGAAATTAAGTACCTGATGAGAGATGATCTTCCTTCTTCGTTTAGATTACGATCAGAGATAAGTTGGGAAGGGTAGGGTCATTGTGTGAACGTACCGTGAGAAAACTTAAGTCTTGCATGTATAACTAATAGTTAGGGCTAATTGTAATAGTCACGTGTTTGGCCATTTGCACTTCCTGCATAGATATGTGGTATTTTCTGCATAAATATTTTCCATTGTTTTGTAAAAAAAGAAAAAAGAAAAGAAGAAGGTGTTCTGTTTTTTTTTAAAAAAAAGGAATATTTGCATGTCATTATATAGAAAAAAAATTCAAAATTTGTTTTATTCTTGCAATTTCAAAATCCTTTGCCATGAATCCGTAGTTAGAAACCCCTTAATAACTTCGCATGAACACTAATGCCAACGCCGCCGACATGTTTACGCCAATCTCGAGGTCGATGCAACATGAAGTCCAATGTGATACTGAGTAACATGGAGGTCATGCAAGTTCTATAAACGATTGCCACATCGACTATTTTGACACCCCAATCTCAAGCGCCGTAGACCCCTCGAGAAAGTAGATAGATTGACGAATAAAAACATGATGTTGTCAGAGATCCGAAATCATCACCTAGCTAAATACTATGCCACTACATCCGATGAAGACACCATCATAGTTCAAACAAACCAGGAAGAGCTCAAGGTCGTGAATATCTGAGAAAGCGGTAACCATTCTCTTGAAATGAAGTTCTATTTTTTTTAAGGGGGATAGACGAGCTATTGACGATTATTCATCTAAGTCCCCATTCTCATTTAATCGATTGTATCCTAACTACCTGCTACCTTCAATCTCTCTTGGCTCTTCTTAAAATCACCTTCATTATGACTCACTATTATTAAAGCTGCAATTTTAACTAAAGCTCAAATCGTTGAACTCTTTGTCTATTCCAAACACCTAACTCTTGTGACATTTCCTTTTATGAGTTGGGTATTCCTAAAAATCATTTTATTCCAACCTCTCTTAATTTGATTTGATTTGAAGTCAACAATTTACTCAATTATGAGTCTAACTTTTCTGATCCATTGAATACTTCATGTTTGGAGCAATCCTCATTTATTTCGACTAGCGCACTATTAGCTCTCCACAACCTTCGATTCTTTTGATACCACAACGAGGCATGTGTCCAATCTTACAAAACTCTAATTCCGTAAACGTCGTTTAATTTTCAATGTTGGAACTTTCCAGTTCTTGAACGCACATATTATTGTTGTGCTTCACTTTCTTTGAGCTTTGTATCCTGTCTTGAGCCAATAAAATTCAATAATCATTCTATCAATTCCTTGTTCTATTTTAAGAATGGACTTGCAAGTCATTGCTTATTTTTCAATTGTACCCAATATATTTTTTATGATAACTAGAGTTAGATGCTTGTTTGAAACGCATTTGGCCAATGTGGTGCAAAATAAATATCTAGTTCGATTTTTCATCGTTGGACCTTATAATCCTTCAAAACCTATCAATAGATTGATATTTCTTATGTGAACCCATGTTACCTCATTCCATTGCAATGTTTGGTAGACCAAGTACTTGTTTGTTTCACTTGCATGTTAAATCTTTAATTAGAACTATTACAATGGTGAAACTCTTCCAAATCATTAAGTTTGACTTCGGTTAACTCGATTCTCGTTGTTCTCGTGTTTCAACTCAACTCAAAACTACTCATACCTTTGACTCGTGGAGGAGGATATGTTCGTCCTCTCTATTCGGTTCTATGACCTTCGAGCATTTGAGTCATGTTTGAAATCTCTTGAAAATTCTCTCCTTATCGTTTCTTTTGGAGAAAAGTATCATCCACCATCTACGAGGTAGGACATCTTACAGCAGACTCTACATCAACGATATTATTTGATGGCACTGAATGCCGGATCTAGAGTTTCTGATCGAGACCCCGCTTCACCTCTAACTTTTGGGGAAGCCTGCAGAAAGCATTGGGAACAGATATCCGCATGAGCACAGCTTTTCACTCTCAAACTGATGAACAATCTAAGAAGACAATTCAAACCCTGAAGGACATGCTTCGAGTTTTTGTGTTGGATTTTAAAGGAAGTAGGGAGAGACACCTACCGCTGGTGGAGTTTGCCAATGGCAGCAGTTACCAAGCTAGCATCGGGATGACCCTTATGAAGCAGTGTACGGACGACCATGCCGATCGCCCATCTATTGGACCGAGGTTAGAGAAGACGCTCTACTTGGATCTGAGCTAGTCTGAGAAACTACTGAGAAGGTAAAGGTGATCAGGGAGCGACTTTTGACTGCACAGAACAGACGAAAGAGTCATGCTGACAAGGGAGTAAGGTCTTTGACGTTTAATGTGGGAGACAATGTGTTCCTGAAAATCAAGCCACACTGTGGGATCTTCCGATTTGGCAAGAAAGGGAAATTATCGCCTTGCTACATTGGTCCGTTCGATGTCTTGGAGTAAATTGGAAAAGTAGCCTATCGCCTCGCTTTACCACCGTAGATCGCTAAAGTTCACAACGTTTTTCACGTCTCCGTGATACGGAAATATATGGCCCATCCTTACCCACGTGTTCAACTGGGAGGTAGTCACACTGAATGTGGATACGATCATTAAAGAGCAACCGGTGAAATTTAGGATCATGGAGAAAAGTTACCGAAGGACAAGCAATCAAATTAGTCAAAGCCCTATGGAGACACTGAGGACTGAAGGAATCAACTTGAGAATGTGATGACACAATGAAGACCAACTATCCGCAGCTATTTCGAACCGAAGATGCGCCTTAATTTTGAGGACGAAATTGTTTTAAGGGGGATAGATTGTAACAACCCGGTTTTTTTTAATAAATAATAATAATCATCAATACAAAAATATTATTTTTGCTAGTTAGTTTATTTAATGTGAAATTTTTTTTTATGTCGTCACACCAATTTTATTTCCGTAATCGATCGTGTGCACACGTATCCAGTGAGTGATATTTTCTAGTGGGTGTGTGTGCGTTGCACCGGATCATTTTCCCCCCTCCATATTTCTTTTACGGCAGAGAGGGAGCAAACAAAATCCCCATTTTTACTCCTTGAAATCCTCGCAATGTGACAACACCATATTAACCATAGGCTAATACTCCTCAGGCAAAAATCCAAAACCCACCTTTGTATCCCACACCATTGCACCCTTTTGTTATTTTCCCAGCCAACATTTCGGCAGAGGAGAGAGACAGAGCAGCAAGAGAGAGAAGTCAGAGAGAGAACAAAACCATCTTCTTTGTCTTAGTTCTAGCCGAGATCATCACACCACCTTCCCATTCTTTTTATTTTATCTATACAATCACCATTATGTATATCCCATTTCCTCCTACCCATCACCTACCATTTCCAACCCCATTTAGGTTCCAAAAGCAGCCCTGGAACTGCCCTGAAAATCAGCCATTTCGATACTCACCGCCGAGCTCACCACCACTTCTAATCACCGCCGGAGCCACCCTCACCGCCACCGTACATTCCCATCACCACCGTACATCGTCATCTCCATTAACCGGGTCACCACCAACCGAACTCCGCCGCTGCCCCGACCCGCCACCATATCACTCCGAAACCCGTTTCGCCGGACGAGAGGTAGTTCGGAACTCACCTCCCTAAATATATGTCGTGTCTATATTAAATTTTTTGTGTATGGCATGATTGTATTCGAATCCGACGACACCGGTCGAAACCCAGCCGGAATCGTCTCCCTTGTTTTTGACCGACTGTTTTATGCTTCTGTTCTTTTGAAAGTTTTTGGATAAATTACAGCTTAGCCCCTCACGATTTAAGAGATTATAAATCTAGCTCTTGAGTAGTAAAAGTTAATATTAAGTCCAGAGGTTAATTAGTTTCCGATTCCGACGCCACCGGCGGAAAAATCACTGGTTCTTTTCCGAAAAAAATATAAGCCACTGTTTTAAGGAAAAAAAAAAAAAAAGAATGACAGCCGCTGGGAAGGTTGAGAAGTTAGGGAATAATTTCTATTTAATCCTTAAGTTTAAATAACTTTTAAAATCACCCTAGAGAATATGAAATAATAATATAAGTCCTTAAGTTAAATATTTTTGGTTCAATGTTAATTTAATCACATGATAAATTCTATGGCATGATTAATTATGTTGCATAATTATGTGTTGTTAGCATGTTAGTATTTTTAGTTGAAATGTTAAAATGTGTGCTATGTTGTTGTGTTGATAGAATGGACAAATAGGTTCCTGGGGTTGGTTGCGATGTGCGGATTTAACATATTAGACGTGAAAATAGGATTAATGGAAAGAGAATAAAGTGAGAGACTGTGATTGGGATTCCGGACAAGGAATCCGGGGATTGAATTGTTGGAGTTTGTTTGGTGGTGATTTGTTGAAAGTTGGATTTACGAAACCCTGGGTACGGCATGGTGGAGGTCGGCTCTCGGATATTGGGACGGGACATAAGGGTGGCATTGTGCTTACGTCACAACCCGGGCTAGACGGCGCTTGAACGTTGCCGGTGAATTTCAACCCGGGCTGGACGGCGTTCGAGCGTTGCCGGTGAAGTTTTATCCGAACTTATGGTCGCGGATGGGATACCGGGTATATAACTTAGGTATCTTTCATCCGGATCTGGAAAAGGGGAGTCTGACCACACCAGTGTTGTGCCAGAGGTTATGGGTAGGAATGGATCTGTGGATAAGGTCCGAGATTTCACATAGGTTAAAGGATAGTAATGAAAGAAAAGTTGATTGTTCTCCTTTTACGTTATTTCTAATGCATGTTAATTATATTCCTATTGCTTGTAAGTTATGGGTTCGGGTGAGTTTTGGCTACTGAGCGTCATCGCTCACGATACTATGTTGCCCTGGTGACTCGAACGCCAGGTACCGAAGATGGAACAGAAGTGTCGTACGATTCGATCGAGTTCAATCCTATTGAGGAAGAAGCTGAAAACCTTGGTTTCCGTGCACATAGTTGCTCTGATTAATTTAAGTCGACTTTATTTTGGAAGCTTCTAAGTTTATTTGGAAAATGTAATATTTTGATTTATTCGAAATGGTTGTAATATAATGACATATGCTTTTGAAATGGTGATGTAGTAAATTTGTGAATTTCTTTTTTTAAAATAATTTTTTTAAAAATATTTTTAATGTCTCCGAATTTTCGGGGCGTTACAAATGGTATCAGAGCTTTAGGTTCAAACCCTCGGCCTTGGGTAGATTGGGTAGATCACTTTCCAAGAGTGTTATCCGGGGTAGTTATGTGTTTAATCTATCTATTGTCTTAGCTACTATACGATTTTTTTTTATAAGAGTACATATAAATATGTTTTGTCGCCCGAAGCAACTCCGTCAAAGTACTGAAGTAAATGACTCCGAGAAACAGATAGAAGAACTTACTCCTATTGCATATGTAAGCCGATCAACACAGTCAAAAGTTCTTATTCGAAGACGCGATGTGATAGACCTTGATAATCGTGGGAGAAGAGATTGAGGCCGTCGAAGAGGCTACCTATGAAATTAAGTACCTGATGAGAGATGATCTTCCTTCTTCGTTTAGATTACGATCAGAGATAAGTTGGGAAGGGTAGGGTCATTGTGTGAACGTACCGTGAGAAAACTTAAGTCTTGCATGTATAACTAATAGTTAGGGCTAATTGTAATAGTCACGTGTTTGGCCATTTGCACTTCCTGCATAGATATGTGGTATTTTCTGCATAAATATTTTCCATTGTTTTGTAAAAAAAGAAAAAAGAAAAGAAGAAGGTGTTCTGTTTTTTTTTAAAAAAAGGAATATTTGCATGTCATTATATAGAAAAAAAATTCAAAATTTGTTTTATTCTTGCAATTTCAAAATCCTTTGCCATGAATCCGTAGTTAGAAACCCCTTAATAACTTCGCATGAACACTAATGCCAACGCCGCCGACATGTTTACGCCAATCTCGAGGTCGATGCAACATGAAGTCCAATGTGATACTGAGTAACATGGAGGTCATGCAAGTTCTATAAACGATTGCCACATCGACTATTTTGACACCCCAATCTCAAGCGCCGTAGACCCCTCGAGAAAGTAGATAGATTGACGAATAAAAACATGATGTTGTCAGAGATCCGAAATCATCACCTAGCTAAATACTATGCCACTACATCCGATGAAGACACCATCATAGTTCAAACAAACCAGGAAGAGCTCAAGGTCGTGAATATCTGAGAAAGCGGTAACCATTCTCTTGAAATGAAGTTCTATTTTTTTTAAGGGGGATAGACGAGCTATTGACGATTATTCATCTAAGTCCCCATTCTCATTTAATCGATTGTATCCTAACTACCTGCTACCTTCAATCTCTCTTGGCTCTTCTTAAAATCACCTTCATTATGACTCACTATTATTAAAGCTGCAATTTTAACTAAAGCTCAAATCGTTGAACTCTTTGTCTATTCCAAACACCTAACTCTTGTGACATTTCCTTTTATGAGTTGGGTATTCCTAAAAATCATTTTATTCCAACCTCTCTTAATTTGATTTGATTTGAAGTCAACAATTTACTCAATTATGAGTCTAACTTTTCTGATCCATTGAATACTTCATGTTTGGAGCAATCCTCATTTATTTCGACTAGCGCACTATTAGCTCTCCACAACCTTCGATTCTTTTGATACCACAACGAGGCATGTGTCCAATCTTACAAAACTCTAATTCCGTAAACGTCGTTTAATTTTCAATGTTGGAACTTTCCAGTTCTTGAACGCACATATTATTGTTGTGCTTCACTTTCTTTGAGCTTTGTATCCTGTCTTGAGCCAATAAAATTCAATAATCATTCTATCAATTCCTTGTTCTATTTTAAGAATGGACTTGCAAGTCATTGCTTATTTTTCAATTGTACCCAATATATTTTTTATGATAACTAGAGTTAGATGCTTGTTTGAAACGCATTTGGCCAATGTGGTGCAAAATAAATATCTAGTTCGATTTTTCATCGTTGGACCTTATAATCCTTCAAAACCTATCAATAGATTGATATTTCTTATGTGAACCCATGTTACCTCATTCCATTGCAATGTTTGGTAGACCAAGTACTTGTTTGTTTCACTTGCATGTTAAATCTTTAATTAGAACTATTACAATGGTGAAACTCTTCCAAATCATTAAGTTTGACTTCGGTTAACTCGATTCTCGTTGTTCTCGTGTTTCAACTCAACTCAAAACTACTCATACCTTTGACTCGTGGAGGAGGATATGTTCGTCCTCTCTATTCGGTTCTATGACCTTCGAGCATTTGAGTCATGTTTGAAATCTCTTGAAAATTCTCTCCTTATCGTTTCTTTTGGAGAAAAGTATCATCCACCATCTACGAGGTAGGACATTTTACAGCAGACTCTACATCAACGATATTATTTGATGGCACTGAATGCCGGATCTAGAGTTTCTGATCGAGACCCCGCTTCACCTCTAACTTTTGGGGAAGCCTGCAGAAAGCATTGGGAACAGATATCCGCATGAGCACAGCTTTTCACTCTCAAACTGATGAACAATCTAAGAAGACAATTCAAACCCTGAAGGACATGCTTCGAGTTTTTGTGTTGGATTTTAAAGGAAGTAGGGAGAGACACCTACCGCTGGTGGAGTTTGCCAATGGCAGCAGTTACCAAGCTAGCATCGGGATGACCCTTATGAAGCAGTGTACGGACGACCATGCCGATCGCCCATCTATTGGACCGAGGTTAGAGAAGACGCTCTACTTGGATCTGAGCTAGTCTGAGAAACTACTGAGAAGGTAAAGGTGATCAGGGAGCGACTTTTGACTGCACAGAACAGACGAAAGAGTCATGCTGACAAGGGAGTAAGGTCTTTGACGTTTAATGTGGGAGACAATGTGTTCCTGAAAATCAAGCCACACTGTGGGATCTTCCGATTTGGCAAGAAAGGGAAATTATCGCCTTGCTACATTGGTCCGTTCGATGTCTTGGAGTAAATTGGAAAAGTAGCCTATCGCCTCGCTTTACCACCGTAGATCGCTAAAGTTCACAACGTTTTTCACGTCTCCGTGATACGGAAATATATGGCCCATCCTTACCCACGTGTTCAACTGGGAGGTAGTCACACTGAATGTGGATACGATCATTAAAGAGCAACCGGTGAAATTTAGGATCATGGAGAAAAGTTACCGAAGGACAAGCAATCAAATTAGTCAAAGCCCTATGGAGACACTGAGGACTGAAGGAATCAACTTGAGAATGTGATGACACAATGAAGACCAACTATCCGCAGCTATTTCGAACCGAAGATGCACCTTAATTTTGAGGACGAAATTGTTTTAAGGGGGATAGATTGTAACAACCCGGTTTTTTTTAATAAATAATAATAATCATCAATACAAAAATATTATTTTTGCTAGTTAGTTTATTTAATGTGAAATTTTTTTTTATGTCGTCACACCAATTTTATTTCCGTAATCGATCGTGTGCACACGTATCCAGTGAGTGATATTTTCTAGTGGGTGTGTGTGCGTTGCACCGGATCATTTTCCCCCCTCCATATTTCTTTTACGGCAGAGAGGGAGCAAACAAAATCCCCATTTTTACTCCTTGAAATCCTCGCAATGTGACAACACCATATTAACCATAGGCTAATACTCCTCAGGCAAAAATCCAAAACCCACCTTTGTATCCCACACCATTGCACCCTTTTGTTATTTTCCCAGCCAACATTTCGGCAGAGGAGAGAGACAGAGCAGCAAGAGAGAGAAGTCAGAGAGAGAACAAAACCATCTTCTTTGTCTTAGTTCTAGCCGAGATCATCACACCACCTTCCCATTCTTTTTATTTTATCTATACAATCACCATTATGTATATCCCATTTCCTCCTACCCATCACCTACCATTTCCAACCCCATTTAGGTTCCAAAAGCAGCCCTGGAACTGCCCTGAAAATCAGCCATTTCGATACTCACCGCCGAGCTCACCACCACTTCTAATCACCGCCGGAGCCACCCTCACCGCCACCGTACATTCCCATCACCACCGTACATCGTCATCTCCATTAACCGGGTCACCACCAACCGAACTCCGCCGCTGCCCCGACCCGCCACCATATCACTCCGAAACCCGTTTCGCCGGACGAGAGGTAGTTCGGAACTCACCTCCCTAAATATATGTCGTGTCTATATTAAATTTTTTGTGTATGGCATGATTGTATTCGAATCCGACGACACCGGTCGAAACCCAGCCGGAATCGTCTCCCTTGTTTTTGACCGACTGTTTTATGCTTCTGTTCTTTTGAAAGTTTTTGGATAAATTACAGCTTTGCCCCTCACGATTTAAGAGATTATAAATCTAGCTCTTGAGTAGTAAAAGTTAATATTAAGTCCAGAGGTTAATTAGTTTCCGATTCCGACGCCACCGGCGGAAAAATCACTGGTTCTTTTTCGAAAAAAATATAAGCCACTGTTTTAAGGAAAAAAAAAAAAAAGAATGACAGCCGCTGGGAAGGTTGAGAAGTTAGGGAATAATTTCTATTTAATCCTTAAGTTTAAATAACTTTTAAAATCACCCTAGAGAATATGAAATAATAATATAAGTCCTTAAGTTAAATATTTTTGGTTCAATGTTAATTTAATCACATGATAAATTCTATGGCATGATTAATTATGTTGCATAATTATGTGTTGTTAGCATGTTAGTATTTTTAGTTGAAATGTTAAAATGTGTGCTATGTTGTTGTGTTGATAGAATGGACAAATAGGTTCCTGGGGTTGGTTGCGATGTGCGGATTTAACATATTAGACGTGAAAATAGGATTAATGGAAAGAGAATAAAGTGAGAGACTGTGATTGGGATTCCGGACAAGGAATCCGGGGATTGAATTGTTGGAGTTTGTTTGGTGGTGATTTGTTGAAAGTTGGATTTACGAAACCCTGGGTACGGCATGGTGGAGGTCGGCTCTCGGATATTGGGACGGGACATAAGGGTGGCATTGTGCTTACGTCACAACCCGGGCTAGACGGCGCTTGAACGTTGCCGGTGAATTTCAACCCGGGCTGGACGGCGTTCGAGCGTTGCCGGTGAAGTTTTATCCGAACTTATGGTCGCGGATGGGATACCGGGTATATAACTTAGGTATCTTTCATCCGGATCTGGAAAAGGGGAGTCTGACCACACCAGTGTTGTGCCAGAGGTTATGGGTAGGAATGGATCTGTGGATAAGGTCCGAGATTTCACATAGGTTAAAGGATAGTAATGAAAGAAAAGTTGATTGTTCTCCTTTTACGTTATTTCTAATGCATGTTAATTATATTCCTATTGCTTGTAAGTTATGGGTTCGGGTGAGTTTTGGCTACTGAGCGTCATCGCTCACGGTACTATGTTGCCCTGGTGACTCGAACGCCAGGTACCGAAGATGGAACAGAAGTGTCGTACGATTCGATCGAGTTCAATCCTATTGAGGAAGAAGCTGAAAACCTTGGTTTCCGTGCACATAGTTGCTCTGATTAATTTAAGTCGACTTTATTTTGAAAGCTTCTAAGTTTATTTGGAAAATGTAATATTTTGATTTATTCGAAATGGTTGTAATATAATGACATATGCTTTTGAAATGGTGATGTAGTAAATTTGTGAATTTCTTTTTTTAAAATAATTTTTTTAAAAATATTTTTAATGTCTCCGAATTTTCGGGGCGTTACAAATGGTATCAGAGCTTTAGGTTCAAACCCTCGGCCTTGGGTAGATTGGGTAGATCACTTTCCAAGAGTGTTATCCGGGGTAGTTATGTGTTTAATCTATCTATTGTCTTAGCTACTATACGATTTTTTTTTTATAAGAGTACATATAAATATGTTTTGTCGCCCGAAGCAACTCCGTCAAAGTACTGAAGTAAATGACTCCGAGAAACAGATAGAAGAACTTACTCCTATTGCATATGTAAGCCGATCAACACAGTCAAAAGTTCTTATTCGAAGACGCGATGTGATAGACCTTGATAATCGTGGGAGAAGAGATTGAGGCTGTCGAAGAGGCTACCTATGAAATTAAGTACCTGATGAGAGATGATCTTCCTTCTTCGTTTAGATTACGATCAGAGATAAGTTGGGAAGGGTAGGGTCATTGTGTGAACGTACCGTGAGAAAACTTAAGTCTTGCATGTATAACTAATAGTTAGGGCTAATTGTAATAGTCACGTGTTTGGCCATTTGCACTTCCTGCATAGATATGTGGTATTTTCTGCATAAATATTTTCCATTGTTTTGTAAAAAAAGAAAAAAGAAAAGAAGAAGGTGTTCTGTTTTTTTTTTAAAAAAGGAATATTTGCATGTCATTATATAGAAAAAAAATTCAAAATTTGTTTTATTCTTGCAATTTCAAAATCCTTTGCCATGAATCCGTAGTTAGAAACCCCTTAATAACTTCGCATGAACACTAATGCCAACGCCGCCGACATGTTTACGCCAATCTCGAGGTCGATGCAACATGAAGTCCAATGTGATACTGAGTAACATGGAGGTCATGCAAGTTCTATAAACGATTGCCACATCGACTATTTTGACACCCCAATCTCAAGCGCCGTAGACCCCTCGAGAAAGTAGATAGATTGACGAATAAAAACATGATGTTGTCAGAGATCCGAAATCATCACCTAGCTAAATACTATGCCACTACATCCGATGAAGACACCATCATAGTTCAAACAAACCAGGAAGAGCTCAAGGTCGTGAATATCTGAGAAAGCGGTAACCATTCTCTTGAAATGAAGTTCTATTTTTTTTAAGGGGGATAGACGAGCTATTGACGATTATTCATCTAAGTCCCCATTCTCATTTAATCGATTGTATCCTAACTACCTGCTACCTTCAATCTCTCTTGGCTCTTCTTAAAATCACCTTCATTATGACTCACTATTATTAAAGCTGCAATTTTAACTAAAGCTCAAATCGTTGAACTCTTTGTCTATTCCAAACACCTAACTCTTGTGACATTTCCTTTTATGAGTTGGGTATTCCTAAAAATCATTTTATTCCAACCTCTCTTAATTTGATTTGATTTGAAGTCAACAATTTACTCAATTATGAGTCTAACTTTTCTGATCCATTGAATACTTCATGTTTGGAGCAATCCTCATTTATTTCGACTAGCGCACTATTAGCTCTCCACAACCTTCGATTCTTTTGATACCACAACGAGGCATGTGTCCAATCTTACAAAACTCTAATTCCGTAAACGTCGTTTAATTTTCAATGTTGGAACTTTCCAGTTCTTGAACGCACATATTATTGTTGTGCTTCACTTTCTTTGAGCTTTGTATCCTGTCTTGAGCCAATAAAATTCAATAATCATTCTATCAATTCCTTGTTCTATTTTAAGAATGGACTTGCAAGTCATTGCTTATTTTTCAATTGTACCCAATATATTTTTTATGATAACTAGAGTTAGATGCTTGTTTGAAACGCATTTGGCCAATGTGGTGCAAAATAAATATCTAGTTCGATTTTTCATCGTTGGACCTTATAATCCTTCAAAACCTATCAATAGATTGATATTTCTTATGTGAACCCATGTTACCTCATTCCATTGCAATGTTTGGTAGACCAAGTACTTGTTTGTTTCACTTGCATGTTAAATCTTTAATTAGAACTATTACAATGGTGAAACTCTTCCAAATCATTAAGTTTGACTTCGGTTAACTCGATTCTCGTTGTTCTCGTGTTTCAACTCAACTCAAAACTACTCATACCTTTGACTCGTGGAGGAGGATATGTTCGTCCTCTCTATTCGGTTCTATGACCTTCGAGCATTTGAGTCATGTTTGAAATCTCTTGAAAATTCTCTCCTTATCGTTTCTTTTGGAGAAAAGTATCATCCACCATCTACGAGGTAGGACATCTTACAGCAGACTCTACATCAACGATATTATTTGATGGCACTGAATGCCGGATCTAGAGTTTCTGATCGAGACCCCGCTTCACCTCTAACTTTTGGGGAAGCCTGCAGAAAGCATTGGGAACAGATATCCGCATGAGCACAGCTTTTCACTCTCAAACTGATGAACAATCTAAGAAGACAATTCAAACCCTGAAGGACATGCTTCGAGTTTTTGTGTTGGATTTTAAAGGAAGTAGGGAGAGACACCTACCGCTGGTGGAGTTTGCCAATGGCAGCAGTTACCAAGCTAGCATCGGGATGACCCTTATGAAGCAGTGTACGGACGACCATGCCGATCGCCCATCTATTGGACCGAGGTTAGAGAAGACGCTCTACTTGGATCTGAGCTAGTCTGAGAAACTACTGAGAAGGTAAAGGTGATCAGGGAGCGACTTTTGACTGCACAGAACAGACGAAAGAGTCATGCTGACAAGGGAGTAAGGTCTTTGACGTTTAATGTGGGAGACAATGTGTTCCTGAAAATCAAGCCACACTGTGGGATCTTCCGATTTGGCAAGAAAGGGAAATTATCGCCTTGCTACATTGGTCCGTTCGATGTCTTGGAGTAAATTGGAAAAGTAGCCTATCGCCTCGCTTTACCACCGTAGATCGCTAAAGTTCACAACGTTTTTCACGTCTCCGTGATACGGAAATATATGGCCCATCCTTACCCACGTGTTCAACTGGGAGGTAGTCACACTGAATGTGGATACGATCATTAAAGAGCAACCGGTGAAATTTAGGATCATGGAGAAAAGTTACCGAAGGACAAGCAATCAAATTAGTCAAAGCCCTATGGAGACACTGAGGACTGAAGGAATCAACTTGAGAATGTGATGACACAATGAAGACCAACTATCCGCAGCTATTTCGAACCGAAGATGCGCCTTAATTTTGAGGACGAAATTGTTTTAAGGGGGATAGATTGTAACAACCCGGTTTTTTTTAATAAATAATAATAATCATCAATACAAAAATATTATTTTTGCTAGTTAGTTTATTTAATGTGAAATTTTTTTTTATGTCGTCACACCAATTTTATTTCCGTAATCGATCGTGTGCACACGTATCCAGTGAGTGATATTTTCTAGTGGGTGTGTGTGCGTTGCACCGGATCATTTTCCCCCCTCCATATTTCTTTTACGGCAGAGAGGGAGCAAACAAAATCCCCATTTTTACTCCTTGAAATCCTCGCAATGTGACAACACCATATTAACCATAGGCTAATACTCCTCAGGCAAAAATCCAAAACCCACCTTTGTATCCCACACCATTGCACCCTTTTGTTATTTTCCCAGCCAACATTTCGGCAGAGGAGAGAGACAAAGCAGCAAGAGAGAGAAGTCAGAGAGAGAACAAAACCATCTTCTTTGTCTTAGTTCTAGCCGAGATCATCACACCACCTTCCCATTCTTTTTATTTTATCTATACAATCACCATTATGTATATCCCATTTCCTCCTACCCATCACCTACCATTTCCAACCCCATTTAGGTTCCAAAAGCAGCCCTGGAACTGCCCTGAAAATCAGCCATTTCGATACTCACCGCCGAGCTCACCACCACTTCTAATCACCGCCGGAGCCACCCTCACCGCCACCGTACATTCCCATCACCACCGTACATCGTCATCTCCATTAACCGGGTCACCACCAACCGAACTCCGCCGCTGCCCCGACCCGCCACCATATCACTCCGAAACCCGTTTCGCCGGACGAGAGGTAGTTCGGAACTCACCTCCCTAAATATATGTCGTGTCTATATTAAATTTTTTGTGTATGGCATGATTGTATTCGAATCCGACGACACCGGTCGAAACCCAGCCGGAATCGTCTCCCTTGTTTTTGACCGACTGTTTTATGCTTCTGTTCTTTTGAAAGTTTTTGGATAAATTACAGCTTTGCCCCTCACGATTTAAGAGATTATAAATCTAGCTCTTGAGTAGTAAAAGTTAATATTAAGTCCAGAGGTTAATTAGTTTCCGATTCCGACGCCACCGGCGGAAAAATCACTGGTTCTTTTCCGAAAAAAATATAAGCCACTGTTTTAAGGAAAAAAAAAAAAAAGAATGACAGCCGCTGGGAAGGTTGAGAAGTTAGGGAATAATTTCTATTTAATCCTTAAGTTTAAATAACTTTTAAAATCACCCTAGAGAATATGAAATAATAATATAAGTCCTTAAGTTAAATATTTTTGGTTCAATGTTAATTTAATCACATGATAAATTCTATGGCATGATTAATTATGTTGCATAATTATGTGTTGTTAGCATGTTAGTATTTTTAGTTGAAATGTTAAAATGTGTGCTATGTTGTTGTGTTGATAGAATGGACAAATAGGTTCCTGGGGTTGGTTGCGATGTGCGGATTTAACATATTAGACGTGAAAATAGGATTAATGGAAAGAGAATAAAGTGAGAGACTGTGATTGGGATTCCGGACAAGGAATCCGGGGATTGAATTGTTGGAGTTTGTTTGGTGGTGATTTGTTGAAAGTTGGATTTACGAAACCCTGGGTACGGCATGGTGGAGGTCGGCTCTCGGATATTGGGACGGGACATAAGGGTGGCATTGTGCTTACGTCACAACCCGGGCTAGACGGCGCTTGAACGTTGCCGGTGAATTTCAACCCGGGCTGGACGGCGTTCGAGCGTTGCCGGTGAAGTTTTATCCGAACTTATGGTCGCGGATGGGATACCGGGTATATAACTTAGGTATCTTTCATCCGGATCTGGAAAAGGGGAGTCTGACCACACCAGTGTTGTGCCAGAGGTTATGGGTAGGAATGGATCTGTGGATAAGGTCCGAGATTTCACATAGGTTAAAGGATAGTAATGAAAGAAAAGTTGATTGTTCTCCTTTTACGTTATTTCTAATGCATGTTAATTATATTCCTATTGCTTGTAAGTTATGGGTTCGGGTGAGTTTTGGCTACTGAGCGTCATCGCTCACGGTACTATGTTGCCCTGGTGACTCGAACGCCAGGTACCGAAGATGGAACAGAAGTGTCGTACGATTCGATCGAGTTCAATCCTATTGAGGAAGAAGCTGAAAACCTTGGTTTCCGTGCACATAGTTGCTCTGATTAATTTAAGTCGACTTTATTTTGGAAGCTTCTAAGTTTATTTGGAAAATGTAATATTTTGATTTATTCGAAATGGTTGTAATATAATGACATATGCTTTTGAAATGGTGATGTAGTAAATTTGTGAATTTCTTTTTTTAAAATAATTTTTTTTAAAATATTTTTAATGTCTCCGAATTTTCGGGGCGTTACATTGGTAGAGAAAGTATAAAAGAAGAGTGGCAAAATAGATTATCACCTTTTCGAGCTCGAATCACAGAAGAAGGAATGTTTTTGCTTAGAAATAGGGAAAACTTTAACCAATTTACCAATAACAAAACAAATAAACTCATTATTGCCTTTAGATAATCAATCTCGGCCAATAAGCTTGCAGTATGTTGCTCAGTTGGTCTATAAAAGGTATCTTTAGGTAAAAGTCAGCCGAAGATTTGTACCCTCTTTAATTTGTTAGAAATTAAGGAAGGTTTTCAAATATATCGTTAGCTCTTCTACCCGTAGATCTTAGCCTTTAAAAAAATATGTACCGATCTTATGGTCCAAAATATAGGAGAAAATATAGGAGATTTGAAAACCACTCTTCCTGTTAAGTTATGGATGTAGTGTGCAATTAGTGCATAATTAATCTCTTATGTAAATATATTAGTATATAAGGATGTAGAGTGTAATTATTCATTTACTCATGTATAACTAAACGTAATGAGAAAATAGCCCTAACTTTTGGGCCTCAATTTCTGTGCCCACGTTTACACTTCCATATTGAAATAAAAGGGTTTCCAAATATATCGTTAGCCCTTCTACTCGTAGATCTCAGCCGCTCATGGTTTGCCCAAACTTGCCAAGTCAAAATATACTTAAAGGCTAGACCTACTAGTTAAACAAAAGATGTCGCATCAACCCTCTCAAATGGAACACTTGTTCTACCAAAACCAATCTGAGGCAAAAAGGAGGAACACACCAATATTAGGATAAAAAAAAAATATTGGTGCATGTTTTTGGTTTCCAGGTTTATAACCCCGCTCTAGTTGCTTTATAAAAATAAAAATAAAAACAAAGTAATGTATAACTATAGTTGTACCTGAGAGAGAGAGAGAGAGAGATATATATATATATATATATATATATATATGCAGCCTTAGATCCATGCTCAAGTTATACTAAAGAATTGACATGGACAATATTAAGCAGACAAAAATAAACCAAGTTAGTTCTTACTGTGCTTTGAGAATTGATAATAGCAGCATATGTGACTATTCCTGATGCTCCTGCATTTGTGCCACTTCCTGATGTTCTTACATTTCTACCCTTTCCTCTTGTCCCTGCAATGTGCCCCTCCCTCTTGTACTTGCAGATGTGTCTCTCCCTCTGCCTCTTATGACAATCCCCCTACCTCTAATACTTGCACCCGTAGGATCACCAACATCTGCATCTTGTGACTTTCCCCTACCCCTCGTTATGCTTCCATTACCCCTTCGAGAGCCTCTAACAGAAGCTCTTTGGCAAGTTCTTTTGTTGTGGCCAATCTCTTTGCAATTAGCACATCTGACTGTGCATGATCTTCTAGACTCACTACCCCCTGGGGCAAGTTCATCAGCTGCCCTCCTCCTAGATTTCCTAGGCTTACCAGACAACCTCTTCAGAGGTGGAGGCTGCGCTGGTTCACCTGGTACCCCTTCCCACATTGTCTCATCATGCAAAGGGTGAATAATTTCACCATAAGCCCTCAAATATGTATCCCTATGGTAATAAGTATGACAAAACTTTTCAATGTTCATTCTTTTGTGGGAGATGTAAGAAGCAGCATGCTTGCAAGGCAAACCACTGATCTCCCATACTTTGCAATGGCAGGTCTCAGCCATTAGGTTGACAACATGAGACACAACTCCTTCAACACACGGTATTCCTCACCCCCAGCAAAGGTTATTTTACGCACCCTAGACTGATCAACCACTTCATTTAACCTCTTTCTAATCATAGGGGTCACCAAAGACTGCCATGTTAAAGCTATTTCATATCTCTTGTGAAGTTTTCCCATTAGCTTACTTCTTATGTTGTCAATCAAATTCAACACAGGTTTTCCTCTTAAATTTCCTACCCAGATATTAAAAGACTCAACCAGATTATTTGTGATGTGGTCACTCCTCACCCTACTGTCAAAAGCATGCCTTACCCACATTTGGACAGGCAGCCCCATAAGCCAATCATGTGCCTCAGTTGATGTATCTTTAATAATAGCCATTGCATAATTGAAACCTGTATGTTCTAGCTGCAACCCATAAGGATCTCCTTAACTTAAGTCCAAGGAATTTACCTTTGAAGTTTGCGAAACAAATGTATGCAACACCTTCTGTGTGCTGCCTCTGGCATACTTGGAATAATGTAGCTTCAATTCTCTATCAACATGAAAGTTAAGACTGTGTTTCAGTACAAGACATTAGGTAACTTAATGCAGAAAGTAACTAATAAACATACAGTATTATTTTCACTAACACAATACCTAGAACTTTTTCCATTCACTGAGTTAACCATACTTCATATTCACTTTCACAATGAATTTCTTCTGCTAATTATGAACCAAACCAAACTGAGCCTTATGTCCCAATCAAAGGATCCTCGCCAACTAAATCAAACAATTATAATGAAAACAACCAATTTGTTGACCCAATGAGTAAAAATCATAATCCTAATGAAGTTTAAGCTTTGCATATAGTAGTATCGAAAGCATTGGCAACCCTTTTGCATGACAAACAATTATGATGCAAATAAATAAAGCCCAGATATGTAGGTAAGTAGGACCAGCTCAATAATCCCAAAATACTGAAGTGTTTACCACTAGGAATCAGAATATAGGATGAGAACAGAACATATAAAGCTGTTACAAGTAGGTAGGAAAGTGCTAGGACCAGGAAACGTTGTGTTCTAGTGAAATTACAGGAGATAGAAACAAGTTTAAGTACCTGAATCTAGACACTACTGAGGTCTGAACAAGGCATAAACAGCGGCTTTAGCTAGCCTCTTCGCTCATATAGCAACGACGAAGGGAACGGTAGGTGCCGCGGGATCAAATCCTCAAGACCCAAGCCTCCAATTCTTCAAAACCCAAGCTGGTTTGGAGCTCTCAACACTGCATCGTCTTTCTTTTCACTGATCTCTTCCTGATGTAACTTTGGGTTGGAGTCCCTCTATTGTAGTATCTTGAACAGTGTATGATTTAGTAAAGATGAGTATGAAAAATCTTTTGTGTGAGTTATGTTCAATATTACAGGAATTTTATTTATGAATAGTTATTAATAATTATGCTATAAATCAAGGGCGTGACAACTTTGTTAGAAATCCAGGGCGTGACACATGACCAATGGCACACCTGCTATTTATAAAAGACCGTGCTATGGACAGACATAGGCCCAACGAGAGAGTATTCCCAAGGGAAGAGGCACAATATCCCTGTGAATAAGGACTTGCGCCCCAATGAGAGAGTATTCCCAAGGGGAGAGGCACAATATCCCTGTGAATAAGGACTTGCGCTACCTTGAAAGAGGCTAATTGCACACGACCCCTCTCCAAAATGCTTGTTTACCAGACACATATGTATTCACTCAAGTTAGATGGCAGGACCCAAGAGGCCCTTTGAGGCTTGATTGAGTACAAGCAAGGCAGAGCTTGGCTTTGACATTGCTCATGTTGGAATGGAAAGGAATATAGTGACTCAGTGGTTTAGAAGGAGAAGAGATTGTCGTGGCAGTCGAAGTCGCGCTCGCAAGACCATTTTGAGTGTCGCAAACCTCGTGGTCTAACAGTGTGGAATGGACACCCGTCAAGATTTTATTGGTCCAGTTGGCACACGAGTACTGACCATTTTGCCTACGATATAATAGACATTTCTTTCAAATTTCACAAAGAGAATTGTAAGAGAGAATAATACTCTAAGAGAACATTATCAGCCAAGGTTTTTTTATCAATTGTTTTCCTTCTTCACCCTTTCAGATCAGTCCATTCAATACCATGATCATTAATCAAACCATCACCTCCTCAGTAATATGCTCAAGTATATTCTCTCCTTTTTTTCAACAAACAAAATCATCCTATTAAAATCAAAAAAAGAAAGAACATCCATACTTGTCCATGCATACAAGACCATACACAAACAACCCGACAATCAAACCATCCCTCCTCAGTAATATTCTCAAGTATATTCTCTTCTTTTTTTCGACAAACAGAATCATTCCATTAAAATCAAAAAAAAAAAAAGAACATCCATACTTGTCCATGCATTCAAGACCATACGCAAACAACCCAAACTAAACCAACCTGATAATCAAAACAAAGGCCCAACAAAACTACTGAAACAAACAAGGCCGAACAAAACACCCTCACAAAAGCCAAAAGAAAAAACAAGCATCCCCTCAACGCCGAAGAAGCAATCAACAAAACCTGCAAAACATGTATATTCTCTCCTTGAGTTGAACATTTCCTACACATTTATTAAGCCAAAGAAAATAGCATAAGCGAACGGAAAATCAGTAAAACATTAGGGGTGACGTATATAAGAAAATGTGGAGAATGTGATGTAAAGGGAATGGCACATACTGAAACAATCAAAATTCATTTCCTAGACCAAAAAGTTTGAATTTTTTTTTTCAGTCAAGCGGAATTTCAAATTAGATTACGAGGAAAAGTACCACATAGGTTACACACAAAGTCATGAGGACCATAGCCTAAACACAGAGTCTAAAATTAGTCTAGAACCTGCCGGATATTCATGCGCTCTCTAAGAACAAATTCCCTCATTGAAATGGGCATGTCCATAACAAAAACGAGCTCTTCCGACTGCTCAACTCCCATTCTTGCGAGATGGTCTGCACATTGATTTGCTGAACGATAAGTGTGCTCGATCAAAGTATTGGTTTGGGCCATGATGAAGTGGGCTTCGTTAATGAGCACACTTTGTGGGTGATTGCTTGGGTTCCCTTCCTTTATCAGATTGACAATTGTGAGTGAGTCAGATTCGATTATCATGTTCTTTAGAGTCCTTTCTAGGGTGATCTTCAATCATGTATAGATGCTCCAAATCTCTGCTTCCAGGCTTGAGGAGAAGTGTCTCATTCCGTAAAAGCCCATGATCTAGTCACCCGATCTCTGAACAATCCTCCAAAGCCTCCTCTCCCATTCATTTCGTACCAGCAGCCATCCGTATTGAGTTTGACATTACCTGCAGTTGGATTCACCCAAGAGATTAGACAAGCCTGTTGAGAGCCCACAATGAGTGGGGACTTGAATGCTTCCACAATTTCCTTGGAATAAGCTATGATATTTCTAGCACAAATATAGCTTGGTATCTCAATGTTATCAAAACTTTTCTTGTTCCTATCCTTTCAGATTTGCCAAAGGGACGTAATAAACAAAATGTGCCAAGGAATATCATAGCCATTCTCAAGGATCTTGTTGTATCTCAAGGGATACCCATTCTTGAAAAGGAATCTCCAAGTTCTCTCTCATTAGGTGGCTCGGGGGAACATTACTCCAAAACTCTTTTGCTTTGGTACATTCCCTAAACAAATGCGAGATGTTTTCAAAGCAAGTGCTACATCTAGGACATAATTCAGAAGTTTCAATTTCTCTTATGACTCGCAATTGATTGGTTGGAAGGCTGTTATGGAGAATAAGCCAAATAAAAGTCCTAAATTTTTCAAGAATTTTGAGCCTCCAAAACCATTTCCAACCCTTCATATCCAAGTCACTTTTATTAATGCGGTCAGAAGCAGCAGATATAGAGAATTGGCCATTTCCAGAGCCCACCCAACTAGGATGGTCAGACCCTTGAGTGTAGATAGGGAGGGGAATAGAGTTAATGACCTCCATGGTATCCATATCCAGAAACTGAGCTATCTCACCCAAGGGCCAATGTCCATCCACTATTAGACATTCAACCTTTTGAGTAGAATTGGTATGAACACCAGGGTGGGACAAGGCCAGAGGTTTGTCTCCACACCACCAATCATGCCAGATGTTCACAGTTTTACCATCGCCAATGATCCATTTTAATCTCTTGTCCAAGACCTATTTGGTATCCAAAATACTTATCCAGAGATGAGAAACAAGCCTCCTCCTAGGCCAGGAAGAGATGGATTGGTTACTCAAATACTTATCTCTAAGTATAGAGACCCAAAGTCCCTCCTCCTCCTCGTTAGAAACTTTCCAGGCCAACTTGGTGAGGAAGGATAGGTTTTGATCTTTGGCTTCTTTAAGCCCCAGACCACCACCCTCCTTACTCTTACACACTTTATCCCACTTGACAAGGTGCATTTTCTTACCACCAGGGGTATCCCCGGCCCCCCATAAGAAGTTACTGTTCATCATGTCTAGTCTGTCACAAACAAAGGAAGGCAAGTGCATGGTTTGCATAGTGTAACTGGGAATAGTAGAAGAAACATGACGAACAAGAGTACTTCTTCCAGCTAGCACAAGTGTGTTAGCAACCCAACCTGCTAATCTGTTCTGAACCTTATCAATAATATGATTAAAATCTTGCTTAGACATTCTCTTATGCAACAAAGGAACTCCAAGATATTTTCCCAAATCATTGGTGAGTTTGATGCCACAAAAATCAATTATTCTCCTAGCCTTGTTCCTTTGGACATTATGGGAGACAAAGATTTTGGATTTTTCCAAGCTAATGGTCTGGCCAGACATCACACAAAATTCATTTAAGACCTCCATCATGGCTTTCACAGTATTCATATTGTCTTGTCCAAAAAGAATTAAATCATCAGCAAAAAATAAATGAGTTAAGGGGGTAGAATTTCTAGGGACTTTGATCCCTTTCCAACTCCCTACCTCTCTTTTGTTATTTATGAGAATAGATAAGCGTTCCATGCACAGGCCAAAAAGGTAGGGGGGTCTCCTTGCCTTAGGCCACGACTGAGTTTGAATTCAGGTAAAGGTTCCCCATTCCAGAGAATGGAGGTTTGCACACTGGAAACACAGCTCATTATCAGGGTAATCCAGTTAGCATTTAGCTGAAAGTAATTTAAAGTATTGAAGAGGAATTTCCAAGAGACTTTGTCATAAGCCTTTTCCAAGTCAATTTTAAAAATCATGCCACCTTTTTTCCCTTTCTTACCATGGAGGGTGTGCAGACAACTGGCGTTATAGCGGAATGCCCATCAAATTTTAAAGCATGATAAGTACAAAACCACCACACAAACCAACCTGAAGTTTAACTGGTGTAGGGAACACAACTATACACAGTGAAGGGAAACAAGTTGCAGCTGCCCATATACAACCTATGTTATGAATCTGGGGATTTAGCAAGGAAAAGAAAAACTACACAAAATCATGTACATATTTAGCTTCTTTGCTTTGGAATTTCCTGGTCTTTTCCTTAAATGTCAACCTTCTGGAAATCCGTCCAGAAATCCATAATCCAAATACGATCCAACGGGTAGGCGAGTCTCATTATTCAGATGCTGCAGTGGTTTTACAGATGGGGCAAGTACTTTTCTGCATAAGCCACTGCTTTATGCAGTAGATATGGTAAAAGTGTCCGCATTCCAGCTTTCCCACCTCATCGTTCCCTTCATAGTCCTCCTGCATTGGATAACAAGAAAAGAAACATATATGCATCCTAAACTCCACAATGAAAGTACATAAATCCGATTCAATGTAGAATCCTGATAATAGAAACCAGAAATTAAAATGGTTGATGAACCAACCTGGCAAATGCTGCATTTCCGTTCCATTTCTGTGGGGAGCGGTGAAAACAAATTGTCCGAAAGCTTGGTTTTTCTAAGGCACTGAACAATCATGTCTTCTTTCAATCCTGTATTCACATACCCGATTCTATCACCAAGCTCAAGCAATTCCTGTTTACATCAGAAAATCAAAGATATAAAACTTCAACTATCAATTTACTAAAAGAAGGGCCAAAAAGGCATTGGCTGAGAAAACTAAAACACCTCATAAGACATGTTATCAACATTAAGTCTCCAGTCCCTGTATCGATCAAACCCACCAGACCTTTCTCCCATCATAATACTACTCCGGAACATCATCATCTGCAAACCAGCAAACTCTGTTTTAAATTATTTAGAAAGATCTTAACTCTGATAAAGTATAGAAGCTATCCCTAATTACTATTCTTAGTTATTTCTCCACATACACAGCACAGTCTTGCGTGAATTATATTAAATAGGTACTAAGTGGATCCTAGCACCACAGAAAAGAGGAATAAAAAATGTAGAGCTTTAAACTGTGTTTCTGCAGGCAAGTAACAGAACTAGCTGATTCAATGTAATCTTACTTTCAAGAGATAGTTGAACAGCACGCAAAGCAAAATGTTCCAATCACATTTATGAGCAACTTGCTCAGGGAGAATCAGTTTTTTTTTATAAACGGTGCCCTTGCAGTTGCAGATTACGTACAGTTAGTTCCACTGTTGCATCAAAGCATCTCCCACTCTCAATCCCTCTTAACTTTATTTCTTTCCAAACTTTCCAATGCATGGTTGCACTGAACCATATTTAAGTCTTCCAAACTTTACAAGAGAATAATTTCCAAAAACATTTTGACGAAGGAAATAAGATTTTACAAGTTGACAGAGTGGTTGGAAAGCTTCTAAAGCTCAAACCAAAATGCATGAGCTTCTTCTAGAAAGAGTCAAGACATAATATTCCAAGTGACAGGTTGAGATTTTGCAAGTACGCTGTCATATTTCAAGCACAGCTTATCAAACTTTAAAGACTACAATTTCAAGCACATAACTCAATTCGATCGCTATATTCTTGCGATAGAGAAACCCTTTAGTCTTATTCTTTTGTTCCCGAACAATGACCATTCATTAGGCCGGCCCAACCAAACACGGAAAGCCGGTCCAACAGGTATAAGGGAGACACTGTTTCAATGGTATTCTGAGAGCAGCCACTTTGGGGCTATTGCCAAAGGTTAAGTCTGACTCCAATCCTCCCCACCCATACCCCAAATGATTGGGGACTACATGGGTTCTGTTATTGTTGTTGTATTTACTTATCAAAAATAAATAAATTTTGTTAAAGAAGAGGCAAAAACATATTCAAGAGATGTTAGAGCTCCTTCCACCAATCGTTTATTCAAGAATTACGCGTTCTTACCCATACAAAGAAGTCAGGGTACCTTGACTAAGAAAACTCTAGGAAAAAAAGTAAGCTATGGACATTGGTTTGCTCATGTGGCCACTTGTTACAAACAAGGTTCGAACGGATTGAAGCTAGTACGAGAAAGTATTGAAGAAATTATCCAATCAAAATATTCACATAGATCACTGAAGAAACAAATCATGTACCTGAACTCCTGTCCACGAGGAGTATGGAATCAGAGAATCTAATAAGGAAGACCATGGTGAAAACTCAACTTCCTATATGGAATGAGATATCTCCTAACTCAAACTCTACATCTTAGACTTCAAGTCTTCAACACCTGGACCTCCCATATTTGAATAAAATAGAATCCCTGAAAGATTATCACCCTCTTTCCTGAATTATAGAATTGACAAAGACTACCTTTCAACATCTACATATTTATAAGCACAAATCAATATAAGCTCAAGAGTGGATACTTTTTGATAATGTATTTGTACCAAGTACAGTACACCAACAACATTACACAAGAAAAAGCTATTAATCACCAAACAGAAGCATGACAGTCGTGATTGCACAACATTTTCACTACTTAGCATCTAGTTTAAATGGGAAAGAACCATTTCAAAAGGATTTCATTTAAAAATAACTACCTTAGTAAATAACAAATAAACATTAGCATACAGCAACCTAAGAAACTCCATGAATGTAATGACAAATGCACTGCCCTCCCTTATTTTCCAAGTGCTTTCTATATCCCCCTCCCGTCAAGTAGACACAAATGCTGTTATTTTCGGCTAATATGACAAATGCCCTTAAAATACTAGGTAAGTTAAGCCTTCTTTGTTTTGTCATAGTTAAAGCTATAATAGCGGAATCAAACTATACTTTGGTTACACTCTGATCAAGTCTGTATAACAACTTATGCATCTTACATTTCAGTAATTTGCTTTTAGAAGAATGACATTTGCACAATTATCTCGTTCTTTTTCCATCTCCTAAATGTATATCCATTGCCCATCATTTTCGGAAAAGACATATTGTCGTGACTTATTTTGTTTGAAAAAGAAGTCCATGTAAATTATGTAATTACTTGTCATTATACCTTAATTTATGTTTGATCGAACTTTACTTTCTCGTGACTTATTTTGGATTGTTCATACTTTGATCAAATTTTCGTAACTACTCACAAATTTTATATGTTGGTAATCATTGTTTATCTGCTTTTTAAAATATCACTATTTACCACTTAATGTATCTCGTCATTTTTTCTCTCATGCATGCATTTTTATGAACAGAAGACACATGTAGGTCGCTAATCCGCCATAACAAAAAGAAAATTTGTCGTGACTTTTTAACCATACCAAATTGAGCCTTGTGTCCCAATTAATAGGGTCGGCTACATGAATCCTATTTTTCCATTGGGTCCTGTCCAGAGCTATCTGTTCACTTAGGTTTAGTAAGCCCAAATCCTTCCGTATCACGGCGTCCAAAGTCAGTTTAGGTCTCCCTCTTCACCTGGCCCTACCATCCACTATCATGTCACTCTTCTTGACTACTACATCTGCAGGTCTATGGAGATGACCAAACCAACTTAATCTATTCTCTCAACTTATCCTATATAAGTACAATTCCTACCATCTGTATTTCCAACTTTTGCCTCCATTTGCATTTTACCTAAACCGAAGATACATGTGCATCCAACCAATCATCTCTCTCTCTCTCTCTCTCTCTCTCTCTCTCTCTCTCTCTCTCTCTCTCTCTCTCTCTCTCTCTCTATATATATATATATATATATATATATATAGAGTCCGGTTCCCGTAAGGGATCCCGCACGGGCTTACCGTGCGGGACTCCCATTTCCCGATTGAATTGTGACGATCCGAGCAGCTCAAAGTGATCAGAACGTGATTTTAAAGGTATCCGCGAGATATCAGCAAAAAAAATGATAGGGAAGGGCTTGATCTGAACAGTTTTTTATTGAACGGTTCAATAAAAAACTGCTCGGATCAAGCCCTTCCCGATCATTTTTTTTGCTGATTTCTCACAAGTACCCTTAAAATCATGTTCTAAACACATTGAACGGCTCGGATCGTCGCAATTCGATCGGGAAAGGGGAGTCCCGCACGGTAAGCCCGTGCGGGATCCCTCATTGGATCCGTGGTGTGTGTGTGTATATATATATATATATAGATAGAGAGAGAGAGAGAGAGAGAGAGATGTATAAACATACATAGATATGTATCCTACCAAGAGATAAGTTGTTGCAATGGTTGAGATTTTTCAATCTAAGGGTTGAGGTTCAATTTCCTCCTTCCAGTAAACTGCTAACACTCCTTGCACATATTACACAATTGCCATCCCATCAATTGTCGGTCATCTCATGTCTTCTTCACGTGTACCCAATTAATTAATATATCACATGTCTATTCTTTTAGCATGAATAAATTCTGATGGCTTAATAATTATAGAAACACAGTCTGACTGCTTAATAATTAGAAAAAATGATACTCCCCCATAAATGTTGAACCCTTCTACAGCCACCGACCACATGGGGACCAATTGTCCACTGATGGCCACGCAGGGGGCCCACTCCGGGTCCGGAGCAGAAAATTTGAGCCATTCAATTGTTTTTTAAAAAAATCGAGTGGCCCCATGAAAAATCAGCTCAATCCAATATATGTAGGTGCTCGTTCCAATGTTCCTTTTTTTCATTCAAATTTCAGAACCTGTAATCTGAATGAAAAATGGGAAGATTAGATTGTGCGCCTACACATATCGGGTTGAGATGATTTTTCATGAGGCCACGCGGTTTTTTTTTTTTAAATTATTGAAAGGCTCGGATTTTTCGTGCGGGACCCGGGTTGGGCCCCACGTGGCCGTCGGTGGACAATTGATCCCCATGTGGTATGTGGCCGTAGCTTTTTTGATAAACGTCCGGGCCAGTGATCTTATTTTGTTCTCAATTGTGCTATATGCACAAATAAATTACACAGATTTTTTGCGGGCCCATCCTAATCCCGCAAGGATGATCCGAACTACTCATTTTTCTTAAAATATTTTTTTAGGAAGTTAGTTTCGCCTTACGAATTTAGAAAAAGCCATTATCGATATCTGATTCCGATGATGTTTTGCAGGGATGCACAAAAAAATATTTTAAGAATATTAAGCGGTTTGGATCATTTTTGCAAGATTCAAAGTGGGCCCCTCACAACATCCATGCAACGTTTGTGCCTATTGATTTTGTCAATGTAAACAGACTTTTTTGGGAGTGAAAAAAACGAGTCCAATTGCCAACTGATTTCCTTTTCCTTGGACGTTAATAAAAAGGACTGATTTCATTCTTGCTTAAAAAATGCTATAACGGTCTAATAGTTGGGATTTTAGTACTATTATTTAGGTTGTAGTTCTTCTGACAACTTATGGTTCTGAAATTCGTAACTAAATGGCCCTTTAGTTCGATTATGTGTTATTGTAGCAAAATGATAATTTGTACATCCGATTAAAAAATTATGATAATTGGTACATCTATTTGCATTTTGTGTTTGTTAATGGGATTATTTGAGAGAACATTAAGTACCAAGTATTTTATTTTGTGATGGAAAATTGGTCATAATTTTAAGACCTCTCAAAATAGTTTAATTTCCATTCTTACAATTTGGTAGCATCATTAAGCACAGATCACAGCCACCTAAAAACTTTTGTTGCGGAGTGTCGTAGGCATGGATAATTCGCTAGTGTACACATATAAGGCTATATATGTATGTACATGCATAAGGATAGGCACAAATTAGAGAGCCCCATAGGATGTGCACAAGTATCACGAAATAGCTCAATCATTTTTTATTGAACTAATTGATGACAACATCCGTTTTCTTAACACAACCAACAGAACTAAATAGGAGGAGAAACCTAGACAACACTTTCTAAAATAAGGGAGTCCAGTGCTATTTGTCAATCGCAGGGGAGTCCCTATAATTGTCAGAAATCTCAAGGGAGGGCTGTGCAATTTACCAAAAAAATATGAAAAAGATGTATGTGACAAACCTCTGCAAGACCTTCAGGAGAAGGATGCCGAATATGACGATGATACCTTGATCCAAACACATCTAATTCTGAGCGTCTCATTACAAAGTAACGGTCAGAATCCATAAAAGACATGGGTTCAGGGTTCACCATTCTTCTTGTGGAACATGAAGCGCGCTGTCAATGCAAAAGAAGTAAAGCAGTTTCAAAAAGCATACACATCACTAAATAAAGCACGGTAACTAAGAAAGCTGCATTAAAGGAAAAGTACCACTGAAAGGGAATGACAACATGTTTTTATACAAACGATCAAGACACTGAAGACAAAAGGCATGAAATCTATGCAGCACAAACACATCGCCAGATCGGTGTTGGACACTTGGCAGACACTGACACTCTGCGGACACGTGTCTGACACTCAAATCAAAAGTGTCCTATATTTTTTTTCAATTTTTTTCCGTTTTGGACACTCGGTGACACTCTAGAAAACACTAGGACACCCTCAAAACACTCTATGGACACGCATGGGAATCTTATTTTCTTGGCATAGATGATGGTTGATTGAATATAAAGATACGTGTTTGTGGTAAAAAAAATTCCGTTGAAATACCTACATATGAATTATGTACCGGTAAAAATAAAATAAAAAAAGACGTATGATATTCATATGGTAATTAGAGGCTTCTATATTGTTTCATATTTCTACAATGAATTCCACACACAAAAAAGTGTAAGTGTGACCCCGACGGGTGGTGTCCTCCAATTTTTTGAGATTTACCTATCAAAGTGTCGGTGTCAAGTTCGTGTTTTGTCGTGTGTCCGTGTCGGTGCTACATAATATGAAATACTAAAATGATTCATGAGACCTTCATGCACATTACTAAATTGAAAAGATGCAATAAAATTTCAGAACAAGGTTAAAATGGTATATCAACTAAGGAAAAAATACAAGAACGGCCCCAACTACAGTATTTTTTTCTGAAGGAGTTGGGAAAAGTAAAGAAATCAACATACAATATACCTATCTGAAACTGGTCAGTTCGTCAACATTAGGCAGGAGAAGGATACCCTTTTTTTCCTATCAAAGAAAAGTAAGATGTCTCTTCATCTTTGCCTATAGATCGTTATATGAACAAACACAACGAAGAGGAAAGCATTCCGTACAGTTCTAATGATTAATCCCGTAAACATAAAGCTACCCAAAGACATCAAGTTAGTTCACGCCAGAAAATTAACATATTAGCAGAAGTGAGGAGCAATTTTCTTAAGTAAATCCCTGAATCTATGACCCAGGTATGAAAATCAACAAAACACTTCAGCCTGCATTCAAAGTTAGCAACCCAAAAAAGCATAAATCCCAGAACTACCCCATTAAGTTTGGCACTATCCCACAGAGGATAGATTTCAATTGAATCCACAACTAAAATGACATTTCAAGTGACACCCATCCTTCATAAATAATAATCTCAGTTACTATTAATCACCATTTTTTGTCCGTTGCCAATCCTGTAGCATTCGATAAAAAGAAACACAAACAAAAATCAAGAGCAAAAACCAAAACCCACAAAATTTTAGGAAGTGCGCGTTGAGAGAGAGAGAGAGAGAGAGAGAGAGAGGCGGTTGGTGAAATGAAGAGTACAGAGCACCTGTCTCTGATTCATCTTGTCGGCGTCAACTCTATCCGTTGCTGAAATAGGCCTTGTTGATACAACACAATCAACAGCGGCAGCATCGGTGCCTAACCCAATCCCGGGCCCACAACCAACATCGGGAACAACAACAGAAGACGCCGGTACTGATGATGACGCGTTCATATTAGTTTCCCCATCAACTTGATTGGGGACTCTGCTTTTCTTCTTCTGCCTCTGCTTCTGCTTCTTCTTCCCTTCCCAATTCGCAGGCGTTTCCCGCTCAGTTACCTGCGACGACACCGTATAGACGCATCCGAGCCTCCTGAATGACGCGGGAGGCGTGAAATTCATCTTTTTGAGGGTATTGATTGCTTTGGTGGTGGAGAGGAGTAGAGAAGAAATCGAGGATTTAGGGCGAGTGGATTGGGTTGTATTCCAAGGAATTTGTTGCGGGTTCGGTGGATCTGTTTCGGAGATGGGTTGGTTTCTGGGTTTTCTGCAACGACTGTCTTCGGCTATCGTTGAGGTATCTGGAACAACCGAAGACATGACGACGATTTCTCTGGTGTTTTTTTCCTTTTTGTTCTTTTGTTTGGAGAGAAAGGAAAATACAATTTGTACAAGAAGCTCGGCAGATAAAATAGGATATGGAGGGGAATTTTTGCTTGCACGTCTTGTTTTCGGCCATTTTTTAACTTACGCATTCTTTATTTTACTATATGGAAAAAAAAAATCGAAATGGTTATTGTAATTTAGTGTTTGTGTCAATTTGATCCCTACAATTTGAATTGACTCGATTTACACTATGTAGTTTTCATTTTGTTTCAATTTAGTCCAATTACTAACTGCCATTAGACTCCGTTAACCCCAGTCACGAATGGGCCTATTTTCTAAGGTTAAAATCGTAATCTGTCATTCTCCTCTTACTCTAATATACTTCTAAACCAAAACATGGAGCCTCATTGTTTCATTCTCCATTTTTTTTTCACAGCTTCCATTCTCCATTTGTCTCATCCGGGATTTTACCTTCGACCGAAACGTGTCTCATTCGCCTTCGGGGGAAGAAATGAAAAGGATTAGGGCCTGAATAAGTGATCTGATTCCAATGGATTGCGATGTAGTTCATGAAAAATAAGAAAAAATGAGAAGTTTTGTGTTCTATAAAAAGGGTTTGGATATTTTTGAAAAATATTTGAATTTTAGAAAATGAATGAAGTGGGTTTTCTTTTAAAAAGAGACTGAGTTTTCATCAAGCTGCCTACATGTCTCCGGTTAAAGGAGAATCAGATCCAGCCATAGTTCGGGCTACAAAAGGGGTTTAGAAAAAAATTTAGAGTCTTCACCGGGTATAGAGTTTTGGTGTGCCTGATCACCTCTTGAATATCGAAAGAATAATTCAAGTATTTTAGAGAAAAGAACACAAGCCATAGAACCCGATTTTTAGAAGAAGAAAAAAAGTGACTATGTTTAGCTTTTTAGGAAAATGTTTTGGGTCTGCGACGTTAAAAAAGAAAGGGTTTGGTAATTCATTAGAAAAAGGGACCCATTTGTGTCTGGGGTTAACGGAGGCTAACGACAGTTAGTAATTGGACCAAGTTGAAACAAAATGAAAACTATAGAGTGTAAATTAAGCCAATTCAAATTGCAAGGATCAACTTAACACAAACACTAAACTACAGGAACCATTTCTATTTTTTTCCCTTTTATTATTATTAAACTAGTGTTTACTCGTGTCTATAGCATTATGCATTCCAGTTGAAATTGTCCATGCCTATGCAACTTGCAAGTTAGTGGCTTAAACACTAAATCAATTCATTAGTGTGTAGTATGTGATCCTTTTCTTAATGACATGAAAGAGAATTACACATGCTTATGGCACTCTCCCAACTAAAATTTTAAACTAGCTACAAAGAACTATTTTGTTTATGAAATCCCAGTAAATACCAAGTAAAAAAGTTAAAATAGCACTACTATGAATCACTCACCACATACATTAAACCCATTTGCAGAAATGAAAGAATATATTAGAACCCAGAAATCAAAAAACCTCAATGTAACTCCAATCACTAATAGTTATTAAACATCATAAACTAACCACATCAGTAAAAAAAATTAGTTCAGACCGCGAGAAAAAAACAAGATATCGAAAAAAGCTACGGAAAACTCAAACTTTGGTTGAAATACCTCAGTATAAGCGATCACCGGAGGCATAATACTTGCCCATGTCTGCGGCACTACCCACCCCAATTAGAATTGGCTCAATTTGCTGAAAATTATGTACCCATGGAGTTACTATTTTAAAGTTCAATTTATGCCAAGATTTGCATCAATTTCTACCTATGTAGATACAAGCAACCTGACGATAAAAGAAAAAGAAAGGGAGAAAAAAAAAAAAGGGTCTGAAAACACATAGACCTGGGCGCGGACTACACTACTAAACTACCATTCAAAACGGAACGTCAAGAGAAGTCAAAACAACAAAACTCGATTATGTTTAACATTTAACAATACACCCACCCACCCACACCAAAAAAAATCACTCAAATTTCTTGAACACTCAGAACAGGTACAAATTCCACTCGGAACAATAGCTAGATTGAAATTTAAACACAGCTTTCAAAAAATAGTTTTTTTGTTAGACCCATTACCTTTACTTTCACGGAGCTTTCTTGCCCTAGCTTTCACACAGCTTTCTTCAGGATTCGAAAGATGACATGTGAGAGAGAGAGAGAGAGAGAGAGAGAGAGAGAGGAGGGGGGGGGGACCCAAACGACAAGAGCTAGAATTATTTATTTATTTATTTATTTATTATGCTAACAACAAAAGCCGGGTAAAAAGAAGATATGACATTTTTGTGAAATATTTGAAAGATTGTGGGCACTATTTAAGAGAGTTGGAGAGTACACATCAACCCTTGGATCAAACAAGTCTGAGCCATTGCAACAACTTATCTCCACATCCTTCTGTTTTATGATAGAGATAGAGATACGTACAACCTTTGGTAAACTTTGAATAATAAAACTAATTGAGATCTATTAAATAAAATCCATATTGCATATTTTTTGAGATCACTATTGAAATATATAAGCAATCAAAAAATGACATAGATTCAAAAAGGGACTAATAAATGTGGACAGAGGAAGTATAAAACATTATATATTATAAGATGCACAAACTCGCAAAAGGAGCTAGTATTAAATAGAGGAAAGTCCACTTTTACCCCCTGTGGTTATCGCCATGTGCGGATACCCCTCTTGTGGTTTAAAACTGACCACATAACCTACATGTGGTTTTGAAAATATGCGGATAAACCCCCTGCCGTCATGTTTTCCATCCATATTAACGGAGGTGTATCTCACACATCTCTAACATGAAATCTGAGTCGTTCATAATGTATTAAATAAAGAATAGAGTATCTCTGTAAAAAATCATCTCGATCAGGTATCAATAACCCAGTGATCTAATTTTTAGTAAATTCAAATTTGAAATTTTAATTTCTTAACAAAATCGATTTGACCATGAGCTTTTCATTTTTTGATTGACTTGAATTTTGGTATAGACTTAGCACTCGTCAAAATTTACAATATCAACAGTTTGGATTCAATTTTTGGTATACAGGATGGTGTGGTTAGATTTAAAAAAGAAGAAGAATCAAGGGACGTGATGGGGGTATAACGGTCTTTTAATGTTGTGTCCATTAATATGGATGGAAAACATGACAGCAGGGGGTCTATCCGCACATTTTCAAAACCACAGGTAGGTTATGTGGTCAGTTTTAAACCACAAGGGGGTATCCGCACATGGCGATAACCACAGGGGGTGAAAGTGGACTTTCCTCTATTAAATAGAGACAAAGGGAGTATTATTAAGAAAACTTTTACATACTTAATAATTTTGAAGTATTTTAATCAAGATTATTTAGGTTGTTTAAATATGTCACTTACTTTAGTTACACTTTTATAAAGTATCAACAATGTTCTAAAAGTCGTTGGGCGCTAGTCAGGCGGTCGACCACTTGTGAGCAATTAATTAGATTAATCGACGATAAATCGGTACATATTGATTAGTAATCCAAGACTAATCATTTGTTGGACCTAATCGAATATGCCTGGCTAGCAATAATCACTAGTCAATTATTTCCTTGTTTTAGAACACTAAGTATCAACTTCGAAGAAACAAATTCAAAAATAATATTGATGTTTCAAACAAATCTAACAATTTTTATAATTAATCACAATTAGACTCGTACATGCACAATTCGGCTTATTTTGGGCTCGTTCGAGCTTGATTCGTTAAGTTTTTATTGAGTTCGAGCTCAAACTGCAAAAAAATTAATAAACAAGCCTGGACATTAACATGCCCGACTGGGCTCTAACTCGAGCTAGTGGAAAAATTAGTAAACAAGCCTGAACATTGGCATGCTCAGCTCAGCTCAGTCGTAGAGACCCGTGATTTTAAAATTTTATTGCAAGATAATTTTAAAGTGGATTATGTTTTAATGTGAGAAAGGATGTGGAAAATACGTTACGGGATTAAAGTTTGATGAAACGATAGTTAAGGAGTTGGTTTGGTGTAATAATAAGTGGAAGGGTGATTGTGTAGTGTGTGTGTGTGTGTGTGTATATATATATATATATATATATATATATATATGTAAAAAAAAATCCCATTTTCCTAAGGACCACCTCAACTTAATAAAATGAGGACCTCCTTTTCAATGATCGAAACCGCTCAATGTGTTCAGAACGTGATTTTAAGGGTACCCGCGAGAAATCAGCCAAAAAAAATGACCGGAAAGGCTTCATTTGAGCAGTTTTTTTTATATTTTTTATCGAACGGTTCAAATAAAAACTGCTCGAATGAAGCCCTTTCCGGTCATTTTTTGTTGATTCCTCGCGAGTACTCTTAAAATCACGTTCTGAACACATTGAGCGGCTCGGATCATCGAAATTCAAATGAAAAATGGAAGAAATGGAGAGATCCTTATTTTAACTAAAATAAGGACCTTTTCATTTGAAAATGACTTTGTATATATATATGTGTGTGTGTGTGGGGGGGGGGGGGGGGGGGGGAATGGACCTAGGGACAAAGAATTTGCCAAAACATTAGACTCTAAATCCTAACCATTAAAATGGATGGTTGAGATTAAAAAATAAAAAGGCACATTCTCTCTCCTTCCTATCAACTCAGGTGTTCTCCTCCCTCTCTCTAACTTTCTCCTCTCTCTCACACACTCTCTCTCTCTCAATTTAATACATAACATTTGTTTTACAAATTTAATTTTTATAAATTTTATATTTCCAAAATCTACTTGAAAAACTCTACAAAATGGGATTCATAATGAATATAAAATTATTTAAAATTAATTTTTTAGTTTTTCCATGTGGCAATAATTTTTTTGGAATCATGTAGAGGAATTTGTTGGAAAAACTATTTTTAATATCTTCTCAATATTCCTAATTTTTTCCCATAAGAATAAATGAAAAAGTAACAGTAAAAGAGAGAGCTATATAAGGTTCTATTTTCACAGAAACAAACCAAGAAAAAAATATCCTCAAGAAGTAAAAATTACTTCAAATCCTGAGGGATTTAGAGATCGCAAAAAAATTAATAGAACACATTAAGATTGTACATGCACCCGTACAAAATATGCATATCTATGTAGAAGATGAGCTGATTCTGTTGTACCCAAAGAACAGACTGTCTCAAAATTCCTTATGGAAATACCAATGATAATAGAAGTTATCACATAACCATGAAACTGAGATACATAATTCTCAATTCTCATTATTTTGACACCAATACAATGGCAATTTTGGCTGATACAATCAAGAGGAAGCTCGTGCACAAACAAAAAAACAAAAAATATTTACACCAAATCTCAATCCTCCCCCTAATTTCAACCACATCCAATATATATACTAATTAACAAGCTTTTTTCTTTAATCAATTGAACTACAAAGGCCCACATGTGAAGGGCGAGATCCTAAAAAGGCGTCCGACTGTTTCTCTTGGAAGATCCCCAAAATCCTTTCATTTGAAAAGACAAAAACTCACTTGTAGTCGCTGGTAAGTAGCACTCCACCATCTTTGCAAACAAAGCACCAATCCTCACAGATCTCGTCCTTGTTTACCATCCTCTTCCCTATCTCCTTCCTAACGTCCTCCTTCGACAAAAACCTAGCATGCAATCCGAGACCGACCCACGTCCTCAAATCCCAACTGCTGCTGGAAAATCCAAAAAAAAAAAAAAAAAGCAAAACAATGTGAATCATAAAATGACCGCCAAAAACTACTACTGCAATGCTTCATCCACTCCTAGCATTTGTGATTTTACATTTCATAACATAATTAGCTAAAGCATCAAAAAGATTAAGCAAGTTTTGGAATTACCATCTTCTCATTAAGTCATCTCTTGGTCACTATTAAAATATTGCGTTTCCTCTTCTAACGTTGTAGAAGTGAATTGACAATTAGTAAAAAAACAAGAATATCTAAGTCAAATATATAACAACAGTAGTACAAGAAAAATTGTAGTTCACTTACCTTTGTGAGTTTTACTCATCGGATTTAAAAGACAAGTTCTCTTATCATGTCCTAGCTTACTGCATAAGTGACACTTTCTTTTCTTCTTGTTTGATGCCAACTCAATACCACTTTTCAATCTTTCGAAGTGTATAATAACATCTTTTTTCTTCACATCTTTTTTCCTACCCTTGGTTTGTGAGATGTTCGGATCCGAAAGCAATATTTGAGAAGACTCGGTAGAATCTAAATCATCTTTTTCATGACAAATATCGATTGGAGGCACATAATTAAGAAGTAACTTTTAGGAGCTTCTTGGACAGATCATTCATAGCTTCGATGTAAATCATGTATGCCTCATTTGATGGGGCGGCCAAACAAGCCAATTTAGTATATTCTTGACACATATGGCCAAGCCTTAATGCCTCGGTTTCTTCTTTGCCATCATCATGCACCAATCCTTCGAAATCAATTATTTTGAATTTGTTGATTTTTTGCCGCCATCGTGGAAGAATAAAATGGTCGGGTATTGCATCAATGTTTAGCTGGACAAACACTTTCAAAATATGCTTACACAATATACTAACAAACTCAAAATTTTGGCATTCACATACACCCTCATACGTTTGCAAGTCCAATGTCACTGTGAACTTTTTAACTTATGATCTTTTGACTTCACTATGAACGATTGAAATCCATTGTCATTTCCCACCTTTTAAACTTTGTAATGGAAGACTCCACTCATTTCATCCTTGAACTTGTTGAAGACGTTTCTAGTATAGATTTTTGCCACATGTTCAACAAAAATTCATTATCATTCATAATTCGAAACTTATGTTCGGACTCGAAATCTTCATCATTTTTCCCTTTTTCACAATCCTCTTCAAGTCTTGGTCATACTTAACTACAAACTCTTTAAGATTTGTCGTCGAAGTAACAAAATCATCAAAAAAATGAATTGACACCCTCACTACGTCCATTAGTATTCATACCGGCAAAGAATGTGCCACGATTATAAATGGGTACCCATGACTCACGAATATCATACAATTGTTGAAGCCATTCGTTGCTTTCTAACCTATTTTCCTTCATCAATTCCTTCCATTTTTTTTCAAAATCCTCTTTTGTATATGTTGCCCGAATACATTTTTTCACCTCTTTCTTGAATTTTGATTTCTTGAAGTACACTTGTGACAACTTTTCAACAAATTTCTTCTTGATATGCCAAATGCAGAGACGATGACGGGTGTTAGGGAAGACTTGGGCAATTGCTCCCTTCATTTCCAAGTCTTGGTCAGTGATGATAGAAGTTGGAGGACGTCCTCCTATAGCTTCAAGCCATGTCTCAAACAACAATACAAACGTCACCTTTGTCTCGTCTTGTAAAAGTGCACATCCAAACTGTATTGACTGCATGAGGCATATCATACTTGTTTGTTCGATAGATTGTGTCAAATGTGATTACATCACCAAAGTAATGGCATCCCATGTGAGATTGCGAGTCCACCCAAAAAAAATTCACTGCCCTCCCTCGCTCACCAATCACCATCCTCCACGTACTGTTCATCGCGGGTTACTGTCCACTGTTCACTGCTGTTACTATTCATCGACATTGTTCATCGCTGATTTTCAACTCTCGTCATGATTTTGTAACTTCGGTAAGCCTTTGGTTTATGGGTTGTTGTTTTGGACCCGTTGTAGTAATCACTTGGTATACGTTGGTGATGTTACGGATCTGTCGTATTTAATACTTGGTTGCTGATGCTGTTGGTTGAGTACGGGTTCTTGATTAGTTATTTTTTGTTGATTCTTATTGGTTGTTGCCTCTTCATTGTTTGGTAAAATGTCTGAGCAAAAGTCTGATTCTGTTTCTAGTTCTACTAATGGTGTGGCTCGTTCTTCTCAATTTCGGGAGAGGTTATCTATTACCTCTACACTTTTGAATGGTAAAAATTATGCTGTTTGGGCCAAGGCAGTTGAAGTTTATTATTTGGGTGAGACACTATATCATATTTTGACTGATGACCCTCCCGCAGCCACTGCTGCCACATATGGGGCATGGGTGTCTGAGGATGCCCGGATTCGATCTGAGTTATGGAATAGTATGGAAGACCATATTTCTAGCACATTGGTCTTCTTACCTACAGTCAAACAAGTATGGACACAGGGTCAGGAGATGTATTCTGGTGTTAACAATCTCCGTCGCGCATATGATCTTCATCAGTCCTTCTTTTCTATCGCACATGGTGATTAATCCTTGGAGTCTTATTATTCCAAGTTCCGCAGTATCTGTGAGGAGCTCAATATCTGTGAGCCTATTTCTGCTGATGTTCAGGTTATGAAGCGCCAGCGTGAGTGTATGCAGGTGACTCGGTTTATATCTGGTGTGTCCTCGACTACTTGTGGTCCTGTTTGTAATCAGCTTTTGGGGTCTCAAGATTTACCTTCTCTCAGCGAAGTTTTTAGTTGGTTTCGTTAGTCTTCTGTATCTATGCATGTGCCACCTCTTGATCGTTTAGCATTAGCTTCCGCTGTATTTGGTGGTTCTGGCTCTTCCTTCAGCCGTGGCCGTGGCCGTGGCCGTGGTCGCGGCCGTGATTCTGAATTTAGTCCACCACAACCCTAGCCTAAACCCTAGCCTCTGTACATAATCCTTAAAATCACAATCCAAATCTTAGCCTCTGCCAAAAAAAAAAAAAATCTCATAGCCTCTGCCAAAATAAAATAAAAATCTCACCATCCTCCGCGTACTGTGCATCCCTGCCATCTAGCTCTCTATGCCTCACATTCCTCAAGTGATTATAGCAATCTCTATTATCAAAGCCAATGTGTTCGTCATCAAAAATAGAAGTAACTTTAGAAACTACCAAATTTTTTTCTATGAAAAACTTCGGTCAAATCCTTAACTGCTTTTAGGCATGTGTCGATTTGACTTCATTCTTATTCTCTTAGATGGAGTCACTAATGGATGATTGTGAGTATTGGTGAAAACTGTTACCTTCCATTTGCTACTCCATTTGTCATATTTAATCAACAAATGAGCCTTGCATCCACATTTAGCAGTTGAACAACTTCTAGCTCTTTTCTTCGGTATCCTTTTCCCATATTCCTCTATCTCATCATTCTCCTCCATGACACCATCGTTTTCAATCTTCGCAACATACTTTCCTTCTTTTGCGCAAATAAATAGCATACTAGTCACTTCATTCGACCGGCTCTGTCCTGTGCATGAAGTCCAAGTACAAATCCAAAAACCATTTTGTCCACCATAATCTTTATAATACTTTCGTGCTTCTTCAATTGTCTCAAAAAAACATCCCACTTGATGGTGCTTTTAAACCTTCATCTACTTCGAAATCATTTATTTCAAAAGGTTCTTACATTGTTCACCCTTCACAAGGAGCAAACACTTTTTATGCCAATATATTATTGCTTTCAATGTAATCCCAACAAACTTGTTTAATGTAATCTCAATAAACTACACTATAAAAGCACCCTACGATCCAATTAGGAGATCTAAATTCACAATGACCCAAAAAATAATGCATGGGTAGTTTAAAGCACTAAGGGCAACAATCACATAATTGGAATAAAATAAGAGCACCAAATAAAGAACAACAATAAACCAAATGCAATTTTCTAATTTTTGGAGTTAATGGTTGTGGACCAGGGAACATATCCTATGGTTCCTTGTGAATCAGTGGAGTACTTATCCTATGCTTTTTTTCTAATTCCTGAAATTAAATCACAAAAACAATTCCCTTGCACTCTGGTGAACCAGCAAGGTGTTAGAGACCATTACAAAAAAGAGGTCGGCCAGGAAACATTCATTTTTTTTTTGTTTCGGCCACTGTATCCTCAATTAATTTGAAACAAGAAATCCCAAAATTATGTCACATTGATTAGGACTTAAGGCTTTTTTTAAAAATTGAACGATTCCTATTATAGGTCGAAGGTGAATTGTGTACTCTTTTATCTTGTTTGTTGTTCTTATCTAAAAAATGAAGCACAAGGTCGAGGGACCTTTTTATGACATGCTCCAAAGATTTCATAGGAGTTCTGAAAATTCCAACATATGGATCTATGTTCTCGTTGGATCGGAAGTTTTGAAACTAGTTTTTGTCATTGTGCAGTCCCCTATTCTGCTAAAATGCAAATAAGCCCTTAGATTACCTCACCAATAATTTGAAAATAAGAAATTACATTAATCCTTCTATCAATGAATGATTTTTAGCGTCAATAATACTTAAAGGTATTCACCGAAAAAACAATCGCCGCTGGAGCTGTCTCACCTGAATGAATTAGGGCTTGGATTGGGGTTTTGAGAGAGGGGTGAGATAGAGATACAGTTGTCAGAAATAGAGAGCATTCAAACGGATTTCATTTGTCGTCAGTGACCGGAAGGTCAGCATTAGATTGACGCTCGTCGACGGTGGGAGTTTGTGTGTGAAGGAGCATGAGCCGTGAGTGTGACACCCAAGATATTTAATTATGCTAATCATGCTTATTTAAAGTAAAAGTTAATCATAGATGTCAAATTATGTGGTTTTATGAGTCAAATTTCCTAAGACAAAACATAGAGATTTACAAAACAAGGTTATGGGTTAATGTGAAAATATTATTGGGTCCTTATTTGAAGAGAATGTTATGTAAGGGTTTATTTGATAATTAGACTACCCTTTTCTAGACAATTCCAAACGTGGATGGAAGGAAAAAAATATCAGTCTCACACCCTCTCATTCCTTCTAACATTTCTTTCTCTCCCACTCCTCTCAAGGAAAAAAAATCAAGGAGTCTTCCCATCTTCTACTTCTAGGGTTTTTTGGTTCTAGGGTTCAATCAAGTTCTTGGAACAAGATTTAATCTCAAATCCATCCCTCACCCAAGTATTGGAAGCTCTCAATCCATGGTTTAAACCTAAAAGAGGATTTGGTGATCAAGCGAAGGATACAAGTTGATGCTTACTTGAAGTGCAACGGAAGGTGAGTAACCTCATACTTTGAAATGGGAAATTTTATGAACTTTTTCTATGAAGTGTGATTTGGTCTTCCTATGCTAGGAAGTAATATGTCTACTTGATTTGAGTGTTATGTTATGATATGGAATGGTTCTCAATGTACTTTTTAAGATGTTACAAGTCCATGTATGTTACAAGTCTTACCGTATGTGCCCGCTAGTAGGTTCCATAATAGCTAGCATTATGTGCCTCCCTGGAGGGTTCTATAATATCCAGGTATGTGCCTTCCTGGAGGGTTCCATAATATCCAGGTATGTGCCCTTGCCGATGGGTACCAATAATCGGCCGGGATCCCGATATGTGCCAAGTATGTATATGTGTGTGATAAGCTTAGCGGAATTGGCTAAGTAAATGTGTTCGAATACGTTATGCTTTCATGTAAAATATCTTTTGGATTTCTTTTAAATATTTGTAACTAATGTGCTATATGTGTGTTGAATATTCAAAACCCAGATTAGAGTATGAGCTTTACTCACTGAGCTTTCAGCTGACGGTTTATTTACTAATTTCAGGTGATGAAGTGTGATAGCTTTTTGGTGCTATGTTTTGTGCAAGTTGGACTTCATGAAGTGTTTTGCATTTAGAATGAAAGTAGAAAGAAGACTTGTAATTTTTGGGCATGTTTTGTGCTTGTTTCCCTTATGATCAAGGATGTATATAATTTTTGTAACGTGATGTACGTAAGCTATGTAATTTAGGGAAGACTATGGATGTTCATGCTAATGTAAGTATGATATCATGAAAGTTATCAATGTTTGGATGCTCTAGACCAAATGGGTTGTGCTCATTTTGCTTAAACTTAGTTATGGTTACTTTTATCAATAGACCCCCTAAATTTAAGTGAAGTTTTCTTAATCGCTTCCGCAAATGTTCATTTTTTTAGAGCACTTTTTCTGAGCTCATTTGGTTATGTAAGAAGGCCTTGTTGGCCAGTCACGGGCCGTAATTCCCTTTTAAGGGGTCTAGGGATAGCGGGTCGTGACAGTGAGGGTCTGAGAGAGTATCGGGGAGAGAGAGAGGACGGAGAAAGTTAGAGAGAAGGAGGAGAACACGTGAGTTGAATGGGGAGGAGAGAGAATGTGCCTTTTTATTTTTTAATCTCAACCATCCATTTTAATGGCTAGGATTTAGTGTCTATTGTTTTGGCAAATTATTTGTCCCTAGATCCCTCCCCTATATATATGTGTATATATATATAGAGAGAGAGAGACAGAGAGGTGTGTGGATCGAGGAACACCCAATTATCTTCCCCTCCTCCTTTCTCACATACGCCGGTCTCTCTCTATTTTACCTCTCACGGCACACACGCCTCCCGCTCTATCTCTTGCGCTCTCTCACTCAACACCACAAAACGTACAAGAAGCGCAACAGAAAAATGGTGGTGTTTCTAGTGCTATATGTCGATGATATCCTGCTTATCGAAAAAGATGTGAGAGTGTTGTCTTAAGTGAACGTGTGGTTATCTGACCAATTCGAAATGAACTTGGGAGAAGCTGGTCACATCCTTAGGATTAAGCTTGTGCAAGATCGCAAGAATAGGATGTTGGGCTTATATCAAGCTACTTATATCGATGAGATTCTTGCCCGTTTTAGCATGCAGGATTCCAAGAAAAGGTTCCTCTCTTTTAGACATGGAATCAACTTATCCAAGGATCTGTGTCCTAAGACACCTATGGAGATGGAGAAAATGAAGGCAGTTCCTTATGCCTCGGCAGTAGAAAATCTCATGTACATTATGCTATGTTCTAGACTTGATATTTGCTTTCCCATTGACATCAGCAGATTTCAATCTAATCCAAGACAAGAGCATTGAACTGCGGTGAAACATATACTCAAGTATCTAAAAAGAACTAGAGATCATATGTTGGTTTTCTAGTTAGAGAGTCTAGTACCTTATGGGTACACAGACTCAAACTTTATGGCAAATAAGGATTCCAGAAAGTCTACCTCGGAATATGTGTTTACCCTAGGAGGTGGAGCCATTAGCTGGAGGAGTGTCAAACAACCTTGCATTGATGATTCTACCATGGAGGCAGAGTATGTGGCAGTTTTTGAAGTAGCCAAGGAGGCCATTTAGCTCAAAGACTTTTTATGGTCACATAGAGGGAATGAGAGTGAGATGCGTTGTCATGCCCTCGATTTTCAACATAACTAATAATCATTTTCAATAAATACAAATATTGACGTACCGATAATACCCAAAATGATTTCCCACCTGTTTAATTTACAAACCAAATTCCCAAGTTTAAAGAATTACAACCTTGGCACCACGGCCCAAATTAACTTGAACACAAGCACAAATGTTTAGGAAATTACAAACTTAACTCAAAAGATAACTCAAAAGTGAATTAGTTACAAAGTCGCCTTTAACCAAAAGTAAGTCTAATTAGCTTCCAAAAACTTTATGTCCAATCACAGCATAGCATGCAATCTACTGCCCGGCATTTAAACCTGAAAAGAAGGATTTTGTTGAGCTACACTAGCCCAGTAGAAATCTCTATACTCAAGCTATATGAACATGCGATGACATATGAACCGAGAATGAATGAGTGTCAATAAGTGATCACGAGAAACAATAATTAACCACCAAGAACAATCGGACCACGACTACAACATTCTAGACTTCTTATAAGTATTCCTTGTTATTCTCACATCAAACTAGCAACTTTAATAGACTCGCATCAGTTTACATCAATCAATAACCAATCCTCAATCATCTCATCGTTTCTCGTATGATACCACAATCGTTCTTGTTTTCACCTTGTTCGTCATCAAACCCTTTTTCCATAAAAACTTCAATTTTTGATTTCCAAAACAATTTTAGGGAAAACTCAAGACCACCTCAGGTCAAACTCCGTTGATTCAAGTTTGAATGCCGGAATCCGTTGATTTGTGCCCAAATACCGGATCCGTTGATTCCCTCAAGAATACCGGAGGATTTTTATCAAAAATCCTCTTTTCAAAACAAAGTTTCTTTCTTTAATAAAACCTCAATAGAATCAACCTTTCATTCTCTTTTCCAGAAGCCACAATCTTAGTCAACAAACAAACCAAACGTCAACATAAACTTCTACGGTCAACCATAATTCTCTTCATCAAGCGAGACATTCAATTGTTACCACCCCTTGCGTCACATTGAATTCTCTTCACCTGGGTTTCCGCATTACCACATCTTGCGTTGCGGGCCCTCTAGAGTCTCCGCATTACCACACCTTGCGTTGCAGGACCCTCAATTCAAACTTTACAAGTCACGTAAACATAAAAGCATTATCAAACCGTTTATAAGCAGACATCACTTTCCAAGTCACATTCGTTCTTATATCATTACAACAATGTATCCAAACTATAAGTTCACACGTTTTCCCGAGGTCATAGTCTCTCATTCATCATCATTCAAGGTATTACACACTCACAACATGTCCTTTTGTACATTATTAAATACCTTAGGTTCACGTTATCCCTTAAAGTCCATCTCGACGCCCTACGTCTCATCCCAATCCCACAACAACTCCCCGACATGCCACCCGCTAGGTTCTAAACAAGAATCTATAGAATGAATACCAAATGAACTTACGATAATCAACCAAAGTGAAGCACGGAGATACGAGTTAACCTATTCTCTTCCGGACCACTAAGCAAACCCCTATCGACCAATCATGCACCCTACGATATACTTGATAACTGACGATATTCAATAACAACTCCACGGTGTCCGCCAATCCACCAATCACTACGTCATGTTAAATCACTTAACAAGTTTATATCGTTTAATGAGACATGCCACAACATCCACTTCAATAAACTAAAAGCGTAAATAATGTACGGTTCTCTTAATCGCTTAATTTTACACTTTATAAGCTACGACAAGAGCCTAAAGAGCTCAATTGGTCAATGATTCTTTCGAGGTACAAACAATTGAGTTTGGAAGTGATTTGAAGCTATTCAAAAGATGTTTGAAGTGTTTGAGGTTCAAACGAACACGAAAATGAACAAAAGAACCAAATCTGTCCGGAACAAAAAAAGGGGTATTGATACCCCAGACGGCGGTATCAATACCTGGCCAAAATCTGGTCCAGAGAAGAGAGGGGTATCGATACCCCTTTTGAGGGTATCAATCCCACGGAACTTTTCTGCAGATTTTCAGCTTTTCAACAACGAAATCCGAACAACAACAACGAACCACAGCACGATCAAGGCACATAATCAACCCATAAACACATAGAGAGAGTAAGAAATCCCTACCTCAAGTGATTCGAACAAGACCCAAGCGATTGGTCGAAGTCCAAGCGAGCCCGAAACCTCTAAAGCTTTGAAATCGACCAAGAACTTCCCTCCAAGCTTGACCCACGAAATTTTGAGCTCGAGAACGCGATTGGAAGGCCGAAGGATGGTTGATCTTTGAGGTTCTTGAGGTCTTGGAGGAGTTTTTGAGTGAGAGGAGGAGAGAGAGGGATTTTTCGGTGGAGAGAGGGAGAGAGGGACGGTAGAGAGAGAAAGGAGGGGAGATATATAATCTCCTACACATATACCCACCATATATATACTCTTATATCCTTTAATCACACACCCACTCCCTCAAGATTCAATTCCCTCATTCTAACCCCAAATCAAATAACCACCAAATAAATCGAATTCTCCTAATTAACCAATTAATAAACATTTCAATAAATTTTAAAAAAAAATAAAAATTTTTTTTACGGGTCTCTACATGCGTGGCAGCATGGCTTTAAGTATAAGTGGGAGATTGTTAAAAATTTATACTAAAAGTCATGCTTTTATGTAATGGATTAATATTTTGATTTGTTTTATATTAATCAATTTTATTCATTTTGATGAGAATCTTTTATGGGAAATATTAGCATAATATTATAGGATGTTATGCTTGTGTGTCTATTATTCTACGTAGTAGATGATTCAGTGCATAGAGTATGACTTACACAGAGAAGATTGGATTATCGATTCTTGTAGAATATAAGATTTAGTTCTCAGTCTTAGATGGAACTGGATACACCATCAGTACGACTGTAGTACATTATTTTAATAGGTCTGTCTTGACTATGGGGAACGGTCTAATTCCAACTCATTGTGCTAGTATACTTTGTGTGTGCTGAACGAGGCCACTTTGAGGTAATTGTCTTTGTATTGACTTCATAAGACAATTAGAATCTCAAGGTTATTATAAATGCTTATACTCTTAATCCAAAGATAATTACTGTATATATATATATATATATTTATTTATTTAATGTTGTTGACTTTACTTTATTGGAGAGTGAGATCCTTTTTAGGGTTAATAGTCTCGGTGAGTTGGGTACAACTGTAGGGAGGTAATCCCGAATAGGAATAATAAGTTCATCGCCGGGCAGTGCGATGAACAGCAATATGGATCAGTGACACGTGAAGGCATTAGTCCAGACAGTTTGTTCGGCTGTTAAGATCAAAAGACATGTGAAGTCATTTGACCAAGTATAACCACGTGAACCAGTTGCATGTGAGGTCATTGGTCCAGGAGGACTGTTCGGCAAAGAGGAAGCCGAATAGTGGAATATTCCAGAATGGTAATATTCCGTAAAAGGTAAGATCCCGTGTATATGGGATCGAGGCTAGAGACCCAACGTGAGTGGGGTGTTCGGATAATTATGGGAAAGAGTCCCAAAAGGACTGAGAGTCCTATAAAGATTAAGATATTATATAGATAAGGGAACGAGAATCCAGAAGACATGAGGTTTCCTATACGAGGCAGGAAACCTAAGGCAACTGGGATGCTTGGGCAGCAAGCATCCGTGAGTCTATAAATATGAGGCAAACCTGGAGGTAAAAGGTACGCAATTTCTGGTATTCAGATTACTTTCCCATTGATAATTAGGGTTTGGAAACCAGTACGTGATACTAACTTTGGCATTGGAGGGCCTTTGCTACGAGAAGCAAAGGTGCGCTCACCCCTTGTCTGTTTTGCAGATTAGGGTTTCGACGAAGTACTAGGGTTCCGGTGTAGAGGCACGTTCGCAGTTGGTACGTTCAGTGCACCAATTGTTTTCATCCTCCTACAATTGGCGCCGTCTGTGGGAAACGAACCGATTCTCTGAAAAACGATCACGATGGAAGAAGATCCAGCCACGCCGTTTAATCCAAAGGACCAGTTAAGTGGTGGAGGAGATAAATCTCCACCAGGTGCTCCGAAAAAGCCCACTGGAAGGCAGGGCAGAACACCCACGGGCTCCACGAGAAGGAGCAAGTCTCACCGAAGAGAGGCGTCGGTGGAACAGTCAAGAAGTATACATAACAGTGAAGATGTCCTCGACCGAAAGAGGAAGGAGATCGAGGAATACGCTCGTTTGATTAAAAAACGAGAGTACGAAATACAAGAGTTGCAGCGGGTACGAGAACACCCAGAAGATTCTGGACTCTCGAGGAGGGGTCCTGAAAGAGATAGACGGACTTTAGTAGTCCATGGGCAGGCTCGTTCGCGAGGAGGAAGGAGCAGAAGTCCTACTATGAGGCGAAATAAAGTTTCTCCACGAAAAAGGAGCGACAGAAGCAGAAGCCGAACACCAGAAAGATATAGGGCATTCTCACGGAAAAGGAGGAGTAGGGACCGGAGTTCCACCCCTGAAGAAGTGGGCAAAAGGAAACATCATCGGGACAGGTACGAGAGACCTGATGCTGATTGGGCCGATGCCACGGCGCACAAGACGAGAGGATTCGAGGATGGGACAGTAACTGCACGAGAAGCAGCTAGAAAGGCCTTAAGCAACATAGCGGCTTCCCCCTTCTCAAGAAGGTTACAAGAGGCTAGGTTGCCGAGTAGAGTGAAGCATGGAGCATTCATACTTTACGAGACAAACACGGATCCTGTGGCTCACATACAGCACTACCAGCAGGCCATGTTCATGCATGATGGCGATGATGCCATTCTGTGCAAAATGTTCCCATCAAGCCTTGGCAAGGTGGCTTTATCCTGGTTTCACAAGCTGGCCCCGCGCTCTATACGAGGATGGAGACAGCTGGCAGAAGAATTCACTGCTCGGTTCTTAACAAGTAGAAAGGCTCCAAAGACGTTTGAAAGCCTCTCTACGATGAAGCAAGTGGACGACGAGCCGATCAGGGATTACGCAAAAAAGTACTGGGAAACTTTCAATGAGATTGAAAGTTGCAGTGAGGAATACGCCATCGCAACGTTCAAAACTGGTTTACCTGTTCGGGGTGAATTGCGCCGCTCATTGAACAAGCATCCGGTAGCAACGTTGGCCAAGCTGATGGAGCGGATAGAGCAACACGCCAGAATGGAGGATGATATACTCCGTGAGGACGGCAGGACTGTTACCGAACAGCCCAAAGCGTCTGCCAAAAAGGTGGATAAGCTAGAACCTAAGACATACAAGAAGAGAAAGGAGTACGGGCAGGCTAAGAAAGAGCCGTACAAAGAGAAGCAAGCCCCCGATCCAAAGTCCTTCTTCTCCGTCACAACAGTTTGGAAGGAACCAATTTACAGGATTCTTTATCGAATTAAGAATCAGCCGTACTTTAAATGGCCCCCAAGTTTGGGCGGAGATAAAAATGCAAAATGTGCCACGAATCAGCACTGCAGTTACCATAAAGATTGGGGCCATATGACCGAGGATCGTGAAATGTATAAAAGGCATCTCGACGATCTAGTTTCTCGTGGCTATCTCAAGGAATTTATCCAAGAAGACCCGAAGGAAAAAGGGAAAACCATGGAGATGGATTACGAGCAGGATCCTAAAGGGGTAATCCACATGATACACGGGTTAGCCGCACCTTATACGAGGAATGAGGTGAGGCTACTGTAGAGGCAGGTTAAGCACGACCAGCATGTGATGCGGTTGGGAAATAAGAGAGGCCGAGAGAGTGATGTATACAATGAAAGCATAGCATTCACGGATGAAGATTTGGGGGAAGTCCAAGTTCCCCATAACGATGCTTTGGTCGTAACTCTACGAGTTGGGGAATATGACATTGAAAGGATCCTGGTGGATTCTGGAAGTTGTACAGAGGTGATGTATTACGACGCGTTCAAAAAGCTGGGGCTGGCCCAGACCGATTTGGAGCAGTCCACAACGCCCTTAATTGGGTTTGGTGCAGGGGCAGTTTGGCCGCTTGGAAAGGTAACACTGCCTGTTTGGGCAGGATCAGTTGTTTTGAGGACGGATTTTCTGGTCGTAGACGTCCCCTCTTCCTATAACGCGATTATAGGAAGAACCTGGTTACACAAAATGAGGGCAGTCTCCTCAACTTACCACCAGATGGTGAAATTCCCGGGATCCAATGGGATCAAAGCAATTAGGGGCAATCAGAAAGTGGCCCAACAATGTCTGATTTCCATTGTTAAGAAGGCCCCGAAGGCCCACCATGTTCATGCACTGGAGGTGCCGGATCAACCGACTATCGAGGATGTCGGAAGATGCCCGGCCGATAAAGTAATCGAGGGCTTGGAAAAAATTCAGATCAATAGGGCAGATCCTGAAAGATATTTTTTGATCGGGGAATCACTGCCAGCAGAGGAAAAAGCTGAGTCAATACAGTTTCTGAAGGAATATGTCGATGTGTTTGCATGGGTACCAGAAGAAATGCCCGGTGTGGATGCTAACATAATCTGCCACCATTTGAATGTTGATCCTCAACATAAGCCAGTTATTCAGAGAAAACGTAGGGCGGCCGTACAGCACGTGGATGCTGTTATAGAAGAAGTTAATCGTTTGCTTGAGGCAAAAGCAATACGTGAGGTTTATTACCCTGAGTGGCTGTCCAACACCGTGGTCGTAAAAAAGAAGAATGGGAAGTGGCGTGTCTGCGTGGATTTCACAGACTTGAATAAGGCCTGCCCTAAGGATAGTTTTCCCCTCCCAAGGATAGACCAGTTGGTTGACGCAACAGCTGGCTATGAGCGAATGAGTTTTCTTGACGCGTATCGAGGATACCATCAAATTGCTATGTTTGGGCCCGATCAGGAGAAGACATCTTTCATCACCCCACGGGGCTTAAACTGCTATAGTGTCATGCCGTTTGGGATGAGAAATGCAGGGGCGACTTACCAAAGGCTCGCGACCATCATGTTCAGGGAACTGCTCGGGAAAACTATGGAGGTTTACATAGACGATATGGTGGTAAAAAGCCGAGACAAACGAGGGCATATTACAGATTTGAGAGAGGTCTTTGAGATTTTGAGAAAGTACAAATTGAAACTCAACGCCTCGAAATGTGCGTTTGGGTTTGGTTCTGGAAAGTTCCTAGGGCATTTGGTCACCATAAGGGGGATTGAGGCTAACTCAGATCAGATTGCAGCCTTGCAAAGGCTGCAAAGCCCCAAAACCACGAAGGAGGTTCAAAGGCTAACTGGGATGGCTGCAGCACTTAATAGGTTTATCAGTAGATCGAGTGATAAATGTAGGCCCTTTTTTCAGTTATTAAAAAAAAGGGAAGGGTTTCAATGGGGAGCAGAATGTGAGCAAGCTTTCCGGGATCTGAAGAAATATCTGGCCGAGCCTCCTCTTCTGTCAACCCCACAGCCAGGTGAGTCCTTGATTTTGTACTTAGCTGTTTCTGAGCATGCTGTAAGTGCAGTCTTGTTAAGGGATTTGGGAATCGAGCAAATCCCAATATATTATGTAAGCAAGACATTGCTAGACGCAGAAACGAGATATCTGCCTTTAGAGAAACTTGTCCTGGCACTTAGGACATCGACTAGAAAACTGCCACACTATTTCCAGAGCCACAAGGTTGTGGTATACACCGAATTTCCACTGAAGTCCCTGCTACGAAAGGCAGATTTTTCAGGAAGAATCTCGACGTGGTCCGTCGAGTTGAGTCAATACGATATCAATTATCAACCACGAACAGCAATCAAAGGCCAAGTGTTGGCTGATTTTGTGGCAGAGTTTTCTCCCACGGTAGCTCCCCTGCCTCCTACGAAAAAGGAACAGGAGAGTAAAACATTGTCTAAGAGGGATAAAATCTTAGCCGAACAGGATGATACGGAATGGAATTTATTCGTTGATGGATTAGCTTGTAACACTGGTTCCGGAATTGGTGTTGTTCTTTTTCCTCCCGAAGGAGTTATGATAGAACTGTCTGTCCGGCTGGGATTCAGCGCATCGAATAATGTGGCGGAGTACGAGGCACTCCTAGCTGGATTAAGAAGTGCGAGAATCCTGAAGGCAAAAAGAGTAAGGGTGCATTGTGATTCACAGCTTGTGGTGAATCAGCTGTCCGGCGAATATCAGGCCCGGAATGAGACAATGGCGGCGTATGTGGAAGCCGCCAAGGATTTATTAGATACCTTTGAGAGGGTCCACATTGAACAGATAAGTTCTGGACAGAATGCACATGCCGATTCACTGGCATGGCTGGCTGCAGCGGTCTCGACCGAACTCAAGCGAAGAGTTGCAGTTGAATACCTCTCAGAGCCGAGCATTGGGAAGAGCGTGGAGTTAGTTTTGGAAGTGAACCAAGGTCCGAGTTGGATGGACCCAATCATCGAATTTTTACTGGATGAAACACTCCCCACTGATAAAAAGGAGGCTCATAAGATCAAAACCAAGTCTGCAAGGTTTTGGCTATCCCCAGAAGGAAAGCTTTACAGAAAGTCCTTCACAGGCCCATATTTGCTGTGCGTACACCCCGAGATGGTGCAGAGATTTCTTCACGAAATACATGAAGGAACATGTGGAAGTCATGCTGGGGGCAGATCTATTGCCCACCGAGCAATTACTCAAGGCTATTGGTGGCCACATATGCAGGAGGATGCAAAAATGTATGTGAAAATTTGTGAGAAATGTCAGAAATTCTCACCAATGATTCTAACACCGGCCGAAGACTTGGTACCTTTGACGAGCCCCTGGCCATTTGCCCAATGGGGAATGGACATCGTGGGTCCCTTACACAAAGCAACTGGGAACCGAAAATTCCTGTTAGTTGCAACAGACTACTTTACTAAATGGATTGAGGCAGAACCATTGGCCAAAATCACCGAGTCTATGATAGAAAAGTTTGTGTGGAAAAGTATCATTACTCGATTTGGGGTTCCCTATTCCTTGATCACAGATAATGGGTCCCAATTTCAGAAGAAATTTAAGGCTTTTTGTGCCCAGTATGGGATCCAGAATTATTATTCGACTCCAGCCTACCCACAGAGCAATGGGCAGGCAGAAGCATCTAACAAAACCATTCTTGACGGGATCAAGAAGAGGTTGGATAAGGCCAAGGGGAAACGGCCCGATGAATTGCCTCTTGTTCTATGGGCACACAGGACAACTTCTAGGAGGTCTACGGGAGAGACCCCCTACTCGTTGGCATATGGCACAGAGGCAGTCATACCTTTGGAAGTGGGCCTCCCAACCAACAGGACCGTATTGGTTGAGAGTGGGGGCAATGACAGAGCCCTCGAGATTGGGCTTGATCTCGCCGAGGAAAAGAGGGAGAAAGCACTGATTCATCTAGCTTCTTATCAGGAACAGCTGATGAAGAGCTATAACAAGCACGTTCACCCTCGAGAGTTTGGTGTTGGGGACTTTGTACTGCGAAAGGTGCTCGGCAACACCAAGGTGGCCAACGAAGGCAAACTAGGTGCCAACTGGGAAGGCCCGTATCGAGTAACTGAGATTGTGGGCATAGGGGCCTACAGATTGGCAGATCTGGACGGTAACCCGATTCCGAGGCCGTGGAATGTTCATAATCTGAGAAAATTCTTTGTTTAGAAGAATCGAGTTTTCTTTTTAATTGCACTACGTGATTGTGTGGGAATTACGAAAAAAAATTCCCTTGTTTCTTTTATCCTACTTACATATTACTATGTTTTAGTTGTAAGGGGTACGAATAATGCCCCCTTGAGTTCAGTCTATGAATAAAGACATCCTTTTCCTCACAGTATATTCAGCTTTTTGAAAATAGTGGTTTTTTAATATGAGATATGGAATACTAATTTTCTTTTCCTTATTCATATTGGGGAGCATGGGATTGGCACAAGCGCCATATACGAATACATCTATGTTTGATAAGCCTAATAACTGCGCACGAACAAATGCTAAAGTATGAGGACACTTAGGATACATACACAAACATGCAGCTGTTCGGATACAATCATTTCAGTAAGTGATTGTGCTAAAAAGTCCGAGAAGCTTACATTTAACTTTTGATTTAAATTCGAGGAATTTTGATCAAAGGTTGGTATGAGATACCCCAGGTACGAAACACTTGTACAATTCTAAGTACGAATATACTTAGTAACATATGAGTACGAAATACTTGTACAATTCTAGGTACGAACATACTTAGTAAAATCCAAGTACGAAATACCTGGGTGACAGGCATAACACGAAAAGCACAAAGTACGAAATACTTGGATAAAGCTACAACCAAACATATTTCGATATTTAAGCACGAGATGTTTAAAATTGTAGAACGTACGAGTTGCCAAAGCCACGGCCACGAAGGACCGACCAAAATAAAATGTCACGCCACAAAGGGCCTAATACTGTTAACCAAAACGTGAAACTTACTGGTACCATGCAGGCTGGAAGGCCTAGGTAGCATAAAACCAACTAAAACTACGAAGTTATCCAGTCAGGCACTACAAGAAAGCAAAATCAGTCTAACTCCTGGATCTCTGGAGCAGCATTGGTTGCAGCCCTTTGAAGCACGTCCCCATTGCCAGCAGCACCTTCCACGGCAACACTGGCTTCAGTGGCTGCCTCCTGGCCGGACCCGTGCTCTACAGATGCATCTTGAGTTTCCATCTCTATCTCCTCATCTGCATCTGCGTATTCATCCACTTGACGGTCAACATCGTCAACTAAGGGTTCGTCGTCTTCTTGAGGGGCTGCTGCCCGGCTACTGGGAAGTTCCATCTCAGTCCACAAGGGGGAGTCGTCAGCAACACCGGCCTTAGTCAGGCAGGTCTCCCAGCATGCAGTCCAGACTTGGTCCTGAAGGATTGGTACTTGCTCCACGTAGCTGGCCGTGGTGACGTCGTATCCCTTCTTATAACCCTCGTCAAAGGCAGCCTTCTTGACACCATCCATCTCCGTCAAAGCTTGACTGAGATTGTCTTTGGCAGTCTCAAGTTTGTTTTTCGTTTCGTTAGCCTCAGCTTTGGCTTTGTCTCTTTCTCTTTCCAGCCTCGAGATTGTGCGCAGCAGTCTTGTATTGTCGTTCAGAAGTCTGATCCTCTCAGCATCAGCCTCTTGAAACTTCTGACCTAACGTCATCATCTTTTGGATAAACTATACGAGTACCACACGTGAGTCCAATGAATTCTTAACTATCATAAGACAGGCAAATCTAACAGGCAAATGAGTTGGTTACCTTGATTCCACTGACGAGACCAGTGGATACGAGCCTATCTGCAGGAGAGGAGGACTCCTTCTGCATATCCACAGGGAGGGATAAAGCCTGTGCGAGTGCTAGTGCAGTCTCAGTTGAGCTGGCACTATCCCCGATGTGAACGGGACGATCACCCCTGATGAGTGAGGGAACCCATGACTGGGGAAGCACTTGTTGAGGGGGTGATTGGGGCTGGTTGATTTCTGTGTCAGCTGGGACGTCTGAAGACGCTGGGTCCTCAGTCCTTGCACGCTTATCCTGATGGGCATCACCAGCCTCAAGGGAGCTGTTGCGAGGAGATGAGGATGATCGTGTCAACCTCCCCCTTCTGCTATGAGATGGAGGGGGGGCGGCACCAGTTGATGCCACCCTATTGGAACCACCACGTCCTCGCGTTGGGACGGTTAGGAGAGAGCTGAGATTCAAAGGCTGGAGAGTCATGTTGTCTGAATTTGGGGGAGAGGGTGAATATCCGTACGAAGATGATTGGCTGGTGTCACTGGTGTGAATTGGCCGTTCAGACTGTTGTTGAGAAACAGTCTGTCTCCGAGATCTCCTGAGTACCAGACGCGGTAGGGGAACGCCTTCTGATATTGGGAATTCGCCTGGCTCCCCGGCAACCGTAACTCCAACGTTGGTCCTCACACTCGATGATTGAGGGGCTGTAGACGTAGACGCACCACTAGTGCTCGGATGGGCTAATCTCCTATCAATAAATCCCCTGTACGCGGGATCGTAGCCCAGTAGTACGTGCGCGTCACGACCACATCCGGCAGTTCGGGTGCCCGGCTCTCCTGTGTATTTCAAGACTCTGTTGATCTCCTCTGTTCGGATGTAACTCGGTTCGCGTCTGGGGCTCCTATTTGCGTTTTCAGCTGCATAATAGTAATCCAGAGCGGAAGTTAAAGATATAAAAAGAAAACAAAGCAGGGGTGACATAGTCGACAGGAATGTACAAAGTGAAATCAGAGGCGTACGTGGGTAACCCCATATGTGGGGGCAATGCAAGCCCACCACTTGGCCGTCTTCCCCTATTGGCTCGAACGCTCCCGTTACATAGAGGAAGTCAATTTCGTGGTCACGAGCAGAGTCTGGTAAGTTGAGCACAAGACGCTTTTCTGCTCTCCTAACTTTGAAATAGAAAGTGTTATACTCGGGGTTTAGCACAATGCTATACCACCACTGGATGTCCCATAAGCCCAACTGGGTCCCTAATATCCTATTCAAAGCCACTATCCCCATCACTAACCTAAATACATTTGTCGAGACTTGCATGGGGGTGAGGCGATACCAGTTCAAAACCTGACGGAGTAGTGGGTGGAGGGGGAAACGGACCCCACCCTCGACGATGGCTACTATTGGGATACACATTCTGTCCCAAGTGCCGCCATCCCTGTCAGCGCCTAATGGGGCAAGTTCAATTCCTATGTTATCAGGAATACCGTAATCGGCCCTGAACGCCGCTAAGGCACTAGGAGTTTCACACAGTTTCCTGAACTTGCTGGGTTTTGGAAGATTTTCGTCATTTTCCGCCATCGGTATGGAGGAACAAAACAGACAAAGAAACCCTAAATGAAAGGGAGATATCTGGAGTGAATCTCAGAAAAACACGGAAAGGAAGGTGAGAACAAGAGTCTTACGGAGCGATTGCAGTGGTGACCCGAGATGCAATCAGATAGCAGACGGCGGCAATGGCGGAAAGAGAAAGTACTAAGTTTTCGCCTAGTTGTAGAGAGAGAAAGTTACGGATTCGTTTTCTTTTTTGAAAATCAAAGGTAACCCTCTTTTGGGGTTTTGGCGTGATGACGGAAATGAAACGACGCTCCCAACGCCGTTACAAGAAAGGTAACGGAGAGAGGGCTTCAAAAGACGCTATTCTGGCGCCGTCTTCACTGAGACGTCAATCAGAATTAAATGCAAGGCATATGAAACGTGCCACGTGGAGTTATTACCCCGAGATGGTATAATGACTAAGCCGCCAAGGATCTTAAAGGGTGTTAACAAAATGATTGTTCGGGGCTAAACAAGTATGGTCCAGACTTCTTGTAGCTAAAAGCTTTACCCATTGCCCCCGAGCAGTGGCAAACAGATAAAGCTGGGGAGCAATTGTAGGGAGGTAATCCCGAATAGGAATAATAAGTTCATCGCCGGGCAGTGCGATGAACAGCAATATGGATCAGTGACACGTGAAGGCATTAGTCCAGACAATCTGTTCGGCTGTTAAGATCAAAAGACATGTGAAGTCATTTGACCAAGTATAACCACGTGAACCAGTTGCATGTGAGGTCATTGGTCCAGGAGGACTGTTCGACAAAGAGGAAGCCGAATAGTGGAATATTCCAGAATGGTAATATTCCGTAAAAGGTAAGATCCCGTGTATATGGGATCGAGGCTAGAGACCCAACGTGAGTGGGGTGTTTGAATAATTATGGGAAAGAGTCCCAAAAGGACTGAGAGTCCTATAAAGATTAAGATATTATATAGATAAGGGAACGAGAATCCAGAAGACATGAGGTTTCCTATACAAGGCAGGAATCCTAAGGCAACTGGGATGCTTGGGCAGCAAGCATCCGTGAGTCTATAAATATGAGGCAAACCTGGAGGTAAAAGGTACGCAATTTCTGGTATTCAGATTATTTTCCCATTGATAATTAGGGTTTGGAAACCAGTACGTGATACTAACTTTGGCATTGGAGGGCCTTTGCTACGAGAAGCAAAGGTGCGCTCACCCCTTGTCTGTTTTGCAGATTAGGGTTCCGACGAAGTACTAGGGTTCCGGTGTAGAGGCACGTTCGCAGTTGGTACGTTCAGTGCACCAATTGTTTTCATCCCCCTACAACAACATTATATGTATGATAGCTACTTCCTTCGTCCGGATTTAATAGTCCTTTTGGGAGTTCGTTTCATTTTTAAATGATTATATCTTGTAATTTATAATGTTTTATGTAATTTTAAAAATATTGTCTTATAGAACTAATTGAGATCTATTAAACAAGATTCATATTGGATATAAAATTTATTACCAATTTAAAGATATAACTCATTTTTATCCGGTTAGAATTGAATGAGGAACTATTAAATCCAGACGGATGGAGTATTAATTATTAATGAAATTCACGTCCCGGAAGGGATTCAAGATACCCCCTTGAGTAAGCTTATAAGTTTCGATTATGTCAAACCCTGCGGGTGGATATTTGTATCCAACATATCAAATAAGTTAAGTAGTTAGTCTCAATGAATTATATATGTTGATTAACTATAATTGTCGGTAATTTAATTTAATCAATGGGTATTTGTGATCTTAATGTGGGGAGAAATTTAAGTATTTAATATCATAGAGTTCGTAATATAATTGAGATAGAGACGAAGGTGTAATTATAATTCTGTAATGGGGTGAATTATAATTAATGAAATAAGAAATAAAATTCTGGTGGGATTAGAGTTTCTTATTTACATTAGGAGCCTGAACTTATTACTCCTTAGGTTCCTAGTGTAGTCGTAGACACCCAAATTGAGATTCCCCGAACTAACTTACATCTCCAATGATGATACGGGATAAAACCATGAATTTGAAGGCTTGATCGATGACTTTTGAGTATCCCAGAACCTGAACTCATTGACTACCCAGCATAAGGCATCAAGTGCCCAGCGCAAAGTACCCACTGCTCGGTGCAAAAGAGTCCTATACACTCTCTAGCGCCAAACACTCACTCCCCAGCGCTGGGAATCAAATTCTGTTATTAACAGCTCTGACCACTGTAGGAATCTCATCATGACCCTACAAAGCATCTAGCCTACTCTAAGCCTGCACATATGTCCCCCCTTCATTTTTCCCTATAAATAGAGGTGCTTAGTGCTATTTCAAGACACACATACATATATACATACAACACCCTTATACACTCCCACTCCACTCTACTCCACAATTTACCTCTTTCTCTCTCTAAAAATATACATATATTCTGGTTTTCTTTAGGAATAATTAGAAATGACTTATATTTAAAGAGAAAAATCTCACTTCCATCTTAAAAACCCACATTTCTTCAACACTCCACCAAACAATCCTTCTTTGTCATTTATCAACCACCAAACAACCCTCAAATTATCCAAATCCAAGCTCAAAGTCTAGCTCAAACATTCAAAAGGTAGTAAACTACCTACATTTCTTGGCTTGTTTATGGGCTTGTTGACTGCTTTGTGTTGAGCATTCATTTCTCAGCACAAAGTCCTTCCTCCTGGGCTTGTTCATCATTTCAATATCAGTGGGGTTCAGGGGCTTTCTACATCCATTTCTAGTATCCATTATTTGTTTTAATCCTTTTTCAATATCGTCATATTATTGTTTCATCTAAAAATACCTCAAAACATCTTCAAAAGGCTATTACTCATGCATTTTACCAATTAATCCACTGTTTGGATAAATAAATAAATAAGACATTTTCAGAAGCTAATCTGGACCATTGCTTTGCGCTGGGCACTGATACCCCAACACAAAGGAGTTGTCCTGAAAGGTGCCTAGTGCCGAGTACTAACTCCCCAACGCAAAGGAGATATCTCCATTTTTCTGCTGATTTTCGACAGTTTGCATCCATTTCATTCATTACATGCCATTTTCTGTTCTGTTTCATTCTTATATATATATATATATATATATATATATATATATATATACAGTACATTTCCGCACATGCTACACCTCACATTCAACTTGCTATGTATTTTAAAGTTAAGGAAAAAGCATTTTTCAAAATCCCACAAGTATTTAGTAGAGATCGGTCCTCGTATCGGGCGGGAAGGGTGTCGAACAAAAGCCTTCCCTTCTCGTAACTTGTCTTCCAAATCCAAAATCTCTGGTTTATTTTCAAACTCAAATATCATTTTTCAGTTCCAAGTTTCTCTGGTGGGAAACCATTTTACAAAAACCCGGGTGGCGACTCTTTCAAATTTTCAATAAATCTAAAAACAGGCAATGCACGGGGAGCCCATCCCAAAAGTGTGGTCTCTCGTGCTCTGGCAGCCCACAGTAACCCTTTTATATATGTCATTATGTTCTCTAGGTTGCGTTTGGAGTCCACGCTTAGCAACGCAGTCGAGACGTAGGGAATACACTAGAAGATCGTAAGGTATGGTACGATGGTGTGCTGTAACAAGTTCAACTAACGTTCGTGTCGCGAGAGTTGAGGTAAAACCCTAGTTCCGCCTTTTAGGGTTTTGCGATTTTTTTTGTTGTTTAATCTATTTGTGTCATTACTGGGTTTTGGGAATCATTTCCCAACACCCAGCCCTTATGCTTCTATGTGAATAGTTAAGCGGGAGACGTGAGTATTTCAAGGGTGTTGTGATGTGAGAACTAAAAAGCAAAAGGGCTTCCCAATTGGTTTTCCAATGATATGAGCACTAAAATACAAAGGAATTTCCTCTCTGTAAAGTTAGCTCGTTGTGGCTCATTTGCTTGTGGTGCTCGTTGTGGCTCAAGATTTCACCAACTGTTGTTACTTGAAGTTTGTAGCTTCACTGTGTATTCGTTCGGTGGACCTATCTATAGGGGTTGTCCTTTGGAAATTATTGTGTATCCAGTCTTCACTCCAATTGTCCTATCCATCGGGGGTCATCCATGGAATATGTCTCTTTATTATCTTTCTTTTCCTGTGGAAGTGGACTTTAATTTATCTTCTAACTTGTGGGGGTTGTCCACAGTTATTAGTGTTTTATTTGGCATTTGTGATGGTGATATGGTGGAACAGGTTTGATGGTCTTGGATGTGTATGGCCAGCTTGGTATCAACATTGAAGTAGGTGCTGCCTTTCATCAAAAGTGTTAGATTTCTTGGAAGATTCCAACCTAAAATCAATTGGCAATGGGTGGAGTAGCATCTAGATTTTATTAACCAAGCTTGAGTGGCTTAGATGAGTGATGTGGAGTGCAATTTTGTTGAACATTACCCTCCCTCTTATTGGTTAAAATGATGTGGATTTCATCACAAAATGATTTCATGCTTATCATGCAATACACTTTTTGATAAGGATGACATCACTTTATGATGGGATCCACATCATTAACCAATAGAAATGAGAGTAATATTCACCATCTTAAGTAGAGGGTGAACAAAACTCAACTCAGTGATGTGGGACAAGTCTAACACTCCCCGTCACGTGTAGTCCGAATGCACGTGGAGGTAACAGTCCAGGAGATCAGGAGCTGAGTGATTGGCTCAGGCGATAGAGATGACAAAGACTTTTTCACGAGAGGTGAGGCCAACCAAGACCTAGCTTTGATACAATGTTAGATATCTTGGAGGGTTCCAACCTAAAACCAATTGGCTATAGGTGGAATAGCCTTTAGATTTTATTAACCAAGCTTATATCATATCTCATGGGCCAATTGATTTTAGGTTGGAATCTTCTAAGAAATCTAACATGGTATCAGAGTTAGGTCTTGGGTGGTCTCACCTCTTGTGGGCCAATTGGTTTCAGGTTGAAACCCTCCAAGAAATCTAACAAAAAGGATTCAGCACAATTCATTGCTATATTGGTCATTTTTTGGTAGATGCATATGTGGCTACTTGGGATCACTGCTACATGATCGTATGGTTTTCATATATGCCTTTTTCCAGTTGTTTCTTCTCTCTCTTCTTAATTGGGATGGAAACATCCGGTAGTGTAGCATCTTGTAGCCGTTTGACTTAGGTTCGCCTTTATTTGTCTGGCTTGTTTTGTTCTTGGGTTTCTTCTCCCTCTATGTAGATGGATTGGAAACGCTTGGTTAGGTCATTCTCATTCCTCTCTAGTTTTATGTAGCCATTGGGCGTAGGCAACTTTATTTATCTTTTTATTTTCTTTTAGAAAATTAGAGGCCGCCCCTGTTTTTTAGGTTTGGTTTGAATCCAACCCTGAAATATTTACCGAAGCTGGAAGGCTCGGATATATTGCGTATTGACTTTTGTGCCTGTCACCCTCACACTCTTTCTATTCTGCTCCTTTCAACCCACCTTGTAGAGAGAGAGAGAGAGAGAGAGAGAGAGAGAGAGACGTGAAAGCAGTGAAATTCAAGCCAGAGGACGAGTCAGACGACGATCTGATGGACGAAGACGGCGCCGTCGACTCTCTCTCTCTCTCTCTCTAAACCACTCCCAACAACTTCCTGATCGACGGCATGTCCACGGCCACGACAGTCGTTTTCTCCAACGATGACCGCGACCGATGTATTAGATCACCAATTGTACCTTTCTTCTCCGGCAGGATCACCACCTCTGTTATCACTCTTTCTGGCCATCCGATGACGACGACGAGCTCCAACTTGGTATACTCTCTCTCTCTCTCGGCTTTCAACCTTCTCGCCGACATCGACATTAGATCCACTGGCCCGTTCCTTGACAACGTCATCCACTTCATCCATGCCACCAACATCGTTGACACCAACACCGATCCACTGACTGGATCCACTGGCCCATGCTTGCTGGAACACCATGGTGATAGCGTCCTCTTAATGTGGCCTCCCACAAACACCATGGTGATTCGTTTGAAGATCTGATGCTTTTGAATTTGTTTTTTCCTGCTCGAGTTGGATGGATCTATTATGATTGGTAGGACTGATAGATACAAGTTTGAATCTATGTGTCTGTTTGTGTGTATAGTTTGTTTGTTACGGTTTTGGTTGAATCTAGTTATTTTATTCCTTGAGTGATTATAGTTGACGAGGTAGGTTGGGTTGGGTTGGATTGTCAAGATATGTTTTGAAGATACGTAGAGCAGAAAAGATGTGGTGTTGAATAGTTTGTTCTAGTTAATGTAGCAAATAAAAAATTACAGCTCGGGGGAAGTAGTTCTAGAAGAAGGCTTAATTGATGGCAGTATTGGTTTTTAAATAGGCCTCAAAAGCGGGAAAAGAACCTAGCAATACGAGTCAAAATCACCCGACCAAATGCCATTGACTGAGTGGAGATTTAGTGACGATTCATTATCATTATAATCTCTTTTCATTTTTTATATGTTGTTAATGTATAAGTTTTAAGACATAGTAGTGAGAACATTTATAACAATTTTTGATTTTGATTACCGTTTTTGTTTTTGTTTGTGTGTACTTTCTATGAGAACTATGTGTTGTCTATAAGAACTGCGTATTTTTCTATGAGAACTAAGTATTTTTCTACGAGAACTGTGTATTTTTCTATGAGAACTGTGTATATTTCTATGAGAACTGTATATTGTCCATGAGAACTGTCTATCAGAACCGTGTATTTTCTATGAGAACTATATATATTTTTATGAGAATTGTGTATTTTTTCAGTTCAGATAACCAGTTCACATAGTTTAGTTCTCATAATCAGTTCACCAAGCTGGTTCTCTATGAGAACAGTCAATTCTCATAAAACTGGCTATGAGAATTGACAGTTCTCATAACTTAGTTCACATAGCCAGTTCTCTATGAAAACTAAGCAGTTCTCATAGAACTGATTATGAGACTTGGCAGTTAAAAATTCAATTCTAAATCAATTTATTTCTTATGTGAACTATTACTTTTTTATGTTGATTACTTGTTTATGACATGGAAGTGAGAACATTTATAACTATATTTGATTTTGATTACCTTTTTGTTTTTGTTCAATTTTTGTTCATGTGTGTATTTTCTATGGGAACTATGTATTTTCTATGAGAATTTTGTGTTATTCATGAGAAATGTCTATGAGAATTGTGTATTTTTTATGAGAATTGCGTATTTTTTCATGAGAACCATGTATTGTCCATGTGAATTATCTATTAGAACTGTGTATTTTTTATGAGAACTATGTATTTTAGTGTGTGGTAAGACTATGTGAACTGTGTATTTTTTGGTTCACATAGCCAGTTCACATAGTTTAGTTCTCATAACCAATTCACAAAGTTAGTTCTCCATGAGAACAGTCACTTCTCATAGCCAATTCTTCTCATAGAATTGACTATGAAAACTGGCAGTTCTCATAGAACTGTCTACGAGAATTGGCAGTTCATATAACTAGTTCTCATAGCTTAGTCCACATAGCTAGTTCTCTATGAGAATTGAGTAGTTCTCATAGAACTGATTATGAGACTTGACAGTTCTCATAGCCAGTTCACATAGTCAAGGGTATTTTTGTCTGAAATAATATGATTCAGGAATTGATTCTAAAAATATATCTCTCATAGCCATAATTCAGGGGTATTTTTGTCCAAAATAATATATTAACTCGGGCTATGTGAATTGGCGGAGATATTTTTATGCGAAATATTATGTTTACTAGCTATGAGAATTGGTAGTTCTCATAGCCAGTTCACATAGCTAAGGGTATTTTTGTTTGAAATAATATGGGTCAGGAGTTGATTTTAAAAATATAAATTTTACTAAAAATGGACATGTACACAAAAAGTTAAGAAGAATAGGTAAAATAGTAAAAATGCATGAAAAGTAAAAAAAAAATGACAAAAATAGAGAAGGAATATTTTTATCAGGACTAAATTAAGTTTGAACCTACTTTTTGGGGCTGACCTCTAAATTTCCCATTTTTTTTTCTTTTCTCTCGGGGTATGTCTTTTGTAGGTTGTATATTTGATTATCATTTTTTTTCTATTTCAAGCTGATTCACTTAAAAAAAAAAAGGAAAAGAAAAGAAAGAGTAGGGAATCTTTTGAGTGTATACGATTTTTTTTTCGTTGTGCATATACGGTTAATTTGTATTCCATACTCACTCTAGCTTAAAGCCCATTCTACAGAAATTGTCCCCCCCTCTATACGAAACAATGGAATCAACACATGGGCTGTCCTCCGGTGTCCGGGTGTCCCATTATCTATCTGTGTTGCATTTCCTCAAGCGGGCAACTGCTGAGAAGCGAGAATACCTTCCCCAATCAAAACAAGCACCATGAGCCATCCCTTTGGGAACCCAGATATAACCTGACCAAAAGCCTAGAGAGAGCAGAGAAATATAAATTTACTCCTGGTATAGTATTATCACCCATCTGAAATCTGAATTGAATATTACAGTACTCCCTACCCCCGCTGTTGACTGTTCACTCTTCCCCATGAGACAAGAAGAGCAAATTAGAAAAATGGTTGCTGCTCACATTTCTACCTCGTACCCATCACCACCCAACCAAACCCTCCAGAGCAAATGTGTCCCGCTGGGTTCTCTCTCTTCTTCCCCTCTCCTCCCGTCCCCACCGCTCTCAACCTCCCTAGATCACTCCCAAAATCACCACCAACGGCGACAACGACCACGAGCTTCGGGTTCAGGAACCTGACGGAGACGTTTACGGTGGACGTGCAGAGAGCAGAGGGGCGGCCCCTGAACGTCCCCCTCATCGCCCCTTTCACGATCGCCTCCTCGAGACTGGACAGGGTGGAAAACGTGGCCATTCGGATCGAGTTGAGTAATGGGTGCGCGGGTTGGGGCGAGGCACCGATTCTGCCGTCGGTGACGGCCGAGGATCAGGCCACGGCGCTGGGGATGGCGGCCGAGGCGTGCTGCTATCTGAAGCAGAGTCCGGCCATGACATTGGGTTCGGCGTTGCGGGAGATTGGTGGGATTCTTCCTGGACATGAATTTGCCTCAGTGAGTTGTCAAAATAATTCAGATTCAGTAGTAGCTCTTGATTCTCCCGTAGATTAGTGTTTTAACTTTTTGTTCTTTTTTTAAAATGCATGATAATAGTGGTACTTTCCTTTTAAATTTGAAATATTTTTCGTGTTATTGGTTTGTTTTGTGATATTAGTAGCTGTTTCCCTTTGGGCACCGAAGGATATAAACTGGTAGTCAATATGGGCAATAATTAGTTTTGGAATAAAAAGTTACACAAAAAGAGATTACACGTTTTTACTTGGGATCATGGAAATGGAGCCTGATGAGAATTTCATTCAGTTTTTTGAAAAGTGAATACAACTTTCTAAGCACCATATTTATCAAAAAAAAAAAAAAAAAAAAAACTTTCTAGGCACCATGGGGCGTGAAGCAATCTCAACTAAATGAGACTACTTTCACTTTCCAAATGATAGAAAGTCAATCGATTCTTGCAATTGTGGTTTGTCTTGCTACCTCTTAAGTTGCAGGCCCCTATTTGCTCATTCGCAGCCTTCTCACTCTGGTTTGAAAGTACTTTTTTAAGTTCAAAAGTTGGGGTATCATAAAGGAACATAACCTATTGCTTTCCCTCTATGAACTTAATCTCCTCATGCTGGCGATCATGAAGGTATAGATCTGAAGCTCAATCCGTGGAAAGCTCAACGAGACCGTGAGGCCTGGTCCAAGAAAGTAGATGATAGCCACACTACTTGAAAACGCGAGAGTGGTTCGCGAATTGTGTTCAAGACGGATAATGTGGCACCGAGTGCCTCTGGTATAGGAATGTCAGGTGCTCCCCTACTACCAAAAAAGAAAATTTTGTCCTCATTCCTACAGAGAGAGGGGATGCACAGAGGAACAAGGACCCTAGTAAAATCTTTAATAGTTTCATATCCAGTAAAGTTTTAATAAATTTCAATTGATTGTTTGGAATCATGATTTGTTTTTCAGTTAATCACATAGAAGCATATTTCGTAGAACAACACAACCCATTTTCGTACGTTTGGTCCTATCAGAAATCCGCTCCCTATATTTTATTTCATGATATCTGGGGGGGAGGAATAGGGTTTTTAATTAAAATTGGGTTGCTAATTAAAATTACCAATTTAATTATATTCTCTAACAAATATATCCAAGATAATATGAGCAAGTAAAAGAGAGAGAGTTAGAGAGATAGAACCCGATTATAGTGGTTTGCCCCGGATTTGTCCACGGTCCGGCCTACTCCACTTCTCTTCAAGCAACTACTTGAAGGTTCCACTAATCTTCAAAAAGATTACAAGTAGTAAGACTTGCGGGTGCTTACAACAACCTTATCCCCTAGCTTTCCCGAGGAGCTAGTGCAACCGCAAGAGTTTTCTCTGAAAACCTCTCGAAAATAATAACACCCAAATTTAAATCCGAATTTGGTCTTCTAAGCTTTCAAGTGTTTGACTCAAATACTCGCTTAGGAATTACAAGTAGGTGATGAGATTTGAAGCTCTCAAATAACAATAATCTCACAAGGTAGATATGAAAGTGGAAGCTCTCAACTTATACAAAATCTCTCTCAAGATAGATTCTCAAGATAGATATGAAAGTGTTGGCTTGATCTTTGGATTTTTTGCTCTTGAAATGATATGGATTGATATGGCTTGACTTGATACTCATCAATGTATTCTTCAATCCTTATATAGTGATCCATCCACCTACTAGCCGTTAATAAAATATTGGTGCCGTTGGAGTGTTAATTTAGGAAAAATATAGCCATTGAAATTTTACTGATCTGCAGAAATTACTCTGTCCGAGTTCGGTGGGTCATCCGATTTGTCATCCGATGGTCTCCGAGTGTCACAACTCTCTGTTCAGACAACTGGCCTGTCAGCCGGTTTGTTAACCTGTCAGCCGGTTCGTCAACCTGTGGCTCAAAAATTCATCTAAATGCTTTTGTTAGTTCATGTATTGAGCTCACTATATAAATGGGGATGATACAGTGGATCAAAGAGACTTGTGCAACATTTTAGTTCTGAAATATCTTTGCGATAAAAATTTGTATTGTGCCGAGGAATAAAAATCACATCATCAAAATAAATAATTGTAATGCCTACAATTTTCCAACAGACATACATCCGGAAAATCATGGATCACTTTGGTAGTTAAATTTACTGTCTTTTGAAATAGTATGTATTTTGTTTTAGCTCAGGCATTCCTATATGTGAATCGCTAGGGTATTAGCAATTTTTTTTGGCAACAGTATAGGGTCTGGAGTTGAGTTAACTGCCGGGATTTCCCTCAAATATCACTGCTCAGGAAAAGGAAAAAAAAAAATGCGTCGATAGTCGGGCTTGGGTTCCTGCACTCACTTATCTTTTGAAATTATCTTACACAAGTTAGTCGGGACAAAATGGGACTAAATAATCCGTTTCATACTCCAAGCGTGGTGGAGTCTATTATAGTCTTTCCCTGTTCTTTCTTGCTGCTATGACGACACCCATAGCTCAGGCACGTCTGATTTCCCGAGCAAATGAGCAGTTTATCCCTTGCTTTATGATATGATTATTCGAGTTTAAGCTATAAATTGGCTCCAATGAGAAGCTATGTCAACATGTGGTTGTCTAGGGGTTTTTGGTATCCCTTGCTAAGACTAGAGAAATCTGGGAGTAAGTTGTGACTTGGCTTATTGTGAAAGTGCATTCTTTGGTTTAGATGAATTCAGCTCTCAGTGCATGATCTGTTAGTTTGACCTTTGCTCTTTTTTTGGCATTGTTGCTGAAACTTGTCAATTTTCTTGGTTCATTTTTTTGGTCAATCTTGGTTCATGGATGCCCTTTCACTTGGAAAACTACAATCATCATACTCCATTTTGGACTTTGTCAAACTGTGCTAGTTGGATTAATCAACATGCCCAACACTTTGCTAATTGCCAAATCCCTGCTTGTTCGTGTGTTGCTGTTTTACATCGTGGTCTCATCATCTGATGGCTGATTTTACTAACTTTATTGCCCTTGATTTTGCTGTGACAACTGTGTTACATAGGTATCATTACTGGCATAATTGTATAATTCAGTTACTCATATGATGGAATGCCAACGTGTAATCTGTGCGGAAAGAAAAATATTTGCATGTTTTATCAAAGTACATATTTATGCTTGAAATTCAATGGAAAATTTCACCTGAAGTTCTGATCTTCACAAGCTCTTGAGGCTTCCCTATTCTGATCAAGTTTATCTGCATTTGAAGGTTAGGGCTGGAGTTGAGATGGCATTAATTGATGCAGTCGCCAACAGCATTGGCATACCTTTGTGCAGACTATTTGGTGGAGTTTCAAATACCATAACCACTGATATCACAGTTCAGTTCCTTCCAAATAAGTTCTTTTTAAAATCTGCCTTTTAGCATTTTGCAGTTATTGGAAATTGTCTCACATCGTTTAATTATCTCCTCCAAAACTAGTATATGAGCCTGGGCGGCCTCCCCACTCATTGCCAATTGGTTTTGAGTTGGATGATTTAACATGGTATCTGAGCTAGGGTTTCGAAGAATTTGTTTCCCCTAGATTGTGCCGTAAGTGCACCTTTGTTTGTTGTGATCCTCTTCACGTGCGAGTCAGGGGTAGCACTTGAGGGGGAGTGTTGGAAATTGTCCCACATCGGTTAGTTATCTTCTCCAAAACTCATAAATGAGCCTGGGCGGCCTCTCCATTCATTGCCAACTGGTTTTGAGTTGGATACTTTAACAACAGTTTTTAGTAGCTATTACAAGTTCCTATTTCCTCTATCTTGAATTTTCTCTCATTAAACCATGTTTGGGGCGACTTGGCAATAACAACAAACTATTAGCCGTCTGTAATGCTTCAATCTTGGTTATTCTGTTTTGTAGATTCCAATATGTTCCCCAGATAAAGCTGCTGAATTGGCTTCAAAGTATTGTAAACAAGGATTTAGGACTTTGAAGCTTAAGGTGGGCAAGAATCTGAATGGAGATCTAGAAGTGCTGCAAGCGATACGCAGGGTTTACCCGGATTGCTTGTTTATCCTGGACGCTAACGAGGGTTACACATCCAATGAAGCTATTCAAGTTCTTCAAAAATTGCATGGTAAACCGTGCAATATTTAAAAAAATCTTGTTGCATCCCTCAGTTCCATAAAATGATGGAAAAGACATATGGCAGATAACTTTGTATTCTTGCAAATGGGAAATCTCGATATGGTTCCTCTGTGTGTGTGTGCCCATTTCAGAATTTGAATGATTTTACTCTTCTTATGATTGGTGATCACTGAGGCATCAGTTTCTTGCAGAAATGGAGGTGACTCCAGTTCTCTTTGAACAACCAGTCCACAGAGATGATTGGGAAGGTCTTGGTCATGTTTATCATGTTGCAAAAAACAAATATGGGGTAGCTGTTGCTGCTGATGAAAGTTGCCGAAGTCTAGCTGATGTTAGAAAAATAGTTGAAGAAAATCTTGCAAATGTCATTAACATTAAGCTTGCCAAAGTTGGGGTTCTTGGGGCTCTTGAAATTATTGAAGTAGCGAAGGCATCTGGATTGAATCTGATGATTGGTGGTATGGTTGAGACAAGACTGGCCATGGGTTTTGCTGGTCATCTTGCTGCTGGCTTTGGATGTTTCAAGTAAGCATCACAATCTTTCCATTCTTGGAAAAGTTGCATTTGTTAACATGCTCATCTAAGTTAATCTTGAACTCTTCTCCACCATAGACATTTGATACTGTGGATAAGCTTATCAATCCCATGTGTGGTGCCCATTGTTAAGCTATCAACCCAGCTCATCTTACCATTAGGTCAAGACTCACACATAGAAGCACCACTATTCAATATGATTTTGAGTTAGTTAAGGAATTGGTTATGAGAGAGAGAGAGAGAGAGAGAGAGAGAGAGAGAGAGAGAGAGAGATGGTCACTCCTTTTAGGAGCATGGCTCGTTCATTCACTTTCTCATGAACTCGCAGCTTTGCCAGAAGCGACGAAGGGGTGGGGGGCTGGGGAAGGCTTACGAAGCTGTCGTAGAAGCTTTGCCTATTTGATGCAGAAAGTGGTGCGAGTTGTATCGTCCATTAACTAGCGGAAAAAAAAAAATAGCACTGTGGATAACTCCATATTCCATAAAGTTGTTATGTGGCCAAGTTCAAAAGTCATGGAAGTTACCCGCATGAGTCCCAGCCGTGGGGGGTAAAGTGGATAATATATGTGATTAAAAGTATAAAGTATAAACCTGGTCAGATTATTAAACATTACGTTTTAGGATAACTGCCTGCTGCTAGTTTCCTGAATTTTCACCTAGTTGACAATTTTCTGCTCCATAGCTTCATTGTTTGTGAATATTAACAATGTTCTAATTCTATTTGCAGATTCATTGACCTAGACACACCCATTTTGCTGTCAGAAGATCCTGTGCTAGAGGGTTATGAAGGTATCTTCTGCTTCGCTCAGGTTATATGGTATGGGCTCCCTTTTATAGTTCTACTAGCGAATGCCCTTGCCTAAAGGCACGTCCAAATGAATTACAGTCCCAACTTAAATAAGTTGTCTCCACCTGTCTGTCTGCTCTACCCGTCCAATATAACCTACTCACTCTCTACCTCACTTTAAAAAGCTCATGCCGAGGTAGAGAGAACAAATAAAAAAGGCAATAATTTACAGGTTAATTATCAACCCTCTTGAGATAATATCAACTTAAAATGGAAAAAACCAAAAGGTAATAAATTGGAAAGGAAAGTGTATATATTACCACATCAACAGGTCAGAGTTTAACTTAAGAAAACATTCTCTTATTCTGACGGTTACGATCTTAGCTTGAAGGCAATCAACTGCTGTAGAGGTGCTCATGTTACATGTGTAGACAAAAACTGCTCTGTTTTATAATATAGATTTTTATTGGTATCTGTAGATGTCACATTTTGAATCGTTTTCATTTTGATGTCTTAATATCTGTACCCAGCTTCTGGACCCATGTACAAGTTCACAAATGCAAGAGGTCATGGTGGTTTCCTTCACTGGGACAATATTTTGTGGTACGTTTTCATTTTGATTCTTAATTGTAAGTGTTAAGGAAGTATAGTACTATAGTCCCATGTTGTTTGGGAGTGGAATGAATGATCACTTAATATAATATTGGGACCTCTCCACCCATCGCCAATTGGTTTTGGGTTGGACATAAAGTTCCCACATGATATTAGAGGTTGGGCGTGGATTGTGAATTTTTAAAATGTGGGGTGGAATGGGCTCCGCTTTGTGGAAACTTTAAATCCAACTCAAAGCCGTTTGAGTTGGATTTAAAGTTTCCACATGGTATTAGAGCAGGCCCTTCCATCCCAAATGTTATAACAAAAATTAAAATCAAGCCCACTCCTGACGACAACAGACAAAAGGCTGCACGATGATATGACTTAAAAAGTGGCCACCCGTGACAGACCTAAATGCGGTTGCACGCAATGTTCTAAATGGCGCTTGGCGCTAGTAGGGCGGAGACCCACCTCCAAGCGCTAAGCTGCCTAGGCGGCGCCAAGCAATTCGGTGGATTTTTTTTTTAACAGACCATTATCCAATCAAACTATATTATATGTATCCATAATGGAAGTTCAAATTTCAAAGTACAAACCCAAATGAAATTAAGTAGTAGCAACTAGCAAATAAGTTGAATAAGACAATAAGTAGTAGGGCTTCTGTAGACATAAATTTTGAACTGTAGAATTTACCCACACTTCGAAATCCATATCTCAAATATCCACTGTTCAAGCGAACAGTGTTGATTTTTTTATATGCAGGCTCCTATTTCCGATTTGGATTTCAAATCGTTAATTACATACTAAAAAAATAAAACCTCCGATTAATAAAGAATAAATAACAGGAAATAGACTAGAATAATTTAACTTTATTGATGATTGGGATTTAAAACCCTTGTTTACATCAAAACAGAGAATACTGGATACATTTAGAGGGATTGGAACCCTTTACCTATCGCTTGATATGCTTACTCTTACTGGTCTTTGAAATTTGTTGAAGATTGCACGTGGAAGTGAGCGAGTAGGTTGCTTGGTGGTTGTAGATTGTAGTGGTTTTGCTTGAATGGGTTATATCTTCCCTCTCTGTATGTTTTCTACGTTGAGGGAGAAGAGGTGAAGTATGAGATCTGAGGGTCGATGAGAGATAGATAAGTGATGTTAGGTCTGATCTGAGATTGAGGTCCCCTTCCTTTGATGACGAACCTCATATTTACAGGAGCTTCCTTCATCATCAGATGCTTGGCCGCCAAATAATTCCTTTGAATTTGAATAGTTCTTGCCAGAGGATAGGATGATATCATATCTTCTCAGCCTCTTCAAATTTTGAATGTTGGTTGCATCAGATGACATCCATCTTGTAATATTCTTCGGCTTGCACAGAAGTATTTTCTTGGGCTCTACGTTTTATTTGATTTGAGACGTTAACCCATATTTGGTTTGTAGGCCTTGCGAAATGCGGGCCTACATGGTTTAAACCAATATTTGATTTGTAGGCCCTGCGAAATGCAGGCCTACATGGTTCAACTAATTTGTAGTCCTGCCACTTCTTCCGTGGGCCTATACATTCGTTAGGCTTGTCGGGCCAACACGTGTTTGTTGATTCGTGGGCTCGCTGGGTCAATCATGATTTGTAGCCCTGCTACATCTTCCGCAGGTTCATATATTCGTTAGGCTTGTCGGGCCAACATATGTTTGTTGATTCGTGGGCTCGCTGGGTCAACATGCTTTTAGGCTCTTTATATGCCTTTTAGTCCGCAAGCTCAACATATGATACATTGATGATATTCATCAATCTTTGGTTGAAATTTATGTGCCAACAGCTTCGCTCACCTCCCTTGTATTATTTTTATATATATATATATATTTAGGCTGCCAAAGGCCTCCAAAGACGCCAAGGCCGCCAAGCCCGCCTAGGCGGCCCCCAAACACCGCCAAACCTCCCTGGGCGCCAAATCAAACGCCAAGGGCTATTGGCGTGGCAGCAGGGCACCTCCAAGCGCTTAGGCGGCCTGGGCGGACGCCATTTAGAACAGAGGTTGCACGGGCTGGTGTGTTAGAGTAGTTGTCCCACATTGCTTGGGTATGGAATGTGAGATCACTTGATAGCATTTGGGACCTCTTAACTGATTGCCAATTGGTTTTGAGATGGAAATAAAGTTTTCACATGGTTTTAGAACGTGGCCCATGTTACCCCACATTTTAAACATTTACAATTTACACCCCATGATGACAGACTAGTGGTTTTGCCGTTTTTGTACCAAAAATATTATTTATAAAACCAAGAATTTACTATTATTCCGAAGAACAATGGTTAAGTGTTCAGCTAAGGGTTCTTAAAAAATAAGTTTTTATTTATAATTTTCAAACTTAAAACTTATGGACTTATTGAAATAATTTTCTGTGCAATGGATCTTGTTTGATAGATCTTGATGAGATCTTTTGAATGGTGTAAAAAACATTGAAAATTTTATTTTCATAAATACATTATTTTTAAGTTTGAAAATGGCAAAAACAAGTACTTATTTTTTTAGAACCCTTAGTGGAATAGGGCCTAAGTCCAGTATAGTCCATAGGGAGTAAAAAAGCTATGCCGCAATACTTTCAATTAATTTCTAATTTAATTTTGGAAGAAAATGGAAGTTGGATTTGTGATTTGATTTGATTAAACTAGAACTAAACTAGAAAGTGATTAAAGGATTTGGCAACAGGAGAGAGAAGGGACTAGGGTTTTTGATTGGGTCTCCCCTTGTAATGCAATTTTTAAGAAACCTAGGGTTCATATTCTAACATTTAACCAAACTACCGTAGGGTAGCAATTCCTATCGATAATCCCCAAAAATATAATTAAGATTCGTACTTCATATAGGCTATCTCAATACGGCATGGACCGTTTCACTGGATTTAAGCATGACTCGTCTCATGTCATATAGTCTATATAAACCATTACATGATAGTGCTTGAAACCATGGATACAAACACATTCGAAGATTGAAAAAAATATAAAACTAAATAAAAAGTTATGAATCGACCAAGTCATACAATCAAGTTGAATATAAACCCTAAGAATCAAACAACTACGCCAATTGGAGAGATCTCCTCATTACCCTAGTCGAGGGGTTTGGCCACACATGGAGTTAAAATAATTAAATACTTTCAAGAACTATGGGTTTTATGCCTGCCAATTTCTAACTAAAATCCAACTTTGCGTTTTAGCTCCAAATGTTATCCATCGGCTCCATGAGTCCTGAAACACAATTAACAAGTATCAACCCCAAGTAGCACACTAAACGGACATAACAAGTCTAAGTTAGGGTGCGTAAATAGGCATATTTACGCACCTATCACATCCCCCAACTTACACTTTGCTTGTCCGTAGCAAAGAAAAGAAAAACAAATAAAATAAAACAACTAGCTAAGGGATAGATCTTTTAAACCCCTAGGCCAATCCCAGTTGGACGAGTGACGTCTCGTGAGGGTTTTCAGTAGTGATCACCCACAAAACACCGCGGATCCCTTCACTTGAAACCTAGAAAGCTGCTGTGCAACTCATCGATGCAACAGTAGTTCTAGACACTAGCAAAACATAGTAATAAATTAGAGGGTTAGGGTATAACATAAGCAAGTATCCGAGAAAAGGCCAAAACAACATAGGGCAAGTATAACAACATGCGTCCTCTTTCAACTCTGCCATATCTCTCTCATCACTTCCCCACCTTGCAACACAATTTCACAATGAAATCATTTGTTTCTTTCGTCGAGTATATTGGTGTCTTCTCCTTTTTCATTCAAGTTCCATTTTTTCATATTCCTTGCAATTTTCTCAATTTTTTTTTTTTTTATATATTGTATTTTAGCCAAGGGAAAAAAACACACCACAATTCAAGCACATCTTTTTCAAATACACTTGCACATTCTCTTCAAAAATTAACCTTCACATGATTAACTTGTCGTTCTCAAGACACAATACGGTTGGTGAAGCTTAACGAGAAAAGGCTCATGCAAGAGGCACAATTTGGCTTGCAAGGGATAAATGTTTAAGAAAAAGAAACAAACTGGCTCAAAGCAACAAAAATGGCCTACTATCCTATCCTAGGGGCAATACAACCATGTAACTTTCCATTCCAAGAAGATAAGACCATAGGCAATGCATTAAGTCCCAAAACTTGACAACAAAGATAATAAGATTGACAACGATTAAATTTTTTTTTTTTTTTTTGGGGGGGGGGGGGGGGGGGGGGGTATTTCATTTACACCCCTTGTATTTTGACCGATTTTCAATTATACCCAATAAACTTCAAATTTGAACACTTGCACCCCCTGAACTTCATGGTAAAGTGAAATCGTTAACATTTTCGGTAGAATTGATGGGAAAGTGACGTTGGCTTCTTTCTCCTTATTTTTCTAATCCAATTAATCTTTTAAATAATATCCCTAAATGAATCCAATGCATTTTTATTTTAACAGAAATATATAAGATTTTTAAGTTAATATGGGGTACATGCTACACAGATCAGACTTATTATCAGCTAAACAAAGAAATCTTGATACATTTTTCTTCATTTCCTTTATGTGTTCTCCTTCCGTCCCATCATTATACTTTTTGACTTTTGGCAAAAAAAGAAATTTGATTTCAACTTTTTTTTTTCAAAATCTTTTCTCCAATCGAATGATCGTAATGACTTCTTTTGATTGGTGTAAAATTATTGGATGAATTATTCTAAAAGATGCATTTTTTATTTGAAAAAGCATGACTATCGAAATGGACTGTATGGATATCATCATTAATGTTTTAAAAAAAATCAATTTTTGTGAAGTTATCATTTGTCCTCTTTTTTAATTTTTATTTTCTTTACACATTTCCAATTCTATCTTGTTTTGGGATTTGTCGAGAGGCAATACAATAACAACAACGACAACAGAGCCCATATAGTCCCAAATCATTGGGGGTATGGGCGGGAGAGGATTGACGACAGGCCTAACCTTTGGCAATATTCACAAAGTGACTGCTCTCAGAATACCACTGCAACAGTGGCCCTCTATACCTGTTTTGCTGCGGAATGATGCCCCCAAATCAAAGCTAAATGGCATCAGAGAAGGCAGGCCTAGAGACCCAATAATAATCATCTTATTTTTTGAAAAAGGCCTTAAATGTTGTATGCAAAGGTGTTATAGGTATTTAAAAGGTCAATTGGGTAGAAAACCAAAAAAAAAGCCACCATTGTCACTTTCCCGTCAATTCGAACAGGAAAATTAACAATTTCACTTTACCATGAAGTTCAGGGGGTGCAAGTGTTTAATTTTGAAGTATAATGGGTATAAGCGAAAATCAGTCGAAGTACAGGGGGTGTAAGTGAAATTAGCCTTTTTTTTTTTGGACAAACAAAGATTTTATGTGACACCACTCCATAGGAAAGGTAAGTCACTAAAGCTGCATAAGTTTCCACTAATCTAGCCATTGAAAGAACTCAAGTGACAACTCACAAGCAGTCAAGGTCCAAGAAACGTGCAGTGCAAATATGCTAAGAGTGTACGCCAAGATAAATTCCTATCGCCAAGCTAGAAAAAAAACTATCATGCAACATAAATATCCAAGTAATGTCCAATTCTCAACCCTAGCCACCAAACAAGTAAACATTGCAATTCCAAACCTCAAGTAAATGGGATCCAACAAGATATATTTTTGAAGTTTTTCAAAGTTTTCAATTTTTTGTTTTGTTTTGTTTTGTTATGACTCTAATTGTAACAAAAAGCAAAGCGATCTATCCCCCTACTTAAAAACGAAGCTCAACCATAGAAAATTAGAGAAAAGCCGGAGCAAGAAAGGAGAAATAAATAGAGAATAAAAGAAGTTAAAATAATTATACTAAGCTAAGAAAAAGAAAATAAATAATAATAATGATAACAAAGAGCCCCTAAAATACTCCACCAAGATAAAAACTTATCCAATTTCTTCACGTGAAAAATACAGGTATTACTTTTCTCCCTTGTCAAAGACTGTGGTTCCCTATTTGTTGGAAGGACAATATGTGTAGGATTCAACTATATTTTGAGAAGTGGTGCCATCATCTAATAGACCATCACTCCCTCTAGGGCTGCGAGACCCCCTCACCCACCACTCGGCTTATGAAGCAATCTCCACCAAGTTGGACATTAAAGTCAGACAAAATTACACGCATGTGACCCAACCTTCTAGGTACTACGTACTTTGCTTTGACAAAGTGGCTATACTAGACCTTCAGAAGCCATTCGAGCATGGCAAACAGTGGAGGTCTCTCAAACTCCATGGATATCAAGTCTCCTAGACTCATTGAAAGCACTTAAAGGTTAGGGTACACTAGGTCCACCAACTCGATGGACTTAATTTCACCCTCCTCACGTGTACGTATGGTTTTAGCCGTTGGCCATTTACCTTAAACACTCGGCCATCATGTGGATCTTAAATTTCTATTGCACTGTGGGGAAAAACATGAGTAATGACATAAGGTCCATGCCCCATCGAATTCAATTTAATCGAAAATAACTTCAAACGGGAAAAGAGCCGCACCTTTTGATTAGGCTCAAAGGACTTCCTATGGATACTTATCATGGAAAGCTTTAGTCCTAGCCTTATAGAGCTCTCATATGCGTTATTCCGAAGTTCATCTAATTCCTTAAGTTGGAGTTTACAATTAGACCCGGGAGCAGCCATATCCAAATTAAATTTCTTAATGGCCCACATGGCCCTATGTTCCAGCTCTACAGGGAAGTAGCATGCTTTACCATAAACCAACCGGTAAGGAGACATGGCAATGGAGGTTTTAAAAGCCATACAGTAGGCCCACAAAGCGTCATCAAGCCTAAGTGACCAATCTTTACGATCTGGCCTAACCGTTTGCTTGAGAATTGATTTAACCTCCCTATTTGAGACCTCAGCCCACTAATTTGTTGATGATAAGGTGTTGCCACCTTTTGAGTGATAGACTATTTCTTCACTCGTGCCACAAAGTATTTGTTTAGGAAGTGGGTTCCCTCATCGCTTATAATTGCAAGAATTTGACCACAACCTGGTGGTCATTAGTTCGTGTGGCTAGCGCTTCCACCCATTTCGAGACACAATCCACTGCCACTAAAATATACTCATTCCCGAAAGAGGTTGGGAATGGTCCAATAAAATCAATGCCACACAAGAACAAGGGACATAGGCATCATGGCTCGGTGCAATATGTTGCCGACCTTTTGGCAACAAAGGCATGCCTTCCAAAGCTCATGGGCATCCTTAATAAGTGTGGGCCAATAGAACCCACATTTCAAGACCTTTGCCAAGGTCCTCCCACCGCTAAAATGTGCCCCACACTCGAGAGTATGACAAAAAGTCTATGCTTTGTTGCTCACATTCGGGGACACACCGCCGAATCACTTATCCGAACAATACTTGAACAATTCTGGATCCTCCCAAAAATAATACCCAACTTGCGCAAAAAATCGGTCCTTGTCTTGCTTGGACCAATGGGAAGGAATGCCGCCAGTGACATGGTAATTTACAATGTTAGCATATCAAGGGGTTGACTGTGACACCACAAATTATTGCTCGTCCGAAAGGAGTCTTTTAAGGGTAAAGGGTCACATGAGGAGTCAATCAAGATCTTCGAGAGGGCTATAGAGTTTTTGGAACCTCTCTTGTCCTGAATTTCTAAGTCCAATTCTTGTAGCAACAAGACCTACCTAATCAACCTAGGTTTCGTGTCCTTTGAAAGCAAGTACCACAATGTGGCGTGGTCAAAGAACATGATAACCTTCGACCCAAGGAGTTAGGACTGAAACTTATCCAATGCAAACACTACCGCAAACATCTCCTTCTCTATAGTGGTATAGTTCAATTGAGCGTCGGAGAGAGTCTTGCTCGCATAGTAAATGGCGTGAGGCTCCTTATCCACCCATTGGCCAAGGATTGGGCCCACTGCATAGTCGAACGCGTCACAAATGATCTTGATGGGAAGAGACCAAATGGGGGATTGCATGATCAGGGTGGAAGACAACGGAGTACGAAGCTTCACATAGGCATTCATGCACGCCTCATCAAAGACAAAAGGAGCATCGTTGGCGAGGAGATCGCATAAGGGCTCAGAAATTTTGCTAAAGTCTCTAATGAAGCAACGATAAAACCCCGCATTCCCTAAAAATGAGCGGATTTGCTTGATGGTAGAGGAGGGAGGAAGCTTTGAACCATAAAATGGCTTTTCTCCCAACTCAACACCAAATTGGTCCCCAAACAGCGCTTAAGCACCCTCTCTAGATTATAGAGACAACTGACTTCCCAAGAACCGAGAAGTTGTCCATGAAGACCTCAAGAAAATTCTCCACCATATCAGAGAATATTGCCATCATGCACCGTTGAGAGGTTGCAGGTGCTTTGCACAAACCAAAATGCATCCGCTGATAGGCAAAGGTGCCAAACGGACACGTGAATTTGGTCTTTCCTTGGTTTGTGGGGCCAACAGGCACTTGATTGTAGCCTAAATAGCCATCAAGAAAACAATAGTAACTCTGGCGGCATGGCCCGCCAACTGTTCTAGGATTTGATCAACAAATGGAAGGAAAGTGATCCTTCCTAGTCATGGAATTAAACTTTCAGTAATCGATGCACACTCGCCACCCCGTGGTCATGCGAGTGGGCACAGGCTCACCCTTCTAATTTTTCACCCCGGTGATGCCCAACTTCTTGGGCATCACTTGCGTGGGACTCACTCACTTACTATCAGAGATTAGGTATATGATACCCTCATCTTACAATTTCACCACCTCTTCCATGTTGGGATTTAACCTCTGTTGCATCTCTCGAGATAGTTTATACGGTGCATGCAAATGGAGGGGTGTATCCCCTTGAGGTCCGCCACCGACCACCCTAAGGCACCCTTGTGGCTCCTAAGCACATCACGACAATAAGGTCGGACGTGATTATCGCAGGAAGAGTGTCCGCAGGCCCTAAAAAGATTTACTTAAGATTGGCCAGGAGTGCTTAAACTTAAGTTTTGGAGGAGTTTTTGTGGAAGGGAGCGCAGGGTCGCGTGACAAGGGTGGTAATGGTTCAAATTTGGGGTGCCATGTTGGAGGTGCAGAATTGAGCACTGAGTTGACCTCTGCAATGGTTTGCCCTAAGTCGTACTCCTCATGGCCATAATGGGCCAAACACGCCTCTAAAGGGTCCTTGGTGAGAATATAGGGAAGGGCTTCCTCTACCATATTCATCAGCAGACGGGTACTTAGAGGAATTGTAAATGTTAAGCCTAACATTCATGTTTCCAAAGGACACATCCATCACCCCGGCCTTAACATGGATATTAGCATTGGCCGTCTCCAAGAAAGAATGACCAAGGATGTGGTGGTAGATTGCGTGGACGCTTGGCCGGGTTATGTGTCAAGGATGATAAAATCTGCAGGGAAGAAAAATTGGTCAACTTTGACCAACACATCCTTGACAATACCCCTTGGGATTCTAACGGATTTGTTCGCCAATGGTAAACTGACTGAGGTCAGTTTTAACTCCCCCAACCCAAATTGCTCATACACAGTATGGCATAAGATTAACATGGGCCCCAAGATCCAGAGACACCCTTTCTATGGTGTGGTCACCTATGACACATGAAATTATGGGGGTCCTTGGATCGGGCAACGTAGGGGTGGTAGAGGTGTGGAAAACAGAGGAGACACTCTCAACTGGAAGGACCTTTTTCGTGACATTGGTTCGAGTTCTACGCTTTTGAGTGCAGAGGTCCTTAAGAAAATTTAGCGTGTGAGGGGACTTGCCGAATGGCCTCAGGAAGAGGAAGATTGATCTTGACTTGCTTGAAAGTCTCAATCATATCTTCCACCGCAACGACTTTCATAGTATAGGGAGATTGCGAAATAAAAGCTGCTAGAAAAGGGACACGTCACACGTGGCACACCTGATGGTACCACGACAGAACCACTGGAAAGAGAAGTTGGTGAAGTGGTATTAGTAACAAAAGGAGGCACATCCTCCTCTTCAAGGTTCTTGTCCTTGCCCTTAGGCCTAGAAAAAGAAGATTGAGCATCTTGCTCCTTCGGAGTGTTATTCGGAGGCCAAGTATCTAAAACCCGGCCTGACTGAAGGGCAACTGCTTTAGCTTGCTCCTGTTGACGGTTAGGAGCTTGCTGGTGGTCAACTTGGAATTGATCCCTAGGATTGGAAACAGGTTGGCTGTGTAGCTTGCCCTCCTCTCTCTTACTAAACACATTGGCCAATTGCCCGATTTGGGATTCTAATTGCGCTATGGATTGAGTATTGGAATTACATTGTTGGCTGGTATTCTCTAATCCTTGGGAGTTTTTTGGGTCATGGTTTGCATCCCTTGTATCATGGTTTCCTCAAAAGCGGGAGACTGTGGAGGCTAGAACTCCTGGGGAGGAGGAGGTGCTTGTTGGAAGGGTTGTGGTGCCCTTTGGAAAGCCACTTGATTAAAAGTGTTTGGGTAATTGGGCCTTGGTTGGTTAAAAGTGCTTGGGTAGTTTGGCCTTTGTTGAGTAGGACTAGCACAAATCCCACACCCCTCCTGAAAAATGGGCAGATGATGTCCCACAGGGAAAGGGTTTTGACTTGAAGTGATTAATTCATTAAGTGTTTGGGTCAAGGCAGCTACTTGATGTGCAAGGTCATTAGATGGTTGAACCTCATAGACTCCTCTCTGTTTGGATTAACTAGATGCTGCCCCTCTCGAATGTCTGAGGGCAGATGCGTGTTGAGAGCAACTTCCATGCAAAGTCCGCATTCTTAAGTAGAAAGGTCCCACCACTAGAAGCATCCACCATTTGGTGGTGTGGTTCTGCCAAACCCTGGTAAAATGATAGAACAAGCTGCCACTTGGCGACAGCGTGGTGATGGCACGTCCTAAGGAGGTCATTGAATGTCTCCCTCAATTCGTGAAACTGTTTTCCATCGTATTGGTTAAATCCGGTGATCTCTTGTCTACGGAGGGTTGTCTTACAGATGGAGAAATATTTTTTTAGAAACTCGTGGCACATCTCATTTCAAGAGGTGATGGAGTTTGGTGGTAAGGAGTTCAGCCATTGTTTGGCCTTATCCTCCAACGAGAACGAGAAAATGAGTAATTTCAATGTATCCTTGTCAAAGTCACGAATGCAGATAATTTGGCTTGTTTCCTTAAATTGATCCAAATGAGAATAAGGATCCTCATTTGGTTTCCCATGAAAGAGGGCAACATCTTGAAAGTGCCTGGCCTTATTTCATATTGGGTGGCTCTTACCGTGGGCATAACTGTGCATGAAGTAGATTTGTACTCATTTGGAATAAAATACTCCACCAATGGGGGGCGCTGTGCCCCATCGTTTGCTCCTTGGTTGCCCATTAGGTCAAAGTTTATATATTGAGAAATTGGGCGTTCACGTTTTGCTTTAATAGAGTGCACAAAAGATTTAAGGGTTACACACCCAGGGGTTGCCCCAGTGGTTCGGGTGGATGCCCAGGCTTTGAGAGTACTCCTCAAGGACTGGGGTTTGATTCTCCACAGGGAGAGTACCCTGAAGTAAGTGGAGGGGCGTGACTGGTGTGGCCACGCTAGCTTCCCCGGAGGTTTGGGTTACGCATTCGGGTCCATTTAGTGGCCTGGCTGTAGGGTTGTTTCTCTATTACCAAAAAAAGTAAAAATAAAATAAAATATATAAGGGTTCTGTCAAAATTAGGATCTGTATTCGACGCTCTCCTAGTCTCAGGTGATAGCGACCAATGCCGATGCATAAATATCCAAAAAAAAAACTAGTTCCACTACCGTTTTAGCAAATCCAAAATAGAGTAATCGAAAAGAGAACTCACAGTGGGTAAACGAAATTGATTTGATCCGCCTAGCCACCAATAAGTTCAACTTCACAAGTCTTGTGACGTTCAAAAACTTGGCAAAGCTAAAACAGACTAACAAAAAAAAAAAAAAAAATTAAACAAAGAATTAAACTAAAAATGAATCGAAAATACACAATTGTGTTAACTCCCAATGGCGCCAAAATTTGGTCTGTACCAAAAATATAATTTATAAACTCAAGAATTAAATATTATTTCGAATAATAGTTGTTAAGTCAAGGATTGTTCGTAGCGAGCAAAAAGCTAAGTCCCAATTCTTTCAATTAATTTCTAATTAATTTTGGAAAAGAATGGAAGTTGGATTTGTGATTTGATTTGATTAAACTAGATTAAACGTAGAAAGCAATTAAAGGATTTGGAACAGGAGAGAGAAGGGACTAGGGTTTTTGATTCAGTCTTCCCTTGTGACGCTATTGTTTTGAAACCTAGGGTTCATATTCAACATTGAACTAGACTATCGTAGGGTAGCAATTCCTATCGATAATCCCCAAAAATATAGGCTATCTCAACACGGCACAGACCGTCTCACTGGATTTAACCAATGGCACCACCCATCTCACGTCGTATAGTCTATCTCAGAGCGTTATACACCATTGCATGACAGTGCGTGAAACCATGGATACAAACACATTCGAAGATTATAAAACTAAATAAAAAGTTATGAATTGACCAAGTCACACAATCAAGTTGAATATAAAATCCTAAGAATCAAACAACTACGCCACTTGGAAAGACCTCCTCATTACCCTAGTCGAGGGGTTTGCCACGCATGGAGTTACAATAATTTATCATAAATGAAATAAACTCCATTCGAAACCAGTGGAGAAGCTTGTTGCCGTGGCCTTGTTGCGTTGTTGGTTGCTCCTGTTCTCTGTACTGTGCATGGAAATTTGATCCTGATGGCTGCCCCCGTTCTCTGTTCTCCCTGTGGAAAGTGTCTTCAAACCCTTTTTCTCCCCTTTTTATAATGGTAATAAAACCGAGATGATGCAGTGTAGCTCCTTTTACAAGACTAAGTGCAAGAAGAGATCACGAATTTGCTTATGTTAAAGATTCTCTCTTTGAAATATAAACACAAATAGGTATGAACTATAGGTACTAATTTGCCCTAAGGCTTACATCTCAATTAATAGTAGAGCATATATTACTGAAATACTAAAAAGGAAATAAAATCAATCCTAATTCTTGTTGACCAAGTATCCTGCAAAATAGGAATGGTAGTTCAAAACAAACTAGGAAACTGAATACTTCTTAGAACACTTATTCCTAAAATTGAAACTCCCTAACAAAATTACTAAAATCAAAATAAGAAAAACTAGAGAAAGCAATTTATTAAATTATTTCAATTTTCATTCTGCATCATTCTCCCCGTCTTGAAGAAACTCGTCCTCGAGTTTATATAGTTGAATTCGTCGAATTTTGTCCGCATTAATCTTGTACTTCAAATTAATTTTTTCGAATCCAAACTGTAAAGAAGAGTCTTGAAAACTAAAAGTAACGATTGCCTTCCCAATTTTCTCAAAGTACGCAACCCAAATATTCTTCTTCATAGCAACTCCAATATATTCCCAAAAAGGATCCACAAATTGATTATCCCAACCAATTTCAGCACCTTCAAGCCTGGTAACAACTTCTTTTTGCAATATTTTCTGATTTTTTCCTTGAGTAATTTTCTCCACCGGTTCTTTGTAAAAAACTGGTGGCTTACTCCAATCCACTACTGGATCTGGAATAATATTTGATGTGAATGGCCACCCAATGGTAGCTTCATTCACCATTGTCTTCCCCCTCGACTGATGATTACCAGCTAAAGGTTTGGTGATAGAAATATCATTCGACACCTCCTCCTCTTTCGGAAACCGAGGTTGAACGGGGCGACAGTGAGGCGGGTTTCCACCAATAGACAAGGCAGCAATCTGGTCGGCCAATGCTCCAAATGCCTCATCCATCTGCTGCTCAAGTTGTTGAAACCTCCCCTCCATTCGAGCATCTCGAACAACATCATCTTGCTCATGGACTTCATCAACATAAGCTGTATGACCTCCTCTTCCACCATGACCTCTAGCACATCCTCTAGCCATAGTCAGGATTGGAACGAGAGCTCTAATACCAACTGATGCAGCGCAGCCTCCTTTTACAATACCAAGTGCAAGAAGAGATCACGAATTTGCTTGTGTTAAAGATTCTCTCTTTGAAACATAAACACAAATAGGTAATAACTAGAAGTACTCCCTCTTCGAACACACGATAACCAGAAAATTTTCAATTTTTCTTTAATTCAATAACAACTAATTTGCCCTAAGGCTTACATCTCAATTTATAGTAGAGCATACATTACTGAAATACTAAAAAGGAAATAAAATCAATTCTAATTCTTCTTGACCAAGTATCCTACAAAATAGGAATGGTAGTTCAAAACAAACTAGGAAACTAAATACTTCTTAGAACACTTATTCCTAAAATTAAAACTACCTAACAAAATTACTAAAATCAAAATAAGAAAAACTAGAGAAAGCAATTTATTAAATTATTTCAATTTTCATTCTGCATCACGAGAGCTATGTATGGCCAGCACCCAAATCTTTTCCCAAAATACAATTCCTCCCTTCCAAAACTGCTGTAGCCAGTCTCCAAACTACTCTTTTTTTTTTTTTTTTTATCGAAACAAATAATAAGTGGCCCGCCTTTTTCTCTTGTTGACTGCCGAGATTTCTCCCAAAAGGAAATCAATTCCTTCTATATTATAATTGGTGGACCCAATGATCAACTCCCTCAAGCCACAAACCACATTGAAGCACTATGGGTTTTATGCTGTCAATCTCTAAACAAATCCAACTTTGCGCTTTAGCTTCAAATGTTATCCATCGGCTCTGTGAGTCCTGAAACACAATTTACAAGTATCAACCCCAACTAATGCACTAAACGGACATAACAAGTCTAAGTTGGGGGGCGTAAATAGGCATATTTACGCACTTATCAACTAGCAAAACGTTGCACGATGATAGACCAAAAAGAGGCTACACGTGATGGACCTCAAATGCGAACGTTGCACGATGATAGACCCATAAAGAGGCTACATGTGATGGACCTCAAATGCGTCTGCACGTGAGGGGGATGTTAAGGAAGTATAGTCTCACATTGCTTGGGAGTGGAATGGGAGATCATGTAATATAATATTGGGACCTCTCCACTTATTGCCATTTGGTTTAGAGTTGGACATAAATTTCCCACAGTAAGCTTCCAATCCAATTGCGGTAGATGATATTATGCATCTCCTTAAGTGTTATTTCTACCATAGAAGTTTCTTCACGTTGTTTCAATCCCTGCATCATTTGCTTGTGTTGCCTGCCGAGCACCAAAGTATACCTTTGCTCTGATAGTCTTCTATGGTTTGGCTTGGATACCATAATTTGTATCGAACATAGACACCAGAATCCCGAAGTCCATGTTTTGCAATATTTCTGCATACATGCATGTCTTCTTGGTTCACGTGTGCATTAGTAGTCACTGTAGGACATTCGTTCACCTTTCGTAATTGTCTAATACTGTCAATTCGGGATAGGATGGTAATAATTTCACTATAGGTTAGTATTGTTTAACTAAGGTTACAGAATATTCTTATTGAACTGATTGTGATAATGTATAGGGAGTTGAAAGTAAGTATATGCAACTCAAAGTGGATTTTCACACATCTTCCTGATGAGGTAGAATTTGTTTAGAAGATGAAACTTTTGTCCCCCCCTATACCTTCTACCTTGGTAGAAGGGTGATGAGCAAGCATCACACTCTCTTTTAGGTGGTCTACAACTAAAGAGAATTTTAGTGAGGGAAAGTGGAAACGGAATCTCTATTTCATTCCAAAATGAGAGAAGACATCCACCATGTCTGAGCAATTATTAAGTTCGACCGTTCAGCCTCCATTAGCATAAATTCACCTCCATAAGCCAGTTGAGTAAAGGATCTTCACCCAACTGGAAGGTCCTTGCTTGAGAACAGATTCTTGCTACTAACGCAAATGGCAACCCATATGTAAGCCTGACCTTGGGGTGACTTTTACTGTCTTACTGGAGACTTGACAGTAACCATAGGTTTTTATCGAAGGCGTTGATGGGCAGCCTGATAGTTTACTCTGTTTGTGGTTGCCAAGAATGGTTGTTAGCCAATCATTTGACCTGCTCATCATTTAACCCACCAAAATCTGACTAACGAAGATCCACGGGCTGTCTAGAGGGGGAGTGGAAAACGGGGAAAGGGAGGTTTGTGCTGATAATCAATCGTGAGGGGTTGAAACCACACATCGACCAAACTGCAGGGTGTCAAAGTGAAGTTTGCTCTAACTGAAATGATACAAACTTATATATGCATGTTTTTGGCTGTTCCCACCTGTGTATTCGTGCCCCCGTTTGTTTTGACCTTGTTGCGACTAGTGTTTGTATTCTTTTGTGTATCTGTACGTGATAGGTTCTACTTCCAGTATTAAGTTAAGGTGCATTTGCTAAACTTCGTGGATAATAGCTCCGACGGTGCTGTGCCTAACACCGTAGATAACAATAGAAGTTTGATGTTAACTAGCTATGTGGTGTGTGAGCACATGGATAGTCCAGGGATAGTTACATTTCAACATCAAAACGATGACTAACACCAAGGGGTAAAATGTTAAACGAATTGAAATTTATAGTGTGCAGACTTAGAAGGATAAAGAATCCCTACCTTATTGAGTGTTCCTGAGCTAGATCCCGAATGGGATGTAGCAGCCATTATACTTATTAGATTGTTAGTCACCAACTCATCTAAAAGCTTAAGCTATTAGAGAGAGGGGTAACTTTTTTTATTTATATTCTCAACGCACCCCCTCACGTGTAGCTAGGCTCTCCTTCATGAGAGGGCGAAACATGTATAAATTTTAATCATTAGGTAGGTAGTGAGGTTCAAACACAGGATCTATTGTCTACTCTGATACCATATTACATTGTTTAACATCAACTCTTCTAAAAGCTTATGATGTTAGGGAGAGGGGTAATTTTATTATTTATGTTCTCAACAAATACTTTATATGCACAAGTTTTGGTTTGAAGATTGCTTGGTTTATGAGAATGGCAGACATTGCTGCTCACTGGAAAGCATCTAGGATGTCTGGTTGCCTTAAGCTGGATTGGGTTTCTAATCCATCTGAAGCTCTGCCACAAATTCTGTGTAGATCGATTTCCTCTTCCTAGAGTTGTTTTATAATTGTCTTTGGATTTCATTTTCCAAAAGCAAAAGAAAAAGATACACATGGGGAGGTTAGAGTGTGAAAGTCATCCCCATGTTAAACATATACAGATATATGGGCTCATTCACTGATTCATTAAGAGGAACAAGTGTAAAATCAAAAAGTAGGTTACAATCCAAAGGTTTGAAGTACTTTCAAACTATGTTTTTTCTTTGTAATATGAGAAAGGATTATATATATATATATATATATAGAGAGAGAGAGAGAGAGAGAGAGAGAGAGAGAGAGAGAGAGTCCTTTTCAGGTCCGGTCGTCCGGATTAACTTAAAGTCCGGATTTGTGTCTTAGCTCCATTTCCCGATTGATTTACGATGATCCAAGCCGCTCAATGTGTTCAGAACATGATTTTAAGGGTACCCGCGAGAAATCAGCAAAAAAATGACCGGAAAGGGCTTGATCCGAGCAGTTTTTTTTCTGAATCATTCAATAAAAAAACTGCTTGGATCAAGCTCTTCCCGGTCATTTTTTTTGCTGATTTCTCGCGGGTACCTTTAAAATCACGTTCTGATCACATTGAGCGGCTCGGATCATCGCAAATCGATCGGGAAATGGAAAATCCGGACCATAAGAAAATCCGGGCGAGTGGACTTGAAAATTTCTCTCTCTCTCTCTCTCTCTCCCTCTCTCTCTCTCTCTATATATATATATGTATATTATCAGCAACTTCATTAGATTTTACAAGAAGCTAATACGGAGAATGGAAAATAGCATCATTCTCAAAGAAGTATGGCAAATATACCGAACTATCTTGAACTCACCAATCCCAAACGGAGTTGGTAAGACACCAACTCAAGAAATCACATGAAAAAAACCCCAAGTATGCTAGCCGATGTTCCTTTCATTGCCAACACCCAAGTAAAATATCAATCTGCCTATAAACACCTCCTGTATGGTCACTTCCCTTTTGCATCTCTCCCCTCTTCTCGATGATATAACTTCTTCATCCTGAAATGCAACAACCATTTGACCTAAATGCAACAACCATTCAACCTGATTGTGATAACCGTTTGACCCCTTGTCACCAATCATTCCAACACTTTAGGATCCAAACCTTCAAAATCAATTCCCAGACACTTCCCGACAGTGTGAGCAGCCTTTTTTTCTTCTTCTACTGAAATCAATGATTCCTATTCCAAATATCTCTAGACGAACTGAGGATTCAACATCCATTCGAAATAGTTTTGCAAGGTCTCACCAACAACGATTTTTTCTTCAAAATTTTGAATCTATCTTCCTTAGCTCCCGTCTTTGCTTTTTTGATCTTGTTCACTGTCCTTTTTTCTTCCTGATGCTGGAAGAAACCGTCTTGGAAGTACAATCGTCATTATTACTCTTTTTGCCTTTGAGTTTGCTTTTTGCAAATAGACTGGTTTAAAGCTTAAGAGTGTTGGAATACTAGTATACTCGTATACTAGTATATTGTATTTAGTCCCACATTGCTTATTTACATTATGTAATGAACTATCTCCTTATATAAATAAATGATTATGTGTGAAGGTGTAAGTTACCTTACACACCTTTTCCTCTCCAAACAACATGGTATCAAAGTCAGGTTCTTAAACCGCCCTTGAAACCCTAAACCCTCACCACCATAGCCGCCTCCCACCCTAACCACCCATTCTTGGCCGCCAACAAAAAAAAAAAAAAAAACCCTAAAACGACCTACCCAAACCTTTTAGAATCCTAAAACAACTTGTCCACACTCATCAAAACCCTAAACAACGCTGTTCACGCGACTGTTCATCGGTACTGTTCACGTGCACTGTTCATCGGGTACTGTTCACGCGCACTGTTCGGCGACCTCCCTTACGTCGTCACAGACCTCCGGCGACTCTCGTTGGCTCTCTCCAGCCCTGCCCAGTCCCCGGCGACTCTTGCCGGCTCTCGTTCGGCCACCGGTGACCCTTGCCGGCCCTCGTCTGCCTCCGGCGCCTCTTCTAATTGCTGATCTCTGTCTCTTGATGCTTCTGTCGCTTGCTTCTGACACACTGGTATGAGTTTGCCGTTGGTATTCTGTTGTGTTCTTATTTGTGGGCCTATTCGGCTGCCCTACTTTATGTTTGGCTATTTTGGACTTCTCGTTTCTTCTTGGTCTTGTTATTTTATTGCTCTTGTTTGCTGGTGATCGCGGTTTGTTGATGATTGTGGCTGCCTCTGTGTTATTGGCATAGTTTCTGGTTGGTATATTTGCAATGTTCTTTGGCACCGCCTCTGTTTCTAGTTCTAGTACTGTGACTTCCGCTGCTAGTCGTTCTTCCCGGTCTCGTGATCGGTTGTCCATTACCTCTACCTTATTGAATGGTCGAAATTATGCTGTTTGGGCTAAGGCTGTTGAAGTCTATTATGTCGGGGAGTCCGACTATCATTATTTTACTGATGATCCTCCCGCGGAGACTGCCGCATCATATGGTGCTTGGGTTCCTGTAGATGCTAAAATTCGTGTTGAGTTTTGGAATAGTATGGAGGAAAATATTAAGAATACTCTGGTTTTCTTATCTACTGCGAAAAAAGTATGGATGAAGGTTAAGGAGATGTTATCTGGAGCTGATAATCTCCGCCAGACTTATGCTCTTCATCAACAGTTCTTTTCTCTTGACCTTGGCAACTTATCCTTGGAAGAGTATTATGCCAAGTTCTGTGGAGTGTGTGAGGAGCTCAACACTTGTGAGCCCATTTCTTCAGACATTCAGGTTACGGAGCGTCAGCGTGAGCGCTTGCAGGTAGCTCGTTTTCTGTTTGGTTTACCTTCGCCAGCATATGATTCTATCAGGTCCAATCTTTTGGGTGGTAGAGATTTACCTTCTCTCAGTGAGGTGTTCAGTCGTGTCCGCCAGGCCTCTGTTCCAGACTCCAGTGCTGTTGATTTGACCCCTGCTGCCCGCTCGGCTTTGGTTACCACGATTCCTCGTGGTGGTACTTCTTCTCGTGGTTTTGACCGTGGGGGAGGCAATCGTAGTCCTACTGGCCGTGGATATGGTGGGGATTTTGGTAGCAGTGGTCCGATGCAGTCTGTTGGTAGTCGTGATTTTGGTAGTGGTGGTTGTGGTCGTGATTTTAGTCGTGCCCGTGGTCGTGGGTCTTGTTCCTGCACCTATTGCCATGGTACTAATCATACAGTTGATTTTTGTTGGATTCTTCATGGCCGCCCATCTGCTCATCAGGTTACTTTTTCTGAGGATGATGGCTCTGTTTCTGTGCCCAGCTCCATCCCACGAGTTGTTACTATTCCAGAGGATGAGTATCATCGCCTGATTTCCCAGCCGCCCTCTTATGTGCCTTCCTCTCCCACTGCTACGTTCGCTCAGAAAGGCTCCACCTTTGCTGGCCAGGCCTCTAATACTTCGTGGGTTATTGATTCTGGTGCTACCGATCATATGACAGGTCACTCCATCCACCTCTCTGGTTCTTGTCCTCTTGTGAAGTCTTCTCGTGTTGCCTTGGCTGACGGTTCCTCTTCTGACATTGCTGGTTTGGGTTTTGTTATTTTACATTCTTCTCTTAACTTAGACTCTGTTTTACATGTTCCTCGTTTTCCCCATAGTCTTATGTCTGTTAGTAAACTTACCCAATCCTTAAATTGTTTGGTTACCTTTTTTCCTGCTTATTGTGTATTTCAGGATCTCCAGATGGGGAAGAAGATTGGTGGCGGTGTTAAGCGTGGTAGTCTATACTATTTTGACACTGGCGAATGCAAACCTCTTGCCTCTGTTGCTCTTCAGGCTTCCGTATCTCCTTATGAACATCATTGTCATCTTGGTCATCCCTCCCTTCAGACTCTCAAGCAGTTAGTTCCGTCGTGTCGTGGTCTTCAGTCTTTGCCATGTGAAGTCTGCGAGTTCAGTAAACACCGTCGTGATTCTTTTCCACCTAGAGTAGAGAGTCGAGTGTCTCGTCCTTTTCATTTAGTTCACTCCGATATTTGGGGTCCAGTGCGTGTTTCATCACGTGGTGGTTTTCAGTATTTTGTTGTTTTTGTGGATGACTATTCTAGGCTTACTTATGTTTATCTCATGAAAAACCGGTCAGACTTGTACTCCATTTTCAAATCTTTTTATATGGAAATAAAGACTCAATTTGATGTTTCTCTTCGTATCTTTCGTTCAGATAATGCTGGTGAATATTTCTATAATGTTTTGTTTGCCTTTTTGATGAGTATGGTATTCTTCATCAATTTTCGTGTTCTCGCACTCCCCAACAGAATGGGGTTGCTGAACGTAAGATACGACATTTGACAGAGGTTGCCCGAGCCCTTTTAATCCAGCGGATGGTTCCCAAATCCTTTTGGGGAGACACCGTCCTTACTGCTGGTTACCTCGTGAATCGCATGCCCTCTCGCGTTCTTGGGGGCCAGATTCCCTATAGTATTTTGCACCCTGGTTGTTCTTTATATTCTTTACCTCTGAAAATTTTTGGGTGCACGTGTTATGTTCATGCCCTGGATCCCGGCCGCCATAAACTTGATCCTCGCTCTATTAAGTGTGTATTCCTCGGGTACTCTAGGACTCAAAAAGGTTATAAGTGTTATTCTCCCACTTTGCATCATGAGTTTGTCTGTGCTGATGTTACGTTTCATGAGTTGTTACCCTATTTTCCGTCTTTGCCTCATGTGGATCAGTCTGAGTATATGCATATTTTGGTTCCTTCCGGGCAACCTCAAAAGCAGCACCCCCCGATGCAGGTATATGTTCGCCGTGCCAAAGCTGCACCACCACCCCCCTCCGCCTACCACTGAGCCTTCTCCTCCGTTGCGAGATCCGCCTCCACCTCCTTTGGCCCCTATTGCTTCACCTTCTCCTCCCATTGCTCTTCGTAAAGGTATTCGCACTTGTACTATCTCTCATCCTATTGCTAAATTTGTATCCTATGATCATTTGTCCCCACCCTTCGTGCTTTTACTGCCTTTGTTTCCTCTATCTTTGTTCCTAAAACTGTTTAGGAGGCTTTGTCTATTTCTGAGTGGCGGACAGCTATGGAGGAAGAGATCTCTGCACTCCATGATAATGGGACATGGGAGTTGGTTCCTTTACCCTTTGGAAAATCCACTGTGGGATGCCGCGGGTATTCACTGTGAAATATCATCCTGATGGGTCTGTTGAGCGTTACAAAGCTCGCCTTGTTGCTAAAGGCTACACCCAGACTTATGGTGTTGACTATGCTGAAACCTTTTCCCCGGTTGCGAAGCTTGGTTCTGTCCGTCTCCTTATATCTCTTGCAGCCAACCTTGGCTGGCCCTAATTTCAATTGGATGTCAAGAATGCTTTCTTACATGGCGATCTTCTTGAGGAGGTTTATATGGAGCAACCACCTGGGTTTGTTGCTCAGGAGGAGCGTTCTCAGGTATGTCGTCTTCGTAAAGCTCTTTACGGGCTTAAACAGTCTCCCAGGGCCTGGTTTGGCAAGTTCAGTGATGTAGTTTTGAAATTTGGTATGAATCGATGTCAGTCTGATCATTCTGTTTTCTCTCTCACATCTCCTCGAGGCAAAGTGTTATTGATTGTGCGTGTAGATGATATTATTATTACGGGTGATGACCAGAGAGGTATTGATGCGTTGAAGGTCTTTCTGCAGAGTTAATTTCATACTAAAGACTTGGGTAGATTCTGATACTTTTTAGGTATCGAGGTGGCACGATCTAAAGATGGTAGTAGTTTATCACAAAGGAAATTTATGCTGGATATCTTAGATGAGACTGGTTTGTTGGGGCGAAACCTGTCGATACCCCTATGGATCCTAATGTCAAACTATGCATTGATCAGGGGTAGGCACTGTTTAGGCCTGATCAATATCGCCGTTTGGTTGGTAAACTGAATTATCTCACTATTACACGTCCTAATATTTCATTTGCAGTGAGTATTGTGAGTCAGTTTATGTCTGCTCCTCGTGTGCCACATTGGGAGGCTGTTCTTAGAATTGTCAAGTATCTCAAGTTTCATCCTGGACGTGGTCTATTTTATAGAGCTAATGGTCATTTGCGTATTGAGGCCTTCACTGATTCTGATTGGGCAGGAGGCCCATCTGACAGGAGGTCAACCACTGGATATTGTGTTTTTCTTGTTAATTGGAAGAGTAAGAAACAGACCGTGGTTGCACGGTCTAGTGCAGAGGCAGAATATAGAGCCATGGCTCACACCACATGTGAAATTGTGTGGGTGCGATCTTTTCTTGAGGAGATAGGATTCCATGTGCAATTGCCTATGAATTTGTATTGTGATAACCAAGCAGCAATTCACATTGCATCCAACCCTGTATTTCATGAGCGGACTAAGCATATCGAAGTTGATTGTTATCTGGTGCGAGAGAAGTTGACTGATGGTGTTATAGCAACTCCTTTCGTGTCTACAAGTGCTCAATTGGCTGACATATTCACCAAGTCATTATTTAAGCCCCGGTTGGAGATGTTATGTGACAAGTTGGGTTTGTGTGATATCTATTTCCCAGCTTGAGGGGGAGTGTTGGAATACTAGTATACTAGTATATTGTATTTAGTCCCACATTGCTTATTTACATTATGTAATGAACTATCTCCTTATATAAATAAATGATTATGTGTGAAGGTGTAAGTTACCTTACACACCTTTTCCTCTCCAAACAACAAAGAGAAGAGTGGTATGAGATTTCATCAGACCCAGTGGTTGGGACCTCACCGCTACATCACCATTGGGAACTGAAATAGCATGCCAAAAATCCATATGCTGATCCCAAAATGGAATTCCCCCAACCGTTGTTAGGCCATTTAATCTCTCCATCCTCGACAACATCATTAGTTTAGCCCACAACTGATTCATTGGCCTCACTAATGTGATTTTAGTGCGAATGTCAATTCCTAGCCACTTGGATTACATCATTCCAATTCCTAGCCACTTGGATCACATCATTCCGATGGGTAGCCACGACATTGCCTTCTTCATACTCCTTTTACCTTCGCTGGGAGGTGACCATTCTTGGCTGCCAATGGATCTTCCATCACTTTGATAGGATAAACATCTTTAGCTTTTAGATTAATCACTTCATTATTAATGCTGTAGAAACTTTATATCCAGCCCCAAAGCTTAAGCTATTTGGTGGAGAGGTCCCAACATTATATTAAGTGATCACTCATTCTTTATCCTAGGAATGTGGGATTGGATTCCTTAAAAAATGGATTCAATGTGCTTTGTTAGAATGAACAATCTTCCTTATCGAAAGACTGACTCTTTGCATTTGGCTAACTTATTTTGATAGTCTCCGTCAAAACATGCCTACATTTAAGAATGGTTGTGTATGGAGTGGAACCTACTACCCCCAAGCATGAGATCCAAGTACGCATAGATGGCTTAATCCTATGCGTATCCATCCACCGAAGCAAACCACTGTGCAAGGCAAGCATTATTATCCCTGAAAAAAGAAGACAATGTTTTCTTTGAGTTAAATGATAGAAGGATATTAAGGCTGCCCATAGGTAAATGTGTGCATCCCATATATCCCATGGCTGATAAAAAGATCTTGCAGCAATTATGTGTTTTCTACTCTGTTTAGTTGGGACAAGAGAGAATGTGATCCTTCTCTTCACCAATTTTTAGATTGGTTTGAGTTTTTCTTTTCTCTTGGAAGTGTATAGGGCCTTTTTGTTTCGTGGCCAATTTGTATACGGGCGGCATTCCCTTAATGCCTTTTTTTATATAATTATTTACTTATAACAAAAAATTTTTTGTGTTTTCTGCTCAAGAAGCTTTCCCACAGCATTAGTTTCGAACCAACGCATTCCTGATTCTTTTTTGGCCACTCATTTAATGTCGCTTCACCGGAGGTTTGCTTCCCAGGAATCAAATGCGCATATGTTTCCTGCATGTAACCAACCCTTAGATGAGAGGAGGATTGATAAAATGCACAAGGATAATAGTAGCCAGTTAAGAATCTCAATCATGTGATGGAAGCCACAGTCAGAGTGGAGATTCCGTTAATTCTCTAATTTATCTAACTTACTTCTAGTTAATACTGTTCCTTAAAAGAAAATTTAAAGACTGTCCTTTGATGTGAGGTAGAATTGTTGTACATCTCATGATCTGTGAGAGTGCTTTTTGATCTCCACTCTAGCTGCTCCACAGAGAATATGCATCCATTCTCATTAATTTTTAGACAGACGTATTTCCATTTTTTCACGGTTCTTTCCCGCCTCATGAAGCTGATATTATTGTCAGAAAATGTCCGACTATTGGATGTTAAATCTAATACTAGAGAGCCATTATTTTTGTAATTTTTTGGTTCAACTCTGACACTCTGTTAACCACATCAAATTATCTGCAGATATGAATGGGCTCCAAGCGCTTCCTCTTTGTGGATGTGCAAGTCATTCCACAACTTATGAGATCCTATTGGTTGTAAAACATGCTTCACTTTAATGAGACTCTGGCAGCCCTTTGGTTTCTTCAAGGCTCTCTGACAAGTTGAGTTTTCAGAGGCAAGACGGTCTTAAGAAGGTAAAGTCTAAATTTATTTAGGATAATCTGTATCAAGTGTTTGCAAGCATGCAGTTAGATTTGTTCGTGCAAATACTTTCTCCCATTGTGTATCTTTATGGGTACTGTTCAGATATTTCATTATAAATGCTAGCTTCATCTATTTTTTTTTTGGTGCTACTCTATTTTCATTGTCGTATAAAATTTCTTAACCAGTGCAGGGAGGCAATGCATTGTGTTAGACAATTGTCATCAACTGAAATATTGTCTGATTCATCAATACTAATGCTACGATTTGATTAATTGGTCTCTCCCCATATTTACGTGTATTTAGCTAATAACTGCTTTTTTAATGTTTTTGTATTGTCAATAATGGAACGTCAAATCACTACGTTTTCACATTTGTTTTTTCTCAGAAAAACAAAACATTTCGAAGTTTAAACATAAGCACTAGATTAGTCCACCAAACCAGACAGATGGTATCCAACTAGGGCAACAATGTGTATAATGGAAAGTAGACATCTACAAGGTTAAGCAAACTGCAGAACACAGAATGGTTGTTTTAGTTAGTCAGTTGGCATGTGTGGGAACACCTAATGAATGGTGAACCACCAGCCAACAGTACTCGGCCGCAATGGCTTTCCTTCGAATATGTCAATTAGAGATGATGATTCATGGTGTTTTATTTTATCTTTTTGGGTTAGAGAGTTTAGGGTAAGAATCACTCAGACCCCTCATCTTTCACTCTCTATCACTTAACACCTTTCATCTTTAAAACTGATCAACCACACCTCCTTATCTATCAACCATTCCTTATCTATCAGCCAGTATCACTTAACACCCTTATGTCCACATCTTTGCTATTTCCATCCAAATTAATTTTTTATGCTACATTTACCCTTCATTTTGGAGGAAAAGTTCAGGAGGGTTTTATAATGCCTTAAACTTAACAAGTACATTTACCATGCCTTAGAATATTTTTTTTCCTGGTAAAATAACATATTGGTGACTATGTATGTAACTTTGTCGTATGTATAATTAACAGAAACGAGTGTATGTAACTTCGTCATAGGTATATATGTAACTTTGTCGTATGTATAATTAACAGAAACGAGTGTATGTAACTTCGTCATATGTATAATTAACATAAACTAGTGTGTTACACAAAAAGATGGTTTGAAAATTTAGTACTTCAAGAAATAGATTAGACAAATATCTCCATAAAGCCAACTTATGGTATGGAACTAGGGGATGGAGATGTCCGCTAGGTATTAAGAGGAGGGTTTTGTAAGCTTTTGGAGGGAAACGATGAGGAGGAGGGAACTTTCTCTGATATAAAAAAAAATTAATTTGGATGGAAGTAGCAAAGTTCCGTCCAAAATGTGGACGGAAAGGTGTTAAGTAATACCGGTTGATAGATGAGGGGGTGTGGTTGATCAGTTTAAAGATGAAGGGTATTAAAGTGATAGCGAGTAGAAGATGAGGGGTTCTGACTTCTGAGTGATTTTTACCAAAGAATTTAAGATACGTACTGGATAGGAGCTGTTTAGATTAGATGGTCTTGCCTATATCTTTATTGTTGGATAAATTTCATTATATACTGTGCTGAATTGAGTTGAATGAAAATATTCTATCGACTTCCTCTCCTGGGTTTGTCTATGATTACCGAACATGTGTGTCGCTCTCATCTGTCACAAGTTCCCATACTCTGCGCGTGCATCTCTTTCTCTTCTGTTGGCTTTCATCGATTCTGTTTTCTATTAGGAGTATCTCATTTTCTCATGCTTCACACTCCAATTTAGCCTAGTCTCTTACAACTTTAGAAGTTGAGTTTGAGAGGCTAAAAGTGGAGTATGACTGTTATTATCGAGAATTAATCAACGTGTGCATGTGCCTTGATGAATTTAGAGCTTTCTATGTAGTAGTATATTGCTATGCTTCTACTGTTCTTTTTTCTTTCTGGCTGAGTGTATGCTTCGACTGTTCTACAATGTCATATCTATACTGCGATCATTAAAATGCTACTGCAAATGTGAATTTTCAGCGGATTGCTTTTTATTGTGTTACATGGCGATAATCCAGAACAAGTCTTACAAATTCCACGGGTTGCAGTTTTTTTTGTGTGTGTGTGTGTGTGTATGTGATTGTTTGTCAATATTTCCAAGTGTCTCCTTGGTTGAGAATTTACATTTTAGAAGAGGGAGATCAAATCTCGTGTAAAAAGTGTTTTTACCGCATTCTCGTGTACATTCCATTTGTAAGGGGGACCCTTGCCAAAAAAAGCAATACACTTGACAGTCTCCATATTCTCCCTCCATGAATGGTAGAGACTCTCTTTTATTAGAGGTGAAAGTACACAAAGACCCCCTCAACTATCACTTTTTTAATCAGAGGCTGACTAACGTTTAAAATCGCATATACTTGCAGGGGAGTAACGTTAACAAAAAAAGGAGTGGCAAAATTATCTCTTAGTTATTTGAGGAAGATACCCTCTCTTGCTGTTTAAAAATACACATGCAGGAGAATAGTGTTAACAAAAAAGGGGGTGATAAAATTATTTCCCTTTCTCGCTGTTTATCCTCCTCATCTTTCTTTCTCCTTCCCTAATCTTAGGAGATATGCTATATACACTAGATGGTTACATTATATTTCATGTGGGGTCTATTCTGGGTCTTACAAAAATTTAGAAAAATATTTATAAATTTTAAATATTGTTTTGTGAGGCCGGCCCTGTAAAAAATCAGCTCTTAAGGAATATGGGTCAGTATTACTCCCTCCGTCCCTAAATAAGTGGTCGGCATGCAAACTTAGGCTTTTAAAAAGTTGCGTTTGTTTCGTTTAAAAAATTAATTAATTTTTTTTGCAAATTAATAGATATCAATGAGCTCTATTAGATTGTGATTTTTTTTTATATTTTTTTAACCAAAAACATGCATCTTTTGTAAATCTTAAATTTGCGTGCCGGACACTTATTTAGGGACGAAGGGAGTATTTCTAGATTCATAGGGGGCAAAACAGCGGAGTTGAGTAGTTTTTCTCCTACGGATTGAGAAATAATATTTACTAATATTTGTTGTAGCTAATTTTTTATAGGTTCTCATAAAATAATATTTTTAAATTAATGGATTTTTCTGAATTTTTGTGGGATCCAGAGTGAGTCCTACATGAAATATAGTGTACCATGTAGTGGAACAATGTAGGGTAACTATCTTTATTGTAATCTTATGCACATTGGGCCCATTTTCAGGTCCCGCAAAAATGATTTGAATCGTTTATTGATTTTATAATATTTTTTTCAAGTGGACTAGAGAAATTAGCTCAATCCAAAATCCAATAACTGCAATTGCTTAATCCAGTATACTATTTTTTCATTTAGAATCGAGGATCCTGAATTTTGAATAAAAATTTATAATATTGGATTAAGCACGCAGTTATGTAATGATCAGATTGAATCCCCACCCTTAGTTCAATAAAAGTACTCCATCCGTCCATTTTTAAGTGTCTTGCTTTGTAACTCTTAACTTATTAAAAAACATCATCATTATATCTTAACTTTTACTATTTATCCATCATCATTACACTTTTACTCACTGACTTTTAAAAATAGAATCTATTTTTTGGGACAAGATAGATAATGCACAAACTTTTATCCACTAACTTTACAAAATAGATACTTATAAGGGGACAGCCCAACATGGAATATTGGACTATAAATAAGGGACGGAAGGAGTAAATTTTAGCCATTAGATTCATGTATATGATTTAAAAACTGAGCTAAGTTATTAAATAGAAATATTTCGTATCAAAGAGCAATTCAAATTATTTTTGCGAGTATACCGTATGTCTAAATTATGATAATTTGTGATTTTCGTTATGTCAATTTTTGATTTTTTAATGTATATATGTATGATACTAGTTACGACTTGCACTTTAAAATTAATCTGTTGAACAGGTTTTTAGCAGGTTATCCATAATTAAAATTATTATTATTATTATGTAACCACAATTATTCGTACCAAAATTCGTAATACTTATACCCCAACCAAATATATGCGTACAAGATCACAAATTAAATAAGAGTTATTTACCTAGACATCCATTCACGTTTACACATTTTTCATGGTCATCCCCTCCACGAATTTTCGCTACGGCGAGACCTCCAAATTAAAGTTTACTTTAACCATAGACCCCTTCCGTTAGCATTCCATCCAGAACCGTTACTTTTTCACTTAAATTCTGTAAAAAATGGTTCTTCCAATATTGCCCCACTTTAGCAAATAAAAAATAAAAAAATCCTTTGCATCATCTCTCTCCTCACTATAACCCTTCCTCTCCTCTCTCTCTCTCTCAAACTCCCTCCTCTCCCTTCCCCATGGCCCGTCGCCGGACATCCATGAATAACCCATTGGTCTAATTTCATGTTCCTCTCCACAAACACACACGCACAAAAAAAAAAAAAAAAACAATGGCAGTATTTTCAAGAAATGGATTTAATTGGGTTTCCCTCATGGCAACAATGAGGAGGGTGGGTTGGAAAAATCAGAGGGGAGGTGGCCGGAGAGGCGGTTGGACCAAAGGGAGAGGAAGTGGAGCTGGGTGAGCAAGCCGCGGGTTTTAAGCGGGATCGGGCCGACGAGGCTGTAACACACAGATTCGTGTCCTGCAATAAAGAAGACGAAAAAAGATGCACAAAATAATACTTTTTATTGATTTTGAATTGAAAGGGGTACAATTCTCTAATAAATGCTCTTTAAATAAGAAAAGAACAAAATCCTCTGATTCGATCTCCAAAATTGCTGGCGTTCCAACGGCTTGAATGCTTGTTGTTGAATCGCTCGAACAGTAACTTTCTTTGAATCTTCAAGTTGAATGAACTGAAGAACAAAGTTTGAAGATGACTTGAACTTTGGAGTTTGATCCTTAAAATCTCCAAGAGTTTTGGTTTGTCGAGTGATTTGAGTTGCTGAACGGTTTGATGTGGTGAACTTGCAAAGAAATTGACACGGTTTTTGGTGTTTGATGATTCTCTGCAGGATGTTGAAAAATGCTTGAGTTCTTGAAGAGTGTTTGAGAGCTCTGAAGAATGCCAAGCAAAAAGTCCTCTTTTCTCCCTCATATGAGCCTCTATTTATAGGCTCAAGGAGAGAAGAGTTAAGTATGGCAAGATCTTACAATAAGATCTTTGATTGGCTTGATTGGATTTGATTGGCTTGATGGATTTGATTTGATTGGCTTGATTGATTGACTTAACTTGATTTGATTGGATTGGATTGGATTTTGATCCCATTTCATTTCCTATGAAAGAAGATTTTATACTTCCTCTTAGGGAATGATTTTAATTTAAAAGAGAAATAATATATTTATTATTTAACTCTTTTTTTTTTTAGGATTTATTTGAAGTGGGCCTACACTTTTGGGCTTGTATACCTTAACCCATTTGGGCCTTGGCCAATTGAGCTAGCCCAACTCTTTAATCTGTTAGGCTAATTAAGTTGGCCCAATTTACTTTGGTCTTCACTGTATCTCAAATGGATTGAACTGTAGAAATTTGCTGGGTCCAATATTTATTGGAGTGCTTTGACCACTTTAATTAATTAAGACAATTTATCCCAATTGATCGGACGGTGATTAAGTTACGCCGAAATTTTAGTGTCTACAAATTGCCCCCACTTCAAGTCTCAAACGGATGCTTGCTTGCTAGCATTGAGGGCGAGGCTTGAAGTACCCTTGTTTGTTGACTGGCTCATTTGATTTTAACATTATCTCGTCGTGGACATGCTAACAAGAGGAAATCCCTGGGCAAAAATAAAAAAAGTGTACTTTTGAATTGACACCTGTAATTGTTGAGATTTGTCTTCCATTTGTAGAAGGATTGCATGCAAAATTCACTTGCCGGTTTTTTTTTTTTTTTTTGAGAAAAATTCACGTGCACTTAACATCTCTGATGGCAAGAGTGGAGTTGCTTTGGAAAGGATTCCAATAAATCAAAAGCCGAACTATTGGTAATACTCTCAATGTTGGAATGATTTTGCTACCATGGTATACTGGTATCCTTATTTGCTGGAAAATGTCTACTTTCCTTGTACACCAATATTATTGGGTGTTGAAAGTCAACCTCAGAATCAAGGCATGATTACGTGAATCTTCTTCCGTACGAAAGATTTGATCTTTGAGCCTTGTCAGCTTCCTTCATTAGAAAATTCCAAGAGAACTTCTTTCAAATCCATGTATGGTTTGGATTTGCACGTGAGAGCATCCTTAATGGTAATGATTCCATATTTTACTCCCGTCTTTTGTATTCTCCATAGAAAGAATATTGATTTTCCCCTTCAGATTTTAAACCAAAGGCAATGATCATCAATTACTTCCATTTTTTTATGTTTTCCCAAAGGAAAGAAAGTATAATTTGCATACTGACACAATCCTTGTAAGGCGTACCCATGATAGGGTTCCCATTATCAATCACGAATATAGTCTTTCCTTTGCCACTTGGTTTCTTTAATTGGGAGGGTCAAACAACTTTCCTTAGAAACCCTTGAGCCACTTGTATATAACAGACGTTGGGACACACAATGGCTTCGTGCCTTTCCTTCATCCACCGCATCGTAACGCTGCCACAAGTCCAGAAGGCTACGGAAAGGGTTCTCGAAGGTAAAGGCTCTCCCTTATTCCATTGCATGCGTTTGAGCAGATTTATCTTATTTCAAAATTTTTTTTTTGATCATGGTTTAGCATGACAGATTTGCTTGCCCGTAAAATAAACTCATTAGCGCGAGACCATTGTTGTCCGACTTGCGGCTTCTATTTCAAACACTTCTTAGTCAGTGTGGGAATGGAAAGACGTTTTCTGCATAAACATGTGACCATCATGCGTGCTTGTCTTTGATTCTTCTTCTTTTTTTTCTTTTTTTTTTTGTGAGTGCACTGCATTGAACTCAAATTTGTGGTTTGACTTGTGGAGGGAATCGTTCCATGCTGACACGAACACTTGTGTTCTTATAATCATTAGGACTTCATGCATTGTACAATATTTCAAAATTGACTCCCCCCCCCCCCCCCCCCCCCCCCCCCCCCCCCCCCCCCCCCCCCCCCTTTTTTTTTTTTTGCAAACAGAACAGTTCGCGAAGCCATCCCTGCATTTCTTGCTTGCTGCCCCCGCTACACTATAATGAGGTATATTACTTTTAGCATAGTTCGCAGAGTATGGAGTTTTTTTTTTTTAATCGCTTTGCTTTCCATTATTCTATGGCATACGTAACACTTTGACCGTATCGGAAAATGCGCATAGTGGGCTAGTCCTTGGCTGGTTATTTAAGCACTTTTCCAACCTTTTGAACCATAGGTGGCTAGTTTGACTTCACGGAGAATGCGCCTAGTGGGCTAGTCCTCGACTAGTTATCTAGGCACTTCTCTACACCCAGAAACCATAGGTGGTTAGTTTGACTTAGCGAAGAATGCGCCTGGTTGGCTAGTCCTCGATTAGTTATTTGGACACTTCTCCGCACCCATAGACCATAGGTGGTTAGTTTGACTTAACGAAGAATGCGCCTAGTGGGCTAGTCCTCGACTAGTTATCTAGACACTTCTCCGCACCCATAGACCATAGGTGGTTAGTTTGACTTAACGGAGAATGCGTCTAGTGGGCTAGTCCTCGACTAGTTATCTAGACACTTCTCCGCACCCATGGACCAAAGGTGGTTATTTTTTACCTTGCGGTTTGGAGGATGCACCTAGTGGGCTAGTCATTGACTAGTTATCTAGACACGTCTCCATCCCAATTGGAGAGGGTTGGATGTTTACCATCATGGAGAGTGCGCCTGGTGGGCTAGCTTCTGCCTAGTTATCCGGGGGCCTCAGCACGTCCTGTGACTGTAGGCTAATTCTATATTTCTTATACCATGAGCTTTTTCTTGTAAGTTTCTTTAGTCTCTTTTCCTTTTTGTACCGTATTTTGCATTGTAGGCATGGCTTGCTTCACGAGTTTCCAAGAAGGTTCCATGACTATTCTTAATGACCCTACTGATAAAGTTGAGAATGGAACCACTTTGACTGTTCATCCCACTTTCCTTGGCGCATGGGCTCTTCAGTACGAGCCTATAGGTGACGTGCTTCATCTTCCACAGTGGGCTATCGAGACTAATTGCGAGGTTATTGGAAGCAAGTCTGATTCTCACGCATTGCTCTTGCAGTCAGCTCACCACGATGAAGAGACAGATCAACCTACTCCGTTCTCCCTCCTTGGCCATAGGATCCAGACCGAAGAAGTAGTTTGGGGAAACACTTTTAAAGCAATTGTTGATCCTTCGTATTGCGAAGGGTATTGGGAGTGGCTAGAAGACATATTGAGTCGTCATGAGCAAATGTTGAAGAAGGCGAAGATTTATGAGGCCATATATGCTTCTTTGTTTTCATACGATCGACTCGGAAGTGTCATGCGACATTTCTGCGAATTATGGAGTCCATCCACCAATACTCTGCATACTGCTATGGGAGAGATGTCCATTTTCTTTGGGACTTGAAAGCACTTGGCGGGCTTCCAATTTCTGGTTTGATTTATGATGAGGCTGTTCCACATGTAGATGAGCTAATTGGCGTTGATAAGGATAATACGTATTATCTCCCAGTGAATTGTCGCTACCTTTTCCTTGCCTACCATCGTCTTCTTACAGATTCAAAGAAAGGTGAAGTGAAGATTGATGCCTGGGTGAAGTTTTGGTTTAAAGGGAAGATTTCCTATTCCAAGTCATCGAAGAAGACTACTCGGAACAAGACCCAGCGACCTGCCAATGTTAACAATCCTTCTGGTACCATTGGCGAAGCTCAAGTGCGAACACCCAAGCAGGAAGAGGTTTTCACCATGTTGGGGGTTAAAGAGACACAAAAGGATGTTGCTCATCTGGCAGCTTTTCTTGCTTGTTGGTTATGCAAATTTGTTTTGCCCGTTGGGAGTTGCGAATTGATCAGGCCTGGGGTTTTCAAAGTTGCCGCCATGATGGCTCGTGGTACAAGATTCTGCCTTGCCGTCCCCGTACTGGCGAGTATTTATAGAGGATTAAATGACATTGCAAAATCTTCTACTCCTGGGAAGTGTGATGCTGTCTTTCCTGTCCATTATGTTTATGCATGGCTAGGAGAGTATTTCGGCACCCATTTTAGCAGCGGCTCCCAACCATCGCCTCAAAAACCAAAGATGATTAGATATGGTGGCGAGAGGGTGGCTAAGCAACTTGATGAGGTTGAAGCGCTCGACCTATTCCGAAAGTGTGATGGTCTGGTTATGGATCGCTTTGCACAACGAGAGGGCAAAAGCAAAGAATTGGTTGACGATGGTCAGCTCAGTGATTGGGAGATGGAGTACCTTATCAGCATTCGATCTGGATATCTGACGTTGCGAAGTGGTTCCACTAAATTCATCGAACCATACAGCCCTCATAGATTCAGCTGACAGTTTGGCTTTACTCAGGATGTACCAGGGATACTTCACGTTAACCTTCGTATTTGCAGCTTGAAGAATATTGTCAAGCATTTCGAGTCCTTTATTCGTGAAAAGTCCCAGAGCAAGTTGAGGTTGCCAAACCGTGCTAACTGTCGAGCCATTCCCATTACCAAGGCATATCTAGAATGGTGGTCTCACATTTATGGAGATTATTTTCGAAGCTCGGCCGAGCACTCTACGAGGGGTAAGCGTCCTGCCTCTCCCAAGCAACAAGTGGTTAAGGCCAAAAAACTTGCTACTGCTGAACCACGTACTGACCTTCGTACCGCACGAGTGAATGGTGGAAACCACGACCTGGTTAGAAGTGTTGTTCCTTTTAACAAAACAACCGATGAAAGGAGTAGTTGTGAGGATCGCAATTGGCGCCACCTTAAGAAGAAATCTGGTTGTGGCATTGCTGAAAGGGTCAATGTTTCATTTAATGATATGGACAAGCTCTTTGAAGGTGTCCCAAGTAGCAGTCAGCCAATTTAGGCCAATCAGGTTGAGGTAAGGAAATTTATTTTTTATTCCTACCAATATTTGCGTGTTATATCTCCAAACACCAATTTTTATTATTATTATTATTTTTTATTTAGTTGCAGGAAGGTGATATTATACATAACTCTCAGGATGAAAACTTTATCCTCCTTGATGAGCAGTCTATGAGTGGAGAATCAGTTCGCGGCCCCTCTTCTTTTGATTTGGCGCTGCGACAACGACAAAATCATGCATTTGGGGCAGTCCGTCTTCCATCTTCATCAAACACTCCTAAGTTAGGTCCAGCTGCACCATCAACCGTTACTGCTTTTGATACTGGAAGTACTATTGTTGAAGCTCGTCGTGCCACTTGTTTGATTATGGATAACAACATTAAGAGTGTCTTACGTAAGACCCCTCTTGAGAAGCTAGCATACTTGGGGCCAAAGTTGCAAAAGATTTATGATGAGTTTTCGAAATTCCAAGTGGACTGTTCTCCGCTCCGAATCCAGATAGAGAAGCACATATAGAATGCTAGCAACCATATTTTAATGAGATCTGGTTTTGCTAGTGGGCTGACTTTGGAGGTGCAGGTGCAGCGACTGGCGGACGTAGATCAACGTCTTACCAATGCTTTGGCTCTTGACGGCCAAAAAAATGCAACGCGCTCAAGTACTAAACTTTGAATTGAATGGTATTGGTCCGAAGAGAGTTAAACTGATGAAGGAGCTGGAGCTGTTAGATTTGCAGGCAAATAAGCTCAAGGAATCAATTGATGTGATTGATGCAGAGAGAGCTCAGGATCAGCATGTTATCGCAAATTTGCAAGCAGAACGGGCTACTTTAGAGGCAGCTGAGGTGATTGAGAAGGATGATATGGAAGTGGCTAATAATCTGGAACAACTTTTGAAGTCCGAGCAAGACGAGATCCAGAATTTGGCATGGCTTCCTTAGTTCTTATTTTGCTTTCCTTTAGGTTTGTTTAGTCTGCTAGATGAGTGTTTTATTTTCACCGCAAATCATGTCTTGCGTTTATGATGCTTAGTATAAGACAATCACTTTATTATTTAAATAAAAGCTCTTCTCATACTTTTAGCTGTTCACAGTTCATTCTCTTGCGGGCCAGAAGTAACAATAGTTTTTTTTTTTTTTGATTGACTGTACTCGAGAAAAATTCTCAAGTTGCCTACGTACCCCTGGAAGGGATCAAGTAAAAAACGTAGTTCAAAGGTAAGATAACCATTTTTTTTTTTTGGATTGACTGTACTCGAGAAAAATTCTCAAGTTGCCTACGTACCCTGGAAAGGGATCAAGTCAAAACGTAGTTCAAAGGTAAGATAACCATTTTTTTTTTTTTTGGATTGACTGTACTCGAGAAAAATTCTCAAGTTGCCTACGTACCCTTGAAAGGGATCAAGTCAAAACGTAGTTCAAAGGTAAGATAACCATTTTTTTTTTTTTTTGGATTGACTGTACTCGAGAAAAATTCTCAAGTTGCCTACGTACCCTTGGAAGGGATCAAGTCAAAACGTAGTTCAAATGTGATGAGTCTTTTTTTTTTTTTTTTTGGGTTGTACACAGTTTCAGCTCATGTGGGCCAGGAGCATCATACAGTTTAGGCTCATGTGATTAGGAGTAAGAGCTCTCAAGGATAGTAGCGCTTCAAGAACTTTCCATTGATTGGACCAATTCTAAAACCTTGTTCATCAGCTATCTTGTATGCTCCGCTGTTGTAGACTTCCATCACCACATATGGACCATCCCATTTTGACAAGAATTTGTTGCGGGTTCGACGATTAGTGATGATGGGTCTTCGCAGTGCAAGCACTAAGTCTCCAAATTTAAAGGAGCGAGGCTTAACCTTTTTGTTGAAAGCTTTAGAGATTCGAGCTTGGTAGCATTCCAATTGTTGTTGCGCTTCCAATCTCTTCTCGTCTAATGCTTCTAACTCAGCGAGGCGGAGCTTTGCATTTTCTTCATCAGTCAAGCCTTCCTGGAGGGCTATCCTTAGTGGTGGAATTTGTCACTCTAGTGGAACAACAGCTTCAACACCGTACACAAGAGAGTATGGGGTCGCTTGAGTAGGGGTCCTATACGTTGTTCGGTATGCCCAAAGAGCTTCTTCAATCCTTTCATGCCAATCTCGTCTAGATTTTGCGACCACTTTCTTCAAAAGGTTGCTCAACGTTTTGTTAAATGCTTCTGCGAGCCCATTAGCCGGTGCATTATACATTGAGGAGGTTCTTTGCATGAAGTCAAACTTGTCGCAAAGCTTATCCATTAGCTTATTAACGAAGGGCGTTCCACTGTCAGTTATGATGTGACGCGGCACTCCATACCGAAAGATGATATTTGACTTGATGAAATCAACAACGGTTTCCTTCTTGACTTCCTTGACCGGAATAGCTTCAGCCCATTTTGAGAAGTAGTCTGTTGCAGCCAGAATGTACAAGTAGCCGGCGGAAGACTTGGTAAGTGGTCCAACGGCATCTAACCCCCATGCATCAAATGGCCACGAGGCGACTGTAGGGTGCAATGGTTCTGGTGGCTGATGGATAAAGTTTGCATGGAATTGGCAAGCTTGGCATCTTTTCGCGTAATTCAGACAATCTTTGACCATAGTAGGCCAGTAGTATCCCATCCTTTTTACTCGAAAGTGAAGTTTTGGACCAGATTGATGTGCCCCACAGATCCCAGAATGGGATTCTTCCATTGCTTGTTGGGATTCTTCTTTCCCAAGACAGCGGAGAAAGACACCTTCGAATGATCGACGAAATAAAGTATCTTTAAAAAAGATGAATCGAGGAGCTCGTCGTCTTATCTCTGCCCTATGTCGATGGTCATTTGGAAGCTTTCCGTGTTGGAGGTAGTCAATTAAGGGTTGTCTCCAATCGTTATCTTCAATGGGCAAGACTGTGATTGCATTTGCTTCTTCGAAGCGGCAGTCCAACAACTGCGGCAATATCCATTGTTCGCACACATGGACGTTGACATTCTCAACTTCTTGCAATGCCAAGGTTGTTGCTAGGTTAGCTAGTGCATCTGCCATGCGATTCTCCTCTCGTGGCACATGCTCAAGTGTCACTCCTTCAAGATTTTTCAACAAGTGACTTGCATATTGAAAATATGGAACTAAGTCATCTTTCCTCACTTCATAGTCACCGCATAGCTGGTTAATTATAAGCTTGGAGTCTCCGAAGATCTCAAGGTCTACAATCTTCATTTCAGTAGCTATCTGGAGACCAAGGATCAAAGCTTGATACTCAGCGACATTGTTTGAACATTTTTCGCTAAGTATGAAGGCGTAAGGTAGGACTTGCTTTTGTGGAGAGACAAAGATGACTCCAGCTCTAGCCCCTTCCAATCTGGCAGCCCCATCAAAGAACATTGTCCAGGGCTGAAGGACCTCAACAAATAGCACATCTTCATCAGGGAACTCTTCAGATATTTCCCAATCAGCTGGGATAGGATGATCCGCCAAGAAATTTGCTAATGCTTGCCCTTTTAGTGCTTTCTGTGGGACATATACGATCTCAAATTCATTAAAGAGGAGAGACCACCTTGCTAAGCGTCCTGAGAGGATAGGTTTGGACATGACGTACTTGACTGGGTCCGCTTTGGCCACGAGATGAATAGTGTGTGCTTGAAAATAATGCCTTAACTTTTGTGAGGAGAAGACGAGTGCCAAGCACATCTTTTCAACAGGTGAATACTTGAGCTCGTTTTCAGTCAATCTTCGACTCAGGTAGTAGAGTGCTCGTTCTTTGTTGTCTTCATCATTTTGCACAAGCATTGCCCCCAGTGACTCCTCTTGGGCAGCTATGTAAAGTATTAGTGGTTTTCCAGAAATAGGAGCCCCTAAAACTGGAGAATTGAGCAAGTACGTTTTGATACTTTCAAAGGCATTTTGACAAGCGTGATCCCAAATGAAAGGTGCATCTTTTTTCATCAGACGACTAAAAGGTTGGCAGCGCCCCGCTAAGTTTGAAATGAATCGACGGATGTATGCCAAATGGCCTTGCAAGCTTCGGAGTTCTTTTATGTTTTTTGGCGCTGGCATCTTTTGTATGGCATCAATTTTGGATTGATCGACTTCAATGCCTCGATGTCGGACAATGAAACCAAGAAATTTTCCAGATGTAACCCCGAAGGCACATTTGAGAGGATTCATTTTCAAGTCGTACTTCCTCAATCGATTGAAAACTGCCTGAAGGTCTTGCAGGTGATCCTCTCTTTGTTTGCTCTTGACAACCAAGTCGTCCACGTAACACTCCACGATCTTGTGGAGCATATCATCAAAAATCTTTTGCATGGCGCGTTGATAAGTGGCTCCAGCATTCTTGAGACCAAAAGGCATTACTTTGTAACAAAAAATTCCCTTCGTGGTACGGAAGGCCGTTGCTTCTTCATCTTCGGGTGCCATCCTTATTTGGTTGTATCCAGAACATCCATCCATAAAAGACAATGCCTCGTGGCCGGTAGTTGCGTTTATCATCAACTCCATGATAGGAAGGGGAAAGTCGTCTTTGGGGCATGCATCATTCAAATTTCGAAAGTCGACACATATCCGAATCTTTCCGTTTTTCTTCACTACTGGGACCATGCTTGAAATCCACCGTGGGTACTTTACTTCACGTATGAACCCAGCTTCGATTAGTTTGTTGACCTCTTCTTCTATCACGGGGATCCGCTCAGGTCGAATATACCGACAAGCTTGCTTTACAGGACGGGCACCGTATCTAATCCCCAAATGGTGAACAACTACTTTAGGGCTTAGTCCTGGCATTTCTTTATAAGTCCAAGCAAAGACATCTCTATACTCGAACAACAAGTCGAAGTATGCTTTTTCCTCTTCTGGGCTTAGAAGTGCACTCACAAAAATTGGTCGAGGCTCGTCGGGAGTTCCAAGGTTGAGTTCTTTGAGGTCGTCGACTGTTGGTTGCCCTCCATCTTCCAATTCGGGAGGAGCTTCGGGAAAATCATCATCTTCAGAATCCGATTTCGAGTATTCCTCAACCGTCACGTGGTAAGATGTAGTGTACTCCATCTCATCTTCTTTTTCAGCTCTTTCATGACCTTTAGGTTGCCCAGTTAGTATGATGGTGCGTCGTTTAACTTTGAGTGGACCTTCTGCATTGACTTCGAGTGATGTTATCCGCTTCATACGAGAAGGAATAGAGCTTCGAGTCTCCTCATCTTCCTTAGCAGAATCTAGCTCGACGCTTTTTTCCTTTCTCTCGAAATTGTTCTCTCTCGACGATGCGCTTCTATTCCCAAGTCGAGAAAAGATTGACTTTTTTGGCTGCAACGTTGCTCCTTCGCACATCTCTTTTGTAACACCAAGTCTGTTGAAGACTGAGGTCCGAGGTATGGAAGCTTCGATGCGATCGAAGACAGAGATTCGAGGAGTAGCTTGTTCATTGTCGTCCTCTTTCACCTCTTCCACTGTGATATGCTGCGCATTGGCTTTCTTACCTTTCCCTTTGGCGGATATAAGGATGGGCTTCGGTGGTGTGAACCCAAGACCAATTTTTGGAGGGCTAACTCTATATCCTTGTCGCCTTAATTCTTCTTGTGCTTTACTAAGGCCATGAACTTTCTCACCAGTGAGTTCAGGACTCAACTCTCCAAGTGGCGTAGGATTGTTGAAGTCATAACCTGAGTTAGACAAAAGCTTGTAAGCCTTTGGATCAAAACCATCGGTTCTCTTCTCGGGAAGAGGGGTATGTTGAAGAGGACTCTGTGTGGACTTAACAAACCCTTTCAACGGGAGCTTGGTTGAGCTAGGCTGTCCTAAGGTCGGAAGAGGTGTTGTTAGGTCTCCCTTTAGCATTCGAAGATCTTCCTTGCACAAAGCTTGAGAGCATTTTGCTGGATTCCCTTTGGTGATGACCTCTTCAAAAGGTGATTGTCCTTCCTTTCGTCGAGACTTTGGAATGTATCTGAAGCTCTTTTCCGCAGCTTGTGTTTCAGAAGATGAAGGTCTTTCTCGTGACTCAATTCTTGGTGGTTCCTCACAATTTCTCGCATTTTCTTGTGAATGCGTTGTTGTGGCTTGTTTTTCTTTCTTCGAAGTTCCTTGTCCCATGGAAAGAACTTCAGCTGGGATGACTTCAAGAATGGCAACGGACTCCATGTAAAACTTTGCATCTGCAAAGTGAGAATCAGCTTCGGTAAATGGCTTGTCATCTGCTACTACAGTTTTTATGCCGTCTTGATAGAATTTAAAGCATTGATGGAGTGTGGACGCAACTACTCCATTTCCATGAACCCAAGGTCTCCCAAGTAGCAAATTGTAAGAGGTTTTTGCATCGATGACATGAAATAGTGTGCTTGCTTCAAGCTCATTGATGATGAGGTTTAGACGAATCATTCCGATTGCGCGCTGCCCTCCTTGGTTGAAGCCTTGAATGACCAAACGACTACGGGCCAACTCATCGATTGGGATTCCGAGTTTCTTCATGATGAATTTTGGCATGATATTTACTGCGGAGCCTCCATCAATAAGAATACGACCCACCTTTTGTTCTTTGATGTACCCTGACACAAACAATGGTCGATTGTGCGGTTTTGAACCTAATTGTAGGTCTTCATCAGTGAACGTGATCGTTGCACAACAAGAAGCACAAGTAGTGGAGTTCTCCGTGGTACCAACTTTTTTGATTATAGACTCGTACTCTATGGGGTCTTCTAAAACTTGAATAAGTGCGAGCCTGGCTGATTGAGAGAGTTGCGAAGCTTCGCGAACACTAAACCGTGGAGGTGCTTCGTTCAAAGTTGTAAGGAGGTCAACTTCTTCCTTGTTCATTGATGCTTTTAGCGTGTGGACTTGTTCGACGTTGCCATCAATTTCTTCACTTGTCGAAACCATGTAAACAGTTTCGACTTCTCCCTCTTTGAAGTAGCCCTTTGGAGAGAAATCTTGTAAAGTGATTGGGGTAAGAGGATTTTGCCCTACAGGTTTGCAAACTTCTAACACCTCTTTCTTGGCCTTCATCTTCTTCCCTCCCTTTCTCTTTGAATATTGGTGATGATTCCTCTTTCCTTGGGCTTTTGTAGGACAGACTGATTTAGCTTTGGGCTTGTTTTTGCGTGACTTCTTTCGTGTCACAACGATCCATCCTTCATCAATTTCTGCACTTGGATTTTTGTCTAAGCAAGAAAAAGTTGATATTTCTTGGCTTAGGTCTTGAGCTATCATAGGTTCAAGTGAGCCAAATTGGAGAGTTCTCGCAATTGCTGTTGGTGTTGTTACGTGCTCTCCCTTTGCTTTAGAACCAGAAGTTGGGGAATCTTGCGACCCCACAACGATGGTAGTGGTATGGTTGGATTCCGCAGCTTCGTCAAGGTCTAGAAGGATTTTGTTCTTGCTTGCTAGATCAATAAGCAATTCCTTCAACACGAAGCACTTTTCAGTAGGGTGGCTTACAATTCGATGATATTGACAATACTTTGGGTCATTCACACGGCCTATTTCCTCGGGACGTTTGCACTCAGGTAGTTGAATGACTTTCTTTTCAAGTAAGTCTTCTAACATGCCAGGCACATCAGAGTCAGGGAACGGGTACTTCTTTTCTTGTAATTCCTTTAGAGTCAGATGTTTGTCTTTCTCTATAGGGCGGTATTCTTTTTTGACCTCTTTTTTACTGTCCCTTGCTGTGATCTTTACCGGGGTCGTATTTACCACCATCGCATCTTTGGTGGTGTTCTTGGAGGACTTGTCTCCTTTCTTCACATCCTTCTTGTCATGTGGATTTCCTAAAATGGGAGGATTGTTTCCGCCGTGAGTTGCTATGTTGATTTCCATGTCGTGTGCACGCGTAGCCAACTCTTCAAAAGTCCGCGGCTTTACCCCTTGCAGAATATAAAGAAGACCCCAATGCATACCCTTCATGCACATCTCAAAGGCTGAGAGTTCGGAGAGTCGGTCTCTACAGTCCAGGCTTACAGCACGCCAACGGTTGATGTAGTCAACCACAGGTTCATCCTTCCATTGCTTAGTGTTGGTTAGCTCTGTCATACTTACAATGCGACGAGTGCTATAGAAACGATTCAAGAACTCTCGCTCCATCTGTTCCCAACTATCAATCGACTCTGGCTCTAAGTCCGTGTACCATTCAAAAGCATTTCCCTTGAGCGAACGAACGAATTGTTTGACAAGTAGATCTCCCTCCGTCCCAGCATTGTTGCATGTTTCGACGAAGTGGGCGACGTGCTGCTTTGGGTTCCCTTTCCCGTCAAATTGTTGAAACTTTGGCGGCTGATAACCAACAGGCATCCTAAAGCAGTCGATGCGCTTTGTGTAAGGTTTTGAATACATAAATGCACTTTGTGGAGGCCCTCCGTACTGTGCTCTGATCGTGCTTGCTATCATGTCTTGGAGTTGTTGGACAGACAACGTAGCGATAGAAATTGGTTGAGCACTTTCAATTGCCCTTCTTTGATTTGACGACAAAACATGATTCCCATCGTCCGCTTGCTTGAGTTTTCCAGTTGGGTCACCCATCATGAGCTTTCCAGATTCGTCGGCAATTATGACTCCTTTTGGTGTGAAACCTGGTGGATGTGAGGCATCGTGGCTAGTTCCTTCCATGTTCTGAGCCTCTAACTTGTTCATAAGTGATGCAATCTGGAGGTCTTTATCTTTCACGGTCTTAGTGAGCTTCTCAATGGCGCGTGCCATAGTAGCTAGTTGCTCCTCCACCGTTGCAGCGTCAGTGGCCATTGCCTGCATAGCCATGGAGTAAGATGCGTCTGATTGAATTGGCGACCCTAAGCTCTTCGGAGAAGAAGGAGAGGATCCTGAATGCGAACCTGTGCTAGAATCTGCATCAGAAACTGAATGAGTTGGGAGAGGCGAGCTTGCAGACATAGAACTTTCAGAATTGGATGGGAGCTTTTCGGAGCCCTCTTCTTCCTTCTTTGCTGCAAGTGTGGCAACACCTCGGCACTTGCCAAGCGGCACCTTTGCTGGGTTAACTTTTGGCTTCGCTCCTTGATCTGTGATGATAACAGTTGCCTTAGCTTTGCTACGCGTCGCGGGGCCAGTAGAAGTGCTACCGCTATTCTTGGCAACGGTGGCATTCTTGCTAGTGTTTTTGTTGATCGAAGCGGCTTGAACCTTCTTAGAAGCCATTTGTGAAGAACTTGACTTTGGAGAAAGAGATGAGAGGTAGAGAGGTCCCACCGGGCGTGCCAAATTTGTAACACACAGATTCGTGTCCTGCAATAAAGAAGACGAAAAAAATGCACAAAATAATACTTTTTATTGATTTTGAATTGAAAGGGGTACAATTCTCTAATAAATGCTCTTTAAATAAGAAAAGAACAAAATCCTCTGATTCGATCTCCAAAATTGCTGGCGTTCCAACGGCTTGAATGCTTGTTGTTGAATCGCTCGAACAGTAACTTTCTTTGAATCTTCAAGTTGAATGAACTGAAGAACAAAGTTTGAAGATGACTTGAACTTTGGAGTTTGATCCTTAAAATCTCCAAGAGTTTTGGTTTGTCGAGTGATTTGAGTTGCTGAACGGTTTGATGTGGTGAACTTGCAAAGAAATTGACACGGTTTTTGGTGTTTGATGATTCTCTGCAGGATGTTGAAAAATGCTTGAGTTCTTGAAGAGTGTTTGAGAGCTCTGAAGAATGCCAAGCAAAAAGTCCTCTTTTCTCCCTCATATGAGCCTCTATTTATAGGCTCAAGGAGAGAAGAGTTAAGTATGGCAAGATCTTACAATAAGATCTTTGATTGGCTTGATTGGATTTGATTGGCTTGATGGATTTGATTTGATTGGCTTGATTGATTGACTTAACTTGATTTGATTGGATTGGATTGGATTTTGATCCCATTTCATTTCCTATGAAAGAAGATTTTATACTTCCTCTTAGGGAATGATTTTAATTTAAAAGAGAAATAATATATTTATTATTTAACTCTTTTTTTTTTTAGGATTTATTTGAAGTGGGCCTACACTTTTGGGCTTGTATACCTTAACCCATTTGGGCCTTGGCCAATTGAGCTAGCCCAACTCTTTAATCTGTTAGGCTAATTAAGTTGGCCCAATTTACTTTGGTCTTCACTGTATCTCAAATGGATTGAACTGTAGAAATTTGCTGGGTCCAATATTTATTGGAGTGCTTTGACCACTTTAATTAATTAAGACAATTTATCCCAATTGATCGGACGGTGATTAAGTTACGCCGAAATTTTAGTGTCTACAGAGGCCGACGCCAGGGAGGCGGAAGGAGTCGACGGAGATCTAATTCGAGTCACACTCGACGCCGACCGAGGCGGGCATCGTCGGAGGAGGGGTTGAGTTCTCGCTGCTTGTCGACGCCGTACTTGTCAAATTTCTTGCAGATGACTTATAAATAAATAAATAAATATATATATATATATACACACACACAGTCCGGATCAAGTCCACACCTCTTCCCGTCCACACTGTTAGCACCTCTCCTTTTCCGATCGAATTTTGATGATCCGAGCCACTCAATGTGATCAGAACGTGATTTTAAGGGTACTCGCGTGAAATTAGGAAAAAAAAACACGGGGAAGGGCTTCATTCGAACAGATTTTGTTTGTATTTTATTGAATGGTTCAATAAAAAACTGCTCAAATAAAGCCTCTCCGGTGTTTTTTTTTGCCGATTTTTTTCGGATACCCTTAAAATCACTTTATGAACACATTGAGCTGCTCGAATTATCGAAATTCGATCGGGAAAGGGTAGGTGTGGACGGGTGTGGACGGGTGTAGACGGGAAGAGGTTTGGACTTGAACTGGACTGATACACACACACACACACACACACATATATATATATATATATCTTGCATATGAAGTCGACTCGAAACAGAATGTCGATCACGCTCATGTTTTGTTCCTTTGGTGTTTGGTTCTTGAGAGATGAGAGGGAGAATTTGGGGAAATAGATGATGGGAGGGAGGAAATGAATGGGAGAGAGGATTTATTCTCTCTGTTTCTGGCATCTTGCCTATTTATGGAGAGAGAGAGATGGCTTCGATGGTGGTCGCCTGCGCCGGCGGTGGTTGGAATTTGGGATTTGGAGAAAAAATTTCGTGAATCAAATTTGAGATTTGGTGAAAAAATCCTGGGTTTTCTATTTGCAGGGAGAGAAGTGTGGGATGAACTAGTAAGGGCAAAATAGTCTTTTTGGTCATTTGGTTAACGGCATTAGGGTTAAAAAAAAGCAAACTTTAATGACAGGTCTCGTCGTAGCAAAAATTCATGGAGGGAATGACCGTGAAAAATGGGTAATATGTGAAGGGGTATCTAGGTAAATAACCCATTAAATAATGTTACCAACAAATGTTAGAGCATCCACAGTGGAATAATCGAACGAGGATAATCAAAAGTTGTCACATCATCTTTTGGTTATCCATTTAAGAGGTTGCTAAAGTTAGCAATGTAGATGTTTACAATGGCATAATCAAAACTTGCCACGTCACCTTTTCAACCTATAAAAATCAAAAAATTGCCACCATATAAAACAGTTTTTTTTAAAATAGTTTTAAAACTAATAAAAAAAGGTTATTAGAATTTGAAAATAATTTTTTGAAAGCTTTTATTTTGAAAAAAAAAACACATTTTGGAAAAAGTTTCTGCAAAAAAGACAATTTTTTTTTTAAAATAACAGTTTTTGAAAAAAATTATAGTTTTTGAAAACAACAAATTGGTCTAAAGTCCAAAAGAAGAGGTTCCAAAGCAGATTTAGTCCAGCTTAAGTTTCAGTGATGTATAAAATCCATTAATGAAAATATTTTAGAGTTTAAGGTCCGTGAAAAGACCAAACTGTCTTTTAATGAGACAAGGGTCTTGTTTGGCTAACACAAAAAAAATATCTTTTTTCATTTAAATTGACTTTAATGAGACAAAGAGCTTATTTGGCTAACACAAAAATGTCTTCTTCTTTTTTTATTTGATCGTTGACCAACGTTGACTGGTGTATCAGTTCACTTTTGGTATATCTGTTGGTATTTTTTTTTACTTTTTTGACGTTGACCGGCATTGACTGATGTTGGCCGGTGTATCTGTTCATTTTTTGTGTATCTGTTGATTTTTTTTATTTTTTGACCGTTGACCGGCGATGACGTTGATCCGTATATCTGTTCATTTTTGGTGTATCTGTTGTTGATATATTTGTATTTTAAGTGGATGTTGTGGTGGTAGAGGTGGTGGTGGAAATGGAAGTTGTGGATCTGTTTTGGTATATCTGATGTTGATATATCTGTATCTGTTTTGTGTTGGTGTGTTGGTATATCTATATCTGTTTTGTGTTATGTTGGTGTATGCGTTTTGGTATATTTATATCTATTTTTTGTATCTTTGTATCTATTGTTGGTACATCTGCAATTGATATAACTGTATCTATTTTGTATTGGTATATCTGTTGCGGTGTATCTATTATATCTATTTTGGTGTATTTGTATTAGGTATATCTACATCTGTTTCGTTTTAAGGAAAAAAAAGACTTTGTTGCGGCAGTGGCGGTGGCTGTGGAGTGATGGTGGTAAACAAGGCCGTGGTGGTGGTAGACATAGACATCTGACCCTAACGAAATATCATATAAACACTTGACATATTAAAAACACTCATCAATTAAACTCCTACGCACCGTCAACTCCGTCCAAAATAAACGAAAAATATGTTTCTCTCTCCAATTTTACAAGAGAGAAGCTGGAACAAACCCTAGTAGATATTGTTGGTATATTTGTATTTATTTTGGTACATCTTTCGTTGATATATATATATATATATATGTTTTGTGTTGGTGTATCTGTTGTGGTATATCTATTGTATCTGTTTTGGTGTATCTGTATTTGTTTTGTGTTGTGGTGGTGGTGGTAGCGGTGGAGCGGTGGTGGTGGTGGTGGTGGTGGAATGGTTATGGAGGTGCTGAGGGGAGGGGGGGTGTGGTGGAAGTGGTGGTGGTGGCAGCGTCGTGGTGAAGGTGGTGGTGTGGTAATGATAGAGTGGTGGCATGGTAGTGGTGGAAATGGAGGTTGTGGTGGCGGCGGCGGCGTCATAGTGGTGGTGGTTGAGTGGTAGAGGTGGAGGTGGTGGCATGGTGGTGGTGGTGGTAGAAGTGGTAGTGGTGATGGAGTGTCGGTAGAGGTGGTGGTGGAAGTGGAAGTGGAGATTGTGGTAGCATGGTGGTGGTGGCGGCGGCGTCGTGGTGGTAGAAGTGGTGAAGGTGGTGGCGAGGTGGTAATGGAGCGATGGCATGGTGGTGGTGGTGGTGACATCGTAGTGGTGGTGGTGGAAGTGGTGGTTAAATGGTGGAGGTGGTGGCATGGTGGTGATGGAGTGGTGGTAGAGGTGATGGTGGAAGTGGAGGTTGTGGTGGCATGGTGGTGGTGGTGGTGGAGGTGGATGTGGATGTGGTGGCGTGGTGGTGATGGAGTCGTGGTAGAAGTGCTGGTGGACGTGGAGATTGTGGTGGCATGGTGGCGGTGGTGGTGGCGTGGTGGTGATGGTGGTGGAAGTGGTGATTAAGTGGTGGAGGTGGTGGCGGCGTGGTGGTAAAGGTGGTGCTGGAAATGGAGGGTTTGGTGGCATGGTGGTGGTGGAAGTGGTGGTGGCGAAGGTGGTGGCGTGGTAGTAATGAAGTGGTGGTGAAAGCGGAGGTTGTGGCGGCATGGTGGCGGTGGTGGTGGTGGTAGAATTGGTGGTTGGGTGGTGAGGTAAAAATAAAAAATCAATAGATACAACAAAAATCAACAGATACACCAGTTAATGCCGGTCAACGCTAATCAACAGACAAAATAAAATAAAATTAAAAAAATCAACAGATACACAAAAAATGAACAGATACGTCAGAGGGTATTTTTGAGAGATTGAGTGCCAATTGTCCTGGAGACTACAATGAAAAAGGTAAATGGACTAATTGTGGCATAAACCCCTAGATTATGTCCTCCTATTCAATTTACCCTTTTGAAAAACAATTTTACTGTTTTGCAAAAAGAAAAAAACAAAAACTTCTTTTAAAATGTTTTTCTTAAAAACATTGGAGAGAGAGAGAGAGAGAGAGAGAGAGAGAGAGAGAGAGAGAGAGAGAGATGGAAGAAAAAAGGTTATTGGAGAGAGAGAGAGAGAGAGAGAGAGAGAGATATGGAAGAAAAAAGGTTATTGGTTATTGGCAAAAGGTTGTTAATTTTGATTATTCAAGGGCCAAAATTTGATGAGTTGGTAAGATGTTGTCAAATTTGATTATGCCATTGTAAGCACGTTTTTGAAAAAACATTGTTAACTTTAGCAATCCTATAGTTTTGGTTATTCCACTGTGGATGCTCTTATAACAACACAATACATTGACATTATTTTACTACAATGGGTCGTACCAAAAAGATATTCCGTAACAAAATCAAAATATGTCGTAGCAGAATCAACAATTGTTATGCCCAAGCAAAATACATGTGTAAAATACCACAATTTATGAGTTAAGTATATAGGCATGTTGTGCAAAATATTTTGTATGTTTACCCAAAAAAAGAAAAGAAAAAGGAGCTCCTTTGATTAAATGCTTGGTTAGGATGCCTTTCATATGGAAATCATACCGACAAGATTGAGTGGCACAAATGTTTAATCTAATTTTCTGAAGAAATGTTTTCTTTTCTAATATAAAGAAAGAAATAAACATAATAAAATGTTTCAAGAATTAAAAAGGAAAAAGAAAAAGAAAAAGAAAAAGAAAAAGAAAAAGAGTGCGTACTATTCCTACACGTTCTAGTTATATAAATGCTTCAAATATATATACGCCTATTCATGATTCAAGCTAGTACAATGCAAGAATCCTCTGCTATGCTCTCCAAGCATGGAATTAAGTATAAAACCACTATTTCAACACTGTCCAATTGCACATTCTAGTACGTAGGAAATGGCTGTATTTCTTTGGCCAAAAACAATGTGGACATATAATACCAATTTGCAAGCGCCATGGAAGAGACATTAACCAACCATGGAAGAGAAAACCAACAAGAAGAAATTAAAGAAAAGAGATCATCAATTCACAAGGGCTACTTTCAGCTGCATCGTTGTAGGCTAGGTTCCACACTAGCTAGCTAAGGGGTCCAAGTCCAACCCTTGTGCTCATATCCTAATGTAGAGCTACCATTACGGCTAATCATTAATTAATTGAATTCACAATTGATGACGCTAGCTCGACTTAAAATGTAAGTCTATTGGTACCATCCTATGAGATGGGAATAGAGAAAGCCCGAACTTTTTATAGTACTGTTTTTAATCTAATCATGTTGTTTTTATTGGGAAACCGAATCCCCAAGACCCAGTAATGACGCGTACAGATTAGACAACAAAAAATAAAAAATCCTACAAGGCGGAATTAGGGTTTTACCACAACTCCCTGGGACACGAACGTTGGTTGAACTTGTTATAGCACGCCTTGCTATAAACCACGAATACTGCTCGATCGTACCTTACGATCTTCTATCGTATTCCCTGCACGTCTAGAACACGAACTGAGTGTGGACTCTTTCGTGATCTGTTTGCTCTCTCTAAGTCTGCCTCTATTTCATGAATAATAGAAAAACGTTAATCTGACCTAGAGAGCATAACGTATATATATAGGGCTACGATAGGGACCTAAGGAGTAATAAGTCTGGGCTCCCAGTGTAAATAAGAAAACCTAATCCCACCAGGATTCTACTTCTTATTTCACTAATTATAATTCACCCCACTACAGAATTATAATTGCACTCCTGTCCTTATCTCAATTATATTACGAGCTCCATGATATTAAATACTTATTAATCTCCCCACGTTAAGATTACAGATACCCGTTGATTAAAATAAATTACTAACAATCTCCTACTTAATCAATATCTTAACTTGAGACTGTCCGCTTAACTTATTCGATATGTTGGATACAAATATCCACCTGCAGGGTTTAACACAATCGAAACTTATAAGCTTACTCAATGGCTATCACCAATCCCTATCGGGACGTGGATTCCATTAATAATTAATAGTTGCCATATACATAATGTTGCGACCCAATCCACCGAGACTATTGACCGTATAAAGATCTCACTCTTTAATGATTCAAAGTCAACAACATTAAATATACACCTCTAATAATTATTTTTGGATTAAGAGCATAAGCATTCATAATAACCATGAGATTTCAATTGTCTTATAAAGTTGGTATAAACACAATTACCTCAATGCGGTCCCTGTTCAATACACACAAAGTGTACTAGCACAATGCGTTAGAACTAGACCGTTCCCTGTAGTCAAGACAGACCTACTAAACATTGTACTACAGTCCTACCGATGGTGTGTTCAGTTCCATCTAAGACTGCGAACCATATCTTATATTTCACAAGAACTGATGATCGGATCTTCTGTGTGTAAGCCGAACTCTACACACCAAATCATCTACTTTGTAAAATAAAAGGCACACATGCACAACATACAATAATATTATGCAAATATTGCCCATAAAAGATTCTCATAAAAAATGGATAAAACTGATTAATAAATAGCAATCAAATATTAATCCATTACACAAAAGCATAACTTTTAGTATAATTTTCTAACAAACTCCTACTAAAACTCAAAACCATACTGCCATGCATCTCACTCCCATTCCCTCTACGTGACTGTCAAAAGTCTTAGCCGGTAAGCTCTTCGTAAAAGGATCGGCCAGGTTGTTCGCCGATGCAATCTTGGTCACAGTAACATCACCTCTCTGTATGATCTCTCGAATTAGATGATACTTACGCTCAATGTGTTTGCCTTTCTTGTGAGTCCTTGGCTCCTTCGAATTAGCAACTGCACCGCTATTGTCACAATAGAGTGTAATGACTGATTGTACTGAAGAGACCACTTCCAGATCCAACAAAAAGTTTCTAAGCCAAACAGCCTCCTTGGTAGCTTCAGAAGCTGCCACATACTCTGCCTCCATGGTAGAATCAGCAATGCAAGATTGTTTGATACTCCTCCAACTTATGGCTCCACCTCCCAAGGTAAACACATATCCAGAGGTAGACTTTCTAGAATCCCTATCTGACATAAAGTATGAGTCTGTATACCCATGAGGTACCAGACTATCTGACTGGAACACCAACATATGATCTCTAATCCTTTTTAGATACTTGAGTATATGTTTCACTGCAGTCCAATGTTCTTGCCCTGGATTAGACTGAAATCTGCTAACCATGCCCATAGCAAAACAGATATCAGGTCTAGTACACAACATAGCATACATAAGGCTTCCTACTGCCGAGGCATAAGGAACTGCCTTCATTTTCTCCATCTCCTCAGGTGTTTTAGGACAATGATCCTTGGATAGGTTGATTCCATGTCTAAAAGGGAGGAACCCTTTCTTGGAATCTTGCATGCTAAAACGGGCAAAAATTGCATCGATATAAGTAGCTTGTGATAAACCCAACATCCTATTCTTGCGATCTCGTATAAGCTTAATCCATAGGATGTGACCGGGTTCTCCCAAGTCCTTCATTTCGAATTGGCCTGATAACCACAGTTTCACTGAAGATAACACTCCCACATCGTTTTCGATGAGCAGGATATCATCGACATATAGAACTAGAAACACCACAACTTTTCCGTTGCGCTTCTTGTACACACATGACTCATCCGGACATTGATCAAAACCAAAAGACTCGATTGCTTGATCAAAACAGATGTTCCAAGATCTAGATGCCTGCTTAAGCCCATAAATGGACTTTTTGAGCTTGCACAACATGTGCTCATGGCCTTTTGCTATGAATCCATCTGGTTGCACCATATAGATACACTCATCCAGATTTCCATTAAGAAATGCAGTCTTGACATCCATTTGCCAAATCTTGTAATCGAGATGAGTCGCAATGGATAAGAGAATCCGGATGGACTTAAGCATGGCTACTGGCGAAAAAGTTTCCTCATAGTCGATCCCTTCTTTCTGAGTATACCCTTTCGCAACAAGCCTAGCTTTAAAGGTATGCACCTTCCCGTCTGCCCCTCTCTTCTTCTTGTAGATCCACTTGCATCCAATGGGTTTAATCCTTTCAGGTGGTTCTACAAGATCCCAGACTTGATTAGAGTACATAGACTCCATCTCTAATTTCATAGCCTTTTGCCAAAGTTCCACATCTTTATCTTGAAGTGCCTCATTGTAGTTACAGGGTTCGGCTTGTTGATCATCAGGGATCATTTCAAAAGACTCTCCCAACAACGTATACCGACTGGGTGGAACAATAACCCTCCCACTACGACGAGGTACCAGTGTGTCAATAGGTGCCTCTACAGATATCTCTTGTGGCGTTTCCTCCTGCACTATTGGTGGTAAAGAAGTATGTGCTGGTCTCTCTCCTCTCAATTCCTCTAGAACAATTTTACTTCTGGGCTTGTGGTCTATCACATAATCCTCTTCTAAGAATCGGGCATTAGTGCTAACAATGACCTTCTTATCCGTAGGACTATAAAACAGTCCACCTCTCGTTCCTCTAGGGTACCCTACAAACAAGCAAACTTCTGTCCTTGATTCCAATTTATTTGCGTTCCCATTCAGCACATGTGCTGGACTACCCCAAACCCGAACATGTTGCAGACTAGGTTTGCGCCCAGTCCATAGTTCTGTGGGTGTAGATGGTACTGACTTAGATGGTACCAAGTTAAGAATATACGCTGCTGTTTCTAATGCATGTCCCCAAAACGAAATTGGTAAATCTGAATAACTCATCATTGATCTTACCATATCCATAAGAGTCCTATTCCTCCTCTCTGCTACACCATTTTGTTGTGGCATATCTGGAGCTGACAACTGGGATGTAATCCCTTCAGCTAACAAGTAGTCTCTAAACTCTCCCAAGAGGTATTCACCACCACGATCAGATCGCAATGTCTTGAGACATTTACCCAAACGTTTTTCCATTTCCGCCCGATATTCCCTGAATTTCTCAAAGCATTCGGACTTACGGCGCATCAAGTAAATGTATCCATACCTTGAGTAATCGTCAATAAAAGTGACAAAGTACTCAAAACCACCTCTAGCTTGGATATTCATAGGCCCACACAAATCAGAGTGAACCAATTCCAACGGCTCTTTGGCTCTATATCCTTTTGCTGAAAAAGGCCTTTTGGTCATCTTACCTTCCAAACAGGATTCACAGACTGGAAGTTCCTCAACTTCTAATGAACCTAAAGGTCCATCTCTAACCAGTCTAGAAATTCTATTCAGATTAATATGACCAAGACGTAAGTGCCAAAGATACGTTTGGTTCAATTTGGAAGGCTCTTTTCTCTTACATGGTAAATTATTAGTGTTATTCAATTCATGCAGTTGCACTGTAGGAAATATAGGATTAATAATGTAGAGATCATCCACCAATGAACCAGAACAGATAAAACGTTTATTTAACTTAATAACTATAGAGTCACTAAAATAAACCAAATATCCATCCTTTATTAACTTAGAAACTGAAACCAAGTTTCTTCTAATAGTAGGAACATAAAGACAATCTCTCAAAATTAAAATCCTATTACTATTAAAATTTAAAAACACATTTCCTACTGCAACTGCTGCCACTCTCGTAGCATTTCCCATATGTAGATAAATCTCCCCATCACTAAGTCTTCTGGTTTCCTGGAACCCCTGCAATGAATTGTAAACATGATTAGTGGCTCCTGTATCTACACACCAGGTACTGGTAGATAACACCGCTAAACATGATTCAACAACTAGTGAAAAAGATTTACCTTGTTTGTCACTTTATTGAGAAAAATCGGACATTCCTTCTTCCAGTCTCCTTTCTGCTTGCAGTGAAAACACTTACCCGCAGGCTTTTTCACTCCACCTTGAGGCGCATGAACTGCCTCCACAACCTTTTTCTGAGATTTGTTCTGCTTCTTCTGGCCTTTCGGCTTAGAAGTAGAAGCCTTCTCTGCCACTAACACTGATGGTGGTTTCTTCACAACCAAAAGACCCTCAGCTGCTTGGAGTTCCTTAAGAAGTTCCGCCAAAGATAAATGCATTTTGTTCATAGAATAAGTCAGGCGAAACTGCTTAAAACTCTCAGACTGCAATGAGTCAAGAACGAAATCGATCTGGGTTTCCCCATCAATTTCAGCTCCAAGAATCTCTAGTTCATTAAGAAGAGCTATCATCTTTAGAACATGATCCCTAATTGGGGTCCCTTCAACATGGGTGATGCTTACCAATTCTTTCATAGCAACTAGCCTTGCTGCCCGATTCTGATCCCCAAACATTTCTTTGAGGTTCAGCATCATATCGGAAGCAGTTTTCATAGCTTGATGCTGATATTGCAATATATTTGACATAGAAGCCAAAATATAACACCGCGCCATCTCATCAGCCTTAACCCAATCTTTATAAGGCTTTGCTTCCTGTTCTGTGGCATTCTCTTCAGGTCTAGGAGGGCAGGCCGTAGATAGCACATATTTGTGGGCCTCAGCAGTTAACACAATATTCAAGTTTCTTTTCCAGTCAACATAGTTTGGTCCAGTAAGTTTATTTTCCTTAAGAATAATTGCAAGTGGATTGAAAGAGCCCATTTTTGAATCTGAGAATCAAATAACATAACAATCAATTATGAAAGGCAATAAAAACTTTGAATTTCATTTTAATATTGGTTCCCTCTACCACATGTTAAAAGAAAAATATTGGAAACCCTACACACCGTAAAAAGCATGCTTCGATGGGAAGTCTCTACACTTTATCATTTGTGTAGATAGGCACAACCTTTTAATTTTACTATCTAGACACTATACCATGCCAAGCAAAATTAAATAGCCAATATAGCTTCGGTTCTATAAATAATAATAGTGACTCAGATGGTGAGGATACTATTATTTACAGCTAAGTGTATACCATTACCTAGCCCTATGACCCATTGTTCCGTTATGAATTACCTCAGATGGTGAAGTAATTCACACAACAATTATCATAGACCTATCCTTTAAAGAAGTTTGTACCGATGAGGCCATAATTAATTTTGCCCGATGGGGGGGAAGGTTCTAAAACCATCACATAAAATTAATTACATCATCTACATACTAGTAATGGAGACCGTGGGATTTATGAAAAATAAACTCCCTCTCCCACTTAGTTATTTAAAAAAAATTTGTGAGGGTTATCAAAATTTTCGAGTTTGCAAAACCGTGATCTAGGTCAAAGCCAATTATCACCATGTTGTCCAATATGGTAAAACTATCACATATGCTATACTCATGGAAACATGCATAAACATAAATAAGGAAACATAATAAGATATGCATCCCAACTATTATGGTCAATATACTTGTTTCCAATAATATTATGGTCAATATTATGATCAGAGGTTGATGCAAGCACAGGGGGTCGAAGGGGGTCGAGCTATGATTTTATACATCAATCCTATGCCTCCTTTACAGAGTTCACATAAACTGGATTAGAAATACATACTGCATAACTTGTAATCTTACAACAGTTCTACATATCAAATAATGATACAACTGGAGAAACAAAGATTACACAAAAACCTTAAGCCTCCCACATACCGGAGTTCACAAACTACTTTTAATATTACAACCACGAAAAATAATCATGGCTCCCAAATATACAAGCAGTAACCACGTATGCAAAAACGTGGGATCCAATCACACAAACATATATGCATGACCATAATAGTGGGATAAGATTTTCTGCAAAACAGACGTTAGTAAAACTGAACCCTGCAAAACCGGTTACCACAGTTTCATACTATGCGATCTACGGACAACATGGCCTGTTTAATTCATACGCGCGATTACAGCCGGCTCTGATACCACTGTTGGGAAACCGAATCTCCAAGACCCAGTAATGACACGTACAAATTAGACAACAAAAAATAAAAAATCCTACAAGGCGGAATTAGGGTTTTACCACAACTCCCTGCGACACGAACGCTGGTTGAACTTGTTATAGCACGCCTTGCTATAAACCACGAATACTGCTCGATCGTACCTTACGATCTTCTATCGTATTCCCTGCACGTCTAGAACACGAACTGAGTGTGGACTCTTTCGTGATTTGTTTGCTCTCTCTAAGTCTGCCTCTATTTCGTGAATAATAGAAAAACGTTAATCTGACCTAGAGAGCATAACGTATATATATATAGGGCTACGATAGGGACCTAAGGAGTAATAAGTCTGGGCTCCCAGTGTAAATAAGAAAACCTAATCCCACCAGGATTCTACTTCTTATTTCACTAATTATAATTCACCCCACTACAGAATTATAATTGCACTCTTGTCCTTATCTCAATTATATTACGAGCTCCACGATATTAAATACTTATTAATCTCCCCACGTTAAGATTACAGATACCCGTTGATTAAAATAAATTACTAACAGTTTTATACGTACTCATAGTACTCGATCTATTTAAAAACCAAGAATCCGATTATTCATCGTACATAACTCATAGCATGATGGCCATGTACGTACATCAATCGATGATATAATCTGTCTAAGTTATTAAAAAGGGCAGTGAACATAGTGCACCACTAGAAGTATGGCAGATGGTAAGCAAGACATTTTTGAACTACTACTACGGACAGTGGTATTTTAAGACATTTTCATTGGAAGGATACAAAAAGAAAAAAGACATTTTCATTGGGATTGGGTTCCGGTTAGTAATAATGCTAAAAGGACAAACATTGTAGCCTTAATGGACATTTTGGGCAATTTATTAGTATATCTATCGGTCAAAATATGTATGAGGAAATTTCACAAGCGAAACACTCCCGCCACTTTTTTCCGCCCCCATGCACCATTAAATGAACCCCAAAGCCAACTTCACTCAACTATAAATTCAGATGAAACCCAAAGCCAACTTCACCACCCCAACTCAAACGGATCTCTCCTCTTTCTTCCCCTCATTACCATCACTTGTCTTTTTGCTTTCCTTAGGGAAGTGTGAGAAAATGAAGGCATCATACATAGTTGCTGTGTTTTCAGTGCTAGTGCTCTTCTTGGGGTATGAAGCACAGGTGACCATGGCTGTGGTATGCAACCCATCGGCACTGAGCTCGTGTGCCGGTGCCATCACGTCGTCCACACCTCCATCGAAGGTATGTTGCAGTAAGTTACAGGAGCAGAAAACTTGCATTTGCCAGTATACCAAAAACCCTAAACTCAAGAAGTTTCTTGCATCTCCTAATGCAAAGAAAGTTGCTACCACTTGTGGGGTTGCAGTCAAGTGTTAGATTACGTATTTGCCTTGAGTACTAGGCATCTATCAGCTTTACAGAGTACCTATGTTATGGTTGGTTTTCGTTTATGTGGTATCTCATATATCAGATACCTAGCTCTGTATGAGTATGCACGAGTTAAATAAAGTTAATAATGTCACTCCCTTGTGTTACATTACATCTTGCATTGTCATTCGTGTCGTGTACTGGTTGTAGTTATGGTTTTATATATGTGTATTGGAATAACTTTTTTACTCTGTCTCTGTCTCTGTCTCTGTCTCTCTCTCTCTCATATATATATATATACTAGTCTAATGCTCGTGCTTCGCACGTTTCTACGTGCTCATTGGTTTAATTGGTACTTGATGTAGGAATGGTTATTTTCATACATTAATTGAATGTAGTAATAAAAATACAAAATACAAAATACAAATCCATATTGAATGAGGATTCAACCATAGAACTTCCAACAATATTTAAGTAGCATAGAATCCATCCTTGCATTCCCAAATGGTTTTCCTTTCCCTTTCTTGACCATTTCTCAAAACTCTGTTCATTTGTACCACTCTTATTACAAGTTTCACGTGACTCAGCAAGACTGCTATATATTTCCTTTCTAGTTCCAGCTTCTTCAGCTGCATGCACGCCTCAAGCAATTTCACGAACCATGACTACAGGTTTTCATCTCCTTCTCCATCCGATCAAACAAATCCTACCACATGAAATTACATCAGATTTGAGTATTTGAAGAAGTATAAAATGGTTACCTAAAAATGCATGCTCTAGATTCACAATAGCTTTTCTAGATTTGCAACAGCTTTAACTAAATTATAAATGAAAAAGTTGACTTTAATTATTGGATTGGGCTTGTCAAAGTACATTTTAACTATTTCAGAGAGAGTGTGTGTGTGTGAGGTCATGAGACCAAAGGCATTACCACAAATCAATGACCCCAGCCAAACATCAATGTAAATGGGTACCAAACAAGTACTTTATTTTTGTGCCAAACCTCCATTTATCCTTGTCTTCAAACTAAGACAATGCCTTAGTAATAATTACTAAGGCCAAGACCAAGCTAAAACCAATTGTTCACCTATTGGGTTCATTATCTACCATTCACAACACCAATCCTAAATAAGGAATGGCACTCTCTTGGAAAATTTTGTGACACAATTCTTTTTGAGGATCATGAGAAATCTGAAACTCCAAACCAAGCTCATCACACACAAACACATATACAGTATTTTCATCACAACAAATTGTCTTTCTATTTTTTTTGAAAACTTTTTCACATATAAAATGAATACAGTATATACAAATAAAAAGCACCAGAAAAAATAAGAAAACGGAAAGAGGAACAAAACCCGATCAAGATCATACCTGAGAATACAATTGCAAATTGAAAGCCCAACAGTTATAGATCCTGTAAAAACCAAATCGAAGCAAAAGAAAATTACACAAATCAAAACAAAAGAAGGGAAAAAAGGCCTCTGTTATGACCATGGTATATAGACCAAACAAGAGAAAACCCTATGCAAAATACATCCTGCCAAAAAAATTGACTTAATACAAATTAATTACTACATACCAAGGAATACATGGTGAGAGTAGAGGTGTCAAACGGGTCGGGTCGGGTCGGCACGGGCACGACACGAGCACGGCACGTTTGGAGGCAGCACGGCACGGCACAGGCACGGATTAATCCTCGAAAAGCACGGAACGACATGGTCGTAGTGGGCACGCAGCATGGCACGGGCACGGAAGTGAGCAAGAACGACACGGGCACGGCATGGAAGTTGGCTTGGCACGGCACAACACGACACGATCTTAGATGGGCACGGCACGGGCACGAGACGAAAGTGGGATGGGGCACGAGTCACGACACGGCACGACACGGTTCTAGCCAGGCACAGCACGACACGACACGGCATGGGCACGAAAGTGGGGGGGAACGACACGGGCACGACACAGAAGTTAGTTTGGCACGGCACGGCACGACACGGTCTTAGACGGGCACGACATGGGCACGACATAGAAGTGGGATGGGGCACGAGTTGCGACATGGCACGACACGGTTCTTGTCAGGCACAGCACGGCACGGGCACAACACGACACAAGCATGGAAGTAGGATGGGTATGGCACAACACGACATGATTTTAGTCGGGCACGGCATGGCACAGGCACGACATGTCGACACAACACAGTGTCGGTTCTCATTAGGCACGGCACCACACGAGGCATGGAAAAACCAAAAAAATTATGTTATTAAATAAACAAGGGATTTTAGATTATAGTTTACTTTATTTTTGTGTATTTTTTGATAATCTAATAATTTATTAATCTTTTCCTTTTATTTAAGTAAAATAAGATTTTAAAAATTTTTATATGATTAAGAAATTTTGAATCAAAAATCAAACATAAAAATAATTTGGAGAGTAAATGAGAGGATGTTGTAAATCATGACGGAAATAGTTAAAAATAAATTGCTTGATATATGAATAAAAATAAGGGGAATGATTATTCTCTTCTTCTTTTTTTATATATAGGCACTCCTTTTTATTTATCTTGTGAATTTACCTCAATATCTTTCCATTATTTGTATGTACACACATCAAAAGATAAAGCAATATTTAACATTGATAAGGTCTAAAAATATGAGTGCAAAACAATCCCAGGCTCCCAGCAAGGCAGCAAGACCCTTTTCATCTTAGTGGGGCAATTTCAGTAGGTAGTAGTGTTTTATCTAATAAGATTTTTTTATATAAAAAAAAGACAGAGAAAATAAATAAGGAAAAAAACTAATTTTTTTAAAAAAAAATAATCTCTATGGACTATGGAGTTTGAACCCAAGTCCTTGGAGATTTGACACACATCTCAAACCACCAAGGCCAACAATCTTTTTGTGTTTATAATTAAAAGTTAGAACAAGTAATATATATTATATAATTCTATTATATAAAAATGGGTCTCTTGTATGCTAGACACACGCAGTGGCGGACCCCAGGAATTCTGTATACTGGGGGGCGGGGTACCTACTATTTACAATCTTAAAAAATATTTCTTTATATATATACCACTAAATTATCGTTCAATCATTGAATATTGATCACTCATTCTATTCTGCAACCGATTTTTGACAATCTTCATGGCTGAAAATACTCTTTCAACTGTCGAAATAAAGGAAAGATGTAGAACAAAAATGGAGAAATAAATAAAAGAAATAGAACCGAGTATGAAGAAATAAATGAAAGAGATAACAACAAAAAAAAAACATAAAACCAGAATGGCACGCCTGGGAATTGAACCCAGGCTCTTTTAACCTTGCACAGCAAGCATAACCAAGCAACCACACTGATGCTTTGTACACAAGTGAAGGAAACTTTTATATATGTATATCAATTTTATTTTTGTATGTTTTTTTAAAGGCGTGGGTCCGCCCCTGGCCACACGATTGCGACACAAGTATGACGATCCATACCGAATATTTTGTTGTTCTCGGTGTTTTAATCACTCTCGCAAATTTTCAGGTCTATCAGGTTTTAGAAGCCCTTTCATCGGGATGTATATTCATTAATAGGAAATTTGACGTTATGTACGATGAAGTATATAACGATAACCAATATACTTCATTTTTCGCACGAATAATAAAATTACTCTCACATAAAAGGTAGACGGTTCTGATTTTCAAATAACACCTCAGGCGGCCCTCAAGTGGTGCATTATAGGACTTTAACGCTTTTGAAAGCACCAAATGTGTTTTGATCACATGGTTTCCGACATCCGATTATCACAAATTTAGGGGAGGATAATAAATTTGATAAGATCTTAAATTGTAACGGTTTAAATCGAACATTTGAAAAAATGAGTCTGCAGCTTCCTTTCAAATGTATATATCGAACTTATTTACTTATAGACCAATGTATTCCGCTCTAGTCCAATGTACACTAGCCATACGATTGTGACACAAGTATGATGATCCATACCGTTCATTTTGTTTTTCTCGGTGTTTTTATCACTCTCGCAAAATTTCGGCTCTATCGGATTTTCAAAGCCCTTTCATCGCAACGTAGATTCATTAATAAAAAATTTGACGTTATGCACGATCAAGTATATAACGACAACCAATTTACTTCATTTTTGGCACGAATAATATAATCACTCCAACATAAAAGATAGACGATTTTGATTTTCAAATAACACCTCGGCCGGCCCTCGAGTGATCATTACGAGATTCTACGAGAATTTTTGATAAGTTGGTGCATATGGATTATGGTGTCTTGTATGCACATGATCACAAAGATCATATAAAAAGAATGAGATGCTGCCCTAGCAGACATCTCATTCATGTCATTCTCATTCTCACACTCCGATATCTCTCGAACTCTCACTCTCTCTGTCTCTCAGATCTCTCTGACTGACTGACTCTCTCTGATTCTCTCAACGTCTCTCTGATTCTATCAACGTTCGGATTCTTGGTGTTCAAATTCACCTCTCTCTCTCTCTCAAACGGTACTCACAGTCACACTTCACAGCTCTCTCTCTATCTCTCTCTCTCTGTTTCCGACTTTCCGGTGACACAACTCAAACGGTGAGTCGGTGCGACGGTGACCTGTGACCATCATCTCACTCTCTCAACGTCTCTGTGTGTGTGTGTGCGCGCGTGTGTGTGTTCACTATTCGTCTATTCTCAACATCTCTCTCTCTCTCTCTCTCTCTCTCTGTGTCTCTTCGACTATCTGAGCCGAGCTAGTTGAGCAACAGGAGGAGATTCGTTCGAATCTCAGGTAAAGGCGGGGTACCTCTATCACCAGTCACCGTCTCTCTCTCCCTCCCTCACAGGTACCTCTATCACTTGATTCACTTCCCTCTCCAGTCTCCATTTATTTACTGCAATTAGGGTTTTCTGAAATTAGGGTTTTGACCTGATTTTTGAAATTAGGGTTACGAAATTAGGGCTTTTATTACTAATTTCTGGAATTAGGGTTCTTGAAATTAGGGTTACTAAATTAGGGCTTTGGTTACTAATTTCTTAAATTAGGGTTTTGGCGAGACAGGCCAGATCTGATGATTTTGTTACTAATTTCTTCTATTAGTATATTTTTGACAAATTTGTTGAAACTGATTTTGCAGTGATTAATTAGTCTAATGTGAATAACAGTTTAGTGTGATTAATCACTTCCCATGTGATTGATCAGTCTAGTGTTGCTGCTGTTGCATATGATTTTGTCAGTCTGCTGTTACATTGTACCCACAGCCACTGAGCCACTAAGTAGGGTTTGTGAAGTTTTTTTTTTTTTGGGCAAAAGGGTCTGTGAAGTTATTTACTTGAATATTGAATTTAGGGTTACAAAATTAGGGCTTTCGTGTTTCCCCTTTAATAACCCCTGATATGGTGTTCTGTTTGCTGAGTTGAGGTGGCAATAATAGTAATTACTCCTAGTATTCCGGTCTACTGAATAGATTATTTGGTGAAATAATGTGTGCATTCTAAAGGTATCTTTTTGAAAGTATGGAGTATTTGAAAACAAGCTGAAATCCTACGCTTTCATCTTCAATATATGCTAGATATCCTATAATTGTGGAAAAAGTGTATAACTTGAAATGTCTGAGGAGAATTGGAACGAGCTTCATATGACAAAACTAGTCACAAAACCAGTCTAAGACAAAATCTCTTTCAGATCAAAATAGGGCTTAAGGTTGGTTCCATTTTTGCAGTTTACCAGGTATTTTACTATTTGACATATCCCCTTTTTAACATAGCACATATTTTCTAATATGGAAAAGGAGAACCCTTTTTCATGCCCTCTTTTTTTGAGATTGTGTATATTTTGCTATTCCAACTCTGTCTAATAGAAACTGTAATGTAATCTTTCAGAGAGTAGTTGGTTTTCAGAACTATAAGACTAAACTTCAATTTTCAAACCATCTATATTTTGTGAACAAAATGGTAACTGCTTCAGTTCATAATTGTAATTGTTTCTTTTCCAAAACATCTAATCTCTTACATAAGTGATCTACTTTTTGTAATTGCTTCAGTTCATAACTCGAGCAATTGATTAAATTTTCAATTTTCTTTGTTCGGAATGGTTGATTAGATTTTCAATTTTCTAGCTTTGTTTAGATTCATTGATTGATGTAGCTGGACTGATATTCAGTTTTCTAGCTTTGTCTCTTTGATCAGTTGATGAGCTTCAAAATATAGTCCTTGCTCCTTACTCCTTAGTATATCACTGGCTAACAATTTCGCAATTGTAGAACAATGTCAAAGCATGATCAAAATGGCAAAGGCCATCAACCTTGGCTTTAGGCGAGGAAGAAACGGCAGAAAACACTAAGGGGATTAGAACAAGGTACATACGGTCTCTATACATATAGCATATAGACAAGCATATAGTCATGACGTGCAGAAAGTATATTCTTCTTTTTCTTTCTTTTCTATTTTCTGTATGTTGTTTGCCGTAAGTGATAAACATATTGTTGACACACTTTCTTTTCCATCAGTTCTGGCATATAGCATATAGACAAGCATTATGAAAGTTGCTGACTATTTTTACGGACAACTAGAAGCGAAGTGTTTTCATAAATACGGATATTTCAGTTTGGTCGTTAAGTCTTTTTTTATCTCTTGTCCGAGCACAGAGCAACATCTTGTGGTGTTTGGTCATTGCCCATGACCTTCGCTTTTTGCAGAACCCATGCTTTAGTCACTATGGAGACTAATCAAGTCCTAAATTCCATCTTTGGTGGAACAAGTTTTGATGCTCAAGTAAAGAAGGGAACTAGGAAATGGAGCAGAATATGCCCAAATGTCTATCAAGGGAGAAGTTAGCGTATATTGCAATTGCAATGCCGGTCAAGAGGGGTCTAAGAAGTTCATTGTTCTTGTAGACTGCCCTTTTTCGAGGTATCGCTGATTTCTTTTGTAGCCTTCTTGTTCTGTTACGTATGTGAAACCCTTTAATTGTTCTATATTGTATTGATCTGTGCGGGGAAGGACTAGATGATCCTTGGGCCGAAACAAGGGTCTGGGTCCATAACCCAATTCAGTTTGTTCTACCATACTAAGCCCAATCTAACTTTTGGCCGAGCAAATGAAGAGCCAGCAAGCTAGGGGTCTGAAGCGAAGCCCAACTCTTGGCATTGCAAGGCAAGCCCAGCTTCTGGCATGCAAGGCATTGCAAGGCCCAGATTGTCGACTTTTTGTGAAACACGATCGAGTTCAACATGAGTAATGTGGTTTTTCCGGCGGGCTTGATGTCGTTGGATTTGAATCATTATAGGATACTTGGAAGTCTTCTGGTGGGCTTGACGGCGCTGGAATTTCAGCTAGCGGTATCAGTTCACTGTGCAACGAGAGCAGCCATTAAAGAAGCCAGAAAACTGCTTAGTTGTTGGAGAGGGGTAGATGGGTGTGATTTAGCATTCACTTTTTTGTCTTTGCTTTAGTAACAAAAAAAAAAGGGCATGTTGGATCTTGGAAGCAGTTCAACGAAAACTCCACAATTGTACTGTTATAATTCTTGTACTTTGAACTTTGTTGTACTAAAATTACTCATATTTACAATAATCTCTCAAATGAAGTACACGAGATTGCGGATCAAAAAGAAGTACATGAGATCCAATTGGTTGATCGTTGTGGAAATATTAATCTAAGTCATTTTTTGTGTTGTGTGATTTGATTTTGTGTTCTCACTCTAAAAAAATAAGGGGAGATTTGTTTGTTGTACAGGTAAGACATTGAATCTTGGGAATTCTTGGAATAGAATTAGTACCCAATTTTTAATTATCAATTTGAAGGACTCAAAGTTTGAAGAAGTGCTTCAATACCAGAAAGATTGTTGAAATTGTGCCTCCTGTTTGTTGAAATTGTATGTCTGCAATTTTATTATTTGGAGAACTTCAATTTTACATATGAAATAAGATATCCCTCTTTTTTTCATCATATCACTGATAATGATAATTATTTCCAGTTGCTTGATGGATATGAACAAAATATAATTTGAAGGAAGGAGATGAGCTATTCATAAACTAATCCAAAGATTCCAAACCCTCCGGGCCTCGGCCAATCTTGTACACAGGTGCTTCGTCTTCTTGTTAAAAGTATACCAGAAGTTGCCTTCTCCTGAATTCTTGATTATTTAAGCATCTGTCAGTGCCTCAGCCCTCATGTTACTAGATAAACCAAAGGGTGTTTCCAGCATCTTGAAAAAACTTCTACGATCTGAAAATAAGAATGGTGCTCTGCTCGCATTTCAAATAGCTTTTGATCTGGTCGAGAATGAGCAACAAGTTTTTCTACTGAATGTGAAAATTTTGTTTTCTGGTCCCAAGTCTCACCCATCCGAACCTCCACAGCAACATTGAATTTCATGGTGATTCTTTGATAGTAATCCTATTGTCTCTCTCTCTCTCTCTCTTAGCAACATGTTAGTATGGATTTCAAAGACTACCCATGGCCATAATGAATCCCAAACGTCCACAGTCCATCCCGGGCTCAAATACTGGCCTTCCACATGAGGAGGACGAGGAGATACCAATTGGGCTACAGTCCACTGGCAACAACGTTATTACGTTAGTTACTAATGTTAATTTTGAATATAACATTGTGAATTTGTGAGAGCATGTGTTTTCTAGGGGATGCACCTTGCACATAGGACACCGGATAAATATTAGGATTGAAATATTGTGAATTTGTGAGAGCATGTGTTTTCTAGGGGGATGCACCTTGCACATAGGACACTGGAGAATTATTAGGATTGAAATATTGAATACTACGATATACAAACTTAAGAACATTAGAGGCACCGATGCTACGACGCACCGGACACCGGAATGTGGGTTTTTTGGGAAGATTTTTTTAAGACGAAAATCGGTTGCCGGTTGGTGATACGTATAAGAAAATCGATGGCACGGCATGGCATGGCATGACACACGATTACGGACCGGCACGACACGGCATGACACAAACCGACAAAAAAAGGCACGGCACGACACAACAAAAAAAAACACGACACAACCCGACAAAAAAAGGCACGGCACGGCACGACACGACCCGACAAAAAAAGGCACGGCACGACACGACCTGACAAAAAAGGCACGGCACGTCACGACCCAACAAAAAACGGCACGGCACGACACGACACGGTTTTATAAAGGCACGGCCCTACAAAGCAAAATGGCCCACCACGGCCCGACACGGGCACGGTACGGCACGACACGCCATGGCACGATGAAGTAAACGGGCACGGTACGGCACGACATGAAGCACGGTTGGCACGGAAGAAAATGGCACGGCACGACAGGCACGTTTGACACCCCTAGGTGAGAGCTAACCTGAGAAGCGGCTGGCTCTTGCTTTGCCTTGGTTGTATTGCAAAAATTTAGGTAATTTGGCTGTGGATGAAAATTGTCCACACGGTTAGGAGACGGTGGATGATGATTGATGGGTTAGCCGGCAGCAGCAAAATGGGCGACCAGCAAAGGAAGAACGATCGAGTTGTTTGAGAGAGAGAGAGAGATTGGGCTCTACTTGTTTTGAACTGCTTAATTCATGGACCAATTATGCTTGAGGAAGCAATCTCTCTGTTCTCCCTGAATCACTACCTGAATCAGGGAAAATACCCTCATGACTTAAGACTTTGTTTGTTTTTGTCCCTAAGTTTCCACTTTACACCCTAAAAATCTGGGAGAGGCAGTAGTAAAATCCGAAAAAAAGTACCATTTGATTAGGTAATTCTGGAGAACCAAGGATTAATATACAATACCTAAACTACCCCCAACTCAAAAGAACAAACCTTACGAGGGCAATAATGTAATTTCATATTATGCCTTGGCTTACCATGCTAGGTTCTTTTATTACAAGTGTATTGATATATATATATATATATATATATATACACACACACACACACACAAACACACACACACACACGGGGCGGATCCGTAGACAACCAAACAAACACCCCATCTCAACCCTCCATTTCAAGGGCTGAGATTAAATCCCAACCCATCCTTAAAACAAATTGCATGCTTCCCCTTCTTCTCCCATCTCTCACGACTGCTGAAAGAAGACCACCATCCCGATAGCTCCTCCACCTCCCTCCACTCTGACTCCACCTCCCTTCATTCCGACCGACGAGCTCAGCCCTCGCTGCCGACGACCCACCACCATGCTGCCTCAGAGCCACCTGTCGATTTGCATTCAAATTTGGACACACCAAGGTCTCTCTCTCTCTCTCTCTCTCTCTCTCTCTGATATGATGAATAGGCCAAATTAATGACCTGCAACTATCTATTTACCGTTTCCATAAATTGCATGCATCTTCCTTCAAATGTGGAAGATGAACCTTTTGAAAGAAAATCTGCCAACTAACTAGCTATACATGAACATGGGCCCAACTTTTTCCTTTACAGCTGCCTCTTTCGAACTAGGCCGAGCTGGGTTTTTGGGCCCATGAGTGGACCCGTACTGTAGCATTTTTTAGGGTTTAGGGTACCCTAGGGTTTAAGTTTAGGCATTTTCATAGGGGTTTTAAGGTATACTTTTCTATTATAGTGTTTTAGCGAATTATGCACTTTCATAGGGTACGCTGGCGACGCTACAGCAAAATTAATGGGGTCGGATGATCCCATGGGGAGAAATTAAAATGCAACTGCAATGATGCTATAAATTTCTATTAAATTAACGAAGATTGAACACATTAAAGATTGTTTATGACCCCACTAGTATCCAACGGCAGAGTATTAAATAATTCATTTGTTAAAATAATACACTACTGCTCCTTTTTTTGATAACTCAGTGTATTCGTGCTAGTTTATGCATACATCGACTATTTTTTAAGGACTCAATTTCACCGTTCGTTGACACATAGCCCGTTTAAAATTAGGGCAATGCCCTGTATAGACGAACTCATAAGAGTTGATGATACACGAGAGGTATCAAACGTGAGACCTTAAAAGAAACAATACACATCTTAATTACTTTACAAAGAAGCAAAAAAGTATCATCTGTCTTATAAGTATTTGGGTGAAGATAATTTGTGTAATGGATCCAATTGGGTATTTTTTTATATGTTTTCCCAGTTTTCATTTGCTTAGCACTACTTGAAGACATAATTTTGTGAATTTGACTTGCCAAACTACTTGCACAATAGCATATGGATCTCTTTTCTTTTTTTTGCAAGCAACTGAAGGGTGAACAATAGAGTTAGTGGGTTTAGATGATGTCGAAGTAGATGATACCGAGGTTGTAGATAATCTTGTGGAAGGTTTAGCAACACCGACAATTGAGATATATTTTGAGACAATTGAAGAAGCACGGAAATACTATGAACGCATGGTCACGAAAATGGGTTTTGGATTCGTACTCGGGCTTCAGGGAAAGGACGAAACCGGTCGAATGAAGTCACTAAGGTGCTATTTGTTTGCGGAAAAGAAGGAAAATATGTTGCGAGAAATCAACAGGAGGATATCGTGGAGGTGACTGATGAGCTAGTCGGAGAAGAGAAAGTGATATCAAAGAAAAGAGTTAAAAGTTATTCAACCATTAAATGTGGATGCGAGGCTCATATGCAGATTATGCTTGACAAATGGAAAATAACAGGTTTCGATGAACGTCACAACCACCAATTAGTGACTCCATCTAAGAGGATGAAAATGAAGTCAAATCGAAACATGCCCAACGCAGTTAAGAATTTGACTAAGGTATTTCATAGAGAAAATATAGGAATTTCGAAAGTTCCTTCAATTTTTGGTGGGGAGTACATTGGCTTTGATAATAAGAACGACTACAATCACTTGAGGAATGTGAGGCATAAAGACCTAAATTGCGGGGACGCACAATCAGTTTTTGACTACTTTAAGAACAAACAAGCACAGAATTCACAATTTTTTTTATGCAATTCAATGTGATGAAAGTGGGAGAGCAGTTAATTTTTTTTGGGTGGATTCTCAATCTCGCATGGCGTACCATTATTTTGGAGATGTGGTCACATTTGACACAACATATCGAACAAATAAGTATGATATGCTTTTCGCACCATTTACGGGAGTAAACCATCACATGCAGTTGATACAGTTTGGATGTGCATTTTTACAAGACAAGTCAGAGGTGAAGTTTGAATGGTTGTTTCGGACATGGCTTGACGCTATGGGAGGACGTCCTCCAACTTCTATCATCACTGACTAAGACTTGGGAATGAAAGGAGCTATTGCCACAATCTTTCCCAACACTCGTCATCGTCTCTGTCTTTGGCATATTAAGAAGAAATTTGTTGAAAAGTTGTCACAAGGTTAGTACAAGAGATCGAAATTCAAGAAGGATATAAAAAAATGTATTAAAGAGACATACAAGAAGACTTTGAAGAGAGATGGATGTTATTGATGAAGGAAAACGAGTTAGAAAGCAACAAATGGCTTCAAGGGTTGTTTGATATTCGTGAATCATGGGTACCTTTTTATAATCGTGGTACATTCTTCGCTGGTATGAATACTACCAGACGTAGTGAGGGTATCAACTCATTTTTTGATGGTTTTGTAACTCACACGTCAAATCTCAAAGAATTTGTGGTGAAGTATGAGAAAGCCTTGAATAAGATTGTGAAAAGGGAAAATGATGAAGATTTTGAGTCCGAACATAAATTTTGGATTGTTAATGACCATGATTTTTTGTTGAAGCATGCGGGAAAAGTGCATGCTAGAAACGTCTTCAACAAGTTCAAGGCATCATGCAGTAAAGTCTTTCACTGCAAGATTGAAAATGTGAGAAATGGCAATGGTTTTCAATCTTTCGTAGTGAAGTCAAAAGATGATTGTTGTAACGAACGCTATGAATGCAAGCTAAGAATGAGAAATTGAAAACTAAACAAGAAATCACAAAGACACAAGATATACGTGGTTCCCCAAGATGGGTACGTCCACGGGCAAGGAGAGAGAGGATTCACTAACCAACGTGAAGAAGAAATACAAAGAGCCGGCTATAATCCGTAACTCTAGAAAGGCCACAAATATGAAAGCCCAAAAGATACTTTAGAAGTTCCCCAAAAGCCCTATTTATAATAGGCTACAAAAACGAGAACAACTTAATTAACCAATGTGGGACTAAGGAATACAAGACATTCCTAACAATTCTCCACCTTGACTTGAATTCCACTGAACCAAATCACCAAATATAGCTCTCCCCTTCTAACCTCTCACTCGCCAAATGCTCCCGAGGGGCGATCAACTGCAAATACCAAGCAAGCCCAAGCAATGCTTGAACTTGGCAACCGGAACTGGTTTAGTCAACATATCTGCTGGGTTATCTGCCGTCCACTTTCTTCGCCTCAACTTGCTTCTGTGAGATGATATCCCTAACGAAGTGATACCTGACATCGATATGCTTGGTCCTCTCATGATACATCAGATTTTTAGTCAAATGTATAGCACTCTGCGAATCACAAAACACTGAACTCACACCCTGTGCAAGACCAAGCTCACAAAGCAAACCTCTCATCCACAATGCCTCCTTCACAGCTTCAGCAATGGCCATATACTCCGCTTCTGTTGTAGACAGCGCGACTGTAGCCTGTAAAGTAGCTTTCCAACTAATGGCACTTCCGGACAGAGTAAAAACATAACCTATCAGAGACCTCCTCTTATCGTGGTCACCGGCAAAATCCGAATCAACATAACCAACAGCATGATCACCAGAATTGGCAACCCCAAATAATAAACCAATACCTGCAGTTCCGCATAAATAACGTAGTATCCATTTCACAGCCTCCCAATGTGCCTTTCCTGGACGCCCCATATAACGACTAACGACACTAACTGCATGTGAAATATCAGGACGAGTACATACCATGGCGTACATAAGGCTCCCAACAGCGCACGAATATGGAACCTGAGACATATACTTTTGCTCATCCTCCGACTGTGGTGACAACTCAGCTGAAAGTCGAAAGTGTGCTGCCAAAGGGGTACTGACTGGCTTCGAGTTCTGCATTGCAAAGCGCTCAAGCACTTTAAGAACATAAGACTTCTGATTCAAAAATAATTTGCCAGCTGCTCGATCTCTGCAAATCTCCATACCCAAAATACGTTTTGCCGCACCCAAATCTTTCATCTCAAATTCACCACCTAACTGTTGTTTCAACCTGTTGATTTCTGATACACTCTTGGCAGCAATAAGCATATCATCAACATACAACAGTAGATAAACAAATGAACCATCTGGAAGCTTTCGAAAATACACACAACTGTCATACTCACTCCTAGAATATGACTGGCTTATCATAAAAGTGTCAAACCGCTTATACCACTGCCTAGGGGATTGCTTGAGGCCATACAAAGATTTACGAAGTAAACAAATGTGATCCTCCTTACCAGAAACAACAAATCCCTCAGGCTGACGCATATAAATCTGTTCCTCAAGCTCGCCATGCAAAAATGCAGTTTTGACATCAAGTTGCTCTAACTCAAGATCATAACATGCAACAATAGCAAGTAAAGTGCGAATGGAACTATGTTTTACAACTGGTGAAAATACCTCATTGTAATCAACACCTTCCTTCTGGCTGTATCCTTTCGCCACTAGCCGAGCTTTGAACCGAGCATCTTCTACCCTTGGAATACCTGGTTTGCGCTTGAAGACCCACTTGCACCCAACAATCCTCTTCCCTTTCAGCGGTTCTACTAACTCCCATGTCTGATTCTTCTGAAGAGACTCAATCTCCTCACTCATAGCAACAGACCACTGTGCAGACTCAATGCTCGAAACAGCTTCCGTATAGCTTGAAGGCTCCTCATACTCAACTGTTTCAGCAACTGATAAAGCATAGGCCACCATCTCAGAATAAGCCGAATACCTTTCAGGAGGCCGAATCTCCCTCCTTGGCCTATCTTTAGCAATAGTGCGTGGTTGCTCAACTAATGCATCAATCTCTGTGTCTGAACTCTTGAACTCCTCTTCAATTGGCTTCTCAATGTGCTTCTTCCCTGAGTCGGAAGATCCACTCAAAAACTCCACCTGCTTTGGAACACTCTGTTCCTGAACTGTATCATCAATCTGCTTAAACCCCTTAATCATAGAGTTTTCATCAAAAGTAACATCTCTACTGATCAAAAACTTTGAATCTTCAGGACACCACAATCTGTACCCTTTCACACCTGTCTGATAACCCAAGAAAATACACTTCTTGGCCCGTGGCTCTAACTTACCCTCATTCACATGAGCATAAGCTGGACACCCAAACACACGCAGCATAGAGTAATCAGCTTGATGACCTGACCATACCTCAAAAGGAGTCTTACACTCAATAGCAGTCGACGGAGACCTGTTCACCAAATAGCATGTCGTGGAAACGGCTTCAGCCCAAAATTCTTTGCCCAATCCGGAATTGGACAGCATACAACGAGCCTTCTCTAAAAGAGTCCTGTTCATTCGTTCAGCCACACCATTCTGCTGAGGGGTTTTTCTCACTGTGTGATGCCTCACAATGCCCTCATCACTGCAAAACCTATCAAACTCGCCAAGACAAAACTCCATACCATTGTCAGTTCTCAAACGTTTTATTTTCTTACCAGTCTGATTCTCAATCAAAGTTTTAAACTGTTTGAATGTATTAAAGGCGTCACTCTTATGTTTCAACATATACACCCAAACCTTACGAGAGAAATCATCGATAATACTCATAAAATAACGAAAACCACCTTTAGAAGTTACCTCTGCGGGACCCCAGAGATCTGAGTGAAAATAATCCACCGTGCCTTTGGTGCGATGAACAGCTGTACTGAATTTTACCCTGCACTGCTTGCCGTAGACACAATGCTCACAGAAATCCAGCTTCTTAGTTTTCTGGCCACATAGCAAACCCTGTTTGCTCAAAACTGTCATCCCTCTCTCGCTCATATGCCCAAGGCGCATATGCCACAAACGAGTCAAGTCTGAATCTGAAACCTTGGATGAAGCAACCGTTGCTGCAGCACCTAAAACTGTACTGCCCTGGAGTGTATAGAGGTTACCACGCTTCTGACCCTTCATCAGTACTAATGCACCCTTCGAGACTTTCAAAACTCCACCTTCACCGAGGAATTTGCAACTATGAGAATCAAGAGCACCCAGGGATATAAGATTTTTCTTCAAATCTGGAACATGTCGAACCTCAGATAAAGTCCTAACAATACCGTCATGCATCCTAAGCTGAATCGTTCCTGAACCAACAGTCTTACAGGCCATGTTGTTGCCCATCAAAACTGTACCACCATTGACCGCCTCATAAGTAGAAAACCACTCTCTATGCGGACACATGTGGTATGAACATCCAGAATCCATAATCCACTCGGTATTAGAGCGAGAATCGCCCTCTGTAACTGATAACACGTTATCTGACTCATCTGAACTTTCAGCAATTCCAGCAATTACTTTACCCCCTTTCTGGTCTTCTTTTTCCTTCTCCTTGAGTTTTAAACAGTCACTTTTCCAGTGCCCGGGTTTCTTGCAATAATTGCACTTTCCCTTCTTCTTACCTGATGACCTAGATCTTCCCCTATTACTCGACTCCACCCATCCTGTTGTTCTTCCCCTAACAAACAAACCCTCCGCATGTGCATCACCCTCACCTGACACTTTTTTTCTCAATTCTTTCGAATATAGGCTGGCTTTAACATCCTCCATGGATATCGTGTCTTTGCCATACAATAGGGTTGTAACAAAGTGCTCATACGAAAGTGGTAAAGAACATAGCAAAATTAGGGCTTGGTCCTCATCCTCAATTTTACTATCAATATTTTTCAGATCCATAATAATACGATTGAACTCGTCCAAATGATCTTTAACAGGTATACCTTCTCGCATACGAAACGTATAAAGACGTTGTTTAAGATATAACCTGTTGGTGAGCGACTTCGTCATATATATGCCTTCCAACTTCAGCCAAATTCCTGCTGCTGAAGTTTCTTCTTCCACCTCGCGAAGAACGTCATCTGCCAGACTCAACTGAATAGAACTCAGAGCTTTGGCATCCGTATCATCCCAATCTTCCTCTTTAATTCCAGAACTAGTCTTGCCTAACAAAGCCTTGTGCAATCCTTGTTGGGTTAACAAAGCATTCATCTTTACTCTCCAAAGACTGAAACTGCTGCTCTGCCCATCAAATTTCGCAATCTCGAATTTAGCCGCCATAGCCACAATCGGAAACGAAACCCTAGTTTTTGCAACCTAGAGCTCTGATACCAGTTTGTTGTAACGAACGCTATGAATGCAAGCTAAGAATGAGAAATTGAAAACTAAACAAGAAATCACAAAGACACAAGATATACGTGGTTCCCCAAGATGGGTACGTCCACGGGCGAGGAGAGAGAGGATTCACTAACCAACGTGAAGAAGAAATACAAAGAGCCGGCTATAATCCGTAACTCTAGAAAGGCCACAAATATGAAAGCCCAAAAGATACTTTAGAAGTTCCCCAAAAGCCCTATTTATAATAGGCTACAAAAACAAGAACAACTTAATTAACCAATGTGGGACTAAGGAATACAAGACATTCCTAACAATGATGAACTTGAAAAGTTTGAGGTGATATTGGATTCGCAAACCTATGAGGGTAAGTGTGAATGCCAACAATTTGAGTTTGTTGGGATATTGTGAGTGCACATTTTGAAAGTATTTTTTCGACTAGACATTGATGAAATATCGAAACATTTTATTCTTCCACAATGGAGACAAAAGGCCAACAAATTTAGGATAATTGATTCCCAAGGATTAGTGCATGACAACGGCAAGAATCTAAGGCATTAAGACTTAGCCATATGTGTCAAGAAGCAACGAAATTGGCTTGTTTGACGGCCCCATCAAATGAGGCATACACAATTTTTATTGAAGGTATGAATGATTTATTTGAGAAGATCCAAAAAGTTTCTAAGGTGTCTCCAATTGAAATTTGTGCTGACAAAGATAACGAGAAATCTATCGAGCCGTCGCAGGCTGAGATATTGCTTTTGAATCCGAACATCTCACAATGCAACGGTAGGAAAAAGGATGTCAAGGGCAAAGCTGCTACTACATAGTTCGAAAGATTGAAAAGTGGTATTGAGATATCATTAAATAAGAAGAAAAGAAAGTGTCACATGTGCTTTCAATTTGGACATGATAAGAGAACTTGTCCTTCGAATCCAATGCGTAAAACTAACAAAGGTAACTCAATTACTAATTCTATTTTTCTTATTGACATAAATGTTTTTATTTACTAATCTTTTTTTTAAATTGTCAATTTTATTCAATAGACTTGGAAGAGGAAGCGAAAGGCTCAGATAGTGACCAAGAGGAAGGCTCAGATTGCTCTGAATGATCTTGGAGTATAATGGCACGTTGGCTTTGTTTCGTAATGTAATGTAGTTATTGTGCTTTCAATTTGGAATTGAATGTAATGGGATGGACCAGTTTTTATGTTAACTGTAAGAAAGTTAATTTTATGGATCAGTTTTTGGAATGGAATGGAATGTAAGAAAGTTACTCTCATGGATCAGTTTCAATGTTGGTATTGAATGTAAGAAAGTTCTTTTTTTGGGTGGAATTGATTAGTGTATGAAACTTCTTTTTATGCCCCGAGCACCAACCTTGCTCCAAATGATCTTGAGTTTGAATGTCAGTAACACTTGCTTCATTACGTGCCGGAAAATTGAGTTTTAGGGTGCTGAAATTGAGTTTTTGGAATGTCAGTGTCTGTGTTGTGTCCATTTACAAAGGTAGGTTTTGAAAAAAATTCGGCAAAATCTCCCGTATTTTTGGTCCTAACCCAACATCTCGCATCTCAGTCAGCAATAACAACAGGCATCACATCAGGTTATGCACAGGCCCACGATAGGCATTTCTCATTCTAAATCACCATTCACAAGCCAAATTCACAACAACTAAATAATGAAAAAGTGAATAGAATAGAATTCGTAGGCATATTGGACAAGTGAAGGATATATACAAATGAGTAGAAGAACACCAAAAAATATGTATAAACTGAATTTTTATTGAAGTTTTAGTGTAATTACATCATCTGAGAATAAGTTGCAAAATTCATCTCTCTAAACAAAATTCATCTCTCTGATGATGCATCCTTCCCTCTTCCCGAAGGCATGAGACTTTTTTCAATTTGCAAAGAAATAGGAGCATCCAATTTTTTCCTGCATCTTTTAACATAACTGTACAGTCCACTTTTCCTGCTTCCCATAAAATCAATCAAATCCTTCATAGCTATCTTTGCGTCATGAAGATTATTATCTGCAATGCATTTTCATCCCTTGACATTAGTCAAGACAATAGCCAAGCGCATTGTCAGAGAGCAAAAACTTTTCTCTGGATCTAAAATTGAAGAAGAATAAAAAGATCAGTACATCAGCAACTAAATCATCTGGCAATATTAGAAAACAGAAAACGGAATGAGAAAAACAATATAGTTTAATGCATCATTGCTACATTCATACTTAACTTCCTCTTTCCAATAAGAAAGACAACATAGTTGAAAGACCAGAGTTTTACTATTTGATAAAAAACAAATTTGGCTTTTGAAGAATACTGCACTTCATTCTAATTCAGCTACAATAATCGATACCTAACTTCCTCTTTCCAATAGCTCACTCATGCCACACATGAAATTATTCAACATCCTTTGATTGCTACATCTTTCTTGTCATAATGGCAGTATTAAACCCCCCCGGAGCATATAAACCACAAAAGCAAACAAAATTGTAAGGAGCATGGTGTTAGTAGATCCACCTAATATTGGATAATGATATAATTCAGCATCTGCAATTTTACCTTTCTACATGTTGACATGCATGGGATCATCAGAATAAAAAGGAAGATATCCCACGAGCATTTCATACATAATAGCACCAAGTGACCACCTAAAAAGCCACCAATCATAAGTCTACTAGAACTCTAAACCAAGCGTTCACCATTTGGTGAAGTTCCATTAAAACTGTCCACCCCTGAAAAATCCTTCTCTTTGAGAGTGCTGCAATCTAAGGGTTTACATAATCCAAAATTTGATAGTCTCATGTGACCATATCTATCAAGCAGTAAGTTATCAGGCTTAATGTCTTTGCAGCAGGCGAAAAGAAGGAATCAGATTATCTGAAAGTAGCAATCACAATAAAACTTTAAAATACAAATAACGTTTATGCATTGAACACTGCTAGCTACAAACCTATGGATGTAGTTATGCTTATGAATAGATTCAATCACCAAAACTGTTTTCGCAATGTAAAACCTAGCCTCATCTTCAGTCAATGTATCCTTTCTCATAAGCAAAGTCATCATATCTCCACCAGGTAGGTATTTCGTGATCAGATACAAAAACTTTTCATCTTGGAAAGAACAGTATAGTTTGGCAATGCAATTGCTATCCACCTCTGCATGCAGATTTCTTTCAGCTTTCACATGCTCAACCTGAAGATTTGAAGGATAGTTGGAGACGCTCGAAGTATATAAATGATAGAACTTTGCAATATAACAACTGGTATGGATGGAATTTACAACCTAACACATATTATAGACCCAATAATCAATGGGATGGTTGGATAATAATGGTATACCGGTGGAATTCATGTTCTCCAATAAATACTCTGCAATCCAGTTGTATAATGCTGAAACAAACCCTAATTTTGTAGTGGACCACAAAAAAAATCCCCAATTTCGTAATGGATCACAAACCCTAATTTTTGAGGGTCCCCAAATTTTGGAACCCTAAATGGAGAATTTAGGGCTCATCAACGAAGAGAGAGAGAGAGAGAGAGAGAGAGAGAGAGACAGGGACGCGAAGAGAGAGAAAGTGACGCGAAGATAGAGAAAGACACAGAGAGAGGGAGGGAGAGCGTTACCTCAACAAGAGAGAGAGAGGTCGTCGCGCGTGGGTCGTCGGTGTAGAGAGAGGGTCGGTAGCGGCAGGGGCTGAGCTCGTTCGTGGGAGTGGAGGGAGGTGGAGGGGCTGCCGGGATGGTGGTCTTCTTTCAATAGATAGGAGGAGAAGGGGGAGCGTGTAGTTTGTTTTAAAGATGGGTTGGGATTTAATCTCAGCCCTTGAAATGGAGGGCTGAGATGAGGGGTGTTTATTTGGGTGTTTGTTTGGTTGTCTACGGATCTGCCCCCGTGTGTGTGTGTGTGTATATATATATATATTTATATATATATATATATATATATATGTGTGTGTAGGTATGCAGAGCCCTTCTATTGCGGGCGTCCGTAGATTTCTTGAAAGCGGACTTCAATTTCTAGCCGTTGGATCTCATCCAACGGCTGTGATAAAAAGAGAGTAACTCGCGGGTAAAATGGGGGTGGGTCGGGTAAAAAGAAATCGCGGGTCATTATCCGGGTCATAACACCCCAGCAGTCAACTTCCACTCTTCGCTTCCAAAATACGCGACGAAGAGAGAGAAAGAGAGAGCGAGAGAACAGAGAAATCGATCGACCAAAGAAGACGAGGACAACGACGACGACTGAAGAAGAAGAAGATCGACTAAGAACAAAGTCTCTCTCTCTCTCTCTCTCTCTCTCTCTCTCTCTCTGTGTGGATCGTTCTCTATCTCAGAAGTTAGGGCTTTTTTCAGATCGACGAAGAAGAAAGACAAAGAAGAGAACGACTGAAGGTGTATCTCTCTCTCTCTCTCTCTCTCTCTCTCTCTCTCTCTCTCCCTGCAAATCTGTATTAGGGTTTACGGTTTGAGACTGCAGAAATTTCGAATCTGTAATTTTTTTTTTTTGTAAACATGCATTTAGATTCTTACTAGATCTAGGACTTTACTGGTACAATGGAATTTTAGCCTGAGGTGACTTTATTACTCCTCTACATCAATATTGATTCAGTTCTTTTCAACTTTTTATTGTAGATTTAAAGGTTCTTTTTTTGTATAAGAACAGATAATTTATTAATTCAATTAATTGCAAAGAATATAGAGGGTGAAAAAACCATCATAGTTGAGGATGGAAATACAAAATATTTTGGCACATCAAACAGATTTTTTTACTGGCTTATTGAGTGAGCTAAGAGCATAGGGTGTTTGATGTAAGGTCGCAATGACATCTCCAGGGATATAAGTTTTTGTATGAAGTGCTTTTGTGAACTGCTATTGTATTAGGATCTTGTGAACTACTTTTGTGTTAGGATGAAGTGCTTGGAGTTTTTGTATCGGCTTGTTGGTCAATGTTGTAAAAAAGCTAGTTGTTCATGCAATTGAGTTTTCTTGAGTCTCTGCTGCATTGTGGCTCTTTATAGTTTTCAATTATGTGATTTCCCTGTCATTTTATAATGCAGAATGACTCTTCAGCGAGTTTGGAACAACCAATCATATCACCCAAAGTCCTCCATGTGCCCATGCAAATTGGTCTTCAACATAAGCATTACATAACCCAACCACAAATGATTAATATAGCTTATATAACCATAATTAACCTGCATTCTAGTTAACCCTGTCTTGAGAAATTAGTTGCTGAAGTTGACAACCACAAATGATTTGAAGCTTATGTGTTCTCATGTTTTGGTGACTTAGCAGGGTATAGATAATATCTATTATGAGACGGAATACCAAAGAGAATGGTGCACTAGCAAGCCTGTGCGGAGCAAGCCAGAACTGGCTGAGATGAAGAAAATGTCGACACCGATGAAATGAGTTTGGGGGAAACCCTATCTGTGCTTCCTTTTTTCTAGGAAGTTCACTAGACCAGCTGCTCTTAGGCATAGGCATCTTAACATGGTAAGTTTTGCACTTTCTTGTGTAAAAGAAGTTTAAAAGGCAATGGCTGCTTGTGCAATTAGTTGCTGTTAATTTTAAATTTCATTTTTTCAGAATGGTGCTACGCAAGAGAGAGATCACAAAGCTATGCAAGAGGGAGATCTCCTTTTTTGCATCCAGATCAAAACTGCTCATGCCTCTTTTGTTCCCCTTAGTGTATCGAGTGTCCAGCGAAGAGGAGATGCTACGGACACTTAGGATTTTTCTTTTACATTTTGCTTGTAATATAGCTTATAGGGTAGACGATGATGGTGATGTTCGGCTCATGCCTCGTTTGTAAAACATTATGTATTTTTTGTATTGGAGAGCAATCTAGTTCTTTTTATTGGAGAGCAATCAAGTTCTCTTGGGAGCATATATGACATGTGTTGTAATTGTTGCAGATTATTTTCTTCTAATTACCCGTGCATATGTATGTAGGACATGACGCAACACGGATAAGCCAACAACACAACACAGATACACCAACACATTATTTTCAAAAGCCAGGACACGGAGTCATCTCCCACACGCTTGCTACACGGATAAGCCAACACAGCCAGATAAGAGTTCCATTGCAAATCGGGGATTCCACTTGCAAAGAATGAAAAATAAAACAAAATAGCTATATATTAAAGTGGTATTGTTATAGATTAAAAAATAACACTCAAGTAGCCACTGCCTCATTCCATATTACATAACAAAATAAGTTAGAGTTCAAGAGGGTACATTACCCATTTTGTATAACATTAGCAAACTAAACAACTTTAGACCTAGAAACTTAAATAACTTTTACAACTTGAAATCTAGTATACAAATAACAGAAATTCAAAAGTGCAGACTGGAGCAAAGTGGGAGGTGCTACTGGATTGATAAGCCACTTGACAAACTCCATGTTATTTGTGTAGAGGCAAACCCTCATCACTTCTTTGTTGTTGGCCCATTGCAAAGCCAATATGCCAGCTCTAACTGCCACCAATGCCTTAGAACTAGCTTGGAATTCTCTCACTTGCTGAGTTGCTTCCATGTCTTGACCCCTCCTTTTAACCCAAGCAGCAACTCCACGCATTGCTCAGCATCCCATGCCCCAACCGTAACAAAGTGCCAAGCTTCCTCCACGCAATGACAACAACTTTTCTTTTCATGAAAGGATTGTTTCTCAACCTTCTCAAGTTTGACAGTGGAACGTCTTTTTCGTTCTTGAAGTGTCTCAGGTGAAACTCTATTGGACAAAGAAGTGCATTAACCATATAGAAGAAACCCAAGATTTGGTATAGAGGAGAAAATGCCAACTCCAGATTTAGCGCCAAACGCACCTGCTTGAATCTTAAAATCAAAACTTAAAATTCCGGAAACATAGAAAGTCAAAACTTCACATTTTAATGCAATGAAGACTGTCATACTCGAGAGAGAGAGAGAGAGAGAGAGAGAGAGAGAGAGAGAGGAGAGAGATTTGTGAACAATATTGACAAAACCCATTCAGAGGGCTGGTGGTGTTTCACTCATTGAAATCAAAAGGCTTCTATTCCAAATTCGATGACAGAAAGCTCAAACTATTTTGATACAGTAAGATTTCACTGTAAAATATGTTACCACAAAAAACATTTTTCATGTGAGTCATTGTACAAAATCATTTTCTGATGTGTGCATACATATTCCTCCAGATGGGAATAACCACATTTACAACTAAAACACTCTCCTCTTGATTCAATAGATGCAAAACATGTAGCGGAATTGAAACAATAGCCCCTAAACAGAGTGGAATTTTCATAAATCTTCTCTAATAACAAATAACAACCCATAATCACAATTAAAAATCAACCCAGAATAAAAAATCAAGCTCTAATCAAAGAGTTTCCCCAAATTCTGCAAAACCGTAACTTTAAAGAAAAAACCTATATAGATTCGAAGAGAGAGAGAGAGAGAGAGAGAGATAATATACCTTCAAATCGAGCCCCAATTGAGCTGTAATCTTCTGTAATCGAGCCCTAATTACAAAAGGGAAAAATCGAGGGAGTTATGATTTCTGGAACGAGAAAGATTGACATATAGCGAGAGAGAGAGAGAGAGAGAGAGAGAGAGAGAGTGTGTGTGTGTGTGTGTGTGTGAGTGAGATAGAGAGAGAGGAGATACCTTGAGGGAGTTATGATTTCCATTATACCAGTAAAGTCCTAGATCTGGTAAGAATCTAAATGTGTGTTTACAAAAAAAATAAAAAATAAAAAATCGAAATTTCTGCAGTCTCAAACCCTAAACCCTAATACAGATTCGCAGGGAGAGAGAGAGAGAGAAATACCTCCAATCGTTCTTTTCTTTGTCATTCTTCTTCATCGATCTGAAAAAAACTCTAACTTCTGAGATAGAGAACGAGGCACAGAGAGAGAGACCTTGTTCTTAGTCGATCTTCTTCTTCTTCAGTCGTCGTCATCAACGTCTTCATCGATCGATCAATTTCTCTGTTCTCTCACTCTCTCTCTCTCTCCCTCTCTCTCTCTCTTCGTCGCGTATTTTGGAAGCGAAGAGTGGAAGTCGACTGTTGGGGTGTTATGACCCGGATAATGACCCGCGATTTCTTTTTACCCGACCCACCCCCATTTTACCCGCGAGTTACTCCCCTTTTATCATAGTCGTTGGATGAGATCCAACGGCTAGAAATTGAAGTCCGCATTTAAGAAATCTGCGGACGCCCGCAGTAGAAGGGCTCTGTATATGTATGTATATATATACACACACACAGTCCGGCTCTTATGGGCACCACCTCATTTTAATAAAATGCAGACCTCCCTTTTCCTATCTAATTTCGATGATCCGAGCCACGCAATGTGTTCAGAACATGATTTGAAAGGTACCCGCGAGAAATCATCAAAAAAAATGATCGGAAAGTGATTCATCCGAGCAGTTTTTGTTTATTTTTTATCGAACAGTCCAAACAAAAACTGCTCGGATGAAGCCCTTCCTGATCATATTGTTTTGTGTATACTTATTATATCATAAAATTTTTGTTTTACAATACTTTATAATTGTATATTGAAAGGATTCTAGCCTAATGCAGTTAAAATATACCAATATTTTTTTTTCTATAGGCGACTTCAACAGTCATGTGATTATTTTTTATTTATGAAAAAAATTGAAAAATGAGAATGTAAAATAACCGATTTTTTTTTATCAAGTTAAACCAAAATTATAAAGATTATAAATAGTAATAAATGAATAATTAACAATAATATTCAAAATTAGATATGTAAAAAATAAAAAATTTAAAACTTGGAGGTTCGGAACCCAAGGTAGCTCCGCCACTGGGTATCGTGTCACTTTCGTTAGAGAGTATTACCCTGTCACACCACACCATTATCTCTATAGGAGACCCCACCGCATCTACGTGAGGGCCGAAGCCTAATGTTCTACCAGCTTGGGTGGTGTTAGGAGGATGTTTAGCCCCTACGAGGAACTATGGGTTCTTGAATCTGGGTCTTGTCCAACCAAGTCTAAGTTTCTAACCATTGAACCAAACTCTCATTGGTAATATTTCAGAATGAGATTAAATTCTTTACACCGGCGGTGTAAACATTTATTTCCTCCAAATTAATTACATTGTGCCACGTTACATGTAATATTAATTGGGACCACTATTTTGACGATGTGACACAATGTAATTGATTTGGAGAAAACAAATGTTTACACGGCCAGTGTATAATATTTATTCTCTTTCGGGATTACTAGGTACTCATTTGTAATCCAATTGAAAATAAAAAGAAAGACATATTAAATTCTTTATATTGCCGGTATAAAAAAAAAGTTTCCTCCAAATTAATTAGATTGCGTGATGTCGTCAAAAGGGTGGAAAACATTATGCCTGCTGAGCAGTGGTGTTGGTACATTTGTGCTTCTCCATTTCCCTATTTACTGTCAATTTTGCTACTCCTACCATTCATCATGTTTGTATAGGGTAAAAATAAAAAACACCCTCTCATCTATCTTTCGTTATCACTTACACCCCTACATCTATTAAACTTATCACTTTCACCCCTTCATCTATCCAATAATCAATTAGGGGTTACGCAATTAACGGAAAGAGTGCAATTACTTGATTGCCCTTGATTATATTCGGCTTTCTTCCAACAAAAAAAAAAAATTACTCCCCACAAGTCCAACAAACTCTTTCCCTATCTCTCTCTACACTAATGGAGAAACAAAACAGTGCCTTACGCCATCGACCGCCAGCTCACTGTGGGCAATGTGCCCTTAAAATTCTAGTTTTAAGAAGGCCGGATCGAGGGAGTGCTAGCGGGACGAGTGCTCAATTTAGAGTTGACTCTTGGGTTTGAAGGTCCGACACCCAAGGAATCAAACTTGAAACGCTCGCTGCATTGTTTAATTTGAAAAAGGTGAAGGCACAAGTCCGTCATAACCATATCTGGGTTTGGGAGTTAGGTTATGAGAGGAGAAGGGTTTTAAGGCACCCCTCTCGCCCAATCTGGAGACCGATCTCTACTTAGACATTTGTGAAAAACATTTGTGATTCTGTTTGGTTAATCAATTCTTTAGCCAATTAGGGCGGGGGAACAGTTTAACAGGGATTAAAGTTGTAACACGTTTTGCAGGATTTGATAGATGACATGCTCGAACAGTTAGTATAAGATGAAAACAGACTCCTGCGGGAGTTTTAAACAGACTAGAAGGCCACTGTTTTAGAGAGACGTGCACAGGAAAAAACCAGCATGCACTGATCAAGTTACTGCATGCTGACCAGACCTGCGCGCGCTACTACAAGACCCGCACGCGCCAGTAAGCCTAAGCCCACAACTTTTATTCTTAATCCTCTCGGCTCTGGAAATAACCAGTGCACACTAAGGACAAACCAAACAATTTATAGTAGTTACACTACATAGTTTAAAGGCTGCAAATCCCTACAAACTAACAAAACACCCCATAAACAGAGTGAGGATAAAACAGTGGCCTAAGGCCAAGTTACCCATGCAAAGGCCACTCACTGGTCAGACGCTAACCTGTGCACGCAAGTAGTCTACAGTCGCAGGCGGGTTTGAGCCTACAAACCAATGTTTGATTTTACATGTTTTTGGGTTCTAAAACATGTTCAGAATGATCCCAGGGGTACTCCATAGCAACAGGTATGAATATAAACTACAAACTAGCAGTTTTAACTAAGGAAAGTAATAAACTGGTTGATAGCATGCTTACAATGGTTTATATGGAAGTAAGAGCATAAAATAGCAAGACACTAATCTCCACGCAGACCTGTGCGCGCTGGTTCTTATCACAACAGTTTTTTAAACCCTGCCAGCTTTAGGGCCAGGACATGGTATTGATTATCAGCCTTGACCCTGCCAGCCCCCTCAGGGATTAGAACAGAAAATAGTAGGTATGTTATACCTTTGATTCTAGGGTTTGAATGAATGTTTAAGCTTTGAGCTGTTCGAGGCTTGATTGAGTGGTGTTGGATTGGAAGCTTAGTGGTTGCATGAGTAATAAGAGGATGTATTTGCCTGAGTTGAGAGACTTAAGGTTGAAAAACAATAGCTTTTTTGTGAACTTGGTAACTTGGCTTTTTTGTAACCCTTAGGAAAAAGAACCATGGGGGTATTTATAGGGGAAGGAAAGATGGTGTATGGAGGTATAACCAGCCAACAAGGCTGGTTTAGCTTGGTGACTAAGTCTTCCCTCTCATCCAACAAGAGGGAAAAGGTAGATGTGGACACCTCATGTCCGGATACTGCTTTTCAGGCAAAATGGAAGCTTCTAATGTACTGTACTCCACTAATCATGACTTCAGCATGCTGAATAAAGCAAGTTTAACCAGCCGCTGACCAGCGCACGTGAGTCAACGCCATAGATTGACTAGCGCGCACCAGTTGTGGACTAGCGCGCATGAGTCCAAGCCACCCTAAGCTGGTCCATGGTTAAACTTGACCATTTGAACAATACCTGGCACTTTGACCCATGCGCGTTGGGTCTTAACCAACACTTACTATTAGGGTTTTGGTAGGTTTAAGGGTTTTGCAAACACTCAAAGCTCAACACATGCTATCATTCATGGGGTGTTCTTGATCTGTTTCATCATCGGGGAATCACATATAGTAAGTAAATTAATCTGGATAGTCCATATTGGGGTGTCTACACTCACCTACGTTGCCGGCGACACTAGCTCACCTACGTCGCCAGCAACACTAGGATCCTTGCCATCGACCCATGCATTATCTTCTCCGTCATCTTAACCAAGCTAGCCTCCCTCTCCAATGCATGGGTTGATGTGTGGATGGGAGATAGGGTTACAGAGGGGGGAAAAGATGGTGTTAGGGCAAGAGATTTTTGGGGAATTAAACCCATCTTTTGACAACCAAATTACCATCATCCCCAAGAATAACCACCACAAAACTTGAAGAGGTGGAATTCTGAGTTGTGGACCAAGTGGGTATCTGTGACTCATTGACAAGAACTAGATTGCCATCCACGATTTCATTTTTTAACACTGATGAGGACTTATCTGAGATGGGTTTATCCCTATTTGCTACCCAAGCGATAATAATAGTTTGAAGAGAAACTTTATGCTACACAATACATATGTAGTAGTTGTAGGATTTACCTGGTTTGTAGAAATCTATTATGAAGGTTCCATTTGATTGAGAGAGAGAGAGAGAGAGAGAGAGAGGGAGATATATATATATATATATATGAAGGAGGGTATATTAGACATGTTTTTCAGGTTTTTTGTCACTCCATCCAAATGTTGAACAAAAATTAGGACTAAGGGGGTTAAGAATTGAAATTCCTACATTATACTCCAATTCGAAAATAACCACGAATACGAAAAGAACACAATATGAGGAACGCACGGATATACATGAAAAACCCCAAAAACGGGTAAACACCACAGGAAGGAGTCAAATACTATATTTAACTTGTGTGGTTACAATCGACCTTACTTCACAATTGAGACTCCTCACAATTAACCTAAGATGATTGTTGACTCCTCGTTCACCACACCCCATATTTGATTGCCGCTACCTTGACTCCTCAAGCCTTCCATAATACTTTAGAAATCCACCGAAGAAACAACTTTGTGTTTGTTGAAAGAAAGTCGAGAACACCGATTGGAGTTTGACTGTAACATCGAAAATTGCGTGACCACTCCAATCATCAAAAAGAAGAATCTCCTCTCATCCCTTTTCAACCAAAAAAAAAATCTTGTTCATCTTTTTTTACCTTCTGCTGCTACATGTATATTCAATACCCTAGCTGAAAGGAAAACCCCCTTTTTATAATAATAGCCTTCCAATCGATCGGAAAATTGATTCGTCACTCCATCTGCTTTTATTTCATTTGGCTGCCACACTTGATTAGTTGGCCCCGATGGATGCGAGTTTGATAGGCCGATTAATCCGCCCAAAAGGACACCCACACTCACTCTCAATTACAAATTATGATTCCTTCCACTCTAATCCTATATAGACTCAGTACACTTAGAAAATATTAAAAAAAGGATAAACTCGATAAAGAAACGAATACATTTGAAAATCCGTTTTGTCGGACTGCTTTTCTATCATCTCTCCTAAAACCAATTGGCGGTAGAAAGGGTTTCAATTAAGTCTTTCATGGCATTTGACATCGCATCCGCAAGTCTGTTTTTAGAGCGGTCGCATGGGGTGGCATTGTGTAACCAAGTCCATGGGAGCACTCTGGGCCCAACAATCTCTCCCTCACGATGACGCTCCTGCGACTCGAACCCATGACTTCCTGGCTCTGATACCACTTGTCGGACCGATTTTCTACCATCTCTCCTAAAACCAATTGGTAGTAGGAAGGGTTTCAATTAAGTCTTTTATGGAAGTTGACATTGCACCCGCAAGTTTGTTTTTAGAGCGGTCGCAGGGAGCGTCATCGTTAGGTAGGGATTGTTGGGCCTGGAGTGCCCCCATAGATTTGGTTACATAATGCCACTCCCTGCGATCGCTTTAAAAACAGACTTGCGGGTGTGATGTCGAATGCCATAAAAGACTTAATTGAAACCCTTCCTACCACCAATTGGTTTTAGGAGAGATGGTGGAAAAGCGGTCCAACAAGTGGTATCAGAGCCAGAACGTCATGGATTCGAGTCACGGGAGCGTCATCGTGAGGGAGGGATTGTTGGTCCCGGAGTGCCCCCATGAATTTAGTTACACAATGCTACTTCCTGCGACCGTTCTAAAAATAGACTTGCGGGTGCGATGTCAAATACCATAAAAGGCTTAATTGAAACTCTTCCTACCACCAATTGGTTTTAGGAGAGATGGTGGAAAAGCGGTCCGACAGTAATAATGCAGGATAGATGAGGGGGGTTAAGTGATGAGTTTAATAGATAAAGGGTGTAAGTGATAACAAGTCCTAAATGAGAGGGTGTTTTTTATTTTTACCCCCATACATATATGTTTACCTGGGTACGTAATTTGGGCAAATTTCTTGGCATAATGAATACCAGCTACTACTAAGTACCCACTATATACGTACTTAGAGCAAGTACATCAAAAGAGTTAAAATACTTTTTTGGCTATTTTACCAAACCAAAACCCCTAAATGAGCATTGCACTAGATTACGTAAAGGGTTAGGCAAAATGCATCTATCAATAGTGCATAGGTAAATATACCTAAGTACTATTCATCATGTATCTATTATTTTATTAATTTCCCCCTCACTCTCTCTCCTCTTCTCCCCTCCTCCTCTTATCTGTGCATAGGTTAAATTAATATTTTAATACATAATAGGTAAAATAGATAATATTAGTGTAGTGTTAAAAGAAATGTGAGTAGGTAAAATGAAAAAAACATGTACTGGTGTACATGCTCTTAGGGGGTGTTTGGATCCTTCATTTTTCCACTTTCCATTTCTCCTTTTTCCATTTTAAGTGTTTGGTTGCTTGTCTCCAAAATCCATTCCGTCAAAACCCATTTTCAGATTTTGAAGAAGGAGAGCAAAAGGCAAAAAGTGCCCCGGAGGAGCTTTTTCCATTCCCATTTTCCCATTTTCTTCTCATACCCTACCAAAAGACATCCCTACCCTCTCCTTTTTGGGATAATTCCTCAATACCCTATTTGAATGTTATCTTCAATTTTTGTAAAAAAAAATTTATCCGAATTTCGGAAATGTTTAAAGTTGTATGTTTGGTTTTTCAATTACTTTGATTTAACTTAATTATTATTTTAATTTAAAAATCAAAACATTATTGGTGGAAAAGTAAGAGCAAAGAATAATTGAAACAATAAAAATATAATTTAAAAAATAGTGACACTTTCAGTTAATGAAGAAGAATAAGCAATATCAAAAGATAATTTTAAAAAAATTGATTAAAATATTATTTATATAAATTATACACCATTATTAATAATCAGGGGCAACATAGTAAAAAATCAACCCATAATTCATTAGATTCCATATCTTACAAACACTACTCATGCTGCAAAATGCATTCTGCACATATCACTCAAACACTCTATCAAAATCAAAATACATTCGGATCACAATCCAAAAAATCAAAAAGCCAAAAAACTAAAAATAAAAAGCCAAAAAGTTGACTCCCAAACACCCCCTCAATGGACCTTGGAGGTTGGAAGCGCCCCACGTACGTACCCCTTCCCCCCAAACAAACGAGTCTTTTCCAAGCTTTTTCCGATAGTAACGACTTACCACCCTCTGTTTTCGGAGGCTCAAGCAGAAGGCCCGTGTGTCCGAATTTCCACCCGGTTAATTTTTGAGTTCACGTGGTCGTGGTCCCTAATCTAAAGCCCTGGGTCTCGTCTCACCAAAAAGTAGAGAGAGAAATTAATTGTGAGCCAACTTTTTTAGGTTTGAAAAAATATACTGTAACTCAGAAAACACGTGCTCACGGGATGAAAAAAGAGAGAATTGGTTAACCGAATAACCTAGTACTGACGTTCTTTTGGCATCCTTTGAAGTAATTTTTCCAGCCCAGCATACATGGCGAAGTTAAAATTTATGGGCAGTACTCAATTAAGTATTCAAAAATGATACTCACACAACGATTCAAACACAACAATTTACATAACCTCTCACATGCATGTGGGCTGTGTGGAGCCCACATGCATGTGAGAGATTATGTAAATTGTTGTGTTTGGATCGTTGTGTGAGTAGCATTATCCAAGTATTTTAAACTCTACACGTTCCATTGCAATTGGGTTCTGTTTAGCAATACCAATGGATAAGTATTGTAGTCTTAATGGGATACTTCGGCCAATTTACAGCATCACCAGCACCAGCCCCAGCCCCGGCCCCTAACCCTTTTTTTCACCCAAATTTGAATAGAGATTTGGGTAAAGTATCTCCAATACTAAATTCATATTTGTACCCAAATTTATTACTGAATGTCGCACTTGCAATTAATGAGAATAAATTGAGGGTTTGAAAAAAAATGAGTATGAGATTGAGTCTTTTCAAATTTGGGTGAGGAAATGAGTAGAACTCAAAATGGATAAGCAATTGAGTATGACATTAGTGATGAATTTTTAAACTTTTTACTCAAATTTTAAGTATGGATAGTAATATGAGTAAGGATTAGAAATGCTCTTACTAGCCAATAATCTAGGGGTTTCATCTGCAAAAAATATTATAGGTGGCAAACGGGCGGGTTTGGGCGGATTGAAACCGGTTGTGAGTCAAATATGGGCGGGTCAAATATGGGTTAAAAGTAAACGAGTTGAAACAGGTCAGGTCGAATATGGGTCAAGACAAACCCAAACCCACCCGACCTAACCCGCTCCCCCCTCGAAAAGTAAAATTTTATGATTAAAACTTAATTTTTTTTGAATATAAATGAAGCAACTAGATGCTAAATTTTTTTTAAAATATCAGGTTTTTACTTTTTTTCCCCATTTTCAAATAGTAATGTAACTTGGACGAGAATCAGAAAATTGTCTGGAATGCAATGATTGCACCGATTATACAGTTTCGGTCTTCATTGCGTTCGCCGAAGCCACTGCTTAGGTTTGAATTAAAAAGTCAAGTGACATTCGCCACAATCCTCTAATTTCTGTAGCCGAAAGTCAGAAACAAAACTTCTGGATCAGAAATTGGAAAATGTTCACTGAAAATAAAAGGACTTTAATCGATAATCAACCTTATGATTTTCCAACTATGCCGAAGTCGTTAAACATTATCTCCAAGCACAATAATGTTTTGCGTCAAATTATGATCAAAACTCAAATCACATTCTGCTAAGGTTTTTTTTTTATTATTACTTATTTCTTGTTTTAAGAGAGATATGTCATTCTCTCACAATACATTACCTTTAATTCAAAAAAATAATTTTACTTTTTTGATTATTTTCAACTAGATGAACCAAAAAATCACAACAATTTGACACAAAATTAAGAAATGTATATTTTTGTTGGCAATTAAGGAATGTGAAGAAAATGTGTGTGTGGGTAAATTTGAACGAGAGGGGAAAAAGGGAGGCCCTGCCATCCACGTAGGATATTGGCTGTTAGGTGGCAGTTGGGAGTAAATTTTTTTGCTGTTATTAGTTCGAGAAAATCACGACAGACCAGTACGGGGATTTCAAGATCTTTTTTTATGTATCTTTTAATTTTAATCCATGTTAAATCTATTTTTAATCCATCTAAACTCATGTAAATATGGATTGATATGGTTTCTGCTCATTATACAATATGGATGGATTGGATTGGATTATAAGTTGGCGGATTTGGACAGATTCAAAAAATATGGATTAGAATTGCCACCTCTAACAAAAAATACCATTGAAAACTACAAATATATATTCTGACCCCACTTGCCAATAGCATGTGATTCCTCCGTCCCATGCTAGGATGCCAATTACTGATCTTGACCCTATAAATTCAGATGAATCCCAAGCCACTCTCACCGCCTCTCTCTCTCTCTCTCTCTCTCTCTATATATATATATATATATATATATCACTAGTATTAGTCTTTTTTTCCTTTCCTTGAGTAGTAGTGACAAAATGAAGACATCTTACATTGTTGCTGTGTTTTCGCTGCTTGTGCTTCTCTTGGGGTATCAAGCACAGGTTACCATGGCCGTGGTATGCAACCCATCGGAGCTGAGCCCGTGTTCCAGCGTCATCTCGTCATCCGCGCCTCCATCGAAGTTATGCTGCAGTAAGATACAGGAGCAGAAGCCTTGCCTTTGTCAGTATGCCAGCAACCCTAACTTCAAGAAGTTTCTTGCCTCCCCCAATGCCCAGAAAGTTGCCACCACTTGTGGGGTTCCAATCCCCAAGTGTTAAAAGCCCTACATTACATACGTATTCTTTGCGGTTGCGGAGAAGCCTGAGTTTTTCTACCTTATGTTTGGTGTTGTTTCTATCGTACGTCTCATAAAGGTTCCTAGCTCTGTATGGGCCTGGTATGCACGAGTTAATTAGATAAAGTAAGGACCCGTTCCGGTTTTTAAAAAAAGAAACTTTTAAAAAACGAAGATAATTTCAAGCACAAAAATTATGTATTTATGCAAATAATTTTTCTATCAATATGGATCTTGTTTGATAGATCTAATTGAGATTTTAAATGGTGCAAAAAAATTAAAAAATTATTTTTTATTTTTATTATATTTGAGCTTGAAAATATCTTTTTTTTTTTAAAAGAAAGTTTAAAAAAAAAATCGGAAGGGCAACTAAATAATCTCATTCTCTGATGTACTTATATATGGTACAGACTTGCAGCTTGTGTTGTTTGCCGTGTTGAAGTGAAGGTGTTATATGTAATGGAATAACTAATTTGTGTACTCTCTCTCTCTCTCTGTCTCTCTCTCTCTCTCTCCAAAGCGGCATTTGTTTCTTTATTGATTGAATCACTTTTTCTTTTGCGTTTTTGAATTTGGCAACTTGAGCCTGTGAATGGGACCGTAGAAGCTAGTCACATACCTGTCGAGATACGTATTAACTGAGACCACAATATGGTTCATGTAAAGAGCCTTCATGATAAATCATCTTTTTTGATAGATCATCTTTTTTTTCCTTTTGCACTTGAAAGGCTCATGAAACGGGTTTGAAACAAGAAAACAGTTGGATAGGGAAACAATATCCCCATTAATTTATTGAAAGATTGAGACTACTACAATGACAGAAACACCAAATATCATCACAAGAAATGATAATTACAAGAATAAAAAACATAGAATCATGATGCACAGTGTGTTCATCATCGGCCAGCCACAACAAAGTAAGAAACCCAAATTTCGGAGGTAGACTCCAAAATACATTTCATACACGTTACGCAAAAATAGAATGGGATGTACATATAAAATTTTACCGTCGTTTCTCACAAAGGAAGAAGGTTTGAAATTTGGTCCCACCCCATAAGCCACGGCCTTTTATCAGAAGGAAGCACAAAGGTCAGCTCAAACATCTCCTTCGACAAATTTCCACTTTCGCAGAAGCCTACAAGTTTCGCTACTATGTCAGCACTCTCCTGCACATGTTTCGGATCATGAGGATCTGTCCCCAAAATACATTTCATACACGTTACGCAAAAATAGAATGGGATGTACTTATAAAATTTTACCGTCGTTTCTCACAAAGGAAGAAGGTTTGAAATTTGGTCCCACCCCATAAGCCACGGCCTTTTATCAGAAGGAAGCACAAAGGTCAGCTCAAACATCTCCTTCGACAAATTTCCACTTTCGCAGAAGCCTACAAGTTTCGCTACTATGTCAGCACTCTCCTGCACATGTTTCGGATCATGAGGATCTGTCCAAAGCCTGTTTATGAACTGGATTCTCCTGTGCTTTCCATCTAGTGGGATTTCCCATTTTATGTATAATGCATCTCTCTCCTCAGCCGTTAAACGCGTAGTTAACCTCTTCGCAAGGAATTCCCTTTCACGCTTCAATGCTCTAATACTGCAATGAAGATCAAGGAGCTCAAATGTCAGCTAGTTACAAAAGCATGAAACTTACACAGAAATTAAAGGTCATGGTCCAGATTCGAATCCAGGGAGCAGAAAAAAAGTTTAGCAAATGTATTTGACGTAAAGCGCCTAAATTTCAAGAACAAAACTACTATTTTGGTTAAACTAATGACAACAACATTTCTGTTTGTACGGTATTATTCAACAGTAGCAATCATCTTAATGTTTTTATTGATGCAATAGACACTAATTTTTATATGTTACATCAATCTATCATTGACATAATACAACTACAACATGACCGGGGCTCTTTTCTTTTCCATTTTTTTTTAGTTCCACTTATCTTAGCCTTCCCTTAAATCAAATTTTTGCATCGTCCTTGCTAGTGTGGTGAGAACCATACGTTTCATTTTACGTGCACTATTTCTGTGTTTGTAGAGTCGTCATTTTGAAATAGCAAAACATATGCAAATCTCAGAAAGTAGTCTCAGGAATCAATAACCTTGATGCTAAAGAGATTGTAGGCTCATTGCCAAAGCGAGCTGGGCTTGCATTTCCGAGTTCAGCCAAGTGCTGCTGCAACCAAGTCAAGCGCCGGAGTTCCACTTCCATGTATATCTGATCAGCTGGGTCTCCCTTGAATAACAAATAGAACTGTGTCCTGTGGATTATTGAAACATGACACACATCCCATAACTCAATGATCTGCTGCCTCTGGTCCCTGAAAATCACATTCCATGCAGCTGGTGATGCCTCTTGTATCTCAGTTCTGTTTTCATCATTCTCTATATCATATCCAGCTACTTCATTTGCTTCCAGCTCAAGCACCTAGATGCACAATAACAAACACAGATGATGTCCTTACACTCGACAGAAGACCAAATGAAACAAATGCAGATGAAACAAAGCAGTTTCGTAAAAGGACTTATTTTCTGCCATGTAGCAATAAAATTAGTAGAGATGAAGGGCGCACACACATGCAATTGGAGCAAGTATTCGTTGGTAGTGCTAAAACTATGAGAAAGCCAAAAAAAACTCAATATTACCTGGCAAACAAGTAGCTGCTTTTGGTATTGCAATTTTGCTACACGTTCTTTTAGTTCTGTCACGTAAGCTCGAATGCTTCTCACATTTTCCTCTGCTGCATTCTGGAACATCTTCTGCATTTTCCTCATATTGACTGAACTCGAACGGCGATATGGGGTACCTTCCTTTGATGAAGTATCTCCACCTTCTTCACTCCTTGTAGGCGTATCTTTCTCAGACACTTGTGGGGTTTCACTAGGTGTAACAGCACCATTTTCAGGGGCTCTGTTTTCAATCTCAGTCCCCACCACTTGATGAGTTGTCGATAGAGGTGAGCATGGTGATCGTATGAAGTTGTGCCTGTTGGCACCATTACTTGAAGCTAAAGGAAGCAATTTCTTCTTTTTTGATTCGCTCTTTGATTGCTGATCAGTGGGAAGAGACGTTACCAATTTGTCTATGGACTTCTGAACATTTTCAAGCTGTTCTTCAAGATCTGCAATATTGTTTCCTTGCGAATGAAGTCTGGTTATTTCCTCCTTGAGGTTGGCACTAACACTCTTATTAACAGGAACCACATTTCCAACTTCAAATTCTTTTGGGGTTTGTCGGATTGCACACATTTCCCTTATTTCCGCTTGAAGCTTAGCAATGGTCTCTGCAGCATTTTGGTTGCCTTGTTTATGACAAGCGACCTCCTTTTGAAGTACTTCTAGAGCTCGATTTGCTTCTTCTCCGAGTTGCTCCTGAAGTTGTTCAAGTTTCCTGATTTCATGCATTAGTGTGAAAGGAGTCATCGATGACTGCCTCATTGTCTGCCTTCCCATTGTATTTCTGATTTTATTGCCACGGTGTGTCTCCTTGCCATCATCAAGTTTCGGTGATAATGTCCCAGAGAAAGATAGACACTTCTTCACTACTGGCAATGGTGATTCATATGGCTTTAAACCCTGAGGTATCTATCAACACCAAAGAATAAGGGCTTATCATAGAGAGAGAGAGAGAGAGAGAGAGAGAGAGAGAGAGAGAGAGAGAGAGAGACCTGTTGTTCATCCTCAAGCTTTCTACGCAATTCATCTACTTGGGATTGTGCAAGATCTCTTTGGTGCCTCAGTTCTTCTATTTCCATCTCCATCTAAGCAAAATTGATGAGGAGAAAATAAGTATTAGTTGAAATCCTTCTAATCCTATGGCTATTTTGCAGAAATAAATGTTGGATACCTGCTGAATTTTCCAATCCTTTTCATTAGATGGATCTGGGGTGCGCAATTCTGCTTCCAGTCTAGCTACTTCTTTCTGCAAATGTTTTACAAGCTGCTTATCTGGAACAACCTGGTCAAAGTTTTTGAACAAGATGGAACTAATCTCAGTATTTACCTTTGCACAAGGAGATTGCCAATGCATTTTAAAGTAGCAAAAGCTAGAAGTACATACCACATTAACTTGGGCATTATTTGTCACTTCCTTTGCTCGGGTAGCAAAGTAGAGAGTGTTCCTTGATTGTTCAGAATGGCTGAGTGCGGGGCTCAAAGTGCATATGATGGCAGTGCGAGCATTCCCACCAAGCGAGTGCTGCAGGATGCGTGTGAGCTTGGAATCTCTGTAGGGTATATGACCACTTCTTTTCCCAACACTGCAGTCATCCACAATTCTCATATTAATAGAAAATCAATCGGCTTGTGATATGCCCTTGTGAAGACTAAGTAATTGGACCGGCTTGTTAATTTGATTTAGTCCTTGGCATCAGGTTCATAAGCATAAAATGTTAGTGGTCCTTGCCTGTTTAAATATCTAGGGAAATCAAAACAGAATGATCACCAAACATATCAAACACCAGTTCCTCATAAAATGGAAGACAAATAGGCATTACAATCTGCACGTGGCAGCATTTTGAACGAGTCCAAGTTTAAAAGGAACTAAATTGTACTAATGTAGTCTGAGACACGCGATAATAAGACTTGCTTCCACAGCCAGGACACAATTAAAAGAAATCAAAGACGCTGGTGGAGGGGAGGGTAATGCATAAATTTCTGGCAAAAAACCATTTGATTTCTCTAGTGTTGTGAATATACAGAAATGGACTATAAAACTGAGCTCTGACCTGAGCTTCCTAATGACAGTTGTGAGAGTCATCAAGCTAAGGTTAATATGGCAGCCTTCCTTAAGCCTAGCACCGTCGGCATTCGTCTGAGATGCTCTTTCGCTACCAGCTAGATCTACAAAGTTCTGCATAACAACAACATACCATATATCTTGTAAGTTCCTCTCCCCTGGAATTCTTTTGCACAATTACCTGAAGGCAAAAAATTGTTTACCAGGCTTGCCACATAAGATCTCACGCAATCTGAACTTTCACGATGGATACTTTCTATTGTCTGCACAATTACCCAAAATAGTTGAATCTGTTTATCATAACTAACAACAGTTACACGCAAATATTTAGTACAAGTTTCTGAACTTGCCAGCCTTATTATCTGGTGTGACCGCGAGCTAGTATCATTTAGGGAAGTTTCACCCACTTGCCTTTGGGCTGCAACATTCACAGATTGATACGTTTAGAAAACTCAGATTAACCACATACACCCACAAACTAATTCCAGAGTTCGAATGTTTACCCTCACATATACTGATCAATTGCCTTAGATGCTGATCATTGTTTGCTGTTTCTTCTACCAACTTCTCAACCACAATTCCTTTCTGCATTTAGAGATGCCAGTAAGCAAACATCAGCAATGTGTAAGACAAACAAAATATGCTTCCTACAACTGTTAGTCAATATGAATTGGTCTTACCTCTGGATCATCTAAAAGCTTGAGATTGCGACCAGATTCTGAATTCAAGAGGTCTCTGACATTCTCATTGTAGATTTCTAGTCCGGAAATTCTTATTCTAAAATCTCTCCCAGGAGTCTGTCAATTCAGATTGTATGTAGCAAGTCTATAATTAGTCTTGATATTTTAAAAAATGTGATGGATTAGTAAAGAAATGTCGCTTACATTCATTATGTGCTTATAGATATCGTGGACAGCTTTGTCTGTGATTCCTCTCATTGTGTAAGTTTTCCCGCTGCTTGTTTGCCCATATGCAAAGATGGTTGCTGTAGCACACACACAAAAAAACAAATTGTTCAACATATGTACAAGATTACGTAAAATAGCACCAAATAGATGTCACAAGGAAATGCATTACCATTGATGCCCATTAGAGCAGACAAAGCAACATTCTTCACTCCTTCCTCATATACTGATTCAGTTAAACAAGCTGGACCAAATACTCTATCTGAAATGGTGACAATTTTATGTTGTTAAACTTTTCAAAACAAAATCGTTTGCTTAAAAGAAATTCCGAAGAGTGTATATGTAGGTTTGATTGGGTACCAAAGGTAAACGAAGCTGGTTGAGTTGCACGCTCTTGGGTCAGTGGTTTGTGCACAATTGTGTGTTCATCAATGCACTCCCATGCTACTTGGTCTTTGGCCAACTGCTCCCGCTTATTCAAAGGTCGTAAACGTACTGTTACAACGATTTTCTCTTCCTTTACTTTGGAGCCACCTGGAGTTGATACTGGTGTCCTCTCTATTTTTGAAGCTGGTGTTGCACCAGGATTTTTTACTGTCATTTTACTCTATAGATTTAAAGTTCACCCTGACACTGTAAAGCACGTTATATAACCAGCTGAGTTATCTGCAGTCTGTCTGGTAGAATCATTGATGAATCAGTATAACGGAATAAGAATAATTGCTTATGCCAAATGAACAAAAGGAAAGCATAGAAAAGAAAAGAAAACAATAAAACCAATATAGTAAAGTTGGTGTTTCGCAGAAACTTTTAAGCTTTGAATCGAACTAGATTCTAATCTCTATTATGGTTTGAAATATCGGCCCATATGTACCGAGTTCAATGATGGCTGATATTGTGGTGAGAAAGGAAAATCACATGTGTAACGCGTTGAGTAAGTCTCCTACCAAGTTGGAGCAAACTCTGTGTGTGTGTGTGTGTAGAGGACAACTCCCCTAGGTGTCAGCAACTACTTTCACACGTAGCCTTGAAGCCTGTGGGTTCTTCTCTCTGTGTATAAGTATTTCCTAATTGAGATTTGAGAGACAGAGAGCAGAGTGTGGTTGTAGCAATGTAGCCTGAGAGAGGGCGAGGAGGAGAGATGCTCAGATAGCCGGTGGTTCTTGCCCCGGAGTGAGTTTTTGTATATTGTGTATGTTTCATTTTTAAAAGTGAAAATTTCCCAATTTCGTGCATGCGTGTTGTGCGTGAGTGACCTCCGATCCCAACAAAATGGTATTGCGTAACGATATCGGCCATTAAGGGCCGTTAAACGCAAGATACAGGCTGTTACAGTAACAAATTTTAAAATTCACGTCTCCAGTTACCGATACCAATACCGATATGCTACCACTATTACACTCCAAAACCACGACATCACATCCGTTACCATTATGGCTAGACATAGCGATATTTCAAATCATGATCTCTATCCTACAAAAAATAATCAGTAGATGTAGAGCCAGTGTAGTTATCAAGTTTAGAACTTCGTAATTGCGGTAAACTGAGAGTACATGAATATCAATTTCGACTTGATTTTGAAACTACAACTTCACTTACACTGATAAAACTCTTTGTGCCCAAGGAACATATTTCCTAATTAGGCAAGCAGATAAGCTGGAACTACTAAATTAGTTTTCAGCATTGAACAGTTTGTGTCGATTAAAGAACCATTATAGACATATACTGCCTTACATTTCTGAGGAAACAACTTTTTATTCCTCTAATGTGACCGATTTTGACCATTGGAAACCCTAGAAGTGAAAGGCTATACAGTTACTCATAAAAGACTTACCCAACCAAAATTGTCAAATGTAGGTTTCAACTAATTAGTTTTCAACTGAATTTACGTTTCGATTGCAGATTCTCAACAAATCAAGCAGAGGACTAAAATTGTCGAATGTAAACCAACAAATTCAAGGATCGGCTGCTAAATCCAAGAAAGCAGTGAAGTTATACATCTAGAATTTTCCATTTTTAGGTCTTTCTCTTTATTCACCATTAGATCATAAAAAATTTATATTGTCAATATATGGAACAAAATTAGGAAAGGAAAGACCTTTTACAGATTTCCAGAATCAAAATTTATCTGCCGAAAATTAGATTAGAAAAATTCGGAGATGCAACGAATTTATATGTACACCGTATATATCTATACAAGGAAAGGTAATACTCACAGAGATTTCGATCAGACGCGCACTCCGATTCGACCAAATTAAACCCACACGAGAGAGAGTAGGGCTTGCTAACGGATCTAAGACGCGAGAGAGAGAGAGAGAGAGAGAGAGAGAGAGCGCTATTTAGATGAAGTATGTGGGTATGTGACTCTTCGAGAGAGAGGGATCGATTTTTGAATTTGGGTTCTCTCAACGGCTAGTTGATTTTCTCAGGTAATTTTTGAATTTTTTATGTTAGGCGTCGGCGTTTTTCTCGATTCTTAATTGTAATTTTTTAGTGTGCGTTTCGTCAATATATCGCCGCATGACCCCGTCCCACTTTGCAAATTTTTTTTTTTTCATTCGTTAATCCTACTCTACTCTATTTTAGAGGATTTGAAAAAATGGAAACAAAAAAAAAAAAAGTCTATCCTATTCTGTCAATATATGGCCGCATGAAAGTCTATCTTATTCAACAAATACTTATTTTGCAACTTTGGAAAGAGAAACAAGAACCCTGGTTCCAGAAAGAGTTCTTGAGAAATAAATATTTATTCAGTGTGTCATTTTTTATTGCTTAAATATTTTAATATATATCTTAAAAATAAGCAATATAATTTGTTGGATAGATCTCAATTACTTATTCTATTATACAAAGTTCGCAAAATCATAAAATTCATTATAAATTGAAAAAAAGCGATCCAAAAACTGACACAGATTTTGAAATTTAGAAATAAGAAGGTAAAAAAAAGTGGAACATGGATTTTTACTAGGGTAAAAAACTACTTATTTTGTTAGTGGAACGAGCTCTTAACGGGTTATTGGTTTGACAAATAAATTCCTTCACCAACCTGTAATACGGTTGCATGTTCTTGTGTGTGGATATATATAGGGGGAAAGTTTTAAATGAGAACCTCTTAAAATGTGGACTCATCTTTTCTGATTGAATTACGATTGATTCGAGTTGCTTAATGTGTTCAAAATGTGATTTTAAGGGATACCCGCGAGAAATTGGCAAAAAAACGACCATGAAGGCTTGATTTAAGCAATTTTTTTTAATAGTTCAATAAAAAACTGTTCGGATGAAGCCCTTTCCGGTCTTTTTTTTTTTGCTGATTTCTTGCGGGTACCCCGTAAAATCACGTTTTGATCATATTGAACAGCTCGGATTATCGAAATTCGATTGAAAAATGGTAGAAATGGGGAGGTATGCATTATATATATATATATGTATATATGTATATATATATATATATAAAGTCATTTTCAAGTCCAGACCGTCCGGACCTTCCATTTTCCGATCGAATTTCGATAATCCGAGCCGCTCAATGTGATCAGAACATAATTTTAAGGTACCCACGTGAAATCAGCAAAAAAAAATGGTCGGAAAGAGCTTGATCTGAACAGTTTTTTATTGAACGATTCAGTAAAAAATTGCTCGGATCTGGCCCTTCCCGATCTTTTTTTGTGCTAATTTCTCGTAAGTACCCTTAAAATCACGTTCTGAACACATTGAGCAGCTCGGATCATCACAAATCGATCGAGAAAGGGAGGTCCGGACGGTGCGGCCCGTAAGAGTAGTAGACTTGAACATTTGTATATATATACACGCACACATACACAAACAGTGAGCTTCCATTAAGGGATCTTTTAACTTACTAAGTTAAAGACCTCATGAGTTTGACATTGTTCTCGATCAAATTTTGATGGTCCTGAACCGTTCAATGTGTTTATAACTTGATTTTTAAGGTTACCTGCAAAAAATGGGCAAAAAATATGACCGACAAGGGCTTGATCCGAACATTTTTTTTCTTCATAAAAATGTATTTGCATTTAAACTGCTATAAATGCATTTTTATGAAAAAAATATTCACATTTTAATCACATTGAGGCAGTTCGGATTGTCAAAATTCGATCGGAAAAGGGGAGGTTCTTAACTTAACTCATTAAGGGATCCCTTATTAGAAGTGGACTTATATATATACATATTAAAATGCGGACTTCCCTTTTTCGACAAATTTCGATGATTCAAACTATTCAATGTGTTCACAACGTGATTTTAAGGGTACTCACGAGAGGTCAGCAAAAATATTGACCGGTAAGAGCGTCATCCAAGCAGTTTTTGTTTATTTTTTATCGAACGGTTCAAACAAGAACTGCTTGGATGAAGCCTTTTCCGGTCATTTTTTTTTGCTGATTTCTGATGGATACCCTTAAAATCACGTTCTGAACATATTAAGCGGCTTCGGATTATCAAAATTCAAATGGTTAATGGGAGAAATGCGGAGGTCATTATTTTAACTAAAATAAAGACCTCCTTATTTGAAAATGACTCTATATATATATATATATATATATATATATATATATATTGTGTTTTTTTTTAAATTTTTACTAGATTTGTCTGATATTTTTTGGATTAATCATCCGTCACGACAAAAGGAGTCTAAAAAGGAAAAAATATTATCAAAAAGAAAAAAATTCACTAAAGACGGAAAAAATCAAACAATTGTCTTTTTTTTTTTAAAGTGTCATCTTATAAAAACTTTTTTCAACATTGATCCATATTATAAGAACTCCGATTTTTAACGAATAAAAATCTCGTTTAAATATTTAAAATTTATTATTAATCCTTGAATTACTTTATAATTTTAATCCTTGAATTACTTTATAATTTTCTTTTATTCTTTAATAATCAATTATAATTAGATTTAAGACTTACAAAATTATATCTCTTTGCACCGAACAATCTAGTCATTTCTAAATATAAATATGCTTATAGAAACACTTGTATATTTTTTTAGTGAGTAAATATAAAATCTTAAATTACATTTCTTGGCTAAAAATCCTACTTGGCAAGTAAAATTAATTTTCAACCAATTAGTTAGTAAAACCTTAACTATCATTTCACCTAGTTACATTCTCCTAATCCTAGATGAACTTTTTCAACCCTCTTAGAACCTTATGAACTTTTAAGACCTAGGGAAGTAATCATTATACTTACATGTCTAGTCATTTCAAGACCTTACTTCGCATCATTACCTCTCTACCCATTGAATAATAGTTTATAGGGTAATTTTTATCCTTTGAGTAATAGAAATAAAACTTGTCATAATCCAATGAGTACATAGATTTGATAAGGACAAATCATCAAAATCCTTCATCATGACCTAAACTTGTCATGCATGCAAGCCTAGATTAATAGCCCAAAACCTAATTACCCACCAAAGTTACTTTCCTGGATTTCCTAAGTACTTATATATACATATATAAGTATACAGTCCGAATCAGGTCTGGACCTCTTCCGGTCCGGACCTCTTCCGGTCCGGACCGTCCACACCTCCTCTTTTCCAATCGAATTTTGATGATCCGAGTCGCCCAATGTGTTCAGAACATGATTTTAAAGGTACCCACAAAAAATCGACAAAAAAATTGATCGAAAATGGCTTGATTTGAACAGTTTTTTAGCTCGGATCATCGAAATTCCATCGGAAAAGATGAGGTGCGGATCAGAATCAAGTCAGGGAGTCCTGACCTGATCCGGACTGTATAAGTATATATGCCTCATAGGCTATTTTTAAGCATGCCTGTATAAGTCTATATACTTAGATACACACTTTCTAGGAAAAGTTTTACCCATTGGACAATGTTTGACATTTGAAAACCTTAGCATAATTCTGTTTCATAGACCTAATAAGACTACTTAATTTTGCCTATGCACATGCATATATACACATACACACACACACACATACATCATACAAGAGAGAGAGAGAGAGAGAGAGAGAGAGAGAGGCCGAAGAGAGAGAGAGGGAGAGAAAGAGAGAGAGGAGAGAAGGCCGAGAGAGGAGAGAGAGAGAGAGAGTGAGTGAAATGTGTGCATGTGTTTGGTCACTTAGGCAAGCCACCTTTAGCCCTTAAGCCTAATAGCTACTTGACACCTCATTTCTAGGCAACTTTAAACATGATCCTAGCCATTTATTTTGTTCTTCCTTGCAAGCAACCCCTCCTAGGACAAGACAAGGCCAATACCCTTCATGATAACCTAGATTTTGAACGTAAATTGGATTGACAAGTCATGGCATGCTTGAAAGGTAGGATTGAACAAAACCATGGAGCAAAAAAATGAAAGAAAGGGAGGGAAGCAGAGGCCGGCTATGAGAGAGAGAGAGAGAGAGAGAGAGACAAATTTTGCTATAAATAGAACCCCCCCCTCATGCCATTTAACTCACACCTTCACCTTTCAACTTCTCTCTTTAGAAATTCATGTGTTATTACTTTGTTCTTCTTGTTCTTAAGTTGTTCTTGAGTTCTTCTTAAGTTCTTCAAGAAACTCATCCAATACCGCCACTCAACCACTCTTTCGATCCAAAAAGGTTTAGTCGTTAGTCAAGAACTAATTTCGAGAGAAACTTTTTCTCTTTCAAAACTACTGAAGCTTTCCGTAGAAAGTCACTCCGTTCGATCTCCAACTTACTTGTTCGTACCTGCCCTACCTCTAAGAACGGTAGAATACTTCTAACCACTTTATGTAAGTATAAAGTTTAGTACATGTAGATTTTTCGTACTCTATAAAACTATATTCACGTTTTGTGTTTGAAATTGTATGAAAGAGAAATAATTGGTAAACTTGTTCTACTAAAAACGCGAAGAGAAATATGAGCATGATAAATAACTCAACTTTTACTCTAAATGGACATATGTTGTTTTGAATTTATCCAAAATAAAGAATAGAATTTGAAAGATAAGAATTTAACGCTTGATTTAAAGTATTCGTATTTTGATCTTAAGGATGGTTATGAGAATGTTTATGTGATTACTAGAATTTATTATTTGATGTGTGATAAAACATAAGTGGTATCCACTCCAAAGATGTGCTTCCATGTGACACTATGCTTTTTATTGTGTGCTAAATATTTGAGTATGACTACGGGATAATATGAGCATGATAGGTAACATAGAGTTGGATGATTGTAACGCCCTGATTTTCGGAATAAAATCGGAGGTATTAAATATAGATTTCTAAAAATTTATTAATTAAAAATCAAAATCCAAAACGGATAATTCTTCCTAACGATTCGTCTATTACATCCTTATTGAAATACTGGAAAATAGTCTTTGTGATAAAAAAACTAAATAAAATAACAGAGCCGCCTTCTAGGATTGATATGGATCCCAAGCGTATTCTGGCTCAGCTCCCACCTCTTGGTTCTCTTCCGCATAAAATTGTTCACCATCAGGATTCTGTGTCTCTTCCTGATTTTCTGCAAAATCTGGCACGGAAGCCAGGCAATCCGTACCTGAGTGAAATAGTTCACCCCGAAGCATAATCCAACCCAACTACCCCTCTTACTTTACAACAAGCAAGCAGCAGGATAATATGAAATACATGATACGAGAAAGTAAAACAGAGATTATTCAATAAATCAATTCATTACTATCCTTTAACCTATCGTGTAATCTAAGATCTCCTCCTCGGAGTCTCTCCTCCCCAACCACTAGCTATGCTCGGTCCCATGAGGTCACTTCCCTTTGCTGTCGCAGATGCACCTAAGTTATGTACCGAATGTGCATCCCAATAACTACAACAAGGGGAAAGCTTATCATGCCTGAATCACAACTAGGGCTCGCCTATCTTATATACCACTTTCACAATCATCACTGGACTCTCGCCAGTTTCAATTCATCACTGGACTCTCGCCAATTTCAATCTCATCACAAATCTCATCACATTCAAAATCTCGCCTGCAGGCATTCTAGAAATAAAAACTTTCCATTTCATCCATTACTTAGCATCGTCTAATATGAACTCTATTCGCATACCACCCCATGACTCTAGGGTCCAATCTAACATATAAATCAATAATTGGTGCAATATACAATTAAATCAAATAATAATTAAAACAACTAACCAACAGTGCAATCACGTAACCTTTTATGAATGGGCCGTTGCCCTTATTCTCGTATGGCCACAAAGTCAATAATGAAGTATAACTTTTATAAAAATTTTAATAAAATATTTTCTAGGCTTTTATTAATTATTTCTAATTATTTAAATTAATTAAAAGCTAATTAAATACATTAATTAAATAAAAATATTAGAATAATTAATCATGACCTAATAAGAGTCCTAAAGGTCCCATATAATCAATTGAGTGTCAAAAGTTGGGTTCGGAGGGTCGATGAATTAATTTACATGCAAACGTTAATTAAAAAGACCGAAAGTGATGTAAATAAACAATAAATAACTAATTATAGAAATAAATGTTGAGCCTAACATAATTTCATATTTGGACAGTGAGGGGTCTAAATAAAATTATTTAGGCATTAATAATAATGTTTAACAAGTCGTAAAGTAATTTTGATTAGAATTACTTTAAAAATAATAATAAATAGTGAATTAAATAAAAAAATATTTAATTTGACAAGTTACTGTAATTGAGATGCAAAGAGTCTGTAAAAATTTAGTTGAGTGTTAAAACGCTAGTTTAAAGGTCGTAACTAATTTTTGTTTATAAACGTTGAACGATAACTAACAAATAATTTAATAAATAGATAATTAAATAAAAAAAATATGACCTTGACAAGTTATGATCTTTGGGGTGTGAAAAGTCTAGGAAAAATAGTTTGGGGGTCGAAAACGATGTTCGGGAGGTCGCAAAACACATTCGAAACGAAACAGAACCTGCCGCAAGGTTTGACCGGGTCAACCTTGCGGCTGAGAGGCTAGACGCAAACTCCAGGCCTGGTTCTTGCGGCCCGAAGGTCGCGGCCGCAAGGTCGCGTCCAGATTCGGTTTTTTTGATTTTGTGCTACGGTTTTGATGCATGGGTTCATTTGGGACGATGGGTTATGCTTAAAAACAATAAATATACTTAGAGGGAGGGTTGGAATGGATTATACTACCTCAAATCGGATCGAATTGGTTTTTGATTGAAACTTGGAAATTTGGGAAGAAGGTTTCGGGTTCTTCGATCGGGAGACTTCGGGACCGAATTGAATGACATTCGGTGATGCTAAGGATTGTAGGAGGCGTCTGGAATGATCAATTCGGGTTTCGATCGAGTCTAGATCACAAACCCACTTTTCTCTCTCTTTTTTTCTCTCTCTAGAACTCCGAGGATTGGAGCTCGATTCTCTCCTGTTTTTCTCTCTATTCTGGACTGATGGAACGTGGTAAGTATTCTAATAAACCCTAGGGTCGGATTAATGGGCATATAAAGGGAATTTTGAGAGTTTCGGTTAGAATTGGATTGAAAGAAGTTGTATCCTAATGGGTTTCGGAATGGACGAATTATAAAACGAAATTATAGTCAGGGAGATGAATTAGAGACCGAGTAGGAGAGCGAGAGATGATAGGATTTTTATGCATGCAATTTAAATAAATAAAAGTAGGATAATTAGGAGTAATCTAATTTTATTTGTATATATATCTATTAGGAAATTATTAATAAGTAATTTTATTATTACAAATCATACTTTTTAACGATATTATTAATTATAAAAATTACGGGTCGTTACAACCTATCCCCCTTAACAAAATTTCGTCCTCGAAATTAAAGAGTACCTTCAGGAGGAAACAGATTCGGATAGTTCACGCGCATAGTGTCCGCTCGTTCCCAAGTTGATTCTTCAATTCCTCGATGTCGCCAAAGGATTCAGACGAGTTGGATGGTTTTACCTCGAATGCACTTCTCACTATAGTCTTGGATTTCTACTGGTTGTTCTTCGAGAGTGACGTCCCCGTTGAGTTCAATGTTTTCCCAATTGATGATGTGGGAAGGATGTGCCATGTACTTTCGGAGCATTGACACGTGGAACACGTTGTGAACTCGGTCCAGTTGTGGCGGTAGTGCAAGACGGTACGCTACTTCTCCAATTTTCTCGAGTATCTCAAAAGGGCCAATGTATCGTGGTGACAGTTTCCCTTTCTTTCCAAATCGGATAACTCCTCTTCGCGGTCTAATCTTTAAGAACACATGTTCTCCAACCTGGAAGGTCAATGGTCTGGTCCTTTTGTCAGCGTAGCTTTTCTGTCGACTCTGCGCGGTCAGGAGCCATTGGCGAATGGTTTGGATCTTTTCGGTTGTCTCTTGAACTAACTCTGGTCCTAGCAAACTTGTTTCTCCTACTTCAGCCCAACAAACTGGTGATCGACAAGGTCGCCCATACAGAGCTTCGTATGGTGCCATGTCTATACTGGATTGATAACTGTTGTTATAGGCAAACTCGACTAGGGGTAGGTGTCGTTCCCAACTCCCTTTAAAGTCCAAAACACAGGCACGGAGCATGTCTTCTAAAATTTGGATTGTCCTTTCAGATTGTCCGTCCGTCTGTGGATGAAATGCAGTGCTGAGGCGAAGGTCGGTTCCCAATGCTTTCTGCAGGCTATCCCAAAAGGTCGACGTGAATCGTGAATCACGATCACTCACAATGGATACGGGTACACCGTGTAATCGCACGATTTCTCGGATGTAGAGTCTGCTGAGGGAGTCCATTGAGTCCGTCATCTTCATGGGTAAAAAGTGGGCGGATTTGGTTAAACGATCGACTATCACCCAAATGGCGGTGTTTGATTGTAGAGATCTGGGAAGTCCTGTCACAAAATCCATGGCGATATGTTCCCACTTCCATCCAGGTATAGGTAAAGGTTGCAAGGTTCCACCGGGCTTTTGATGTTCCGCTTTTACTTGTTGGCAGGTGAGACATGTTGAAACGTATTCAGCTACGTCTTTCTTGATTCCAGCCCACCAGTACTGTCGGCGGAGGTCTTGGTACATCTTGGTGCTCCCTGGGTGGACGGCGAAATTGGAATGGTGGAATTCCTTAAGTACTGCTTCTCGGAGGGTACCGATATTAGGAACAAAAATTCTTCCTTGGAAATGAAGACTCTTATCAGCGTGAATTTCCCACCCAGCTGCTGCTTTTCCAATTGAGAGTTGGTATTTGATGAAATCACACTCTTGCTAAAAGGTTTGGGCTAAAAGGATTTCTCGGTGTAAGGCTGGTGTGGCGACCACGGCGAAAAGACAAGCGCCGGTGCCTTCTGTGGTTGGTTGCAGTTTGAATCTGTTGAGATCCTCCATCATCTTCCATTCTCTCATAGCTAAACTAGCCACGTGTCCTCGGTTCTTGCGGCTCAGCGCATCAGCGACTACGTTTGCTTTTCCAGGATGATAGGACATCGTGAAATTGAAGTCCTCTAAGTATTCTACCCATCTCCTTTGCCTCATGTTTAGCTCTTTCTGAGTAAACAAGTATTTCAAGCTTTTATGGTCTGTGAATACCTCAAACTGCTCTCCGTACAGATAATGTCGCCAAGACTTTAAGGCGAAAACCACTGCTGCTAATTCCAAGTCGTGTGTTGGATAATTCCTTTCATGCGGCCTTAACTGTCGGGATCCGTAAGCAACGACTTTTCCATTTTGCATGAGTACAGCTCCCAATCCATCCTTGGATGCGTCGCAGTACACAGTATACTCTGCATCTCGTTCAGGTATGACCAGTATCGGAGCGCTTGTCAACCTCTTCTTAAGTTCTTGAAACGATTTCTCACATGCTTCGTTCCATTCAAACTTAACTCCCTTTTGGGTTAGTCGCGTCAATGGTTTTCCCAAGATGGAGAAATCCTGAATGAATCTTCTATAGTAGCCAGCCAATCCTAAGAAGCTTCTAATCTCGAACACCAAAGAAGGTCTTTTCCAGTCCATGACTGCCTCTACTTTGCTGTTGTCGACTGCGATTCCTTTTTCTGACACCACGTGTCCTAGGAATTTGACCTCTTTCATCCAGAATTCGCACTTGCTGGCCTTCGCATACAAATGGTTGTCTCGAAGTACTTGAAGGACAATTCTCAAGTGGTCTTCGTGTTCTTTCTCCGTTGGAGAGTATATAAGGATATCATCGATGAACACTACCACAAATTTGTCCAAGTACGGTGTGAAAATTTGGTTCATCAGGCACATGAAAACAGCAGGAGCATTGGTTAGACCAAATGGCATGACCACGAACTCATAGTGTCCGTAACGTGTGCGGAACGCCGTCTTTGGTATATCACCATCTCGAATTCGTAATTGGTGATATCCAGACCTTAGATCAATCTTCGAGAAACAAGTCGACCCTCTCAGTTGGTCGAACAAGTCATCTATTCTCGGTAGCGGGTATCGGTTCTTGATCGTGGCCTTGTTGAGTTGACGGTAGTCGATACAAAGTCGGAGTGTTCCTTCCTTCTTTTTGACAAACAGCGCTGGGGCTCCCCACGGTGAAGTACTAGGTCGGATAAAACCCTTTTCTAAGAGTTCTTGGAGCTGCGTTTTTAACTCTCGTAGCTCTGCTGGAGCCATTCGATACGGGGCCATCGAGATTGGGGCCGTGCCGGGTTGCAGCTCGATGGTGAAATCCAATTCTCTGGGCGGTGGTAATCCCGGTAATTCATCTGGAAATACGTCCTCGTACTCACAGACGACGGGAGGAAGGTTCAACTCCATTCGGTCCGTTTCTTCCAACGAGAGACTCGCTAACCATCCAGCGAGCTTCCTATGCCACTTTGTTTGGTGCGCGTAGGGTGCAGATGGGTCTTGTCTATCCCCCTTAAACTTGAAACACGTTCCATCTGGCGAGTAAGCCGTCACCATTTTTCGATGGCAGTCTATGACAGCTCGGTGTGCAGTCAGCCAGTCCATTCCCAGTATGACGTCAAAGTCCGTCATTTCGATTACTCGTAAATCGCATGTTAACCGTAGGTTCGATACTTCTAATTCGCACCTTCTACAAATTAGTACTATCGGAATCCTACCCCCTAATGGTGAGGTCACATGCTAGTTGTCTTTAAAGGTTCAGTTTCTAATCCAAGTGTAGATACACATGCGGCAGATATAAATGAGTGCGAAGCTCCAGAATCAAATAATGCTTGAACGCATGTAGTATAAAGAGTGAGGGTACCTTGGATTACTGCAGGGTCCATTTCCTCTTCTGTTCCTTGTAGTGCAAATACCCTTCCAGCATTGGGCTGAATTGGCCCGTTCGACCCTCTATTCTGAGTTGGCGGTTGATTCCACCCACCACGAGGCTGGTTCTGTCCTCCGGATTGGTTACCATTCCAAGCCGGCCTAGCTTGGTTCTGATTCTGATTCTGATTCCCAATTCCTGCAGTCCTGACCTGATTTGGCGGCGGTCCTCCATAGTTTCCAGCGCCGTTCAACTTAGGACAATTCCTCCTGATATGTCCCTCCTCTAGGCAATAGTAACAGCGGTGATCTAGGTTTTGGTTTTGGGGAAGAGGGTTGCGGTTTGGTCCAGGATTAGGGTTTGGACCTCGGTTTAGTAGTTGGATCTGGTTTGGATTAGGGTTAGGATTTCGATTGAACCCTGGGTTGGGATTCCTCCAAGCTGGGTTGGATTGTGGCGGTTGTGGGCGAGGGTAGTAGGGTTGAGAGGTTGGGACACTCCTGTTATTAGGGTTGGTGCGGATAGGTCCTCCAACTGCAGGTATTACCTTCTTCTGTTCACTCCTCGTCTTAAAATCCAGGCTTTCACTCTCCATCTTAAGTGCGCATTGCACCACTTGCGAATAGGTGGGAAGCGTCTGCGCCACTACCGCTCGGCGCGTCTCATTGAGTCCCCACTCAAACTTTCTTGCCTTATCATCATCAGTCGGTATGATCCTTGCGCCATAGCGAGACAGTTCTTCAAACCGTGCCGCGTACTGAGTCACAGTCATTGTGCCCTGCTCGAGGTTCATGAATTCAGAGGCCAGTGCTTGTTTGACAGGTGTTGGGAAGTACTTGTCAAGGAAAATTTCCTCGAACCTGTCCCAAGTCATTGCTGCCATGTCATGGGTGTTTTTCATCAGGTCCCACCAATGTTGAGCTTCACCCTGCATCTGATAAGTAGCAAGGGCAATTCGATTGCTGGCCTCCTGAATGTCTAGGGTTTCCAGAATCTTCTTAATCTCCGCCAGCCAAGCTTCTGCAGCTGTGGGGTTAGGCTCTCCTTGAAAGTAGGGCGGGCGACGCTTGCAAAATTCATTCAGTGCCTGGCTCCTGGTCATTGGTCCTCGATGAGCGTGTGGGGCTCCACGTGGGTTCTGGTTGTTTGCAGTCGCAGCAGCGATGAATGCTTACATGAGTTGGAATAGCTCAGTAGCCTCAACTTGGCCATTGGGTTGAGGGCCTCCATTGTTTTGCTCGTTATTCTGGTTGTCTCTGTTTTCCTCCATCTAAATACCGTTGTGTTATAATTTAGTAAGGGGGGTTTGTTATAAGAACATACATATATGTATATTTATTAAATACGTGGAAATAAAACATCATAAGAAACTTTTCTTTTATTAACAAAACTAAACAAACACATCATTCATGCCAAAACACATTACTTAGATGTGTAGCTACCAAAAGTCAAGATAAATCCTACTATCACAATCGTCTTCCTAAAAAAAAATGTCGAGAAAATTCCTACTACCACAATTGGTTTCCTAAAAGAAGAAAAGAACGAAAAAAATGTTGTGCGCGAAATGACCAATAGGTGCTAAAAGAATCGATCAATCGAAAAGCCTAGGGAAATGTTCTGCTAGAAGACTCTGCCTTTCGACGGTGTCCTCAGTGAGCCCGTAGCAACGCCAGGTCACTCGCCATAGTGGTCCCTGCTGTCCTCCATTGGGGTTTGGGTTGTTATAAGGTGTTAGACCGATGGGTATCTCTGCATAGGTGACGTGATCGGTGAAATCGACATTCCCTGAAATGACACGATGTTCCTGCTCGGGACGGCGCCTTGCGACTCGTGAATAGTGGATACGGTCGGTGTAATGCTCTTGGAATGCTCGGGGTACGTCGATGAGATAATATCCATTGTAACATGGGGCTACGATTCTTACTGGCCCTAGGTAAGCGGACTGAGATCGGATCTTGAAGGGACAAGGGTATAGCGGCTCTAGCTGTATGTAGACCCAAGTGCCTGGATCATAACTGGAATGGTGTCCTACCCATGGGATCCCTGCAGGTCGAGTCATACTAGGACGAGGTGGAGGGTCAGCATCTATGACTTCGCACTCGTTGTCGGACTCCTCTATTGGTATGGGGGCCGGAGAAGGCAGAGGTTCCTGCATCTCGAGCCGTTGGCTTGTGAGCCACCACTGTAGTTTAGCATCCATATCCCTTGGTGCGTCTACGGGTAACATCCAGCCATAGTCATCCATCTCTAGATCTTCCAAAAATCCATCCTCATTATCAGTGTCGTTTCCCTCATCTCCTTCCAATTCTGGTTCCATGTTTCCCATCTCTTCATCCTGATCCTGAAAAGGAGGCTCTTCTGGGTCCTCTTCCTCCTCAGGGGGTTCTTCAGGATCCTCCTCTTCCTCAGGTGGCTCCTCAGGATCTTCCTCTTCTTCAGGCGGTTCCTCAGGATCTTCCTCTTCCTCAGGCGGTTCCTCAGGATCTTCCTCTTCCTCAGGCGGTTCTTCGGGATCCTCTCGTGTTCCCATTTCTACCCCCAGGATGTAGCCTAACATTTCTCGTATCTTGTGCTCTTCGACGGTGGAGCGAGTGATGACGTTAAAGAGAGCTGCGATCTTTTGGTGAGCCTGTCTCATCCGATAAAGGGCAGGAAACATTCCCGCTAGGTAGTCATCTCCCATGGGAAAATCCGGGGTGTTAGTCATGAATGCTTTTAGGCTTTCCACTTCAGCAACTAAGTTGGCTGTCTCATCCTCTTCTGAAGTACGGGAAGGGTTTCGGCTTCCGTCGAAGGTAGGGATTGGAGGTTGGTTTTCCATATCCCTATAATGGGAATAATAGGGTTCACTCCTGATGTCAAAACCTGGGATGCTTTCCAGAATCTCACGGATTTCTTGCTCCAGAATAGCCCTTCTCCATGGGCTTGGATTTTGGGCCGTGTATACCTCCCTCTGGTTTGGCGCATTCGCCCTCAGCTGTTGATACTGGCCGTACATTATAGGGAACTCAGCTGATACGTAAGGGTCTCGGAAAGAGAAGTTAGATCCTACAGTGTTTTCCAGGAAATCCTGCAGTCTGCTCCACTCGGCGGCTAGTTGGTCTGCAAGCGTGGGGTCCATCTATAAAAGCAAAGAAATATATTTATCGTTAATTTTCGGTATTTTTCAAATACTATTATTTAAATCTTGTAAGAATATGCATAGTCTATCGTGATCTACCCAATCTACCCAAGGCCGAGGGTTTGAACCTAAGGCTCTGATACCAAGTTGTAACGCCCCGATTTTCGGAATAAAATCGGAGGTATTAAATATAGATTTCTAAAAATTTATTAATTAAAAATCAAAATCCAAAACGGATAATACTTCCTAGCGATTCGTCTATTACAATCCTTATTGAAATACTGGAAAATAGTCTTTGTGATAAAAAACTAAATAAAATAACAGAGCCGCCTTCTAGGATTGATATGGATCCCAAGCGTATTCTGGCTCAGCTCCCACCTCTTGGTTCTCTTCCGCATAAAATTGTTCACCATCAGGATTCTGTGTCTCTTCCTGATTTTCTGCAAAATCTGGCACGGAAGCCAGGCAATCCGTACCTGAGTGAAATAGTTCACCCCGAAGCATAATCCAACCCAACTACCCCTCTTACTTTACAACAAGCAAGCAGCAGGATAATATGAAATACATGATACGAGAAAGTAAAACAGAGATTATTCAATAAATCAATTCATTACTATCCTTTAACCTATCGTGTAATCTAAGATCTCCTCCTCGGAGTCTCTCCTCCCCAACCACTAGCTATGCTCGGTCCCATGAGGTCACTTCCCTTTGCTGTCGCAGATGCACCTAAGTTATGTACCGAGTGTGCATCCCAATAACTACAACAAGGGGAAAGCTTATCATGCCTGAATCACAACTAGGGCTCGCCTATCTTATATACCACTTTCACAATCATCACAATCATCACTGGACTCTCGCCAGTTTCAATTCATCACTGGACTCTCGCCAATTTCAATCTCATCACAAATCTCATCACATTCAAAATCTCGCCTGCAGGCATTCTAGAAATAAAAACTTTCCATTTCATCCATTACTTAGCATCGTCTAATATGAACTCTATTCGCATACCACCCCATGACTCTAGGGTCCAATCTAACATATAAATCAATAATTGGTGCAATATACAATTAAATCAAATAATAATTAAAACAACTAACCAACAGTGCAATCACGTAACCTTTTATGAATGGGCCGTTGCCCTTATTCTCGTATGGCCACAAAGTCAATAATGAAGTATAACTTTTATAAAAATTTTAATAAAATATTTTCTAGGCTTTTATTAATTATTTCTAATTATTTAAATTAATTAAAAGCTAATTAAATACATTAATTAAATAAAAATATTAGAATAATTAATCATGACCTAATAAGAGTCCTAAAGGTCCCATATAATCAATTGAGTGTCAAAAGTTGGGTTCGGAGGGTCGATGAATTAATTTACATGCAAACGTTAATTAAAAAGACCGAAAGTGATGTAAATAAACAATAAATAACTAATTATAGAAATAAATGTTGAGCCTGACATAATTTCATATTTGGACAGTGAGGGGTCTAAATAAAATTATTCAGGCATTAATAATAATGTTTAACAAGTCGTAAAGTAATTTTGATTAGAATTACTTTAAAAATAATAATAAATAGTGAATTAAATAAAAAAATATTTAATTTGACAAGTTACTGTAATTGAGATGCAAAGAGTCTGTAAAAATTTAGTTGAGTGTTAAAACGCTAGTTTAAAGGTCGTAACTAATTTTTGTTTATAAACGTTGAACGATAACTAACAAATAATTTAATAAATAGATAATTAAATAAAAAAAAATATGACCTTGACAAGTTATGATCTTTGGGGTGTGAAAAGTCTAGGAAAAATAGTTTGGGGGTTGAAAACGATGTTCGGGAGGTCGCAAAACACATTCGAAATGAAACAGAACCTGCCGCAAGGTTTGACCGGGTCAACCTTGCGGCTGAGAGGCTAGACACAAACTCCAGGCCTGGTTCTTGCGGCCCGAAGGTCGCAGCCGCAAGGTCGCGTCCAGATTCGGTTTTTTTGATTTTGTGCTACGGTTTTGATGCATGGGTTCATTTGGGACGATGGGTTATGCTTAAAAACAATAAATATACTTAGAGGAAGGGTTGGAATGGATTATACTACCTCAAATCGGATCGAATTGGTTTTTGATCGAAACTTGGAAATTTGGGAAGAAGGTTTCGGGTTCTTCGATCGGGAGACTTCGGGACCGAATTGAATGACATTCGGTGATGCTAAGGATTGTAGGAGGCGTCTGGAATGATCAATTCGGGTTTCGATCGAGTCTAGATCACAAACCCACTTTTCTCTCTCTTTCTTTCTCTCTCTAGAACTCCGAGGATTGGAGCTCGATTCTCTCCTGTTTTTCTCTCTATTCTGGACTGATGGAACGTGGTAAGTATTCTAATAAACCCTAGGGTAGGATTAATGGGCATATATAAGGGAATTTTGAGAGTTTCGGTTAGAATTGGATTGAAAGAAGTTGTATCCTATTGGGTTTCGGAATGGACGAATTATAAAACGAAATTATAGTCAGGGAGATGAATAAGAGACCGAGTAGGAGAGCGAGAGATGATAGGATTTTTATGCATGCAATTTAAATAAATAAAAGTAGGATAATTAGGAGTAATCTAATTTTATTTGTATATATATCTATTAGGAAATTATTAATAAGTAATTTTATTATTACAAATCATACTTTTTAACGATATTATTAATTATAAAAATTACGGGTCGTTACAATGATCTTGTTAGTTTAGTTTCAAGATTACAATGAATGACTATATTATAGTGTACAAGGGTCCTACCGCGGAGTTCTTACATGAAAACGAGACACAGAAACTGAGAAAGTAAAAACATGTCACATAGGATGTGGTTAATGTAAAGACGTGATTTGAAAAAGAGAAATGATATAAAAACCACAATGTGGCCGGACGTGGTAGCCCATTGTGTGGTGTGTGTGTGCGCGCGCGCGGTAACGGGAACCCAGGACAGCGAAACCGTTGTGAGAATACTCGAGAGACTGGAACGGCGGAACTGAGGTTGGGTGTGTAGCTTGGTTATCCGCGTAGAGGAGCCAATGCAAAGTTTTGTGTGCCAATGGGAACCTGAGACGGCGGAACCATTGTGAGGATGCTCAGAAGATCAGAATGGCGGAACCGAGGTTGGATGTGTTAAAAACGATTTTGAAAATGTTGATTTGATAAAGGAAAGGTGAAGATGGTGACATGTTCTACAAAATATCGCGTAGGAGAAACTTAGAAAATCATGGACACCAATATTAGTTTGAATAGTGAATGTGGATGTGTCATTGTTAACTGTTTGTTTAAATATGCATGTACTATGTGAAAATTGTTAACTTTATGATCTATTGTTTGTAAGTTAAAGGTTAGTAGGTATAAATTATTATATTGAGTTTTTGTAGCTCATGGTGTTTACCTTTGGTGACCCTGATATATTATATTGGTGGCGACGCTTGTATAATGTGTCAGACCTTGTAGATGAACATGGTGAACTCTATACATTGGAGGCTTTCGGATCCGAGGAGCTGGCTAGGATGCAGGAGCAGTAGATAGGAACCCTAATTTCCCCTTCCGTGTTTAATAAAAGTACTCTTGTCAGAGTTATGATATAATAACGAGTCAGATTTTATTTAAATTTTCAATAAAAATGTTTATTTAACGTTCCAAAAATTAGGGGCATTACATATATTTTTATATTTTTCCAATGCTTCTTGATATGACAAATGGTTAATCCTAAAAATTAAATGGAAAGTTAAAAAAAAAAGTTACAAAAAATAAAAAATACTGAAAAAAGTTCTGGACCAAAAAGTTCTGAAAAATGCAACCTAAGTTACATAATACGTAGAGGTGCGAGTTTGAAAGCGTCTATTAATCAAACTACTAAAATTTATATGAGCGAGGATTGAATCGCGACTGCCAAGAAAAAATTGATAATTTGAACGGAAAATCCCACTGAACGATTATGCCCATGACAAGAGACAAAAAAGTAGGAGAATTCTGTTTGCTGCACCATTTTTCTAGGGTCATTGTATTTGGATCCTAAAAAATTCTTTCTAGCCTCAAATTTCTCTTCACACTTTTAAAAAAGTTTTTTTTTTTCAAACAATAATAGATGATATTATAGATTCAAGAAGTATTACTTCAATAGGAAACTCTATTCCTTAACAAGGGATCAAGAAACCAAACAGGAGGAGACTCAGTTCAAAAACTACATCCAATTCCAACTAAATCCACCGCTCCAAATAGATGGAGCACTGCAGAAAATAACCAAAAATACCCACACAGGGGTGATAAAAACCCCACAAACTAAGAGAAATCTCTCACAAAGGACACCAAAGAAGAGAACCAGGAAAAAAAAAAGGGTAACGAAAGCGGATGGAATCTGCCGTACCAAAGCAAACTTCATCCACCGACCTAAATCTCCCCCTTCAGCGGGGGGAGGACGCTTCCGGCGACCACGATTTGCAAGGCACTACCTCCAATAGCTGCAGGATACACAGTGGAAGAGGCGGAGGAGGGGCAGCGGAAGGTGGTTTGGGAGTTGAATTTTGTTCACCCTCCACTTAAGAGAGTGAACATTACTCTCCTTCTTATTGGTTGTAATGGTATGTATCCCACTACAAAGTGATGTCATGCTTACCAAAAAGTGTATTGCAGGTGTAAGACCTGCACCATTTTAACAAATAAAAGGGAGGATAATGTTCACCCTCTTTTAAGAAGGATTAACAAAATTGCACTCGTGGTTTGGGGAGGAGGAGGATGGGAGTGAAGGGGGAAGGAGAGAAAACCTTTGAGATCTAGGATCGGGAGATGAAAAAACCACATGAGAAGAAGAAATCCCTCCCCTCCAGTCAACCATTGGGGCGTAAAACCCTGGGGGAAAGGAAGAAAGGAGATGGGGGCGGCGACTTCTTTAGGGCTAGAGAGAGAGACCCGGGTTTTGGTAAAACCACACCCTTAAAAAAGTTTATACAACCGAAAATGTGATTATCTTCTTCCTACGCAAAACCTAATTTTTCTTGTACTCTTTAACGTCCTTTGACTCCCATTCTATAAAACCAAATTGCGAGATCCTTTATGACATTTCATCAATATAAATAACTATAGAAATTTATTTGATTCTTCACCAATTCAAATTCTCAAAATTCGATCAGAGCAAGATAATTGCAACTCAAAGTAATACTACTAGCTAACTGGCCAATAAAGAATCCGCAAAGACGTTAGGCAAAAGTTTTTAAGAAAAACAATGTGATAGACCAAATCGATCGAACTATTGGCAAACTAAGTTTCAATGACTCATCGAATAGTGTATTTAGTGCCCCTAATCCTTTGTTATTTGGGAAACAAAGAAATCACTGGAAGCCATAACCCTTTTGGAGTACAAAGAAGAAAACAAATCTTGCCAAATAACACCTGATCCATAGTTCATAGACAAACCTGCAAGTTCATACCGAGCAAGTTGCTATTCAGCAATTAGTGATGGTACCACTAATTAGATTGAGGAAAACATAAACAAATTAAAGGATTGGGAGGCGGTGATGGTAGGTGGTGACCGGAAAGAAGAACATTTGTTGTCTAACTTTGTTCATAACTTTGGTTGATTGTAACATTGAAATGTGTTGTGTTTTAATTTACTATTTTGAGTGTTCATAATTTTTTTCTTTTGTGCCCAAATTGAGGAAACTTATTTATAGTAACTTTATGGGAAAATTTCTTTTATATCCCTTCGATTTTGACCGAAAATTCAATTTGGTCCTTCACCTTTTAATTTGGACAAATAAATACTTCTACTTTTGAATTGGTTCCAATGTCATTCCTAACTTGGATGTCGTTTGGTATTTGGACGGAAATATGTCATGTGCCCAGCACATGATCTTTTTTGAGGGGTACAATTGTCTATTCCCCTTCCTCCCTAACAATGCACCAGCACAATAGGGCCGAAACATTACATTTAATAACCTAAGGGGGGTAACTGTGATTTTAACATTTTGATTTAAAACCCAAATCGTTTTCACTGTTCCAATCACGCCACTCTCGGCCTGAATTGAATTCTCCATAATTTCTGATTCTAAGCTTTTAAAGCTTGCATATTTAGCAACGTAATATACTTAGAGACGCTAGGAGAGAGATTTTTCCACCTTAATTCGAACCGAAAGAGCAATGAATGGGTTTCGGTAAATTTCAAAAATTTGGAGAAGATGACAGAGAGGGGGACCTCGGGGTGGCCATGGCCTGAAGTGGTGGTGGATTTGTGATGCTCTTTGATGTGTAGGAAGGTTGGAAACCCGGATTCGAGCGGTGGGGTGGTGTAGAACGATAATTCGTTTCCTCTCTCTCTCTCTCTCTAAAACTCCATTGGAGGTGGTGGATGCTTTCTCTCTCTTATCTTTTGTAACTAATTTCATTTGACTGTTGGGTGTTGTGGGTGTGATTTTCGGACCTAAAGTGTTGGGCTATATATAGAGGAGTGAGGGGGATGAGAGAGGAGTAAATGGACAGAGTAGAGAATAATGGGGATGACTAGCTATGGAGGGGCATGCCGGCGATTGGTGGTGGCAGTGGTGGTAAGTGATGGCAGTGGTGGTAGGTGAGGAGAAGGGTGATGGGTGGTAAGGTGTGGTGTGCCGAAATTGGCCAATTTTGCCTTGGAGGAAATGGGTACGGAGTAGGGTGGTGGTGAGGGTTTAGCTGTGGAGGGAAGAGGGAGGAAGGGGAATAGACAATTTTACCCCTAAAAAAAAATCATGTGCTGGACACATGACATTTTTCCGTTCAAATACCAAACGGCATCCAAGTCAGGATGACATTGGAACCAATTCAAAAGTAGAAGTATTTGTTTGTCCAAATTGAAAGGTAAAGGACCAAATTGAATTTTCGGTCAAAGTCGAAGGGATATAAAAGAAATTTTCTCTAACTTTATCCATTTTATAAAAGGGCGCTGCTATTCGCAGCCCTTTATTTTCTCCCATAACCCATTAAAAATTTTCAATTATATTCGACAGTTAGTTACCGAAATTGAGATACATTTTCAGCATCCAATTACCGAAATATAATATTTATTTCAACAGCTATTTAGCGAAAATACATATTCGGCAGTTGTTTACCGAAAGTTGAACATATTTTCGACTTGTAGTTACCGAAATATAATCTTATTTTCAATAGTTATTTACCGAAATGTTATTTATGATTTTCAACAACCACTTGCCGAAATATAGTGGGTTATGGGAGAAAATAAAGAGTTGCGAATGATCGCGCCCTTATAAAATCAGGAGAAGAAATGTGAACGAGAATTATCAAAGCAATGATGCAACGATAGCCTAATTCAAAGACACCTCCTCAATTATCATGTTTTATCAACATCACCCCCTCAACTAAAAAACTCATCAATCTCACCCTCTCTCAACTTTCATTTTCCATCAACTCAACCCCTCCATTCAAATCTGTTAACAAATGTTTTTAACATTTTGGAGGCTGTGACCCAAGACTCGGAACCCGTCGGGCTCCACAAGTTCAAGCCCAAGGCCCACGACTTACGCGACCCAAAGGCCATGAATCAAGTCCTCCAACTGGGCGCATAGGTCCAGACCGTGAAGAAATTTGACACTAGAGCGAACAAGAAGCTGCCGGTGACGACCGTGAATGCCCGGAAGTTGGACAAGGCAGCAAAGCCGGCGCGCGCTAGACAGGGTGGGGCTAGAGGTGCGGTAGGCGATCCAAGAGGTGAGGATCAAGAAGAAGATGAGCCAGGCTAAGAGCCTAAGATGGCGAAGCAGATCAACGAGTTGCCATTGGCGGTGCAGGAGTACGAGAATAGGAATGCAGTGCCGAATCAGATAGTGTTAGGAAGAGGATCCTCAGTGTTATGCTCAGAGGAAAGACGCATAAGTTATGGAGAAATTTTTCAGTGCTGAGTGGGTACCACCTGGCACCTTCTGTGGTACCCACCGGCCAATCACGACACGCCACCTGGTTCTCTTCCCAAGCCGGCCCCAGTAATGTTTCCTTCTCTTTTCCGTCTTTCGTCCGTCAAAAATTGGGGCAAAACCCAAATCTCACCCTCTGAAATTTTTGAAACCCTTTCACATCATATCCTCCCAAACCAAACCACGATCTCCTCTCTCTCTCTCTCTCTCTCTCTCTCTCTCTCTCTCTCCTCCATCTCCGCCACACCGCCCCTACCACCACCGATGCACAACCACCACCATCCCAAGCGCTTTCAGCCTCTCGCCTCGCTGGTATAGGTTTGTAGCCCTAATTTTCTTTGTTCTCTTTTCCTGCTCTTTCACTATTTTGTTCCTTTTTTTATCAAATCCTCACTGCGTGGTACCACCGCCACCATCAGACTCCAACAGTTATCGACCTTTCTCTCTCATAGGTTTCTCTCTCTCATTCCCCTCTCCACTAGTATACCATTTTTTTAATGCAGAGACTATCGTGGCAACAGAACTGTACTTTTTTGGTCGCAACTTGTATTCCTCACAAGTATCCTGAAGTATCTCCTCTTGTGTTTTTGTGATTATGCAGAATTGCAATTTTTGGTATTCCTCACAAGTATCCTGGAGTATGTCCTTTTGTGTTTCTACGATTATGCAGAATTGCACTTTTTTGGTCGCGACTGGTATTCCTCACAAGTATCCTGGAGTATCTCCTCTTGCGTTTTTGTGATTATGCGGAATTTCATTGTATTATCTGATGTCAAGTTTATTAGGTTTTAATGGTATAAAAAGTATCACTCACAATCAAATGTATAGTGTGCTTGGCTGAGCATATTCAAGATTCAGTGAAACGAAAACCTAGTTTCGTATTGACTTTAGATTCAAGTGGTAGATGATTATGCAATATCCCTTGTGTATTAGTTAGACAACTTGATTTGTTCATTTAAGCACTTAATTCTATTTTCAACTAGAGGCCCTACGATTTGATTGCTAAGTTGGTCATGTTCTTCTTGATTTTGAAAAGGATGTTTACTGATGCAAACTTGACATTTTCTGCTACTCCATGTTTATTATGCTTGTTGTTGGTATAAGTTGTTTCGAAATTAACTTTCTTTCATGTTTTAGAAATGGCAGGTAAAAAAGATTATTACGTTGCGTTTGTGGGTAGGATCCCCGGTACTTATGAATCTTGGCTAGCTTGTAGTGAACAAGTGACTGGATTCCTTCATGCTGTGCATAAAAAATATGTGCACACAAAGCTTGGGTGCGGCACAGCGGGTACGCAATAGCACTTGAACAAATACAGTTCCCTCCCATTGATGGAATTTGCTGAAGGAAGTTCAAGGGAAACAAAAACTGAAGTTGGTTACGGACTGTCCACATGTCACGATTCAGTTTATTGTAATATACGTTTTGAAATATTTGAATTATTAATGTTAATTTAAGATGAGAAACGCCCGGCGTGGGCTTATTTGTGTATTTGAATTGTGAATGGTAATTTAAGATGAGAAGAAATGCCCAGCGACGGTTTATTTGTGTATTTTAATTGTGAATGGTAATTTAAGATGAGAAGAAATGCCCGGCATGGGCTTATTTGTGTATTTGAAGACCAACTCCACCATCCACTAGCCCGCCGAGCGCCGGAGGTGGGGCGTAGGGTAGACATTTAAAACTTGATTTCTCTGCCTCAGTGTATGATTTCTGAGGAGAGAAACCTCTAAATTTTTCAGCACAAGCAACTGGATACCTAAGGGGTTATAAAGAAGATACAGAAGGATGTGAACTTGTTTTGCATCATGGAGTCAGATTGGTGTTGTATGGGGCATGTCTAATTGATGTTTTAGGCAGCATATTTACCCAAAAAAAAATGTTTTAGGCAGCCTTAAATCTTGTCTCTGCCGATTCTAGATTTCCCCAATTGCCTTGTTCTGTTATGTACTAGTTGCTAGCAAGGCTATGACTATAGCAGATGTTTGTTCTTTCTTTCTTTTCTGGTTTTCATTTTGTTTGAGCTTGTTTGGACAAGGATATTCCCTTGGTTTTAGTTCTCCTCTGGTTTGGTTGTAATAAGGGCATTCATCTTATCTTTGCTTGTGTTGTAGCCACTAAGACACATTAAGTGCGAAAAGATATGTTGAAATTGAAAAAATTTGTTCTATTAGAGGAAACTTGTTGAGCTTTTGAGTTCAAATTGAAAACAGTCATTCCAAATACGGCATGCGACAAAGATACGGACATAGATACAGACAAGGTGTAGACTTTTCCATATCCAAAAGGTTTCCATACATAATTTCATAGCCAAATAACTTCCATACGACCATAGTTAAGCAAAAAATGAAAATGGCAACCTCTAAGAACCACCAGTTGCATGCCCACCCATAACTCAAAAACATAGATGGAGCAGGGTTATATACAACCTACATTTTACACCATTCACAAAAAGCTACCAGTCCACTACATGTAGCCCACCCATAACTCAAAAACATACGGTGGAGCAGGGTATCCACAACCTACATTTTACACCATTCACAAAAAGCTACAAGTCCACTATTTAGCATTGTCTCCCATTGGATGAACCACCAGTAGTTGCAAAAATCCCTTCCACCTGCTGCAAAAACTTGAAACTATTTCAAACACATTCTTCTTAATCTTCATCCAAACTATAGATATTTGGAGACGTTTGCATCCCCTCAACACCGCTATCCGACAAGCAACTCTATATCATACTCGTAAAATAACCATGTGGGTATTCAGAGAGCTGCATTTGCAAAGGAAATACAAAGAGTTAACGAATTTCTATAATGAACACAAATTGAGATGCAAAACAGTTGAATTCATCATACCAAGTCATTTGGTGTTGCGAATCTTGGAGGTTGCATAACATTTGATGGCAATGGAAAGTCTAACAACAAAACAAAAAGTTTAAATTCCAAGTTAAAAAAAAAAACAAGTTTAAAAAAGTGTAAAGTCGGAATACATAGTTCACCATACCTACTATAAGATTACTATCATTAACATTTTCAGATGTTTTCCTTTTCCTTCTCTTCTCTAAAGCCCCCTTCAGTCTACCATTAGTTTGTCCTTTTTGTCTACGCCGCTGAGGATCCATCACCGGGACATTAGAAACTGGTATAGAAGTGTCCCCAACATCACTTGTATCTCTACATAAAGATGCATTATATATTCTTACTTCCTCGAAAGTCCTATCCATGTTTCATTCTGCAATCTTAGTACTTTCCTCTGAATTCGCACATAAATTCATAAGAGCAAACGATTTCTGCATTAACCTGTTAAGGCACAATGTTTTAGCTGAACTGCCACACTTATCTTGTGCTAAATTAGCATGCCTCTCCATCATGCTATAACTCTGCTTTGCATCTTTCGTCCATCTTTTCAAGATATATTGTTCAAGAATTTCATTGACATCATTCAAATTCAAAACTTGCAATGCATGGCGACACAATAATCCCAAGGATTCAAACCTTTTACAACAACAAGAGATCGAACGATCAACAGGGTTGAACTCTACAATGTATTCTCTATTACCACCTTGCCTTCTCATCGTATATGTTTGGAATGCCCCATTGGGCACGCATCGAAGCACCGATATAGATGTAGTTTGGGTGAACTCATCTTGAACTTAGCAAACATTTTATGAGTGTACACCTTACATGCATGCTTCAAAATGGCACAATCACGCGATGAAATACAAGGGTTTCCACTAGCACACTTGAAATCCTTGATCACCTCTGCCTCACGCATCTTTTCAGCATTTTTTCCATAGTGATCCACAAATTCAGTTAGAGCCAAAGTCTTACATGCCATATGCTGGAAAACATTATTCGTGCTCTCACTTCTTTGACTAGAACTTATATTGCATGAAAACACATCACGACTAAATGCGGGGACCCATTTTTGCTGAAGAGTGTATAATCTTAAAAGCCAAGAATTATCGCCACAATGCCATTTGTCAATCATTTCTTTCCACTTCTCCTCAAAAACCTTTTCATTATCACAATGATACAACAAGAAGTTAAAAGCGTCCCAAAATCCTTCTTGTTGATAGAGACTAGAAATGTTCACTGCAGCATTTTTTGAGATGTGCCACCCACATAAACGATGTTGTGTATTCGGAAACACTTGTGCAATCGCGTTGGCAATTGCGTGATCTTGATCAGTGAAAATGGTCTTCGGTGCCTTGTAATCCATAGACTCGAGAAATGCGTTAAACAACCAAACAAAAGAAGTAGTGGTCTCATCAGACAAAAATGCACAACCAAATAACACATTTTTCCAATAATGATTCACCCCTACAAACGGAGCACATATCAGGTTATATTTGTTTGTCCGATAGGTAGTGTCAAAGACTACAACATCCCCAAAGCATTCATAATCCAATTTGGATATCCCATCTCTCCAAAAAAAATTAGTCATTCGATTTGCCTCATCAATTTGTACGGTGTAGAAGAACATTGGATTCTCTAATTGGATGTGCTTGAAATGATTCATTACACTCTGACCATCACCTGCTTCAATCCTCTTCTATCGTTCAACTTGCATAAAATTATGACAATCAGAGGACTCCGTGTACCCAATACTTTTATAACCACCAGATTCATTTAACATGTATGCATAATTTTTGCTCACCCTTATACCAGCATCAGCCGTGGATTTGATAACACCCTTACTTGTATCATGTATTTTACGTGCAGACCTTAGCACATGTCTTTGATCTGATTCAATCAAAGGGTGATTATGCTCAACCACTTACTGACCGATTTCGTAGACTCCATTTTCCACTTTAAAAATAACTCGTGCTCTGCAGCCACATCTACTATCTAGCCGGGTACACTTTTTTTCTTCGCTATGATCACTAAATTCTCTGAACCCCTCTTTTGAACATACATAAGTACGTCGAATCACTTCTTTCGTGCCTCTTTTGTAACTTAAATCATCTCGCCAAATGCTAAAACCCATATCAAATGCATATCTATTGTACATGTCATAAGCTTCTTGATCACTATTAACCTTCATTCCAATTTTTAACTCAAAACATGCTTTTTGAGACATTAAAAAGCCATCTGCGTATGGAATAAAATTGCCAACAAAGAACCAAAACACTAAGGATACATCCAATAAAAAATTAAGGAGACAAACATATTAAGTCCAACAAAGAACCACATTCTATTACCCCTTATTATATTAAATTCATAAATGGAGGGCAAAGATTAAAAAAACATACCCCTTTCTTGATTTGATCTTGGTGTTTGGTCCACCTCAGTTGTAGGTGGTTCTTCCTCCACTGAGTTCATCTCTTGATTTATGCTTCTTTCTTATTCTGAGCTGGATTTGTATTTTTCCATGATATGGGAGAGAGAGAGCGAGCAATTGGGGATTCCGTGTATTTTAGGGATGGCAGAGACCGAGAGAGATGAAATGGGTTTCAAAAATTTTGGGGGGTGAAATTTGGGTTTCCCCCCAATTTTAGACAGAAGGAAGACAGAAACTTTATTTTGACCAGCGTGGAAAGAGAAACAGGTGGGGCGACGTGATTGGCCGGTGGGTACCAGGTAGGGTGCCAGGTGGTACCCACCTGGCACTGAAAATTTTCTCCAAGTTATGGCATAAATAGATTTTTTTTTTTTTTTTGTAGCGGTTTGGATTTTGGGGTTTGTTGTTGGTTGTTTTGGTGTAGGACTTACATACCAAAATATATATTTTCAAGTCCAAAACCTAATTTTAACATAACAAGGGCTAACTTATATAGTTTTTTCCTTTGTTTCTATCCAAAATTTTAACGGAAGTGAGTGGAGGGATGGGGTTGATGAAAAATGAAAGTTGAGCGGGTGAGGTTAATGAGTTTTTTAGTTGAGAGGGTAATGTTGACAAAACGTAATAGTTGAAGAGGTGTCCTTAAAAATAAACCAAACTAATTAAATAATGAGTGGTGTGTGAATGGTACCTCATCGGAAATGACGAGCAAAGTTGCAACGACATTTTGGAGCCAAATAGAGTCGAGGATGACTCCAGACAAAAAATGAAGCTTCCCTTTCTTATTTAGGTATTTAGGGGGCAAGTAGAGATCATGATATGGATGCTATATGAGCATCTTCCGCCGAATTCGGAGGTGCCATGGTGCACTCTTGTGTAGTGCGCATTTAGGGCATCAAAACGACATCGTTTTATTGTCAAATGAAGCCAAACACAAAGCCTCAAAACAACGCCGTTTTGAGCATCTAGGTAAAAAGAAGGGGGCGAGCTATTTGCAATCACAAATTTCTTATACGTAACATGTTCTAAAATTAATTATTTTTGGATAAAAATGCCCTTAAAAAAAGGGGTCGGACTATTTGCAACTGCAAATTTGCTATATGTAGCCAATTCATAAGAAGGAATCCAAAAATTTCCTCTTATGAATTGGTTACGTGTAGTAAATTCGCAACTGTATTTAGCAGCTTTCTAAAAAAATTGACAAAAATAACCCCAATGACATGACGTGGTTTTAGGATGATAAATCATCTTCCTCCCCACTCTTCTTCCCAAACCCACCTCCAACCCTAATCAACATTGTGATGAACTCCGGCATCAAAGGAAAATGTTGGGCTAGGGATGCTCCACGTACAGCTGTGGCTTCTTACTCTTTATACATATCTTCAGTATGGTAATAGATTTTGGAATCGGAATCCCAAGTTCTGCTAGAGAGAGAAGCCCATGCTTGGGTGATCGTACGGAAATGAAAGGAGATTTGCAAAGGCCTAATTCGTTGTCTTATGCAAATTCAATTTCATTGCATTTATACATTAATATCTTACTAATTGACAAGAAAATGGTTCATTTTTTGTCCATCTGGTGCACCTCTCTCTCTCTCTCTCTCTCTCTCTCTCTCTCTCTACTAAAATGTCGATGATGAGCTCCGGCGGGTGCTGCAGCTGCAATGCTGGGGTTTATGTTAGGGCTCAACGGACGCAGAGGTAGGGCTCAACAGACGCAGAGGTGGAGAGTTTTCATTTCTCTTCCGACGAACCAGTCCCATTGCACATTTTCCAAATGCGCGACGTTAACCGCGCATTCATGAAATGTGTTATACGAAAGCATGACGCATTCTGAAAATGCATTTTTACCAAAATAAAAATAAAAATGACACATCTTTAAGATGCATTATAGAGTATTCATGTATTAGAATCCGAACTTTTCAAACATTTTCGAGTTTTAAAATCCGAAATTTTCTAATTTTTTCAAGAATGTGTATCCGAATGCCATCAATTTTTTTTTGAAGGAGGTGGTGATGGCACGTCTAGTGTGGTCCGGTGCAAGCCCCATTTCACCATTGGACAAAACTCTGATTATTGAATACTTGCCGACAAATCGTGGCCGTGTGGTGTGGTGGCGGTGAATGGTTGGGAATAAAACTGGTGGTGCAAGTGCGGCGTCGTGGTGGTTATGGAGGAAGAGAAGCAGGTGTGTGGCGTGGTGGCAGAGAGGAGTTCAAAATTTGGGAAAAAAATTAGGTTTAGATAGGGAAGGGTATTTTGGAAAGTTCATGGATATTTGTTAGGTTGCATTTGGGAAATTGTTATAATATTTGTGAGTTAAGTTTAGAACAGGCTACCTTTAGAAAATTTATGGTTGTAAATAGCTCGCCGGGAACAAAGTTTGCCCCAAATCTTCACTGCAAAACTCATCCCCCTCTACTCCAACGACCTCCTGGACTCTTCTTCGGCGTCGTCCCCGTTTTCTTCTCCTACGTGGTCAAAACTTCAGTGTGCATTTTATTACGATTGTCCCCCATCACAAATACAAAACCTTCAGGAACAAGTTTCAAAAATCTAAATATGTATCACTTTTCGGCACAATGTGGAAATTTTGCAAAATCTTAACACACCTGAAGAAATGGAGGTCATTAAACATCACAACTCATACTCCCTCAAATCATTGTTTTTTTATTTTTTTATTGTTAAAAGCCCCATTTTTTTTTATCTGTCTCCATCTTCAATTTGTGAAAATCCCCAGATTTTTAAGTACAAACCCTAATCTGGAAAAAGTCAATTTTTTAGAACAAACCCTAATTTTCGACCCAAACTAGGGTACAGAAGGGGTGGTGGCGTTGGTGATCGGAAGATCCAGAAGTGGTGGAGGGTTGGTTCATAGAGAGAGAGAGAGAGAGAGAGAGAGAGAGAGAGTTGAGTTGGGGAAATGAGTTTTGGGTTCAACGACTGAGGAACTTGCCGGAGAAGAGAGGGCCATTGAGTTTTGCCCGATGAAAGTGATCAAGTCATCTGGGTTTGAGAATTTTTTTTGGCTCAAAACGGCGTAGTTTTGAGGCTTTGTATTTGGCTCCATTTCACACCAAAATGACGTCGTTTTGATGCCCTACACCCGCACTACACTGTGGTGCACCCCTGCATCCATCTTCAACCATATTTTATTTTTTCATGGGAGACTTAGCAAAAAATTCCTCATATTTATATTTTTTGAGCTCAAAGACAAGCATCTTTTGCAATCAAACTACACAGCGGTGCACTATAGCACCCCTGATCCATCTTCAACCATATTTTACTTTTTCATAGGATACTTAGAGAAAAATTCCTCATATTTATATTTTTTGAGCTCAAGGACAAACACATTTTACAATCAAACATAAGGACAAATATATTTTGCAACCTTTTGCAATCAAACATAAGAATAAATGTGTTGCATGATTAGTAAAATACACTTTTTGCAGAACTAGTGAAAGCTCACTAATAACTGAAAGTTTGTGAAAATGCCTAAAATCCTAACATATCCTATGAAAGTAGCTAAATCCTAAGGTACCCTATGAAAGTGTCTAAAATCCTAGGATATCCTATGAAAATACTTAAAACTCTAAATCCTATAAAAGTGGCTAAACTACTAAAATTCTATAATAGAAAAGTGCACCCTAAAATCCTATAAAAGTACCTTAATTTTAGGGTACCCTATCCTAGAGTACCCTACATCCCTACCCTAGGGTAATTTTTCCATAAAAACATATTTTGCCCTTGTAGCTCAATAACTCAAAAACTTGAAGCACCTCCACTAAAAACTACGAAATATTTTAATAGCGTCATTTCCCTAAATAAAAACTATTTTATCATACTTACAGCTAATTTTCCCTTTTTTTCATTTTATTCTACATATCTTTATTTTGAAGAATCTCTTCCCACCAATCATACTTCATTTGAGTTCTTCAAAATTAAGACCCACACTATTCATTCTCTATAGATAAAGAACCATTCAACAAATGAATTGTAACGCCCCAAATTTTGGAACATTAATAAAAACATTTAAAAGACAATTTTTCTATGAAAATTTATAGATTTAATACATCACTGTTTCAAAAGCAGAAATCATCATATTACAACCATATCGAATTAAGTTTAAGTAGCCGAATTTGACCAAATATTACAATTCTCCAAACAAACTTTGAAGCTTTCAAAACAAAGTTGACTTAAATTAAATTAGAGCGACTACGCATACGGAAACCAAGGTTCTTCGGCTCCCTCCTCAGTAGCGTTGACTCCAGTCGGATTGTACGACACTTATGTTCTATCTTCAGTACCTGGAGTTCAAGTTACCAGGACAACATAGTACCGTGAGCGATGACGCTCAGTAGCCAAAATCCATCCGAAACCCATAACTTACAAACAAAAGCATGTATAATACTGTTAAAGTAAGAACAATTAAAGTAGCAAGCGATCAATTTTAAATTACTAGCCTTTAACTTAGTGAAATCTAAAATCTTAACCCTTGAGAAACATCCTCCCATGTTAACCACTACGACTATGGCCACTCGTGATATCGCTCCCCCTTGCTTGCCCTAACCGGGAGCCTCGATGAAACGGCCTAAGTTATTTACTTAGTTGGAGTCATCGGCTGCCTCGCAAGGATGAATTCCCCAGGAAACTAACTGTAACGCCCCGCCTTTTCGGGGGTAAAATAAAATAATCCTTTAGGAAAATTTTGCTAAATAGATATGATTTTCCAAAGTAAAGTTTAAATATTACAAACTCACGATAGATTTGGTGATTCAAAATTCATTAACTTCAGAGCCGACTCTAGACTTGATACAGATTCCAGGCATACTCGATCTTCGTTCTTGATATTCTTTTCGCTTCGATCTGCATCATCGTTGAATCCCCTCCATTGAATCCTGCGCCCTCTGGCAAATTGATCGCCGAAGCAAACGATTTGCCAGGATACAGACGTATCCGTGAGGGATAAATCACCCAGTAGAATAATCCAACCCAACTACCCCTCTTACCTTACAGTTAGCAAGCAGCAGCAGAATAATAGTAATGCGATAAAGTAAAACAGAGTTTGTTCCACATAAACCAGTTTATTACTGTCCATTTAACCTGACGTGTAATCTAAGATCTCCTCCGCAGAGTCTTTCCTCCCCAACCGCTAGCTATGCCCTGTCCCATGAGCTCACTTTCTTTTGTTGTCGCGGATTGCACCTCAGTTATGTACCTAGCGTGTATCCCTCTCATTACAACAAAAGGAAGCTTATCATGCCCGAATCATAACTAGGGTTCGCCTATCTTATGCACCACATCACAATCATCACTGGGCTTACTTTGCCAGTTTCAATTCATCACTGGACTCTCGCCAGTATCAATTCATCAATCACCACTGGGCTTACTTTGCCAGTTTCAAACCATCACATATCTCATCACATCTCAAAATCACGCCTGCAGGCATTCTAAAAATAAAACTTTCCAATTCATCCATTATCTAACATCGTCTAGGTGAATTCTATTCGCATACCACCCCATGTCTCTAGGGTCCAATCTAGCATTCAAATCAGGTATCGATGCAATATACAATTAAATCAATTAATAATTAAAACAATTAACAAGCAATAAAATCACACAACCTTTTATGAATGGGCCGTTGCCCTTATTCTCGTATGGCCACAATGTCAATAATAAAGTAGAACTTTTATAAAAATTTTAATAAAATATTTTCTAGGCTTTTATTAATTATTACAAGGTAATTAAATGAATTAAAAACTAATTAAATACATTAATTAGGTAAAAATATTGAAATGATGATCATGACCGCGATGAGAGTCCTAAAGGTCCTACGCAACATGTTTGAGTGTCAAAAGTTGAGTTCGGAGGTTCGCGGGATTAATTTACATGAAAACGTTAATTAAAGTGACTGAAAGTGAAGTAAATAGAAAATAAATAATTAATTATAAAAATAAATGTTGTGACTGACATAATTTCATCTTTGGACAGTAAGGAGTCTAAATAAAATTATCTGGGCATTAATAATAAAGTTTATACGATCGTAAAGTAATTTTGATTGGAATTACTTTAAAAATAATAATAAATAGTGAATTAAATAAAAAAAATATTTAATTTAACAAGTTACTGTAATTGAGATTCAAGAAGTCAAAAAAAAAATTAGTTTGAGTGTTAAAACGTAGGTTGAAAGGTCGTAACTAATTTTCGTTCGAAAACGTTGAACGATAACTAATAAATAATTTAATAAATAGATAATTAAATAAAAAAATATGACCTTAACAAGTTATGATCTTTGAGGTGTTAAAAGTCTAGGAAAAATAGTTCGGGGGTCGAAAACAGTGTTCGGGAGGTCGCAAAACACGTTCGAACCAAAACAGAACAAATCGCAAGGTCTGACCGGGTTGACCTTGCGGTGGAGACCTCTGCCGCAAACTCCGCGTCTGGTTCTTGCGGCACGAAGGTTGCGGCCGCAAGGTTCGTAACAGATTTCGTTTTTTTTTGTTTTTTTTGGTTCGGTTTTGATGCATGGGACCATTCGGGCTATTGGGTTATGCTTAAAAACATTAAATATAATTATAGGAGTGATTGGATCGAATTATAATACCTCGATTGGATCGAATTGATTCTCAAACCGAAACTTTGAATTTGGAGAAGATGAATTCGGTTTTGACCGAGGGGGGACCTTGGGATTGAATTGAGACTTGCTTGGGGATGCTTTGGATTGTAGAAAGTGGTCGGGATGGTTGAATTGGGTTTCGGTGGGTCGTAGCTATGAAACCCACTTTTCTCTCTCTTCTTTTCTCTCACTAAAACTCCATGGATTGGAGCTTCAATCTCTCCGATTTTCCTCTCTATTCTGGACTAGTGGGGCGTGGGGAATTATGTGGTATGCCCTAGGGTCGGATTTGATGGGGTATTTATAAGAGGATTTGAAGAGGGTGATAAAATTGAGTTTAATTAAAACTCTATCTCTTGGGTTTCGAGATGGACGAAATTGGGACGGAAATATACTCAGGAAAGAAGTAGGATTTGAGTAGGAGAGTGAGAGTTATAGGATTTACATGCATGCAATTTAAAAGAATTAAAAGTGGGATAATAATGCTTAAATTGATTTAATAGTATATATCTACTAGATAGATTATAATTAAGATAATTATTACAATTAATACTTTTTAAATGATATTTTTAATTATAAAAAGTACGGGTCGTTATAGTTATAAGTTGAATTAAAAGTTTACTAAACTAGTTTTAGTCACGAAAAAATTAATCTAGGTTTTTTGTTTAATCTAATCGCACTTTAAAATAGTTAATCGGTTACTAGAGATTATTTGATTAAAAATAATTTCTTTATTCAAAAAAAAAAAAATAGGGCAAAAAATCCGGGTCGTTACACTAACCGCAACCACTGGGCCCACAAGGAACTAACCATGACCTTGGGAGTATATAGACCATAACCTGGTACTATAATACATATCACCCTTTTATCTCCTATTCAAAAAGAGCGATCACACAATGCCATATTCTAAGGTTTCGAATCGACAATCAACTACCATACCTTGGTCTCATTTCTCTTCTTCCAAACTGGACTCTGTGGATAACCTCCAACAGATCCGGATTCATTGGATAACCTCCAAGAATCCCATTAAACATCATTCCTCTGGCTAACCGCCAATCACATCATCTCCTATCTTCCGATTTTCTTTAACTTAAAAATCGTCTATGTGATCTTCTATCTACGTACACCAATCCCCAATGAAACTAATGTCCATTCTAAGTTCTCGTGAAATGACCAAGTAACATGTTATACCTTACTGTAAACAATATCCAAAACATATACGGAGAACTCGAGCAAATAACAACGTAACATGAGAAATATCAGAGCATTCGTGTAGACTACCATTTCATAAAGTACTCTTTGTCGTTTCATACATTACTCCACAAGTTCTCGAACCTAATTACCAATTAGTGTACTTTACCAGTAGCTACCATTTTCGTACACTTATAAAAACTAGTATCAAGACTTAGACAAAAGAAAAGGACAGCTAGCTTAATTATTGAATAAATAAAAGCTTTGTCAAATGAGTACACAACTTAGTGGCTGGATATATACTTAGATCTTCATTCTTTAATCCGAAAATGCATTACTTATTCAACAGTTGATTATTGCCATGGAAAAGAATTTGTGTTCTCTTCTTTTCTTTTTCTTTTCTACTTGAGCTCAATCAATCATATACCGTTCACACTGTTCATTTCATTAAACGCTTCCACGAGTATTCAAACTTTACATCATCAACTATACACACGTAAAATAAATATACTTAGGGAGATAGAATTTAACTACCTCTCGTCCGGCGAAATGATTTACGGAGAGGTTCGGAGTGGCGACGGAGCTCCGTACGTGGTGGTGGAACTACGGGGTGATGGTGACCCGACTCGTAAGGAGTGGAGCTCGGGGTGGTGATGGAAGTAGTGGCTCGGTTGGTGCTTGGTGGTTCGGTTGGAGGTGGAGGAGGTGGGAGGAGTCGAGCTACGATGGTGATGGCAGGAGGAGTGGTGGCCAGAGGTGGCGGCAATGGTGAGGAGGTGGTGGTGATGGCGACACTCTCTCTCTCTCTGCCGAATGGTTGAGGCTGGGAAAACAGAAATGAAAAGAAAGAGGAGGAAGGGTTATTATAAAAAGAAAGGGCTGGATTTTGCATGAAGAGTTTTACCCAAGGGGTATCAATGTGGTGTCTAAAGGGGAGGGAATCAAGGAGGAGATGGGGGATTTTGTCTCCCCTCACTCGGCCGAAATTTTAAGAAGGGGGAAGGGTTTGATTTGGTCCGGCGCAACACAAGCACACAAGAAAAAAAAATGCTCATTGGGTACGCGCGCGCACGATCGATTATGGATATAAAATTGGTGTGACGACATAAATAATTTTCCGTATAACTAACGAACATAAATTATATTAGCAAATAAAAATTGCTACTCAAAAACTCAGACTGTTACATGAATAACATGGTGGAGAAAATTGAAGTTTAGCTTACTTTGAGCTCTGTTTTGAGTGGGTCCCACATGTCTATGTGGTCAGACTCACATACTATTGTGTTTGTTTTTGTATAGAGAGTAACATCAAACACTAAGTTGGCTAAATCAAATAATGGTGAATGAGAAATTGACAATAAAAGTGTCGCTATGAACATTGGTAGATGAGGAAAATAAGCTTAGTCTCACATTGGTGTGGCAACTTCGAATATTTTGGTATTCATACCCCCAAGTTTTACATAAGGGCTTGGGACCTTGGGCATCCTAGTTTTGAAGGGGGGAGAGGACATGGATATTCGGAAAAAAAAAAGGAAAAATGACGGTCAATGACGTGTTTTGATAATTAATACCCGTTAAAAACATTTACAGCATTAACAATTATTTTTAACATGTACTTGGCCGGTATTAATTATCAAAACACGTCCTGGGCCGTCATTTTCCGAGAAAAAATATGGGAAATTATCAGCTGGTCCCATTTTTTGCCTCCTATCCCTTCCAAACCCTTTTTTGTAATGCTATCCTACCCATACGCTTTTTTAAGATGCTTTTACTATTTTACCCTGGTCACTTTTTACACACCTAAAATTCACGCCCCTTTGAAGAATTCACGCCCCAAGAATTCATACCCTCAAGAATTCACACTTCCCAGAATTCACACCCCCAGAATTCACGCCCCCAGAATTCACACCCCCAAAATTCACTTATTTGCAGAATTTAAACCCCTTTGCAAGAATTCATACTACCAGAATTCACATGCCTTTTCAGAATTTACACACATTTGCAGAATTCAAACGGTTGAAAATTTCTACCCAAATAAAAAATTCACACATTCGAAAAAGACAGAATTTACACCAACTTAAAAATTCACACGTTCGGAAAATAAGAATTGACCAGATAACTTTTTAAAATTGCTTCTAGTCATTCTACATATATAAACAAGTGCATAAGAAAAATAATAAACTGCATCTACTGGTTCTACTTTATAGTAATAAACATAACCAAAGATTTTCAAGGTTAATCTCCGAAAACCACCGTGTCTCAATGGCCCCCATTAGCAGCGTTCACAATGAGGTGAATTCTGTTTTCGATACGTTCTATCCATCTTCGTAGCCAAGAATGGCGCTGTGCTCCATCAATCCATGATCGGAAAACGACGTTGTCCGGAGCACGAATCCAGAATTAACATCACCAAATTAAGAATTCACCCAAAAAAATAAAAAAAGATAACCTCCCCTGCCTTCCGCTAATTCTTCCCTTTCTCCTTTCCAGGTTAATTATAGCTGCATCATACTGTTTATACCCATTTTTGGCACCACGGATCGGACTAGTCGTGATTGAATTTTTAATTGCTCCCTTAATTCATTGGGGCCGAGAGCTGAGTAATTGGTTGTGTAAATCTTGAGCCATGGGTATTTTCCATTTGGGCTCAAGAAACATAGCCCATTTGAAGAACGTTGCCCATGATCTTTTGGGAAGCTAGCCCACGGTTGGGCCAATGAAGAAGAGAAGGGCAGATTTAGCCCAGGGAGCAAGACCCACGGTTTGACCCATTGAGGAAACATTGATTTGGCCCACGTGATGAAGTCCACAATTTTAGGCGACAGTTATCACCTAATGGCAGTTGATATTTTGAAATTTCAAAAGCCAATTGACTTAGTCAATTGGCCATGTGTCGAATTTACCATAGGAGGGAGATCATGGGTAGTTATTGCCACATCACCCATGACCCTTTAACTGTCAAAGAGACTGCCCACTACCTTACATGCATGAAAAGTGGAGCAGTCATGGGACACATATCAGCTTGTGGTGCAAAGTTGAGGCCTGAAGCAGCTTGTTGTTTTGCCTATAAATACAAGTTCACAAGATGAAAAATGAGTCCAACACCAATCAAAGCTCAATGCTTACAAAAAAATTCCTATTTTCAGCAAAGTAGACTATCGAGTACCTAGTATTCACCCCCATTCAAACTCACTTCATTAAGTAGTTTGGATCTTTTACTTTTCCTGTACAAACTTTATTATCCCGGAGTAATAAAGTTCACGTTTTACGTTCCATTTCCTATACGACTAGGAAATTTTAAGTCCACAACCGTGTGACAAACCATGAACCTTATTGTGGTCTTTAACCTTTGGGTCACACGCAATTGCTTACAAGTTAGAAGTTAAGATTCACGGGTATCTTCATTAAAAGTTAGGCGCTACAAGTCTTGGCATGCCTGTGCTCAACGCATTCACTCCTGTTGCAAAAAATGAGAGTTTTCATTGGCACGCCGGTGGGACCCTAGTCGTTGAAAGGTTTCAATCATGCCAGCGAAGAAGGCAACAGTGCCACCACCACAAGCTGATCCACCGCTGTCTAATTCTCCAGGCAGCCTTGAAGGAGTTGTTGTTGACGTACCATTGCTCGAGGAAGCCGTTCCTCAAATCAGTGCACGAGATCTCAATGACGCCACGGATAGCGTCAAGAATTACATGTTTTTTGCAGGACAGGAGATTTCTCACACTGTGTCACAAATGATGTCTCAATCCATAGAGCCTTTGACTCTAGCAATCAATAATATGATTGCCACAATGACAAAGAGGCTGCCACTCGTCCCTCAGCAACAAGTTCTACCACAGTTCGGAGTTTTTGGCAACGGCCATGAACAGACAGGTCTGAAGGACTCATTGCCGCCACCACCACAGGTGTTTTATCAAGCTTCCTTGTCAAACAGTCTTGCGCCGGTAGGAGGAAATGGCAAAGGAGTGGCTATTGGGAAAGAACCGACGCCTCCAATGAACAAGGAACAAAGGGCCGTTTGGCTGCAAAACCCAAACAAGCCTGAAAAGACTGACAAAAGGCCTCCTCACGGAGGACAAGGTGCTGCTAAAGACAAGAACGTTTCTCACGCTCATTCAATCCCAGAGACTCGGGGGGCAGGCCCAGGCATGAATCTGTAGGCACAGGAGGCAGGCCCACGGCCGCCTCCGATGCCAAACATGATTGAAAGAGATCAAGTCCTGGATTTGCTTCAAGAACAGTTAGGGTCTAGATTCAGGCCTGTGGGCAAACCCATGTACATGAAGCCCCACACAGAGGAGGTTGATGGAGAGCCTTTTCCCAAGGGTTATCGAGTCCCTGAATTTCAAACTTTCACAGGGGAAAATATGCAGTCCATAGTGGAACACATTGCCTGATTTCAGGTGCAGTGTGGGGAAGTTGGAACAAATGACAAACTTAAGTTAAGACTCTTTCCGAATTCCTTGACTGCAACGGCCTTCACTTGGTATGTCAACCGGCCGCCCAATTCTGTTCAGACCTGGGCCCAAATCGAAGAAATGTTCCACCAACAATTTTATAGGGTTGAACCAGAGATAACGATGACAGATTTGTCTCGCTATCATCAACTCCCACAAGAAGGCGTGGAGTCTTACCTCTCCCGATTCAAGACAGCACGTTTCAAGTGCAAGATCCCTTTGCCCGAGGCCGAATATGTGCGTTTAGCACTGAACGGCCTGGACTTTGAGTTCAAGAAGAAGTATCATCATGCAGAATTTTGAGACCTGTTTGAATTGTTTGCAAAGGCCTAGCGTTATGAGAAGCTTCTGGAAGAGAAGGATAGAAAGGCAGCTTCGAAGGGGACGTACTATCAAGACCCTAATTATGATGTTGCTACGATTGAGACCGAGGCTAATTTTGATGATGTTGATGTGGCTGAAATCATCAATAGAAGGCCTTATGTCTACAAGGCCTTCGTCAAGACGGAACCTACGAAGCAAATGGTCCAAGAAGCGTCTAATAGGCCTACCAAGGCCTACACCTTTGACATTACCAAAACGGAGGCTATTTTTTATCAGCTATTGACAGACAAATTATTGAACCTGCCCTTTGGCCACAAGATCCCGGAATTGGACGAGCTAAAGGGCAAGGAGTATTGTAAGTACCATAATTCTTGGAGTCATTCAACCAATAATGGTTTTGTGTTTAGGAATGACATTCAAGATAAGATTTACCGGGGAGAATTCAAGTTTCCCGAGAAGGACAAGCAAGCTATGGGTGTGGATGGCAACCCATTCCCTTCCGGCCTAAGTGCAAGCATGGCGTCGGTGACTACGAGGTCCATGCCTAGAACCATGCCAAGGCCTAAAGTAAGCTTGGGGGCACCGTCAAGAGCAGCATTCAGGCCTGAATCAAACAAGTACTGGGATCCATATTATGAGGAAGACTTCACTCCTAAAAGGGTGAGGAGGTTTGAAAGGAAGAAGTCTTGTTAGTTAAGGCCTGAAGAAGTTAGAAAACCATTAAAACCAAGTTGTTCTTTGGTTTGCACTGAATGTGGGCATCATGCTGTTCCATCCAGACCTGTGTTGAAAAGCATAATTGTGGGCAGAACTGAAATCAGGTTTGAGGAGATTCGCATGCCTAAAGAGAAACAAATCAGGTGGGAATCGGTCTTCAGCAGAATTCAGCCAGGTGTGATGGAAATAAAAGACGAGCTCAACAATCTCAGAATTTCAGCCCCATCCGGAGGAAAGCCTAGGACTATTAAGCCTCATGTCACTCCTCCAAATGAGTGGCATAGGGTTGAGCATCCTAAGTTCCTTGCTCCGCAGCCACCATTGTCTCGATCTCAGATAAGGCACCGCCAACGGCTTAGGCGGCAGATAGAAGGGCTCGAGAAGGGCTAGATTCACCTGGGGACGTGATGGACGTAGACAATCCCAACGGGAAAATGCCGATGGAGTCAGTTACAGAAAACTTGAAGGATGAATCAGCCAAGCCGAGGCATGAACACAAGCCTTTGGAGAGAACTTACAAAAAGGTTGTTGTTGGCTCATCTTCAGAGCAAGGTTCTCGGCTTGAAAATAAGGCCTTACTAGAAAAAACCCTTGAGGAGGCTAGGATTAAGCCCCTTCCAAGGCAGGTTACTTTGATGAAGAGAGGCATTCTTGAGCCAAAGAAGCAGGACTCGGGGGGTAAACCACGTGTGAACCCACAGGCCAAAGAATTCAGGCCTAGATAGACTTCGAAGATGCAGTGCAACATGGTTGTTTTCCTCGAGTTAGAAGTGAAAGACAACAAGCTTACTGCTATGGAAGGTGACATGGTAGAGATCGGCGAAATCGTTGAAATACTGAAGGAGTTCTTCAATTCAGACCTGAATGGAGGTGGGCCTTCGGTGGCAATCTTGAAGGACTTGGATGGGGATAGTACGAAAAATCAAGCTGCAAGCATGATATTCGAGAAGCCAATCCCTAAGATGACAAAGCATATCAAGCCTCTATATATCTCAGGATATGTGGATGTAATGCCAATTAATCGACTCCTTGTCGATAATGGCTCAGTGGCCAATCTCATGCCTAGGTCTACCATGCTCAGGCTAGGCAAAACAGATCAAGACCTGGTTTCATCAACGGCTACTCTGACTGATTTCACAAGACAAGAAACGACTTGTTAAGAGATTTTGATCATGAATTTAACGGTTGGATCGAAGACTCTTACAACTCTTTTCTTTGTGGTAAATTCACGGTCATCGTTCAACATTCTGTTGGGAAGGGATTGGATTCACGCCTGCTTAGCCGTGCCATCAACCTTGCACCAATGCTTGGTGTTTTGAAATCAAGAAGATGTAAAACTAATATGGGCAGATCGTAGACCTTTTCACGCCTAAACCAATCATGCCGAGGCAAGATTGTACGATGAAGATGTTGGCCCAATGAAAGTGGCGGGCCTGGATAAGTATGGCCGTCATAAAATTGTACCTGTTTCTGCTCATAGGTCGGTGGAGGTGGTAAAGGCACTATACTGAGAATTAATCGGCCCGATGATCACGGAGTCAAATAGGCCAATTATAGCTTCGACCCAACGACTGTCTCAATGTCAGTAAGGCCTTCAGAAAAAGAGAAGGACGTGGCTTTGCTAGCCACGTTGACAAAGTTTGAGGCCTATTTGCTTGAAAAAAGGCTAAAAGAAGAACAAGAGCAGGAAGAAGAGGTTTATTCGGCCTGTGTGGCAGAGGTAATCAATGAAGATGACAATTTGGAGGAGGACTTGGATGAGATTCGGTTGGAAGATCTTGAAGCGACCCCTGCCAAGTTAGATGACTTGAAGGTTGATGTTCAAGACCCTTTGGAAGAAGTTGACCTAGGAGATTCAGAGAATCCTAGGCCTGTATATATTAGTAAGCTTATGCCAGAGGACTTGAAGGAAAAGTTCATTCAGCTCTTAACAGAATTCAAGTCTTGTTTTGCCTAAAACTATGACGAGCTTCCTGGCCTATCTAGGGATTTGGTGGAGCACAAGTTATCTATCCAAGCGGGGTTCAGGCCTTTTAAACAGCCACTAAGGAGGATGTCCAATGAGGTCTACTTGCAAGTAAAAGAGGAGATCAAACGCCTTTTCAATGCTGGGTTTATACGAACAGCTAGGTATGTCACTTGGCTCTCATGTTGTGTCAGTCCTTAAGAAGAATGGCAAGATCATAGTATGTGTGGACTTCAGAAATCTGAATTTGGCCTCTCCAAAGGACGAGTATCCAATGCCAGTTGCAGATTTGTTGGTGGATGGTGCATCCGGTCATAAGATTTTGTCTTTTATGGATGGCCATTCCAGTTATAATCAGATCTTCATTGATGAGGCTAATATGGCTATGACCGCTTTTAGGTGTCCCGGAGCTTTGGGAACCTTTGAGTGGGTTGTAATGCCCTTCAGCCTAAAAAAAATGCAGGTGCTTCATTTCAGCGAGCAATGAATGCTATTTTTCATGATTTTATTGGCTGTTTCAATGAGATCTACATCGATGATATAATGGTTAAGTCCCAAACATATGAAGAACACTTGGAGCACTTGAGGAGGTCGTTTTTTAGGATGCAACAATTTGATTTGAAGGAGAACCCCTTAAAGTGTGCTTTCGGAGTCTCCGCAGGCAAGTTCCTTGGGTTTTTGGTTCACAACAGAGGGATTGAGGTTGACAAGAATAAGGCCAAGGCAATCATAGAAGCGAAGCCTCCTACTACCAAGAAAGAGTTGCAGAAGCTCTTGGGATCACTCAACTTTTTGAGAAGGTTTATATCAAATCTAGCAGGAAAGGTTCAGGTCTTTTCTCAACTCTTGAAGCTAAAGGATCAAGACACTTTTGTTTGGGAGGCAGATCATCAAAAGGCCTTTGATGAGATTAAAGGCTATTTAGCAAAGGCTCCAGTCCTCATGCCTCCCATCAAGAACAAGCCTTTGAAGCTTTACATTTCAGCTGCATAAAATTCTATTGGATGCCTTTTAGCACAAAACAATACGCAAGGGAAAGAGCAAACTGTGCATTATTTAAGTAGGTTGTTAACCGCTTGTGAAAGGAGATACACCCCTATTGAAAAGTTGTGTCTTGCTATGTACTTTGCAACAATAAAATTAAAGCACTACATGCTTCCTGTTGTGGCTTACATTATGAGTCAAACAGACCTTATTCAGTACTTGCTTTCTTGGCCAATCATGCGAGGCCGAATAGGCAAATGGTCTTTGGCCTTAATGGAGTTCAATTTTTCGATATATCCCTCAAAAGGCTGTAAAGGGCCAGGCCTTGGCAGATTTTCTTGCTGATCATCCTTGCGTGGATATCGACGAAGAATCTAATATAGGGTTGAGCGCATTTGAAATCTCACTCACGCCTTGGACTCTTCTATTCGACGGATCAAAAACACAATTGGTCTCAGGCTGTGAAATTATTATTATTTCTCCTCAAGGCCTGATAACAGAGTTATCTTTTCAATTTGATTTTCCATGTACAAACAATCTAGCCGAATATGAAGCAGTAGTAATAGGCCATGAAATCCTTAGGGATCTTGAGGCCAACGAAGTGCGGGTTATAGGAGATTCAAACCTTATAATCAACCAATTGGCAGGGACGTTTAAATGCTATAGTGAGGAGTTAGCCCCTTTTTATATGGCAGCGGTGCAATTAATTCAAGACTTTGATAACGTAACTGTGAAACATGTCAAAAGAAGTATGAATACTGAAGCAAACAGTTTGGCTCAGGTCTCAACAGGCTTGAAGCTATCACCGGAGACTCTTCATAAGATCATTACAGTCCAGAAAAGGCTACTCCCTTCTGTCAGGAGAAGAGGTTTAGGCCTAGAAGTATTTGTTTCTGACCTTCTAGTAGAAGAAAAAGAGGAGGGTAAGGAGGATTGGCGTGATCCTATCATTGCTTATTTAAAGCGGCCTCATATGGGGGCTAACAGAAAGGTCAAGAGAAGAGCGATGAGCTATGTTCTTCTTGGAGATGAATTATACAAGAAGCTCCAAAGGCCTCCAAGGTGTACAACTTACCCTGTTCATCTACAAAGTCTGACACATTATACTAGCGTCGCCACCGATATAATATGTCAGGGTCACCAAAGGTAACACCATGAGCTATAGGAGCTCAATAGAATAATCCCATACCTGCTAACCCATAACTTACAAACAATAGATCGTATACAACAGACAGTAACAATAACACATCCACATTCGATATTCAACTATCGTTGGTGTTCATGATTTTTTGTGTTTCTCCTACGCGACTCATCGTAGACCACGTCTCATTTTCATTTCCAAATCAACATTTGCAAAACCTCTTTTTAACACACCCAACCTCGGTTCCGCAATTCCGGGTTTCCATGTATCCTCACAATGGTTCCGCCGCACCGGGCTTCCATTGACACACAATTTGCATTGGCTCCTCTCCATGGATAACCAAGCCATACCTCACCATGGTTCCGCCAGTCCGGGTTCCCATGGGAACGCACACAACCTCACAATGGTTCCGCTATTCCAAATTTCCATTGGAACACACACACACACACACACATCTCACATAATGCCACCAAAACTGATCATTATGTAGTTTTAAAAATATTTCCTTCTTCGGAACACATTTTCCACACCCTAGGTGTCATGTCTCTAACTTTCTTGATTTCGGTGTCTCGTTTTTATGCATAGACTCCGCGGTAGGAATTTCCACATAAGTATTCATCATTCATTTGAAATCTTGAAACTAAACTAGCAAGATCATCCAACTCTATATTATTTAGCATGTTCAAATCACAACTTAAATCATAACGCCACATGTATGGACGCCCTTGGAGTGAATATCACTTATGCTTTATCAACAAGTAATACAAGCAATTCACACATTTTTACTCATAACTATTCAACATGTTCATACTTCTACTTAACAAAATCCGATGTTAACAATCATGCATTTCAACTATTATAAATGATAGATAACCTTATCTACTTTAAAGAAAATGATTAAGAGAGTTATACTAGGGGGAATGAGTAAAGATTAATCCACCTTGATCCAAAACTATTCGGGGCCGAATAAGCTAGTTGGAAAATTCTACGGGTGGTGAAACTCGCAAATCTGGACCGAACTTTGGATGGCAGTAACTCGGTCAATCTTTGGCCGAATATGATCGTTCTTGGATCGAAATCGAAGATCTGGAAGTGCTCTACAACTTTTATGAAGGAAGTTGATCCTAGAAATTACTTTAGGTAGGAGAAAAACGGTGATAAAGGAAGAGACAGTAAGCTGTCTGGAATTTGGAAATCCGAGATTTTTACTGAACTTCGGATGTCAATATCTTTGTCATTTCTTGACCGATTAGAGTGGTTCTTGGGTCTAACTTGAAGGTCTCGAAGTGCTATACAACTTTTCCGAAGGGAGTTGGTTCTAAGAACTACTCTAAGCAGGAGAAAAATGGAGATTTGTGAAGAGCAGTAGGCTGTCTGGAAAAACAAAAATGGTTTCTAGAGAGAAGTGAGAGCAAAGGAGTGAAGGTGTGAGTTTAGGCTTGAATGAGCTTGCTAATTATAGGTCAAGGCTCCTCCTCTCCCTCTCTACCCGAAATCTCTCTCTCTCTCTCTCTCTCTCTCTCTCTCTCTCTCTCTCTCTATATATATATATATATATATATATATATATATCTTTGATTTTTCTTTCACTTGTCAAGCTTGATTGAAAGATTATGGGGTTGCTTGGACATCTTTTACCTAGTTCTTAGGCATGCATGGCTAGATTTTGGTACTTTGGAGTTGATTTGGAAGGATTTGTGGAAGAAAGGAGGGGTTGTACAAGATTTGGTGATTAAAAGAATAATATAGGACAATAGAAGATAGATTTTTGCATAGATTGATAGGATGTAAGAAGATTATGAACGAACAAGGCAAGGACAACCAAATCTCCTTCTCTTTTCCTCTCTCTCTCTCTCTCTCTTGTTTAGTACTAGTACATATATGTATATATATATATATATATACACACTTCTAGTACCAATATATATTTAACAAAAATATTTAGAGTACTAGGTGAACTAATAAAATATCAAACCAAGATTTTTCCTATTAAACTAAGCTATTAACACATGTGTACTAGTAGGCTTTTATATATATATATATATATATATATATATATATATATATATATATATATATATATATATATATACGCGCACAAGTCCAAGTATACACATCTTATGGTACCATGAGATCTAAGTAGATTTTCCATATCCAATATAAAATTATAAGATCAAAGTTCCCCATTAAAATAATCCTAATTAGGCACATGTTCCATTAATAAATTAGATTATGTACTTAGGAAATCTTAGGGCAATATAAAGTACATACATATATATATATATATATATATATGAGTATATTATCCCACGGAAAATCTAGGAAATAATAATTTAGAAAACCCTAGTACTTGTTGGGAGATTGACTTTATTATCCAATGGATATTAATTTCCCTAGCGGTTATTGACCAATGGATAAAAAGAATAAGGTAATACTTAACTAAGACTTTGAAAGACTACATGTCCTTTTAATCATGTGGATATATATATATATATATATATATATATATCTATATATAATTGTATATATATACCTAAAAAATCTAACTTAGATATTTTAATGGAAATCCTATTGTCCAATGGATAAAGAATTTCCTAACATTTATCGACGAATGGGTAAAGGTTAAAAGGTTCATACGGCTCGAAGATGGTTAAAAAGGTTCATTCAGGGTTAAGGAATCGTAACTAGCTAGGTGGATTGGTAGTTAGGTATCTCTAACTAATCGGTTAGAAGCTAACTATACTTGCCAAGTAGGATTTCTAGCCAAGAAATAAAATTTTAAAGGACTAGGATCTAATTACGACGGATTACTATAAATTTAAAAAAAAAAATTAAAAGTAAAAATAAGTATTTCAAATAAAAATTCAAATATTTAACGAAATTTTTTATTTACCAAAACTCAAGGTTGTTATAAACAGAATGTGATCAAAGTTATGAAGGAAAGAATGATCCATAGGTTTGGAATACCGGAGCATTTTGTGGCAGACAGAGGCTCAGTATTCTTTGGAGCACAGGTTCGAGCCTTTACAAGCCAATTTAATATACAGCTTTCTCATTCAACTCCCTATTACGCGCAAGGGAATGGCCAAGCCGAATCAACCAATAAGACCTTGATTGGGATTATCAAGAAGATGGTAGAAGAAAATCCAAGGGTTTGGCATGAACTCCTCTCTGATGCACTATGGGCTTACAGGACTTCAAAAAAAGAGGCCACAAACGTAACTCCTTACATGTTGGTATATGTCCATGACCCCGTTCTTCCTATGGAAGTAACGGTCAAATCGGCTAGGATTGCATACCAAAATGGCTTAAGTCCTACTGATTATAGCCAAGCCATGTTGATGGAAATGGAAGACCTTGATGAGATAAGATTAGTTGCTTTAGACCATATGTTGGTTCCGAAGCGCCAAGTGGCCAAAGCTTACAACAGAAGAGCGAGAAGGAAAAGCTTCACAGAAGTAGACTTAATGTGGGAAGTTATTCTTCCCTTGGGCGCACAAACCTCAAAGTACGGAAAGTGGTCTCCAACTTAGGAAGGGCCTTGTCAAATTTGCAAGGTGTTTGAAGGTAATGTTTATCATTTAATGGATTTGAATGGTGGAATGCATAAACATACTATCAATGAAAAGTTTTTAAAGCATCATTATCCTACGATGTGGGAGATGAGAGATTTTAAAGAAAAACTACCATCAAAGCCATAAAAGATAGATAAAGGCTTGAACTTGTCTAGGCCACATAAAGGCCTGAATCTGTTCAGGCCACCATAAACATTGATAGTCAAAAGGGCCTCAGGTTCAGGCTCTGCAAACATCGAAAGCCCTATGGATTAGAGTTCAGGGCTGAATGAAAGTACTACTTTATTACAAGACCAAAATGGCCTACAGTTCACTTAGAAGGCTGGATCGAAGACTATCCCAAGAGGTGGCAAGACCGTAGAGTTGGGCCTCTAACCTTTCTTTGGAGGTCTGAAGGCTTGGTTGATTGGAAACCAAGGGTTGAAGCTTGATCTTGATAGCCTTGGAAGTAGCAAATAGATCCTTTTGTTGGGCTTTTAGGCTAGATTGTTGAGTCACCAGCAGCACCAGGCTGTTCTCGGCTTTTTCCTGTTGTTTCTTCAATTCTTGAATTCGGTCTTCCCAAGCTTGAATGTCTTTGGCAAGGCTATTTTTCTGCTCCTCAATTGTATTGATTTGTGCCTACAGAGCCCCATAGCCATCTACGAACTTATTCATCTATTGGCGAAGATCCCCGATTTCAATAAGGCTTGATTCAACCTTGGACAGTTCAAGGGCTACGTCGTCATATAACTTGTGCAACTCTGGGAAGTCTTTGTGAAAGTATTGCAGAGCTGTTTTGGCAGCATCACTGAAGATTTGAGCCCTGGCCAAGATATCAAGAGCTTTCTTGAATGAGGAAACTCTCCCGGGGTGAAGGGCTGTTCTGATGTCCATTTTGATCAAGGCCTTGAAAGTTTCTTTGGCCTCTGCAATTTCTTCGGCAGTTGGGGGCACTTGAGAAGAGCTTGATCCTTCCCCAGAGAAGCCTGAAAGGGATAATTGGACAAGGCTGGCGGCAATTTTGAAGAAGTCTTCCATATCTTTGTCAACTGATTCTTCAACAATCTCTTCTTTTTGGACGGGTGTTGGGTCAGCGTTGATTGGAGAAACCTTGGATTTCTCAGGTGTTTGGGAAGAAGGCTCATGTTCAGGATTGAATGGAGGGCCTTCCGAGGTCGCCTGAATTTGATCAAGAGATAAGGGACAAGATCGACAAGAAGAAAGGGGGGGAATTAAGCTAACAGGCTAGGTCTTACCTCCAACGAAGCAGTGGGAGAGTCATCAGAGGCAAGTGAAGGACTTTTCTTCAATTTTGCTTGTTGTTGTTCTTCTTCTCCTTGAGATTTTTTGGGGTGAGCAACCTTGGTCTTTATCTTTTTGGCTGCTTCTTCGTGAAGCGATTCACCTTGGTCAGCAGCTTCTTTTGATTCGGCCTGAATAAAAACCAAAAGTTAATAAAGATACGAATATGAGTATTCAAGCCTTAATACAAAATGTATTTAGGCCTTGATAGGGTGAAATTAGGAGTTACCTGTTCAGGAGAGCTGGTCTTGGTGCTACTTCGAGTCCTGCCTGCAATGGTAGCCGTCCACTCCTACAAGTTTAAACGTTTAGGCCTAAAACAAAATCGCAAATGAGCAGAGGAAGAACTAATCAAGACATACCGTGGGTTGTTTTTTATCAACCAACTTCTTAAGCCTTTTCTTCTTTTGAGTTTCCTCTGGTTCAAGGTTGGTTATTTCTCGTGCACCTGAAATGGAGATTGCATGAGTGCTTATTATGAGGGCCTGAATTCAGACAATACGTAGAGCAAGAAATTTTCTTCATCATATTTACGTTTCCTTTTCAAACTCGTGGAAGGAGATGGAACTTCGGTGCGAGAAGATTTCTTCTTTGGCTTGGACACTTTAGTAACATCAATATCGTCAATTATCAGAGCCTCGGGGGTAATTTTTGCTAAAATCTTATCTGGATCTTTGGAAAAGTACTTGTTGATATGCTCAGCCCACCACTTTTCAGATCTTAAGGACTTCTCTAAACTTTCAGGGTAAGGCTTTAACTGGAAAGTAGCCTCATCCTTGGCAAATTGGTTTCGAACAGATTCTAGGGCTTTTTCTGGGACAATGAGTCTATCAATGAAGTCCTTATTGCAAGATAGGTATGGAGGAATGGGAATGAGTTACATAAGGCTGAATTGACGGGCAAACTGTGCAGCATTGTAGTATTCTACGCCACCCCTATTGTTGGCTGAGGACACACTCATCTCGTACAGCAGATCTCTTGAGATAAGGAAGTTGGCCCAAACCTCTTTATGTTCATCAAAGTTTTCACCTAATTCTGCGGCTGGATGTTTCAGCCATAGAGGTACGGTGTCCCTTTCGAATGGCATGTAGCCTTTGCCCAATATGATCAATTCGCGGTAAAAGTAGTGGAAGCAAGAGCCAAAGTCATGTCGTTGGAGTTCTTGGCCTACGTAGTGGCGGCCATAACAAGCATCAGTCGAGACTTTGTGCATTTTGGGGGCAAGTGTTGGGAAATATGACCAAAGCCAAAGGGTGACCATCCAAAGAGGGCCAGGAGCGAAAACAAAGTTGTTGGTCAGTAGCTCTTGCATGCCACGGTATAAGTGTGCGAGGACTAGTGGGGCTACGGCCAATTTATGGCCCGAGGCCAAGGCTTTAGCAATATCGATAAATTCCTTGGTAATCCTGTTCGAAGAAACACAAAAGATACACTTGTTCAGCCAGTAAATGAGGAGAGCCACGTGCTCCTCCTCAGTGACCTCCTTTCCTTCTTCACCGGCAAAGGATTTCAAGAAGTTAGAATAGGCCAACTGGGCCGATTCAAGGTAAGTAAAGGATGGGGTTTCTTGCGAAAGGAAACAATCGGCCCTAACCCCATGGGGGCGAAGGCTGGTGAGAAAGGAAACATCTTACATCGTGATGCCCATCATACCAACACGAAAATGAAAAGAATTAGAAGGAACAGACCAGAACTAGGCCGCGGCCATGAACAGGGCTTTGTCCATGTCAATGAAATGGCGGCTCAACATGAGGGCCTTGTATATCCCTACCTCCTTCCATAATCCTTCTTTCACAGCCGCTACACGGTTGACCCATTGGACGTACTGCTTGTCAGGCCTGTGCCAGATCCGATTTAGGATGTCCCTTGGGTACACGGTCCAATCGGCAGTGATGAAGTCAAACAACAAGGTTTCTTCGGCAAGAGGATAGAATGGGTAGAGCGACTCCGAGAAATCACCATTGAAAGCAGGCCCGAGCCCCATTTTAACAGTGGGTGAACGGGGTTAGGTACGATTAATCAGGATTTTTGAGTTGATGGAGAGGTTTTCGGCTTTGATGATTCTCTTAATTTCATCGGTGTAGGTGGTTTGGCTCTTGGCCGGTTGTTTAGCCCTAAAAGACGACATTATTCGGAGTTTTGCGGGTTTAACAATGGTGGCTAGGGTTGTCTTAGCTCTGGATGAAAGAGAGAAGTGAGAGGCGAAAAGTGAAGATGAGAAGAGAGAGAAGGAGCCAGCTTTAAAAGGGGCGGTGATGGCTTTGGTTTCTGAGAAGTGGGTTTTAAAGGTTGGGAGATATGTACCTCCTCCTTTTTATCCTCTCTCTACTTTTTGAATTTTTGTTGCTATTTTAAAAAGAGCTGCACAAATGACAATGAGAAGTTGGGTTGGAAAAGGATCTTTTGGAAGCTGTATGTTAGAGTCCCAAGGGAGAAATGAGACTTTCTTTATGGTCATTGGCCCCACATGAAGATCTGATAATGATTACAGCCGTTTCAAGAGGGAAAAATATCAGGCCACGTTTGGGCCTGATAAAATACTAAATGCATCAAGATTTGTTTGGGTGCCAAAAACGACACTTCTCTAAATGCCATAATCTTAACAGAATCAAGGCCTAGGGGGGGCAATGTCTATACCCATTTTTGGCACCATGGATCGGGCTAGTCGTGATTGGATTTTTAATTGTTCCCTTAATTAATTAGGGCCGAGAGCTGAGTAATTGGTTGTGTAAATCTTGGGCCATGGGTATTTTTCATTTGGACTCAAGAAACACAGCCCATTTGAAGTACGTTGACCATGATCTTTTGGAAAGCTAGCCCACGGTTCGGCCCATGAAGAAGAGAAAGGCAGGTTTAGCTCAGGGAGCAAGACCCACGGTTTGACCCATGGAGGACACATTGATTTGGCCCACGTGATGAAATCCCCGATTTTAGGGGACAGTTATCACCTGATGGAAGTTGATATTTTGAAATTTCAAAAGCCAATTGACTTAGTCAATTGGCCATGTGTCGAATTTACCCAAAGAGGGAAATCATGGGTAGTTATTGCCACATCACCCATGACCCTTTAACTGCCAGAGAAACCGCCCACTACCTTACATGCATGAAAAGTGGAGCAGTCATGGGACACATGTCAGCTTGTGGTGCAAAGTAGAATTCGGATTCAAGCCTGAATCAGCTTGCTGTTTTGCCTATAAATACAAGTTCACAAGATGAAAAATGGGTCTAACACCAATCAAAGCTCAACGCTTACAAAAACTTTCCTACTTTCAACAAAGTGGACTATCGAATACCTAGTATTCACCCTCATTCAAACTCACTTCATTAAGTAGTTTGGATCTTTTACTTTTCCTGTACAAACTTTATTATCCCGGAGTAATAAAGTTCATGTTTTACGTTCTATTTCGTATACGACTAGGAAATTTTAAGTCCACAATCGTGTGGGAAACCACGAACCTCATTGTGATCTTTAACCTTTGGGTCACATGCAATCGCTTACAAGTTAGAAGTCAAGATTCACGGGAATCTTTATCAAAAGTTAGACGCTACAAGTCTTGGCACGTCCGTGCTCAACGCATTCACGCCTGTTGCCAAAAACGAGAGTTTTCACATACATACTCAGTGCAGCCACCGCTGCCTCCGTAATCTCCACCGCCTCTTCCACCATAACCGCCACAGCTTCCGTAGTTTTTGCCGCCGCTACCACCATAGTCTCCGCCGGCGGATCGAGCTTTCATCTCCAGATCTATGGTCTATCTCATATGCAATCAATATAGACAGACAGATATATATATATATATAGAGAGAGAGAGAGAGAGAGAGACCTGGTAGTCCATGTTGGGAAGAGAGGTCGAAGCTGATCGAGCGGAGTCAGGGCGGAGAATCAAATCGGAGAGGTGGAAGAAGAGCACGGGAGCCTCTTCGAAAGAGGAGGAGGCGACGATGATCTCGATTGCGGCGAAGAAGGGAGGTCTTCGATTCTCTCCCAAGAGCGCCGAAGGTGGGGTATTTTGGGTGCATAACTTCAAATGGGGCTCGGGCGGAAAGAGTGGTGGGGCTGGACGGGTATCCACTAACCAAAGACAAAAAGGGACCAGCCAATAAGAACCCCGAAAAAAAAGGACATGGATAAAGTAGGCTTTGGCCCATTTACTTTACACGTCCCGCCACCTTCTGAATTGAGTTGGGTAGGGTTGATAAAAAATGGGCTTGATGCCTTTTTCTTCCATTTACTTATAGGAAAATAATGGTCAATGACGTGTTTTGATAATTAATACCCGTCAATGATATTTTCAACATTAACAAATGTTCTCAACATGTCCTTAACGGGTAATACTTATCAAAACACGTCACGAACCGTCATTTTCCCTTTACTTAGTTTTACAGAAATTAAGTTTGGCCCAATACCTATTCCTTCTCCCTAAAGTTTATTATTTTTCCTTTCTTTGCGTCTTTTCAACGAATTGGTTCATTGGCCAACGGATGCGCTCGATGCCTTTTTCATCCCGATCGATTGGGCATGTCTGGTGGCTATTTGGTTCTGTGCCCATTGCTCTATAAATAGGATCCAATTCCTCACATTCCATTGACTCATTTCCTTGCAAACATTCCACGCATAACATCCATGTTTTCTAAGAGTTCTACATAGTTTACTGATTCGCCTGTTGAATAGATTGGTGTGCTGCAACTATTCTTCAATAATTTGGTAATTCTAGGAGGCAACCATTCAACTTACCCAAGAGCACCGGTGTGGTGGACAAAATTGCTTTAAGAATATATCAAAATACTAGCCTCAATTGTCAATTTTTTGACGCCTGAAATTGACCGAAGAAAATTTAGGGAGACTTAAAGAATCGTCCTCTTGCATCACTCCTCGTAAGTCTTCATCCTTTGACTTTTTTCCACTTATGTTTTCATCCTTCCTCTTTTTTAATACCAATAGTACCCATATATATATATATATATATATATATATATATAGCGGAGAAATAGGGGACGAGAACTTAAGTCCTCCCGTCCCCGTGATTATTCCGGCCATTAATATCCCATTGATTTTGCCTTCCAATCCCGGAAATCTCTACAAAAATGAAAACCATTCCATTTGAATTTTGGGCTCCCAATTTTTCCAAAAACCATTCCATCTGCAATCCTCCGTCTGAACTCAATTGCAGCAACGAAGACAGAAAAATCGTCCATGATCTCACAAGTCCCCACCGCCACCGCCAATTCCCTCCTCCCTCTCGCCAATCAATCATCCTCCATCGCCATCAATGAAGCCGACAAAAATCTCCCCCTGATACCGTCGCTGTCCACAGATTCTCTCCTCCCTTTCGCCAATCAATCATCTTCTGTCGTCGATGAAGTTTAACGGAGAAGTGGGCGTTATCGTGGTCGCCGTTGATTTCACCGGAGCAAATCTTCAAGAGGTAGTCTTCAAGGTTCTTAGCGAGATTGATGGCCCAGTTGGTTTCCAAGTCACGAAGGGGTTGCACCATGTGGAATCGCCCACAGTTGTTGCTGGCTTCTCGTCGCCCATCCCGCCGCCGTCCTCCATCACCATCCCACAGACATTACGAAAGAGTTCGTTATGTTATGATAGTACCTGGTTTGCCACACAGTAGGTTCATGAAACAGCATTGTTTGAAGGTGAATCTCTGGGTTTTGGTTTTCAAGAAGGTGGTAATGGTTTTGATTTTTTTTTTTTTTTGTTTATGGCTTGTTTCGGTATCACAAATAAACCATGAATTGGCAATAAAGGAGTATATGGTTTTTTGTCGCCTTGTTCGCAATAGAGATAAACCATGTTTTTGTTTTGTTTAGAACTTGTTTGGGTATTCATGGTTTATTCGCAAAAATAAACCATGAATCAACAATTGAATACTCATGATTTTTTGTCATCATGTTCGTGATAGAGATAAATCATGTTTTTGTTTGATTTATGACTTGTTTGGGTATTCATGGTTTATTTGCAGAAATAAACCATGTATCGACAATTGAATATTCATGATTTTTTTGTCGTCTTGTCATCTTGCACAATGGATTTGAAGTTTTTTTTTTTTGTTTTTGTTTATGGCTGGTTTGGGTATTCATGGTTATTCATGTTTTTTTTATCGTCTTGTTTGTTGATTTTTTTTTTTTTTTGGTTTATGGCTTGTTTGGGTATTCATATCATGATTATTAATGGAGGTTTCCATGTCGATACACGGATTGAATGGTTTTTTTGTTTATGATTGGTTTGGGTATTCATGGTTTATTAATCATGAATCGGCGATTAAATATTCATTTTTTTTTCCTTGTCTTGTTCGTTGATTTTTTTTTGGTTGATGGCTTGTTTGGGTATTTATACCATGATTATTAATGGAGGTTTCCAAGACGAAACAAGATTGAATGGAAAAGACTTTCTGCTAATTTTGGAAAAAGAATAATAAAGATTTGAACTTACCCACTAAAGTAGAAAATGATTAAATTCCACTAATTAAAGAAGGCAATACACACACGTGGTTTATTAAAAAGGTTATGATAGGTAATTTACCACCTGGAAGGATGAAAACATAACAGTTCAAAAAGTACTGGATGAAAACTTACGCGGGATGAATTTTGAGGATGAATATTTAAAAACTCCGAAAATTTATGACTTCGTTCTTGTTTGTTTTGTTGCAATTTGTTATTTCCAATAATAAACAGATTCCGATTCCAACAGAACATTTGGATGGTAGTTCATTTTCATAAAAGTAGTATAGTTGAAAAGATATTAGCGAGACTTTTAAAAAAAGACCACTAGTCAATATATTTACGTACTAATATTTAAAATATTAGAAATTGAATTTTGGCAAAAAATGAATGAGTTTTGAAAAAGTAGTAAGAGAAATTGAGAAATGGGTCGGAGTTGGGATGGATAGTTGTATTCTTCATACTAATTTTTTAAATTAAAAAAATTGTTATTTTGATTCTTTAATTTGAAGAATGGGTACTTGGAGATAGGAGTGTTCAAGAAAATCGCCCGAACTGTAAAATCGATCCGATCCAGACCAAATTGTCCTATTTGGTTCGGTTCTGCGGTTTTGTAATCAGGTTATGGTTCCAAAAAAATAAGAACCGTTAATTTTGGTTCGGTTACTAGTTCTCAATTAAAGAACCGTGATTAGAACCAGACCGGACCGTTTAGAACTAATATATTTATATATATATATATATATATAATTATATAAAAATAAATATATGTGTAGAGATTGGTCTACTTTTTGAATATGGAAGAAGTTAATGCTGCTGATTTAAGTAATGTTTTGGGCATTGGAGCTGATGTTCTTTACTTCAAGACGTGCTGCTATATTTTATAATTTATGATATAGGTTTAATTTTAGTCCTAAATATAATGGGTCGTTTATGTTTTTTTGTCACTGAATTTAATTATTCCATGAGTGATTTTGGCTACTTTATTGGTGGTTTTCGTCAATATTTTTCGGTCGAGTGTCAAGTATTTCGTGAACCATATTGGGTTTTGATTCTTAATAAAATGTCTATTATTATTTTATGAGTTATTTGATGCTTTAAATTTTTAATTTTATGTGTTTATATTTTGTGAATAAGTTTTTGGATGCTAAAATTGGATAGAACCGGAACTGAATCAAAATCGAACCGGTTTTGTAGTTTAGTTCTGGTTAGGTTTTACACATATATTGGTTAGGTTCTGATTCCCAATTTCCTATAACCGTTGAAAATGGTCCGATTATTGATTTTCTAGAGAACCTCTACTTGGAGATGCCATAATGCAGTGCCGCATTCTTCATGATTAGATCATCTCTAGCCCATACTCCATAACTCCAAATCTCCCTCCATTCCTCCATTTTGGGGGAATCATGCATTCCAACTCATCCTCTATACTTACCTCCATTGTGGGGGATTGATTTTCATCCTCCATATTTGGAGTACCAAAAATTCAAGGAGGATCTCCTCCATTTACTATTCATCCTTTTCATATCTCATTTTAATCATCAAATTGGTTTTGGTGCATTTATCTTTTGTAAAATTAGCACTAATTAAAAGATATTTACATTATCTTTAAAATAAAACCAATTTTGAGTATTTATTTATAAAAATAAAAATATGATAACTTCAATTTTTGAGGGAAAGTGATGAAGTTTGAGATTTTGAGTGAGATTTTTAAAATATCAAGGAAGAAATAGAGTATTGGATTGGAGTTGTTATGAATAGTAAAACTCTCTAAGTTTGCTTTTTGATTATTAAACAATATTTTGGCCCTCCAAAATGAAGATTTGGAAGATATTGAATTGGAGATGCTCTTATAGACAACACGGACCAAACCCGAAACCAATGGATATCGGAACCGATCCAATCCTATATGGCCTAGTTTTTTTTTTTCCCACCCATTGGCGATTTTGGTTTTAAAATCATGATACTCGACCGGTTTTGGTTTGGATTTGGTATTAGGAAGTATCCGGACCAAATCCGAACCAAACCCAAAAACCAATCCTTGTAACATCATTAGTAGGAATAATAATATATACTTTGAATTTGGATATGGTATTCGCGGAACCCTGATCAAATCAACCCATTGCCATCAGTGGGTTGGGTATAGCGTGTCTCCGTCACCATTGGCTCATCCTTTGATCTCATTCTCAGCAAATGTGAAAAGAGAGGCCAGGTTTTTCTTCAAAGTGTGTGGGGGCCTTCTCTCCTCTTTTCCACACGCTTTCACTTGAATCTATCTGCTCCTCTTTGTCACCCAAATTTCTCGCCAAAAGTACTCCATCCACGTAAACTTACCAATCGTCACTTTCACTCGTTTCATGTCCCCACTTTGTTATGTTAATATTTCTCTTGTTCACATTTACATCCTACTTCTCTACTCCCACAAGTGGCCATTCTCTTGTTGACTCCTACACAAGCTTCAACTCACAAGTACGTCTTTATTATATATAGTAACAATAATTAAAGAGAATATACATACCAACACAACACGCAACATCTATATTAAAAATGGGAAAAGTTTTCAATACATACCCCTTTAAGGTGTGTACCATATGCACCTATTGTATGGTTCATATTGTGTCACCTCATAAAAAATTACTTATACGACCGGTCATTCATAACATTTTATTTCGTATCCTAACTTTTATACTAAAAATTTGTAATTTTTCATCAATATGATTCGTAACTTTTTAGCAATAGATTTATAACATTTTGAAAATCATAACATTTTGGAAATCATAACGTTTTGGTGTGTTTCAATGAGGGTGCATATAATACACACCCAAATAAGAGGTATGTAATGTAGCACTTCCCTTAAAAATGCCATCCTATATATATATATATATATATATATATATATATATATATATATATATATCAATTTTTTTAATAACTGATGTGGCTGCGCAAGTTTTGGGTGCCCAATTCCACCGCCCACTTGTGAAGATCCTAATTAAAATCAAAAGAAAGCTCTGGACATTGATGTGAAAAGAAAAAGAGAATGGTTTTTTTTTTTTTTTTTTGTCTGACAACATACATTAGCGGGGGTTAGTGAGGTCTGGAGTATATAATTGTACTTGTTTTTGGTTCTCTTGTAGTTGAAGATACAACATTACCTCATTAAGGTTTTTTTTTTTTTTACATTTGAAAGAACACCATTATCTAATTATATCAATGAAGACAAAAATGGATTCCAATTATTATACGAAAAGGGAGGGTGTAAAAATCAATTCTCTTTGATTCATTGAGTAATTATTAATTTTTTAAGAAAAATGCATTGGTGAAAGATAAAGTGTGATTTTCACTATTTTTTTTGATAGGCAAAAAATTATTTAAAATAGGGAGAGGGGAAAGGAAAATCAAACAGAAAGTTTGATAGTACATCACACGGGCCAAAGCCCATCCCAAAGGTCTAAACAGCCAGGAGTCCAAAAATAATACAATCAAGTTCACCTGAAATCCAAATAAACAATAAAGCCCAAACAACACAAACAAGCTAAGAAAGACCCGCCCGGCCAACCCAACCCCACAAAACCCTAACCCGCTCCCAAACCGCCCGCCGCAAAAAACACCGTAATTAAGCCTCACCACCCAACATACACCACCACCCAACCGCCTCGCCGCTAAGCCATTTTCACTATTGGTTTGATTCTTTACCTGATATTCAAATACTGTGGGCTCATGGAAATATTTTTCCTTGGAAAACCCTTGAATGATGTTACAATGGTTTCTTGGGTACTTGTTTTTGTGTGCAATTTTGTAGAGCACTGTTCACTCAGATGCCATTATGAAGCAACATTATTTGAAAGAACCCCATTTGTTGACTTAATATTCGCCCAAAGACAAAACTAAAAACTCTTATAATAAGGAGAGACAAAACTCTCACAAATCAGATGACAAGTAATTGATCTGAAGAGACATGAGAAAAACAAACCAAGTAAAAAAAACAGAAAGGGAGATTGAGAACCAGTGTCATGGCCTTCCCCTTCCGCCGCCATATTAGGGTTGTGAAACCCTAGGGAGGGAGGGGAAGGGAGAAGAAAGGTAAAAACTGACTCGATTGATAAAAAAAAAGTAATTCACATACTTTCAAATATTTGTTTCTAAATGTAAATATATAGTTTACATACCTGGTTTCGACTATTCATTTGGAGTTATCCAATCAGAGGAACCAACAAGATGGTCGTTGAAATTTGTCCCACATCGGTTAATTATCTCCTCCAAAACTAGTATACGAGCCTGAGAGGTATCTCCACTCAATAGCCAATTGGTTTTCAGTTGGATGCGTTAACATGGTATCAGAGCTAGTATTTAAGAAAATTTGTTTCTCCTTGTTTGTGTCATAATTGCAGCGTTGTTTGTTGTGCTCCATGTGTTTATTAATCGCTTGTTTAACTTTCCACGTGCAAGTCGGGGGTCGCACGTGTAAGGAAATATTAAAATTTATCCAACATCGTTTAGTTATCTCCTCCAAAAAAAAACTAGTCTATATAAGCCTCTAAGCAAACTCTTCGTTTATTGTCAATTAATAAAGGGTTGATGCTTTCACATTGGTCAATGGTTGCACAAATAAGGAGTAGCATCAACTGGTCAAACATACGGTTGAAATTGAAGTCCTCGATCCATTTCAAACTTGCAGTTGAAGAATGCAAGACCATTCCAATCATTAAAATCGCAAATATCACAGGGGCGTATCAATCACATACGGAGTACTACTATAAATATAGGACCCTAAAAACTGACTCATCGAAAGATCAAACAGAATCTTTTCCGAATGCTTCCCTCCACTTACAAACCTTCCTCCTCCAGTCCACCTCTTTCTCCCCTGTTTTTCTGAGCTTTCTTCATTCCTTCCTCCCCAAATGCACGTCAATAGCTTCTTTACTTTCAGTAAACCTTACCATTTTCTTTCTATTTCTACCCTCTTTACAATCTTATGGGCTACAGCTTTATCCGTCGACAAACCCTGCAATGTCGGAAACTGTGGAAATGGTCCAAATATAAGCTATCCCTTTTGGATCGCTGATCAACAACAGTCTTACTGTGGTCTCCCCAATTTCGAGGTCACTTGTGATGGAAAAAACCCGGTTGTATCGATTTCGGGTGACAAATATATCATCAAAGATATCTTCTACTCCAACAATTCACTTCGCTTGGCGAGCAAAATGCTTTTGAACTTTGATAATTCGTGCCCACTTCCTCTCCATAATTTTAGCACAGAAACAACTCCATTCGACTATAGTCCAAGCTATGCGGATCTCTTCTTTTTCTACCATTGCACCGAAAATCCTGCAATTTTTCAAACATACCCAGTTGCTTGTGCTAGCAATTCTACCCATCACTCTTTCGCTGTTTTTCATATTGAGATTCTGAAGCACCATAATTACTCCATTGATTCGTGCCAGTCCTTGGTTAATGCACCGGTGGAAAGTCGAGATATCAGAGAATTGCTGAAGATGAACTTCACTGATGTTTTGAGGAAAGGGTTTGTTTTGCAATGGAACCAAACTTATTGCAATGATTGCCAGAGAAGCGGCGGGAGCTGTCGTTGTGTTGATTACGAATTTACCTGTTTTTGCGCCGATAAACCCCATTCAAGAACCTGTGATGATGGTAAATACTCTTTACACTTAACTGATTTTCTTCTTAAAGACAATTGAATTTCGATTCCGTAATTTTGGTTCAATTTCTTCTTGTTACTCGTTTATTATGTATCAAAATAGTTCTTCGTTTTTCTTCTGTTAGAATAAAGGGCAAAGTCCATTTTGACCCCTGTGGTATGAGCCATGTGTGGATATACCCCATATGGTTTAAAAGTGTGCACATAATCTCCTGTGGTTTTGAAAATGTGCGGATAAATCCCCTGCCTTCATATTTTCTATCCATATTAATGGACATAACATTAAAAGACCGATATATACTCATTATGTCCCTTGAGTCTTCTTCTTTTTTAAATCTAACTACACCATCCCCTATACCAAAAATTAAATCCAAAACGTTGATATTGTAAAGTTTGACGAGTACTACATCTATGCCAAAATTCAAGTCAATCAAAAAATAAAAAGCTCATGGTCGGATCGATTTTGTTATGAAATAAAAATTTCAAATTTGAATTTACTAAAAATTAGATCACTGAATTATTGATACCTAATCGAGATGATTTTTTACATAGGTGCTCTAATCTTTATTTAATACATTATGAACTACTAAGATTACATTCTAGAGGCGTATGAGATACACTTCCGTCAATATGGATAAAAAATATGATGGCATAGGGTCTATTCTCACAATTTTAAAACAACAGGGGGTTATGTGTACACTTTTAAATCATAGGGGGTGTATCTGCACATGACCAAGACCACAAGGGTGAAAGTGGACTTTGCCCTAGAATAAATAGATATAATAAATAAAATTGTAATTTGATTGTAATTAGAATGATTTTCTTCCATATAGTTAATTAGTATGATTTTATTCCGTAATTAGGCTCCCTCTCCTATATACTGAAATAGATGGCTCATTGTAAGATTTCATATAATCGAATTCAATGAAACTTCTCTTCATATTTTACATCTTCAACGTTCTGAAAGTAACAATAGTTTTTCACTCGTAAACACCAATTGCCACATGATTGAAGACATGGCTTTTAAGTTTTATCGGGATCGATAACTAATAATGGTTGCAGTACTCTGCTTGTTCGGTCGCAATTTTTTTACAACAGGGAAAAAAAAAAAAAAAAAAGAAGAAATTACCACAGAAAATCTGTAGTATGGCTGATAGAAGCCATGTGTGCACTATTTAAAATCAAGAATCCTTCCGTGTGGAGTCTGTGGACTAATAATGGTTTACTATTTCAATGGTTATAAATCACTGCAGGGAAGAGATTGAGTTTAACAGCAAAGCTTGGCATAGGTAAAGTGCTCCTCACAACAAATTTATTCTAATATTGCCGATCAAAGTGTGTGTGTGTATATATATATATATATATATATATATATATATATATATATATATATATATATATATATCGGGGCGGTTCAATAGACAACTATTTAGACACCTAAATATATATATATATATATATATATATATATATATATATATCGGGGCGGTTCAATAGACAACTATTTAGACACCTAAAAAAATACCTTATAGTTCCCGACCAAATTTTGATGATTCGAGCCGTTCAATGTGATCAGAACGTGATTTTAAGGGTACTCGCAAGAAATCAGCAAAAAAAAGAACGAAATGACTTGATCTGAGCAGTTTTTAGCTTAAATTTAATGAACGGTTCAATTAAAAATCGCTTAAAAACAAGCACTTCTTAGTCACTTTTTTGCTAATTTTGCGCGGGCACCCTTAAAATCATATTCTGCACACATTGAATGGTTTGGATCATAAAAATTTGATCGGGAACTATGTGATTGAGATTTGGGATGTTTTTTTAGGTGTTTAAATAGTTGTCCATTGAACCGCTTATTTATTTCTTCTAATATCTCCTCGATCAGCACAACCATTTGTTGAAACTTCTAAACAAACATTCTAACTCCGATTTCCATACAGGTTTTGGCACAGCAGCTGGTTCCGTCCTTATCATCACGGGCCTTGTTTTCTTTTTTATTCATAAAGGCTTGATAAAAAACCGTAAAAAACGTCCTACAGATACCTCTTCAATGCCGACGGATCTTGAGAAAGGATACGCCCACAGTGGAATAAAAACTTTCACCCATGACGAGCTCGTACAAGCAACTCATAATTTCGATACAAATAGGGAAATAGGAGATGGAGGATTTTGCACCGTATACCAAGGTAAATATTAACACCGGTCGGTTTGGCCGGGTTTGTGGCAACTTTTTTGCACCACTTAATTCCTTCCTTGAGGGAATATTGGAAAGTTTATTCCTGGATCAGTGGCAAACAGCACTCGTTCCATTGTGTACCGAACTCACATTTCATTTTAGACACTTGACATGAAAATTATCCGGAGTCTGTACGTAGCATTAATACTGTCCAGTAAAATTTGGTCACTTTTGCTTTATGTTTTGACTAGGCAAGCTTCAAGATGGGCGTGCTGTAGCGGTCAAGCGATTGTATGACCATAATCACAAGAGGGAAGCTCAATTTATGAATGAAGTCGAGATAGTGACACGCTTGCGCCACCAGAATCTTGTCTCCCTATACGGGTGCACCTCGCTCTACTGTCACGAGCTCCTCCTTGTATATGAATACATTCCTAATGGCACAGTTGCTGACCATCTCCATCATGAACGAGCAATACCCGGATCCCTCTCATGGCCCACTAGAATGAAGATTGCCATAGAAACCGCAAGCGCATTGTCCTACCTCCACGCCTCCAATGTCATCCATCGCGATGTTAAAACAACCAACATTCTGCTAGATAATAATTTTTGTGTCAAAGTCGCGGATTTTGGGCTCTCCCGCTTCTTCCCAATTGACGTTACCCACATTTCCACTGGCCCTCAAGGCACTCTCGGATATGTGGATCCCGAGTACTACGAATCCTATCAACTCACTACCAAGAGTGATGTTTACAGTTTTGGGGTTGTTTTGTTTGAGCTTATATCATCGAAGCCTGCTGTGGATATCAAAAGGAATCGTCATGAGGTCAATTTATCAAACTTGGCTATAGCTAAGATACAAAGTCATACTTTGGACGATCTTGTTGATCCCGAACTTGGATTTGAATCGGACCATCAGGCGCGGAAGATGATCACTGAGGTGGCAGAATTGGCATTTCAGTGTTTACAAAATGCGAGGGAGACAAGGCCATCTATGGAAGAGGTGTTGGGGGCTTTGATTGGAATTCAGAGAGAAGATTATGAAGCAAAAAGTGCAGAGGAACTGGAAATTCCGGCTCACGAGGCAGTAATGCTGAAAAGTGATCCACCAACATTTTTACCCGTTTCTTCTGTGACCGAAAATTGCAGTGGCAGGGGCATAACACCTTATTTAAATTTTGCTTCGTCGTATAGCTAGCTTAGTTCGCGAGGTAAATAGTGCAGAGTGAGCAATTAAGTTTTATTGTACACTTGCAATTATACATTTTCAAGTGGCGATTCCATCTTCTATCTACTACTCCCTTCGTCCCTTTTTAAATGTCCTGCTTCGTAACTCCAATTTATTAAAAAGACATCATCATTATACCTTTCACATCAACTTTTTCCTCCATTTTCCCTACTTACTCATCATCATTACACTTTTACTCACTTACTTATCAAAATGGAATCTACTTTTAGGGACAAAATAGACAATTCACCAACTTTTACCCACTAACTTTACAACATGGATACTTATTAAGGGACAATCCAAAATGGAATACCGGACTATAAATAAGGGACGGAGGGGTACTAATTAATTAATACGTTGAGATATCTTGAAGAGGATGGATGTACATTGAAATTAGGCGATTTCTTTGGGATACTAAATCCAACTCGGCGTGTTGTTTATTTTAGTAGTATTAATTAATCGGTCCCGCTAATAAGTGCCCCCGGGGCAATAGTTTAGTCATAATAAATACATTATCTTATATTTACTATACTCTACATTAACTGTTTTGTAATCAACAATAACCATTTGTTTAGGATAAATAAGCAACATTAAATGCATCATTGATTGGAGTTTTTTTACTTTCCAATAGTACCCCAATCCGCAAGTAAAATTTATTTCTTTGTATTCTTTATAAAAGAAGATAAACTACATAAAAATAGAAAAGAAAAATAAAAGTATAATAAAACAATGGGAAGACCACTACCACACATCCTCCTCATCAACCTCACTGACAAAAAATGAGGTCAATAGAAAAACTTTATTAAAAACTAATTCATTTTACAAACAGTTGTCCCCCTATATATATTATCCAAAAGTCATTTATCCTGAAACATTACATAAACTTATTGTATTAATTTATCCGAAGACGTAAGATAAACATTAACGTTACCTTGAATTTAAATTTTAAAGCCAAACTACTCCATTTGTGTCCAAATAAATGCTTAGCACGCAAATCTATGCCTTTAAAAAGATGCATTTTTCATTAAAAAATTCAATTTTTTTTTCACAACTTAAAAGAACTCATTGGTATTAATTATTGATTTGTGAAAAAAATTTGACTCTTTTTATGAAAAAATGCATCTTTTTAAATGTTTAGGTTTGCGCACCAAACATTATTAATGGATGGAGGGAGTACACAAGTAGTAAAGAGCAAAAAAAAATTAAAAAACGTACTTGAACTCTACCTTGAATTTAAATTTCAAAGCCAAACTACATAAGAAAAGAAAAAAAAAACCCGGAAATGAATCCTTTCAAAAAGGGTAGATTTAACCATCTAATTATTTGGTACTACTTCAATTAATTCATGTGGTTGGAGAACTCCTCATTTACCAATGTAATTAATTACCTGCATAAGTTAAGATGGTGTTGTCGAACTTTTTAAGCTCATTTAATGTGCTTTAACTTATGCCCCAGGGGCATCAATTAGCATTTGCCTTAATTAATTACTACGACAGGGAAAGAGGCATTTGTAAATTTGACTGAGATTGAGGAAATAATACAGGGTATAGTAGTTTATAATTGAGTTAGAGATCGATTGGCATGACGATTCTATACTCTGAAATGGGTCCAACTTCTAAGGTTGTTTTGCTCTTAGAAGAAATTAGTACGTAATAACCTGCATCACTGCGTGCTGCTCAAATCCAGTGGGATCAATTGAATACTCCTATATAATCAAAGATAATTTTTGAAAGAAGGAAAAAGACCAAGAGTGAATACTAATTACGTAAATCAGATATTGCGGAGATCGACTCTCGCCGCCATCTTTCGGAGTTTATTAATAATTGGTGGACTCAACTTGCCTTTATAAGCACGCAATGTCGGCCAATTTTCTTGCATATTTAGTTGAGTTTTCAATTAGCAGAAACATCGTTTCTAATAAGCTCCTTTTCTATGAATGCAGACATACGCTCGAGTTTCTATGTAGCAGTACTGGGGAAAATGCATACTGCAAAAACATCTTTCCCCACGAAACTTGGGAAACTCGACTCTGCTCTTTTCTTTTGCCACAAGCGTCCTTAAACAAATGGCTAAATTGGACATGACACGATCTTTCCCAATGCACATGCCCTGGTGCCTGTCAAAGTGTGGTTTGCGCTTCTCGGTCATTTCTTTAATTTGCTAATTACACCGTCGGTCGAGCACACTTTGTGAAATAGAGGGGGAGATATATGGAGAGGTTTTTTAGACGGAGAGAAGGCTTTGCGCGCGGTACAGGATTTTGTATATGAGAAGGCTTTGCGGTGTAGGCTGTGCTAACCTATATTTACCCGACTTAGAAAAACACACACACACACACATATCAAAGTGTTAGTTCTTGTGAAAGTTGTTCTTCTAGTCGGACACTCTTCGCGTTGAGTATTGCATCAGCCAAACAGTACTGTTCCGTTCGTTTTTGGTCTGCATTATCCTTGTAAGTAAGATTATACAGTAAGTCCTAGTTTACTATAGGTAGTAAATTGAGCAAGGATTAACCGTTTGATTGATAAACATCATGTGCTCTGCCCGGCTTCCCTTTTTTTGGTAGTATCGTAAACAGACTTCTCTAACTTTCCGAATTACTACTATTCCAAAAATATCGACCACCGATACAATGTGGTTTTTGGGTGGCCGCTATTTGCAGCCCAATTCTTGCTACTCGCAGCCGATTAAAACTTTTATCAATTATGGACAAAAATGCCCTCATGCAATTTGACCATTATACCCCTAAAACCTCTTGTTATTTGACCATTTTACCCTTTAAAAATATTACATAAGTCATTACATACAACCACAAAAAATCTCTCCCTGATTTCCCTCCATCCTCCCAGAACGTCTCCTCCCTCCCCCATTCAAACTCCTCCATTTTCATCCCTACCCAGCTGCCATCACCTACCACCAGGCCCCTTCCACCAGCAGCCAAGTCTGCCTATCTTCCTCCTCTCCTCTTCCTCCTACATTATCAATGGAAACCTCAATATATTGCTTCCTCTCCCTCCATTGATAAACAAGAAATGGGTGACCCAACAATACTCCACGATTTAGAGTCCGAAGATCACACAATGGATGTTGAGAAACATGTCACAGATGTTGTAGTGATGGAGCGAAAATCGCAGCCAATGGTAAGCCCGCCCTCCATTTTAAATTTCAGAAGCCCTCCATTTTCAATTTCAGTTCTGGCCCGACACCGTTGAACACGCAGTGCCAAAACTTTAATAACTTTTCAGACTCTAATATATGAATTATGTTCAACTATTCGGATATTAATATCCGAATATTGTCAACATTGTTGGACTCTTATATCTGAATTTAGTGCCAGTTTTCAGATATTAATATCTGAATTAAACTGCAGAGAATCCTGCACTTACAGTTAGTGCCAAAACTTTACTTTATGAACAAGTGATTTGCTGAAAGAGTTGGAAACACATTGACACATTTATGGACAAGTGGTGGGAGGGACCCAGAGGGCTAGGGAATTACTTCACATCTTGTCATGGTATGAAAGTTCGGCGCCCCAGAAACATTGGATGACAATGCCAGACATGGGTCACATCATAGCATCTACTTATAATTGTGTCCTTATCCATTTATCAAATGTTCAATGTCTTACATTCCTCCCCCTCCAATCGAAGCCTTTACCCTCCATGAAACGAAAGGTTATTGCTATCGGGTTTGTTGACGGCGAACACTTTGTACAGGTGTTATTTTGGTAAATGATTTGTTGTCATCTATATAATGAATTGTGCTCCTTAAGTCCAACTTAATTTATCTTTTATAAGTACCTAATGCAATTTGACAGGTATTCCTAAAAAAAGGTTCCCCTGTGCCGCCAATAGCTTGCAATTGGAAAAGACATCGTCTTTCTATCGCAAAAAATTGGGATGCAGCATATGTTGCGGCCATTCAGAAGTTCAACAAGATCATTGGCATTGACGTAGCAACAAAGGAGGTCATCTATGTCAATTAGCCATTTTTAGATTGAGAAACGATTTAATGTGTTGTATTATATAATGTGTTCTAATGTTATGAAAATTGGATGATTACGTCTGCTTGTAGTTTTCAGATCATCAAGGAAACTCTTATATTGTATTTCTGTTTGAAAACTCATAGTCGTCAAGTCTATGACATTTTGTTCGGAAACAAGAATGGTGTCATGCTATCTCATAGTTTTCAGTCTGTTCGGAAATTAGAATCCAATTACAGGTATACAAATAAGATATTAAAGTCCGAACATGGGTATAAATTTCAGATATTTCTTTTCGAAATTATTGATCCAATTCGAACATTAGTATCTGAATGGTGTCAGGCTATCTCATAGTTTTCATTCGGTTCGAAAATTAGAATCCAAAATAAGGTATGCAAATCAGATATTAAAGTCTGAACGTGTGTATATCTTTCGGATATTTATTTTTAAAATTATTGTTCCAGTTCGAACATTAGTGTCCGATTGGTGTTATTCTATCTGATAGTTCTCATTCTGTTCGGAAATTAAAATCCAAGTACTGGTATATAAATAAAAAATTAAAGTCCAAACATTGTTATATATTTCGGATATTTATTTCCGAATTGAATTTTATCCGAATGAATGGGCTGTAATGGACGAAAAAGAGTGTGGATATTAAAAGGGGAATTTGAAAATTAACTCCCTTATTTATTATTGGTGAAAATGAGATGTAATTCTTCCTCGTATAACGTGCCAACATGAAAATATATATTTGCAGGAATTTTATTCCTCGTAAAACGTATTCGTATTAACTCACTTTGTAACGGTACATTTGCGACCAAATTCTCCCATTCCGCCTGTTGCAAGGAATTGGTATATACATCACTATTCATTCGCGGATGGATGGGACACAATATTCAAACAAGATCGAAGAGTTTAAAAACATAGTGGGGAACGATGTGGCAACGACGGACATAATCGAACTAGACTAGGTTGGCTCAAACGACTTTTTATGTAAAATTTTAGTTCATAGAATCTTATTGTAAAATAGCAGTTGGGTTGGTAGTGTTCTATATTTGTTTAGAGCATTGTCCGTTTGTACGGCACTCATTTAAATCTAACTTTTCAAGAATGATTCGAACCATAAAATTTATGTTTTTGTGCCCTAGTTACCATTCATATTTTCATGGTATCCAATTATCACAAATATGCTAATAACTATCCGCAATAAAACCAAAGTCGTTACACCACAGAAAGTAGTCCGTAAACCATGGCCATAGAGTGTCCAAAATAAATACAGGGCCATAAAATCCATAAAAAAAACAAGTCATACAACACCAAGTCTCAAGTACGGTCACGGCGCTGGCACCTAATGTAATGAATCGAGCGACGATCCGAACTAGGGCCTACCATGCTCGCTTCAGTACCCTCTGTTCCCCTTAAAGTCCTCCGCACTGCACTTCAACAAGTGCTTGTCGCAGTTCATACGGGCAAGTTGTAGTTGTAGCCCTAGTACCACCCAAAACACTATCCAAAATAGTGTTTTATCACATTATTGCATTTGACAAATATGAAACCACATGCAAAACTATAGTATTTATTTTCTTACTAGGTACTAGAGTCTACCTCACGATGTTGCTCTAACTTCTACACAAAAGATTCACGAACACGTCACTCACGGCCTACGTGTCTCGGACGACCTCGGAACCTTGTTAACACCTAGTACATAATTGATATCACCAAATCACCTTTACGAAAACAAAAAAATCAAGTTTACTTGCACAAAGCAACATACGAATGCATGAAATACATGTCCCTCCCAAATAGAAGACTCAAAGTTGTATTTTTAAAGACTAATCCGTACAAAGTTAAGAACCACGAATTTGTGAGATCAAATTAGATATATAGAATAGCAACTACTCAAAAAAATAGAATAATACGTCCTCTTTAGGTCGCTCAATTAATTCCACAAACTCAGACCATATGCTGCGGTCAAAGTATTTCCAGCAGTGTCACACCAATTTGCAAAATCTGCCAAGATTAAAGTATACACCCAAATGACCTGGGATTTGGTATAACTCATAATAACACATCAAAGTTCATCCTTGATTTTTCCCGAAATTTTATAGGAAAGAGAACCAAGTCAAATTCAATCTCAAAGTCAGAAATTCTGTGCAGGAAACACAGTTTTTTAGCAGAGTTGTCTGTGATCGAATATTCATTACAAATCGTGTACTTCATATTTTTCGATGATTCCATCGCCAAAAAAACACCAACTTAATAATCTTTGAGACTCGAAAGGACCCATAACCAATAAACTTGTCTAAGTATAACAAATTTGATGAAAAACACAGCTTTGAATGCTACCCAGATTTTCCAAAATTTCTCAACATCAATAGCAGTAAGCAACTTCAAAATTCAACAAGTTCATGCTCATAATCCATCTATATACCAACTAACATGCATCAATCTTGGGTTTCAATGATCAAAATCATATTATCCATACCAATTAACAATATTTGAGAATTTAAGATGAATTAGGTATAAAACCACAAGCACTATAAAACCCTAATTCTTAAATTTCTTCCATGTAGGTTGATTCTATATGCACATATTTATCAATACTCATAGTTTAAGGAAGATTTCTTAACACAAGAAAAGAAATTTTCAGATTACATGTCAAACTCCAAGAGATTACTTCAAGTTCTTCAAGCCAAATTAGGGTTTTCCTATTCTTTTTCAATGGAGAAGAAAGAACTCCAAGTGGGTAATGTTATGAATGTTTATGGGTTCTCACAATCTGAGGTTCCCACAATCTGATTCTAATGACTGAAATAGAAGGGACAAATCGGACTCTAATGTCTGAATGGGGTAAAATACTTTGGATATTAAAATCCGAATGAGATAAAACATTTCCGATATTAAATTCCAAATGACCTTACCTTACAAATTCAGCTACATATTAAAATCCGAAAATTATGTCAATCATTCCTGGACAATGTCAATGGTTCGTGTCATTGTCTAATCGGTTCACATTATATGATGAAAATGTGTAGAGTGACAAACTTACAGAGACCGATTACAGAATTGGGGTAAAATACGTACACGGCTCGAGTAAAATTTATAGTCCAAATGGGGTCAAATATTTTGGATATTAAAATCTGAATGAGGCAAAAAATTTCAGATATTACATTCCGAATGAGCTATGCTAACAAATTCAGCTGCTGCTGTAATACATAGGGGCCAATCGGCCAATTGGATACTAAAATCTGAATGAGGCAATAAATTTCAGATCTCAAAATCCGAAAAGGGGGCAAACAATCAGACTTTAATATCTGAAACTGTTGAAAACAATCGGACTCTAATGTTTGATCAAATATGAAATATATGAAATAGCAATATACTTACTTACCGTGGGTTTCTCAAAAAAATTCAAACTAAAATTGAACAAAAATAAAAAACACCCGCGTAATAACAAGATTCAAAAATTTACCGATGTTCAACTTCTAAATAGTTGGTGATGCCGGCGTGTTGTGCTTTCTTCTCGCACCTCCTTTGCCTCAAAATTGTACTGCTATTGTGGTGTGGTGAAAGTGGTGTTGTGGTGGCTATGGTGGTGACTGATGGAGGAGAAGAAGAAACGGGGGAGGGGGGAGAGAGTGAGACCGGATGTGGGGCTGTGGGGTGAGGGTCGGTGGTGGCGGGAATGGTGGGTAGGTGGGCGGTGGTGGGGGGAGTGGACTGGAGCTGTGGACTGGGGGAGTAGAGAAAGAAAACCTAGATAGAAAATGGGACGAACGGACTGATGAAGAAGGAAGGATTTTTGGGTTGTATGTATGTTATGTGTATTGTAGAGAAGGGCAAAAATGGGAGTTCAGGGATAATTTGTTGGTTGTAAGTAGCAATTCCTTATAAGGTGGTGGTTTGTAGGTAGCAATCGACTGCGAGTAGCAAGAATTGGGCTGCAGATAGCGGCCCCCGGTTTGTAAGGGGTTGCAGAAGCAATAGAATTTCTCGTAAGGACTCAATCGGAAAATATCCTTATATTTTAAAGAGTAAATTACAGTAAACCCCCCTCAACTAACTCAAATTTTCACTTAACCCCCTCCAACTACAAAACTCAACAGTGTGCACCCTCTAACTATCCAGAATTGACACTTAACACCCTTTTGTTAGGTCTCCGTAGGAAAAATGCACCGACGACCGTCTCCGGCCACCGGGCGGCCGATCTGAGCCGTCCAAAAATTTAAGAAAAAAAAATCGAGTGGGCTAGGGCGGGAATCAACGGCATCCGACGTGCGTAGGTGCTCGATCCAAACATCCCAAGAATTTAAATGGGGTGTTTAGATCGAGCATCTACGCACGTCGGATGCCTTTGATTCCCGCGCTAGCCCACTCGGTTTTTTTTTTTTAATTTTTGGACCGCTCGGATCGGCCGCCCGGTGGCCGGAGACGGCCGTCGGTGCATTTTTCCTACGTAGACCTAACAAAAGGGTGTTAAGTGTCAATTCTGGATAGTTAGAGGGTGCACACTGTTGAGTTTTGTAGTTGGAGGGGGTTAAGTGAAAATTCGGGTTAGTTGAGGGGGATTTACTGTAATTTACTCTATTTTAAAATCAAATTCGTAGCCGGTGCACAATGCTTGAACTAAACCAAGTGCTGCCATGCGCAAACAACTTCTTTGAAACATATATCAAATTTTCTCACCAGGAAAAACATGACTAGTTGTGATTTTTCACTATATATGAAAATTTTTACCATCAAATTTTCAATTGATATACGCAAAACAAGAGATTCACTGATTAAAATCACAATTTACTGCAGTATCTCGGGGTTTTTTCCTACGTCATAAACATATTCAGAAGAGCCTTGTGCTTCTTTCTAAGTGCCAAGCCACATTATTATTTTTTACAAAAGGGCGGCTCTATAGGAGCATATGCTTAAATGCATCAAATAAAGATAGAGGGCGTTTACCAAAAAAAAGATAGAGGGCACAATGCCATCGAGAAATTCTATGATCCCAGAGTATGGTCTCCGAAACTCAACCGGAATCTAAAATAGGTGGTTGAAAGTGGCTGAGTGTAGAGGCCCTACACATCCAAGTGGATCACAACCACATGTTCTAAATTCGGTGAAGTTACGGGGGATCATTTTCTGGGGCCATAGCATCCGTGTCACGTCCGTCAATACTATCAAGTATGGTGGATGAAACGCCTTGCAGGTGGTAAATCATCATCGGATGAGGACTCAGAGAAGTTGCAATGAACACCAGCTTCAATTGGACTACTGAAGAGTGTTGAATTAACAAGCCAGTGATCATTGCATTCCATATTTCTGTTGGTTGCTGCTGAAGCCACCTCCATGGATCCATCAGTTATTGATAAATGTTGTTGATCATATGATGATGCCATGCTCTGTTGATGATGGTTAGGATACTGCTCGACTACATTACCTGTAACATGCACAGCAATGCATCATTAGTACATGTAAAATTAATTGTAAGGGGGAATAACTTGACAAAAAGGGATTGAAATCATACGATAGGGAATTTTTTAAATTCTGTATGAGAATTCTGGAAAAAGTTTATATATTTATATCAGCTCCGCAATTCAGTACTCGAAATATAAATACTAGGAGAGAGAGAGAGAGAGAGAGAGAGAGAGAGAGAGAGAGTATGCAATCTTTAAGGAATGATCACACCAAGTATGTGGTCAACAACTTGATTCAGTACGAAGAAAATGGTTCTTTCTGTCCAGAATAGTGGATAAATAGGTCAATCATGCATATTAATGAATTTAATTGGTAAGCCTTTATTTATTTATTTTTTTTCTGTTGAGCAATCTAATTGGTAAGTCTTGTTCAACCGATGGATGACATTAAACCTGGACTAGGTCAAAAACCATCTACCCTTCTTAATCTATGATTGTGCAGCGCGCTGCTAGTAAATTGAGGATATGATCACATCAAGATGAGGGTATCACTCTTATGTGATTAAAAACCACTGTATTTGGTCTATGAACCTACCTACCGACTCCTCATGGACTCTCAGGAAGATTTTTGGGCTAAGGAAAGAAGGTGAACAGTTTATTCTATCCAGGGTTGGTAAAAGCTCCAGTACTTTCCTTTGGCTAGACAATTGGCATACATTTGGCCCTTTATTTCAGAAATATAGGGATCGAGTGTCTTTTAACCTTAGTAGATCTCTTCATGCAAGAGTTAGCTCTATTATTCATCATGGTTCTTGGAGGTGGTCAAGGAGTAGGCATCCTATTATCAGAGAGATTATTGCCAATACAGATCCAAATCTCATTCCACATGTTGACAATGAGGACTCAGTGATTTGGACTTTGAATGCTTCTGGGTATTTTCTATTAACCAAGCTTTGAGATCTAAAGGCCCAGAGGTTCATTGGTTTACAATGGTGTGGTTCAGCAAGTATGTCCCAAGGTTGTCGTTTATTTTGTGGTTGGTAGGTTGTCTACCAAGGATAGGCTAAGGACTTGGGGTCTTCTTAATGATTGTTCTTGTGTTCTGTGCTATGGTGGTTATGAATCTCATTCCCACTTATTTTTTGACTCCCCTTTCTCCTCTCTTATTTGGAAGGCTGTAAAATCAAAATGTGATCTAGTTTGTTCTAGTTTTACCTGATTGTGACCTGTTATTTTTTTTGATCCACGATTGTGACCTGTTAGCTGCGGTGCATTGGGGTTCAATTCACTACAAGGATAACTCTAGGCAATCCAATGTTTTCAAACTTTGTATTGCGGCCTGTGTGTATTATCTCGAAAGAACGCAATGGCAGAGTTTTTCAGTAGGTTGGGCATGACTCTACTTCAGTGGAAAGATTGGTCGCGGAGGAAGTTAAAGCTTGTATGAGTTCTTGGGCATGACTAGGACTGCTAAGAACCAAGGCTTGATTCTAGATTGGGGTCTTCCTGTTGAGGTCCTTTGTAAAGCCTAGTTTGGCTTCTTTCTTTGTTTTTTTAATCAGCGTCTTGTTTTGCTACAGCTAGGACATGTCCTAGCGTAGAGTTTCTCAAGGCCATATCCTTGAGGTTTGGGCTTGGTCCCTTTTATAACAAAAAACTAGTTCCAAAAAAAAAGATGAGAGTAATTGTTGGGTGGATATAAGGACGATAAAATAGTTTTCATTTACGGGAAGAACGCAAGCAAAATAGTTTTCAGTAAAGGTCCTTTAACTTTTTGAGTTGTTGAGCCATAAGGACAAAACATGTTCTCACGGAAAAAACTACCCTCGGGTAGGATACCCTATGGTTACAGGGTACCTTATGGTAGGGTACTCTAAGATTTAGCCAGTTTCATAGGGTTTTATAGTGCACTTTCCTATTATAAGATTTTAGTGTTTTAGGCACTTTCATAGGGTACCCTAGGATTTAGGATTTTAGACATTTTCATAGGCTATCTTAGATTTTTAGGCACTTTCATTAACTTTCAATTATTAGTGAACTTTCACTAGTTTTGTAGAAAAAGTATTTTGGTAATCATGTAGCACATTTGCCCTTATGTTTTGATTGCAAAATGTGCATGTTTTTTAGCTCAAAAAATATAAATATGAGGAATTTTTTGTTAAGTCTTCTTTCTTTTATTAATAAGTATACACAACTCTCAAACACCCGATTTACCCAAAAAAAACTCTCAAACACCTCTCCTCTCTCTCACACACAATTACTCCAACATTGTTGGTGTGGGGGGCTCCCCAATCTCTCTCTCACTTCCCTGTTCTCGAACTCTCTTTTCCCACACACTTCACTACACAAAGACAATAATATATAGACTTCTCAATCAGTAACGGAACACACGTGCACAACCACTAGCTATACATAGCCAAATGCAGCATTCAACTCAACGTAATAACACAGTTGGGCTAGGCCCCTCGTTCATCACTCTTATCTTCTCCTGTCTTCCCACTCTCTCTGTCTCCTCAACCAAAAACACTACTCAACCCCACACACAATTAAGTTTATAATTCAACAGTAATGACCAAGACGCGTTCACTACAAAATTATGCACTACTTAAACGAAGTAGGGTAATTTTTCTAACCAAAAACTAAAAGCGGCACGAAAAAAAATGTATAGTATATATATAGTCCGGTTCAAGTCCACACACCATCTTACGGACCGACCACTTGCATCTCTCATTTCTCAATAAGTTTTGATGACCCGAACCGTTCAATGTGTTTAAAACGTGATTTTAAGGGTACCCGCGTGAAATTGGCCAAAAAAAAAAAATGACCGGGATCGGTTTGATCTAAGCATCTTTTCATAAATGCTGACAGGAACTATTTTATGAAAAATTGCACGGATCAAGCCCTTCTCGATATTTTTTTGAGCTGATTTCTCGCAAGTACTCTTAAAATCACGTTTTAAACACATTGAACGGTTTAGATCATAAAAATAGATCAAGAAATGAGAGGTGCGGCCCGTAAGATGGTGTGGACTTGAACCGGACTGTATATATATTCTAGTTTTTTTATGCAAAATTGTAGATAGTTAATCTTAAAAGCTAATTTCAATAAGTTTTGGTAGAGTACTTGTGACAATTTTGTCAATTTTATGGAATTGAGCTTTTTCACACATTGTATTAAATGATAGCAGATGATCAGAATAAGTATTTTGCGAAGCAAAGTATATGGGAATTCAAAAGCTTAAGATGGAAGTAAATTCCAAAGCAGCAATGCAATTGTCGCACGACTTACAAAAATGATAGTCATATTTTGGCTGACATTATGTATGATTGTTGATTTTTGATGCGGCATGCGATTTCATAGAACATCACTTAAAGCACATGTATCGAGAAGGTAATATGTGTGTGGATGTCCTTGTAAGAAAGCAAACCAAACCATGACTAGGCTGATTGTTTAGATTTCATTAATTCCGAGCTTTGTTTGTATTTTCTATAAAGGGAGGATGCAAGCCTTGGGCATACCCGGTATTCCAAATTAAACTCTGTATTCCATTTCCTGTTAGTAGCTAGTACTTAGTTGCAAGTTTAATCTTTTTATCAATTGGAAAGAGATGTACAAAAATACCTTGGGTTAGTAGCAGAGGCGTTTCATTCAGAAGTAGTCCATCAACTTCTTCCAAGGAATTCCAATTAGAAAATGCTTCTCTCACCAAATTCTCAATATAGGCCTGATCGATCAGTACAGTGGCATCATTAAATTAAATAAGTAACAAAAAACGTAGTATATATGAAATTACAAAAAGGACTGAGACTAGTTTATAGAAGAAATTAGTAATAACAAAAGAAATAAGTGCCTATAGCTCATACCTTATGCATACTTGTGATTCCGGTTGTGGGGTATGTTTGTTCATTTATCACAGCCTTGATGACTTGACAAACAGGATTCAACATCAGGGTGTAATTGGGCCCACGGGATATATAAAATTTGTTACCCATAATGCAACTTCTTGCATGCTTTATGGTTACTTCCCACATTTTCTCTGACATCCCAATCCCTAGTATCTGTTTAAAAAACAAGAAAAAGAAAAAAGAAAAAGAAAAGGAAAAGAAAATCCAAGTTACTCCATTTTGGAAAGAAAATGCCACAGCTTTCTAACTAATTATAGTAATTTCTTTTGGAGGAGTAATTATCAGTGGTTTTTGGGGCCCTACATGGCAATATCACATGGCAATATCACAGGCCAAAGTTTAATGAAGAGTGCTAAGTGCAAAGAAAATAGGCAAAGAAAGACCCTTAAAGTGTACATGAACGGCCCAGATTTACTGTGCAGTGCATTTGAGCCGTTCATGTACACTTTAAGGGTTTTTTCTTTGCCTATTTTCTTTGCACTTAGCATTTCTCAAGTTTAATACTCCTATATATATAATCCGGATCATTTTTTTTTGTTCGGATCAAACCCTTCACGATCATTTTTTTTGCGGATTTCTCGCGGGTACTCTTAAAATCACGTTCTGCACACTTTGAGCGGCTCGAATCGTCGCAATTCAATCGGGAAAGGGGAGTCCCACACCATAAGGCCGTAAGGAATCCCTCATTGGATCCAGACTAGATGATGAAGAATATATATATATATATATATATATATATATATATATATATATATATAGACACACACACACACTAGATGATGAAGAATATGTGGATACCTTTCTGAGCTTAGATGGATCCACAACAGAGAGCTTCAAGAAGTCTTGAACAGTGTTAATACCCATGGAGGCTAGCTTCTTATGAAAGGCTCCATCTTTCCCAATCTTCTCCAATCTCCATACTTCGTCTTCTAGCATGGGTGGGTGATGCTTTTTGTATACTGTATATTTACGTCCACAATATTTATTACTTACACTTTTCATTAATTCAAGTCATGGATATGATTATATAAGCACGACAACTTCAAATCTTCAAAACAAGCAAAATGAGAACGATACGCTCATGGATATGATTATATAAGCTACAAAATTGTAGTAAGCCCCTAATGGAATCCATGAAAAGTAGTACACAAATAAATTAATGAAAATATTAGAGCCGCTAATATTGCCTCATAAGATATTATTAATCTTACTATGCAAATAATACCAAAAAAGAACTCCCGGAATTAGGCATTCTTCAATGTGTCACTATATGTTGCAATGCTGCTTTGGCACTTTAACGGTCTAAGTTATATGTACTTTTGTTGGAGGTCATAACTTCAGTCCAGCTACAATTTTTCCACAAAATATTTGTGTGGACGTGCTATTATTTTCTTAGGTCATACCACTTGAAGCAATTCTAGCGAACATTTCAAATCATTAATTAAACACGTCGCATAGCGTTAAAGGCTTAAAGCCTTGGAGCAAAAGGTACTTTTTTTCCAGAATCAAGGGATGAATTCAGTTCAGTTCGGTTGGTTTTTTACCACTTTTTGAACCAAACCGACTAAGTCGGTTTTTGCATTTTTCAAACCGACACCGACCCATTCCAAGAAGTAACCATCGGTTCGGTTGGTAGTTTTGGCGGTTCGGTTCGGTCGATTCCATCGGTTTTGACTGTTGTAACAGAAAATTGCAGCTGGACTTCCAAATCCATCCATAAACAACACAAACCATACAATATCACATCCAAATCCATCCATAAACAACACAAATCATACAAAATCAAGTCCAAATCCATCCATAAACAACACTAATCATACAAAATCACGTCCAAATCCATCCATAAACAACACAAATCATACAAAATCGTGTAAACTAAATAGAAAAAAGGTTCTTTTCAAAAAGCCCTAATTTTTTTCAAAGAAATGTTGTTTCGAACCTGTTTAATGTCGACTGTCGAGATTTTAAACCTTTTGAGATCATCTTAGAGTGAGATGAGATGAAGACAGGTGTGGATCTGTGCTTTCGGAGTCCATCGAAGCAATCTGTTCTTGCCGTCTCTTCTTCGTTCTCCATGTCCATGACGATCTTGCGATGTGTTCTTCGTTCTCGCAGAGAGAGAGAGAGAGAGGAATGGGGTGTTTCAACGTGAAGTACTGATGGGAAGTGAGTCGGGGATGGGAAGGAGGATTCGATTAACGGATGTAGAAGGATTCTGCTGATCTTAGGTATGTATATATATAGGATATAGATCCAACGGCTAGGATTGAAAGTATAACCCCTTTAATATAATCGAATCGGTTCGGTTCGATTTGAATCGGTTGATTTTTCTATGAAACCGAAATCGAACCGAATCAACTCAAACTTAAAACCGACCGAATTAAGCAAAATTGTTTGGTTCGGTCGGTCGTTAGGTTTTTCGGTTAAAATTTTATCCCTACCAAAATGCATTGAAAGTACGTGAGATTCACTACAATTTGTTCGTCCGTGTATGGTACAACTAAGACCATGTTCGTTTTGAAATTTTGGACTTTGGACTTTTTCGCTGCGCACGGTCGTTAATAAATTTTCTTTTAATTATTACTCTAATTTCTCTCTTTATCTCTCTACACTCATTACCCAAAATCCTAAATCCTAAAACAAAATGGTAGGGGTGTTTACACTAACGAATAAATTAGTATGAATAAGCTGTTGAATACAAGTTGTTAATTATTCACGCTAATGAATAAGTTGTTGATTAATGTGAACAAGATGCAATTTTGGCTGTCGATTGTGAATGGAATATTGTGAATAAATTGTTGATTAGTGTGAACAACACGCAATTTTGGCACAAATTGTTAAAAAATAAAATTAGCGTGAATGCTCGAATTAGTTTGGACTAACTAAAGTTATTTTTTTATCTTTGTGATTTTCTTCTCTTATTAATGTATTTGGTTTTGTTTTTTAATAAAATATTTCACTTTTTCGATACTTCTCGACTTAGAGTACATATGATCGGACCTTGCAAAAATAAAAAAAGAATATCATTTAAACTTTTTGTGTATTTTTCATAATTGTTTGTCCTTTTTTTATTTCAATCGATAGAAAAAAATCATTTTTACATCAAATATATGAAATACATAATACAAACCTGGGATTGCGAGATGCAAGAGTCCTAACCACCAATTGAGCTAGCCCCAATTGGTCATAATTGTTTGTCCTTAATTAGTTAATATTTTTAGTTTTTAGGTTCTTCTATATTGACAGCCCTCCAGCGTCAATAAAAAAAAGAAAATGACCACACACACACAAAAAAACACTCCAGTGCACTTTTTAAAATTTTCAATACATTTTCAAACACTTGTATATAGTTTATGCACACATTTTAATATAGTTTATTAATCTTAATTAATGACAACCGGCCCACTGGACTGTTTTTTAGCATTTTCCTTAGTTCTTTTGTTATAACTTGTAATTATTTAAATTGTTTTCGTCAACATGGATGTTTAACCCTAATAAAATACCACAAACTAAAACAAATAAATTATACTAACAATTAAGTCAGAGGAGGGCCTTTGTATCGAAACCGACTGTTTCAACTTTCAAGGCATAAACCGGATCAAAAAAAATTAACTTTCAAGGCATAAAGCAACGTCTCCCTCGGAATATGGACAGGCCCTACGCCCTAGCTAGTAAATACTCCCAAAATGATCCGGTCCCAGAAAGGCAGAAAATTTCAAGCTGGCATTGACCAGTCATCGTAAGAGATGTCCAATGTATTCTTCATTTCTCTATATTTTATTTTTACACTCTTTCAAAAAGGTTAAAAAAAAAGTGTTTTGGACTTTGGAGGATATGTATTTGCTTCAATCTATCCTTCATTTCTCCTTATCTTTAGATTTTGGTACTTCAAATCTTTTTCATTTTCTAAATTTAGAGGATAAAAAAGACTTGAAGAATCAAACTATGAAAATATTGAGAAATGAATGAAAAATTGGAGCAAATATATACTCCAAAAATATCAAAGAATAAAATATAGAGGTACAGAGGAATGGAAGGTGCGTTGAAGATTCCCTAATTTAAACAAGCGACTGGAATAGATTACCGGGCAAGGATATCATCATTGACTGACAGTTGAGGTTTTATGTGCCTTACAAAATACAAACGACAAATCATATTCTAGTGGTAGGACCTACGCAAGCGTAAACATCACTCAGGCCCCCTTCCAAAAACTTTTCTAAAAAATATGCAATTTATTTCACATTTTCAAACTCAAAAATAATGTAAATAAAAAATAATTTTTTAATTTTTTTTGCATCGTATAAAAGATCTTGATGGGATCTATCAAACAAGATCTATATTAATAGGAAAATTATTTCTGTAAACACATTATTTTTTAGCTTGAAATTGCCTTCTTAAAAAATAAGTACTTATTTTGAATTGCGGAACGGAGCCTCAGTTTAGGATTATAACCTCTCTCTCTCTCTCTCTCTCTCTCTCTCTCTCTCTATTTGCGAGTGACGACTTTGCAATATCACTTTTTAATTGTTGGGTCTCACATAAACACAACTTGAAATAGGAATTTCGTTTCCCATTTTAACTTTGTTTTGTTTTTCGTTTTTTAATTATTTTTTTATTTTTTTCTTCAATTATTACCATATTTCTTCAATTATTATTTGTATTTTTCTCTCCAATCATTACTATTCTCTCCAATCATTACCATATTTCTCTCTCCACCTACTACCAAAACTAAAATACTCAACCCCTTCTGTCTTTAACTTGGCATACAAAACCCTTTTAAAATTTAGACTATTAATTATATCAACCTATGATGCAAATTTAAATGACTATCCTATTCATTCCAAATTAAAACTTAGAGGTATTAATGGGTCGCTCACTAATATAATCAATAACACGGATTTGCCTAGATATTTTTATTGGTAACAAATTCGAACTATTGATTATACCAACCAATGATGAAAATTTAGACAACTATCCCATCCACTCCAAATTAAAACTAAGATGGGAGGAGAGAATCCAAACCCTTTAGATATATTGAAAAGAAGATTTCTCTATCGAAAGATACTAAAGATCGATCAATTGTCCTAATAGTATACTCCCTACGTCAGTTGTTTTTGATAATTAAAGTGCTTATGTATTTTTTGACTAAGTATTGCTAGTCACGCGATTGCCCCCATTATATTTCGATACTGATGATTATAAAACTGCCAAATAAGAACAAACAATCGATAACGTACAGATAGAGGCTCAAATGCATTTGATATTTATTCGGTGTTTAGTACTGTTGTATATATCTTGATTTAGAATTGGCGTAATACATATAGTAAAGTTTTAATAACTTGGCATGCAGAACCATTTTCAAATTCGGTGGACATAACGATTTTATATAGTGTTAGAATATGATAAGTGAAAATCATTTGTGGTAAAGGTCGCATTTAGATGTTAAAACAAAATACTCAAAAAGATGCTTTCTGTTATAAATTGTCACCCCCTATATATGATTTTGATTGAACAATTATATATGAAACAAAAGCATTTCCGTTTCTTAATTAGGTTATGGCGATCGATGCATGCTAACCCAAGGAAGGAGATCAAATAATTAGTAGCTAGAGGAAACTTACGTTCTCCACGGTGGTCTTTAACAACGAAAGGCTCGGTCATGGCTTCGCGTACCGTAAAACCCCGGCTACTACCTTGAACCACTCTTGCACCAAGCCTAAACTTTCTGCTCCGAATCCAACTCGAATTGTCAGTGAATTCAACTTCTCCAAATGGCGCAAACCCATCCCTCATGGTGAATTGCAGCTCTCCGTTTAGCAAGGGTCGCTTCCCCGTTCTCTCCTTCACTACATTCTTGTCAAATCCATCACTAGTCCAAGTTTCAAGACCCTCAGCCGGAGGAAAGTCCCCGTCGAGAACCACAATTTCAACTTTTAAAGTAAAAGGAAGACTTGTTGGAACCAAACGATCACATGTTTTGTCTACCAGAAGGATATGAAGTGGAGAGTTTTCGATGTCCATTATCTTGCTTCCAGTGAATATTGGTAGAGAAAGTTTCTTGCTAAATATAAGTTGCAAGCTTGATGGTTCCAATGCTTGAATTCTCAATGAAGGAGACCTAGTTAATGACCTTGCACCCCTCTGTATCCCATTTTCCACCTCTTCACTCACCTGATCGATATCATATATATCAATGACTTGCAAGATGTTAGAACTTTCTAGCCATTCCCGGCCCTATTTGTTAATATATAAATTTACTGTAAATGGATCGAATTTCAGCTGTTAGAGATGATGTGTGTGTTATATATCACTACATTAATTTTTTCAAGTCATGATCATACAAAAAGATTGAAGAATTAATGAAGTACACAAACAAAAACATGTATGTATATATATATATATATATATTGTGATGCTTGGTACTCATACCACTTTTCGAAGCATTGGCTCCAAGGCTGAACAGAAATTCTTTAAGCAATTCACCATTACCACTTCTCCGATTACACTGCACATAATAAGAGAGAACCAAACAAAATATATAGTACGTAAGATTTAGCACGACTAGCATCAATCAATGAAGAAGATTCATGATACAAACACATAAGGAGAAAAATAAGGTGTACATACTCGAAAAAATAAAAGCTTCATTAGGCAAACAAGATGCCAATGACTTGTAAAAGAAAAAACAAACAAGGGAAGCAATACTTATCAACAACAAAATAATAATAATACAAGGAAGTGGAATATTGTGAGACGTACGAAGCAAAAGAAGGTCTAGTTCTCATTCGTTTTCCATTTGGCTGCTCTGAGTCCGAATCGTTAAAAAACCGTTTGGCTGCCATTATTTCCAAGAATGGAAGCCAAAAGCAATAGTGTACAAACTAGCTAGAATTTAATACGGAATAATTAACTCTGAGAGAGAGAGAGAGAGAGAGGGGGGGTGGGGGGGGGGGGGATTAGGACTATGAGATTGGGTTGCATGCGTTTTTGTATCTCTCTCTCTCTCTCTTATATGAAAGAGGCAAAGGGTACAAAACATGGGGATGTATGTATAGCCGATTAAAGAAATGTAAAAATAGAAGTTTCAAGGAATGATAGAGGAACCATCCCGGTAGTAGAGGCGCGTAATGACCTATGTGCTATGATGTAAAGACTTTGACGTCAACTCTACCCTCAAAAGTCTCTCTCTCTCTCTCTCTCCTCTCTCTCTCTCTCTCTCTCTCTCACACCCACCCACCCACACCAACACCCACACCCACACTTAAAATAAATAAATATCAATAAACACATAATACAAAACTACACGCCATATCACACCATAACATACACACACAAAAAGATATCCCCCACCATACACCACCACACCCGTGGCACGGTAAAATTATTTAGTGCTCTTCGGGCAGAGCCACATTGTGCTCCACCAGTGGCAGGTTGTTACAGTTGGTATCAGAGCGCAATTTTAATCTTCATGGCAAGGGCCACCTCTAGAATTTAGTACGAGCACATTGATTGTGCTGTACAGAGCTAAGTGCCACATCATGGCCTCCAGGGAAAGGTTGTTAGGTCAATGCGACGAGGACGTTGTATAGCCAAGATGGGGAGATTGTGAGAATCCACTCTTATAACAAGAGTCCCACATCGGGAATTATAGGAAAGTGAAATTGGTTTATAAGGATTCGCCCACCAATTACTGTATAATTTAAGATTAACTTTTTAAGCCACGTGATTAAATGAATAATTAGCAGGTCAGTTGGGGCGGATTATTATGCCATCACTTTCATCCGGTACATATTCTTATGAGATCCAATACTAATATATAAATTCAACAAAATGGTGTGCTAGATAATAATTTTAGGACATTACATAGCAATGTCCCAAATCTCTGAATAATTACTACTCTGTGGCATGGGTGACCCTGACCCTTCTTTAGGCAGGCTAGGGCGATCTCCTAACGTACCTTTAATTGATCTTTGTCAAATCCTCATACCACACATCTTTTTCTCTTAAGAAGAAAAAACCCAAAATAAAAGACCACACATATCGGTGGTGGTTGGGTTGAGGCTTGTGCGCGTTGGCGATTGGGCGATGATGATTTTGAATTTTCTCAATAAAGTAGGGCTAGATTTTAGGTTTTCTTGAGCTGTGCACTATATTTTCATATTTGAGCAAATATAGGCCCATTTATTTTTTGCTTTTATTGTTTATCTTGACATTTTAGGCCTACAGGTGTATTGGACTTTGTCTTTAAAAAGTGTTTGGGCTTGTTCCAACTAATTGCATTTCTAACTTTTCGTTAAATTCTTATTTATTTATTTATTAATAAAATGTTACTTTTTCCGATAAAAAAAAAAGGCACACGATATCTTTGTCAATAGCCTAAAAAGAAACATCCTTATACAAAGGCATATTGAACTAAATCCCTGTAGAACAATTCAATAAATGGATTTCTATGGGCAAAAAGTTCAAGAATTTATTATATTCTGAGGGTACATATTTAAGAAAAACAATCTTTGTCCAAAGCCTCAAAGGAAGAAAAGGAAAAAACATTCTGAAGCTCCAACCGAAAAGGGTCTCGTCTAAAGGTCCGATGTAGGTACCAAATAAATCATACTAATTTCAAGATGTGCAAGAATTGATTTTCAAATCATTTTTCATGTTTAATTTCCAAAAGGACAGCGATAATGCCAAGACCAAGTCTGTTAGTTCCACGAAACTTTACTTTTTCTCCCAATTTTACCCTTTAGTTGGACCTTCTCTGTCATCAACTTCGAGTGCGCGCCCCCTCTCTCTCTCTTCTGTAAAAGTAAACCCACTTTTAGTTCTATTTGTACCATGAATATAAACTACTCTATACAGGTAACCCAATCCGTTAATTAGTCCTAATCTATACAGTATTTCATATGCAAACAGCAGATTGGGAACATATGTACTTCAATTTTTTCCCCCCTAAATGTCAAACGTATATTTCTCTGTTTAATTTAACTCTAAAATTGAAATACCCGCATCGCTGGAATGAAAAAGAGGAGAGTGAAACAGAGAACCACACATATTACCACTATGCCTCTCTGCAATTTTTCTCTCTCTTATCTCTCTCTATCTATCATTTTACTTTTATACAATTGTCCCATTTTTGACGAAATACGAAAAAATCATATAGAATAAACAGTTCTGTGATGCGATACAAAATTGTTATATTTAATTTGAAACGTAATCGATGGCCGAAGCTTATGCGATACAAAACTGTTGTTGAACCGCGTTCTAGATTCTCTTTCTTAAAAAATAAGTACTTATTCCGTTTTGCGAGACAGATCATTCTCTTACAACACATCACCTTTAAATCAAAAAATAAGTACTTATTTTGAGAAAGTGGAACAACACCCCTGCCCCGTTCCGCTTTCTCAAAAAAATACTCCCTCCGTTCCTAAATGAAGGTCTATCTTTCCTTTTTTAGTTGTTCCAAAATGATAGTCCTTTTCCAAAAATGGAAGGAAAAATTTGGTGATTTTCCAAAAATGTCCCTCATATGTGAATATAAGTGTTGTAAAGTAAAAAGAATATAGGGGTAATGGTGGAAATGATAGGTATTGTAGGTGTAATGATTGCATGTCCTTTTAAAAAGTTGGAATCCCCAAGAGGGACTCTCAATTTGGAACGGAGGGAGTAGTACTTAACAAATAAGGACCTAATTTCAACTTTATAAATAATGGGCTTACAAATATATATATATATATATATATATATATATATTGTAGAATTTGATAGATCTCATCGAAATCTATCAAATAAAATTCATATTGCATATTTTTTTATTTTAGTAAGCCTATTATTTTTAAGCTTGAAAATTGCAAATAAATACTTATTTTTTAAGGACTCAATCCAGAACGAAAAGGCACACACACAATATATATATATATATATATATATATATATATATAGAGAGAGAGAGAGAGAGAGAGAGAGACTAAAGAAGATATAATACTCCAACAAACAAAGAACTTAGGGTAAAAATGACTGATGTAGGTAATGTTTTACGTGATTTTGAAAACTTCTGTGCTTTGTACTGCATCCTAATGTACATGTATGGCCGGCAGTGGGCCCAACACCAAGATAGATTTAGAATCAGGTGACGTGCACCGTTGGATCCGCAGCCAATTAATTGGAAAACTTTATAAGGTAACTTAAATATGGGTCCTTTCCTATATAAATACTTAAGTTCTCATCCTAATGGATTTGAAAACTTATCTTTTCATCCATTACGAATCGGGTGATGTTGTTTACATCCTTAAATATACCACGCAATAAGAAAATTACACGTGGCACTAAACAGTGCGTGATCCAATCAAAACACATTGTAATTAAGCCTAAGATACAGAGAATCGAAGGGTTTAATTACTGTGTTATTTTAGTACTATATTGTATCGTTTAGATTGGAAACGACCACGTTTGGTCATCGAATGATAAGTATTAAGATGATAAGTAAGTATAACAGTTGATTAACTCTTAAAACCATCGAACGGTGTCATTAAAGATCCGTTTCATAAGGGAAAACGGTTATGTTTACCGTGAATCATTTGAGTAAATTATTTCGAAGCACTTATTCATGTTACACAAAAGCAGGAGCCCATTATCCAAAAGTTAGCCACGATCTTGTCACGACCCTAACCCGTCCCTAAAGGTTTAAGCCATAACAAAGCGCCGGTGAAACCATCACCAAGGCCATTCCATATGGTTAACCTGTTATAAGCAAATGACTAAAAGGGACTCGAGCAGCGAATAGCAGAAGCACAAACAATCGTTTTACAGTAATTCACAAAACGCGTCTTACACAAAAATCCTACAAGCCAAAACTCCTCAGAGCTGTGCGTATCAACAAACTCTTAATCCATGTACAAGCAATTCCTAAACCAAGGTAAAGTTATGTTATCAACTATCTAGCTAAACATCTATTCACAAGTCTTCATACACACAACACATCCACAAAAGAGTTCACATCGCCACACTACTCCTTGTTTCCTGAAATGTGGGGAAAATAACATAAGTCGAAGCTCATATGAGTGACCAATAAATAAGTTACATGCTTTCCATGGACAATGATAAAAACATTTCATAGAGATTCAATCATAGAAAAATAGTCTTGATATAAATTAAAGCACATTCCACTAGTCTTGTGTGGCTACCAATTAGGCGTCCCCAATATTGGATAAGCTTCGACGTCTTTGCATTATCCCTAGCGTTTTATGTGTCACATTGTAGGAATGTCTTTATTAGATAGAAAAACGCATCCACCTTTCATTGATATTCCATAGAGTTCATATCATGGTACAAAACATGTACGCTAATGCTTTGCAATGGAAAACTTGTATAAAAACATTTAATTTAGGTATTAGGTCACTCACCTCGATTCTTGTTTCACACGAACTTCCTAGACAATTAGGAAACAAAAACATGATTCAAAGCTGCTAAACAAGCCTATCTTTAATGATCATAAAGTCCTAGAGTGAAAAGATATGAAGTTAGATAGTTAGCCTCAAGAAGATAATCACAGAATCTGTAGTTTCCACTTCAACGCAAAAACTGACTTTGCACAAGAATAATTAAGGCACAAACTCTACATACTCTTTAAGTTCTATGAGTCTAGTTTCAAAATCAGAAAACGGTTCGCTATTTCGTCGCTCAAGCTAAAAATTATAGCCGTTTCCCCAACGTGTGTTAGTGCAATCAGCACATTCCAAAATTGCGCGCTACAAGTTTACGAATTTCTACAGAGTTCAATACTTAGAATTTCATCCTAAAATTTTTACCACATACAAAAGACTCATAAAAGAACTCTTAGTAAAGATCTCATGATTTTTGGAGTTTAGAAACTGTCTCAACAAAAATCCCCAAAATTAGGTCACATACATGGTTTCTCAATTTTGCAAATTTTCTAGAAAATTACATCTTATTCTTCCTTCGATTTTCAACTCTTAAACCCTTCCAAAATACTTTAAACTCACATCAAAACCTTACTAATCATGCTTATACTCATAGATATAGAAGAGCTACTCCAAGAACATCAAATTCATGCATCAAAATAAGTTTTAAACATCCAATCCAAAGGATTTCAAGCTAGGTTCATGAGTTCTTTAAGATTTCAACCTAAAACCCAAATCCTCACTACTACAATAATCGTAAAAGATGACGCCTGAAAAAGTGAAAAGATATCGCTTTTTGAAAAAACTGTAATTAAAAAGATTACAATAAGTAAATAATGTCAGTCATCCAAAAAACTGTGATCAAATATATTTATGATGTCACTTTCTAAAAAACTGACATAATTATTATTTCTTTTTAATGTCAATTTCTCCTAAGGTGTGATCTAATATATTTATGATGTCACTTTTTAAAAAACTAACATAATTATTATTTCTTTTTAATGTCAGTTTCTCTTAAAGTGTGATCTAATATATTTGTGATGTCACTTTTTAAAAAACTGACATAATTATTCTTTCATTTTAATGTCAGTTTTTACTAATAAGTGATATTGAAAAACTCTTTCATTTTAATGTCAGTTTTTACTTATAATTGATATTGAAAAACGAAATTTTTGTTTTTAGGGGACGGCGCGCAGTACCTCAACCTAATTAATCCCGCCCAAATAAACCCGCGGATGAAACCTCTTCTCATCCACTCTCTCTCTCTCTCTCTCTCTCTCTCTCTCTCTTGACGATTTGGTACTAGCTTGCTCTCACTCTTAGCCTCCGTATCAGAACAGATCACGTTACTTCCGCAAGGCAAGGCCGATATCTTTCGTAGTAGTCGAGGAGGGGTTTGACATCGTGTGGCGGCGGCTGTGATGTTTGCCGTTGATTGATCTTGGTCACTGGCCACTTGCTCCGCCATTGTTTTGGTCACCGATTGGCTTGAAATCAAACAGGTATAAAGACCCACGCCTTTTTTTAGACAGTTAACACAACTTTTTGTCTAATTTTTTTATTGTAGGATTTATGGGTTCTATTTACGTGGTTTAAAATTTGTCTCAGTGTTGATTGAGTTTTTTTTTCTTTCTCGGGAGTGTTGATTGAATTGCTCGAAGAGGTCTCGTCACGATTGTCAAGATCAATCATCTAGGTGAGTATCCATTCGCATTGCAGGTGTTTGATAATATGCTCGTGTCAATCTATGTTCCGTACAATCATATATGTGAGTATCCGTTCTCATTACCGGTGTTTGACAATATGCTTGTGTCAATCTATGCTCTGTAATTGAGCCATAGATTGACACAACATACCACTCCATTCTGGTCACTACTTGACACCCCCAACTTCACACACAAATGTCGATGTCTCTTTATTGTTTACTAACTGTCATCTATCACAAAAAAAGAAGGTTGTCTTACAAGACTCCAAATTAGTTAACACTTTTAAAAAACAAAAATTGGAAACGATAAGAAAGACTGTAGGTTGAATTAAATTTTATGGAGGTTATGGATTCGTGTTCATGAGTGTGAGGTGCATAAACTGACAGATCAAATTGATGCTTAAATTTATGAAAAGCCTATAACATAATAAGTTAGAAAAACCCATGCACCAACTTCTACGAATGTTACTGGGATCTTGAGGAACCATGTGGGTAAAGCGTATGCCCAAGCAAGAAAAAAGAGAAAATCCCTTTGCTTGTAGAAGACGGGGAAGTTTCATGACTGTCAGTGAAATTTCTGAGTACCCATTGATCATTATCATCACGAGGGTGAAGAACAAGGCACCCATAAAAATCCCTTTGTTGTCTACTCTTTCCTTAGGCATATCAGTTCGTAAAAATACTGTCATCAATAGCAATGCCATAAGAATAAGCTGAAACGAAAGATAACCATTAATCGCCACATCAAAATGTTTAGACAATTCACAACTTTGAGAAAGATTTTCACACTTTTGACATGCCACTCACTTGAGTCAACTTGAATGTGTAGAAGAAAGAGTTCCTCTTCATGATTAAGTATTCTCTGGACATGGAAGCTTTCAGTAATTCCTTTTTGTCGAATAGAGTTGACGACAGGGAAAGGTTGTACTAATTCCTATCCACAGTTGAGGACAGAAAGAGTAATGGCCTTTATCAACCCACAAAGTCAAGAATTCTTGATTCAAATTTCATGAACAGGGTTGAAGTTGAATGCCCACTAATTAATCTCTCTGTTTTGATTGAACCAAGTTAACCGATTCAACTTTAATTTTCCTGAAGTAGCGATTAGTGAATAAATTTTTTTCTGTCTTTGTTTTGTTAGGTGGAAGAGAAATCCAGGTGCTCACTGTTGTTGAAGAGCTCCATTCGATCCAAATACACTTCTTGGGTAAGCACAACTATTTTTCTTTGTTATTTTTCTCTAACTTGCTATTTTTTTTCGCAAACCTTTTCAAATGTATTCGTACTTGAGTGGTGACAATGTGTCTTTCAAAACTTGTTCAGAAATATAACATGACTAGTGGATTGGTCATGTCTAAAGACACACCCAATATTAATTTGCCACCTTATGCCTCTAAAATTTTCTAGTGGATGAGGAAATGGAACGGAACATTTTATAGTGTGCTTGTTTGTGCTCTTGTTGGTTTGGATTGTTCCTTTCTTCTCAATAGAGTGTTTGTGATAGTTTGATTTTTAATAATTGTTTTCCTAATTGCAGTGGTAGGCTGCACTCTATATAAGACCCTTTTCCACTCGCTTGAGAGTCTTTTTAGGTGATTAATTTAGCTCTTTTAATAGTGTAAGAGTGCTTCAAAAGGTTAAATGCGAGAATTTTCCGTTCCTTATATGAAACACATGCTATAATATAGGCTAGTAAATCACTGAAACTTATGGTCATTATTATCTCTTCCCATTTGTTAATGTTCATGTGGGCTATTCTTGACGGTACTTGGACGGTGGGTGGCATTTTTGATCAATTTTGAAAAGCTACATTACATTTGAGATGTCAGATGAGTGGGTCAAGGGACGTCAAGCCAAGTAATCGTTATTGCATATGTAATGAGCTTATGACTGTAGACTGTAAACAAGAGCACACGAAGCTATAAATCCATAACTAGAGAAGAAAAAATGTGCAGATAGTTCCAAATTGTTCTTATATTTTGTCCGAGGAAAGTTGTTCTTGTTAGATCATTATATAACCTTCGCAAAAAAAGGTGATTTATTGTTTGTATGCCTAGACATTTTGTAAAAGTTCGCTCTGTTTATGATATATGTTTCTAATGTAATTCCTCTTGGATAAGGTTTGTAGCGGGATGAAAACAATTGATGCTCTGGACAGCACCAAACTGAAGCGGCTCCACGTGCCTCTACACCGGAACCCTAATTCGTCGTCGGAACCCTAATCTGCAAAACAGACAAGGGGTGAGCGCACCTTTGCTTCTCATAGCAAAGGCCCTCCGATGCCAAAGTTAGTATCACGTATTGGCTCGTAAACCCTAATTATCAGTAGGAGAATAATGCGAATGCTTAATATTGCGTACCTTTTACCTCCAGGTTTACCTCGTATTTATAGATTCGTGGATGCTTGCTGCCCAAGCATCCCTGTTGCCCTAGGATTCCTACCTCGTATAGGAAACCTAGTATCTCATGGATTCTTATTCCCTTATCTGTACAATGTCTCAATGTTTATGGGACTCCCAGTCCTTTTGGGTCTCTTTCTCGTAATTACCCGTACACTCCAAGCACGTTGGGTGTCTTGCATCGCTCCTATATACTTGGGATCTCATCCTTTTACAGAACATTACCATTCTGAAGCATTCTTGCCACGTCAATATTTAGAGCAACCTTTTCCACTGTTCGGCTTTCTCTTTGCCGAGCAGTCCTCCTCGACCAATGACCTCACATGCGACTGGTTCATGTCGTTATATCTGGACAAAGGACTTCGCATGTCTTTGTCCTCATCAGCCGAACAGACTGTTTGGACCAATGACTTGACATGTCACGGGTCCACATCGCTGCTCATGGCGCTGCCTGGCGATAGGCTTATCATGCCTGCCACGTGTCCCTAATACATCACGTGTTCGGCGAGTAAACTTACCTGTTCGGGAATACCTCCCTACAATTGCTCCCCAGCTTTATCCGCTTGCCACTGTTCGGGGGCAACGGGTGAAGCTTTTAGAAACAACAATTCTGGACCTCACTTGTCAGCCCCGGGCAACCATTCCATTAATACCCTTTAAGGCGCTTGACGGCTTTGTCATCATACCGTCTTGGGGTAATAATTCCACGTGGTGTGTTTTCGTACACTCCGCATTAAATTCGAACTGACGTTTCCTCCAAACGTCGTTAGCGTATTTTCCGTTTTTCGTTACTTTAACTCGTAACGGCGTGGAGAGAGACGTTTCGTCTCCGTTCCAACCCTTAAACCTCTGAAAGGGTTTCTTTTGGGTCTTCACTAATTCAAATCCTTTTCCTCGTCTTCTACAGTTTGAGCGACTCGAAACGCCATCGCCGCCGTCTACAACCTCAGACATCGTCGTATTCTGTCTCGTAAGCCTCTTCGCTCTCTCTCGTTCATCAGTTCCCAGGGATTTATTCATATCCCTCTTAGATTTCGATTATCTCGTAGCTTTTCCTCTGCATACTCTAATGGCGAATGAGGGTGATAGTGGCCCAAAACCTGGGAAATTTAGGAAGCTTTGTGAAACCCCGTCAGCCATGGCGGCTTTTAGGAGAGAGTACAACGTCCCTGAAAATATAGGACTTGAACTCGCCCCATTAGATGCAGATAGGGACGGGGGTTCATGGGATAGGATGTGCATTCCTATTGTAGCTGTTGTTGAGGGGGGAGTTAGATTCCCCTTCCATCCTTTACTACGTCAGGTCTTAAACTGGTATCGACTCACACCGATGCAAGTTTCCACTAATTTCTTTAGATTAGTGATGGGGGTCGTAGCTCTAAACAGAATCTTGGGGACCCAACTGGGGATCTGGGACATCCAATGGTGGTATAGCATCGTGCTAAACCCCGATTATAATACCTTCTACTTCAAAGTTAGGAGAGCAGAGAAACGCCTCGTGCTAAATTTACCAGACTCTGCTCGCGATCACGAGATCGATTTTCTCTATGTTACTGGAGCATTCAAACCAGTAGGTGAAGATGGCCAGGTGGTAGGCTTCCACTGCCCCCACATATGGGGCTACCCACGTTTGCTCCCGATTTCCACTTCTTCTTGTAACTTCCGTTTATCGTTTCATGGTAGTCCTTGACTTTCATTATGCTTTTAACCGTGCAGCGGAAAACGCAAATAGGCGCCCCAGAGCTGAACCCAGCTACGTCCGAATAGCGGAGATCAATAGGATTTTGAGATACAAAGGTGAACCAGGCTCTCCAACATTTGGTCGGGGTCGTGATGCCAACGTGTTATTAGGCTACGACCCTGCTTATAAGGGATTCATAGACAGGAGATTGGCCAATCTAAGCACCAGCGGTGCCTCCTCATCAACAGCTCCTTTACAACCACGGGGTTCAGGGTTGCAGGCGGAAGTTACCCTTGCTGGACAGCCAGGGGAAGTTGCCATTCCCGAAGGTGTCCCCGTAACCCGCGTGGTACTTAGGAGGTCCAGACGACGACAGGTTACTTCCAAACACCAAGCCGAACAACCAGCTCCCATCTGTACTATGAGTCAATCCTCCTCCTCCGGCTATTCTCGTTCTCCTCGTAGCCCAGGTACCATGTCTCATCAACCTTTGGACCTCAGTACCCTCCTTACTGTCCTAGGACGGGGACGCGGTGCTGCCAGTAGGGTGGCATCAACTGGTGCTCCCCCCCCCCCCCCCCCCCCCCCCCCCCCCCCCCCCCTCGATCACGTCGCACTAGGGGGGGATCTACTAGGTCAACATGATCCCATCAAGAACAGGACAGCTCCCTCGAGGCAGCTGATGCTCATCGGGACAAACGTCCGCGGAGCAATGAGGTTGGGGATAGCGACATCCCTGCTACCTCAGTACCGCTGGAGACACCATCACCGGGCACCCAAGTTGCTGCTGAGGTCTGGGCCCCTCAGCTCATGAGGGGGGACCGCCCTGTCAACATTGGAGATAGTGCTAGTTCCTCCGAGACTGCACTAGCCCTAGCTCAGGGCCTCTCACTCCCAGTGGACATGCAGAAAGAGATGTCCTCGCCAGCAGATAGACTTGTATCCACTGGTCTCGTTAGTGGAATTAAGGTAACCAAACTTTTTAGCTCTTGCTTTTGATCACAATGGGTTTTCTATAAAATCCTTTAACTCATGTTTGGTGTCTGTAGTTTATTCAAAAGATGATGGCCTTGGGCCAAAAGTACCAAGAAGTTGATGCTGAGAGAGTCAGACTTCTCAATGACAACACCAGGATGCTCCGCTTAATCTCAAGGCTGGAGAGAGAAAGAGACAAGGCCAAGGCAGAGGTTGTGGAAACCAAAGCCAAACTTGAGACTGCCGAGGATAGCCTTGCTCAAGCTCTGTCAGAGATGGAGAGCTCCAAGAAGGCTGCTTTTGATGATGGCTACGAAAAAGGGTACGATGCCACCACAGCCAGCTATGTGGAACAGATACCAGGTCTACAAGACCAGGTCTGGGCTGCTTGCTAGGAAGCCTGCTTGACCACAGTTGGTGTGGCAGATGATTCCCCATTGTGGAATGCAATGGAGCTTCCCAGCAGCCGGGCAGCAGCTCCTCAAGATCATGATGATCCCCCAACCGAAGACGTTGATCGTCAGATTAACGAGTTCGCGGATGCGGATGAGGAAGTGGAAATGGAATCGCAAGGTGCTGTGCTGGAGCATACATCAACACAGGAGGCGGCCATAGAGACCAATGTTGCTGAAGAAGGTGCTGCTGCTGGAGATGGAGCTGCACCCAATGATGCACCAGAGATCCAGGAGCTAGATTGAATTGCTCGGCGAATACCTGATTTAGTGTTTTTATTGCTCTTCCCGTTGCTTAGCCCTTCGTGGCATCAGATGTTTTCATTTTGCTCGGCCCTTTTCTTGGCCATCAGTATTCTAGCTTTTAAATATTTGTCATGGATATTTCGTTCCACAGATGCTTAAATCTAATTGCCAATATATGCTCGTTATATTTTCAAGCTACACCAAGTGCTTCGTCCTTGGATTTTACTAAGTGTATTTGTACCCAGGTGTTTTTACAAGTTTCTCGTACCTTATATATCTCGTACCTAAATTTTTACCACAGTTATTTGCTCAAAAGATAGTATCCGAACAGACTGCATGCGTTTGTATGCAATATTTGAGTTTATTCATACTCATACATACTTTTTTAGACATATTTCGTTTTGTCCTTTGCCCAAGTATTTCGTACTTAATATTTCTGCTTTCATGAAACAGATCTAAGTCTCTCGTTCTTAGATAAAATCATATATATCTCGTTATATATTTTGTCCAAGCATGTCGTACTTGGACTCTATTAAGTATATTCGTACTTAGAATTTGGTAAGAATTTCGTTCTTTTGAGTATCTCGTACCCTGTTGCAAGCTGTTCGGATTTAAAGTATCTCGTACTTTCAAATATCTCATGTTTGGCATTCGTGCCAATCCCGTGCTCCCCAATATGAAAAAAAAAGGAAGATAAAGCAAATCTCCAAGTTTCATATTCCATATTTCGACAACTAAAATTTCGAAAAATTGGGTATACGTGAAAAGAAAAAACTTTATTCATAAACTTGAACTCAAGGCGGCATTATTTGTACCCCTTGTTACCAAAAAATAAGAAACAAAGGAGCATTGTTCGTAGCTCCCACACAATCACGTAGTGCAATCTAAAATAAAACTTGATTCTTCTAAACAAAGAATTTTCTCAGATTATGGACATTCCATGGCCTCGGAATTGGATTGCCGTCCAGATCAGCCAATCTGTAGGCCCTTATGCCCACAATCTCAGTTACTCGATATGGGCCTTCCCAATTGGCCCCTAGCTTGCCTTCGTTGGCCACCTTGGTGTTGCCGAGCACCTTTCGTAGTACAAGGTCCCCAACACCAAACTCTCGAGGGTGTACATGCTTGTTATTCATCAACTGTTCCTGGTAAGAAGCTAGATGCACCAGGGCTTTTTCTCTTCTCTCCTCGGCGAGATCAAGCTCGATTTCGAGGGCCCTGTCATTGCCCCCACTTTCGACCAACGCAGTTCTATTGGTTGGGAGACCAACCTCCAAAGGAATTATAGCCTCTGTCCCGTATGCCAACGAATAGGGGGTCTCTCCCGTAGACCTTCTTGGCGTTGTTCGGTGAGCCCACAACACCAGTGGTAATTCATCAGGCCACTTCCCTTTTGCTTTGTCCAGTCTTTTCTTAATCCCATCAAGAATAGTTTTATTTGACGCCTCTGCCTGCCCATTACTCTGAGGGTAAGCTGGGGTCGAATAGTAGTTTCGTATTCCATATTGGGCACAAAAAGACTTGAATTTCTTCTGAAACTGGGACCCGTTATCTGTAATCAAAGAATAGGGGACCCCAAATCGAGTAATAATGTTTTTCCACACAAACCTTTCTATCATAGGTTCCGTGATTTTTGCCAGTGGTTCTGTTTCTATCCACTTGGTAAAATAGTCCGTTGCAACAAACAGGAATTTTCGGTTCCCAGTTGCTTTGTGGAGGGGACCCACGATGTCCATTCCCCACTAGGCAAACGGCCAAGGGCTTGTCAAAGGCACCAGGTCTTCGGCTGGTGTTCGAATCATTGGTGAGAACTTCTGACATTTCTCACAAATTTTGACATACACCTTGGCATCTTCCTGCATATGTGGCCACCAATAGCCTTGGGTAATTGCTCGGTGGGCAATGGATCTGCCGCCAGCATGACTTCCACAAGTTCCCTCGTGGATTTCGTGAAGAAATTTTTGCACCATCTCGGGGTGCACACAAAGTAAATACGTTCCTGTGAAGGATTTTCTATAAAGTTTCCCTTCTGGGGACAGCCAAAACCTTGCGGACTTGGTTTTGATCTTATGAGCTTCCTTTTTATCAACGGGGAGTATTTCATCTCGTAGAAACTCCACAATTGGATCCATCCAACTGGGTCCCTGGTTCACATCCAAGACCAATTCAATACTCCTTCCAATGCTTGGCTCTGCCAGATACTCAACTGCCACCCTTCGCTTGAGTTCAGTTGGAACGGCTACTGCCAACCATGCCAGAGAATCGGCATGGGCATTTTGTCCAGAACTTATCTGTTCAATATGAACCCTGTCGAAGGTATCAAGTAAATCTTTGGCTGCTTCCACATATGCTACCATCTTTTCATTCCAGGCCTGATATTCGCCGGACAGTTGGTTAACTATGAGCTGTGAATCACAGTGCACCCTGACTCGTTTTGCCTTTAAGGTCTTTGCACTTCTCAATCCGGCTAAGAGTGCCTCGTACTCTGCCACATTATTTGATGCACTGAAACCTAGCCGAACAGACAGCTCGATCATTACACCTCCTGGAGGAAATATCACCACCCCAATTCCTGAACCAGTTGTTTACACCCGTTTTTGGCACCCAATCCTAGGCAAGCGTTGGAAGGCCATTTAATTATCTTTTAATTAAATTTGGCCAAAAAGTAGAGATGTATTAAACTAAAATTAATGGGCCAAGATAGTTTTTATGGGGCCCGATTAATTTTAATTTAATTCGGCCACGAGCTAAAAGCATTTTGGGCTTATTTGCTTAAATGAATTATGAAGGCCCGTAACCCATGGGGATATGTTGAAAATCCAGAAGGTTCCTTTAATTGGGAAGATGAATTAATTGGTGGTTATAGATTAATGGCCATGTGATAATAGGCCATGATCTGTTGGTTCCCACGAAATGAGGAAATGGAGGAAGTGGTTTGCTGGTGAAAGCCATTTGACTTAGTCAAATGGCACAGTATATTTGATATCCACGTGGGAAATGAATAAAAGAAGTCCCACTACCTTTGGTAACCACCCATGACTAGAGAAGAACGTGTGCACTATTCGGCCAAACAGAGGTACATGGGACACTCGGCACAACGGAGTGAAGCCTGGAAATACTCACATGCAAAAACCGCCAACAATCTGGTTAGTGGGACACGTGGCGACACAGCAAGGAGGCAGGAAATTCCATTCAGAGCCGGAGCATTATATTCCTCGCCTATAAATAGAGGAACTCAAGAAGGAAAAAGGGTCCACACACCAATCAAGCTCAACGCTTAAACCAAAGCCTTCCCAGCGAAGCAATTATCTTATTTCTCTCCCATTTCTCTCTCTCTTGTACCCCAACTTTATTACTACGACGTAATAAAGTTATTCATATCTCTCTTGTATCCCCAATTTTATTATTCCGATATAATAAAATTATTCTGCGATGTTCTCTACTTTTTCTCATACGGTTGGGAAATTATAAGTCCACTATCGTTGTGGCAAAACCACGAACCTCTTTGTGGCCTCACCCTTTGGGTCACACGCAATCGCACTACATACGAAGTCAGATCGAGGCGCACTCACGCGTTTCATACGTTGGACGTCGACAAGTCCTGGCACGCCCGCACTCATACAGCACATGCGCCATTGGATTTTCCGCTCACGCCTACCCGGCGGAAAAGTGGGGAACACCAGTATTACATGTTGATCCGTCAACGAATAATTTCCATTCCATGGGATCCTGTTCGGCTGACAGCTAATTTTTCATGGGTGTTGGCTTGGATGCTTGCTCCTTTCTCGTAGGAGGCAGGGGTGCTACCGTGGGGGAAAACTCCACCACAAAATCTGCCAATACTTGGCCTTCAATTGCCGTACGTGGCTGATAATCAATGTCATACTAGCTTAACTCAACAGACCATGTTGAGATCCTTCCTGAAAAATCTGCTTTTCGTAGCAGCGATTTCAACGGGAACTCAGTGTAAACCACAACCCTGTGGCTTTGAAAGTAGTGTGGCAATTTCCTCGTGGCCGTTCTAAGTGCCAAGACAAGCTTTTCTAGGGGCAGATATCCCGTCTCTGCATCCAGCAATGTCTTGCTAACATAATAAATTGGGATTTGCTCGGTTCCCAAATCCCTTAACAGGACTGCATTAACAGCATGTTCAGAAACAGCTAAGTACAAAACTAAAGACTCACCTTGCTGTGGAGTTGACAAAAGAGGAGGCTCAGCCAGGTACTTCTTCAGGTCCTGGAAGGCATGTTCTCACTCTACTCCCCATTCGAATTCCTCCCTTTTTTTCAATAACTGAAAAAAGGGTCTGCACTTGTCACTTGACCTGCTTATGAATCTGTTCAGTGTTGCAGCCACTCCAGTCAACCGTTGAACTTCCTTCGTAGTCTTGGGACTTTGCAGCTTCTGCAGAGCTGCAATCTGGTCTGGGTTGGCCTCAATCCCCCTCATAGTTACTAAGTGGCCTAGGAACTTCCCAGAACCAACTCCAAACGCACACTTCGAGGCGTTGAGTTTCAATTTGTACTTTCTCAGGATCTCGAAAGCCTCCTTTAAGTCTGCTATGTGTCCCTGTTTATCTTGACTCTTTACCACCATATCATCTATGTAAACCTCCATAGACTTGCCAAGCAGCTTCTTGAACATGATGGTTGCGAGTCTCTGGTAGGTTGCCCCAGCGTTCCTAAGCCCAAACGGCACGACGCTGTAGCAATAAAACCCTCGTGGTGTGATAAAGGAAGTCTTCTCCTGGTCAGGTCCAAACATAGCAATTTGATGATATCCTCGATATGCGTCGAGGAAACTCATTCGCTCATATCCAGCGGTTGCATCAACCAGCTGGTCTATCCTTGGGAGAGGAAAACTGTCTTTTGGACACGCTTTGTTGAGGTCTGTGAAATCTACATAGACTCGCCACTTTCCATTCTTTTTCTTTACCACAACTGTGTTGGATAGCCATTCAGGATAGTAAACTTCTCGTATAGCCTTAGCCTCCAGCAAACGATCGACTTCCTCAATTACAGCATCCACGTGCTGCACAGCTGCCCTTCGTTTTTTCTGAATGATCGGCTTATGCTGGGGGTCAACATTTAAATGATGACAAATCACACTTGCATCGACTCCGGGCATCTCTTCGGGGACCCATGCAAATACGTCGATATGTTCCATCAGGAATCCAATCAATTCGGCCATTTCGTCTGCCGGCAATGACTCCCCAATTAGAAAATATCTTTCAGGATCATTCTCGTTGATCTGAATTTTCTCCAGGCCTTCGACCACCTTTTCCGCCGGACTCCTTCCAAGATCTTCGATAGTTGGTTGATCTGGCACTTCCAGTGTGTGAACGTGGTGGGCCTTTGGAGCTTTCTTGACAATGGAAATCAGACACTGTTGGGCTACTTTCTGATTGCCCCTAATTACTTCGATCCCATTGGACCCTGGGAATTTTACCATCTGGTGGTAAGTTGAGGAGACAGCCCTCATCTTGTGTAACCAGGTCCTGCCTATAATCGCGTTGTAGGAAGAAGGAACATCTACGACAAGAAAATCTGTCTTCAATACAATTGTTCCTGCCCGAATAGGGAGGGTTACTTTACCGAGGGGCCAGATTGCTCCTGCACCAAACCCAATCAGGGGTGTTGTGGATCGCTCCAAATCTGTTTGGGCTAGCCCCAACTTCTTGAATGCATCGTAGTACATCACCTCTGTAAAGCTTCCTGAATCCACCAGAATCCTTTCGATGTCATACTCCCCAACTCGTAGGGTTATGACCAAAGCATCATTGTGGGGTACTTGGACTTCTCCCAAATCATCATCCGTGAATGCTATGCTCTCATTGCATACACCATTCTCTCGACCTCTCTTATTTCCCAACCGCATCACATGCTGGTTGTGCTTAACCTGCCTTTGCAGTAGCCTCACCTCATTTCTCGTATAAGGTGCGGCCAACCCATGTATCATATGGATTACCCCTTTAGGATTCTGCTCGTAATCCAATTCCATGGCCTTCCCTTTTTCCTTTGGGTCTTCTTGAATAAACTCCTTAAGATAGCCCCTGGAAACCAAATCGTCGAGGTGTCTTTTATACATCTCACAATCCTCGGTCATATGGCCCCAATCTCTGTGGTAGCTGCAATGCTGATTCGTAGCACGTTTCGCATCTTTATCTCCGCCTAAACTTGGGGGCCACTTAAAGTATGGCTGATTATTTATTCGATAAAGAATCCTATAGATTGGCTCCTTCCAAACCGTTGTGACAAAGAAGAAAGACTTGGGGTCAGGGGCTGGCTTATCCTTATATGGCTCTTTCTTAGCCTGCCCATACTCTTTCCTCTCTCTATAAGTCTTGGGTTCTGGCTTGTCCACTTTTCTGGCAGGTACCTTTGGCTGCTCGGCCATGATCCTTCCATCCTCGCGGAGTATGTCATCCTCCATTCTGGCGTGCTGCTCTATTCTTTCCATCAATTTAGCCAACGTGGCTACCGGATGTTTGTTCAACGAGCGACACAGTTCCCCCCGAACAGGTAAACCCGTCTTGAAAGTTGCTCTTCACTGCAGTTTTCAATCTCATTGAAGGTTTCCCAGTACTTCTTGGCATAATCTTTGATCGGCTCGTCCTCCGTTTGTTTCATGGTGGACAGACTCTCAAACGTCTTTGGGGCCTTTCTACTTGTTAAGAACCGAGCAGTGAATTCTTCGGCCAACTGCCTCCATCCTCGTATGGATCGTGGTGCCAGCTTATGAAACCAGGACAGAGCCACCTTGCCAAGACTTGACGGGAACATCTTGCATAGGATGGCTTCATCCCCCTCATGCATGAACATGGCTTGCTGGTAATGTTGTATGTGAGCTACAGGGTCCGCGTTTGTCTCGTAAAGTATGAACGTACCGTGCTTCACTCTGCTCGGCAACCTAGCCTCTTGTAGCCTCTTTGAGAAAGGGGAAGCCGCTATGTTGCTTAAGGCTTTTCTTGCTGCTTCACGTGCAGTTACTGTCCCATCCTCATACGCTTTTGTTTTGTGAGCCGTAGCATTGGCCCAATCAGCATCAGGTCTCTCGTACCTGTTCCAGTGATGCTTTCTTGTCTCCTCCTCTTCAGGGGTAGAACTTCGGTCTCTGCTTCTCCTTTTTCGTGAAGAAGCCCTCTGTCTCTCCGGAGTCCGGCTTTTACTCCTGTCTCTCCTCTTTCGTGGAGAGGCCCCGTATCGCCTTATACTAGGGCTTTTGCTCCTTCTTCCTCGTGAAGGAGCCTGCTTATGGACTACAAGAGTCCGTTTATTTCTCTCTGAATCCCTCCTAGAGAGTCCAGAATCTTCTGGGTGTTCTCGTAGCCGCTGTAACTCCTGTATCTCGTACTCTCGTTTTTTAATCAAACGAGCATATTCCTCGATCTCCTTCCTCTTTTTATCGAGGAGATCCTCACTATTATGCACACTCCTAAAGTGTTCCACCGATGTTTCTCTTCGGTGGGATTTGCTCCTTCTCGTGGAGCCTGTGGCTGTCTTGTCTTGTCTACCAGTGGGCTTTTTCGGAGCCCCTGGTGGAGATTTATCTCCTCCACCACTCAACTGGTTCTTTGGATTAAACGGTGTGGCTGGATCTTCTTCCATCACGACTGTTTTTCAAGGAAAATTGGTTCGTTTCCCACAGACGGCGCCAATTGTAGGGGGATGAAAACAATTGATGCTCTGGACAGCACCAAACTGAAGCGGCTCCACGTGCCTCTACACCGGAACCCTAATTCGTCGTCGGAACCCTAATCTGCAAAACAGACAAGGGGTGAGCGCACCTTTGCTTCTCGTAGCAAAGGCCCTCCGATGCCAAAGTTAGTATCACGTACTGGCTCGTAAACCCTAATTATCAGTAGGGGAATAATGCGAATGCTTAATATTGCGTACCTTTTACCTCCAGGTTTACCTTGTATTTATAGATTCGCGGATGCTTGCTGCCCAAGCATCCCTGTTGCCCTAGGATTCCTACCTCGTATAGGAAACCTAGTATCTCATGGATTCTCATTCCCTTATCTGTACAATGTCTCAATGTTTATGGGACTCCCAGTCCTTTTGGGTCTCTTTCTCGTAATTACCCGTACACTCCAAGCACGTTGGGTGTCTTGCATCGCTCCTATATACTCGGGATCTCATCCTTTTACAGAACATTACCATTCTGAAGCATTCTTGCCACGTCATGATTTAGAGCAACCTTTTCCACTGTTCGGCTTTCTCTTTGCCGAGCAGTCCTCCTCGACCAATGACCTCACATGCGACTGGTTCATATCGTTATATCTGGACAAACGACTTCGCATGTCTTTGTCCTCATCAGCCGAACAGACTGTCTGGACCAATGACTTCACATGTCACGAGTCCACATCGTTGCTCATGGCGCTGCCTGGCGATAGGCTTATCATGCCTGCCACGTGTCCCTAATACATCACGTGTTCGGCGACTAAACTTACCTGTTCGGGAATACCTCCCTACAAGGTTTTTCTTGTTACTAAGGGGACAAAAAATCTACCTAAATGGATAGATCCAAAATGCTCAAGGATCAAAGATCAAAAGACTATGAGAATGGGGTTGAACATTTTTTGAACACTGCTGTGATACATGCGAGTGATCCTCAATCCATCCGGTGTCCATGTAGGCTGTGTGGGAATTTGAAATGCCAACCTGTTGAAGAGATTAGAAATCATCTATTTTTCAATGGTATCGACCAAAGTTATCTTACATGGATTTGGCATGGAGAAGCAGCTACCGATAGAGCCTTGCCATTTGTAAACACAAAAGATATTCCTGATCAAGAAGTTGACACATCGCCCTTACGTGATGCAGCACAAGCTGTAGAAATGGTTGAAGCTGCATACAATTCAACTATCTAAAGCATGTATTTAGCCATTAGAACATAGAATTTAACATAAGAAATATGAAATTAAGTATAAGAGAGGCTTGAATTACCAGATTAGCACTTCAATTCAACTCCAATAGAACAAGCCCTAGGTTTCTCTCCTTTTTCCCCTTTCTTCCTCTTCCCTAGCTTCTTTTTCTTCTTCTTCTTCTCTCTCTCTCTCTCTCTCTCTCTCTCTCTCCACTTGTTGTCTCTCTCTCGTTTGTTCCCAAGGGAATGAAGCGGATGAAGCGATGAAGTTCCAAGAAAACTACACATATGTTTTATTTTTGTCTTCCTAGGGAAAAATTATTCCACGTACTCGTGTCTTTGTGTCTCACCTATCAAGTTTTGGCCAATTAGTGATATCCTAAGCATATATATATGTGATCTGTCCCGTACAACTAGAGTAATTACGCTATTTAACCACAAGATTAACTTAAAGCATGCCAAGTATTCACGTATTATGCATAATTAAAATCAGGATTGTTACACATCTACATCAACAAACGTGAAAGGAGAAGAGTTTTCTGAAAAGACCAAGGCCTTGTTCGTTTTGGAATTTTTTATTTGAATTTATAGGTATTGAGTATAAAAAGAAATAGAGTGATGATTGAAAATAGGGGTAATGATTGGAGAGAGATAGAAAGAGAAATGAAAGTAATAATTGGAGAAAAATAGGGTAATAATTAGAATCCAAATCCAAAATACCTCAACCGAACAAGACCCAAGTCAAGCGGCAGTTTGACTCAACACAGCCAATAGTCCCAATACGACCACTCTTTGCAAATTGTTTTCTCCACTTGCCTGGTTTAGGAAAAATTCCATTCTCAATTGATAAACCATATGAATCAAGTTCTTAGAAGAAGGAAAAAAAATTGAGACATGAACCGAGATTCACAATAACTAGCAATCAAGTTTTGAAAAATGAATGTCCAACATCTAGTAAGATGTATATTGCATACGATCCATATTACACAAGTCCTACCAAATTAGCTAACTGTGAAGACCCGTGCAATAATTTCTTTTCTTTTTTTTAAAAAGAATTGTGCTTTGATTTACTTTGGTCATTTAATTGATGTGATCACACGGATTGATGTGTAGCTATGTATGAGACGTTTGATAGATAGTTAAACTTTGAGTTTCAGTGTTGAAATGATGTTTGGAAGTGTTGGTAGCGATCGGGGTTCGATTTGGTGATCGTTGACAAAAAATTTCAAATATGTCCATGATGTACCTGTACTGTAGTTTTCCGGTACCTGTACACCATGCAAAAATCCTAAATTTTCAGCACACGATTCAGATACTGTAGATAGACCCCTTATGTTATTTTCTCACTCGAAGACCACAAACCAAGCCCTAAAATCGCCCATCTCCCTTCTCTCTTCAATCTCTCACCCAAATCCTTGGATTTGTACCTTAAACACCACCAAGTCTTCAAGATCTATGTGTTAATCCTTCAAATATCAACCGGGTTTCGAGGTTCTCATTATTGGAGGTAAGAATCATGATTTTTGGTTCTCTTTTTCTCTCTCTTCTCAAACCCTAGCTTGGATTCATTCATTGATCACATTTTTGGATAATCTAGGCTGTAGATTTTGTGGTATTGCTTTGGGAAAACTTGTTCTTAACGGACATTTGCTTGGTGTACTTAGGATTTTGCTCAAAACCCATTTTGATAGGGATTTCTTACTCTTGTTATACATTTATATGATGTTTATGTACCTAGATCGTGCTTTATTTCATGCTTGCGGTTGGGTTTTGTATTTCTGTCGAATTTGGAAATTCGGCTCGTTTTCTGGATTTTCGCCCAACTTCATATGGCTGTAACTTTCTCGTCCGATGTTCGATTCATAAAAACTTTATATTGATTTTGAGGTCTTGAATTCAGCTTTTCATTGCCACTGAAATTACCTTAAAATTCTGAGTACACAGAAAGTTATGATCGTTTGAGTAGAGGTGTGTCAATCTGCCAACATCTGCGAACTTCCCCTAAGGTTGTTCTCGTTCCGTTGTTATGACTCCCTATCTAAACAGAACATGTTTAAGTCACTATCGAACATGATTGCTCATATCCTAATGACTCGTTCACTCTTGTCTCTTGGCACTCATTAGAGCATAATATTAGCGTCGTTGGGTGGGGAATGTACCATAAGGTTGATAGGAGTACCGTGGGCTATAAGGGGTAATGTGGTGAGCGTTATGGATAGACATGAGCTTGTCTAGTGATCCGATGGGTAGTATTGTGATTCTTATCCTCTCAACTCGTAGAATCATTTAGATTCCTTTGGCATACTTTTTACGGACTCCAAGTATAGAAACTAGAAGACCGGGCATCGTAGGGTCTAGTTGTGGGTTGATACATTGGTGTGTGAAGGTACGGGGGTGTACTTAGAGGTACAGTGAGTAAGTGTGTTCTCTTATATGCGTTACGGTAGATTGTTGGTTTCATAATATCTTGTGATTGATTAAATGGCTTTGGACTTGATTGAATGACTTGATATTTGTGCAATGGAAACATGGAATAAATGTGAATAACAAATAGACACAACCAGAACTTGACAAAAATGCATGGACACTGTTGATTCTGCCATGGACATTCGGCGAGGTTAAAAGAGGAGTAATGCTACAATGCGTATAAATGGGTATCACTTATATGTGATAAATCCCGGAGCATATAAATGGGTATCATTTATATGTGATAAGTCCCGGAGCATATAAATGGGTATCACTTATACGTGATAAGTTCCGGAGCATATAAATGGGTATCACTTATTATGTGATATGCCCCGGAGCATGCGTGATACATGCGAAAATCTTGATTGATGAGATATGAGATCTTGAGAAAAGAAAGAAAGATTAGTTTTTACCAAAGTGATTTGTTTAAAGGGAAAAATGATTTTTCTATTAAAAATCCTCCGGCTATTCAAGCACGAATCAATGGAGCTTGAACATTATAGGTCACGTATTTCTATACATCACACCTAGTTGGAAACAAAATAGATTTTGATGACTGAAGAAAATGAGAAATGAGAGTTGGTGATGAAATGAGAAATGTGAAAAATTGTGAAATTGTATGGGATGTGATGAGGCGGTACTAAAGTTGTCGTTGATTTACTTGGAATGATATAGGAATATTGATGGTCCTTGTTTGTCGTATGAGTTGATAGATCCTTCATTTAGGATGTCTAGAATCCCTGATCATAGTGTGCAGTTGTTGACAGTCTTATGTACTTGGGCTTATCCGTCGTTACTCACTCACTCTAGAAGCATAACTCATAGTATTTTCATATAACTTGAGTATAGATTTCTCTACTAGGCATGTGGTTTGCTCAACCCTTCATTATTTTAGGTACAACACAGGGGCACAGGCATGGAGTGTTTTGGAGAGCATGCTGACATCATTGCCTAAAGATATTTTCTGAAGTACTTGTCTTTCTTCGTAAATCAAACTGCATTGTACTATTTTCTCTATTTTGGAATACTGTATCAGTTTAATAGATTTGTGAGATTCGGAAACTATATTGTAATTTGGGGTATCGTATGTACTATTGTGAGGATGTGTATTTAAAATGGTATTGTTATTCATATTGAAAATTGAGGACGTGACATAACTTCGAATTTAATTCCCGTTGCAAATCTACTTCTGGTCATGCTTTTAGATCCCCATGGCCCCAAGCACCAACATACCCAATTTCTTTCCCATTTGGGGCAAAATACCCATGGCCCCATGCACCAACAGACCCAATGTGGGCTCCCCGTACCGGCGCGCGCCCAAAGAAGAGTCGCCACCCGGATTTTTGAGATGGATGATCCGAGAAACCGAGAACTTGATTTGAAAAGAAAGATTTTTGATCTAGCAAAAACGTTGATATTTTGGATTCGAGAGCCACGTTACGAACGGGGAAAGTTTTGTTGGAAAAGCACCCCGCTCGCCCGGTAAAAATCAGTCTCTACTTAGCATTTTAAATGGGGGATTTAATATTGTTCGAAAAACTTAACTTTGATTAAAACACGTACGGGAAAGGGACATGAGATTTAATATAACACATTGGCGTGCTTGTGGTGCAAACTATACAGTATGAAATGGATGACCATGTGCAGAAAACGAAATAACAGCATTACGGCAGTCTGTCAATATCTAGTGAAACACCGCGCGACGGACCGGAAGCATTGCACGGTGTAATTAAAACGCCGTGTGGTGCACCTGTCTATGCATTCCAGAATCAGTTATCTTTTACATGAGAAAACAAACACAGATCCGCAAAATAGTTTTTTTTTTAATTTTCCCGAATCTCTAAAAAAAATGATTTACGAGATCATTTTGTTTATCTCATCATGTAAAGCAATGTCAAAAGTTTTTTTTTTGAAGTGTTAAAAGATTTAATAAAGTCAAAAAGATGACTTTTAACATGAAACCTGATTCTGGAATATACCCGCGCAGAAAAGTAATAAACAGACGAAACAAAGCAACATAAGATGGAATATGTACAAGAAATAAAATAAAGTGCGGTGTAATACACTACGCCGTGCGGCGTCGCAAAACGCTGCACGATGTAGCGTATTTCAGTGCAGAAACTGTTTTTTTGTATTTTTTGAATATAAAGCTCGTTTGAGACTCAATCTCAGTATAGAAAGATTGAGAAGGGCCTCGATCGGCTCCCCTCAAAGCTAAAAGTGGTTTAACCCAAGGAATATGTTTATACCTTTTGATCGAAGCTTGGATGTGCTTGAAGATGGAGGAATGGAGGTTGATTCGGATTGAAAACTTCTTTGATCGAAGCTTGAATGTGCTTGAAAATAGAGAGTGAAGGTTGATTTGGGTTGAGTTTTGAGAGACTTGAGAGCAAATGAGTGTAGAGAGAGAGAGAGAGAAATCAATTTGAGATTGATTTCTCAATAGCCCAACTTGTGGGTTGATGTAGAGAGAGAAAGAGGAGTATGGTAATGGGTGTAAGGAGTTGTAGAGAGAGAATCAAGAGGGGTCCTTTTTCTCTAAGAGGAGGGGTGTATTTATAGGCAAAAATATACTTGGAGTGCACCCAAAGCCGAAAAATGTGAAAAACGTGCTTAAAACAATCTGCAAAGGAATCTGACAGACGCTCCTCCTGTCAGAGTTTCAAATTTCAAAATGCCGGGCAGGGTATTGAAATCCCGCCCGGTGGAGTGATTTTTTTTAATTTTTCTGAAATGTCGTGCTGCGTTTCTAAAATGCCGTGCTACGTTTTGAAATGCCGCGCGGTTTTTCGAGACAGCTTAGCACACCAAACTTCGCGAGGGCGCTCCGGACACTCCAGAACTCGGATTTGGGCGTTTTTCAAAGCGTTGGAAAGCTTGTCAAGTCTTCTTTCTAACCCAATTGGTTTCATTCAAAGATATTTTATACATTGAAATGTGTGCCCATTTTGCCATCAGTGTGTCTTGGAAAAAGTTGTTTTTGACCAAGCAAGCACATTTTTCTCTTTGCAATTGAACCGGGGCCCACCCTACATGTTTGGAAAGAGGTTTTCTTGAGGTTTAGAGAAGGAGTAGCAAAGGAGCAACAATCCAAGCCTTGAAGGTATATTTTTCCTTATTTTATCATCGGGGAACTTAAAGATTATTCGGATGCCCAGATTGGGGTGTCTACACCCAAATTCTTCCCCATTTAGCCAGATGGATTTGTTGCTTCGTAGAGTTGTACTGAAGATAGTTCTTGGAAGTTTGGAGCTTCATCATTTGAGTGAATGGTGATGGGCTACAGATTTAGAGGGAGAGACCAAGAAAAAATTGAAGGGAGAGAGAGAGAGAGAGAGAGAGAGAGAGAGAGAAACTTGTGAGCGATTTTAGCCGAGTGAGGGAGAAAGTGACGGGTTTTAAGAGAGAAGGAATGTGTGCGATTGTGAGTGTGTATGTTTGTGAGAGAGAGAGAGAGAGAGAGAGAGAGAGTAAAAATGGCGGTGGAGACAGAGATGGAAGTTGGGAGAGAGAGGAAAGTGTGTTGTTTTTGTTTTGTTTGAGAATTGAGGTTAGAGGGGGGACCCACCAATGTGATTTGGCTTTCCATCTTAGCATCATGGGTTGATATCATGGTCTCAGGAATGAAAAAGGAGGAAATAAAGGAGAGGAAAAGAGTTAAAGTGGGTTTGTACTTTGTTAGTCAAAGAAAAAAGTCGAAGAAAGAAGCGACAGAAAAGTCAAGGGCATAAGTGTAAGAGTATCCGCACCAGTCTCTTTAAATTTTGGATCAAATTACACCTTAAAAATTCACTTTATTACTTTGGGAGAATAAATTCTATTCATCGCCGGTGTAAAACCCCACTTTTCCACCACTGCCTATTATGAGCCTCATTGAGTGTCTATTATTATGATCTAAATCGTTCATAGTTTAAGACCCGCAATATGGTATTGCTATGCAAAAAACCAACTTGATCGGAATTCGATAGATATATCAAAATTTGAATTTTGGTTTATAAAATGGATGATATGATTTTTGTCAATAATAAAAAAGATAAACTATCCATATTATAAAGCAAAATTCAAATTTTGATACTCCTATCGATATTCGATTAATTTTAAGTTTTTGCATGGATACACTACTATGTGAAGTCTACAAGATGAACGATTCAGAAAAAAAATACACGGTTGGACCGTAAAAGGTTGTGGTGGAAAAGTGGGGGTTTTCATCGCCGGTGGAAAGAATTTAATCTCTTACTTTGACTACTCACTTTTAAAATATCTATTGCATCAACCTCTCTATATAAAAATTATCTCATTAAAAATATAATTACTTTATTCTTAAAAAAAAAGAGCAAACAACGGCAAAAACATTTTTTGAGAAACCAACCAGCAAACAATTTAAAGCCATGATCCCCACACACCCCACCCCCCCCTCTCTCTCTCTCTCTCTCTCACTTTATTCTCTCATTTTCTCAACCCACAAGACCACAAACCCAAAAAATTACAACCTCCGTCCCTAAATATTTGTCTAGTCCGCAAAAAGATGACTAAAAATAAATGCATTTCTTTCAAGAAAAAATTTAAATTTTTTTCATAAATTAAAAGAACTCATCGATTTCTAGTGAATTGTTGCAAAAAATTTAAATTTTTCTTGCAAAAATTGAATTATTTTTATGTCCTCGTTTTGCAGACTGCACAAACATTATGAGACAGAGGGAGTAACCAACAAACAAAAGGCAGCCTTGGGGCGGGCGAGTTAGCAGAGAAAAATGGTGTTCAAAGTCAAGTTCTTCGATCCCGTCGAAGAAATCAGACCCATCAAGCCCAGAACAACCGAATAGCCCTCGATCCAACTCCCCCAGTGCTAGATCCAAGAAGAAAAAGGTCAAATTCAACTGATCTGCCACCGATCACTTCTATATGATCAGTCAACCAGTTGAGAGTTTGGAGATATTAGTATTTTATTGGTAAATGAGTGAACAGTTCCTCGTGTGTTTCAACGAGGAACTATAGCTCTCGTGATTTCTCATGTGATTTTCACGAAACTGATGCAATGCCACTTTCATTCTATGTGTTGTTACTATAGCACCAGAAGGGAAGAAACGAGTGTGATGCTGATGCTCTAAGTTATGTGGGATTATGGAACTAACAAAACAACTCCTGGCATTATCAGCCACACCTAACTGTTATCACCTTTGATTTTGAAAGTCAAGTCTATGTGGTGACAAATTTTTGGGTGTCAAGCAGGTACAGACATGGCAGTTGTAGACACCCCAATTTGGGCATCCGAAAAATATTTAAGTTCCCCGATGATAAAATAAGGAAAAATATACCTTCAAGACTTGGATTGTTACTCATTTGCTACTCTTTCTCTAAACCTCAAGAAAATCCCTTTCTAAACATGTAGGATGGCTCTCGGTTCAATTGCAAAGAGAAAAACGTGTTTGCTTGGTCAAAAATAACTTTTTTCATGACACAATGATGATAAAATGGGCACACATTTCAATGTATAAAACTTTTTTGAGTGAAACCAATTGGGTTAGAAAGATGACTTGACAAGCTTTCTAACGCTTTGAACCATACCCAAATCTGATTTTGGAAGTATCTGGGGTGCCCCCGCGAAGTTTGGTGTGCTGTGTTAAAACACAATGCCGCGCGGCATTCAAAGCGTTGCGCGGCATTTCAGAAAATTCCAAAAAAATCATTCCACCGCACAAGATTTCAATACACCGCCCGGCATTTTGAAATTTGAAACACTGTTAGGAGGAGCGTCTGACAGATTCCCTTGCACGTCAGCAGACTGTTTTGAGCACGTTTTTCACGTTTTTCGCCTTTGGGTGCACTCCAAGCATATTTTTGCCTATAAATACACCCCTTCTCTTAGAGGACAAGAACGTCTCATGATTCTCTCTACAACCTCTTACACCCATTACAATATACTTCTCTCTCTCTCTACATCAACCCACAAGTTGGGCTATTACAAAATCAATCTCAAAATGATTTCTCTCTCTTTCTCTCTCTCTCTCTCTCTCTCTCTCTCTCTCTCCATAATCATTTGCTCACAAGTCTCTCAAAGCTCAATCCAAACCCACCTCCATTCCTCCATCTTCAAGCACATCCAAGCTTCGATCAAAAGGTATAAACAAAATCCTTGGGCTAAACCACGTTTACCTTTTAGGGGAGCCGTTCGAGGCTCTTCTCGGTCTTTCTACACTGAGTTTGGGTCTCAAACGAGTTTGATATTCAAAATGCACAAAAAAAAAAAAAAAACAGTTTCTGCAGTGGAATACGCTATATCGTGCGACGTTTTACGACACCGCACGGCGTAGCGTATTATACCGTGCTTTATTTTATTTCTTGTACATATTCTTTCTTATGTTATTCTTTTCAGCCTGTTTATTACTTTTCTGTGCGGGGACATTCCAGAATCAAGTTTCATATTAAAAGTCATTTTTTTTACTGTATTAAATCTTTTAACATTTCAAAAAGCTTTAAACATTGCTTTACATGATTAGATGAACAAAATGGCCTCGTAAGTCATTTTCAGAGATTCGGGAAATTAAAAAAAAAACCTGTTTTGCAGACCTATGGTTTGTTTGTCATGTAAAAGGAAACTGATTCTGGAATGAGTGGATAGGTGCACCGCAATGCATTTTAGTTACACCATGCGATACATCCGGTCCGTCGCGCGGTGTTTCACTTGATATAAACTGTCGTAATGCTGTTATTTCATTTTCTGTATGTGGCTCATCCATTTCATACTGTACAGTTTGCACCACAAGCACGCCAATGTGTTATATTAAACTCCATGTCCCTTTCCCGTACATATTTTAATCAAAGTTAAGTTTTTTGAACGATATTAAATCCCACATTCAAAATGCTTAGTAGAGACCGGTCTTTACCAGATGAGCGAGGTGTTTTTTCAACAAAACCTTCTCCGCTCGTAACGTAGCTCCCGAATCCAAAATCTCAACGTTTTCGCTAGACTAAAAGCCTTTTTCTCTCAAACAAACTCTCGGTTTCTCGGATCATCCATCTCAAAAATCTGGGTGGCGACTTTTCGAAAGCACACCGGTACGGGAGCCCACAGTGGCGACTATGCTGGGGACTTTGTATTAATCAAAAATTTAAAAATTAATACATAAATGAACAATCTTTCAAAAGTCTATCAAAACAGTACGCTCCACGCTGCTGCAGAACGGAATGGTGATGTAACAGGATTTTACATCTAACCAATCTGAACTGGGACTTTTACTATTGTTCGCTTGTGTAGTTTTCTCCAAAGTATTGATTAATAAAGTGGGCCAAGTTAGAAAAGCATTTCTTTTGGGGGATTTAAAATAATTTGAAAAATTTTAACTTTGTTTTCTTTTACACTCTATACCGCACAAGGTTCGCCAGTGTGTTTCGGCAATCTTGCCCGGTTCACTGGTGACAAGGTCTCCCGGAACACCTTGCAACCCTCGACGATGATGAGCCATCGTGTTGTTCGACCATTGTCTTGCAATACACTTGACATGGGGAGTACATCTTGGCTCTAGTCTGGGGAACCCTTTTGAGACTAAAACCGGCATTTGCATTTGTACATAACCGTAGAACCTTCCCAATTAAGACAGGAACCCGTGGCTAGGACTTATGTGATATATCCTGTTTAAGTGCATTTCTGTTCTATACAGGCATATCATTCATACATCATCGCACTCATGCAAACTAGAGTTCAGGCTCCCGCTAACCAATAGACTAATTCGGCATTTAGAATAATTCTAGGTTCCACGGTCTTTAAAAGGTTGCTAACACCCAATGAAAATTCGTACCCCATGGGACACACGTTGCTTAATACTAATTAGTCCTTAAAATGACGCATTTGGGGGAAATCAATTCTTACTAAGTCTTCAATGCATTTTTCAATCAAATGTTCAAAGAAATTTTTTTTTGAAGGAATGACTAAAGTAATATGCTGTGATATTTACACCATCTGGGCTAATAGTGCCGCGTTGCTCACGCCACTTGGTCGTAATACCGCATCATTTTTACCACGTCATTTCAAAAATGGAAATTGAACTTTTGAAAAAAAAAACAAATGAAGACTTAGTTTGTTTTGACATCTCTTAAGCTTCATTTTTATAAAGGATACCTTGTCAAAAAAAACTCTGAGGATCGATGCAACTTTTTAAAACTGTTTTCTATGAGTCTAGGAGACTTAAAATTTATGGAGTGTGAGATACCTCCAGTGTTGTTCGCCGTGCCCGAACGGCCCCTTTGGTCTTGATCTAGCCTTAGGATGTGCATGTATCTAGGTTTCGACAACCTTATTGCTTTGTCTCGGATGGTCAAGATAAGGAGATTGGCTCTGGTTCCGACGCATTCGGGATTTAACCTGCCTGACACGACTTACCCAAGGCTGTTGAAACCCTTGGTACAGTCATATCCTAAGTGAGATTTAGAGCTGAGGTAGATCTTGGGATGTAGACAGTGTCGATGACATTGCATGGGCATGATTCTTGGGTAGGATTTGAGCCGCCTTTTTGCTTTACTGTCAGTTCTGAAACATTTGAAGGACTTCGCTCAATTGAAACCATCCGGCTCAAAGGTGGGTTTGCAAAAAGAAGCTTAGTCACCAGTGGTGATATCTGAAATGGTGGGTCAAGGGAATGAAATAAGGGAAATCAAGCAAGCCATGGTTAACCAAAATTATCAACTCAGGCAGTCAATTACGACATAGATGGTTAGCTCAAGTCAATCATTGCAGATGTCCAAAAGAACATGACCATGATGTTCAAATCAATGCCAGAAATCAATGACTGCCTACCAGCCAAATCTACTTCGAGTCCAGAATCATCGCCCACCAAGGATGCGCCTGTTGTTGACCCCCAAGTGGCAAAATTGATTGCCAAAATCAGCAAACTTTACGAATCTATCCTCAAAACAGAAAGGATGGGGAGGATTGAAATAGGCATGGATCGTTTAAGTCTGTTTCCCATTGCAAAACTGCCTGAGAAGTTCAAAGGGATGGACTTTGCCAAATTCGATGGGACTACTGATCCAAAGGCCCATTTGCTAGGGTATGTTGGGTCCCTTTCCATGCGAGGGGTCGACAAATACGTCATGGCTCAATTGTTCCACGAGTCACTTACTGGTCCGGCTCTACAATGGTTCCTTTCCATGGCACTCTCGAAGAAAAAAACATGGGAGGACATTGGAATGGCTTTTGTGTCCCAATACGATTTCACAGTAAGCTGAAAATGACCACTCGAGAACTTGAGAACACCAAAATGGGCGAAGATGAGAGTTTCGCTGACTATGTAAAAAGGTGGAGAGCTAAGGCTGCCCAAATGCACAGTAAGCCAGACCTAAATGAGCAGAACGTATCATCACTAAAAACCTGCCTTGTGCCTTTGCCCCCTAAATGGTTATGTCCCAATCATCTCCTGATTTTGAGACCTTCTACGATTCTGGATTGGTTGTTGAAGAAGCACTTAAGGATGGTACCCTCGAGAAGAAAGAACCCACCTTAAAAGGCAATGGACTCCATCCCGGCATTGGCGAAGTCCTTTTCGGAAACAATAGTACGTCCCACGTCGAGAACTCCACAAATGCCAAACCCCTTGAAATAAACCAGATAGCTGATAAACCAACTCGCGCCTTCACCCAATTCAGCACACCCATATCCATACTCTATGAACAGCTCCTCAAAGCTAGTCTCATCAAGTCACTCCTTCCAACTCCTCTACCTCAAAAGCTTCCAGCCTACCACGACCCCAATGCCTTCTGCGTCTTTCACCAAATGCCCAGCCAAGTTATTGATAAGTGTCACCATCTCCGTCACAAAATTCAAGACCTTATCGAAAGCGAAACCATCCTTCTGTTAGCAAAGGAATTAAGCACCTCGTCAAACTACCACATTAACCACATTAACACCAGCTCCGCTATATTTGACCCCACTCACTATATCATCCCTGCTCACCGACCCAAACCAACTGTACCCATTCCTAATGAATCCAGTATTTCAGTATTGGAATTTGAGCCAACGACGAAGCAAACAGAACTTAAAGAGTTGAGGAAGGCTATGGAGGAAATGGGCCAAAAGATTGATACGCAAATGATCCAAATAGGGGCTTTAACACGAAAGATGGATAGTCTCTTTGCCTTCATAGTCTCGGATCCAAAGCGAAATGCTAAGGAAGACATGGATGAAGGGCGTTCACCGCCAAAGATGAAGCTCTCCAAAAAGTTCAAAAGCCTAGCTGAAGCAAGCGAGGCCTACAATACAAACAAAAATTCTGGTGCCACAATGAACCCTCAACTCATTCGTAGAACCAAATTAAGGGCCTTCTCCCATTTCTCTGAACCACAATCCCTGGTTTATGAAAAGCTCCCCAAAGCTAGCCTCATCAAGCCGCTCCCTCTAACCCAGGTACTTTCTGCATCTTCCATCAAATGCCCGGCCATAACACAAACAACTGCATCCACCTTCACCATGCTATCCAAGACCTCATTGACAACAAGGTTATTAAGGCACTGCTTCATTTTCTCCGATATAAGGAATAACGCCCCAAGCGTAGGGCTTAATACGTCGTTTGAAGCATAATAATCCGGAAGACCGGGATCGTACCCACGGGAATAATTATACGGCTTAGCTCGGATTTGTAGAGTAAGCAAGGATTTCGGCTATTAGGTAGCCAACCGAGTTTTACTTTGAAACGATGGAAAGGAAAGGCTAAATTGAAACGAAAAAAAACTAGGAAAAAGATAGGCTAGGTCTAGGAATCACTTGCACTCATGACTTGAGCTAAATCACATTTTCACCAATTCCCGCGGTTTAAGGTACGCAATTAAGGTTCCTAAACCCAAACATAAAGATGGTTTGAAAATCAAGCTAGCTCTAGAATTCTCTTAGTACACACCTCGTGCGACAGAGCTCTAAGCATCACGTGTGATGGGTAGTCGATGCTCCCACCTACACGTGATCAAAGAGGTTAACACCTCGGGAATTTACCAAATGAATCCGAACCCCACATCAATTTTCAAATCCAAAGATTAAAGCTTTATTGGTAAAAAATGCAATTTTTACCCAAGCCATGGGATGCTAATCATCCCATGACCTAACCCTTGAAACTACTCACACATATCTATGAAGATAAGAGCAAGCAAAAATCTACTTAGCATAATTGAAAGACAATACTAGAAGAAAATTAACTTAAAAGATAGATCGGAAGAAGAGTAACAACTTTAATTAAGGCAACAATATCAAAAACTAACAATTAAAGACAGAAATTGAAATATTCAAAGCTGAAAATTTAAGAACACTCAAGAACAATTTGAATCTAATCCTAGATCTAGAAAAGTACTCTCAAATCTATTCCTACTTGTTTTGGATCTCATTACATCACTCTATTTATTCCGCGCCTGGAATATTCCCCAGATGCTCTTGAAGATGCTCCACTAATGCCCTCGATACCGATTGCCAAGCCTTACATTACTGAGTTAAAGGCTCGGTACCGATTGAACATATTACATTCGATCAATCGCGAGCCAGTTAGGAGGGGCCGGTGCTAAGCATCTCGGTACCGATTGAACATATCAGCTCCAATCGATCGCGAGCTCTTATCAGTTCTGAAGCTTGTTTTCTTTCCGCCTTGGCCGCGCCTTGACTTGCTTTGGCCACAGCTTGGCCCTGGCTTGGCCATCCCCTTGTCTTGCCTTGGCCATGAGTGATTCTGCCTTGGCGTCGCTTTGGCTGGATAACTTCTGCCCTGGCAATGACTGATTCTGCCCGAGCTGCTCCTCTTAGTTTGGCTCTGCCTTGGCTGCCGCCTCGGCCATGCCTTGGCCATCGGGCCATTCTCAAGCCATGACACGTTTTGGGCCTTTAAAGCTTCTTATTAGGCGATTCACCTACAAAACCGCACCAACACATTCTACGAGCACAAATCATTAAAAATAACTAAATAGCAACTAAATTAATACTAAACCTAGATACTAGCGCACCCTATATTCCATTTTCGGGTGCTCATCAGGCACCTCCTCAACCAAAGCCAAGCCCTGTGCCCAAGCGCAATCCTTGCATCAACGCCACCTTTTTCAGTGAGAAGGAGTAAAATGTCAAGAGCCATGCAACTGTCCGACTTTCCACGAGTTTTGAAATCTTCAAAGTTTCGAGTCAAGTTTACATCCATGTTGTGTCGGTCTGCACTTTGAGTTTTTCATGCTTTCGCTTTCGTGTCTGTATGTTGTCAAAAAAAAAATCAAAACAGAAAGTCAATTTTATAATCTTGAACTACATTGTGACCTGATTCCTTTGCGGGATATGTAGGCAGCCTCACCCTGAGGACCGGTCACAAGCATTCGAGTCAACCCCTGCTGGTTCGGCCACTGTCTTTCAAGTGTCGCATATTTGTGTCAAAATCACCATAATAAACTCAGGTTTTTGTGATTATCGCCGGCCCAACTCGGAATTGTTTTCCACCATCACTTGATAATCATAATAATCACTTCAAAACACAAGATGATTTTTGATTGAACCCTCACCCCATGCAAGAAGAACAATTTCAGGGGACCGCTCCCTGACACCATTCCAGTGAACAATGCCTGAACTCTGAAAGAAAAAAAAGATGAAGAAAAGAAGAAAAGCTCGCTAGGTCAAAATCTCAAAATTTGACCGAGGCAAAAGTTAGAGCATGCAAACAAAAGCCTCTCAATGAGCATCTAGGATTCAGTTGTTAGGTTGTGCAATCTAAAATGAAAAAAGACTGTCGTTTCTTTCATCCTACGCATAAAGATATATCCTTTGATAGCCTCTTTGAGCCATGATCCAATTTTTTGAAGCTCAGCTAGCCAACTATCCCCCGCATTGGGGTGAAATGAAAAATAAAAGTGCCAAAAGAAACTTTGAAAGCATCAAAATTGTGAAAGTGCCGAACACATCGAGATTCAAAGCATCAAAAGAGTGAAAGTGCCAAACACATCGAGATTCAAAGCATCAACAGAATGAAAGTGCTAAACACAAAAAGGCATTGAAGACATGAAAAAACAAATGAAAAATGAAAAGAAGGCACCTACAATTCAAAGATAGCTGCTAGCTTTGAAAACCCAAAAAAAAAAAAAAAATGAATGAAAATTTGGAGCCTAATATCCTTTCTTTGTCAAGCCCAAACCATGGCCCACATTACAACCCAAAAAAGTCCTTTCGGATTGGAAAGTACAACTTGACAGCAAGAGTTCTAGATGTTATGTTAAAAGGCATCAGTACATCGAGGCGTTGTGCGAAATCTCCATCAATCAAGGCGAAAATCCAAACAAGGACATGGGTCATCATTAGCAACTTGGTTCATGATAAAAACTCTTGTGCTTTGATCAATTGATAGAGAAAAACAAATTTCGAAGAGAAAAGTCACAAAAATCTGGTTTGTCGTAAATTATGAGACATGAATCCTGTTTACGTCAAAGAGTCAAGCTCTCCACCCAATTAGAGTCACTATTTGAAAGTCGCTTCATTCATAAACGGTCTTTCCCTCCTTCGTATGTTTGAGTCAATATAGTCCTATCAAAATCCACTCCCTTTGCTAAAAGGTCGAACTCGTGAATAACGACCCCCAGTCCTAATGGTCTTATCAATCCTAAACTCGTGAAAGTCACCCTTGAGAAAGGCTTGTTAGGCTATAATCATAGCCTGGACTGCGCTTGGTCAACGGCTTGTCAAAACCATTAGGACTGGGGGTCGTTATTCACTAGGGTACATCAGCTCAATGCCGTTTACCAGGGAAAGAAAATCCAAGACTCAAACCCCGGCCAAAAGCAAACTCTGCTCAAATCCGGCACGGAATCCAACCTAAATTCGAAATTCTTGAGAATACCGGTCCACTGGCCAAAGACAGTAAATCAAATAAGGTGCTCAGACACGTCCCCTGTTTTTCAAAGAATGTCATCATCATTGTCGTTCGGTGTCATAGGTGAATCTCGAATGATTGTTCAAGAGTCAATTCCAAGATCAATCCACGATCTTTTAAGCCTGTAGCTTCTCTCGAGCTATGGTATAATCGACCTAGAAGCCTTTTAGTCTCTCGAGCTATGGTTCGTCCTCTGGGACTGCACTTTATCTCGCACTTTGTCCTCTGGGACTTTACTTTGTCAAGCACTTCGCCCTCCGGGACTCGCACTCTATCTGCACTTTGTCCTTCAGGACTCACTCGCATTGATTTTACATGCTCATATGACATGACATATCAACTTGCATCTTTACTCATGTATTGTCTCAATCGAAAGTCAAATTCCAGCTCTTCAAGTTCAAGCCACTTTCAAAAATTCAAGCTCTTCAAAATTTAAACTATTCAAATTCAATTCTCTTCCAAAATTCAAGCTATTCAAAATTCAAGTCTCTTTCAAAATTCAAATTCAAGTTTTTTTCAAAATCAAAGTTATTCAAATTCAAGTCTCTTTCAAAATTAAAGCTATTCAATTCAAGTCTCTTTCAAAATTAAAGCTTTTCAAAATTCAAGTCTCAAATTCAAATCTCTTTCAAATTTCAAGCTATTCAATTCAAGTCTCTTTCAAAATTCAAGCTTTCCAAAATTCAAGTCTCAAAATTCAACTCTCTTTCAAAATTCAAACTATTAAATTTCAAAATTCAAGCTATTCAATTCAAGTCGTTTTCAAAATTCAAACTATTCAAATTCAAGTCCCTTTCAAAATTCAAGCTATTAAATTTCAAGTTAAAGTTATTTCAAAAATTCAAGTCAAATTCAAGAAATTAAAGCTTTTCAAAAATCAAGTCTCTTCGCCGTTTGAGCATCTCGTCCTCTGGGACTCTTCCTCGCATAACACTATCTGCTTGCATCAACATACGTGCACTGTCCTGATTAAACTACTTTGGTCTGATCCGTGCAACGGAATACGTAGGCAGCTCCATGAGCGCGACTACCTTTACTGCATTCTTGCATTTAACTTAAAGATTTTGAAGCGATGGATTGGGGTATCTAATCTTTAACGTCACTTATACCAAGCAATGGTACCTATGTTCTGTTAAAGATGGACTATTGTAGACACCTCAATCTGGACCTCCGAATAATCTTGAAGTACCTTGATGATGAAATAAGGAAAAATATACCTTCAAGGCTTGGATTGTTACTCATTTGCTACTCCTTCTCTAAATCTTAAGAAAACCCCTTTCTAAACATGTAGGGTGGCCCTCAGTTCAATTACAAAGAGAAAAACGCGTTTGCTTGGTAAAAAAAAACTTTTCCCATGACACACTGATGGTAAAATAGGCACACATTTCAATGTCTAAAATGTCTTTGAGTGAAACCAATTGGGTTATAAAGAAGACTCGACAAGCTTTCCAACGCTTTGAACCACGCCCATATCCGAGTTCGGGAGTGTCCGGGGCGCCTCCGCAAAGTTCGCCGTTCTGTGCTGAAACAAAATACTGCGCGGCATTTCAGAAAATTCCAAAAAAATCACTTCACCACACGGGATTTCAATACACCACCTGGCATTTTGAAATTTGACACACTGCCATGAGGAGCGTCTGACAGATTCCCTTGCGCGTCAGCAGACTGTTTTGAGCACGTTTTTCAAGTTTTTTGCCTTTGGATGCACTCCAAGCTTATTTTTGCCTATAAATACACCCTCCTCTTAGAGAAAAAGAACCCCTCTTGATTCTCTCTACAACCTCTTACACCCATTACAATATACTTCTCTCTCTCTACATTAACTCACAAGTTGGGCTATTACAAAATCAATCTCAAATTGATTCTCTCTCTCTCTCTCTCTCTCTCTCTCTCTCCATAATCATTTGCTCACAAGTCTCTCGAAGCTCAATCCAAACCCACCTCCATTCCTCCATCTTCAAGCACATCAAAGCTTCGATCAAAAGTTATAAACAAAATCCTTGGGCTAAACCACGTTTGGCTTTGAGAGGAGCCGTTCTAGGCCCTTCTTGGTCTTTCTATACTGAGTTTGGGTCTTAAACGAGTTTTATATTCAAAAAGCACAAAAAAAAACAGTTTCTGCACTGGAATACGCTACATCGTGCGGCGTTTTACGACACCGCACGGCGTAGCGTATTATACCGTGCTCTATTTTATTTCTTGTACATATTCTTTCTTATGTTATCCTGTTTAGCCTGTTTATTACTTTTCTGTGCGGGTACATTCCAGAATCAAGTTTCATGTTAAAAGTCATTTTTTTTTACTTCATTAAATCTTTTAACATTTCAAAAAACTTTTAACATTGCTTTACATAATTAGATGTACAAAATGGCCTTGTAAGTCATTTTTCAGAGATTCGGGAAATACAAAAAAAAAACTGTTTTGCAGACCTATTGGTTCTTTGTCATGTAAAAGGAAACTAATTCTGGAATGCAGTGGATAGGTGCACGGCACGGCGTTTTAGTTACACCGTGTTATACATCCGATCCGTCGTGCGGTGTTTCACTTGATATAAACTGCCGTAATGCTGTTATTTCTTTTTCTGTACGTGGCTCATCCATTTTATACTGGACAGTTTGCACCACAAGCACGCTAATGTGTTATATTAAACTCCATGTCCCTTTCCCGTACATGTTTTAATCAAAGTTAAGTTTTTCGAACTGATATTAAATCCTCCATTCAAAATGCTTAGCAGAGACCGGTTTTTACCGGGAGAGCAGGGTGCTTTTTTAACAAAACCTTCCCCGCTCGTAACGTGGCTTCCGAACCCAAAATCTCAACTTTTTCGCTAGACCAAAAGCCTTTTTCTCTCAAACAAATTTTCGGTTTCTCGGATCATCTATCTCAAAAATTTGGGTGGCGACTCTTCGAGGGCACACCGATATGGGAGCCCACAACAGTATTCGTAGGCGATTCCAGTCATGCAAACATGTTTTGAACGGTTCAGATTTATTTCCTCTTTCCCCTCACCCGACCACTCTCTCTTTTTCTCCTCTTTTTGTCTCTCTAAAATCCGGACTGTCCAAAACATGTTTGGATGACTAGGATTGCCGACAGGGTATCACATGTGTGATACTCGCCCGACACCCAAAAACCTCTCCCATGCGGTCAAGCTTTCTTTATTTCATGGAAAGATCTAATGTGTAGCCAATACTCAAAGCAGATTATTATTATTTTGATAAATTGAAAGTAGATTTTAGAATTTGAGTCTTTGAGAAACAGTAATTATTCTTGTCGAAAAATTTTAATAACGAATTTTCGCACTCTAGAGATTCCTAAAAAAAGAAAAGCGTCTAAAATATAATTCTAAAAAAATCTAAATTTGGGCTACGTAGTATTTGGATCATATTTTATGTGTGTTTACTAGTAAATTTAGGAGCTAATTTTTTGTATTTTAGCTTAAAAAACCTATTATGAGTGTGTAGACACCCCAATCCGGACCTCGAAGGTTCTTTACATGTCCCGATGATGAAACAAAGGAAATAATACCTTCAAGAGCTTGGATAAGGGATTCCCTTGAACTAAAAAGCCCAAAACCCAAAAGCCCAAAACAAAATCAGGGGCCTAGAACTGGACCCTTAGTACTGTACGGCACACCTCTACACCGCACGGCATAACAAAATTTCATTATGCCGCACGAAGTCATGAGGTCAACCGCACGGCATTTTGGATAAAGTTCTGACTGGCTCAGCTAGCTGTCGGCCACGCCCACTTGAGCCACAGCTACAAGTTAGCTCAGCCGAAAAAAACACTTCTGGCCCGCCCAGAAAATACCTCCACCATTTGAATTTCAAAATCTTTGGCTTTTGGCTATAAATACAACCCTCCAATCAAGAGAAAAAGGCCCTGAATTCTCTTTCTCTCTTATCATACTTTCACACCCACTTCTCGCTCCTAAGCCTTTGAAGAAAGTTATTCTAAAAACATTCTTAAGGTCTTTTCTTTCTTTCCCAAAATCCTCTATTTTTCTCCTCATCATTGAAGTGAGTTCTCTTGCTCACTTTAAGGTCCTAACTACCCAATACCCACCTATTAAACCACACTCACAGCTTTCTTTTCTCAACCGATCTCGTCCACACTCATCCGTAGCGGTCCATTCCTATCCAAGCTCAAAATCAAAGGTACAAACTAGTTTCCTTGGGATAAGCCCTGTCTTTATCCCTGAGGGAACCGTTCTGCAGTCAGGACCACCCCCTTTTGGTTGGATCCTGGCTTAAAATCATTTTCAAAAACAAGAATAAGCCTCTGTGCTGAATATGCTGTGTCGCGCGGCGCTTCGATGCGTCGCACGGCATAGCATATTCAGGCACGCGGTGTTTCATCTAGCTATTGTTTTCTTGCTCAAAACCATCTGGGTCATAGTCATCTTCTGTCAGGCCTGTTTTGTTGCTTAAATATCAGGTGTTGGTGCTTTCAAAATAAGACCAAATCTACAAGGCATGTTTGGTTTTATAAACAAAGTCTTCTTAAATCATTTCAAATGATCAAAAGTTTGAGAAGGTGATTTACACTCATGTCTTGAGGGAATGGTATTTTTCAGGATGATCCAGTAATGAAAACACCATTTGATGATATTTGAAAAACCCCGTGCACGCTACTAGATATGCCGGGCGGTATCGTGAAGCGTTACAATGGTCTGAAAACAAAGCAGATACCCCGCACGGCACACTGAAAAACAGTACGCGGTATTACGATATGTCGTGCAGAAGGATACTAAGACCCAGACAGTTTCTGCTGAAAACTTCTTTTATTCTGCATCATCAGTATCATTTCACACTGTACAATTAGCACCACTCGCACATCGATGTGATATATTTCTCATGTCCCTTTCCCTTTAACTTGTTTATTAAAGAGCTTGATTTTTCAAAAGATATTCTAAATCCCCCTTTTGAAAGAGTTTAGTAGAGACCAGTTTTATCGGGCGAGTGGGGTGCATTTTCTTTAACAAAACCTTTCTCATTCGTAGTTTGGCTTCCGAACCCAAAATCTCAATGTTTTCGCTAGATCAAAAACCTTTTTCTCCCAAACAAACTCTTGGTTTCTCGGATCATCCATCTCAAAAATTCGGGTGGCGACTCTTCTAGCGCCAGTCGGGGAGGCCGCCTCCGATGGGGACAATTGCTAATCAAAATTTGGAAATTAATACATGAACGAACAATCCTTCAAATGTCTGTCAAAACAGTACGCTCCGCGCTGTTGAAGAACGGAATGGTGAAATAACAGGATTTTAACGGTTCGTCGGCGACAAGCTCTCCCGGAATGCCTTGCAACCCTCGACGATGATGAGCCATCGTGTTGTTCGACCATTGTCTTGCAATACACTTGACATGAGGAGTACATCTTGGCTCTAATCCGGGGAACCCTTCTGAGACTCAAAACGGCCTTTGCACTTGTACATAACCGTAGAACCATTCCAACTAGAACAGGAACCCACGGTTAAGACTTATGTGATATACCTTGTTTACCTTTCCTGTACATACATATCATTCATGCATCATTGCATTCTGCAGGCTAGGGGTTAGGACTCCCTTAGGATTCGGTCAGTCTAGGAGACTCTAAATCCATGGAGTTTGAGACACCTCCGGTGTTTGCCGTGCCTAAACGGCTCCCTTGGTCTAGAACAAACCTAGGTATGCGTATCTGGATTCCGATAATCATATTGCCCTGTCTCGAATAGTCAAGATAAGAAGATTGGCTCTAATTCCGAAGCGCTCAAAATTAAACCTGCCTGGCAGCACCTACCTGGACTATCGAAAATCTTCTGTGTAAACACCTTAAGTGAAGACTGGATCACGGTAGGTCTTAGGCCTAGTTTCTAGGAGGATCAAACGAGGAAAGGGCAAACATCCGCGATGAGTTGAGAGTTCCCCTTTTTGCTTTGTTGCCAGTTGAGAGTTCCACTGCACCTAAGCTCTCCGTGCCCTGGCCGTAGTCGGCCAAAACTCCACAGTCACTGCTGCCAGCTGCCACGGCAGCCGAGGCCGTGGCTCCCTCGGCCATGGCTGCCCGAGCCGAGACCCCCACGGTCTTCGAGTCCTCCCCGATCGCTGCCTCGCTCTTCGGAGGAACTGAGGGCGGCATAATCTCAACCCTTGGTGGTTGATCACCACCGGGTGCATCAATATCATCCATAGTTGCAAATGAGAGAGAGAGTACAGAGAGAGAGCACCGAGGGAGCAGAGAGAGACGAGAGAGAGAGAGAGAGAGAGAGAGAGAGAGACGAGAGACGAGAGACGAGAGAGGTGATCAGGAGCCAAGAGAGAGAGAGTTCGAACGATGGGGCGTACTGTGTACGCCTCACCTGTATATATACTCCCCCACTTAACCGAGTTGTCTGGAATTAAAAGTAAACTGGGTACAAAGTCTACAGCACCACATGGCACTTTGATTAAGGCACGCGGCATATTGATCCAATGTACGGATGCTTTGTCTTTAAATACCACGGGTACTTCCATAAGCCACGCACGGCGTTTTGATATGTCTCGACATTTCAAATTCTGGACAGATTCTTAGCATTTGGGGATATAATTGTTTGGGTCCGCTAGAATTTGTTCAAAAGCAAAAAAAGCAGGCATATATGAGGGAAAAGGGGCTTCATTCCATTAATCCAACCGGGAGAACACCGGGATTTTTTCATTACATTCAAAAAAAAAAAGGAGAAAACAAACAAAAAAACAAAAACGAAAAAAAATCCTACTGCCCCTCTTCTTCTTCTTCTTCCTCAATCACTTCCTCCACCGGAAGCGTCGTTCGCGCCATCTGAACGGTCGTCGGAACCGTTCGGATTCCCTCGGAGTCCTCCGCGATGTCGTCCGACTCACGCTCCGGTGCATACTCCAGGTCGTTCTTGTCGTCTAACTGATCGAAGGCAAAATCCTGGAGGTTCGACACCGCACGGCGAAGGGTGCTGATGGTGGTGATCAGCCTCGCAATTTGCACAGTGAGGTGTTCAATTTCTTCTCTGTATGAGGCCATCTCGGCCTCGAGAGAAGTGACTTGCGCAGCAAGGTCGTCGTTGTTTGCCATTCGCGAACAGGCTTGAGAGATTTTGGTGGTGGTGCATGGAATGAGGCACAACCATCCTTTTTAAAGACGTTGAAGAGGGCGAACAGGCACGCCTGCATTAATGGGTACTCTTAAACCAGCCGACTGTTCTTGAAAATCGAAGAATTGCATAGGAAACTGAAATGCCGTGCGCCATGATGCTAAGCCGCACAGCGTTTTGGCTCTGCATGGATAAAATCTTTTCCTCAAAAATTGTTCAAACCAGCCACCAAAATCCCCTTGGGAATCAAATATTCCGGCCGTTTTGCAGAAAAGTCATTTTAGAATGTTGTGCTTAGGTTAAAGGGGTCCTCTGGGGCTTATAGAATTTTTGGCCTCCAAAAAACTCGCCGTATCCGCATGTTTCGCTATTTCCACCTTCTGAGGGCTTGGCTCGTCTCAATTGACCTCCTGAAGGCCCGTCTCGCTATTTTCGCCCTCCGGGGGCTCGTCTCGTCTCAATTGACCTTCTGAAGGTTCGTCTCGAATTCTCACCCTCCGAGGGTTCGGCTCATCTCAATTGACCTCCTGAAGGTCCGTCTCGCTATTCTCGCCCTCTGGGGGCTCGTCTCGTCTCTATTGACCTTTTGAAGGTTCATCTCAAATTCTTGCCCTCCGAGGGCTGGTCTCGTCTCAATTGACCTCCTGAAGGCCCGTCTCGCTATTCTCACCCTTCGAGGGCTCAGCTCGTCTCAATTGACCTCTGAAGGCCCGTCTCGCTATTTCCGCCCTCCGGGGGCTCATCTCGTCTCAATTGACCTTTTGAGGGTTCGTCTTGAATTCTCGCCCTCTGAGGGCTCAGCTCGTCTCACACACACAGTTATTTACACACAAATCATGACACTCAGCACCACCGGCACTCAATCTTCTCAAAGTTTATTGCATGGTTTTATTATTTGTCCCCCGGTACTCCCTTTGCTTGCATCATCCCAATTGAACTACGCTGGTCTAATCCCTACAATGGGATACGTAGGCAGCCTCACGGGCGCGACCACCATCATCATTTGTTTGCATTTCGATTTTCATGTGTTTTTGTCTTCTTCTTTTGTCTCCGTTTAAAGACCTTGGAGCAACGAATTGGGATGCCTATTCTTTAACCATCACTCGCGCTGACCAATGGTGTCCGAGTTACGTTAAAGAGGGACTATTGTAGACATCCCAATCTGGACCTCAAAGGTTCTTTAAATGTCCTGATGATGAAAGAAAGGAACCAATACCTTCAAGAGCTTGGATGAGGGATTCCCTTGAACTAAAAAGCCCAAAAGCCCAAAACAAAACCAGGGGCCCAGGACTAGACCCTTAGTACCGTACGGCACACCTCTACACCGGACAGCATAACAAAATTTCATTATGCCGCACGAAGTCATGAGGTCAACCGCACGGCATTTTGGATAAAGTTCTGACTGGCTCAACTAGCTGTCGGCCACGCCCACTTGAGCCACAGCTATAAGTTAGCTCAGCCGAAAAAGCACTTCTGGCCCGCCCAGAAAATACCTCTGCCATTTGAATTTCAAAATCCTTGACTTTTACCTATAAATACAACCCTCCACTCAAAAGAAAAGGGCCCTAAATTCTCTCTCTCTCTCATCATGCTTTCACACCCACTTCTCACTCTTAAGCCTTGAAGAAAGTTATTCTAAAAACATTCTCAAGGTCCTTTCTTTCTTTCCCAAAGTCCTCCATTTTTCTCCTCATCTTGAAGTGAGTTCTCTTGCTCACTTTAAGATCCCAACTACCCAATACCCACTTATTAAACTGCACTCACAGCCTTCTTTTCTCAAACGGTCTCGTCCACACTCATCTGTAGCCGTCCATTCCCATCCAAGCTCAAAATCAAAGTTACAAACTAGTCTCCTTTGGATAAGCTCTCTGTCTTTATCCCTGAGGGAGCCTTTCTGCAGTCAGGACCACCCCCTTTTGGTTGGATCTTGGCTTAAAATCATTTTTAAAAACAAGAATAAGCCTCTGTGCTGAATATGCTGTGTCGCGCGGCGCTTCGATGCGTCGCACGGCATAGCGTATTCAGGCACGCGGTATTTCATCTAGCTATTGTTTTCTTGCTCAAACCATCTGGGTCATAGTCATCTTCTATCAGACCTGTTTTGTTGCTAAAATATCAGGTGTTAGTGCTTTCAAAATAAGACCATATCTATAAGCCATGTTTGGTTTTATAAACAAAGTCTTCTTAAATCATTTTGAATGATCAAAAGTAAAAAAAAGGTGATTTACACTCATGGCTTGAGGGAATGGTATTTTTCAGGATGATCCAGTGATGAAAACACCATCTGATGATATTTGAAAAATCCCGTGCGCGCTACTAGATATGCCGGGCGGTATCGTGAAGCTTTACAATGATCCGAAAACAAAGCAGATATCCCGCACGGCATACTGTAAAATTGTGCACGATATTACGATATGCCATGTAGAAGGATACTAAGACCCAGACAGTTTCTACTGTTGAAAACTTCTTTCATTCTGCATCATCAGTATCATTTCACATTGTACAGTTAGCACCACTCGCACATCGATGTGATATATTTCCCATGTCCCTTTCCCCTTTACTTGTTTATTAAAGAGCTTGATTTTCCAAAAGATATTCTAAATCCCCCTTTTGAAAGAGTTTAGTAGAGACTGGTTTTACCGGGTGAGTGGGGTGCATTTTCTTTAACAAAACCTTCCCCATTCGTAACGTGGCTTCCGAATCCAAAATCTCAATATTTTCGCTAGATTAAAAGCCTTTTTCTCCCAAACAAACTCTCGGTTTCTCGGATCATCCATCTCAAAAATCCGGGTGGCGACTCTTCAAGCGCGCCAGTCGGGGAGCCCACAAAGTGATTGAAAAAAAACCCAGCAAAATTCGAAATAATACGTATTTCTAATTAAAAGTGGGAAAATGGTCTAAAATCCAGCCGATTGTAGATAACTGATTTTCAGGTGTGTTGATAACTCATTTTACCCCACCTTATTAACATTAAAAGTAGGGGTAAGTATGAACCGGATTGGTTTGATTTTATAGTACATAAACCAAGAACCAAACCACTATCTACGGATTTTGAATTTTGAGAATCAAATCAACCCACAAAAGGTATAGAACCAAACCATTTGACTACGGTTCGATTTCTGTTTTGAACCGCAGTTTACTTGAAACTGATGAGATATTATTTTGTAAACTATTTAAAGTACTCAAAATTATGGAGATAAACTAAGAATTAGTTTTCATTTATAGAAATATAGAAAAATTTAGAAATTAATTGAGCCGTGGAATCATTATTCACTACCATGTGCTTTTGGTGTACCAAAATTATAGGGGTTGTGATGTATAGAAGGTTATGCTAAATATTTTTTATAGTAAATGAATACTGAATAGGACGGTGGATTGAATAGATTATTAATTTAGAAAATTAGTTGACTATAACTCCCATGTATACTTGGTGTATCTAAATTAAATGAGTTATGTATATGTATGTATGTATGTATATATATATATGGTTCGGATAACTGAAATCATTAACATAAATTCATATATAGACCAAAACCATTTAACGCGATTTCTAATTTTTTTAAACCGGAATCAAACCACACTACTAAAAAAACCAAACCAAAAATCATTCGATTTGGATTGATTTCGCGGTTTAACGGATTTTTTCTCACCCCTCATTAAAAGTGATGTATCCTCAACCTCACCCCTCATTATCATAATCTTCACATCAGAATGAGAAGTTTGATACACTACGAGGCGCAAAAAACCACTGTGGTTTTCGACAGATAAAAAGCAAACACAGAGCGTATCAATGACCAGGGTTTGCCAAAAATAGAAATCATGGCATGTATGCATCAACACCTAGCTCTTCAAATACATAGACAAGATAGCACAATTGTTAGTAGAAAACAATGGAACAACAGAGAATGAGAGTATTGGGGATGAAAAGCTTGATTCTTTTCCCTTCAGTTAGTGGGCATAAATGGCCAATGTAAAGAAAGATAGATCCCAAAGTTTAGGATTGAGAAAACTAATCTAAGAAAGGCAATCTCTACACAGAATAATTACAAAATCTCAGTCTATCTTGTACAGCTAATAACGGATACTACAAAGGAGAGAAATCAAGAATCTTGATAGCCAACAATCCTTGTGCGTGTATCTCGTAATAGATGCGACATGTTCAAAGGGCTTTGGCTATGAAAGGTAGCCCCTCCATCTTTCGTTGAAAATTAAAGGTAGATATTTTTTGAAATATTGAAATGATGGTAGTTAGCCATGGTTGCATGTGGGGTAACTATGGTTGGTGGCCGATTTTGCTTATAAATATCAAAATAGAGTCCGGCTCCTCTCCAATCCATAGAGAATTGGAGGATCCTCCGGTTCTAATTCTATAGTCAGGATTACCCCAGTAACTCCAGCCCCAAAGCTCATCTGGCATTCTACTGGCACCCGATTACTCCACAAATATTCCCCAATTACATAAGCGTCTCCCCTCCCGTTAAACCTGCCACTTAAGGATTTTTTATTTTTATATATAACTCAGGTTTCGCCATTTCGGTTATCTTATGATTTTTGAATTATCTTGTTGTAGTGAAACTCCACAATTAATGACTCTATGTTATTATCCTTCATGTGCAACTTATATTGTAGTAATTAGCTGTTTTATAATTTGTTTTTATAATCGGATGTTCTACAGTCCTGAAAATAACAATTGGGCAAAACCGCCAGTGACCTCAAGTGATTTCAACATTTTTACATACATAAACAATAACAATGAGCATGTAACATCGTGTGAAGCACGTGGAATTACACTAGTAGCAGTACAAAAATTTCTTATGAGCTACATAATATTAACAAAAGAAATCATGCTGAAAGTAAAAAAAATACTGATACAACGTTAGTAAAATAATCCTCATGAGCTATAGCCTATATATTATCGGTGGGAAAAAAAATCCTCTTCTGCCATATAAAAAAATCCTCAATAGGTTTAACGCGTGAGGGAAGATACTTATGTAATTGGAGAATATATGGGGAGTAATTGGGTGCCCGTAAAATACTTATCTGAGTTTTGGAGCTAGAGTTACTAGGATAATCCTGACCATTAAATTAGAATTGAAAGATATTTCAATTTCTTATTGATTGGAGAGCAGCCAGACTCGTAAAAATAAAATGAGTGATTAAGTTATAGAAACAAGATTTTCTACGATTTGCCGTTAACCATCATTATTGATAAGAATGGAAGGGAGACAGGGAGAAGAACGAGCTACGTAGGCGAATTCAACGCTGTTCGTGGATAATCTTCCCGACAGTATTCGAAGGGCTTTCTTCTACAACCTTTTTATAAAGTTTGGAAAGATTAGAGAAACTCTTATTCCAAATAAGAAAAGCAAGAATACTGGCCAGAGTTTTGGCTTTGTGAGATTTGTTTCCAGTAAAGATGCAAAGCAAGCCATTATTAATAAGGATGGAGCTTGGGTTTGGGGTCAAAAACTGGTTGTTAAAAAGTCAAGATTTTTGAAGAAGAAAGATGTACAAAAGGTGAAGAAGCTCTAGAACGATCATCGGAACAAAGGTCAACAAATACTTTATCTAGTGAGACAAATAGCACATGCAAACCCAATAAAGCACACTGGTGGTGGAGGAATCGTTGAATCTCCCCAAATCAAACGATCATCTCACATTACTAATCCCCAGAGGAGGACCTTGGAGAAAAGAGGCAAGGAGATCTGGAGAAAAAAGGGGCAACAAGAGTCAAGCAAGTAAGCTGAGGATAGAGGTAAAACAAATGATGGGGGAAAAGAAATAATTAGAAGTATTCAAGTACAAGCCGTTGGAAATGGATGGTTGAGCAGATCTGCAATAGGCAAATGAGAAGATTGATCTCAGCCCATGAATTAGAAGAAGTATTTGCCAAAGAAAGCATAGAGAATGTGCGTGTTAAATCAATGGGTGGGAGATTCGTGGTGGTAACTTTCCCAAATGAGGAGATGAGAAATGAAATTTTAAAGATGAGGGGGCTAGAAATCTGGTTTGAGGAACTTAAACCCTAGAATGGAGAACAAGCAAGTGATGAGATATTCGTCTAGGTCGCTTGTTATGGTATGCCTCTTAATTCATGGAGCATGTCCTCATTCAGAGCAATTGGCAGCATTTGAGGTCACTTAATTGAAGTTGATGAAGGAACCCTAAAGGAGATCTCTTTTGAAAAAGGTAGACTTCTTTTGGCAACTGAAAACCCTAACAGGATTGAAGGAAAAATCCGGCTGGTAGTCGATGGTATTAATTACGTATACGGTTAGAGTGGAAGAAGAAGAAAGCTTCAGAACTATCAGTTCTAGTAAGCAATTTTACAGTTCTGGGTCAAGGAGAGTTGATGAAAATGATGTGGACAAGTCCAAAAATGACATGGACAACAATAGGACTAAGGAATTCAGTGGATGACTTGGCAAGGGAAGATGACCTGGATAAGGAGAATAACGAGAAAGGGGGTGATACTACACATCAGTTGCTTGCTTGGGGATGCTGACTTCAAAAATACGTAACACCGCAGTTATTACTGGATTGAATGGGAACTGTTTGGAGATTGCAGGAGAAAAAGATGGGGACAGGGATGTGGCAGCAATTATAGCATAAGAGAAAAGTAAAAAACATTCCACAATACCAATGTTGACTAGGGCAAAACCTGTTAACCTATTAGAAGCTGAAGAGAATGCTGAAGAAAGTTCAAATTCCACTCAAGGACTGGACTCGTTTATTCAGGATTTTGTTAGCCTATCTCAAAACGAAGACTTACACCCCTTAAATCCAAACGTCCAAGCCCAATGTCATGAAGCCCAATAAGCTGATAGAACCATCCACTGAGACAACAAGAGGAGGTTGAAAGAAATATTATGCTATTGAATAGTCTTGTGGTGATCGATTCTAATTGCAACCTGAGACCTTCCTAGTTGGAAGGTATTAACTTGCAAGTTGAGCTAAATCCAAGGAATGTTAGAAAAGCTATCAAAAGCCAAAGATATGAGGAATGCCTGAGCAATGATGAGAATGACTGTGATGCTAAGGATTATGTTTCTAACACTCAAGAACATGAAGAAGAGTTGATTGCAAGGGAGCTTCAAGCTACTACAATAACAGGTACTATCTTGGGAATTGACTATACTGATAATGATGTCAGGAGAATGAAAAGTCTAATTCAAAAGGAGGTGAAGGAGTTGAAATTACTCCAAAACCAAAACACCATTGCTCCATTGCAAAGACCATTATGAAGATAATATCATGGAATATTAGGGGTTTAGGTAGTTCCCTTAAGAAAAGATTCCTGCCAAAACTTATTAAAGAGAGAGATCCTGATGTTGTGCTTATTCAAGAAACAAAGATTGAGAAGTTTGAATCTATGGTTGTTCAAAGAATATGGGGTATAACTAATGTAGATTATGCTGAATCTGGGGCCCATGGGCGATAGGGGGAATTTTAATAGCATGGAAATCAAAGGTATTCCAACCAACGACAGTTATAATTCACTAGAGTTTTGTCCTAGTAACAGGTCATTTTTTTTGGTTTGAATGTGCCATTGTAAGTATTTATGCTCCTAATGATGATGTTAGTAGGAATGATCTATGGCTAGAGCTTCTTCAACTAATGTCTTCTATCCAAATTCCATGGTGTATTCGAGGAGACTTCAATGAAATCAAGGCTATGTGTGAAAGAACTGGTTGCTCTAGAGTTGACAAAAACATGAAAGCTTTCAAAAATTTATTTATAAATCTGAGTTGAAGGATGTTCCAATGATGGGCATGAGATATACTTGGACCAATTTTCAAAACAATGCCATTCTCTGCAGGCTTGAATGATTTCTAGTCTCAGTAGACTTCATTGAGCATTTCAAATTGGTTCTATGGGGACTCCCAAGGCCAATTTTTGATCACTGCCCTATTATGTTATCAAATAACAATTGGAATTGGGGTCTCAAGCCCTTCAGATTTATGGATGCTTGGTTATCACATCGCAAGTGTCTGGAAATTACAAAGGAAGCTTGGGACAACACTCCAACGTTTGGATGGGCAGGTTGTCAAATAGTCAAGAAGCTTCAAGAGGTTAAAAGAAGACTAAAGATATGGAATAAACAAGAGTTTGGAGACATGAATGTGAAATTGAAAGAACTTTAGGACTAGCTGCACCAACTAGACATCCTCAGTGAAACAAGGCAGCTTAATTCTGATGAGAAGAAGCAGAGAAATGAACTAAAAAGGGATCTTTGGAAATGCTCAAGGATGACAGAATGTATTTAGAGACAGAAACCCTGGATCAACTGGTTGAAGTTAGGGGATAGAAATACATAGTTTTTCAAATCACAACAAACAACAGATTCAGGAAGAACTTAATAAGCTCTGTGAAGGTGAATGGAAAGATATTAGAGGAACCAGTCCTGATCAGAAATGCAATAGTTGATCACTTTAATTCCTGCTTCAAAGAAGAGTGCATGGTAAGAATAACATCGAATGGGGCCGCAAAAAAAAAAAAAGAAACATTGAATGGGAGGTTCAGTAGGAAGCTATCTTCTGAACAAGCTCATTTTCTTGGAAAGCAATTTGAAGAAGAGGAAATAGCAACTCCTGTCACAGATTGGAATAGTTTGAAATCCCCTGGACCTGATGGTTTCAATTTTTCCTTTGTCAAAAAGGCCTGGAATATAATGAAGCAAGACATTATGACTTTCTTTGCAGAGTTTTTGAGCATGCAAACCTAGCAAGAGGTATCAACTACACATTTATAGCCTTAATTCCCAAAGTTGATGGAGCTGCTACTTTTAGTGAATACAGATCTATAAGTATGGTTGGCTGTATTTATAAAATCCTTGCAAAAGTATTGAGGAAAGTGTTACCCTCAATGATTGGAGAGGCACAAGCAGCATTCATTGGAGGAAAACAGATTCTTGATGGGGTCTTGATAGCAAATGAAGTGATTGATTTTTGGAAACAGAGAAACGGGGAAGGTCTGATTTTGAAAATTGACTTTGAAAAGGCTTATGACTGTGTAACTAGAATTTCCTAATATATTTACCTACCAAACTTGGCTGTGGGAATAAATGGTGCCAGTGGATCAAGAAATGTATCTCCTCAACATCCCTATCTATTCTCATTAATGGATCTCCCACGAATGAAATCTTTCCACAAACAGGACTTAGACAAGGAGACCTTCTATCTCCATCTTATTCAATGTGGTAGTGGAGGCTTTGAATATTATGATGGAAAGGGCTAAAGATGAGGGTTTTATCAAAGGAATTCAAGTTGGTAATGGGGTCAATATCTCTCACTTACAGTTTGCTGACAATACCATATTCTTTTGCAATAATGATATACAAGAGATTCTGTATCTTAATAGAATATTAAGATATTTCCAAGACATGTCAGGCCTCAAGGTTAATTTCTCAAAGAGCATGCTTTGTGGTGTTGGTATTTCTGATAAAATAGTTCATGACTTGGCTCTCATTATAGGATGTAACAGTGGGAAGCTTCCAATGAAATATCTAGGCTTACCTTTGGGGGCTAACCCAAGAAATATCCAAACTTGGGCCCTAGTCATAGAGAAAGTGGAGAAAGCACTCAAACCTTGGAAAAGTAGGCATATCTCATAGGATGGTAAGTTGAATCTTGTCAACTCCAATATGTCTAACTTACCCATCTATTATATGTCCTTGTTTAGAATGCCAACGGTAGTGGCCAACAAAATTGAGAAAATTCAGAGAAAGTTTCTGTGGGGAGATACAGAGGAGAGGAAGAAATTGCATTTGATAGGTTGGGACAAGCTAACAAGAAATAAGAAATATGGTGGTCTTGGAATCAAAAGGCTCATGGAACAAAACACTGTTCTTCTTGCTAAGTGGTGGTGGAGGTTCAACAAAGAAAAAGAAGCATTATGGGTCAATGTGGTATCTAGCAAATATGATCTGTGTGAAGGAGCTTGGCTGCCTCATCTTAGCTTCCAACTTATGGAAAGGTATATGTTCAGTGAGTAATATGTGTGCTGACATGGGTGAATATGTTATCCAAGGTTTTATGTGTAAGGTAAATTCTAGAACTTCTATTAGTTTCTGGAAACATAAGTGGCTCGGGAAGGAGCTTTTGCAAAATGTATTCCCAGGGCTATTTATGCTATCTACCCAAAAAGATGCAATGATTGCTGATATGGTGGACAGTGAAAATCAAGGCCATTGGAAGTTTCAGTTTACAAAAAGATTACATGACTGGGAGGAGGATCAACTCAACATCTTGGGTCAGCTTTTGAGTGTTGTTCAACTGCAGGATTCCCAAGAGGACAGCCTCCAATGGAAATGGAGCAAGCACTTTTCTTTCTCAGTTAAGTCTACATATTCTAAATAGGAAGATCAAAAATTCAATGGGGACAAGGAGTTGTTTGCTGTTTGGAAAAATATTTGCCTTCCAAAGGTAGAGCTTTTTGCATGGTTGGCTGTTCAAGGGTGGATGCATTGCTTCCAAGTCAGTTTTGGTAAGTAGAGGTATCCTAAATAGCAATCTTGGTCAATGCCTTTTTTGCAACTCAACTCAGGAAACACCAAATCATTTACTACTGTTATGGGATGTGGCTAGAAGGGTATGGGAAGATGTAATTCTTGGTGGAATTTGGTTTGGGTGTGCCCTCCCAATTTGAAATCTCTCCTTGCTTTTTGGGACAGTTTCAAGTTTAGTAATCTGGAGAAACTTTGCTGGCAGGCTTCCTTCTATTCTGGGGTATTGACATGCAGAAATGAACTAGTCTTTAAGAACAAAGTGTGTGAAGTGGAGGAAATATCTGACTTGGTCAAAATGAGAATGGCGATTTGGATCAAAGGCAAATACAATATCAAAGATTACTCTATTGAGAATTTCAAGTGGATTTTAGCTGGGATAAGGACAGTAAAGATTTGACTGTGGATCTTTAGTTGGTCTTTGGTTTTGGGTCTTTTTTGGGTAGGTTCTTAGGTTATCTTTGGTCTTTCCTTGTCTGTATGTCATCTTGTTTGGGGTTGGTGGGCCTTTTGTCTTGCTGGGTTTGTCTAGTCTTGGTTTTTGGTTTTTCTTCTTGTCTTTGTCTTTATCTTTTGGTCTGTGGTTTTGTGTCTTGGCTCAGGTATGGGTGTATGTGGTCTGTGTTTTTGTGTTTTTGGTCTTGTATCTGTTGTGTCGTTTCTTGTCTAGTTTGGAGTCTGTTTGTGTGATCTTGTCTTGTGTCAGTCTTGGAGTATTGTTGCTCTTTCAACTCCTACCCTTTGGAGGGCTAAGAGCAGTTTATGTTTCGTGTGCTGCTGCTAAGTCCAAGGATTCTTGATCTATTTCCCACTCCTTTGCTTGGGGGCTAAGAGGCTGTCATTGGTGATCTCTTTGCAACTCCAAATTTATAGGGGGCTAAGAGGTTTAAGTCTATTCTCTGTCTACCTTCTGGAAAATGTTGTTTTGTGTTATCTATTGTGATTATGCTCTTGTATTAGATGCTGATTGGGGCGCTGTGAAAACCTTTTCATCTCTTACCAACCCCAATGATTGGAGGGCAGCTGCCAGATGTTCTTTTCTCTTTTCAACTCCAAGTATTGGGGGGCTAAGAGGTTAAGTCTAACTGATATTCACATCTTCGGATTTTCTGTATCTGTTTCACAACTATGCTTCTGACTGTATTTGGTTCTCTCTTTGCAAGTCCAAATTACTAAGGATGGGTTGATTGGAGAGATTTGAAAAAGCAAATCTTATAGGAGGAATTTCAGATACTTGGAATTGATTGTGCTTCTATACTGAGACTGTTGTGGAGTCTTATTATGTTGTTTGGGGTGCTGTCAAAACCTCTTGATCTCTTACCAACCCCAATGAGTGGAGGGCTATGAGGTTGCCATTGGATGTTCCCTCCTCTTTCCAACTCCAAGTCTTGGGGGGCTAAGAGGATGGGTTGATTGGAGAGACTTGAAACAAAAAATTTCTAGGACTGAGATGGTTTATATGTTGCTGATCTCTGCTCTGCTGATATTATGTTGGAGTTTGATGCTGTCATTACCTTCTCTTTGCTGCTATACGTTGCTGCTAAACGGTGACTGATGCTTTTCAAATTTGTAATCAATTATTGGAGGCAAGTTGATGCTGGTTTGTGCCGTTCAAGTCTCCTAGATCCTTTTGATCATCGTCTATGGGTCGGATGCTCTCTAGAGACCGTCCTTGGGCATGTCCTTGGGCTAGTTTTTTTCTTATTTTCTCAACGGTTGGATGACTCCACCTTTATTGTGGATCCATTCAACTTCGTGTTGGATTTATCTTTTTTCTTTCTCTCTTTTTTTTTGGCTATCTCTATGTTTCAAGTTCCTCTCTCGAATATAGAGTTTGGCCTTCAATGTACCCTTTATCGAGTTTGGCCTTCGATTGAGTTATATTTCGTTTGAGTTGGGCTTTGCATGGGAACTACTTAATCATCGGAGGAGATTCTTGGCCATCATTGCGGCCGAAATATTTCTTTCTTTTGCAGTCAACAGTCAAGGTCTTCATCTTCTAAGCAAGATCTTCGGGTTTAAATCCCAAAAAGAAAAAAAAAAGTCCTGAATGTAGCCTCTACACACCCCCCACAAGAAATGGAAGGAAATGTATTTTTTCTAATGCATGTTATCCGTAAGGGCAAAAATAAACTACATCTAAAACCAATCTCATCTCAATAAAACAACCATCATCTATTTGGTTTCGCACTCCCTTGGGAGTGCGGTTAACAATTTGGGGAATGATTCCCAATGATTGTCATGTTGGTTTTTCTATACATAGAAAAGTTATACATAAAAAGGTAATGACATGAATAAAAAAATTAATTTATGTCCAAAAAAATTTAAATGAGAAAAATCATTGTACTCACTAATAAACAAAGAAAAATTTCCCTAACACGTTATTAGAACTTGAGGATCTTTGTAGAAAACAACAATAACCTACTCAGAGTGCTAGGCAGGAACTTCCTTGCAAACAAGTTGCACACATTAGTCCTCTTTCCATTGTACAAACATTGTCTTCCAGTCCTCATCCCTATTAATAATTCAGGGGTCACATCTGTTCTAACAAATCTTGTAGGATGGGGTCCACCATTCGTCCAATCAACCCAAGTCAAAGTCCTATTTGCATTCCTCCTCCCAAATTTCATGCTCACAAATGTGGGTAAATAATGTTCATCAGAATAACATGGTGGCTTGCAATATTTCTTGAACACTGGAAAATATCTTCGATCCGAGATCACCTCGATGGCGAGCCGGCGGTCAAGCTCGAACCACTGGGATCCCTTTAGCCATTGCTCGAGCTTGATCACTGGTTTCATTTTGTGGTTGTAACGGCCTCGACCCACTGGGCCTGCTAGGTCGTATGCCTCAACGAAGGTTGTGTCTGAGTCCATGACGTAAGAGTAGATAGTTGAGAAGTTGAAAAGGGGAATGCATGATTCGGAGAGCAGAACAAACCGTTCATTCGAGATGTCGAGTAATGCATTGGCTAATAGGCGACGCTCTGCTTCGACCATGTTCACCTTTCCCCATTCTACTGCCTACTTGTATTCATGAAAATAAAAATAAAAAATAGTGCTAGATAACAAAAAGTGAGTTTTAACTTGAAATGGAACAACAATTGAAGTTGAATAAATATAGAGAACCAAGAACTATTTCACTACAAGAAATATATGAAATGTGACAATTGATTGTGGTTACGATGTGTGAATTTTTTTAAAATATGGTAACAAGATGAATACAATCTAATCATGTGCATCATCATTATTAATTTAAAAAAGAAAATTGGTTAGCCATGCTTGTAGGAGAAATTCTATTCATACGTATATCCATTAGTCTTGCTTGTAAAGATATAGCGTTGGAATATATAAAAGCAAAAATTACTATCTGTAGTCTAATTTTCCTTGCTTATTGTTCTCTAGGTCTAGCGGAGTGTTTTGACTTTAATTTCTCTCCAAAGTATATATAATTGCAGGTTTAGATTGTGGTTTTGTATTTCAAAAAGTTTAAACCACAAACATATCATATTCACAAACACTTTTTTTTAAATCTAAAATACACAAACACTCACAACCCATGAGGGGCCCACACACACTTGGGCCCACAGGTGTTACGACTAGAGAGTGTGTTTTTTTGTGTAAATGTGTTTGTGGCTCTAGTAAAATTGTTTGTATTTGTATTTGTATTTGTATTTGTATTTTGTCATAATTATTATAGTAACACATTAGTTGCTACTATTACCAAGCAATAAATAACTCTTGCAAAAACTAAAACCCCATCTCCACTACGCCACCAGTACCACTACGTCCACCTAACCACCACCTTTTTCACCCCTCCACCAGCACCAGCACCACACACTCACCACCACAGCCCCTTTACTCCCTGCCCACCACTGCACCTCCACCATCACATCCACCCAACCATGACATCTACCATACCTTAACCACCATTTTATCGCTTCACCACCATTACCACCTCCACCGGTATAATTTGACCAATCTAGTCTCTTGGCGGCTCCACCATACTATGACTACTGCCAGTACACCATCTCCCCACTTCACCACAACCTTTTAATCACTATAACTTTACCACCACTACTACCACCACCACCACCACCACCACCACCACCAATATTTTAATGTTACAATTACCACCACCATCATTTGAACACAACTACCACCCTACATCTTATAAAATTGATAAGATTTTCAATTTACTAATCTGTTTCACCACTTAATAACCACCACCTCCATTGCAAACAAATCACAATTTTCTCAATTCTTTGGATTGAGAATTATACATTCTTAATGTTCAAATTTACTGTTATCACTTCAAACTCACCACTCAAAGTAAGTTGAAAAATATTCCAAGTATTTGATAGTTGGTATCACGTCATGTACAGATACATGGCACAAATGAGATTGTTGACAAAATTCACGATACTCTATTCTTTTTGGTACAAGCGTGGATAGTGCTTGAAAATATTCTCTTCTCTTGTTATTTGAACCTAAAACAACAATATGACTTTCAAAATCACCCTAGTTAATCGTTGACTCTCATTACGTTGAGTAGTAATAAAATACTCATACCATGTTACATTTTTCCTCTATTGCTTATTTTCCTTCAAATAACCATGTGAACAAGTTTGCACATCGTTTGAGAGACAAAACATAAAAATAGGGCAACATCAAGTACTATATCTGAGACTTATAATTCAACAATGGGTATATAAACTTCTAGTATATAGAGGGTGTCAAATGTAGTGGGTATGATTAATCAAGCAAATCCAAGTAACCATTTTGAGATTCGTTTAACAATTGGCCCATGGATAACTCTCATAATTCAAACAAATAAAAACTAAGTAAAAATGAAAATACGTTGTATGAATGGTATGAATGCCACTTGAGAAATTTTCCAACACTGTAGCTGTTGTTGTTGTCATAGACAACGTAGATGGTACTTGAAAATATTTGTGATCACTTTTTTCCGATAGATCTTTTATAAGAAAATTTGGATCACCATTTATATTTTGTTATTCGCTCAAAAGAATTTGTACGTAGTTGAAGAGTTAATTATTAAATACCCACAACCTAAAAGAGAGAATCACCCTCTCTATTTTTCCAACAGTACTATGTTTCAAGTGTCAATTGATCATCCACTACAATTTAATATAGGAGTGATTTGTCCCCCTAAGAGAGGTGGAGATACTCTAATTACGGAGTGCAATTATATTAAATAAATATATGCTAGCTTTAGTTTGAGTGGAGCAGGAGGGTATTTTAACCGGCCCGTAAATGTCCCGTAAAGTTAATCTACAACATGTGAAACTAACCATCAAAGACAACACAAATAATCTCGGCCCAAATATAATAGGAGCCCAACCCAAAACTTTTTTTTTGGGAAATTTCAAGCCGGTCCCACTTTTAGAGTTTTGTCCCTTGCAAGCCCTTTATTGTATTTTCCTTCCTCATAGGCCCTAATGCGCGTGGATATGGGGAAACAAGGCGTAAAATTATGGATGGACAAATTTACTTAACTCTAATAATTTATGTAATTTTTTTTTCGGGTAAAGATTGTGGTTTAAAACACTTCGGCATCAGAAGATTAAACGTAAACTTTGAATTCAATTGTGCCTAGACTCTTAATAATAAAACAAATTAAGCATGTGCTTGATGTTAACTTGTGCTGATGTGGACATATTTTCTTACATTTGACAATACCAACTTTAAAATACAACATCTTTTATTATATATGTCTATTTTTTGTACAAGTTATTTTTTAAGAATCTATTCGACTAGATCTATCAAATAAGACCCACATTTAATGTGAAATTATGTGTAAATATAATAATTTTTAGGGTGTGAATTATCTGTTATAGGGAGTGTGAATTGTGTACAACAAAAGTTTAAGGGGTATAAATTATCTGTTATAGGAGGTCTGAATTGTTGTCTATTTTTCGGCGTGTGAATTTTCTGTTACAGGGGATGTGAATTGTTGTCTATTTTTTGAGTGTGAATTGTGGTATGAATTATTTGTTACACGGGGTGTGAATTTTGTCTATTTTTTTGGTGTGAATTGTTTGTTATAGGGGATGTGAATTATTATCTATTTTTTTGTCTGAATTTTTGTATATGGGTGTGAATTGTTGTATAAGGGTGCGAATTATGTATAACATGGTTATGGATTGCATACAACAAGAGTATTAAGGGGGTGTGAATTGTCTTTTCTTAGTGGGTGTGAATTATGTGATATAAGGGTGTGAATTGTCTATTATAGAGGGCGTGAATTGTGTATAATAAAGGGTATGATTTATCTATTACAGAGAGTGTGAATTGTGTGATATAGGGTGGATTGATATGTCGTCATAGGAGTGTGAATTGTGTAACGACCCTGATTTTCGATCAGTAAAAATTTCGTTAAATATTTGAATTTTATTTGTAATACTCTTGTGGTTTGTCAAAATTATGTTTTTGCCCTTCAAGTTTCATTTCTTGCGCTTTAGCCCCACTTAGCAAGCCTAGTTAGCTTCTAACCATCCGGTTGGAGGAACTAAGTTAGGAAATCACTTGGTTACTTCTCCCTAACCGCAATTGGACCGTTTTGCCCTTATTGAACCTTTTTAACCCTAGACAAAGAATTGAATATTTTTTTTCTTTTAAATATTTTTTTTATTATTCTTTGTCCAATGGACAAAGATAGTTAGGGAAACTATTATCCATTGGATAATAGAAACCCCATTCTTTATTATAAAAGTATACTTGGTTAAAGTACTAGTATTAGTAAAAAATGGACTTTTTAATTACTTTAAAGTACTTTTTGGATTATTTTAGTATATAAATGACCTAATAACTATTATCCATTGGATAATAGAAGTTAGGGGAATTTTTACCCAATGGATAAAAAGAAGTTAGTCTTTCAAAGTACCATGAGGTTTATTAGTCAATCTTTTTCTTAAAACCCATGTGCCAAAGTACTTGTTATTTTAATAGAAAGTTACCTAATAACTATTGTCCATTGGACAATAGAAGTTAGGGGATTTATTACCCATTGGGTAATAAAGTTATTCTTTCACCAAGTACAAGGGTTTTATTAAATTTGTCTTTTTCAAAACCCATGGGATTCTTCCTTCCTAGCTAAGAAATTACTCCATTGTCCTCCTTTGTACCATTATCTATGGTTTCACACTAGAATCTTGTACAATTATTTTTGTTCACACCTCTTTTCATACCAAGTCTTCCAAGAAGGACAATCTTAGCCATGCAAGCCTAGGGTTTAGGCCTTGATCTTTCATGATCTCATGACAAGTGTCAAAATTTGAGAAGAGGAGAGAGAGCCAAGCTTTGCCTATAAATAGAAGGCCATTCCAAGCATTTCAACTCACCCCTTCAAGCATTTGCTCTTTCTTTTCTCTAGAAACCATTTCTGATTTTCCAGGCAGCCTACTGCCCCTTCAAAAATCCTCAGTTTTCTCCTTCTTAAGTTAGTTTTTAGAACCAACTTCCTTCGGGAAAGTTGTAGAGCACTTCAGAGCTTCAAGTTAGGCCCAAGAACCATCTCAATCGGTGAAGAAATGACAAAGATATTGTCATTCAAAGTTCAGTAAAAATTTCGGATTTTTATTTCCAGACAGCTTACTGTCACTTTCTTTATCATCATTTTTCTCCTACTTAGAGTGGTTTCTAGGATTAACTTCCTTCACGAAAGTTGTAGAGAATTTCTTGAACTTCGATTTGGACCCAAGAAAAACAATATTCGGCCAGAGATTGACCGAGTTACTGCCGTCCAAAGTTCGGGCCAGATTCGCGAGTTTCATCACCCGTGGATTTTCCAAATAGCTTGCTCGGCCCCGACTAGTTTCGGATCAAGGTAGGATATTCTTACCCTATCCCTATGTATGGTATTAAATCATATGTTGGAGAAATAGAATGTCTTTAAGTAATAACTTTGATCGTTTCTTTCAAAAGTAGATAAGGTTATCTTTATCTCAAGTATTTGTATTTTGATCTTTAAAGATGGTTATGAGCATGCTTATATGAATTGCTTGTATTACTTGTGGTTGTTGATAAAGCATAAGTGATTTATCACTCCAAGGGCGTCCGTACATGTGGCATTATGCTTTAAGTGATGATTTGACCACGTTAATTATAGAGTTGGATGATCTTGTTGGATTATGATGAATGATGTTTACTTTTGTCCTGCCTCGGAGTCTTTGTATGTAAACGAGACACGAGAACTGAGAAAATAGAAACATGGCACCTAGGGTGTGGTTAATGAAAGGCGTGTTTAAAAAGGGTGAAATGCTTTGGAATCCGCAATGTGGCCGGACTTGCCCGTTGTGTGAGGTGTGTGTGTGCTCCAATGGAAATCCGGAATAGCGGAACCATTGTGAGGTTGTGTGTGTGCGTTCCCATGGGATCCCGGACCGGCGGAACCATGGTGAGGTATAGCTTGGTTATCCGCGGAGAGGAGCCAATGCAATTGTGTGCCAATGGGAACCCGGCGCGGCGGAACCATTGTGAGGATACTCGGGAACCCGGCGCGGCGGAACCGAGGTTGGGTGAGTTAAAAGGGAATCTTTGGAAAAGAAAGGTAGTAAACACGAGACACGGTTACAATGAGTCAACACCAATGCTAGTTGTAAGGTGATTGTGGATGTGCTAAATGTTATAGTCTTTGTAGCTGCTTATATACATATCATGTGGAAATCGATGTTACAATGATCCTATATTCATAAGTTATGGGTTAGTAATTAGGATTTTACTATTGAGCCTTCGTAGCTCATGGTGTTACCTTGTGGTGACACTGGCATATTATATGGGTGGCGACGCCAATATAATATGTCAGACTTGATAGATGAACAGGATGAACACTTCATTCTGGAGGCGTATGGAGCCGAGGAACTCGCTAGGATGGAAGAACAAGAGGAGCAGTAGTTAGGAAACTTAGTTCCCTATTTGTTTCCTATTTTGTGACTTAAATACTCCTACGGGGGTTATGTTGTAATAATGAGCAGTGACTCTATTTAATTTCTATAATAAAATGTCTTATTTAACGTACCCAAAATTCGGAGCGTTACAAATTGTCTGTAATAGAAGTGTGAATTGTCTGTTGTAGGGGTAAGAATTGTTGTCTACTTTTTGGTATGAATTACCAATCGTTGTCTATTAAAGGGGACGTGAATGATTGTATATACGTGTGAACTATGTGATAAAGGGGAGTGAATTGTCTGTTGTAGAGTGTGTGAATTGTCTGTTGTATGGGGTGAATTGTGTACAACATGGGTTATAAATTGTGCATAACAAGAGTTTTAAATGGTGCGAATTGACTATTCAATGTGGTGTGAATTTTGTGATATAGGAGGTGTGAATCGTCTGTTATAGGAGAGTATGAATTATCTGTTATAAATGGTGTTAATTATTGGTGTTAATTATTTGTATGTGGGTGTGAACTTTGTGATATAGGAGGTGTGAATCTGTGTCATTAAAGGTGTGAATTTTATACAAGATGAGTTTAAGAAGTGTTAATTGTCTATTATAAAAGATGCGAATTTTTGTTTAAGGGTGAATTGCATATAACGAGGGGCTGTGAAATGTTATATAGGGGCATGAATTGTATACAACATGAGTTTAACGAAGTGTGAATTATTTATTATATGAGTTCTGAATTGTCTATTATAGGAGATATGAATTATGTATAACAGGTGATGTGAATTATGCATTTTGGGGTGTGAATTGTCTATTTTGGAGAGTGTGTTGTATAGAGGTGTGAATTCTATATTTGAGGAGTATAAATTCTTTCATTTTTGAGGGTGTGAATTGTTCAAAAGAGGTATGAATCCTTAATCAAGGGCTATAAAATAATAATTTTTTTTATCTATGCACATGTACAATTTCATTCTCAAAATGCATTTTGTTTGAAAGATCTCATTGAGTAGGTTTCAATAAATTTTTTTTTTTCAAAATTGAATATGCATAACAAAAGTTATTCTCCCTCTGTCCCAATTTAAATATTCCCTATGATTTTTCGTGCATTTTCAAATCCCAAAAAAATATACTTCTATATATTATTTTTTTATTTTCTTATATCAAATTAAAGTGCTCATGTAAGAAATTTAAATTTTAATATGTAGAAATATATTTTTTGGAATTTAAAAATGCACAAAAAAAAATCGTATGTGATATTTAAATTGGGACAGAGGGAATAATTGCTTAAAGTTTCAACTCTATATATATATATATATATATAATATTTGTATATGAATATGTATGAACAAGTATATGTACGTGGAAATATGTGACAATTCTAAAGAGAAAAATAAAAAGTAATTATTAGAAGTATTATTTGGTGGTTTTCAAATAATACTACACCACTCATTAAATGTCAAATTGTTTATCAAATCACTTACAAAAAGTGATGAGTCCCACAATATTAGCCATTGAGGCATGAGTCGGCATGGGGTAATTTTCCTATACTAAACTAAAAATGCGCTCGAGTGTAGAAAAAAAAGACTTGTATAAGATGGGTGTGACGCGCGCAAGGCCTAAACAGTTAATGAGTGATAAAAGTGAGCCAGCTTAGAAGAAGCCCGCTTTTTTTATGCCTGAGCTTTGCTAGGTTGCAACCTTGGGGTTTTTTCAAGCCAACCACGTTTTGTACCTGTCTACCTGTCTTGGTCCAGCGTGCGTCTAACCACACCCGTCCAGATCCCATTTTAAGTCATCTAACCAAAATAACCCCGCTCAAGATTAAGTACCTAAGGTGACGGTGATCTTGTTCTTCCCGCGAGTGACGGGGACGGAGTCACCTAGACCACAAGCCTTGCCGCCGAATTGTTTCTCTCCTGGAAAAACTTCTCCCAGAGAAATTACTCTCTTTCTCTCTCTCTGATTTGTATCTTACGGAGTCTCTCTCTCTCTCTCTCTTCTGATCTTATTGTGTAGGTATATCTATATGTGTATGTATTGGTTTTTTTTTTTTTTTTTCCCTTTGAAAATGCCGAAAGGGAAAAAGGGCCAGGTATATGTATGTGTATCTATTGTTTGATTTTATTTTTTTTTTCCCTTTGAAACACTGTAAAGGGGAAAATGGGAGGGATTACGGGTTTGAATTGTGTAATTTGGGGTGTGAATTAGGGGTGAGTATGGTCCGGATCGGTTCGATTTTGTAGTAAATCAATGACCAAACCAATACCTATAGATTGGGATTTTGGAGAACCAAATCAACCCACAAAAGGCGTAGAACCAAACCAATCCAAACCATTAAAATACGGTTTGGTTTCAGTTTTAAACCACAGTTTACTTTGAGATAAGCTATCATCTTTAAAAAATATTCCAAATACTTAAAATTACGAAGATAAATTAGGGTAATTAAAAGTTTTACCATGTTAGCTTTATATAGAATAAAGGAGGCTTTCCTGTATAGAAAGTTAGGGTAGTGAAGGAATTACAAGAATAGGAATTGAAATTGGTTTTTATGTACAGAAATTTAGGAATTGGGTCGTGAAAGTTGACTCATTTGGTAAGTTCATGTGTTTTTTGTGTATAATAAATTAATAATCATAAAAAAATTAGGAATGAGTTGTGATATATAAAAGTTTAGTCTAAATTATCTTAGTAGGGAAGGAAAACTAACTATTGTGGTGAATTTAATAGGATCAATAAATTAGGAAAGTAGTAGACTAAGACTCCTATATTTATCAACAAATTGGTCTAAAGTCCAAAAGAAGAGGTGTCAAAGCAGAATTAGTCCAGCTTAAGTTTCAGTGATGTGTAAAGTCCATTAATGAAAATATTTTGAAGTTTAAGGTCCATGAAAAGACCAAATTGCCTTTAATGAGACAAGGGCCTTGTTTGGCTAACACAAAAAATGTCTTTTCATTTAAATTGACTTTAATGAGACAAAGGCCTTGTTTGGCTAACACAAAAATGTCTTTTTTTATTTTGACCGTTGACCGGCGTTGACCGGCGTTGACTGGTGTATCTGTTCACTTTTGGTATATCTATTGTTTTTTTTTTTTTTTTTGACTGTTTACCGGCGTTGACTTACATTGACCAGTGTATCTGTTCATTTTTTGTGTATCTGTTGGTTTTTTTAAATTTTTTTGACCGTTGAGCGGCGTTGACATTGACCGGTATATCTGTTCATTCTTTTGTGTATCTGTTGTTGATATATTTGTATTTTTAAGTGGAGGTTGTGGTGGTAGAGGTTGTATTTTTTGACTGTTGACCGGCGTTGACTTATGTTGACCAGTGTATCTGTTCATTTTTTTTGTATCTGTTGATTTTTTTTAATTTTTTTTACCGTTGAGCGGCGTTGACATTTACCGGTACATCTGTTCATTTTTTGTGTATCTGTTGTTAATATATTTGTATTTTTATGTGGAAGTTGTGGTGGTAGAAATGGTGGTGGTGGTGGTGGAAGTGGATTTATTTTGGTATATCTGATGTTGATATATTTGTATCTGTTTTGTGTTGGTGTATCTGTTTTGGTGTATTAGTATATCTATATTTGTTTTGTGTTATGTTGGTGTATGTATTTTGGTATATTTATATCTATTTTGGTACATCTGCTATTGATACAACTGTATCTGTTTTATGTTGGTGTATCTGTTTTTTTATTCGCGTGTTGGTGTATCTATTATAGTATATCTATTATATCTGTTTTGGTGTATCTGTATTAGGTATATCTGTATCTGTTTTAAGAAGAAAAAAAAAGACTTTGTTGTGGCAGTGGCGGTGGTGGTGGTAGACATGGTCATGGTGGTAGTAGACATAAATACCTGACCCTACCGAAATATCATATAAACACTTGACGTATTAAAAACACTCATCAATTAAACTCCTACGTACCGTCAACCTCCGTCCAAAATAAACGAAAAATATGTTTCTCTCTCCAATTTTGCAAGAGAGAAGCTGGAACAAACCCCAACAGATATTGTTGGTATATTTGTATTTGTTTTGGTACATTTGCTTTTGATATATATATATATATGTATTTATTTTTTGTTGGTGTATCTGTTATGGTATATCTATTGTATTTGTTTGGTGTATCTGTATCTGTTTTGTGTTGTGGTGGTGGTGGTGGCGGTAATGATGGAGAGGTGGTGGTGGTGGTAGACATGATTGGAGAATTGGAGTGGTGGTGGTGGTGGAATGGTTATGGAGGTGCTGAAGGGAGGGGGGTGTGGTGGAAATGGTGATGGTTGTGGTGGAGGAATGGTGGTAGAGGTGGTGGTGGAAGTGGAGGTTGTGGTGGCATGGTGGTGGTGGTGGTGGCGGTGGCGGCGTCGTGGTGGTGAACGTGGTGGCGTGGTGGTGATAGAGCGGTAGCGGTGGCATAGTGGTGGTGGAAGTGGAGGTTGTCGTGGTGGCTGCGGCGGCGTAGTGGTGGTGGTGGAAGTGGTGGAAGTGGTGGTTGAGTGGTGGTGGTGGTGATGGTGGAGGTGGTGACGTTGTGGTGACATGGTGGTGGTGGAAGTGGTGGTTGAGTGGTGGTGGTGATGGAGTGTCGGTAGAGGTGGTGATGGAAGTGGAAGTGGAGGTTGTGGTGGCATGGTGGTGGAAGTGGTGGTTGAGTGGTGAAGGTGGTGGTGGCGTAGTGGTGATGGAGTGGTGGCATGGTGGTGGTGGAAGTGGAGGTTGTGGTGGCATGGTGGTGGTGGTGTTGTAATGGTGATGGTGGAAGTGGTGGCATGGTGGTGATGGAGTGGTGGTAGAGGTGATGGTGAAAGTGGAGGTTGTGGTGGCATGGTGGTGGTGGTGGTGGTGGTGGTGGAGGTGGATGTGGTGGCGTGGTGGTGATGGAGTCATTGTAGAAGTGGTGGTGGAAGTGGAGATTGTGGTGGCATGGTGGTGGTGGTGGTGGCGTCGTTGTGGTGGTGGTGGAAGTGGTGGTTGAGTGGTGGAGGTGGCGACGGCGTGGTGGTGGTGGAAATGGAAGGTTTGGTGGCATGGTGGAGGTGGTGGTGGTGGAGGTGGTGGCATGGTGGTAATGGAGTGGTGGTGGAAGCGGAGGTTGTGGCGGCATGGTGGCGGTGGCGTCGTGGTGGTGGTGGTAGAAGTGGTGGTTGAGTGGTAGAGGTAAAAATAAAAAATCAACAGATATAACAAAAATGAACAGATACACCAGTTGACGCTGGTCAACGCTAGTCAACGGTCAAAATAAAAAAAATTAAAATTTCAACAGATACACAAAAAATGAACAGATACATCCGATGGTATTTTTGAGAGACTGAGTGTCAATTGTCTTGGAGACTATAAGGAAAAAAGTGGAGGTTGTGGTGGCATGGTGGTGGTGGTGGTGGTGGAGGTGGAGGTGGATGTGGTGGCGTGGTGGTGATGGAGTCATGGTAGAAGTGGTGGTGGAAGTGGAGATTGTGGTGGCATGATGGCGGTGGTGGTGGCATCGTCGTGGTGGTGGTGGTTGAGTGGTGGAGGTTGTGGCGGCGTGGTGGTGGTGAAAATGGAGGGTTTGGTGGCATGGTGGTGGTGGTGGCGGTGGAGGTGGTGGCATGGTGGTGGCGGTGGCGGTGGAGGTGGTGGCATGGTGGTGGAAGCGGAGGTTGTGGCGGCATGGTGGCGGTGGTGGCGTCGTGGTGGTGGTGGTAGAAGTGGTGGTTGGATGGTAGAGGTAAAAATAAAAAATCAACAGATACAACAAAAATGAACAGATACATCAGGTGACGCTGGTCAACGCTAGTCAACGGTCAAAATAAAAAAAATTAAAATTTCAACAGATACACAAAAAATGAACAGATACGTCGGAGGGTATTTTTGAGAGACTGAGTGTCAATTGTCCTGGAGACTACAAGGAAAAAAGTAAATGGACTAATTGTGGCATAAAACCATATACTATGTCCTCCTACTCAATTTACCCTATATTTATTTGGTGAATCATAATTAAATATTATATATGTGTGTGTGTGTATTGTACTGTTCGAATCGGTTTGGAACCATAACCGTAAATGTAAATCCTCAAATCAAACACATATAATGTGGTTTCTAATTTTTTAAACCATGATTAAACATACTACTAAAAGACTGAACCAAACCTTTCGGTTTGGATTGGTTTGGACTGGATTCGCAGTTCTACGGATTTTTTGCTCACCCCTAGACTGTGAATTGTGCAGATGGGGTATGTGATCTGTGTAGAATTTACAAATGGAATGTGAATTCTGAATTTACACTAATTAGAATTCACTCCCCCGAGAATTCACACCTATAAGAATTCTGCAAAAATAGCAAAATAGTAGTAAACACGTCTTTAAAAAGGGTCTGAAGGGAATAACTCTAAAAAAAGAGTCTGCATGGAACTCCAAACAAAAAAGACCGGCCAGGAATTTCCTGTTCAACCTTCTCTAGAATTTCGTTTTCGTTTTCGTTTTCTTCCACAATAGAAAATAGATTCTTGCAGTCTAATTCCTTAAGAAGCCTATGGTACAATTCTGAAGTTTATGGTACAATTTTGACCAATATGTATATACTGGCAATAATTATTCGTAACTATCACCAAACTTTTTTATAACTAACCAAAATAGTTTGCAACATTTTGTTGCATACAAGCCCTTTCTCAACAGAACAATTCATAACAAACACATAAAAGTCTTAACAAATTAATTAGGAAATATGTACAAATTGAACCATAAAAAACAATGACACATGAACTATAAAACTCACCGATCAAAAAAAATAAACTATAAAACTCAGTGGTCTTGGGCATCACCATGTAGTATGTCAATACACCTCAATACCACACGTATTTATAAGGTCCATTACACTGTAAAACAATCTATAGTAGTAGTACTTTTATTGTAGAGAAGGTAAATCGGACCGTATGAGTTATGATGTTTGTTTGAAAGAAGAAACTCCCATTTGGAAGTAGTATCAATATTAGTAATCGATTCCAAAATAAGAAAGAAATATTCTCATCCAAAATAGACGCGAAAATATATTTGTCAATAACAAAATGAATTGCAAGGGTAGTTGACCTTCTTGAACTTCCACTAACCTCAATTTTTTGGGTTTGTTTAGCTGACTAGCTATATATGACTCCGGCCGTCTCATTATCATCCACCAAAAAATGATGGTTTGTCATAATAATGAGATACTGCATGTATATGTGAGGAGAGACGCTCATCCAGAAAGCTGGTTTTTCTCCTGACCTTTGGAGGCTCTAACCAAACAATGGTTTGATGGCCGGGCGCACATTGGTCAGACCAACCAATATATAATATATATAGCTAGCATACGTACATATTACTCCTATTTTGATACAAATGGTACTATTACCATAGGTATAACAAAATCAAATTAGGCAGACATCAGAGCCGGCTCTGACTTATTGGAGCCATAGAAAAATGTAAATATAGGCCGGGGTTCTTTACTTACTTTTAAATATATGACTTATGGGCCAAAAGGAACCATGTATATCGTTTTTAGTAACTAGAAGCAAAGAAAAGCAAAAGAGAAGCTAACCCCAAAGGGTTGGCCAAGTGGTTTTGGTATGAGACTTAGGTGTTTTTTTTCATCATAAAGTCTCATGTTCGATTCTCCTTATCAACAACTCTTGGGATCACCTCACTCTCACACGTAAGTTTATAAAACGGTTGTAGGAGGGGATGTAGGAATTAGTTCGAGGTACGCACAAACTGACCTAAAACATCCTGCAATATTACCCAAAAAAACAAAAAGTTTTTGTTGCTTTAAAAAATCTTCAACTTAGAACTAACTGTGCTCTTATCCCCCACCGAATGTGGAGAAAACAGAAATGGACATGCTCTCTGTCTCTATGTATTAGGGAAGAGGTTTGTCATTTGTTTCTGGGTACGTCCTAAACTAAAATTCCTTACGAGCTAGCTAATAAAACTTGGGTCCCTTTGCTCGGTGGACTCACTGGAAATAATTGTACCTAGTACATTGACTAGAAGATCAAGGATCCTTGTTCTATCTGGGCCCAGGGTTGGACGGCCGCTTTCTCGGCTTCCCCTAGAGCTGGTTCAGAATTCAAAGTTAAAAAAGATTAAAAGGACATGTGAGGCCACGGAATGAATTGAACTATATCTGTATCTTTATTAATTAGCACTACAGGATATGTACACGCATCCACTTATAGAGGGATAAATGTATTAGGGAAATATTTACTGTTACTTTATTGTTTTACTTTTTTATTATTCTTGTGTTTTGCGCTTAAACATTTTATTGTCTCAGAACTCTTATTTTCTTTTAAGAAGGCAGTGTTTAAATGGTCCATTGCAACGCAACACAAAAAATTGTCCTTCAAATTGTTACTAAAAGTGACGAAGTATAGATTTCGTACGTATTTAAACTTGAAGATGTTCTTGCGCAAATTTTCGCGAAAACCAAATGGTACCTATTGTTGGAAAATCCTTCCTTTTTGTTGTTTTTTCATTTGGTGCAAAACCAAATGGTAGCAGTATAGTTCATTAATTATGTACTATTCCTTGTTTCAACCATGCATACTAGGCGTTAAGCATTTTGTTTTCGTTGTAATTAATGTATATCATGGATCGATTCGTAATGGGGTGTGTGTACATGTGTGTGTATGTATGTGTGTGTATGTGTATATATATATATATATATATAGAGAGAGAGAGAGAGAGAGAGAGAGAGAGAGAGAGATTATAAATATATACTATAGTAAGCCAAACATTCAATGGCATTAACACGTTCGGAATCCAAAGAAATTCATCCTACATTATTAATACACAAGTCGCTAACTGTTAAAAAAAACGAATCATTATCACACAATTAATGCTATTAAAATAAAATGAGATTATAATTAAACTAAAAAAATGCATATGAATTATGTGACCTAACATAAAACTGAAGGGAAAAGAAATTAAACATGTTACTATTGCTTAAGGTACTAACCTTGCTTGGGATTCTCCGACCTCGGAACACCGATTCTTCGGACACTGTTCCATTGAAGGAGGGAAGGGCATGAACGTAAATTGAGTAAAGGCCTTCATTCCCTTCAAAGAACTTCTCCCAAAGAGGAGCCAAAGGCAAATACCCTCTCGTCAAATACATGAAAGCAATTTTGGGGGTATATTTGAATGGAAATGTTTGAATTTTAGGAACCATTGAAGCCCTCCAAAGCAACTCTTCATCTTCCATATCATGCATTGGATTAGGTGGCTTTACGTAATCCCTTAATCCGGTCCGGCCTACCTTTTTTTGCTGATCATCACGGGGCAAAGAATCTTCAATATCAGGGAAAGAATCTTGATTAGATGAATCGGGTGGTGGAAAATCTTGAATCAATTGGGGTGGTGGAAAATCTTGAATCGGTAATAATTCGAGTGGTGGTAAATTTTGAGGTGGTGGTGGTGGAAAGTGTTCAGGAGGAGGAGGAGGAGGTGGTGGTGGTGGTGGTGGTGGTGGTGAGGAATTCAGAGGTGTTTGGATTGAGAATTGCTTGCGAAAGAAGTTAATGGGAAAATCTTTCATATAGAAACTTACTGAAATACCTATAACTAAACCTGAGCTGAAAAAAAGGGAATAAATGATAAGGTTGTGGAGATACATTTGGAAATTGAAGGGCTTGGGGTTTGATGTTGGTGGGCGTTGCTGTTGTTTATCGCTCTTCATTCATACAGAGAGAAAAAGAGAGAAGATGTATCGTTTTGGCCTGTTGGGATGAGAGAGAGAGAGAGAGAGAGAGAGAGAGGCAGGGGAATTTAGTCTGGAGGAAAACGTGATGGTGTTGGCTTTTTCCAGGGAGAGAATTGGAAGGAAGGTATTAAATTGTTATGAGAGTGTGTGTGTGTGTGTGTGAGAGAGAGAGAGAGAGATTATTGTAAGCTGCGCTAGAAAGAAGCTTGGCCCTCCCTTTCAAAAGATCGATTCTCAAATTGATTTCCGAACACCTCACATTTGCCTGGCCTCTTTAAATTCAACAAAGCATGGAAGGAAAGAATTAAATAGGAGTAATTTTTAGAGCTCTATTACATAGATATAGGGTAGTGATTTTGTCATACCCTTTTTGATAATACCACATCTTACAAGTGTATTTTTTTAGAGTAAAAATACATTTACAGGATGTGGCATTATCAAAAAAGGGTGTGACAAAATCATTTCCCCATATATATTGAATATTTTACAGAGCTACAGTATTAATTATAAATTGACATACCACTCGATCGTATGAATTTGGATCCCTCTCGAAACCATCAAAGAATATAAGAATTTAGAGGAGTTTTGTAGTATATCTTATCTCGAGATCGAGGTTATAGTGTTATATAGGACCGTTGATGATAAAATTAATTAAAGAACTTAATTATGTTTCTTATATTAAACCATGAGCACAAATTCGTTTAATTAAGCAAGTTGCCACTAAGGCATGTTATTAGCAATCTAAATATTACTATAAAAAGCAAAATAGGCCTTTCGGAGGCCTAAACAACATCGAACAGCCAAAAAGCATGCATGGTTGATCATCTTTCGTAGGAAATGAGTATTGACCAGTGGGTCATTCCGCTTCAACCCTACGGCCCATAGGTCATTCTGCCACTGTCGTCCCACCTCCAGTTTGGTTTGACTTGAGCTCGATCTAGTCGCTCAAGGAACGTAGATGCGAGCCGCTCTACATCAATGCTCCTTTGGCTTTGTACTTATAATAAAAAAAAATTAAAAATATCAAAAGTACATAAAACCTCGAAAAGTAGTGAGAAATACTTGTAATTACAAATCGTGAGAGTATAATCCTGAATCTGTTGCGAACTCTCCTTTTGAATGGATAGCTTATTACACTTTTGCCACAGAGGATGTTTTGGACCAAGCCTATATTATAAACAAAGTACACTCCATTTCTACCCTAGCACTCAATATAGATGGGCCTTTTTGAATTTTGCTGCCTTTGATTGGGCCATGTACTGGTTTCAAAGTTAATTAGGCCCAAACTTGCATCAAATTTCCCTTGCCCCGGAAATTAGTTCATGAAATTTGGCTATCACAGAATTTGAGGAAAGAAGTAGAAATTGTAATATACTAAATGCCATGGTACAAGAAGCCAATTAGATTAGGTACATAGAAGAAATCTGCAGCAAAGACTGCAGAGTATTTGGTGAAAACTTCCTAGCAAACAGGAAACAAATTGACGTAAAATTTCCATTATAAGTACAATTACTACGAAACCTTATTTGATTCAGAAACTCAACCGAGATTGATTGCCTTGCAAATTTCCCAGGATGTGGGCCCATCTTTGACCAATCAACCCAACTAATGCTTCTGTTTGAGTTCTTTTCAGGAGATAGAATATTTACGATTGTATGAATATAATGCTCGTCCGTGTAACATGGAGAGTAACAATGCTTGCAAAAAATAGGATAATACTTTCGATCGGATTCTATCTGAATGGTTAGGTCTCGGTTGAGCTCAAACCATTGGGACCCTTTTCGCCACTCAGAGAGGGAAATGGTGGGGCCCATTAGGCGGTTATATCTGCCGCGACCATTTTTTCTTGAATCTGTCATAGGAGGCAACGAAGGTTTCTTTGGAGTTGATGAGGTAAGTGTAGGTTCTGGTTAGGTTGAAGAGAGGAATGCAGGTGTCTGAGAGTAGGATGAATCTCTCGTTGGAGAAGTCAAGGAGGGCATTGGCTAAAAGTCGTCTCTCTGCATCGATCATCGTCGATTTCCCCCATAGCACTGGCTGGATTTAAGGCAAACAAACATTATCAGTCACTTCCAAAACCACATTATTATACTAGTAAACTTCCTACCCAAATTCATCTGAATTCGTATGAGTTTCAATTAAACATTAACAAGAAAGATGGCACTTATTTGTCTGTTTTCGTAGTAGATAAGTGATATGCCGATTTTAAGCCCTGCCGTTATATTTAGGGGTTTAAGGTAAGCTTTAAGTTATGGACTACTTCTTGTAGTCCATAAACGTCAAGTTGTTTTCCTTAAATTATAATTTGAGAAAATGTGTCAGGTGAATAGAAGAAAATATGTTGGATGTTTTAGTTTAGTATGAACGACTTCACAAAAGCCAATAAATTGTAATGCAAAATTTTTAGTGGAAATGGGGCCTTATTTAGCTCGTTTATCTCCTACTTTTCTCATGTTTGCAATTTTTGGTAACCGTTGGATGTGGAACGGGACTTATGATAGGCCGTTGGAACGTTGTCATGATCAAGATGAGATACTTCGCAGTTGGTTTGAAATGAAATTGACGAGTTCAGCAAATCGCGTACCGGAAGGAAATGACTCCTGTTTGGAATGTAGCGATCCAAATTAATGTTGCAATTTATTTAATGTACACTTTATTTAAATTACATTTCATAAATAGTGAACGTGTACAAATGCATGAGTACATTAGTACATACTTAGTCATAACCATTATTCTACGAAGTAGTAGTTAACTTTCATACTTAGTCTTCGAATGAAGTTCAATTCTTGTGTGTTTTTATAACACCTATCCAAAATGTATGTTTTAGGGAATTTGAGAGATCATCGTCAGTTCAAAATCTAATTAAAAGAAGAAATGATGATCTTGTCAATGAGTTCCATGAACGAGTCATTTTTCGGGTAAGAAAAAGAGTTCATCAAAAAAGGTAAAATAGAAACAAAAATCCTAACTCCACACACACCCATACTCATAATAGAGGTGGGGTACGCACACACTGGATGTGTAGTTTGTGCGGGCTCCACCTCTATTGTGAGAGTATGAGTGTGTAAATGGGCGTGTAAGTGGGTGTAAAAGTAGAACGATTGAAATAGAAAACCCCTTGAGGACTACTAGAGGATATATATTATATTATTACTATTAAGGAAGCTAACCGTGCTCGGAACTCTTCTTCCACAGAAAACAGAGTTTTCAGGCACCGAACCAACGAAATGCGGGTCAGTGTGAACGCAAATGGAGTACAGCCCTTTGTGCCCTCTGAAAAATTTCTCCGACAAGGGACTCAAAGGCAGAGGCCCTTTTGTCAAGAACATGAATGCAACTTTAGGAATGCGCTCGTAAGGATATTCCTGAATTCTCGGAACCAACGATGCCCTCCAGAACAACTCTGCATCCTCCATATTCTGCACAAGAAATCCATTCTCTATTTCGGGAAAATCAGGTAGCAGTGGAGGCGGTGGTTGCGGAAGTAACCGCGGTGGAAGTAAGGGGAAGGGTGATGAAAGGGTAGCCTGTAGGTTGAATGTGAAACTTTTGAGATATAGACTGGATGTGAGTCCAATGGACAAGCCAATGACAAAGAACAGGAAGAGATAGACATGGCTCAGTTGGATATGAGCAGTCAAGAGCTTGGTAACAGATGGAGATTGATCATGTTTCTCCCTCATTGTCTTGGATGAAATTAGAAAAAGAAAAAAAAAAAAAAAACAGAGAGAGAGAGAGAGAGAGAGAGAGATGGGTAAGGAGGGGCCGGGAGTGATAACACTTGAAACGTAAGGTATGATAAAGAGCATTTCCTTCCATCTTGACTTCGGAGAATCCATGAAAGTCATTGCATTTACAATGGCTCTTAATTAAATTGACTAGACAGACTAATTGTTCAGCAACAAACCTCTGCATGTGAGAGTCCCACACAAAATGGGAGTTGCTCCTTCTTGTTCCCCTTTTAAATAGGCACTTTTTATGCCCTTCTCGGCGCTCATGCCTGGTTTTCAAAAAGTGAGAGCGAAGCTTTGGTTGTTTTGAAACTTCCTTCGTTGGTTTCACTAAGCCCAAGTCAAATCCTCCATTTTCCGGTAACAACTATCATCTTTTAAAATAAAAAAATTTGTGGAAAACTTTAGTTTCATAGAAAAACAATCGTTTTTAGCTCTGGCATTGTTGGCATCTGTTGTTTGATTCGCATGGGAAACGACCCAGACGATAAAATGATCAAAACACCCCTCCATTGTTTGAATTTACATTGGAACTCACCAATCTTCTACTACTCAAAAAATAAATTGTGAAGCGCCCAAAAGTGTTTCCCACATTTTTCCCCTTTCAAAAATACCCCTCAAGAGACTTTGAATTACTGACCCAACTCAATTGGAAAAAAACACAGCGCCTTCTACACCATTTCCGTTTCGCTCGTTTCCGAAACGATGCCACCATCCAAAAACAAACCAACAAACGACTTCAACCTCCCGTGCCTTCAAACCAAAACCTCCCACGCCTCCAAACCGAAACCTAGCAACTACAATCCCACACCAGCGCCTCCAGAAAACACTTCTACTCACAAAACCCCTTGCAAGCTGAAAGCAAATTTTGACAGAAGAAGACATTAATACAAACACCTGGTAGTCAATAGAGAGAAAGAGAGAGTACCCTTAATTTTCAAAACTCTCTTCACCGCAGGTATGAACTTCCGAATCTGAAATAGGAAATAAGAACATCCTGAAGGTCTAAGTAGAACAAAAAAATCTGCAAAACCCATACTGAAACCGAATATGAAATAGGAAATAAGAACATCCTGAAGGTCTAAAATCTGCACAAAGGAAGTGAGACATGAAATTGATGGTTCATACATTGAATTGAACAATAGGAGTGCTTCCCGATTGAGGCAACGATGTTGGTTTGGGGTGGTGACACGAAAACTGAAATCAGCAGCAACGGAAGTAGCAGAGGTGACTTCAGTCGATTTGTAAGTTCCCCCCCAGAACTAAGAGACAACAATAAATGGAAAGAAGAACAAACAGTTTATTTCCGCTGCATAAAAAAACAAAAAGAAATAAAATGAACTAACAGGAAGAATCCACCATGTTACGTAGGGTAAAAAAGTAGGAGCAAAAAAGTGTTCACTTTCCAAAGCCCAAAACAATTGGACATATGCATGTATGATGAAAACATAAAAGAGTGAAAAAGAAAAAGCCATTAACAGAGAGAAGGGAAAATACCTTAAAGGACGAGATTGGCTCTGTGATTAGCTGACCGCCTTTGTCGTTTCTTTGTCAGGAACATGGTGTACTTCATTATGGATTCGTGGAACAAAAGAGAGAGAGAGAGGACAATGAGGAGCTTGGCAGTTTGTGTGGACAATGGCGTAAAAGATGGGAAATGGTCTACAAACGCGGGTGGGCAGTTACTGAAAGGGGTAATTTACTTGCTAGCCCTTTTTGCAGTAATAACTGTTTTAGGTGGGTTTTTTGTGCTTAAATGTCCAAAATACCCTCACAATTAATTGTTTTGTTTTGTGTTTAAAAGGGCACTTATGAAAAGGAAAATACATGACAAAGGGAGGAGATACCAAAAGGTGCTCTCCCTTTATATATTAAAATAGATGAACACATCTTGTATGGCAACCCTCCCCCCCACCCCCCCCCCCCCCCCCCCCCCCCCCCCCCCCCAACACACACACACACACACAAAAATCCTTTAATTTGTTTCAAGGAATACAGCTTCTTCTTTCTTTTTCTCTCTTCTTTTTTTTTTTTTGTGGGGGTGGGGGGTTGGGATAAAGCTACATATATAGATCCTTTGGCAAGAAAATATTGTCATCTTGTAACAAATTAATTTGAGCCTGCTGTAATGTTGTAATGGTCTAAAAAAGTATTAAGTATCTAAATTGTCATCCAAAATAAGAGAGTGAATTTTATATTTACCAATTTTAACAAAAGAAAAAATTCCACAGAAGTTGAAGAACTCCACTGCAAGGCATGTGCACTTTTACTAGTACAATAGAATGACCAAAACACCCATATTATATATAAAAAGCCAAAACTACGCGTACGTGACTTAAATGACCAAAATAATGTGTGCATATACGAACTGGCCAAAACATCTCTACAATCCTTACATTATAAAATACTAACAAAATACAAAATGATCAAAATACTCCTCTATAAACAAAATGACAACAATACCTTTCCAACAACCCTTACATGGAAAATGACCATAATACACTTGCGTATATATAATGACCAAAACAAATCTTGTTGCTTTAAAAAATCTGACATTGTAGCTGAACAAATATCCCGACATATATAAGGGGATGTCCAAAGCACTCCTACAATACGTTTGTCCCTAAAAAGTAAAACAACCAAAATACCCCTCCAACTCGGCAAGCATCTCATGCAGTCTAGCTAACTTTTTTAACTTACAAATCTGTTGTTTTGTTGTGGAACTTGCTATGTCTAGTGATAGGTGCTTAAATGTTCACATAAGTTTTCCTAATTTATGTCCTTTTATATTATTACTCGGAGTTTAATGCTTGATTTTTGTGTTGTAGTTGTTTGGAGGTTTTGATATTTTAATGTACTTTGATTGAATTAAAAGAAGCATGGATTGCACCCTATAATTTTTCCTCCTACAGTGCAGGGTTGTTCGGATAAATAAGCCAAAGTGGCTTATTTTTTGTCCTTATTAAAATTTTTTTCGTATCACTTGGCTTATTGTCAATTTTTTGGAGATTATTGCATCCTCATGACAAGAGGAATCTAAAAAGTAAATTTTTTTGACCGAAATCCAATTTTTTTTGAATAAAGACGAAACAATTGGCTTATTGGCTTATTTTCGTTTTTTTGTGGCTTTGTTTGGCTCATTTTTGGAGGGAAAGCCAATGGCTTTTTAAGCCGAACGATACAATTCATACATGTATTGGTGGGCCCAAGGCAATGCTAATTGGACATGAATGTTGGTTTTCTAAGTGGGCCTTATATTTAATAGTTATTTTAGAAAATAGAAATGCTAGGGGCACATCAATTGTGCCAGACATCAGGCACACCCTTCTCACATATAAAGGAGTCCATTGGTCGGTTCCCCTTTTAGGTTCTAACTCTAATATTTTTTATTGAAGTTGGATGGCTCAGTTATGTTGCGTGATAGACATTTTTTTCCCAAATCCCACAAAGGAAATAAAACAGCTCAAACTCGACCATGAAGACGATAACCTAGACGATAACAATATCCACCCACCGGCCCACCCCGCCCCCTGGTTGTTTCCATGTCCATCATCGATCTTCACACACAGGGGCAGAGATATGTAAGGGCTCGGGGGGGCCAGCTCTTCGAGCGTCCAAATTTTAAAATTTTAATTTTATATATGCTTGATTTTAAATATTATTGATAATTATTCATGTATAGTTACTTATAATCTCAATAATTTTGTTTCGATTTGATAAATAAATTGGTTATTTTACATTCTCAATTTCTTTCATAAATATAAAATAAGCACGTGATAGTTGAAATAGCCTAAAGAATCAATTCAATGTACAAATGTAATGAACTGAAAAGCAAAAACTTATGATATAATAATTATACATTCTAATAAAAATATGTCTGTTAAGTTAGCCCCATGATAATAAAATTCTGGCTCTACCACTGTCCACACGTACAGATCAAGTGTCAATGACAGTAAGAGATCAATCTGTATTGGAGAGAACTTGTTGCACTCAGCTATGGACTTCATTGTAGGAGAGGTGACAACAGTGGACAGCGCCGGCAGCGAGACGATGTTGGGTGCCGGAGACGAGGACTTGAAGGGGGAGTTCGTGGCAGGGAAGATGATGGGGTTGGGTGTTGATCAGAGATGAGGACCGAGAAAGAGTTGCCGGAGATGGAATTGGCGAAGATGCGGCAGTCGGTTTTGGGATTTATAGTTCTTTCTTTTTATATTTCTGATTTTTGTCGAACTAGAACTTGTTAACATTTTCTTTACTGATTTTGTCTTTTTACTGGCATTCAATGTTATTCCCTCTTTATCGGCATTTCTGTTTTAAAAATTTGTGCATGTGTTTGGAAAATGGTTTTAATTTTCAGAGAGAAGATTTGGACTCTAGCTAGTTAACCAAGGTTAATACGAGGCTATGTGAATTGTGTTTTTTTATTATCTATGTGAATTATGTGAGCTGTATATGTAATTGTGCATGTGAACCTGTATTTTAGTATGTATTGTGTCTATGTTAATTATGTATTTTAGTATGTATTGGGACCATGTGAATAGAGAGTATTGAGGATTTGTGAACTGTGACTATTGAGATTATGTGAACCGTGAATTGTGTATTTTCGGTTATGTAAACTGTGTGGTGGGCAATTTAAACTGTTTGTATTAGGGTTATGTGAACTATGTGCTATGTGAATTGTGCACTATGTGAATTGGCTATGTGAATTGGGTAAATCTCTTCTTGCGCCCCCCGTGACACACACCCCCCGACCCCACACCCACTCTTCCGAAATTACCCCAAAAATGCCCCAACCCATTTTCTTTTATTTCTCATTTATTTACTTAATAATCTTTTTTCCCTTTTATTTATTTAATATTATTTAAGTGTTCCGATTTTCAATCCGGCTGAATCGGTGCAAAGATCTTGGTTTTTTTTTTATCATTTTATCTTCAATGGTCATAATGAAGTTTTGGCTTTAAGGCCTTTCAATGAACATCCTAAAACTCCTTATTTAGTTTCTGGTTTCTCTTAAGGTTCTCATTGAAAGGCCTTAGAACCAAAAATTCATTACGACCATTTAATTACTGTTGCCTTTACCTGTAATTTCTCCTCCCAATCTGTAGCACAATTGTCATCCGATAGATTGACAGCCTAGGGTGGTGGCAATGGGTAGTGGAGTGCTCAAGATGATGGGCACCGGCCGATCAACGGAGGTGGTGGTTGATGTCATACACCAGTCCGGCAACGAAGAAAAAGTCCGATTCCGGCGATTCAAACACAACAAGATGTGTTTTCGTTTTCAAACACAGCGTCAATCAACCGGAACACATCGCCGGAGCCACCGTACGACATTGTTTGGTCGGAGAAGATCTCGGGAGGCTTGTGGATGCCTGCTTCCTTTTGTTTTGCTTCTGGTAGGACATCTTTTTTCACCTGTACACGGCGTCATCGTTATGGTTATGATGATATACAGAGTATTAATTTTGAAAACAACTGTTAACATACTAAACTGTTTACATGCAGTCCTCATAGCCAATTCACATAGCCAAGGGTATTTTTGTCCAAAATAATATGGATCAGAAGTTGATTCTAAAAATATAAATTTTACTGAAAATAAACATGTACACAAAAAATTAAGAAGAATGGGCAAAATAGTAAAAATGCATAAAAAGTAATAAAAAAAAGAATTGAAATAAAGAAGGAATATTTTTTTTAGGACTAAATTAAGTGTGAACTTACTTTTTGAGGCTGGCCTCTAAATTTCCCAAAATAATATATTCAGAATTGGGACGAAGCCATGTTTAGAATTGGGATGAAATCATAACTAAAAGAAATGACCCGCCATGATATTTTATGAGGATTTTTGCAAGGGATCGTCGGCAGCAGCAGCTTATAAAAGGAATCATTGCACGCATAACAGAGGACGCGTATGCTTTCAGCTAGGGCTGCTCAAAAAATTCGGTGAACCGCGAAATCGGTCCGGATCGAATCAATCCGTACCTTTTGGATTTCGTCCATGGATTAATGGTCCGGACACGAATTGAAAAATTAGAAAACCATGACTATTGGTTCGGTCCAAGGATTTTCATTACCAAACAGTGGATTAACCAAATCGGACCGTGAGATATTTATTTTATATAAATAATAAATATATATTTGTGTGTATATATGTGTTTTTTTATAATTAATAGTAGTTATGAATGTTAAAATTTTTTTCCACCAATTTTAGTATTTTAATGTTAAACTGCTGCAGTATTTTAATGTTAAACTGCTGCCGGTTGCCATGAATTGCATTTGGATGGAAGAACAATTCCACCTCTTTGGTCTTGTAGTTGTCCCCCTTTGATTTTTTTTTTTTTTTTTTTGGTTTTATGTTATGTACTATAATGATACAATCTACTAGTGTTTAGATTCTTTTGAATCTGATTTCTGAAGTAGGCCTTTGATAGTTTATATAACAAATATTTTCTGGTGGTATTAAACTTAATTCTTAGTGTAACTTTCTTTCATTTTAGTGTGGAATATTTGCTTGAACTTCATTTTTTGCTAAAATCCGTGGACAAAACCGCAACCGATTCGCGAGTCACGGATTGGAGTGGAACCGAACCGCAGGACTTTTTGTCCGAACACGGATTTCATTTTGTAAAAACTGTGACTAGCGGTTCAACCCTCGGATTCCTAGAAATCCAAACCGAACCGGACCGCGAGCAACCCTACTTTCAACGAACAAAAGCGAAGGACGGAAAGCTGCTTGGAACCTGTTCTTTGGCAGTCATCCCGCATGGAACAAAAGCAAAATATTGCGATAATTTCCTTTCCGATGACCGACTAAACTCCTCTCTTAGTGCATGGATGAAGCACGATCTCTGAGTGATTATGTTACTCCCTTCGTCCACCTTTGTTGGTCCATTTTGGAAATTTGTGCCATTTTTAAACTATTTTATCTTCAATTTATAATAATTTTTATAATTTTAAAAACATAGAATAATAAAATTAATTGAAATCTATTAAATAAAATCTATATTGCATATATTTTGAAATCTCTATTAAAATATATGAACATTTGAAATGACACAGATTCCCAAAAGGGACTAACAAACACGGACAGAGAGAGTATATTTTAGGATTTTTTCATTCGAACAAAAGTTGTTTGACTTAAATATATTACATATTGATAATTCTTTCCATTCAATCTATTGTGTTTGTCTTTCTAGATTTCAAGCACTTCATACAACGGTTTTACTAGTTTGTGATAATTGTGTGAAAAGGGCAAAGCTCCATAAAACGCGTCGTGCTATTAGACGATCTGGGCCTTAGAGACAGATCGTACTAGTGAATCGAACCAGTGGCCCATGGGGCGTCGTCGGTCAGTTTGGTAGAGCCTGGAGGTCCTGGAGTATCTTTCAATTCTCTGCTAGGTCACGTCCCTTCGGTACCAGCTTCGGTTAGTGGTATCAGCACGTCAGGTGGATGCTCGGATGCTCCCGTTACCGACCGTGGAAGGTTGTTACGCTTGCAGGGGACCACCTGGGCTGCGTGGCAACTATAATCATTGAGGACAGATCTGGCCATGTGCTCCGTAACCATCCCGCTCCTCTCGTCACATATGACATCACCCAAGGTGGTTACCCAAGCGTATTCACCACGCGTTAGCTTGGAAGACAAGGAAACCTAGGTATATAAATGAAAGGGGATACTCACCTGGAGAGATATGTCATTCTTCCCTGAACCCTAGATCTAATTTCCTCCCCTAAGATCTAACTTAATCTTCGGAGGGTCACTGGGCTGCCCGAGCCCTAGTGACTTGTTGCAGGAAGATAGGAAGGGAGCGGAGCTGCGGAGGAAGGAGCTTGCCCTGAGTAACGGCCAAGGTCCCGATAATCTAAACCCCTACAATTGGCGACTCCGCTAGGGACCTAGCCACCTCTCAACGTCCATTCCCTTCTCCCCAAAAGCTCCGTTCAACGCCCCTAGATCAGACATGGTTGAGGTCGAAGAAGCACACCACGCTAGTAACGCACTCGAGCTCGGTGCCCTCGTGGACCACAGCTTAGCCTCCGGCGAGCCACCACCCTGGGAAAAATCCATGTGTCCGTCGGAGTTGGTGCCGGAGCCTCAACTCCAGACACAGGCCCATCCTCTGAGCTCCACACCTACATTCGCCATCTCGAGCGGAAAATCGACGACCTAACGACGGTGATGGAGCGAGATAGACATGTCCGGGATGAGTTGGCAAAGATCAAACATCTCCTCCAAATCTCCCCATCTCACTCCTCCGGGAGCCGTGGCGGAAGGAGGAGCTGCCATACCCCTCCTCGCAGCCGCGAAGGCGGCCACCTTTTAGAGCACAGATCCCGTCCATCAGTCAAAGACCGTCTCGAACCACCAAGAGCAGGGGTCGACCGAACCACTAGGGATGCGTCGCACAGGGACCGTTCCCGTTCCCCTAAGCGGCTTCAGGGGAAACCATCGGCCTTTGATAGGCTCGGTGCAGGAAGTGTCTCTGCCTCCTCCACCCACTCAATCCGAGTTGGTAAGGCACGCCGCGAGCCCACCCCTAGCCTCAAAAGAGCAGCCAGGAGAGATGATGGCATCGTGGAATTCCAAACCAGGGGATACCACGAGGGCCTGAAGAGCGCCTGAACCAAGAGCCTTATCGTCTCGCATCCCGCCGGCGCCCGGTCACTGAGTGCCTCAAGCCTTCCGCTCGGGATAGCTATCGTAAACACCGCCATGAGCACTCCCCCCAGAAGTCGGTTAGCGTTACCCAGAAGAGAAAGGAATATGAAAGGTTGGACAAGCTTGTCCCAACGAAGCGTATAGCGACTGAGCTTCCTGACGGTCTCGACCGTTCGATCCGACTTCATCGCGACGAGTGACTTACACGGCTCACGACCTTTCCCTTCACGAGAGAGATCGACTCGGTCACCCCCCTCGAAGGGATTCACCCAACCCAAATTTGCCAAATACGACGGCAAGACCGAGGCATACACTCATCCGGTTCAATACAAGCTTGTCATGTCTTCTTTTTTTTTTTTAGGTCAAACGGAATTTCTAAGAATTATAAGCTTGTCATGTCTTTGTTCCTTCAGAACGAGCCCTCGGACGACGCCTTATTGTGCAAAGTCTTTCCTGCCAGCTTCGGCAACCTGAGTCTCACATGGTTCAACCAGCTTCCCGCTCGGTCAATCTCCTAGTTTGATTCCCTCTGCGATGCCTTCATGGCCCGGTTCGTAACAAGCAATAAGCACGAGAAGGAAATCGATTCCCTCTTGGCCCTCCGCGCTCGAACCGACGAAACGCTCCAGCAGTACGCCGGTCGTTACTGGGAATTATTCAACGAGATAGGAGGTTGCGACGGCATCATCTCGGCTCGAGGGTTCAAGCCCGGTCTCACCTCCCAGGACGAGCAGGTCTATGACAACCTCGCCCGCCACAAGCCCAACTCTATGAAGGATCTTATGACTCGCATTAAGGGTTAGTGTCAGCGCATCAAGTCCAAAGCTGAGAGGGGCATCGAGAAGCCCACGGGCTGGAAGACACTAAATACCTCGGTAACCACACCAGCTCTCGCACCTGTCTCAACACAAAAGAAACATGTCAATAACATCAAACAGTCGCCTAGGAGGGGACCGAAGCCAGGTAACTTCAACGCCGAAAAAACCGTCTTTACCGTTCCTATCTACCGGATCATCGATCAAGTAAAGGATCAGCCTTTCTTCTCCTTCCCAAACAACAAGTTAGGAACCGAAAATGGGAAAATCAAGAACCCCATCGTCCAATGCAGTTTCCACAACGAGCAGGGTCACTTCACCACAGCCTGCAAGCCCTTCAAGGCCTACTTGGAGCAGCTTGTTGCAGGTGGCCACCTTGGTAACCTCATCGATCAACAGAAGACAAGGGCTTGGGCACAGCGCGCCGAAAACAACACCGAGGAAGAAGTTTAGACGATCCATGTCATACACAGTCCTCTAAACTCTGAGGCCGCTCACATCATCCGGGACGAGCTGGACGTGTCTTCCTCCTCCAAACAGGTCATGTTGGTCGGTTCCGAACCAAAGCGCCCCAGAACTGACGATGGCTCCAAGTGGACAATAACATTCACCGAGAAGGACCTCGATCGTGTCCAACTTCCGCACAATGATGCCCTTGTGGTCACACTACGTATCGAAGCCTTCAATGTCCGACGCATCCTCGTGGACCAGGGCAGCTCGGCCGAGGTCATGTACTACTCTCTGTTCAAGGATCTGAAGATTCCCGACACTGACCTCCGTCCCTCCGAAGTTCCTCTTATCGGCTTCAATGGAGCCCCCGTTTGGCCCATCGGCACCATCACTCTTCCAGGTCGTACCGGGTCAGTGGTTCTTGACATGGAATTCGTGGTGGTTGATGTTCCTAGCCCTTACAATGCAATCGTCGGGCGTACCTGGCTCCATAGGCTGAAGGCAATTGCCTCCACTTATCACTAGGTGGTCTGTTTCATCGGTGCTAATGGACACCAAGAGGACTTGCACGGAGATCAAACCGCGGCCAAACGGTGTTACGTCAACGCCATCCAAAGCAGTAAAGCAGTCGTCCGGGGTCAACCTCATTGAGGTCCCCAAGGCCCCAATTCTGGAAGACGTCGGCAAACCAGCCAACGACAAGATAGTGGAAGACCTTGTCACCGTCCCCATCACCGAAGACGGATCCCGTTTTTTCCTTGTCGGTTCCTCACTCAGTGACACCGAGCGGAACGAGACGATTGACTTCCTCAAACGCAATATAGAAGTATTCGCATGGACTCCGTATGAAATGCCTGGGGTCGACCCCTCGTTCATCAACCACGAGATCAACATCGACCAAGCCAAGCGCCCGGTCGTGCAAAAAGCAAGGCGGTCCTCCCCGACCCACTCAAAAGCTGTTATCGAGGAGGTCAACCGGCTCCTCAATGCAAAGGCAATCCGAGTGGCACAATACCCCAGATGGTTGGCCAACACCGTCGTGGTTAAGAAGAAGAATGGCAAGTGGCGGGTCTATGTCGATTATTCCAATCTCAATGACGCTTGCCCGAAGGATTTCTTCCCCCTTCCTCAAATTAACCAGCTCATCGATGCCACAGCAGACCATGAGCAACTCAGCTTCATGGACGCCTACCGAGGCTACCATCAGATTGCCATGAGCGAAGGCGATGTCGAGAACACGGCCTTCATTACCCCCCACGGCATCTTCAGTTACCTTGTTATGCCCTTCGGCCTTAAGAACGTCGGGGCCACTTTTCAAAGAATGATAACCAAGATGTTCGATCGTCTATTGGGCGACACCATGATGGCTTACATTGACGACATGGTGGTCAAAAGCATGCACGCCGGTGACCACCTGACCCACCTCACAGAAGCCTTCGAAATCCTCAAAAAACATAAGCTTCGCCTTAATGCCAAGAAGTGTGCATTCGGTGTCAATTCTGGAAAATTCCTCGGTCACCTCGTCTCCCGACGCGGTATTGAAGCTGACCCCGCTCAACTTCTTGCCATTGAAAAGCTCTCGGCTCCCCACAACAAGAGAGACGTACAGCGACTAACCGGCATGGCCGCAGCCCTGAATCGGTTCATCAGCCGCTCCTCCGACAAATGTCAGCCATTCTTCACCCTCTTAAAAGGCAGCCGACGAAATTTCAATTGGACAGAAGACTGTGACCGAGCCCTCCAACCGTTGAAGACTTACCTCTCCGAGGCCCCACTCCTTGTAACCCCTCAAGACCAGAAAGACCTGTTCCTCTACCTAGCTGTCTCCACACACGCTACAAGCTCGGTACTCGTCCGACAGGAAGGAAGGGAGCATCAACCTATCTACTACTCCAGTAAGACTATGACTCCAACTGAGACGCGTTACCTCCCTTTGGAAAAACTTGTGCTTGCTCTCATCTCCGCTTCTCGGAAGCTTGCCCCAAACTTCCAGTCACATCGTATCATAGTCCTGACCGAGTACCCCCTCAAATCTCTCCTTCGGGAGGCCGATCTCTCTAATCAAATCTCCCAGTGGGCTGTCGAACTTGCAAACTTTGAAATCCACTTCCAACCGCGGACAGCGATCAAAGCTCAGGTCCTCGCCGATTTCATCGCCGAGCTTACACCAGCCGATGTCCTCGCCTCGGTTCCGCCCCCACGTCCCGAAGCAACTCTCCAGGCCAACCCCAGTTCTGCTTGGAAACTCTTCCACGGTGATGTCTGGAAGATATACGTTGACAAAGCCTCCAACAGCCGAGGCACAGGGGCCGGAATCGTACTGCTCTCCCCCTCCGGCATCCTGCACGAAAGCTCCCTCTCTATCACCTTTCCGGCCTCCAACAATGAGGCCGAATACGAGGCGTTGATTTCCAGGCTCAAGACAGCCCAAACTCTGGGCATCGAGGAACTCGTGGTCTACAGCGACTCCCAACTTGTGGTCAACCAGCTATCGGAGGAATATGAAGCTTAGGACAACCGAATGCGAACTTACCTTAGCTCTGCCGTCCGAGTCGAGCATATCTCCCGAGAGCAGAACGCCCATGCCGACGCACTCGCAGGGCTTGCCTCGACCTGCTCCTCTTCGGAACATTGCTCTATTTCCTTCAGTACCATTGACAAGCCCAGTTTCGAGCTTGAAGTATTAAACCACGAGGTACTCAACATAGAGCTCAGTCCAAGCTGGATGGATGAAATCATTGGTTACTTGCGCGATGACATCCTTCCTATCGACAAGAAGGAAGCTCACCAACTCCGAAACAGAGCCGCTCTCTTCTAGCTCAATCCAAACGGCAAGCTTTACCGAAGATCATTCATCGGACCGTACCTGTTGGTCGCACATCCACACCAAGTTCCGGGCATCATTGAAAAGCTGCATGCCGGCGACAGCGGCTGTCACTCCGGTGGATGGTCCCTCGATCACCGAGCCATCTCCCAAGGGTATTGGTGGCCAACAATGAAGAAGGACTCTGAAGACTTTGTCAAGTGTTGCAAGAAGTGCCAGATATTTACTCCCATTATCCACCAGCCGGCTCGGGACCTTAGTCCTCTCACCAGCCCTTGGCCCTTCTCCCAATGGGGCATGGATATCGTTGGCAAGGTCCCAGTTGCTCCGAGTGGGTTCAAGTTCCTTTTCACTATAACCGACTATTTCTCGAAATGGGTAGAAGCCGAGCCTCTGGTCAATATTGAAGAAACAGACGTCATCCGCTTCGTGTGGCGAAATATCGTTTCATGCTTCGGTGTACCGTTCACCATAATTACAGACAACGGGAAGCAGTTTACAGGGCAGAAATACCCGACCTTTCTGGACGAGTATGGTATCAAATGGGACACGTCCACCCCGGCCTACCCCCAGGGCAACGGCCAAGCCGAAACTGCAAACAAGGCTATTTCATCGGACTCAAGCGCCGACTCGAATCTCGCCGAGGCAAATGGGCCGAGGAGTTACCTAGGGTACTCTGGGGCTACCGTACCACCCCCGACGATCCACCGATCACACTCCCTTCTCCTTGGCATTCAGGATGGAGACTGTCATTCCCATTCAAGTCAGGCTCCCAACCATCCACACTGAAAACTTTGATGAGTTGGTCAATAACGACAACATCACTTCGGACCTCGACTTGGCCGAGGAGGAACGTGAAAATGTAAGGATAAAGCTCACGTCATACCAGTAGGAGGTTGCAAAGGGCTACAACCGAAGCGTCCGTCTTCAGTCATTCAAACCCGATGACTTTGTCTGGAAGAAGGTAGTGGAGAAATCAAAGAGAAAGCTAATGCCCAATTGGGAGGACCCTTATCGAGTCCTCAAGCACCTCGGTTCAGGAAATTACAAATTGGAGAAGCTGGATGGTTCTCCTATTGCTAAAACATGGAACACGAACAACGTGAAGAAGTTCTATGGATAGCTGGGTTTCATTTCTTTTCAGTTTTAGAAGCAACTTGCTTATGTAATGACAGTATCCCAACAAGTATGAATGAGAATGTTCCTTTCTTGGCATTACTTGTAGTCTTTTGTTTCTGTCGTTTACTTATTTGCATTCGGATTAGCCCTCGCCCGGACCGTTTTTACACCGGTTTCAGGGATATTGTCCTCTCATAGGTGATACCCTTGGACAAAATTCCCACAAGGTCGCCCCGGCCTCTTCGGTCGTTTCGACTCCTGGTCACTTGTCCTAAGGATACTCGGCTTCCTACCGAGCCCCTTATCTCGACCTACCAGAGTCATTTCAGTGCTCGGACCCGCTGTGTCCCGAACTCCTGGCTGCGGCCATATCCCCCTCGGGACAATAGCCCAAGTCCGCAAGCAGCCCCACCGTACCACGAGCTTACCCCCCGCTAAAACTTATTCTGCTCAATACGCAACCAAGGCGCCTTAGTCCGAAGCAGGGGCATGGAAAATTCAAAGTCGTTCCCTACTTGCTTCGGAATAGGTCACTTAGCTCTCCCCAGTGCCACCAAGGGCCGGCGCTTCAGTCATCAACCCCTGCGCTCAAATCATTCCCTGGGTTGTTTAACCAGCGTACCCGCCCGAGGCAGGGGCTGCCGGTAAATCATCCTTATCAGGTGGACAATCAGATTCGCTTCAAATAGTGCCTAGGTTAAGACTTACTCCACTCCTCCACAAGCCTAACCGAAGCAGGGGCACAGATACATCCTAGTAGCAACTATAAATTCATAAGCATTTCAAAGATAAGCGCTACTGGGAAAAGAAAAGCATTCATTCACGCGAGAAACAAGGCGAATATTCGATTCAAAGTCAAAATCCTACCGAGAATCCGACAGAGGCCAATCGTTCGGCACCGGTCTTACTCAAATATTACAACCCTGGAACAGCAAACTCCGAGTGTTCGGAGCCATCCAGTCAAGAATAAGCAAGCCAAAAATTACAAGTATTTTTGATAAAAAGGAAAAAGTGAAACCCATCCTATGCACCATCGGTTGGAGCGGCGGCACCAGGATCGGACCGGCTCTCTGGGGCTCGCAGCTCCTCAGGATTTGGCACTATCTCATCCTCCTCTTCGGGCAATACGAGTTCTTCGGGAGGTGGCTGAGGCACAGCTCGAAGCTCGGAATCGTTAGGAAGATCAAGCTTGCTTAGCAAGGCCTCATGACCGTACCGAAGCCCGTCCAGGAACCGATCCTTATGCAGCTCAACTTCGATCTCTCAGACCTGTTTCTTAAACTCCACCCCGGCTGCATCCCAGCCTTCGCCATAAGCCTTGTCCCTTGCGCACTTGACCTCTCGAGCTCGGGTCACCCTCAGAGTAGCCACATCCTCTTCGGCCCTCTTGGCTCGGTCCTCGGCGAGAACCCGCTCTCGGTCGCACCTCTGGAAGTCAGCCAGGTAAAGATTGCAGGTCTCCCGGGCCACTTTCAGGTCATCATCTTTTCGAGCGAAAGCTCGCTTCAGCTCCTTGATTTCCCCCTCTTGTGCCTTGCATCGGTCGTTGATCACCAATGCCCGAGCACCAGCCTGTCAACAAAAGGCGAAATATTCACCAGGTGCTAATGTCCAAATCACAAGGAACGAACTGTGAAACGATAACCTACGTTCAGGAGCGCCTGCACGATCTCCCCGATGAGGTCCTCGGTAAAGCCGCTCACCGCCTTGGAGTCCCTCAGAAGAATACAGGCCCGCATCACCCCGAACGCTGCCCCCAGGTTGGAAACGCTGTCGGCATGGTGGATCTGGCGTCCCGCATAGTGGCGAAATTCTGGGGCCCAAAGGAGGTCCCTCGCGCGGACCCTTGTCTCGGTCTCTACTTCCCTGCCGGTCTCCTCCGCGCGCTCCTCCTCGTCCTCCTCGGTGATTAGGACGGTCTCTGGATCCTTACTCCGACCCCCGTCGCCTTCCTCATACCGAGCTCTGGGGGCTCTTGCGGAGAAGCGGGGTGGGCCCTCGAGGTCCTCGCCCCTGGCGAACCTGTCCCGATGCCAGCACCCCGGCCCGCCGGCCTCCGGCGTTGTAGGATTAGCACCTCTCATCCTCGGCCACTCATCTCGCCGCTTAGTCCTGTTCTCTCTGGGCTTTCTCGGCTGATTTCCTCTCGGATTGTGCCCAGAGGACCAGAACTGCTCCCCTCGATTTCTGGGACCCCGACTCTACCGACGCCCCTTCCCTCTCCTCTCCCTCGTCCTCGACCTGCCCTCGGAATGCCCTACTGCCTCGGTTTCTTCTTCAAAAAGCTGGTATAGGAAGCAACGTATCCCAGTAGGTCAGGGGCGTATCGGCTTGTGATAGGGATGGTGAAGGCGGCTGTGATTCAGGCCCGAACGGCTCTCCCCCGAAGCTCCTACACAACGCCCTCGGCTACATGAAAAACACCAAAGAGGAAGAAGTCAATACATGCGAAACACAGCAAGATATACGAAGAATGTTCATAAGAGAAATTTCTACCGACCAGGGGATCCACTTTCGAATGAAACCGTGGTGGTTGTGTCCGCTCTTTCCCCCGAACCGAACATGAAGTTCCCAATGACAGAGACATAGATACTCGCTCATTCCTCAGAGTCGGGCAGGTGGTCGATCAAGAACGTGTCGTACCCAGTTCGGCAGGATAGGTAGTACCGTTCGTGTTCGCAGTTGACCCCAAGCAGGTAGACCCCGAAGAGTTCTTCTAGCCTGAAGATCAGATTGTACTGCCTTCTCAGCTCTATGATACTGGTAGTGATTCGGTATGAATTTACCATGAGCTGGGAGGAGGTGAGGTTGAGGGTTCGGAGCACTCATCGGACGAACTAGTGGAGGGGAAATCTAACTCCCCCCTCGGTTATGGCCATAAGGGGAAAGATCAGCGCCCATTCTCAGTGCGGAAGATCTTTGAGGTCGTTGTTTGGAAAAAGCCGAACCTCTACGCGTGAGGGACATTATAAACTCTATTGAATTCCGCGTAAGCGGCCGGCGTGCCATCGAAGTACTGGTTCCAATAGGGATACAGTCTCATCGGTCTCCTTTATCCCCAGACCTCCCCGGGAGCATCAGCGAACGGTCCCGGTCCATGATCCGACGTGCTGGGAGTCTCCATTTCAAATGTTGTAACGGGCCGCGGGTCTTTGAAGGGGTCTGATGGCTCGATGTAATCCACTGGGGTTCGGTAGAAGGCTCGAAAACGAATCTCCTCGAAGATTTCCTCAAGGTTAACAGAAGAAGCTGAGCTACTGGAACTATCCGAGGAGAGTTCAATGACCATTCGCCCCTACCTAGCAAAGAAAAGAACGTGCAAAAACTCGTTAGCTATGTGCTCAGGGAAGAACAAGAAGGTCTAGCGCTCGGGACAAAATGGTCGTCTCTCCTCGGAACCTTTTGGTTTCGGTCCTCACCGGGACGGTCCTCCTTGGTTAGAGTCCTAGACCTCTGACACTGTTCTTATGGCCTCGGGCTGAAGATAGGCCTCGGGATGAATTTTGGCCCCAGGAAGAACATGAGCGGCGCTGGTAAAGCCCAGCGCCGCCGTGAACCAGACGGCGGCGAGGGATGGCTCAGCCGCAGTACACGCTAAAAGCGACGAAAAGCTCAAAAAAAGCGATCAAAACGTAAACATTAACGCAAGGAGATCAACATACCTCAGTTTCGTGTGATGATCTGCGTCCACAACGCATAGAATCTCGATCGAAAATTGGAAACGAGCGGCGGCGGCGGTTCATCTTCTAAGCAAAAAGAAAGTGGTCGTTCAGCCTCTGCCCCTCCTATTTATAATAGGATCTCGAAAAGCTGTGCAGGAAACGAAGCGTCGCGCACCGAGCCGTTGGATCTCTGCCACGTGTCCTCATCACACGGTCAGTATCGAGGGCTCCGTACTTGGGTCAGAGCGTCGGGTAGCCAGCCATTTACTATTTGATGCGTGTCCCCGAGGTGACGGTTTGTACCAATCAACTGACACATCACGTGCCAGGACAGCTATCAACCCCTGACGTTTCGGTGATGATCGATATGTGGCTCGTCGCCTAAGATAGTTATCAACCCCTAGCGACTGGGGCTAGTGATTAAATCACTACCGAGGTCTCTCGTCACCTCGGTAATCGGGTTCATATGAATTCAAAGCATGGCGGTTCGTGAGGAGAGTCAATTCCCCAGAGGCCAGAAAACAAGGCTCCGAGAAATTGAGGGGCTATTGTGGTGGCCTCGGTCACCGTCCTCGGTAACTTGGCCAAGTGAATCGAACCGGTGGCCCATGGGGCGTCGTCGGTCAGTTTGGTAGAGCCTGGAGGTCCTGGAGTATCGTTTGGTTCTCCGCTAGGTCACGTCCCTTCAGTACCAGCTTCGGTTAGTGGTATCAGCACATCAAGTGGACGCTCGGATGCTCCCGTTATCGACCCTGGAAGGTTGTTATGCTTGCAGGGGACCACCTGGGCTGCGTGGCAACTGTAATCATTGAGGACAGATCTTGCCATGTGCTCCGTAACCGTCCTGCTCCTCTCGTCACATATGACGTCACCCGAGGCGGTTACCCAAGCGTATTCACCACGCGCTAGCTTGGAAGACAAGTAAACCTAGGTACATAAATGAAAGGGGATACTCACCTGGAGAGGTACATCATTCTTCCCTGAACCCTAGATCTAATTTCTTCCCCTGAGATCTAACTTAATCTTCGGAGGGTCACTGGGCTGCCCAAGCCCTAGTGACTTGTTGCAGGAAGATAGGAAGGGAGCGGAGCTGAGGAGGAAGGAGCTTGCCCTGAGTAACAGCCAAGGTCCCGACAATCTGAACCCCTACATTTTCTATACTGTGTTGTCCCCATGTTGCTGCCCTAATCTATTGTGTAAGCGTGTGCAGTATTCTAGGGAGATGAAAGTAAACAATAACAGGAACAACAGTGCCAAATACTACAAATATCTACCGTCCATTTCATCTAAATAAGGAGGGATCTCCTTTCTGGTCCATCTTGGGATGCACTAGCTAAACCACCCTCCAAGATAGAGCAGAAAAACAAAAGCTAAATATAAAAATCCAATCTCAAAACCATTTGGAACAGCCTTGACAGTAGTAGCAGTCCACGAAAGTAGAGTAAATGGGTGAGCTTGGACTAAATTAATTATTCCTATAGACAGTGGGTATTTTTGGTGTTTGGTCAACTTAGCTTTCCGTCAAAATTTTTGAGATTAACCACTCGTCTCAACAAGAAAAATTTAAAAAGTAGAACACCATTAAAGTAGAGTAAAGTTACCATAATACGAACAAAAAGAGTTTGGCCAAAATATTTAACAAGTGCATTTCTGTTTGCCTTTTCTGAACATTTATTAGATTCACGTCAAACATAGGGGGATTAATCATTCATCTTGACAAATGAAATCCAAAAAGAAAAAATGATGACCAAGAACAATTAAAAAAAAGTTCATTAAATACGAATTGTTTTGAAAAACAGTAAAATACAGTTTCATTATCCTTTTGTTCATCATATCTGTTTTTTTTTTTTAATTTCTGATTCATCTCATTGAGAAAAATGATTAACCCCAAGCCTCCCAACAATTTTGACAAGAAGTTGAAAACAAAAAGTTCACCGAACAATAATTAATTTAGCCGCAACTTCATGTAAGAGATATCAATACAAGTAGACAAAAAAGTCCCCAACAACGTTAAAGAAAGTCAAACTTCAAGATGCCACAGTCCGATCCTGCCTATAAGTCTGACGTCAGATGCAAAGCCAATCCAGCAAATCAAAACAAAGAACAGAACGTGTAAATCTACACTATTATGCATTAACCCATAAGCATTACAAAAATTGGGAAAACAAAAAGCAAAAAAAAAAAAAAAAAAGCATAAAGTTATAAGGATAACGAAGACATGTACGATTCGTTTAATCGCGCCAGTTAATGTATATATCCCTTAGCTGAACAGGGAAAACGAGACGCCAAGGATGTACCAATTTTAAACTAAATTTCACATGGAATGACGCAGAATGAAAGCTTGATGGAGGACTGCTTTGGTGAGTAGGAAGACGAAGATCCATGGCCACTTTGTTTGTGAACAAGGAAGCCAAGAGTAAGGCAATTATAGAGATTAGACGTGGCAATCTTAACCCACACCCATTTATCTACTCATATCCGCCCACTTACAAACCGCCTAAATCCGCCCACATACGATAACGGTTCTAATTGGGTTATAGCACACCAACCCATTACTAAATGGGTTTACACCGGTCTTAAATGGTTTTCAATGGGTTGCATGATTTGGAGCACAGGTTCATGCACTTTGAGAACAGAGAGAAGTTCTCACAAATTAGGCCTATTCTGTTTCAATAAAAATAATAAAAAAGAAATTTTGTTTTCCAGCTGTACTTGCAATTGGAGTCTTTACCGTTGTTGCACTTGGCCTATTGAAGCGAACCACGAGTATACATACATATATAAAGAATGCAAGTCGCCCAGAGAGAATATTTTTGTGGGGTGTATATGTGTAATGTGTTCCCCTTCCTCCTTTCAGAGAGAGAGAGAGAGAGATGTGGGGTTCGAGTTGCACCTCCATCCCCCAGCTAAATATAGACACACGACACAACAGAGTTAGAGAGAGAGAGAGAAGAGTTCGTAAACACACAATTTCCTAAGCTTTCTCTCAGAGTCCTTTTATTTTTTTGACCCGGCATCTCTGAGTCCTTTTGAAATCTCTACTTTCTATGGGGCCGTAAAAACAAAAGGTTGCAGAGGCATGCGTTTACAGCTCCATGGAGGCATGTGTTCTATTATCGGGTCCAAAGCGGGTTCATGGGTTGGATGGGACTTGAATCCAACCCGCAATATATAACCCACGGCAGATCTAGCCCGCCCGCATCTAACCCGTGAACCGCATCAACCTGCCCAAATTTGCCAATTCTAATAGAGATTATACAGCAAAAGGAGTCTCAAACCTCAATGTGAGGCCAAAAATATGAATGTGTAGAATATCCATGTAACAGTTGTGTACTCTGTTGTGTAAGAGACTAAGAGTACACGATGTGCAATATGTCTAGCTAGGCATCCACCACAGAAGTTCAATATTCAAGTTTCCTATATAACTTTGCATACCACTCCAATGTCGAAGGGTAAAAAAAATTCTGCATTACCTTGTAAAAACTATTTTTACTAAAAGTAGAATATGATAATGGCGCATGTCTTGGTGTCTTTTCACACTTGAAGCATACCTATACCGAGCCCATGTAACAACTAGCACCTACATGTTCGCTACCCCAGGTCATCATGATACGGGATTGTCCACTAAGGAGCATGAATCCTCTGCAAAATATTTCCAGGACACTAGGTATTGAACACGTAAAATGGCTAAAATTCACCTACAAAGGTATGAAATAAGACTGACTACTACACCTAGATATTATTCAAAACATCTCACACCTGGCCCCACTTTAGGAAGGAACCTTTCGTAACTTCGAATTTATTTGGAGCCTTTGGATACAAGGCATGGTCCAAATAAGCATGAAATGCACAGGATTCCACACTTTCAACCGTGTCCATAGCCTAGCACTCCATACCATACCACTCCATCTCCAATTGTCTTATTACAACCAAGTTGGCATGTCCAGTAGCCGTAAACTATGTGACCCATATCCATGATGCTGGATTGTCATTTTGATTAAAAAGCAGTAACAATGATAGTAGTATTATTTTTTTTTTTTATCCGCGTAAGAATGATAGTAGTAGCTATAAACAAAACACCAAAGTAGTTATTCCTTCGTTGGGAAGAAGAAAAATGATGCCACTTGTAACAACACAGGACACGGTCGGATCTAAAGTCTAAACATTCCAACGAATGCAACTCTTTTAGTCACATTAGTGGCATAAATTTCACCGTCCACAGCTATTAAGCATACAAGGCAGCACAGACCTGGATTTTTTACTCTTCATCACAATGATATAGCACATACCTCGCAACCTAACTAAATATTGTTTTAGACCAAAAAAAAAAACAAGAAGAAGAAGAAAAGAAAGAAATGACATATTTTCATCTTACTAGTGCAAGAAATGAGATGTTCCCAGATTGAGAAATGCTACTACTTCATTTGTCCCAGTTCACTGGTACTACACAGAAGATAATCGTAAGATAAAATAAATGAATAAGCTGCTACTAAGCAGAGGATGCAGCAGATACGTGAATTGGGTTTCCATGTTATGAAGTATGGAATTCATTCAACAAGTAGTATACATCAAATTGGAATTCACTCGAAAAACTTTAAAAATGTAGAAAGAAAGAAATACAAAATGTATCACATCCACACACAAGAAAACTGACCTCCATGTGCAAAGTAAAAAATGGTTGGGCAGTGTCATTTAAGGACTCCCAGCGGTTAAGGTGGTTGATTCCCACTCTTAATGCTATAGTAGAAAATCTGGGATAACTGGTGTCTGTGCAACGACATCCACAACCACATCAGCTCGATGTTGAGCTTTGCTCTTACCATGGCGGTGACCACTTTTTTTCTTCTCACTCTGCTGTTTTTCTTCACTTTCCCCAAAATTCTTCCTTGGACTTCTGTGTTTCCTCTCTTTACCGTGAGAAACATGTCTGCTTCTTCTCGAGTTAGAATTTTCAACCCCAGAAATGCCCGTATTGGCCAAAGTTTGTGTTGATTCCAAAGGCTGAACGATTGATACCTTCTCCTTCCCTCTTTTCTTGCTTGACGAATCCTCGAAGTGCTTGCCTCTTGATGAAGTTGGAATAGCTTCATTACCAAAAAGAACATCTCGAACAGCACCAGAGATCAAATCATCTTTTGACTCAGGCTTTTTTACTGCAACACCTACATCATCTCCATCCAATCTTACGACAACAGGCCTAGGCTTTATTTGGTTTGGCTTTTTCTTTGGAACAAGAGACTGCTCTGTAAGCTTAACAAGATCATCCACATCATCACTGACATCACTTCTCAATTTAGGTTCATTAGCAGGTGGGTAGTCATGGGACGTAGTTTCTTTTGTCTCTGAATGAAGGTAATATAAGCCATATCGCTTGCGGTGCTCGGCAAGCAGAGATGTTGACTCAGATGATGGTTCTGATTCTTCTTTATTTTCCAAGTTTAAGAGGGAAGCACCGCCCCTCTCCTCAAAATGAGATTTTCCCAGGGAAAAAGAACTTGATGTAGGTAACCGTATATCTGCACAAATTGTCTCCAATTCATTAAGATTCTCATTAAGCATCAGTCCATCTGGTATAGGTACTCTTTCTTGAGCAGTCAATGAAACGGGACCAATCTCCTCAGCAAAGGCGCCATGCAGCAGTTTGATGACTTCAGAAGCTTCTAATTTTTCCACCGAAAATTTCCCTTCCTTTTGCATTGGAATATCACGAATTTCTTGCTCTACCAACTCAATTAAACCGAGTACATTCCGCACCCTCTCTTGTACCTCCACCTCATGGCTTCCTGCTAACGGACCAAAAGCAGTTTTAACAATATCTAACAGATCTACGATAGACCGCCGAGTAAAATGCTCATTCTTTAAAGAAGCTGATGTAGAGCTTGGGCCAGGAACAACTGCAGTATTCCCATCATTTTCTGCCGAATCATCTTCAGGTGATTGACATGAAAACCTAGGGTTGAAATCTTCATTTTGTTCGTAACCGGCAAGAGTTTCAGATGAAGGTAAATGGGAACTCTCTGGTAATCCAGTGGCTGATTCCACCACTCTGGGTTCCCAACCATTGGCACATAAAGAGGAAGAAGCATCAATTTCTGTTGAAAAGAGATGAGAATATAGACAAAAGATCAATACCTTGAATACAGAAAGAATATATACGGCTCGTATTGATGGTGGCAAGAGACTAGTACGAGGCTGTAACAGTGCTTCCATGAGTTCAATCGGATTATGGGAGAATTCAACATATTCCCCCGACACCCATGCAGCAGCAGATAATATCCTGTGTAAGAAAGGATTGCCAAGTAATGCAGGATCAATAAGTAAATCGCGCCCTACACGAACGAGCTCTGGTCTTACATCCTTCACTCTCATACCAATATCAATAAGCTGGCGCTCAATTTCTTCCCCCTTTTGGCAATGGGGGATCCTCAACATCTCCCCGAGAACCGATACATACCAATCGAAATCAACAATTTTCTCGTAAAAGTTGGCACAACAAGTGGACAGCACTGATCCAAGAATCTCATTGCAGAACTCGGGATCAGATTTCAGCGCATAATTAAGCAGAACCCTGCAAATTTCAGCAACATTATCCGCGCACACCATTACCATCACAAGACGCAAAGCTTCCAGCTTAATGTTAGGATCTGTATCACTCAGGGATTCAATCACAAACTCCTTGTTCTCCACCACAGCCCACAAATGCCTATACGCAACAATTGAAAGAGCCTGCAATCCGAGATACTTGAGATTCGGATCATCATCGACCAAAAACTCCTTAACCTTCGCAACCGCAAGTCTCACAGCGGATTCATATTCATTCAAACTAGTCACTATAGTCCGAATACACTCAAACACCAACGACTTCGCTCCGCTCCTTCTCACATGATCGCAAATCGGCTCGACAATTCTATTCGCCAACCTAGGTTCCAAAGGTGCCAACTTCGCAAATATCTTCAAAACCTTAATCAACACCCAGTTGTTACGCGAATCGACTAAAACCCTATAAAACTCGGGCGCCAACGGGAGGTACGATCTGGGCTCTCGCGACGCGAGCTCGCAGAAGACACTGATCACGGCGGACACCGTCTGCGAATCGGAGCTCTCTAGGTTCTCAACCAATCTCTTGAAACAAACCCTAACGGAATCGGGGCACTCGCGGAAGACAATTAAAACAGTAGCTATAGCCGCCTTGCGGAGATAGAGTTTGGAGCTGGAGAGTAATGTGAAGATTTCGGGGGTTAGGTCGCGGGCTAGGTCGGGGTTGCAGATGGAGGAGAGGCAGTGGAGGGCTAGGGTTACCTCGTGGGGGTTGGGGGAGGAGAGGTCTTTTCGGAGCTGGTGGGTGAGGAGGAGGGCGACAGGGGTGGAGGAGTGGAAGGAGACGGAGGCGGAGAGGTAGGCGATCTTCTTGTGGAGGAAGCGAGGGGAGGAGGAGAGCTCGACGGCGTGGAAGGCGGCGAAGGAGTCGTCGACGGAGTGGAGGGAGCGGAGGTAGGTGAGCTTCTGGAGGGCGGTGGATTTGGTGGGGAGGTCGGTGGAGGTGAGCTCGCGGCGGATGTCGTCGAGGGATTTGGAGAGGAAGGGAGAGGAGTCGAGGAGGTGGAAGCGGAGGCCCTTGATGAGGTCGTCGAGGGTGGTTTGGAACAGGGAGTCCATGATCGAGGGACCCGACATTGGAATCTGATGATCCGTTGTCGTTCTCTAGGCTCTGTTGTATTCTGTTCGCACAACAGCATTCAACGAACTAGGGTAGCAAGACTTCGAATGGGAGAGAATTGGGCTGGTGAATTTGGTCTCTGCAAGTGCAAAGAAGAGATGTGAACATGGCAGGCGGATATTACAGAGCAAGCCACTCTGATTAGGGATGGCAATGGGGACGGGTCGGGGACGGGGGTACTACCTCCACCCCCTACCCATTACCCCCTACCCCATCCCCATCCCCGACCCGATCCCCAACGGGGATTTATTTTTTCCCCCATCCCCGACCCGAACGGGGAACAGGGATCCAAAACGGGGATTCGGGTAACCGACGGGGATGCTCTTATCTGATTGTTCAAGTAAACAGGAACTTATTGCAAATTTCATTTGCTTTATTTAACACATGTATGCTACACAAACAACATACAACATATATATCCAGAACAATTGTGTTGCAGCAGCCCTTCTGGGGGCAAAATCTTTCACATAATACTACAGTGTTCACAATATGTGCTGATCGATCAGCTCTACAGGACCCTCAAACTACATCTTTTACCCTCGTGTACAATAACCGGAGCAAATATTAAGCAAATAAAGAAACAGTGAACAATTCCATAGCTCCAAACAAAAAATAGTCATGGACCAAAGTAGTGCAACCAAAACAGTCATGGCCCAAAAAAACAGTCATGGACAAAAAACACATCATCCAAAGCATCCCGGATCCTTCCCAATTCCAAGGACCAAAGTTGTGCAACCTGTAAGAGCAGTGGACCGAGTGGTGCGGCGGAAATCATACTACTGAGTACTGAAGGTTATATATAATATAGTATATATTTATTTATTTTTATATATAAATATATATATTTCGGGGATGGGGCGGGGCGGGTAACGAACGGGGAACGGGGACGGGTAGGGTTCGGGGCGGGGACAGACCTATCCCCGCCTCCTACCCGATCCCCGAATTTTTTTTAAAAAATTCCCCATACCCTACCCAATCCCCAAACGAATCCCCGAAGTTCGGGGATTTTCGGGGCGGGGAACGGGACGGGTTCGAACGGGTCGGCCGAGATTGCCATCCCTAACTCTGATGTTCATTTGTGAAATTTTATAGAATCTCCCATCCTTACCCATTTTTACATCCAAATTTGGGTAGAGATCTGGATTGAGAGATTTGATTTGGAAAAGACATCTTCAATGTCAAACTCATATTTTTACTTAGAAAATTGATATTTGCGTTCTATTTTTTTCTGGTGACACTCAACTTTCTTCGTAAAGATACTAGTTTTAAAATTGGAGCGTCATCAATAAAAGTGAAGCGCGAAAATCAGTTTCTTTTTACTTAAATCTATTATTGAATGGAACATAAGTAATTAATGAGTGATACATTTGTAATTAATGAGAGTGAAAATAAGGTTTGAAAAAAATGGTTACATCTTTATTTGGCACAACTATATATAGTATTATACAGCGAATCTACTAGCGCCTGATTGACAGCTTTTAATTTTTTGGACAAATTTCACTCAAACCCCTGAGGTATTTAACAATGATATAAGGTACTCTTCAATTTTTAAAAATGACAGAAACCTTCTCTATTTCACAGTTTGGGTCTTATTCTATTAGTTCCGTTAGTGAAATATACGGAAAATGTACGAAAATGTACGGTAAATGAAATTTTCAATTTTATTTAGTTTTACAGCAATCTTAGGGCTCTTATTGAAATTTCTAAAGCAAAAAATTAATTATGACCCTTTAGGATAAATAATCAGAAAAATAAGATCTTCGCACCGATTCAAACGGATTAAAAATTGGAGCACTCAAGTATCTTATCTTCATTTAGTTCTATGGTTTTCTTAGGACTCTCATTGAAAGCCCTAGAGCGAAAAATTAATTATGAACCTTTATGATAAAATAATTAGAAAAATAAGATTTTCGCACCGATTCAAACGGATTGAAAATTTGAGCACTTAAGTATCTCCTCTTTGTTTAGTTTTACGACTATCTTAGGGCTTTCATTGAAAATCTAAGAACCAAAAATTAATTATTGCACTTTAGGATAAAAAAAATCAGAAAAATAAGAATTTCGCACCTATTCAAATGGATTGAAATTGGAGCACTTAAGTATTTTCTCTTCATTGAAAACCCTAAAACCAAATGAAGAGCAAAATTTTAAATGCTCCAAATTTTAATCCGTTTGAATCGGTGCGAAAATTTTATCTTTTTAATCATTTTATCATAGTACTGCTATGAGTGCCGACCGGCCGGGGAGGAAAATCGTACCGACCGGCCGCGCTAGGCCGTTTCAGGCCACCGGACAGTCGATCCGACCCGTCCAAAAATTCTATAAAAAAAACTGAGTGGCCCGGCAGGGGGATCAATGGCATCCAAGGTGTGTAAGGTGTTTGATCCGAGCACCCCTTTTTTCGTGTATTTACATATATACATGAAAAAGAGGTGCTCGGATCAAGCACCCTACACACCTCGAATGCCGTTGATTCCCTAGTTGGGCCCCTCGGGTTTTTTTTTAGAATTTTTGGACGGCTCGCATTGGCCCTCCAGTAGCCGGATACAGCCCGACACGGCCAGTTGGTACGATTTCCCTCCCCGGCCGTCAGTACCTACATCATTATTGTTATCATAAATGATCATAATTAATTTTTGGCTCTAGAACTTTCAATGAGAGCCCTAAGATAGCTGTAGAACTAAATAAAATTGAAGATTTCATTCTTCGTACATTTTCCGTCCATTTCACTAACGGAACTAACGGAATGAAACTCAAACTGTGAAATATGGGAGGTTTCTGTCATTTTTTAAAACTGAGAGGTACCTTCTGTCATTATCAGATACCTCAGGGGGTCTGAGTGAAATTTGCCCATATTTTTTTACAGTCTCAACAAATTATCGAAACCGTTCAATGTGTTTAAAACATATTTTTAAAAGCTCTTGTAAAAAATAAGCTCATTTCGATATCGATAAAGGCTTGATCGGTTCATTTAGTTGACTCTTGTCAAATTTGACAAGATAAAATTGAATGAACTGATCTAACCCTTAACGATATCGAAATGAGTTGATTTTTAAAAGGAGCTCTTAAAAACTTGTTTTTAAATACATTGAACGGCTCCGATCATTTATTTGGACTCTAAAAACAAAAGGTGTCAAAATATGTGCTAGCAGATATATATTCCAAAAACCCACCATAGACAAAAGACGGAAACCGGTCGACGATGACCAATGACCACGATGACGGCTAGATCCAAGAGAGAGGAGGGCAATTGTTCTTACCTTCATCGGAACCAATGACGGCGAGGACGAAGACGACGGTGATTTATGGTCAAATTTGGTGAGCTATTCTCCAGCAATCCGACAACGACAATGAGGTGAGCCGACGAGGTGAGCTGTTCTCCGGCAATCAGCATAGATAACTTTGAGTCCCTTGGTTGTAGGTTGAAGCAGAAAGAGAGGCCCACAAGCGAGGCTACCGTACCTTGCTAGGGCTGGCGAGGTCTGTAGCTGAAGGAAGAACTGGCGAGGACGATGTCGTGGTGGCTGGGTGTGGATTTGAAGGAATTTGCTTGCCAGGAAAGGGATTTTGCGAAGCCTATTGGAGATGTTCTTAAGGGATAGTTTGCAACTACTAGTAAAATTCTAAGAGTGCTAGTAGTAGTAATTTGTGGAAGAAAAAAGCTCCTGTAGCGATGAAAAGAAGCTAGCAGTACCTTGAAAAGGAAAAAAAATTCTTTCAATGATCTGAAAAAAAAAAAAACACTTTTACCTGTAGCCAATTTGGAAAACTACCCCTTAATAGTGTTTTTCTTTTCGAAAATCCAATGCGCACAGATCCATTGTGCATAGATTGGATACGTACGGCCACATCGAGATCTCACACAAATAATCCAAAGTGTTCATTGAATATAAATAACTTTTCAAGGTACCCTGCAAAAAAATACGCTCGAATTTGTAGATGTGTTTGATCCAATCTTTCATTTATTTTTTATAATCCAAGATCTTGAACTATTTATGTGTTGTTTGGATGTAATTTTGAAAAAAAAAATTAAACTCAAAAAACACTCATTATTACTAATTTCAATCATTACTCTCATTTCTCTTCAATCATTATTTTCATTTTTCATTTTTCTATCTCTCTCAACTCATTAACCCTATCACCAATTATTACCCTAATTTCTCTCTCCTCTCATTACCCAAAAGCCAAACTCAAAAATTTTCAAAACACCATCTAAACAAGGCATTAAGAATTTTGGAGAAAAGTTAAACTATTGGATCAAACACTTACACTTATTCGATTGAGCTAATTTTTGAAAGAGTAACTCAAAAAATTATTTAAATACAATGAAAGGTTTAGATCATTCATGCGAGATCTTAAGGTGGGCCCACGCACCCATCTTCTCATGATCACTATTTGTGCATAGCAACTATGTTTTTTTTTTTTTTTTTCCTCTTTTTGGTAAGAGTGTTGTCCAGACCTTACAATTTTTCTTGTACTTTGTTTCTTGAGTAAAATATGTACTTATCCTTTAAATTATCCAAATTTTATTTACTTCACCCTTTTAACTATCAATTGCACACACTTACCCTTTAAACTAACCAATCTCCTTAAACTAACCAATCTGAACTCTTTTTTTTTATCAGCATCTGAACTTATACTACCAATTCCCACTTTCCATCAATCTTTGGGGAAAAAAACTTACTTGAAGGCTATAAATGTCTTTTAACGTACCAATATATCTATATGTATATATCTCCTTCTTTCTCTCTATCTATCTCACAGCTCCACCCTGTTCGCCCCCCCAGACTTCTCACATTCTGCCAAAAGGAGTTGTTTGTTCCAAGGGTGGAACAAACAACTCCAACTACTCCAGAACTCGCTTTTGACCTTCCTGTGATTAAAGACATTGGCCTAAAGTCAAGCCAAGGGACATTCCATTTACTAGCTTTGGTTTTCTTTGGAGGGTCTTTAACCTAATTGGTAGCTTGGAACTGTACTCCAGTATAGGAATACTAAAAGGGGAATGAAAAACAGAAGAAAGAAAACTCGACAAGAAGCGAAGAAAGTTCACAAGAGAGAACAGAAAGAAGCCGATTTCATTCCAGTAGTAGACGGACCTTAGCGTACGATCTAGGCTGTTTCCCTCTCGACTTTGGATCTTAGCACCCAAAAAGTCTGCCTGTACAAACGATCTAGGCTTGTATTCGGAGTTTCCCTGGGGTTGGTAAGGCATTGGAGGAGGACGAAGTGGAATCTAGCCACATTGTATGGCATGATCCTTCTGACTCGATTCTCTCCCCTTTTCTTTCTGTCCATAAGCCAGTAGTTCCCACGATTCTATCCCATGGCCAAATACCATGGATGCTACTAAATGAATTAATGAAACAAGGGCCTACTTCTTTATAGTTGGCTTCACAAGCTGGACAAGTTCCTTCTACAATCTAATTGACTTCCCAAGCCCGAGCTTTCAGTTCCGGTGTCCCTTGTTCTGCTCCTCCTCTCCCTTTAAGTCAAGCTATTCCCCCCTCCCCCTTGAGGAGGATTGGCTAAGGTTAGGTCAATGGTTTTTCCATCCAACCTAAGGGCTCGTTTGGATACGGGATAAGGATTGAGGGTATTATTTATGAAGGAGGATAAAATAGTATGAAGTATTGATTAATAAAGGATGACCTACATTGATGTGATGTTTATGGAAGAGGATTAAATAGTAGTCAGTTTGGATGAGGTATTAAAAATATGGGGATAAAATAGTACTTTGTTTGGATGATGGATAAAATAGAGGGATAATGTTGTTTTGTAATTGAAATGAAGGAGGAGGGGGTATTATTTTGGCCTTATCCGAAGGTATCAACAAATAACAACCCAAAACTCACCCATAAATAATCCCCCGCAGGGCGTATTAGCCGGTACAAGAAAAGAGGGAGGAAACCTACCCCTACGTTTTTGGGTGACCAAACCAGGTGATAAACCTGGGCCCACGGTCTTGGAAAGGGAGAAAACTTATTCCCCTTCTCAATACCCTATCCAAAATGAACCCTATAAGGGTTTTACGTCCAAGAGATTGATGGAAAGAGGGAATTGGCCTAAGTTCATATTGGTTAGTTTAAGAGACAAGTGTGTGCAATTAATAGTTAAAGGATGAAGTAAATAAACTTTGGATAGTTTAAGGAGCAAATACATATTTTGCCATTGATTTCTTCCAAAGTACATGATTTTTTTTGTGTTCCTAAAAAAAAATTCTGACTCAAACCACCGTATAAAGTTGTACTCAAATTTTTACTCCAATCAAGAATGACTCCGATTCCTCGTGGCCGGGCCGGCTTGGAAGCAAAAATTTCTCAAATTTTATAACACTACTTTCTCACTCTCAAATTTACAATCATGCCATTCATGGGACTTTTACTCAAAATTTATGCCAGATTTGGATTTGCACATTGAAATGTTTGACACCAAATGAAGCTTTGCTACAACTGCGCACATTTAAACAAATTCTTGTGTGAATATTTATCAAATTTGTAGATAAATGTGTGGTTATAGCAAAAGGAATAAGGGGTTGTTTGGATGCCGTGTTATGAAGGGGTGATAACAATACCCCTGATTAAGACTGGGCCCACGACTTAAGCCCTAGTTTGGGAAGTTATTGAGGCCGGTATTCTTAATCCCCGTTCTTCTATAACACCGAAGAGAAGGGTATTCAGGGGTCTTATCTATGGCTAAGGTTTGAGGTATCCATCACATATACCCCGTAATCCCCCTAAAAAATGGATAATTTCACCCCTATTTACCCCCCTTCTCCCACCCCCAGTTTGCCATTTCTGTGGCAGTTCTGCTTTTGTTCGAAGGGACAAGAGGGAAAGCTGAGCAAAAGGAAAAAAAAAAATTAAGCATTCCAAATTTCAATCCGTTTGAACCGATGGAAAGATTTTAGTTTTCTAATCATTTTATCCTAAATGGTCATAATTAAATTTTGATTATAGGGCTATCGTTGATTAGGCCTAAGAAAATCATAGAACTAAATATCTATTAGGGCTAACCAACGAAAATCCTAAAGCAAAAAATTAATTATAATCCTTTAGGATAAAATGATCAGAGAAATAATATCTTCACACTGATTCAAACCGATTGAAAATTGAAGCACTTAAATTTTCAACCTCTTTAGATAGTTAATATATTAATTTTTTAATGTCTTTAGATAGTTTATATATTAAAAAATATGATTAAAAAATTAAGTGCTTTAATTTTCAATCCGTTTGAACCGTATGAAAATCCTATTTCTCTGATCATTTTATCCTAAAGGATCATAATTAATTTTTGGCTCCAAGGCTCTCGTTAGTTAGACCTAAGAGATATTTGGTTCTACGACTTTTTTAGGGCTAATCAACGAGAGCCCTATAGTCAAAATTTAATTATGACCCTTTAGAATTAAATGATAAGAAAAATAAAATCTTCCCGCCGATTCAATCGGATTGAAATTCGGAACACTTAATTTTTTTTTGCTCAGCTTTCCCCAAACCAAGCCTTGCAGCTTTTTTTTTCTCAATCCCTTGCAGCCACAAAACAACACAGGGGGCACTACAATCCTGTGTCCATGTGTTCCATACAACTCCATCCATACACACTTAAAAACACACGAAATTATTAAAAAAACTTTTAAAAAATGAATTTTAATTGTTTTTCTTATTAAATTAATTAATTTATTATTTGCTTAGTTGAAAAAGTAATTAATTTTTACAATTTTACATTTATCATAATGAATAATCTAACTTAACATTGCACAAGGGCAAAAAAGTCATTTGACAGCTTTTTACATTATCCATCATTTCTTATACCCTCAATTTATTCCTTATCCAAACCAAGTATTATTTAATCCTTATTTTCTAATACCTCATTCAAACCAATCACTATTTAATACCTCCTACTATCTTGTAGTTCATCCCTTATTAACTAATACTTCCTCCATCCCAATTTAATTATCATTTTTAGGAGTCTGTGCTACCTTTCAATTAATTATATCTTGTAATTTATAATGTTTTAGGTAATTTCGAAAACATTGAATTATAGAACAAATCGAGATCTATCAAACAAGATCCATATTGGATATAAAATTTATTACCACTTTAAAGATATAACTAATTTTTTAATCCAATTAGAATAGAACTGAGACAAATAAATTGGGACGGAGGAAGTACCCTCTATTTTATCCTCTTATTAATTAATACCTCCAATTTTTTTCCCGCATCTAAACGGGCCCTAAGGGACTAGGGAGAGGTGGGCCATGCCCCACATTTTCGAGTAATCACCGGGAGTATGATCTAAAACTATGGAAAGTACTATGATGTACATTAGATTGGGACTTGGGAACCATGCCAGTTCTCACGGACTGTGCTGACCACCAACACAATAACGTTTTGGGGCCAAAACCCACCTTGGACTGTGCTATGTCCCCGTTTGCAGCGAAATAGATTAATGAGTATTGTGGGCCATTTTGGATCCCATAAAGATAATTCACACCACTCATTATTCTTAAAATGCTTTGTTATGCGTTCCTGCAAAAAATTTGCTCAATTCACCATTGGCAATGACATTTTTAGAATTCGTAGGGCGAAACAATTAATTTCAAATTAATGTTTTATTGATTTTTATGGGACTTATTTCGGGTTCCATAATGATGATTCTAACCGATTATTATAAGCAAAATAATTTTTATGAGTTGCTGTAAAAAAATTTAGCTCAATCCGATGTCGTAAGGGTTTTTTCAGAATTTGTAGCCCTTTACGAATTCTGGAAAAGCCTTTATAGATTGTCAAATTGAGCTACTTTTTTGCTGGAATCCATGAAATAAATTTAAGAATGATAAACGGATCGAATTATCTTTATGGGAGCCCACAAAAATCATTAATTTGTTATGCTGCCAAACGAGGACTTAGCACAGCCCAAGGGGATTTGGGTTTGGCCCCAAAACGCTGTCTTGTTGACCAGCTTCCCCTGCCGGCTGCCGTACCCCGAGTCCCTATTGATGGCCTGAAAGTTCTTTTTATATGAGAGAGATGTAGTACATTAATGGCATTATTAGTGGAAATTAGAATATTTTACATAAAGACCTGTGAACGAACTTGGAGTACATTTTTTTTTTTAGGGGAATGACTTCAGCGTCTCCGGTCATTTTGGGGACATCGAAACTTTTGGCATAACAAAATTATTATGAGTATAACCAAAACCCATTACAAGCATAACAAAACCATAAAAAGGCATAACTTGTTTGTTATGCATTGGTTGGGTTTAATTATGCCTTGGTTGATTTTTTGGATATTCCTTAGTTATACTTTGTTTGGGTTCTGTTATACTTGTAATGAGTTTTAGTTATACTCATAATGGTAAAGTTATGCCAAAAATTATGGTGTCCCCAAAATGACCGGGGACACCATAGCATGATCGTTTTTTTGAGCTACACTTCCTCCAATAGCCGCAGTTTTTTTTCCCGCATCAAAGAACAACATCATCTATATATACGAAAGAAAGATTACAAGGGCTCGCCTAAGATAAAGGGTGCCGATGGAAAAAATTTTCAGTGCCGAGCGGGTACCACGTGGTGCCCGCTCGGCCATCCAAGCCGTCCATTATGTGTATGGACGGCTCAGATTTGGAGAGAGAAGAGGAGAGAGAAAGTGTTTGGATGGGAGGAGAGAGAGTGTTTTGATCCGAGCCGTCCAAAAATGCATCGGACGGCTCGAGTGCGCCGAACGGGTGCCACTTCGGCAATACCCGCTCGGCACCGAAGAATTGCTCGTGCCGATGACATGCAAAGGACATTTTGATGAGGTCAATACATTTTCTCTTAAGACCCACCACAATAAAAAGAAGGTTAGGGGCACCACCACAAAGAGACTGAATAATTTTTTCAAGTGTAATTTTTCCAAGTGGACACAATATTATCTAGGAGTTTGTCCACTTATTCACCGAGGAGTAATTATTTTATTCACCGAGGAGTAATTATTTAGTATTCTAGACGTATACTCCCCCTTATCCCATAACATGTAAAACCATATGAGCACTGTGAGCACTGTCTAAATCCCACATGTTAGGGATAATATGTAAAACCATATGAGCACTGTGAGCACTGTCTAAATCCCACATGTTATAGGAGGACCGGATTATTGAATAATTTTCCTTCACAGAGTCCCGAGGCTGGTATCTGGAATCAAAGGAAGGAGTGGTGAGGCGGCGCCAAGGCAGTCACGTGCCGTGCCGGCGTACACGTGTAACTAATTCCTATTGGTCGTTGATGATCTCATCCCCAGCGTTTCGACGTGGCCGATTAATTTCCACGTGGCAGTAGGTCGGTCAACTACAACGCCCAATCTCGCTCTTAACGAGTCGAGCCCACCGAATTCGCGCCCCTCTCCTTCTCATCCTCCCTTCCCTCTGTACATCCACAGTTCAACATATGGCTCTCAGCCTTTGGGCTCCCATGGATTTTTTTTTTTTGTACCTATTGGTTGACCGAGAAATTTCTAGAATGAGAAATTAGTATCCTGCTTCGCTGAATCACGATACATGGTACACATAGAGAAAGTGTGTAGACATAGAAGATAGAGAGCAAGCTTAATAAGTTAAAATACTATTGTAGATAGCGAAAGAGAGACCGAGAAGAGAGCGAGAGGAAAATGGGGACGCCGTTGTTGGGGCGGGACGGAGGAGGAGGAAGAGGAGGAGGAGTGGCGGTGTTGTCATCAGGGGCGGTGAATCCGGTGGATTCGTCGTCGGCTTCGAAGAAATGTTTAGAGGTGAAATCACCAATCCTAATATTCCTCTACTTCCACAAGGCCATCCGTTTGGAGCTCGACCAGCTTCACCAATCGGCCATGGCCTTTGCCACCGGCCAACGAACCGACATACACCCGCTCTTCGACCGCTACCATTTCCTTAGGTCTATTTACAAGCACCACTCCAATGCTGAGGATGAGGTCCGTCCGCCTTCTAATTCTTCTTCTACCTTTTTCGCCTAATTTATTTATTTATTGGTCGAAAGTGTGTTTCAATAAAACCTATTACTCCTGTCTTATAATACTAAAATTACTGTAATTCAATTAGTCACGTGTTACTTGCTTAATAGTTGCTTAGCTTTTGTACATTCCGTTTTTGGTACTGTTTGCTTTTCCGGATATATATGCAGAGTAGATTGTGCTATGAGTCCTTCGGGTGGCATTACACTTGATGTCTAGAACTATTTTAGCTTCGAATAGCACTTTTTGTGTAAGGTTTGCAGTGCGATTCAAAGAATTTGCCTTCAACTTTTGCATTTCATAACAATTGTGGTAAGGTCACTTGATCAATATGCCTTTCACCGTTGTTCTTGGGTTTCAAAACCTGCTATGAAGCCCATATGGGAAAGGTTGATCTTGACCGCGGTATACAATTGTGCACAGTAGAGTTCCCTTGCCCTAGCCATTTTCTGCTAATGGCTTGGCTATGCCTATAATTCAGCTTCAATTTTTGGCACCAAAGAATTCCATCTTATTTGGTGTATGTATGTCAAGTGCTATTTCTTTCCGTCTACATTATTTCTGTACATGTGACGGCTATGGTGGAAGTTTCGCTTTTCGTTTTAAACTTACTGTAATCTGTGATAAGGTATGGCAAGTTGGCAGCAACGGGAGCATTTGGATGGATTCCTAATTCTTAGGAGGATCTTTTATAGAAATTTCTGCAAGCTCCATTTTGATGGGTGTGTAATCCTTTTGTTTGCATTTGTTGAGGGAGAATCCAATTTCCTTGATATTGTATTTTCTCGGAGAAGATCAATGAAAGTCACTTGCTGGAAGTGGTAGACTGGGATTTAAACCTCAGCAACTGTAACTTTGCTGTATTTGCAACTTGTTTAACAATATCATTGGAAACGTGTGATTAATGGTGGTTTTGCCAAATGGCTAAATGCTCATGTATAACCTCAAAAGTGTTGTTAATATTTGGAGTTAAAAGCATGATAGGAAGTCATTGTGATCTCCAGTATAGGTATTTCGCTGACCAACCACCAGCGGCACATTTCAAAATTATGCCATTGGGTGCATTTTTTGTACAGTGACTCATAATTGAACTTTTCTTCAGTTGGGTTTTATATAACTGTTGAGATTTGTCTATACGGAGTAGAGTCCAGGTTTTTTGGTATCACATGGCATCTGCTGCATTCTATCTATCGCTTCATTATTTTTCCAAGGAGCAGTCTTTGTGCTGTGTGCAGGAATTTTGACAGATTGATAATGTTTTTTTAGGTCATCTTTCCAGCTCTTGATATTCGCGTGAAGAATGTGGCACAAGCATACTCCTTAGAGCACAAAGGAGAGAGTGATATTTTTGATCTTTTATTTGACCTGCTAAATTCAAACAGGCCGAGTGATGAAACGTTTGCTAGGGAGCTAGCATCATGCACAGGAGCTCTTCAGACCTCAGTTAGCCAGCACATGTCTAAGGAAGAGGAGCAGGTAGCTTTCTCATTATGTTTGGACCATCTCCTAGGCTAGTGGTTTTATTATTATAATTGCCTTGTACGGTTGTTCCTAAATTGAGGAACAGCTAGTAACCCAAAAAGTACTGCATTACACCATGGTACATTTTTCTTGTGCCATGCATTAGAAGAAAAACATGATAAAGGCTTTGTGCATGTCTGCATGGGCTCAACAAAGAGAACACAAGTATTGTGACGCAGCCTATGATGTTTTGTATTCATTATGTAGTGGGTCTAGTGGCTTTAATTGGTTGGATAGACACAATTTTGTTGTTGCATAGCTAGAAACTCTTTGAATAGCATGATATACACTGTTGGACCAATTTCCTAATAGCTTAAACTTTTGGGACAAGTGGCACTTACCATGGCTCTGGTGGGGAAGGGTCTTGGGTTCAAGTCTCTCTACTTGTAGTTGTTCTCCATTAACTTCTTCTTCTCCCTTTAGTATTCTGCATTCTGTTTCACTCTATGGATATTTGCATCTCCACGTGCAAGACAGGTTGCACGTGATAACTTAACGAAAAGAGAAAATTTTCTTGCTTTAAAACCAAATTTGATCATTTTGCCTTTTGGACCGCATGGAACTTGTTCTTTTTAGTCTAGTTTTGAGGAGTATTGAACTATGTCTTGTAACTGATGTCTTTGTGTTGTGCCCCAGGTATGCCGGGAAAATCTCACACACACACACAATCACACACAGACAAAGTATTTACATGGTTCCCCAAAATCGGCTCACTCAGGAGCGTTCACTCACAATTGTTTGTTTTCCCCTCACAAGAGTTTACTCACTCATGGCTCCCACCGGAGGTGGAGCCTCATGGCTCTCACTCAATCTCTAATTGTCTGCTTCTCTATTCTCTGCTCTACCCTCGGCAAGGGTATCCAATTTATAGGCAAAAGAGAGCAGTATTCTTTACCCATGGTTGGAGACTTTTTCGCCCAGCCATTAATCTCAAGGATGCTAAGAATCAAATCCAATCCTATCCTCCTGTCAAATTTGAGGGATGATCTCTTTCACACTTGGGAGGATTCCCAACATTTTGACTCTACAATCGCTAATATACTTGTATCTAAATGTTGTTAGCCAAACATGTTTTAGTTGCTCTCACAATTTGTTCACTGACATCTTCACACAAGCTATCCTTTGTTTATAGTGCTTTCTTTTCTTTTCTGGTTTTGATCTGCAGCTACCATTCTTCTATTTGTTAGGATTGTGACCACTTGTGAATCCCGGAGGTACTGTGGTTTAAACATGGTATTTTATAGGGAGCCGATAATGCCACGAAGGCTTTTTTTACAGCCACGACTATTAAATGCTCTGGCTGACCAAGTGACATCCTTTTCTCTCAAAAGTTGTTAGGCCCTTTATTTTACATTCCCAAATTGCCCTTTCCTCTCTAATTTTTTTTATAAAAAGCCTGCCATTCTTCTAGTTCTAGTTGTAATAAAAGAGTACAAAATGTCCAAAGTGAATACCTACTTCTTTTGACAGCTAAGCAAATCCAACCCTACATAATCAAAACAAAAACTCGTCCTTTTCCTTGTTTCAATTTTAACTTTTCTGCTCAATTAAAAGCATTGCCCAACAAAACACCAGCTCAATTAAAAGATAACAAACATATCAAATAGGAAAATTTTCTCTCCTCCAGAATAACACATCACAATAGGAAGCCCATTTTTTTTTCACTAGAAACAGCTAGTGTAATCTTTCATCCCAAATCCAGAATAAAATTCTAGAAACAAACCTCAAACAGCATTGCCCCAAATGTATCAAGTGCTAGTACTTTTAAGCTCAACCAAAAAAAAAAAAAAAAAATGTCATCTCTCCTGGAAATATAATTCTAAAGAATCTAAACACAATCCTCAACAAAAAGCATTGCCCAACAAAATACCAGCTGCGAGTACTTTTAAGCTGAACAAAACAAAAATCTCTCTCCTGGAAATAATTATGGAAGCCCATGTCTTCAGAGACTTCATTCTTCAATTGAGCACTATGATTGTCTTCAAACCACAAAATCTATTACCTGCAATAAAAAAGTTGAATTTATTAGTTGACTGATTTGGAATGGCCAAAGTCTCGTTGAAAGGGAATAAACATTCCAAAAGCCACATAGCAACAATTTAAGAAAGAAAATCAATAAAAAGGGCAATTTGGGAACGTAAAATAAAGGACCTGACAACTTTTGAGAGCAAAGGACAAAGAAGTCAGTTTGTCAGCCAGAGCATTTAAGAGTCGTGGCTGTAAAAAAAAGCCTTTGTGGCATTATCAGCTCCCTATTTTATATTGGCAAATATAATAGCTTGCAGATTAATAACATTTACCCCTAGTGCAACAATGTGTGTAGAATCCATAACAAGCATATGGAGGCATTTGCAGGCCCAGTCCTGAGTTTTAGGAGGCCCTAAGCGAAGTTTGAAAATTAGGCCTCTTAACTATTTGTATAAATATTAGATATTCAATATGAAAAGCAAGGAAGCCTTGTGATTCAGTGGCAGACGGCTTGGAACACGCCTTTGGTATCTTTGGTGGTGAGTTTGAGTATCAATGCCACCAAATCAAAACCATTTTTGTACAATCTAAAAGATTGTTAGTGTTAAAAAGTGTAGAGACCAAGTTTCGAACACAGTTCTCATGGTTAAAACACGCACATCTTACCACCGAACTACAACTTGTTGGTTAGTGAAATACTCGACATATATAGTATATATGATATGTGCCACTTTTTGGAGGCCTACTGTTGGGCCAAAAATTGGAAGCCCAAGGGGCTTGCCTTGTGGGCCTATGCTAAAGGCCGGGCCTAGTCAGGGTATGCGAATAGAACATGGGTTCTAAACATAATCTTCAACTGTAGGAGGCATGTGTCATGCAAACATGGCCTTGGCTGAGTGAATGCTTATTACTTGTTAGGACATTCCTAGGCTATGTTGAATATGTTCAGTCTGTCATGTTGTACCTGTGTCGTATGCCTGTGTTTTGGAAAATCAGTGATTAGGTACTTGAACTATTCCCATGATATGTAAGTCAATTAAAAGTTTACAGATTCAATCAATGCATGGTATACACTTTCTGTTCTTTCCTGTACAGGTATTTTGAGAAAACACCACTTGAAATGTTCATTAATTATTGCCTTTTATATGTCTAACTAAAACAATACCATATGGGATTCTTTTGGTTTCTTTAATGGCAGGTTTTCCCTTGCTTATTGAGCTCTTTTTCTTTTTCCTTCGTAGCTAACCATTGTCTCTTGAAGTTCGTGAAACTTGGAACACCATGAGATATCTTATATTTTATTTTTATTTTTGGTAAATTATCTTGTGTTTTGCTCGGTTTTTCGTATTCTGAACTGTAGGCAAATATCTTGGATTATTTGGTTTTACTTTGGTTGTGCAGGTTTTTCCCCTGCTCATTGAGAAGTTCTCCTTTGAAGAGCAGGCATCATTAGTTTGGCAGTTCTTCTGCAGTATTCCTGTGAATATGATGATCAAATTCCTTCCATGGCTTTCATCTTCTATTTCACCTGATGAGTATAAGGATATGCTTAAATGCTTGCGTAAGATAGTTCCAAAAGAGAAGCTCCTTCAACAAGTGAGGGCTTAACCAGTGCATCCAAACCCTAGAACTTCTTTTTTTTACCTTTACCTGACTGCTATTGTCAATTTTGAAGGTTTTCTTCACTTGGATGGAAGGTAGGAACAGTGTGAACATGGTTAGAAGTCATGATGGTTTTCCTCAAAACCAGTGTTCAACAAATTCTAGTGCTAGCGGCAACTTAACCCATGAAACAGCAGAAGTAAATTGTGCCTGCATATCCACCAAGAATGGAAAGAGGAAATACTTGATGTCAAGTGCTGATGGGTCTGAATCTGATACCTACCCAATGCATCCGATTAATGAAATATTGCATTGGCATAATGCCATAAGAAAAGAGTTGACTGACATAGCAGAGGAAGCTAAGAGTATACAGCTTTCCGGGGATTTTTCTAATTTAGCAGCCTTCAACGAAAGGCTCCAGTTTATAGCTGAAGTTTGTATATTTCACAGGTACCCTTCTACTGATAAATGATCGTTACTTTCATAAGATTAGCTTTCTTTTCAAACATTGGATCATGGAATTTTTGTGCAAACCCTGTCTTCCACTTTCCTTTTTCACATTTTGGCTAGGGAGGAGAGAGACTTCATTCTCTATTCTCTGTACCTAAAACAGACTAAACAGTACGTCTCGTGTGAAAGGTGTTTTTTTTTTTGTTGGATAGGGGATAGGTAATGCGGTTGATCTCTTTTGAAGTATAGAACTATCAACTATCATCGCCATTCGTCAACCATTGGAAGTAACTGTGGCTCTACTGATGATGAGTTTTTATGGTTATTGCGCCTAGGAATTAACTCAGATGATTGCTGGGTGATCCGAAATGATCCGCACTCCACTCAGGGCACGTACTTCTTACTGAGTTAACAAAATGCGTTTACGGTGTAAATGCATGTAAACTGGGCTTACTATTTTTCTCGGCTGACGAATATTTATATAAAAAGTACTATTAGAGATGTTTTCCCTTACTGATGTAGGGATATTCTCTCACTTTCACTATCAAAAAGGACTGTTATTCCATGCTTTTTTGTGCAGTATAGCTGAGGACAAGGTCATATTCCCTGCAGTAGATGGAGAACTCTCGTTTTTCCAGGAGCATGCTGATGAAGAAAGTCAGTTTAATCAGTTCCGTTCTCTAATTGAAAATATTCAGAGTGCAGGATTCAATTCTTCTTCAGCTGCTGAATTTTATGCAAAGCTATGTTCACATGCTGATCATATTTTGGAAACCATACACAGACATTTTGAAAATGAGGAAGTTCAGGTGAGCTTTTCATATAATCCAGTTATACCTTTCAGGAAGATCTTTGTTGACCAGTGTAAGTTATTCCCCAAATTTGGTTCCTGGTAATTCATTTAGGATGTGCCTCACTTGAAACAAAGTTTCGATGGGAATAAAAAAGGAGATTTTAGGTATTTTCTGATAGATTATGAAAGGGAGCATAAAGATGGAATTTATCACTCTTCGTGTCTATTCTCTCAATTTTACCCTTGCATGGTTAGTTTAGTTAGTCATGTACTATTACATGAACAACGTGTTACGTGTCATCAAATATCTGCTTTCATCGCTGAGAGGCCCTTGCTAAGCTCCCTGCACATCTAGGTTCTTCCACTTGCTCGAAAGCATTTCAGTTTCAAAAGACAACAGGAGCTTTTGTATCAAAGTTTGTGCGTGATGCCTTTGAAATTGATTGAACGTGTCTTGCCGTGGCTGGTTGGATCATTGACTGAAGATGAAGCCACAGATTTCCTTAGAAACATGCATTTGGCAGGTTATGCACGAATTCCTTGTAGTTCTTTACCAGGAGACAATCAATATGGAACACATGTGGTGATATTTACTATACTTCTAACTTGTGGAAAATCTTCGATTCAGCTCCGGCAGCAGATAATGCTCTGGTAACGCTTTTTTCTGGTTGGGCTTGCAAGGGACGTCATCAGGGTGTATGTTTGTCTTCTAGTGCTGTTGGTTGCTGTCCTGTGAAAAGGTTCGCTGACATCGAAGAAGATTTTGTTCGACCATTTTGCCCATGCCCGTTCTTAGCTCAGATGGTTAAAGATGAAAGGCCAGTCAAGCGAAACATCTCAATACCGTGCACAAACAACAACATAGATGAGCCTTCCCAGATAGTAAATGACCATAATCCAGCTCGTAGAGATCGGACCTGCTGTGTCCCAGGCTTGGGAGTAAGCAGCAATAATCTGGGATTGAGTACTGTTTCTACAGTTAAGTCTTTGCGTTCCTTGTCCTTCAGCTCATGTGCTCCTTCTCTTAATTCCAGTCTTTTCTGCTGGGAATCAGATAATAGCTCCTGTGATGTTGGGTGCAGAGTTCATCCAATTGACACTATATTTAAGTTCCATAAAGCCATACGCAAAGATTTGGAGTATTTGGATGTTGAATCTGGAAAACTTAGTGATTGGGACGAGACATTCCTTCGACGGTTCTCTGGAAGATTTCGATTGCTTTGGGGTCTATATAGAGCTCATAGTAATGCAGAGGATGAAATAGTTTTTCCAGCACTGGAATCCAAAGAGGCACTTCACAATGTGAGTCACTCCTACATGCTGGACCATAAGCAGGAAGAAAAATTGTTTGAAGATATATCATCTGCCCTTTCTGACCTTTCATACCTTCATGAAAATCTAGTTCGAAGTCACAGCGAATTTTCTGGCAGGCATGGTAATGATAGTTTGAGAAAGTACATTGAGCTCGCTACAAAGCTTCAAGGCATGTGCAAGTCAATAAGAGTCAGCCTAGATCAGCATATTTTCAGGGAAGAACTTGAGCTGTGGCCTTTGTTTGGTAAACATTTTTCTCTAGAGGAGCAGGACAAAATTGTTGGCCGCATTATAGGGTCCACCGGTGCTGAAGTGCTCCAATCAATGTTACCTTGGGTAACATCTGCTCTTACTCTGGATGAGCAGAATAAAATGATGGACACATGGAAGCAGGCAACCAAAAACACAATGTTTAATGAGTGGCTTAATGCATGCTGGAAAGGAACTCAAGAATCACCCTTACAGCCTGAAACATTAGACACTAGTGGTTCTTCATGTAAAGGTCTGTTGTATACTTTTACCCTTGTGACTTGTGTGGCACTGTGGGTATCGTCATTCAATGTTCATTTACAGGAATTTTTCAAGTCAATGTCATCTGTGGATAGCTCATTGCATTTGATTTGATTAGTGGCTTCATTTCCTCTAGGTGTTGATTCTCGAGAAAGCTTGGACCTGAGTGATCAGATGTTTAAACCTGGCTGGAAAGATATTTTTCTCATGAATCAAAATGAATTGGAGGCAGAGATTAGAAAGGTTTATCGTGACTCGAGTCTTGATCCAAGGAGAAAAGCATATCTTGTTCAAAATCTTATGACTAGGTTGGATCTTTAGACAACTGCTGCTAAATTTTGCTAATCCCTGTCATTAGCTCATTGTTTTGTGTATAGTTTCTTAAAGTCATGGACTTCATGGTGTGCTATATTTTCCTGGTTGAGAGTCCCGCGTAACCAGTTTTCACCATTGATTTTAGTCGCTGGATAGCTGCTCAGCAGAAGTCAACTCAAGCAGTACAAGGTGAAACTCTGGACGGTGAAGGTATACCAGGATGCTCTCCATCCTTTCGAGATCCGGGGAAACAAGTCTTTGGGTGTGAACACTACAAGAGAAACTGTAAACTTCTTGCTGCATGCTGCGGGAAGTTGTTTGCATGCAGATTTTGTCATGACAAAGTTAGCGACCACTCAATGGATAGGTAACTGTTCAGTTTTAGGGTAATCGTAATAGGGAGAAAACCCATTAGGGTTAATTTCATTCAACGTAAAATATATATACAAAAGCTGTATAATAATTGCACTACGGTCCTAGATGCTTAAACTAATTACATGATAAGACACATAATTACACTAGATACAAATACATCCATCATCTAACAGTAACTTTTTGATTCCATGCCAAATTTTGGTTAGGCTTCTATGTACTTAGATTTTATTATGCTTTGCAGGAAAGCAACAGCAGAAATGATGTGTATGCGTTGCTTGAAAATTCAGGAAGTAGGACCTATTTGCACGACACCTTCATGCAATGGGCTTCCCATGGCGAAGTACTATTGCAATATATGCAAATTATTTGATGATGACCGGTAAATGATCTAATTAGAATTATCCTGTATTTGAAGTGTGACAGAGTTCTTTGTTTTGTTCCTTCTCTCTTATATGCTATGGGATGTCGAGTACTAATAAAATTCTCTTCAATTGCTGGTTTTGTTTTCTTCTTTATTTTGTTTCAGTTGATACAGTTTTAAGGCTTAATGCCTGAAGCTGCTCATTTGTATACAGTCACAAAACAATTCCACGAACATTAATTTGCAGTGCTTAAAAGGAAGAGATGATTTATATCTCTTTTTGTTTGTCTTAGAATTGTATAATGTTGATCTGCCTCGCAATTACATCATTTATTACCATAACCCACATCCAATGTTTAACTTAGAGAAGCCTCGAGAAAAGTCCAACGACTGCTTAGGATACAGGTAATGCAGGATTGATATTGCTAGTTCGTAAGCAGCCATGAAGCATAGATACCACTAGTGGATATGCATACAATACAATAGGGTGATATGAGAAAGTCTTAAAAATAGGATGTGGCTACGGCTGGGTTAGACTAATAAATACTTTTAGCTATGTATTCCGCATAATTATTGTGATGGTGATAAAACATTGTATTCTTCATATGCAAAAGTGTTGTTCACAGGTTTACTTGTTGAAATTCAATACTACTGGGACACATGCATGACACAATAAGGATATTCAGGAAATATTAACTAAAATATGATACTTTGTTCAAATCTCACATTCTCACTATATCTTCCATTCTAGAAAATAAGTAAAGTAATCGATATCTATACTTTTCTGTATTACGAACAATTTTACTCTAATCAGTATTCTAAAACAAGAAATTAATCGGCGATTAATGGCTGGTGGGGCCTATCCGATTAGATCCAACTAACGATTAATTGCCGATTACTAATTCATATGCACTAATTAATCCGATTAATCACTAGAAGGTGGCCGTCCGCCCGACTAGCGCCTAGCAACTTTTAGGACATTGGCTTTAATACTACGCAAGAAGTGTCACCAACATAGTTCATAGAAGTTTTGATACTTGACCAAGAGAGTATCCAAATAATATCCCATACGCCAAGAAAAAAAGTGTTAGTTGTCATGTTTTGGATGATTCTAGGATACATATTTGCGACTATCAGTAGCCAATATGGATAGGATACAAATACGAATTGTATATACAAATACGTGTGCTTCATACCTGTGCAATAGTTGGACTTTTCTTAAGATTTGTTTAGACATGATAACATATGTACTTCCCTCTCTCTGTCTTTCTCTTTTGTTTCCCATGTTAATGGTAAGTATGGTTAGTAATATTGACATTATCAATTCCCTTGGTTTAGGTCCAACTTGAACTCTCAGGATGATATTTGATGTTGGAAATGAATTCTAAGGAGCCTAAAAGGAAACATTTATTTGCTTAACTGATAGAGATATGCTGACAATTATCTTCTGTTTATTATGCCTTTCTCGCCCAGCAATTTTTTATATGAATGTAGTTATACCCACTGTTTGTAAGATTGCAATTTCATATCAGTGTTATAAAAAATTGTATGTGATTCTTAATGTGCATCTTTAAAAGTTGTGCTTGAATTCCAACATTATTCCAACTGTCATGACGCGCTTGAATAAATACTATAGTTTGACAGGCTTTGTTCAGATCCTTTGCAAGTACTTACCAGTATTTTCACTTAGGAAAATGTGGCAGGAGTAGTTATTGCATGGACTCTTCTATTCCCTCCAATATACCCATTCCCAAGTCACAAGATAATGACAATCTTAAGGGAATGGGATGTGTGTACATAAATTGGACAATTAGATCCTTTAAATTTTTTGAGATGTTGAGGAGAAAGAGCTTGTATTTAATAGTGAAGAGAAATTCCCCCCGAGCACATGTATGGTGATAGGGATCTTCTTTCCCCTTAAATCTTAGTGTTTAGTTTCAACTATATTCCAAATTTGGGGTCATCTTAAGTTAGAATATAACAAGTAAATGCTCAGGACGGTTCCACATATCTTGGATACACATCTCTGTATCATCAAATTATTGTAAAAACATAATCTGATTTGCTTCAGTGTTGGTTAAGCCTTGCTTGGGACATCAATGTCCTATTTATTACGCAGACACGCACGCGCACACAGAGGTATGAACACTGATAGTCCTGACATTTAGTTTATTGGATTTCTATGATCGCACCTAGCCTCATAAAATTTTCTTTTTTCCAGGTATATAATCATCTTTCGTTTTTTTTCCCTTCAGGAATGTATATCATTGCCCGTTTTGCAATTTATGCCGGGTTGGGAGGGGTCTCGGTGTTGATTTTTTCCATTGCATGAAATGTAATTGTTGTCTAGCCTTGAAATTAGTCAACCACAAATGTCTGGAGAAAAGCTTAGAAACAAACTGCCCTATCTGCTGCGAGTTCCTGTTCACATCAAGTGCAACAGTCAGGAGTCTTCCCTGTGGCCATTTCATGCATTCAGCTTGTTTTCAGGTCTCTATTCTTCTCAATCTTGTTATTATACTATCAGCCAAGTTCTACTTGGTCGTACAGTCGCATCTCTTTCCTCCTCTATTGTACAAAATCTTTTTGGGAGTCCATTTAACACATTTTGTTTTTCATTTCAATCTGTTAGGCATACGCTTGCAGGAATTATGTCTGTCCAATATGCAGCAAATCTATGGGAGATATGGCGGTAAGAGAACTTTTACCTTTTTTCAGTTGCTTAATGGCATTCAATAGCAAATGTTATAGTTTCATCATTATTGTAGAGAGACATAAATTGATGCCCATTTGAAAATCTGTCAAAAGGTTGTGCAAGAAAATGCTGTTGAACATGGGACGAGAATGATGAACAAGATGCTTCTATTCTTCCCTTGTTCCTCAAAAAGTTGACGGGCTAGGAAGATTTTGCTTAATCTAATGGTTCTACTGCAATAACATGTGCCGTCAGAGAGTAGCGCATAATCAACTATGAGGGCTGAATGGTCTAGTTTGTTGGCAATTTGAACTAGATGCTTTCAGGTTGCATTTGAAGAAAATGTCCATTGTACACTTTCTTGGGATTGTTTGGAAAAAATGGATTTATTTGTTGATCATCATGATGGATTGGGAAGCTCAATTGCTGCCAATGAAAAATTTCACGAAGTTGTTGCTGGAGGAATATTTGCTCTCTGCACCTGACATAGTATACCAAAAAATAAACATCCCCCCAAGGGCCCCAACGTCCTGCTTGCCGGAAAAAAATAATCAACCAGATTACTGCAGCCAATTCGTTTCTCTCTTCATCCTGGATTCCTTCCCATTGAGAAACATAGTGTATCATTTGTTTCTGTTCGTTCTAAACGTATTGATGTTTTCCACTTTCTCAGGTATACTTTGGTATGCTTGATGCTTTGCTGGCTACTGAGGAGCTTCCAGAAGAATACAGGGATCGTGTTCAGGTACTGTGCCGCCCAACATATCAATCAAAATGAATTCTCTCTCTCTCTCTCTCTCTCTCTCTCTCTCTCTCTCTGCGGATGTGTGTGTGGGTGTGGATGGTCAGGGCAATTCTGGAATCAAGTCGTTATATTTAGGGGACAACTTAACAAGTGGAATACTCCTACTTAGTTTATTCATCAAGCTGCTGATTTATCATCTCATATATCTGTTTTCTGCTTCTCTTTTTAACGTGTTTATCTGAACTAATTTACTTATTACATGACATTACAGGACATACTTTGCAATGACTGTGAACACAAGGGAACGGCACACTTCCATTGGTTATATCACAAGTGTGGCTCATGTGGATCGTACAACACCAGGGTGATCAAAAGCGAGTCCAGCAATACTGACTGCCTTCCATCCGATCAATGAAAGGTGTTCTCCTTTTCTGCAATAGTAGTATTTTACATGAGATTGCATGTAAATACATGTACAGTGTAGTTTTCCCCAATTTTATTGTGGTATACTATCTTGTCTTCTGCCTCATCACTGTCTTCATTTCAGCAATCCAGGTTTATCACTGGCACCGTCAATTGTTTTCTTTAGTTGTGCAGTTCAGGTCATTGCTAACATCTACAACTGTTCCATTTTCGAATTGTCTTTAGTCCTATGGAGGCTGCTGCTGGTATAATTGCTATGAGCTATTGCGATTCCCAATTCTCTCTATGAAAAGGTTTTATTGGAACAAATTTTGATATTTCACAAATGACACTGATAAAACCGTGATGAAGTATATTAACTGCCTTGAAATAGTTGAAAATGCTAGGGACAAAAAAAAATGATGCATGGACGTCATATTTCCTAAGCAGCAACCAATAAAATAGAAAACGGGATTAAGTATCTATTAAAACTGGGTTTTCTTTTTTCTCTCGTAAACCCGTTACAATAATGTACAGGAAGAAGCCTCTGATTCAAGATTCAGTGGAATCTAGGAATTGTAGCCCTTTCTACAAAATTGAAACTAAAAACTTTTAGAGTTCGTGAATAAAACCCAAAAATTGCATGGATTTCATCCACAATGGGGCGTAAAGGTGTGCCAGAGACGTGGTTGAGAAAAGCCAGAGGAAGAGGAGCGGCCTTCAGCTTAAAAAAGGGGTGCTTACAGGTAAAGAAATTAAAATGGCGAGCAATTACAAAAAGAGAGGCGAGTCTGACTCTGTTTGATAAAGTTGGTCAATTTTTTATTTATGAAAAAAAAAGAAAAGAAATGAGTATTTGTTTATTTATTAAAATATAAAAACAAAAAACATGTTTGGGGACCAAAATAGTTTTTGTTTATGGAGTTTTTTTTTTGGGCTGTGGAAAGTGTTTTTAAAACAAATGAAAACACAATTTGTGTTTTTAGAATTTCCGTAAATTAGTGGAATTGATTATTTATTTTGTAAACACAAACATGTTTATGATGTCTGTTACAAAAAAATATTAGAAACAAAAATAAAAAACTGGAAATAACTTTTCCAATAGAGCCTCAATATTCCACGTGTACCCCTAGCAGTTGTTTGAGATAAGATTATTCGGGTATCCCATATCCAACCGTCAAAGCCCTAGCCCCAATTTTAGAAATTTGAAAGTACTTTTAACGTCGTTTTTTTAACCTTTTTTTTATTTTTTACCTCCAAAAATTACTTTTCACTTTCTTTTTTTAGTAATAAATAAATATGCAATAAAGTTTTTTTTTCTTACTATTTCTTAAAAAATACTTTCACTCCCGTTATTTTAACTATTTATGAAAATTACTTTAACTATTTTTTTTTTCAAATTTTACATCTCCCCGCTCTTCTTTTTTGTTTTAGAAATTCGACCACATACCACCAATTAACCCCACGACCAACCAATATGGAAATTTCGAATATCTTTGAAATTCAAACCCTAAATCATGTTGAGAAGAAAGAAAGTGTTTAGTCGAGAGAGCAAGAGAGGAGGTTGATCGGTGGAGAGGAGAGGGAGGGAGAATTTTCGCCGAGAGAGAGAGAGAGAGGTATATTTGAAAGTAGAAAATGGGGGGTTAAAGTTATTTTTGTAAATAATAAAAAAATGAGGTTAAAGTAATTTTTGATAAATAGTACTCTCTCCGTCCCTTTTTAAATGTCCTAGTTTGAAAAACACGCAGTTTTAGGAGTCAACTTTCACCTCTCGGATTTGAATGAGGGTTTGTCCGCTTCCACCGTTTCTCTCTCTTGGGTTTGAACGGTTCTTGGCCTAACGGCAAGTGTGGCATTTGCGGCTATCAGTGGAGCTCTGAGGGTGGGGGTTTCCGTTGATGGATGTTATGTTGTGGTGTTTCAATGGTGTTGTAGCATGTGGTGGTGGTGGTGGTTGTGCGATGGCCAGTGGTTGGCGGCGGCTAAGTAGTTGTTTGGGTTAGGGCGGCTGTTTTGCTGTTTAGGGTTGGGCTATATTTAATGAGCTTGTCCCATGTTATTTGGGTTTGTAGGCCTCTTGGGAGTTTGGGATGTGCCCCAATTTGTTTTAAACTGATTTATCTATGCTTTAAGGCCTTTTAGAGGTGTGGGTTGTGTCCCAATGGGAGCTCCTTGATTGGCTTCTTGCCAATTAAGGGATTAGGTCTTGGATTTTTGGGCATAGGATTACCCCCAGTTTTAAGAATTTTTGTTCTTAGATTTAGGAGTATGATGCCGTCAATCCTTATTCTTTTAATCTTTGTAACAATTTCAAAGATTATAAAATTTCTTTTTGCCGTTAAAAAAAAAAAAACTTTCGTCGCTAGTTTACACTTTTCTCTCCACTTTATACTTTTTATATCAACTTTCACCTCTACTTTTCAAAATTATCCTCCACTTTATACTTTTCTCATCAACTTTTATCTCAACTTTTCAAAATTATCCTCCACTTTACCAAATAACTTTTCAAAGTAGACACTTATTTTATGACAACCCAAAATGGAATAGTGGTCAATTAAATAGGCGCAGAGGGAGTAAGAAAAAAAGAACTTTATTTCATATTTATTAACTACTAAAAATAAAGAGTTAAAATTAATTTCTGGAAGTACGAAATATAAAATAAAATAAAATAAAAATGTTAAAAAAAGGAGGTTAAAAGTAATTTCGAATTTCTAAAATTGGAGTTAGGGTTTTGGCAGTTGGTTATGGGGTTGATTGATAGTGTGAGGTCAAAGTGCAAAATTTGAAAGTAACAAAAAAGGGGTGGTTCAAGTTATTTTTGTAAATAAAAAAAATTGAAATTAAAGTAATTTTTAATAAATAGTAAGAAAAAAAATATTTTATATTTATTTACTACTAAAAAAAGAAAACGTTAAAAATAATTTTTGAAAGTAAAAAGTTAAAAAAAAAAAAAGAGAGAGAGAGGGAAGGTTAACGCCTTCCGTTAGCTCCATCCGTTACCAATTGACAAGATTAGACGGCGGAGGCCTAATTGTTAACGAAATTGTAAATTTATGTGTCTTTTTATCATTAGTTAAAATTCATGTGTTCTTTTGCGAATTAGCTGAAAGTTCAAGAACTTTTTTGAAATTTTCTGGACTTTGGCTTGAAAGTTTACAAGACAAGCCCTTTCTACCACGTTTAATTTCACATACAGCAAAACAATACTATTTCAGACATCTCAAAAAATTCTACTATATTTTTCATTTTATTTTTTAAATCAATTATGAAAATCTTGTCTGCAAGAACTAATTGAAATCTTCACTAAACTTAAATTTACACAAATAGACAACACTGTTAAAAATATACAAACAAGCTGAAACAAAGGGTAAAATAGGGATGAAAACTTAGTCTAAATCATTTTAATGGGTTCTATTGCGAGGCAAAAGGGCTGCAAATTGCAGTCACACGAAACGTTGCCGTGTTGGTTCCATTTTTCACAATTATTGCTGTATCAATTCCCCAGCTATTATGCCTTGGCAAGTGGAAATGCATGAATCACATCCTTGGTAGTATAATTTTCGAAACCCACTAAATCCTTTTTTGATTGTTTGAAGTTTGTCTCAACTTACATCTGATATCTAAAAAATTCAAAAAAAAATTTGTTATGCTAGCCAGGTCTAAGTTTTTTGAGGACCAATAAAAAACTTTTTAACTAAGACCGTTTATAAACAAACAAATTCAACACATAATAGAATTTCTAAAAAAATAGATAAGTGTTCAAGTGGGCGATGAGATCGGAATCCTAGAATTAGTCATAGTGCACCTATGCCTTAATTCAAAAAAGAAGAAGAGAGAATTTATAACTTTAACTTCAAAAAGCTTTTCTTCAGAGGCAACTGTAACTAGTATAATCCAATCATTCTATAAGCTATCCATGCATTTGGAAAACCACATCGTTCTAATTTTATTGAAAACATTCCTACTAATTTTATTTATATCCATAATATAAGAGTATAATTTTTGAAAACCCTCAAAACTAGATAAAATTGGGAGCCTAATGCAAACCAATGCTAGCCCTGGTTAAGAGTACCTAAAAAATATAGGGAAAATGACGGCCCAAGACGTGTTTTGATAATTAATACTCTCTCCGTCCCTTTATTAGGGTCTTGTATTCTATCTTGGGTTGTCCCTTAATAAGTGTCCATTTTGTAAAGTTAGCGGGTAAAAATTGATAAATTTTTCATTTTGCCCCTAAAAGTATATTCTATTTTGAAAAGTTAGTGAGTAAAAATGTAATGATAATATTTTAATAGAGAGTAATGAGGGAAAGTGGAGGTAAAAGTTGATGTGAAAGGTATTATGATGTCTTTTTAATAAGTTGAAATTACGAAACAGGACTCTTAAAAAGAGACGGAGGGAGTATCTTTTAAGGACATACTAAGAACATTTGTTAATGAACAAAATATCCTTAGCGGGTATTAATTATTAAAATACGTCATTGGCCATCATTTTGCCAAAAATATACTACTATCTCAATGTATTAGTTTTCAAACTAAAATTGAGCAAATTATAACTCGATTTAAAAAACTTATAACATGTAGAATGTTCAAATTGCTCGAAATCAGCTTTTGTTATACTTTATTAAACTTAATTGAGATCTAAGACAATTTTTTTTTTGAATTGTAGAGATAAAATGAGGCTAAAAAAATCAGAAGTAGGTTGAGAAAAACTTCAAAGAATCAAAAAAAGATTAGTGGGTTTCGTATTTTATAGCAGGCATGTGATTCATGCATTGCCACTTGCCAGCTGGGGAATAGATATAGTAGTAATTGTGAAGAATGGAACCAACACGACAATGTTTTATGGAATTTAATTTTGTTCACCTTTAAAGTAAATATTACCCTTCTTTCTATTGGTTAAAATGGTGTAAATCCCACCACAAAGTGATGTCATGTTTATGAAGAAGTGTACTGTAGAAGTGATACTTACACCATTTCATCTAATAAGAGGGAGGGTAACATTCACCCTCTTATAAGGAGAATGAACAAAATTGCACTCACGTTTTATGGGACTTCAATTTGCAGCCCCTTCGCCTCGCTACAGGGACCCCAAACCCCCTGTTAACATGGTCATAAATCTGCTAGAGCGTTGGCGGTTGGTCCAACCAACAGAGTTGAATTTATGTTCCTTTAACAAAGTTGGGTCTAATCACTAGTAACCGAATGTCTATCTCAGGGGAATTCTGAGTTTGTACAGGAACTTGGGAGTTCAGATTTTGCAGGACTCCATTGACAATCGCACCAAATTTAACAAAGTTTTGTCCAAAAAAATGCAGGCAGGCTACAACAGTTCCAGTGAAATGGTAATCAACTGGTAACTGAACCAATATGTTCATGGATCGGTAGCCAGACGTATGTCGTGAATTTTTTTGAATGTATCATCGTAAATCAATAACATCAAACCTCACTTTGGGATCCATGTAAACATCTGTACATTGTTTGTAAATTGGGTCACCGTCTGGAGGCGGGTCATGTGGATGAAATCCACGACGTGGACATTGTCTTATGACTGACATGCCACCAGGAGTAGTTAACCGAAAAATACCATGGTTTCTGTGCGTGCAGAAAAATAGAACCACGAATTACATAAAGCACTGAAGCAAGGATTAGAATAACCAAATCGAGAATAGTCCTTACCTTGAACTATCTTTTGGTGCCATAACAATAGCGATAGCTTCTGGCAACATAATCTGGAGAAGGATTATGTAATCATTAAAAGCGAATAAGAAGCATACACAAATGCCTTGCCTCTATTCCAAAACCCATAATTTGCTAGCAAAAGCATGTCATCCCGACAGAGGAGACATACTGCCAAACACGACTGGTGGATGTGTCATCTGATTTTCTTCAATGATGTTCACTACAAACTCCCACAGTACAAAACAAACCTAAGAAAATTCCCTATTGTTGCCCACGCTTTTGGCAGAAGTTAATAGCCTAAGTAACCAGATGAAGCACAAGCTCTCTTTAGAAAACTAGCAGTTTAACCGCGCAATACACATGGAACAAAGATGACAATTCACAGGGGAGTTATAGTACCTCAATTACAGATTGAATACGAGTTTAGTAAAACAAAATCATACTTTGCCTAAAAACTGTAGAAAATAGAGCTCTTAAACAATTATTCAATCTAAAACACAATCTACTGTGGCATTTATCCAATCTAGGACCAAAAGAAAATCCTAACTCGATCACTATTTGATCGAAACTAAAATCGCTATATAAGATCCAATATCAGTTCATATAGAGGAAAAAACTATTTCCAACGGGAGTAAGGTGATGGTGAAAAATGTTCATATTACAAAAATGAAATTGAATGACTTGTAAGGCTACTGCAAAAATTCAAAATCCAAAACGTGAGTTTCATGATAAATAAATAATTAATTTGAGCAAAAGTTTAATGGAGGAATAGGAAGGATGGCGGTAGATTAATTGGTAAACAATTCTTTTCTAGTACGGACTATGCGGAATATCAATGCTTCATTTGGATAGAAACTTAAATGTGATATAAGTATGTAGGTAAGAAGGATACAAACCAACACACAAGGATACGCGGAGATCTTAGTTTTTCAAAAAAGTAAAACATGGAACCATTGGGGACGCACTAGATTTAAAAGTAAATATGTTATATGCTAAGTAAGTTGGTAGAAGAGAAAACGTTTGCCTTATTTGGATGGTGTTTTGAAAAAACTTTAGTTTGGTTTTTGGGTAATGAGTGGAGAGAGAAATTAGAGTAATAATTGGAGATAGAGGTAATGAGTGGAGAAAGAGAGAGATGAGAGAAATGAGAATAATGATTGGAGAGAGGAGAGAGAAATGAGAGTAATGATTGAAAGTAGTAGGGGTGAGCAAAAAATCCGCCAAACCGCAAATTCAGTCCAAACCAATCCAAACCAAAAGATTCGGTTCGGGTTTTTAGTAGTATGGTTTGGTCATGGTTTAAAAAAATTAGAAACTGCGTTATATGGTTTGGTTTGTAGATTTGAGTTCACAATTATGGTTTCAAACCGATCCGAACCGTAAATACATATATATATATATTTGTAATTTAATTATGATTCACCAAATAAATATGGGAGCTTTAGTCAACTACTTTTCCAATATTGATACTATTAAATTCACCGCAATATTTAGTTTTCCTTCTCTGCCAAGATAATTTAGATTAAACTTCTATATATCACAACTCATTCCTAATTTCCTATAATTATTAATTTATCATACACAAAAAGCATATGGGATCACCAGATCAGTCAACTTACGCCGCTGCTCAATTCCTAAATTTCTCTAAATTCTATTCCAATAATTTCTTCACTACCAAAACTTGAGGGCAATTGTGGTATTCCACTCTTAATTAGTTGGTTGATGTTAGTATGTTTTGATAATTTGAATGAAATTGACTTTAATATAAGCTTTCTTTTAATTGATCTTCGTAACTTTAAGTACTTTAAATTTTTTTTGAAAATGATAGCTTAATTCAAAACAGACTGTGGTTTAAAATCGAAACCGAACTGTACTTTAATGGTTTGGATTGGTTTGGTTCTCTAAATTCATAATCCGTAAGTATTGGTTTAGTTCTTGGTTTACTATAAAACCGATCCAATCCGGACCATGCTCACCCCTAGAAAGTAGGGGTAATGATTGTTTTTTGAGTTGGATTTTTTTTTCAAAATGCCATCCAAACAAAACAGTTATTTCTACCAAATCACGGATTAGAATCACTTATTAAAATTATGAAGACAGCTTTTTATGATTGCATCGGCAATGATTGTCACTAAAAATGTATTCAAGAACTGAGGTTTTGCTCTCCAAACTTTAAAGAATGGCATTCTAAACTCCCCATGGTGTCCTGACATAATCCCACAAAAACAACATCACAATATAATCAGAAACATATTTGGGCATGTTTGACACATGTTTGAAGTGTGTCCAAAGGTGTTGGACACACCCAAACATGTGAGGCTGGTCGACATGTGTTTCTTAGATATGTAGTAGAGGGTGCCCAGTGCCAACTTTGTACTCCCTTCGTCCACTTTTGTTTGTCCCTATTCGGAGAACGTGCATACTTTTGGACAAAATAAAAAATATTTCCATCGATATGTTTATGAATATTTCCATGTTGTTTAAATGACTTAATTAAGCTCTTTTGACTGGAGTAAAAACTTTTAAAAACTGTTGGAGTTTATACTATATAGGTTAATTATCACCTCGAAAACTAGTATAAATATTATTTTGGTCCGCGAAAATACGCGTTCTTCCAAGAGGGACAAACAAAAAGCAGCGTGAGGGAGTAATAGCATAGCAAGCTCCAAATACATGCCGCGTAAGAGAAAAGGCAAAATTGCGTAAGAGCAATACTCTTTTACGATATAGTAGATGTTCCTTCGCACCAAAGAAATAGCTTTAGAGGAGGGCTATAAAATGCAAAACAAGAGGAAGGAGAAAAACAAAGGAAGAGTCACACACCTGATATGAGTAATGAGTGTGAACATCTATTGATGACATGAAACATGACTGTGTAGGATGCGTCTGCAATGTGAAACCCAATAAATGATCAACAATTTAGCTTCATAGATCATAGGGAAATAACCGCAACGGATCATAACAGCCAGTGAACTAAACGCAAGTATGCAACAGAAGATCCAATAGCAAAGAACTATAGCTAACACACATTACAGAGTCAATCCACGCAAATTATCCTTCATCAGAGCAACCATCACTCAGAGAAGGGGTTTGTTTCTCTAAATAAGTACCAGTAGATATGTTCACAGAGAGAGAGAACGCAGATGCAACTACAATTCACTTCATCAATTAACTGAAGCCCAAAGATGCGAATATGTTCTACATACAGGCCTTTGCAAGTTATTTCGAATTAACTTCCTCAGTTGTGCCAGTAACGTTCATAACGTAAAAGAACCTCAATACGAGGTTGGCTAATAGCAAATGTTTTCTGTAACATAGCCAAGCAGGAGGTAAAGTCTATGCAGCAGATTCTTTGGTAACCAGATTTGATTGATGAAGAGAACCTACATTTTCTTGGCAGTCATCTTCTTATTCTGAAGAGATGCAACATGCTTAGAGACATCATTCAAGCATAAAACACCCGTCTCACTAAATTATGAAGTACTTGAGGAAGCCAAAACATTACTGGAAACAAAGGAAACCTATAGGTTTTCGGAAGGTTCAACAAAGACTCATCGGTAAGAATCTAACAGCATTTCAGTGGAAGGACATGGGACTCTTCTCTACAATAAATGTTACTAAAATAAGCCATGCTAACTGTGGCACTTCTTACATCCATGTATGAAGAAGTTGACATCGTAGACAGAATGTTTCTCCGTTGGGAAAATGACTGCTCTTGTCAAGTCCACCAACAACTCCAGAACAGTGTTTCGAAAGAGAAGGTCGAATTCAGGGATCAAACAAATGCATGGCAACGACACGCTGTACTGGGAAAATTGTCTTGAAGTTTCAAAGATGAGAAAAATCTTGGAGTTTGGGCAGCAGAAATAAAAGATCCATTTAAGGGAAACCAATGGTCTGAACTTTGAAGGGAAAACAAGGGTTATGCGGTTTGGCCACATTCTGGAGACTACTAGAGAGTACCAGACATATAGGAGGTACTTAAATAGACTTATCTAGTTATCTCCATTCCTTTCATTCTTTAAACATGATAGCTTGTATTCAATCAAGGTTAGACAACACACCTAAATGGGTGTCATTGCTGTGTTTGACACATCAGACAAGGATAGGCGTCGGATATGGCTGCACATGTGGCAGATAAACCACATCGCGTGTCCTAATATTTTCGTACTGCTTTCATCCAGACACGATTGCAAATGCTTGTCCACTACCCAGAGACACTGTAAGACACAACTAGGGTGTTTTCCAAATTTTGGAAAGACATTTCGGCGGCCAAATCATACCAAATACAAAATAGCACGGTCGAAGACTCGAGACTGAAAAACAGTACAAAACACCACCCCAATCAATCGAATGCCTGTGTACCCTCAAACATCAAGTGACTAATTTGTGCCCCAAGACCCCAGGCAAACAACCTCCATGGTAACCGACCGACCTTCCAATTGTGGCTGGCTGTACACTCGCTCTCTTCTCCTTCTCTCTCTCTTAAAAAACTGGTTGTTTAAGCAACGAAAAACAACTCTCTCCCAGAGTGCTGGGAAAGTAAGAAAGCTTGGAGCAAATTTGAAAAATAAACTGAAGACAAAACGAAAAAAAGAAGAAGCCAATTCTAGGTGCTTTGGCTTATATGCTCTTCAGTGGATTTTCTTTTTCATGTGGCTTGTTTTTCCAACTTTTCCAATATGTCTACTCGCTTCGAACCAGAATAACGAATTTTTAAGCAAAAGATAAAGGGGAAAAAAAAAAACTCATTCCAGACTAGTGACAACCCAAGACTGCATATAGATTGCAGGTTCGTAATTCTAAATGATAGCATGTGAGAAAGTTAACTACACAAACTTGGAACAGGTTCTGGGGTACAGACCATAAAAAAGTACACAAATGGGAGACATGTCAAAAATGTGCCAGATCCGGAGGTAGGAAATGGGAAAAAAACAAGATATCAATTAATGCCACTAGATAAAAGTCTTCATAACTTTGCTGGCATATACAAATGGGAGAAAGTTAACTACTGGCAGCAGCAAACCAATACTACAGAGACTACAACAATAAGTTTAAGCATAATGAGTTGCCCTATAGGTGAATCAAATGATCTTGGAGACAAGAAGCTGCTTTTACACCACTTGGCAGCCCTACGAAAAATAATAGTAGATAAAGTTGCAGAAATTTAGGACCTTAACATTAACTAGCTCTAGATTTCCAGATAAGGCAATAACCCGCAAGTTCATCAAAGAACAGTTCTTTAGGAATTAAATGAATCAACTCAAAAGGGAATTAACAATGGCCGATTTGTCTAGACCAGCAAACCCCTTATGAATCACCAATCACTGACAATATAAGACTGTTATCACCGCAAAAAAAAAAAACTCACATGAATCCACCCAAGGGGAAACAGAGATTGCTTATCCTGCACTTCAAATATTTCCTCTTCATTTGTCGTCTGACACTGATCAAAAAGTAGATATTTGTATAACAGTTCCAAAATAAGCAAAAACATTTATAAGAAGAAGCCATGTGCGTGTTAGATGCGTCACGTTGTTGGCATGCGCTCAAATGTGTTCGCTAATTTTTCATTTTTCTTCTTAAAAACTACAAGTCTTAGCACTTTGGGGACAGTCGTATAACTGATTTAACACTCCGCAACTTGAAATAAATCAACTAAGCATTCGGTGATTACAAAACAATGCAGATTTTTTTACCTATAATCCCACCTTGTATAGACTATTTGATTTTAGAAATTCTAAGGACCAAAACTACAAATGTGTTCATGAATTAGGATTTCTAACTAGAACTTGGGATGTTTCTGAGCACACTTCTTTTCCAATATCTTACTATTTCGCCAGATAAAGTACTGTACTTGTACGGTAACAGTATCTATGTGAATTAAAAAGGTATTGGCGGGAATTAAAAAGGAAATGCAGTATAAAATGTACAACGACCAACTACTGTATAACCCGAGCCCAAGGTTAACCTTTTGAGCCATGTGGTTAGGCTAGGTTATGCTGTGTTTGGATGAGTTTTGGAGAATTTTTTGGGGTTATGAGTGGAGAGAGAAATAGAGTAATGATTGGAAGCAGGGGTAATGAGTGGAGAGAAATAGAGAAAGAAATGAGAATAATGATTGGGGAGAGGGGTAATGAGTGGAGAGTAATGATTGGAAGTAGGGGTAATGAGTATTTTTTGAGTTGGAATTTTTTTCCCAAAAACCAGACCAAACAAGGCATTAACCTTTTGAGCCACGTGGTTAGACAAAGGGTAAGCAGGTCAGCTGACGCGGATCGTTATAATATACATCCTATATTTGCATCTTAGCTGTGTTCTTTCCAAATTGCCATTTCAGTGTGGGTGTATCTCATCATATCCATGCCCATGTCTAATTCATGCTTTGTGCCTCAACTGTAATTCAGACTCTCAGAGTACAGAACAGAATAATGCCTTACCGAATCTGATGTTGATTCTTGCTTTGGAATAATGAGCGCCGTTACATAAAACTTCCTGTTTTTCTGCAGATAATGAAAATAGAAACAAACATCGGTTGGGATCAAGTAGAGTAATGACAGGTTTAAAAGCCTTACAAGTGAACCAGCGAGAACACCACAAGTTTCTAAATTCTTGTCTGTATTTGACTTCGCTAGCTTCATAAAGCTATCCATCAATGTTGTTGACTGCAAAGAGACGAGAGGTAGGGTAAGGAAAAGAACTCCAGCCACTATTATATTGAACTAGGTAATGTTCCATAAAAATAAAAATTCAAAAGTTTTTCTGGTGATGAATTATGCAAAACAGCAATCTGTTTATTTTAAAATTTATGATGGATCCTTATGCCCTTCGACGGTTACCCCAGAACTGGTGAATGCTCTATAAAAATAAGGGAAAATGACGGAGGACGTGTTTTGATAATTTATACCCACCAAGGACCAACTAAGAACATTTGTTAATACTGAAAATGTCATTGGCGGGTATTAATTATCAAAACACGTCCTTGGCCGTCGCTTTCCCTAAAAATAAACCTTGTTAAGTCTTTAGTGATGACTTGGCAAAACAGCAATCTCTTTGACATAAATTTTCATAGCAGATTAAAGGCTAAATTAGACAATTACATTTCAAATCGAAAATCACCTTACAGGTTGCATTAGTTTATTAGTCAAGTACCTCCTACTCAATAGCATTCTAATTAGATGCCAAGGGTAAATTACTGCTATTCGGACCGCACTGAATTTACTCATTAAATGATTCACGATTGTTTTCATTTGAGTCAGACGTAAACCACTTAAATGCTGAACCAATTACCGAGAAAGTTTAACAGTCCCTTTTGCTGAAACACATGGAATAACATTCAGAATGTGTTTCACCAAAAGGAGCTCAGACAACAAGTCAAGCACAACGAGAACATGAATAGAAACACACACACACACACACACACACACACACACAGAGAGAGATTCTCACAATGTGCAATTGCAGTGGAGATTCTGAAGAAACTAAACCACCAGACAAGGAATATTCCATTCCATGATCTGCCTCAGTTACTGGGTCCAAAGGAGGAATCAAATCTTGTACATCTGCTAAAACAGGAGGGGGAGAAGGCTGTCTGATAATAGCTGTTTGCAGAGGAGTTTCTACCGTTTCAAAGGAAATCAAGGAGGCAGGTTCCTCATCACGATTCATCTTCTTATCATCATTTAAAGGAGGAATCGCTTCGATATGTAATTTTTTGTTTTCTGAGTTGCTAGAGGCTTTTTCACTCAACACTCCATTTCCTGGAGCTTGGCGCAGGCTGTTTTCCCTTGATTTAGTAGTAAATTTATTCACTCATCAGAGCCAGGTCAGAAATTCAGGGAAAAAATGAAAACAAAACCAAAATACCATAGAGAAATGACTTGCTGCAAACTCAAATTACTGCCTGCAGCTTGAGCAGAGAAACAACATGGTTGAGTATGATTGCACCAACACTATGATCTGCTTCTTTACAAAGTTTCATCTTTCCAAACTCAAGAATGTAATGGCTATAAATGGTCTAGTTTTTGGTGCATAACTTTGGGTAATTTGGATCACTAGGTTTGAGGGCACAAATATCGTTGTTGACATCACATTCCAAAAGCAAGATGGATGCACTCATCGTCAATTATCTAGTATCTGACTGTACAAGAGTCTATTGAAATGGGCTAATCTAGTTTCCAATCCAACCTATTGTAAAGGCAAACAAACTGCAGATTTCTGTTGAATATGACTTCTGATACTCAAAAAATAAGAGTTTTTTATGAATCCTCATAGCAGTTACTTAATGAATCCTCGTACCATTTCTTTGCTTTTGATTGGAAGAAAATTGGATGTAGATTAATTCACCTCGATTAGAACTTCACAGAAAGATCACAAAGGAGAGTCGCTTACTTGTCAACCTCTTCTCTTGTACTACTCTTCAAATAATAACATGGTACTCATTTACACAAGAATCCATGGTATCGAAACATGGTTAAACAATGTTTAACGTTTAACCTACTATGCAAATATATATATATATATGTGTGTGTGTGTGTGTGTGTGTATCGGGTCGGTTCCGGGGACCCTTAAAAAAAACCCCAAGTTCCCGATCGAATTTTGATGATCCGAGCAGCTCAATGTGTTCAGAACGTGATTTTAAGTTTACACGCGAGAAATCAGAAAAAAATGACCTGGAAGGGCTTCATCCGAACAGTTTTTTATTCAACTTTATTGAACGGTTCAATAAAAAACTGCTCAAATCAAGCCCTTCCCGGTTATTTTTTTTGCCAATTTCTCGTAGGCACCCTTAAAATCACGTTCTGAACACATTGAGCAGCTCGTTTCATCAAAATTTGATCATGAACTATGAGATTAAGATTTGGGGGGTTTTTTTAGAGGTTTTTTTAAGGGTCTCCGTGTGTGTATATATGTGTGTATATATATATGTATATATATGTATGTATCTATATATGTATGTATGTATATATATATGTATGTATATATATACATATATATATATATATATATATGCATGTGGAGTATACTGTATACACATATAAAAGGATGTAATCGTCAATGCTTTTCCATCTTCTACCATCATTTACCATTACACCAATTCTCTTAGTCCAGAAAAGCTGAATGTAGTTCTACAATAAATCTAACCTTGGGATTTCAACCGGAGTAAGGTCTATATTGCTTGGATATTGGACCTACATTCAAAAATAAAATAGTCAGTCTTCTCCCTGAAATAACAAATCAAAACAAAGTCAGTCTGTCTGAAGTACATCATACCCTTTTATCATTACTAGGAGGTTGCCACTGCCCATAGAGCCCACTTGGACCCAAAATAGAATGTCTCGAACGAGTTTCTTCCTTTGGACAAGGGATGGTTAGTGATCTACAGCATGCAAACAAGCAGGAGGGGTAAGCAATAAGAAGATTCCTCTCTTCTTCCTTTCTCTTTTTGTTCATTTATTATTTTCTTTTTCTTTCATAATCCTACTTTTATTTTAATATTATTTTATTTTTTTAAGAGGAGGACGATTGATAATTAAACGAACTCACATCATTTCATTATTAAAACCAGTTTGATTACCCATTCGCGTGCACTAATCCTTGGCCTATAATATTATAGTCCAGAAAACAAGGTAGGAAACATAGGTGAATGCACATGTTTTCATCAGAGTGCATTTACAGTTGACACTTAGATTGTACTCTTTGAGTTTACACCATAAACAAATGTCGATAGGCTAAAGCAATACATTTAAGCAAAAGGACCATAGTCCAATGGAACTTGAAAAGGAGCGAGCATTTTAGTTGAAAATGTCACGCCTAGATAGTTCATTTAGATGGTTTGGCATAACCTCAAAAGTGACTTTTTGTCTATTTCACCAAAAGTTAAGAACAATATACCACAGAGCACAGACTAGTATAGTACAATGGCAAAAACTATGTATCTAGTACTGTACCCAGAAATAGTTAAAATCAGATCAACCAAAAAACCTGTACATGTTAACCAAATCCAAATGATATTGCAAAATAACAAAAATATGTTTTCTGAACTATTGGCTCAGTGGCACCGAGGACATGGTAACATGGGCCATGGCTGAATCTCAATATTATCTTCACAAACTGTTAGGATACCAATCTTTGGTTAAATGTGATCCAAAAAAAAAACCTTCGGTTCAACAAATTATGGTGTTTCAGAAACCAAGTAAAGAAACGATTACTAGGAGTCCCCTAGAGAAGACGTCGGACTATAAGATTCTAAAATGGGGTCTACCTAATGGAACAGAAGGAGAAAAGGTGAAAGATCGATCTTAGCTTCACAGAAAGAAAGGACGCAACTGTCGGACTAATTGTGGTAGTAGATAGATAAGGTAATAGACTACTGAGAAACGGGGTAGAAACAAGCCATTTCCTCCTGTACCTATTAGAACAAAGCAACAGGAGTGCACACACTTTAGTCTAGCTATTTAACCAGATTGCCAGCAGAGAGGAACTCTTTTGGAGGATGTCCAAGCACTTACAATCTGCGAAATTGCTCTTCTACAGGCTTGGCATGCACAGATGGCTGAGTCCTTGAACCTTGATACGAATATCCTTGAGCAGCAGGACACTGTGTCTGTCAGATAGAAATAGCTTATCCAATTACGAACTTTATATTGGTGTAATGCCAATTATACGAGGAGCAGCAGCTAAACAGACAACACTTTAGATTAAATAACATGCAATGCTTGAGACTGGAATACCACCTGGTCACATACGGTAAAAGCTAGAACTTCTGAGACCAATTAAAGAACTGGAGACTAACAAGTTGAAAAGATGGTAACTACCAGCTGATATGTGCATTTGTACCTTGGTTATAACGAAACTTGTCAGGCTTTGCTTTTTGATAGGAGGCCACTCCAATGAGGAATCAAACCGACTGTTTTGAGGAACGTGACCCCAACCATTTGCTTGATCCATGTGTCTTCTGTTTAACTCGGCAATCTTCTTTTGCACTTTTGGCTTCAACATCTCCATTTCACTCACGGCACACAATAGTTTCTATAATTAAGAATTTGAGAACCAAATTTCACCTGTTAGGCTAGCAATCAGGAAACGTATTCTAGATTTCCAAAAGCATAAATGTGATCATAATACCTTCTTTAAAGTCAATTTATTGCTTTGTGGAGATGCTCTATACTCTCGATGGCACGGTATTGTATCAGAGACCAGACTGAAGAAGGATAAATCAGTTACCTGACACAGCGCTAGATATCTAGAATGTTCAAAACCAAAATTCCCCTCTCGGAAAAAATATATATTCAAAAGCCCGTCTGGTTTTCTCGTCTAGTTATTGAACGTAATTACAAATAGAAGTCAAAGAGGGAATAAGTTAATGTACTCTTGTTCATATCTCACCTTGAAAACCGGAGAAGCATGACATAGAGATCTATAATGTTGTCCTCTTCTCGAAAGATGTCAGCCTACCATGTCATAATCATATTGGGATCAAATACAGCACGTTTAAAAAGAACATTTGACAGCCACGCATGCGCGCGAGCGCGCGCGCGCACACACACACACACACACACACACATAGAGAGAGAGAGAGAGAGAGAGAGATCTTAAATAATCTGTTACAAGGAAATAGGTCAATTCAAGACCATAAACAGAGTTAAGGGATGAACTGAACCCTACAAGAATACACCACAATCTCAAGCCAGAGCATAAAAGCGCCTACAAAATCATTGAATAGCCTATGCAACTCATCTACTCCTAAAATATTTGATAAATGCCTTGGGTGTCCAAATAAAAGAAATTCATGCGACCATGACAGCAATTATCATACGACAATATCCTGCCAGTATTCACAATGTAATTTTAGTTTAAGCACATTTACGCAGACAAATTAACAAAACAGAGTTAAGTGTAAGAGAAGCAACTCTGGCATCATATTTTAATTTTTTTTAATGGGTGAATCACATTTCATTCCGATGCGAAATGATATTGCACTATATTTTCAATTTTTGTTGTGGTATAGCCGTGTAGGGATGTTGCACTGCATAAGATGTATCAAGGACAATATAATCATTTGACAATGCCAAAAATCCATTGTCCGTAGCAACAAATAAATAATGACACTTATCTTCACAACTTTCACTACGTTTTTCCTATCTGACTGTTTAATTAAAACTATTCAAGAAATTTGATCAGATTGATTCACCAGTATATTAATCCAATTTCAGAAATCTTTCCTCTGCTATCTAGTGGATGCTCCAGCTTCCAACTGTAGCTCTCTAAATCAAGGACCGATATAAGTGTGTTCAGTTTGCGTGCATGCAGTAGCAGCCTAATTGGCAGAATAGACCTAATAGACAGATCAGTAACTGGATAGCTTCACACAGAGATTGTCAGCCGTCTCTCTAAATCAAGGACCTATGTAAGTGTGTTCAGTTTGCGTGCATGCAGTAGTAGCCTAATTGGCAGAATAGACCTAATAGAAAGATCAGTAACTGGATAGCTTCACACAGTGAAATAAGTTATGACAGTTCGCACAGGAACTTGTTTCAATAAGTTTTTCTTTCTTGGTATCTCCCTTTTCTGAAAAGAGGTAGATTTATTCACTTCACAACCGCCCTAGAATAAGCCCCCGACAAATGATCTGATGCAGAACCCACAAGTATCCATCAGGTCAGCTCGGTTTGTATCTATTGCAAAACATAAAAAAACAACCCAGATAGATTGTACAATTATCTCATTAATGACTTTTTTATGGCAAAGAGCTTGTTATTGCCATCTTTATGGCTCTTGTTATACCCTCATTTAGTTCCACAATATTGATTTCCTTCAATTTCTTGGACTGTTCTTTCTTAATAAGAAATAAGATTAGTAAGTGGTGCTGACTAAGTAGTGAAAGTATTTGAAAATATATCTCTTGTAAAGTATTCAAGTGAAATTATACAACTAAGTAGACAGGGATATCATGTTTATCCAGAAAAGTGGGAGCTATCCCCCGCATGGTTTGGAGTTTGGACCTCCCAACTGCATCCTAAGACATGTGGAGAAAGAAACAAGAGGAGAAAATCATTAGGGAAAAAAGTCCAGCTCCTCAAACTTTTCTCTAAACCCATGTTTCTAAGATGCAAACAGTTCCAAAAAGTCGCTAGGCGCTAGTCGGGCAAAAGAGGAGAGCCTAGAGGCCGACTAGCTCCCTAGCCAGCCGACTTGTCGGCGCCTAGGCTGATTTTTATCGAGGCGTTGAACCCCCGCCTACCACCTAGGCACCGACTAATCGGCCGCCAAGACAGATTTTTAGAACAGAGTGCATACATATCCCTAGCCGATATCAAAACATGTCGAATATGGACATGAAGTGACACATGTTAGACACATGCTCTGACCTGCCCACTTTTTTGTTGTCGTCGGACATGTGCCTCGCTCTGATGGAGGCTGTGATTGCCTCAAGAAAAAGTAAATTCAAGGATGCAGCAATGATAAGCCCTAAATAGTGTAAATAATGGGGCTTATCTCCCTTAGTTTTGTTACACTTGCATGCGTTTAATACTCATTTCTATTTGATATTGTGCGCAAGTTGTGTTTTTGTTGGACATTAGGTAATGGGAGCGAAAAGGTGTTTCGAAGGCTCCCAATAATCCCTGGAGGAATCCAGAAGTACTTGAGTATGTTAGAAGCCACAAGAAGTTCATCCCGAGTCCAGAACGAAGTATCCAAAGCATTGGAGGAAGACTCAGAGTGCCTGCAGAATCCAGCAAGCAGAGGTATCTATACCCCAAGACATGGGTATCAATACCCCAACACTTGGGTATCAATACCCAAGCCACTTCGTGAACATTTCAGTGGCAATTTTGTAATTAACTTATTAAGGGGGTATATATTAAGAGCCGAACTTGAACTCGAGTTTTAGACTCGTTTAATAAATAAGCGGAACTCAACACTCTAAAGCTTTGTTTGTCTTGGCTCGTTTAGTAAATGAATTGGGCTCAGCTTGGTTCATTGCAAACCTACCAAGCTATATACCATCCTTTGTCCGTTTTTAGGGATCTTTTTTTTACACTCTCTCCCTCTACCTCCATTAAAGCTCCTAGCTCTCTTCTCTCTCCTCATTCATTTTTTGAGGAGGGATTTTAGGTATGATCTATTTAGTTCAAAGCTACTTCCCTACATTAAAGTTGTAAGGAATTCTCTCCTCTTCGAGCATCTTGTGTTTATTTCGAATATTATCAATGTTTAGTTTTTACCTTGTCTTCTACCTAGCTCTTTTCATGTCTTTCTTTGATATGTGTGAGTAGTTTAGTAAGACTAGGTTGTGGGATGGTTAACACCCCGTAGCTATGGGTATTTCTTGTCTTCTCTCATAAATGTTCATTTTCTAGTTTAAGCATGTGTTTGGGTCTGTCTTTATGTATAAAAACTTAGAGGTGTTAACCTCTATGATCATATGTAGGCAAGGGTTTGACTACTTACCACATATGATGCTCGGAGCGATGTCCCTCCAAGTGTTCGTTAAAATGTCTCAAAACCCTAGACATGCTTAACTCCCTTTCTAAGAAGTAAAATGATTTTCCTCGTTAAATCTTCTAGGTGAGAGCATTGACTATGCATCTCAGCCAAGTTTTATTGAGAAGAACAAGTTTGCCTTGTGTTATGGGTGTTGATTATCCCTAATCCTAGCCTTTAGTTTAAAGCTCCCGTTAAAAAGTCGTAGTTAGGTTAAGTAGCCATTCAACCAAAGTAATCTCATAGTTCACTCAAGAGAGAATTCCACCACTCAAATCAAACCCAAAAGTTGGCCGTCTTAATGCCAAACCACCTACATAAAGCAAACCTCCGGTCAAGCTATAATCGAGCTCCCTGTGGATTCAACCCCAGGCTTCCGGGTATTGTGCTACATCGACCTAGCCCTACGCTTGGGGCACCCACTTCTACGACACACACTTAGGTCGCAAGCAGGCAATATATCGAAATTCGGACGTTCTCAAAAAAAGGCATGAATACTAAACAAATAGTCGTAGTAGTATTCAATAAGAGTGTTGCTGGTTAGTTTTCGAGATAGGGGTATTTTAGTAATTTTAGTTTTCAGTACATGGGGCCGTAGGGGTCGCCCATGGTTTGTTTATGGTCAAGTTGTTAATTTGGACTATAATAATGAATCTTTTTAGTAATGTATAGGTTCTGGAAGTCTAAGGAATTAGTAGCTTCCCTTTTCTTAAAAGTCAAAAGTTTTAGCTTCCCTTTTCTCCAATCTACACAAAGGATGTTATGCCACAATAATAATGGAGATCAGTAATATGAAAAATTCAGAGCTTTGAAGCCTCTTTGAAGATTGTGTGATGCAATCAAACCCTAGGGGTAAAGTCCAAGGCTCCTAGGAGTGATTCCTAGACTTATCTTCTTCAAGTCTTATCTTGTTCTAATTTAATGATTACCATCAGCCTTTGTTACTGTTCACAGAGTAGTATTCACAGCGCCTTTGTTACTGTTCACGGAGTAGTATTCACAGCACTAAATAACATCAAATAGTACTGAAACATTGCCAAATCAAAGCTTCAAACCCCTAGTAACAATAGTGCAACATCAATTTTGTATCAAAGCAGAGCTAAGTTTCGCCACTACGTTTTCACAGAGCTGAGATGCTATGGGCCACAATATGCCATTCCCCATAAGATTGAAGTTTTGGATTTTGATGAAGCTACGATCCAAGGATGTTTTTAATTGGCTTGCTTCAATTGAAGAGTTTTTTGACAGGTACAAATGGTGGATGATTTGAAGATTAAGACTTGCGAAGATGAAACTTATTGGATTGGCAAAAGATGGTGGTATAGTGTTGAAGCAGATTTAAGAAGACTCGAATCACCACCAATAATAACATGGGAGGAGATGAAAGGCAAGCTTCAAGAGAAGTATATTTCTTTACATCAACATGGAAAGTCATGTGATCAATTTGTCAAATGTGGGCATGGTAGCACGTTTTTTGAACAGTATATGCTGAGACCATTTGACACTGGAAGTCGAATTGCGAAAGACCATCGTCCAATATGCGGTCGAGTTAAATCTGATTTAAGGCCTATTACTATTGTAGAATCACCACTGCAGCGTGCTATACAAGTAGCATCAAACCCAAAAACACTATACTTGAGGCCAAGTGGTTAAGGCTTAAGGATGTACATCAACAGTTGGGTGCAGGTCAATAACATAGGTATTACAACCAAGGTCTCCATGGTGGGGCCCACCTCTAGGATCTAGTACGAGCCTATGATGTGTTGTACAAAGCTAAGAGCCATACTATGGCCACCAAGGGATTGCTGAACTAATGCAACGAGAATATTGCATCATAGGGTCAGGTGATTGTCATAACCCCATGTAGCCCACATTGGTCATGAACCCAAGGATGGTTCAATTTTACAAGTGAACTCCCCAAGACTACAAATGACATCTTAGTGGTTTAGGACGAAAGATGCACATGGGCAGCCAAGAGCACTTCGTTAAGTGCTCCCTCGGCTCTCTTTCTTAGGAAGTGTTATTTTCTTTACATTTCTAAACCAGAAGCAATTCCAGCAACGGCAACCCTGGGTCACGTGACTGCGCCTTAAGTTGCACGTCACCAAAGTAAAACTTCTTGAGGCGCCCGCCGCGCCCCTGGCAACCATCCAATTCACTCAGGGCCGGCCCAATGGGAAGGCCCAAGAGGCCGCCACCTTGGGCCTCCACATTTTGGGCAAAAAATGGGGCACTCCTTCCTAGATAAGTATATATATTTTCTGTGTGCAATTATAGTACAAACTCCTTTGGTGGTTCAGTGGTAAAGTGTTTGCTCTTTCACATAAGATGTTTGAGTTCAAATCTTGGTAGAGTACTTTTTTTAAGTATTTTTTTGTAGAAAAAAATTTCTTCTATATCACACAAATTGGGGCTGCTGTGATTCTAACCTGAGTCCACTTAATATTGTTGCAACCGCACAAGCCATTGAGGCCGAAATATTTACCATGTTGAATAGTTTGAAAGAAAATTATATATAGATAAGTATTTCTGTTTATTGTTTTTAAATTAGGAAATTTATGCTGGGGACTATTCCACCGCTTGGCCTAGGGTATCCAAATACCTTAGGCAGGCCCTAACTTCACTAATAGTATTAGGTAAGCCTAGGGTTGCAGCAGGAGTTGTATACAAGACTTTGGAAGTACGGTTGATCTAGCGAACTTTTGGCTACCTAGATGAGTAAATACCAAATCTTTTTCACCGTTGCATTCACAAAAAAAAAATTTTGAAATAATAGTCGCTCAACCAGAAAAAAGCAAAAATAAAAATAACAAAAATCAAACACAAGCATATATATAGACTGATGTCCAAATTAAAAGTGTAGGTACCTGTTTGAGGATATTATCAGCAATCCGATAGTAGTATCGGAGAGCGATCCGATTATTGACGTCAAGCTTCTGAGCACTGCCGGCGATGCTGATTCCACCGGAAGAAGACTTCGTCATCATCTTGTTATTTTTTCGTTGGTTCTCTAGTCAAACACCATTTCTATCGGATCGGAAAATCGAGGAGCAGATTTGTCAGGCGGCGGCTTTGGTGTGAGAGAGAGAGAGAGAGAAGAGACGGTGCAAGCAAAGGAGCAAATTCCTTGACGAGGGCCAATCTAGGATTACAAATAGTCCTCCTGTAGAACAAACAAACTTGTAGAGGTAGAGGTGTCGAAGCAAAGAAAACAGTATTGGAGTCCTCGGAGATTTCAGTTTTAACATCCACCAAATCTTCCTTTTACAAGAGCATCGCCATAGAATGAGCAAAGGTAAATAATCAAAATACGTGACATTAGATTTTAATTATTTATTTAAAAATTATTAAAATTAGCAATGTCAAATTTTACATTATTTTTTTTCTATAATCAAAACCAATAGCTCCATTCAGTTGCCAAGAAATTACAAAAAATGATGAAAAAATCAACTTTCTCGTAACTTTTGTAGTGGGAAAAATTTTCTTCATTGTGGGACCAAAATAATTGACGGGTAAGAAAAAAAGTGAATGACGCCAATACCAAAAAAATAAGAATTAGGTTCTTAAAAAGACACTTGAGATTTACGTGAGCAACAACAATTTCAACTACTATGATGCTTTCTGAGATAATTGTTGTGGAAAAATATTGATAGTTTTTTTTAAGTATTTATTTATCTTGTCATTAGTCTTTAATTTTGTTTTGTACTAACTAATTTTCAGTGAGCTTTTATATCGGCAACTAATTAAGCATGGTTGTTTAATATTTATTTATTTAGTTATCATCTACTTATTTTTTAAACTTCATTTGTACGGTTCATTATCAGAAAATGTCAATTTAAATAGGAGATTTACATGACCATTCAGAATATAGCAAATGAATAGTTGCAAGTCGATTTTTTTCATTTCATGTTAAGGTTTTGCATTAGATAAAATACATTTTTTGTATGTTTTAATTTTTGAAATATGATAGCCTATTATTTAACTCTCAAAGTTACTTTTATTTAAAATTAGCCACGGGAATAAAAATAAAGAAGTTTCTCATGAGTGTCTTTTCCTGGCAAATGAACCACTAAATTTTAGTGTTCCTGTAAAAAAAATTGTCAAATGAAAACTCATAGGAAAATAGATTTATTCTTCATTTATTACACTTTACTTAACTTTTCCTGAGAATAACTTTCTGGTACAACATTCATGGTAATTGAACGGAGCCAATGGGTCCTCCAAACTTTTTCCCTTCATTTTACGCGTATTGTTTTTAAAGAAAAACAAAACAATTGGAGTATAAAAAAAAGTTTTCAAAACAAAAAAAAAAAAAAACAATTTTTCGAAACAAAAAATAGTTTTTCAAAAAACACACTTTGTTCACTTAAAAACTGTAAATGAAATTTTGAAAGAACTGTATTTACACAAACAGTTTTAAAAATTTTAAACTATAAAATATAGTTTTTTAAAAACAGATTTTGTGTAAAAAACAGTTTTGAAATTTCAAAATTCGTTTACCAAAAAAATAGTATTTTAAAAGTTGTGTAAAAGAGTTTTGAAATTTCAAAAACAGTTTTTTAAAAACACACAATTTATTTACTTACACTTTTTAAAATTTTTGAAAAAAGCAGAAGAAAATTACTTAGTTTTTGAAAACATTGTTGAGAGAGAGAATGTTTTTGTGTAATGATGGTGTACTTGATTGAGAGAGGGAAAAATTGATTATTGACGAAAAATTGCTAGATTTAATTATTCAAAAGCCAAAATTTGAGGAGTTGCTAAGAGGTTGCTAGTTTTGGTTATTCCAATGTGAACACTTTTTTTAGCAAACATTGTTAACCTTAACAACATTTTAGTTTTGATTATTTTACTGTGGATTCTCTAACTCACCAACTAAATTGCACAAGTTGTACATAGACCATTTGTTTAAAAGTTTTAATCTGTCATTTTTAAAAAAAAAAATTAGTTATCCTTCTTTTTAATATATATACTCCTTAACTGTAACAATTTACCCCATGTAAAATAATTTACTGATACTGGTATAGGGGAAAAAACTTAAATGGTCCCTATAGTTAAGTGTTTGTGTCAACTTGGTCCCTGTAATTGTAATTGGCTCGATTTACACTCTGTACTTTCTATTTTGTTCCAACTTGGTTCAATTATTAACCGCCGTTAGTCTGCCGTTAGTCCTTTTAATGGCAAATCAAATGGCCCTATTTTTGGGGGGTTAAAATAGTAATTATCTCATTCCCCTCTTGCCCTACTATTAGGGTTGTGCATGGGTTGGGCGGGCCGGGTTTGACCCCTGACCCGACATGTCGGGGTAACAAATATTTTAGACCCACAAACCGAATCGAAAAGAGGTAAGAACCGTCCGCGAGCCCGATTCTTTACGTCAGGTCCGATCAAAAACCAAATTAATCTTTATAAATTGGTCGGAGCCGGACGGGTAAAAACCCGGCCCAGAATCGAAATCTGTTTTTTAACAGAAAATAAACCTGTACCCATCCGAACCACATGTTCGACCCCCTCCCGAGACCCTTCTGGTCGGATCGGGTCGGGTCTGCGGGTGGGCGAATTTTTTGCACAAACCTACCTAATATACTTCTGAACCAAAACACAACTCATTCTTTCATTCTCCGTTGATAAGCAGGCACCTGAAAAGAAATTTGGTTATAGTTTTCTACAAAAAGTTGCCCTCCAATTCAACATTTTCATGATCAGCCATGAGACAACATAACCACTGGTATTGTCTACCTGTTTAACTTGTAGACAAATACTGAGATGAGTTATTTTTCTGTATAGTATTGAAAATGCATATAGAAGCATGTCCAAAAGTTACAACATGATATAGATCCAAAAGTCACAACATGATAAAGAATCATGTCCAAAAGTCAGAATATTACATAAACTCAAGGGTTGATCGGCTAAATAAGCCAAGTGACTTATTTTTTTGTCCTTATTCAATTTTTTTTTCCGCATTTGTTAGTTTTTTGTCAATTTTTCGGAGATTATTGTTTCGTCATGATGAGAGGAACCTAAAAAGTAAAAAATTACCATCGAAATCCAATTTTTTAAAATAAAGACGAAAAAATTGGTTTATTGACTTATTTTTGTCTTTATTTAAATGAACTAACGGCGGACTAACGGCGGTTAACAATTGGACCAAATTGAAACAAAATGGAAAGTACAGAGTGTAAATCGAGCCAATTACAACTACAGGGACCAAGTTGAAACAAACACTTAACTACAGGAACCATTTCGATTTTTTTTTCTACTGGTATATTAGTTCATACAGTACTATTTTGCAAGCGAATATTCCATTTTGGCCATCTTCTCCTGCGGCGAGACATCGCAAAATAGGGCTTGGATGCCAACCAGTTGGGTTTCCAACCAGTTTGGTCCAGTTATGGATCGTTTGTGAGTCTTTTCTGGGCTCATAACAATGATCGAAATCGTTCACTTTTTAGAGTTCGTCAAGAACATTGACCATTCCAAAAATCAATTTGATCAGATCCCATTTCATATGATAGTGAAAGGCATTGATCTTTATATAATTGTGTCAAATGGGTTGTAATCCAGTGTTGCACATTTTTTTTCTTATAAACTTAATGCATTTCAACGTCTTATCAAATGGTATTTGATCAACATGATTTTTGGCGTGATTAATATTCTCGATGACTTCTAAAAAGTGAATGGTTTTGATCATTGTTGTGGGCCTTGGATGAACCATAACTGGACTGGTTGGAAGGTCAAGGATCCAAGCCCCGCAAAATATGCATAAAATTTGGGGGTGTTCGGCTTCAAGTCCTTAACTAGAAAAAACTGTAAGTACCTCCTCTCAACAAACCTATGTAATTCCTCAAATTCTATAAATACCTCATGAATATCCTAATTTTACCATTTGAAGATCATGCTCAATCCTTCCAGATACAAACAATAAAAACTCTATGAAAAATATTTTCATTTTGAGACTAATGTGCATATTAGTAACTTTCTCAAACTAAACCCACAAAAAGAAAAAGGGAAACTTAAATAAGGGTCATGTCCTACATAGAAATTTAAGTCTTCATCCTAGTGGATTTGAAAACTTATATTTCGATTCTCAAAATCAAATAAATTATAAACTACACTTTTTTTCCCCTAATCTTCTAAATCTTTCTCTCTCCTAATCTTTCCTAATTCCTCTCAATATTTCTCTCTACTATTTTTTTAAATCTTTCATCTTTTCTAATCTTCTAATTCTCTCTCTCTCTCTTAATCTTCTCTCAACTACAAAACTATACTCCTTCCATCCCCTTTCTAAAGTTCAATATTCCATTTTGGGCTGTTCCTTAATAAGTGTCCATTTTGTAAAGTTAGTGGGTAAAAATTGATACATTTTTCATTTTGCCCCAAAAAAAGATTCTATTTTTAAAAGTAGATTCTATTTTGAAAAGTTAGTAAGTAAAAGTGTCATGATGATGTCTCCATAGAGAATAAATAGGAAAAGTGAAGGTAAAAGTTGATATGAAATGTGTAATGATGATATTTTCTTAATAAGTTGGAGTTACAAAGCGAGACACTTAAAAAGGGACGGAGGAAGTAATATTCTTTCGTATGAGATCATTATTGATGGTTAACTTACTGTCATGCTTAGAGTCTTATATTTGTGTAGTCTGTCCTACCTCGGAAAAAGGAGGAGGGAGGGTTGTACGTTAGGTAGCTGACAGCCAATACGTTAAAATATGATGTCAAATTCTTATTTCACAAGGATGGAGAGATTGCGACTCCCACATCGGGAGTTTGGATATTGTGTGTGTATATTTAAAGGGTCCATTATGCCTCTCCTTAATCAGCAATTGCCTAAGTGAGTTAGTATGTGAAATTACCCTCTTGCCCTCATTCCAAAACAACAAAAAAGGATGGAGAGATTGCTATGATGTAACCCAAAGAACCGAAGTAAGTTAGATTATATATGGAGGAGTGCTTCTAGCTTGTTATGAGATCGATCAAACCTACAAATCAGAGAAAAATATTTTACGGAACAAATATAAGGCCAACATTAATATTCAAGACAGAGTATTGAGCACAGCTAAGAGACTACATAGAAGTAAGATAGGTGTAGTTGAAATGAGGTTGTTAAGATGAATATGTGGAAGAGTAGAAGCTATGGGATCAAAGGTGAAATTCTCTTCAATTGGTTGGGTAGCACCAATTGAAGATCAGTAGAGAGAAAATACACTAAGGTGAATTGGTCACATGTCGCATATAGCAGAGACCAATAGATAAATAGTTAAGTAAACAATAAAATTGTTGTCAATAATAACACCAAGGGAAAGAGAGGCCTAACTGCATGTGGTGGTAAAAAATGAAATGAATTTAGCAAATGCAATTAATTACATGGATCTAAGAAGCATGGATACTGACAAGGCACGATAAACACAACATGCAAACACATGATTTCTAAAAAAATTAGGATGCCATACGTGTGGTGTGTCCATGTCCAGGATTTCATGTGAGATTGGTAAACATGTTTGTGCTCTTAGATATGGATCCTTGACAGAGCATACCGGAGAAAAGAAAAAGAAAAAGAAAAAAAGAGATTTAGATAGCCCATTTTGATTGGATTGAGAGTTTGAGACACAAGTCTTGGTTTGGTTTGGTTTGGTTCCAAAAACATTGTAGATGGTTAAATTGATGTTAAAAGTAACTTGGTTAAAATGTACGAACACAGTGGGTTTTAGATGGCATATGCAAATTATTGTAGGAGTGTACAACTAAATGTATATACGCATTTATATTACTTTTGAATGACCTGTTTATATATGAATCTCATATTTCACAATGAGCAGCATTTAGTTTTGAGCTAATTTATGTACTAACATGGATGATTTTCGCAATAATGACCTAAATAATTCGTTTTTCGTATATGCAGGTAAAACCAAATTACCGTACGGTGGACCATCCATCTCATACATGCATACAATGGATTTCCAGAACTAAACATACCTTTTTTTCCAGGTAATTAACCTTGTGAGTTCATCATCCCGGGGAATAATATATATATATATATATATATATATAGAGAGAGAGAGAGAGAGAGAGAGAGAGAGAGAGAGTTTCGCTGCCGTAATAAACAGTACATTACAAGGAATGATCTTGTATTGTTTCAGATTTTGTTCCCTGGGGGAATTTACCTGTAGGCTAAAGATAATAAGAATTTTGAAAACGTTTTTAACTTGTTTCTCCAGAACTTGCATGTCATGACATGTGGAAAGCATTCATTCTTATATGCATGTACATTAAATGTATGTCTTGTTGGAAAATGGAATTTAACCAAAGAGAATTTGGTGGGACCCACACCGCGTGAGGTGGGCCCAACAACAGTGAACAAATTCCATTAAGATATGAATGAGAAATTGTCTCATTATGGGAATTGGAAAAGCCAAATGACGTGCGTGCGCGCCGTCACCAAACACCTAAATTAGGCTGGGGCCGGGGCCGGGGCCGGAGCTCAGGATTCGTGGGCCCGCCACCTGTGGTTCGAGGTCTGTGGTCTATGGTCTAATCTAGATTAGTTTGGAACTGACTGGACTGTGGTCCTAGTTATGCTCCAGAATGAGAGCACGTGAGTCTGTGACTCTTCAATTGTCTGGCAATGAGTTGAATGCTGCAATTGAATGGTTTTCCAAAGATTAATCACCGTATTAATCACAAGGTTAATTCCCCGTATTGAATGTATTGAATTCCCCCTATTGAATGGAAAGGCTCCCTATTCAATTCTGGTATTAATTGAGGAGGCTCCTCTTCAAGCTATATAAAGGAGTCGTTCTTCTTTGTTTGGATATCGGAAAAAATCGAGAGCTTTTCTACTTCTGCTATCTAATTTTTCTTTTCGAGAGAGAGAGTACAGACACAAGTTGGTTCGACGGGCAGTCTACGGCGGTGCTCCGGCGGCTGAGTGGGAACCGAGTCAACCCTGGGAGACAAACACCGACACAACCTCCAGCACCGGTGAGGCGGCGAATTTGTCTTAAGGGCACCGTTGAATAAAACGGGTCTCGGTTTGCAATATCTCTATACCTTGCTTACAGTTTATGTTTATATTTCATATCCTGTAATTCCATTTCATGTCATTTCTGTTCGATTGTAAATTTCCAGAAATTAGTAAATTCGATTACTGTTTTCCGCACTATATTTTCCTACAATCTTAAGACAAATTCCTTTTTTGGAAAGCAGGTTTGAAAAACTATTTCTGGTATTTTCTAGCACGAACAGATTTCGATATCTTGGGAAATCGGACTGTTTTGAGAAAAGTATTTTTGAGGAAACGAGTTATACTTGTCACGGTTTCTAAAGCTGTTAACATTTCGTTTGTGTATGTTTGATGATAACGGGTTATAACTATTTTTAACTTTTTCAAAGTTATTGAATTGGTTGTCATGCATTCTCGAAACGGTAGAGTATTTTTTCTACATGTCTATTGTTTGGACAAATCTGATCTGTTGGTTTTGGTTGGAATAGAAGACAGTGGAATATTGCGATTGTTAACTTTACTGTCTTGCATGGTTAAAATTGGAGAAAACTGTGTATGCATCTGTTCAAACAGTAGTGTTTTAGTTTAAAGTGCTCCTATTTCGTGTAGTTTTGCATGCTAAAGTTTTTCTAATTGATTACATCTCAGTGTAGTATTTTCAGTGCTCATGGGATCTTTGATCAATTTCGTAACAGTAGACTAATGTTCTATTGGTTTTGACTTTTCAAAGTATAAACATTCTTGAATTGGCGTTTCCTTCAAACAACATCAGTGTAATCTTTGGAAAAGTTATTGTATGCTTTTGTGTTGCTTGCTAATTTTGCACCTTTGTGACTTGTTACTTGTTGGTTGACGGGTTTCAAAGTCTCATAGATCGTGATTCTGACTTTTACCGATTAGTGCATGGCTTTTAACATTTTTGGACAACTGTTACTAGTAGTACTTTTCTACTGATTTTGTGAAACTTTGTGATTTTTTGATTAGCCAGTGGAAAAAAAAACCGTTCTCATTCTTATTGAAAGCAGTTCTTGATATCTTGGGGATACGTTTTGGTTTGACCAGTTGACTGGATTAATTGGTTTCCAATGTACTGATTGTAGCATTTTAATATCTTATAACAGTTGTTGGTTCATATTACAAGGTTTGAGTTTTGAACCGTACTGTATTTTAGACTATGTGGCTCCCGATTTGTAACGTCAACCAAATTGTTTAGAGAACAATCTATGTTATATCATATTCGGATTTGATCTTTGTGGATGGAAGTTTTGGTGATTAATTTCACAGGATAGCATCCGGATTGGTTATGCGAATTGATGGGCCATAGCTTTCGAAGCATGGTTATTTCACGGCTCATGGGTGTTCATGGTTGTGAGTAAACTTTTTGCTTACGTTGTTTTGCAAGGTTGTATTTGCATATACCATGTTATGAGGTTTAGCCCTCTATTGCATGGGGAAAAGGGGGAAAAAATGTATGGGAGAATCCTGAGTATGCTAGCTTTGCATTTTGCATAATGGTGAGAAAACTGTAGCATGCATCTTGAAGGAAGTCTAATTGATTGCCTTTATTAGCCATGTGTGTGTAACTGATCTCATAAATGCCTTGGTTAATGTTTTAGCATAACCCTTTTGCGCGCATTAAAAGGTTATGGGTACTGGATATTGATTTGGCGTTAAAGGGTTTTTACCTTGAATATTCATACTCCAGTAACGATTTTAGCTTTTTAAAGGCATTCAATTTGTTTGGTACATTGAATTCATGAGTATAGAATTTGTTTTTTCGAGGTTATTGTCTTCCACTCATAATCAGCAAAGGGTTCTAAGGGATTTGTCCCCATACTCTTTTATTAGTGTGCCTCTTGGCGGAGCTACAGTTTGTCTATGAGGAATAATATTGTGAATTGATTCCCCGGTAGTGTACTCCGTTGTGATGTCTCATGTGATTTTGTCCCGATTTTTACTGTGTTGTAGGAATTTTGGGATTAACTTTTTCTATCAAGTTGTTTTCAAATTCGTATCTCGGGACCACGTGTAGATTCCATGGTTGACATAGAGAGATTATCTGTAGTGATATATATTTGGCACACTTACGGAGATTAGCACTGATTTTTGACGTGTCATTTTGATATCATGGAGATTAATTGTGTCAGTATGATTTCAATGATTCTATCCCTTAAATGCTGATATAAACTTTGCTTGTGTTCTAGTATCCTATGCCACAAGTCTGATATTGTCACATACGAATTCTTGAGAGATATATGTATGGGCATGTACATGTATGGAGAAAGATTTATTTTGAGACATATCTGGACTTAACTTTGTGTGCGGAAGTGTTTGGTAATTATTTCCACAGGATGCTATCACAAGATTATGGATGTGGTGTCACTTTGTTGTGGCATGGGTTAGCACGGTTTGTTTCAGAGTGAGATAGAATTGTTGGTGGTAACCTTCGCAACTACGCGCGACCCACTTGATTGCCCATGGGATCTATACAGTCTATACTTTGATAGTTGGTCACATAATGACTTTTCAGTTTGTGACTAATCCTCGGAGCAGAAGGATTTGTCTATTTGTTGTTTGGGTAAACAGTTTTGATTTGAGGCTTATCTGGACTAACTTTTGTTAGTGAGGTTTTTGATAAATGTTACCATAAGAAGGATGATCTGAACTTGGTATGTTGGAGTCAACCTGCTGTGTGACATTGGAGTAATCTGTCTAGTAGATAGCTTGGCGAATGCTCGAAAGGGGGAATAAAAACCTGTATGGCTTCGGCCTTGGACAGTCGTGCGCGATTGGGCCATGATTCGGTTTTGTGATAAACTATTGGGCTATGACCTTGGTCAGTCGTGCGCGACTCGACCTCGGATTGGCTTTGTGGTAAAACTGTTTGGCTTTGGCCTCGATCAGTCGTGCGCGACTCGATCATGAATTATTGGTAAATTTTTCGGCCTTGACCATGGTTAGTCATGCGTGACTCGGCCTTGGATCACGGATCGTTCGGCCTTTGGAATAGTCTACTCGGCTTCGGCCTTGACACTACTCGGTCGTGATTCTGTGTTTGGTCTGCTCGATGGATACAAATTTTTTTTTTTTTTTTTGTACTTGGCTCTGTTGGGCCAAATGCTTGCAGAAATGGCTCCAACCATAGGAATACTTGTGATGGTATTGTCCCAAGTGGTGTGACAATAGCTGTTTGGTGCGCCAACAGTAGTTCCTGCGGGAACAAGTTCCTCTCATTTAGGAAATGAGCAGGATACGCAAGTGATTGCTTAGCGAGGGTCCAAGTGGTAGAGACTTCTTATCAATGAGTTGAAAGAAGTGCTAAGCCATTGGATTTAATCCACACTGAGGTGTGTGGTTTACAGTTACCTTCGAATGTGGGGGTGTCTCACAAAGGTAGCTGTACCTCCATCGGAAAATGAAAGATATGGGCCTTGCAGATGTGATACTGGGTGTTAAAATCACCAGAACATCTGACAGATTTGCACTATCTCAGTTTCATTACGCAGATAAGATTTTTGAGAAATTCAGCAAGTCTAATATGAATATAGCAAGGACTTCTGTGGATGTGAATCTCCACTTATCCAAGAATGTGGGGGTAGGGATATCCCAATTGGAGTATTCTCGGATAATTGGGAGTCTAATGTACCTGATGAGTTGTACAAGGCCCGACATAGCCTATTCAGTTAGCATACTGAGTAGATACACGAGTAATCTAGGGGATGACCACTGGAAGGCGATAGTGAGAGTACTACGCTACTTGAGGTATACTCGTGATTTGGGATTGCACTGCACTAGATATCCAACAGTACTAGAAGGGTATTGTAATGCTAATTGGATATCCTATATGAAAGACTCTAAATCCATGAGTGGATATGTCTTTATATTTGGTGGTGCAGCTATTTCTTGGAAATCTTCAAAATAGATGTGCGTTGCACAGTCTACGATGGAATCTGAATTCATTGCTTTAGATAAGGCAACTGAAGAGGCAGAATGGCTATGCCAGTTGTAGAAGATATTTCAAGATGGTCAAAACTTGTGCCGGTAATTTGCATCAATTGCGATAGTAAATTAGCAATCGGAAGAGCACAGTGTAACATGTATAATGGTAAGTCGTCGTAGACACAATACCATTAGACAACTGCTCTCAACTTGGGTTGTTACGGTTGACTATGTGAAGTCAAAGGACAACATTGCGGATTCGCTAACCAAAAGGTTAAACAAAGAGCTAGTTGAGAAAGCATCGAAGGGAATGGGGCTAAAGCCTACTACGCTCGTGTTACCGTGAAAGAAACCCAACCTAGCTTACTGGAGATCCCAAGATCTAGGTTCAATGGGACAACCTACTTGCGAGTAACGGAGAACGATCACTATGGAGATATGCTCTCTTGCTCATTCCTATGGTGCGAAACAGTGATACCTGTAAATGGAAACAGGTTAAGCATTGGCTTTTAATGACTCTTATGCGCTGGAATGCCAGGCGGGGTATAGCAGGATACCCTTTATAAGAAGGTCACCTATGTGAGTATGAAGTGGGGCCGCTTCTTTAAGAATTTAGGAAGGCGAAATTCTCGAGAAAATACTTGCAGAACCAGGAAGGGGTGTCATGGCCAAAACGAACCCAACAGTGAGAACTAAACTATGTTTGGAGAAGTTCCGTGTGAGGCCTGTTGTCTCGGTTTACACAAACGGCAGAACAGTTCAAGACATCATGTTCACTGGTCAGCCAGTAAATCCGATAGGTCTTCACAAGGGAAGGTTCAAGGCCAAAAGCTACCTATCCTATGCGGGATTTTTCCGTTGTACTCTCTCTCGTGTCAGCTTTGTCATCCGAGTTGGTTTCTGCCAATTTCATTCATGTGGGGGATTGTTGGAAAATGGAATTTAACCAAAGAGAATTTGGTGGGACCCACACCGCGTGAGGTGGGCCCAACAACAGTGAACAAATTCCATTAAGATATGAATGAGAAATTGTCTCATTATGGGAATTGGAAAAGCCAAATGACGTGCGTGCGCGCCGTCACCAAACACCTAAATTAGGCTGGGGCCGGGGCCGGGGCCGGAGCTCAGGATTCGTGGGCCCGCCACCTGTGGTTCGAGGTCTGTGGTCTATGGTCTAATCTAGATTAGTTTGGAACTGACTGGACTGTGGTCCTAGTTATGCTCCAGAATGAGAGCACGTGAGTCTGTGACTCTTCAATTGTCTGGCAATGAGTTGAATGCTGCAATTGAATGGTTTTCCAAAGATTAATCACCGTATTAATCACAAGGTTAATTCCCCGTATTGAATGTATTGAATTCCCCCTATTGAATGGAAAGGCTCCCTATTCAATTCTGGTATTAATTGAGGAGGCTCCTCTTCAAGCTATATAAAGGAGTCGTTCTTCTTTGTTTGGATATCGGAAAAAATCGAGAGCTTTTCTACTTCTGCTATCTAATTTTTCTTTTCGAGAGAGAGAGTACAGACACAAGTTGGTTCGACGGGCAGTCTACGGCGGTGCTCCGGCGGCTGAGTGGGAACCGAGTCAACCCTGGGAGACAAACACCGACACAACCTCCAGCACCGGTGAGGCGGCGAATTTGTCTTAAGGGCACCGTTGAATAAAACGGGTCTCGGTTTGCAATATCTCTATACCTTGCTTACAGTTTATGTTTATATTTCATATCCTGTAATTCCATTTCATGTCATTTCTGTTCGATTGTAAATTTCCAGAAATTAGTAAATTCGATTACTGTTTTCCGCACTATATTTTCCTACATGTCTAATTAATCATCCTTACCATATCCTTTTTATCTCTTAGATTAGATTAGATTAGATAGAAGACTAACTATTCCTTGTTTTAGTTACGATGGGAAACAACAATTCCAAGAAAATGCAACTATGTGAAGAAAAAAAAACCAATTAAACTATGGGTACAGACCCATTGTGCACACATATATTGTTCAAAGAGATCCGATCAATTCAACTAATTTTTCGAGTAAGCTTGGGAAAAATCAAATTGGGTCTACTGGCTTTTTATCAAAGTTGATGCGTTTTGGTTGGAGTCGTAGCTTGACATAATCTATGAGGTCCTGATATTTTTATGTTCCTACTTAGTCCAGTGGAAATGAGAAAATTAAGAAAATGAGAACACTAATTCACAATTATGTAGGCCGTCGGAAATCGGGTTTAAAGTCATTTGGGATTCCTTAGTTGCCTTTTCGATCATTTGACCGCGATTGGAGTGACGATCGACATTGTTGGAGCCACGCTAGGAGCCCCATGGCCGATTGAGATGACGAGGCTGGCACAAATGGGCGTGTTGTCATTAGCTTTAATGAATTTGAAGCCTTATAACAATATATCTGCAGTTGATCCAATAATTTTGGGTAGAGAAAAAAGATCACTTGGAAAGGAAGTGTGGTCATTGAATTGAGCAAAAAAGAAAAGCAGTTGACTAATCCCATGCCGTGTTACATTTGTCTTTCGAGAAACAACAAATTTTTCTGGAAAATGAATTCGATTGTGACATTCCTTGTATGTTGATAAAATTCAGAATTACACTATGGAGATTGTTCAAGGGCTTTTTCAACCAAAAACACCAAGAATTTTATCAGTTGTCACACCTAATGCAGAACGTGCCATATTATCCTTTTAGTATTAGTTCCTCAGAGCCCACAGCATCATCCTCCACATCGAAAAGATTTGAAGTAGTTTTGGAAAAGAGGTTTCCAGAAGGGGTTTAAGCTAGAATGGAAGACATTGGCTCTGATACCAAGTTTTTAGGAGTAGTTGTTGTAATCTAGTGTAAAGTCCTAGAGGTAGTAGTAATTTCCAATAACTGTAGGAATAGGTGTTGACATTAGGCTTTAGTAGGTTTGTACTATTTAAGAGTTGTGAAAGTCTTCGTAGTCAGTTAGCTTTGGCAGATGTGATAATTGGTGACACCAATTATATATGGAATTGTTCCTATGATGTAATCAGTGATGTATGCACCAGTGTTTGTATTCCCTCCTTACGCCTATAAAAGGAGGGCTCAGCTTATTGTAAATACCAAGTTAGTTCAAGCTAGTGTTTTCCTATAATATTTCCTGTGTCTTGTGTTCTCTCTCGATCCTAACCTACTTTGTGTTTGTATCCACTTCACCCCCAGCCTCTGCCCACTCCTTCGGACCACCACCATCCCTCCCTCCCCACACCAAATTGAATCCAACACCAATCCCCAGCCATTGCACCCAACATACGCATATATAAATGTAGTCTGTACTCTGTAGATATACATGTGAAAATTCTCGAGCTGAACAACCTGCCCCTTACGACCTCCCCGCTTCTCTCTCTCTCTCTCTCTCTCTCTCTCTCTCTCTCTCTCTCTTATTATACGTATATATACATATATCCTAGACTCCTAGTTACAGTATAAAGGAAAAACAAGTACAGCTCCAGCTTATTCTTGAAATAATCAACCTGCACGCACTCTCTTTCTAAAAAAGATCCGTCTACCAATCCATATATACTACTATTACGAACGCACCATCTCCGTATCAAACCCCACAGCGAGTTTCATCATCGTCGTTCAACATTTCCCTTGTTAGGCCACCATCGATCCAACAAATGACTTTTGTCCATCGTTCAACAGTCGAACAACCCCATTTGTTTCTTGCTGGTCAAACAACTTTGATTTGTTCGGCGTTTGGGGTCTGTGGAGTCTGAACCGAACCAAATTCACAAAACTAGGTGAAAAGAACTTACAGATTGACAGTTGAACTGGATTCTTGGTTGCTGAATTAGTAATCGGTATAAATTTGTCCAAGTTTGAGACCTTCCATTCTACTTCTAAGAACCAGTGGAGGTGGATGAGCACGAAGGGATCAGCAGCAATTTCCAGTAGCGTCGGGAGGAGCTTGGGGTTGAAATAAGTGAGATGGTGGCCAGTAATTTTTTTTGATAGGCAAAGCTAGTGATGTTGTCGGGGTGGCAATGTGGCGGCACTGATCGTGGGAGGATGGTGAATGGTGGCAGGAGATCATAGTTGCCGGATATGGTGACCAGTGGTGGATCGGCATAGGGCTTGAAGGTGGTAAGTATTGAGACAAGAATACAAGATAGGGTAGTTTGGGGGGTTTTGTGGAGAATTTTTGAAATGTAAGAGGGGGTTAGGAATAGAATTTCCCAAGAATTGGGCTTATCAGACTAACCAAATGAAAATTTCCAGTATTTTCATAAGGAACGGATCTCCCCTCCTAACCAATTTGTAGGACTCCTAGTATTTTCACATGGTCAACTAGTGAAATTTTTTTTTCCGATAACCAAACATTCGGGCCAGCTTACGCCCACCTCAACTAATAATGCACACAAGTTGTTTGTCTTCTCATTGCAATGTTTTTCCTATTTCTTTTTCTAACCACCATTCAGGGTGGTTTATTCCTGCACAAGAGCTCTAGACTAGACCATACGTAGCAACTATGTCGGATTGGAGGACTTTAAATGAAACAACAGAAATGTACAGACCTGTTACGAAAAATCCAAAGTGAAAGTCTGGCATTGGACAAGAAATTCTCTCTTTACTATATTTAAGGGAAAACAAGACGAGGGAAAGCAACAACAGCAGAGTCCGCAAGTACAATCAACTTCTCAGGTTTCACGATGTAAATACCAGAAATACTGGCGCCACAGAAGGGCAAGAATCAAAAATTACTAAGGCTCTGCAGTCTGCAGCTAATTTTTTCCTCTCCAAACATATGGTTATCCTGACAGTATGGTTCTGTACATCGATATCTACTCTCAACAGTCAGAGTTCCCTTCATTTATTGTCTGATTGCGAATCCTATCTTCTGTGCTGTTATTCCCCACTGCCATGCTTGCCTTAGGCCTCACATTCATGAGCCCTATCGATCCCTGATGCACTATATCGGTATATTTAGGGTCATCTGATTGGCCCTCAAGACTTATCCACTGTATCTTCTCATGGTACAAAGGGAAGAACCTCATCTGAATTGCTGAATATGAGAAGTAGGGGATCAGTGCTGATATCACCACAAAGAGTGTGGATAACCAGAATAAGGGTGATGGGAAAAGGCTCTCAACCAATACTTTGTAAGCTGTGGTGGAAACCCTAGGAGGCATGAATCCATATACCAGTAGGAAAAGCAACCAGAAAGCTATTCCGCCCCACACCACCAAATGTTGGATCAAGGTGAAGTAGCTAATTGCAAGGGCCATCTGGCAGCTCACCACGCAAACAACACAAGTGTACATTGTGGCCCCCACAATTTGATACCCTGCGACTCTTCCATTACTGTTGAACGCCTGGGGGTCCAATGTTTTTATGCAGAGGAAGAAGATGATGGTAGCGCTACAAAGCCCATTGAACATCCAACCTAGTATTCGATGCCAGCTGAAGAGGATATTCTTAACACCTTCTTGGTAAAGTAAAGGAAACTGCCAAATGGAATGCATAATCAGGGAACAAGTAAAAAGGAACAAAATCCAACACCTGTTATAATTTGTGAGCAGCCGATAAAAGAAATTGTGCCCAAGCAGTACAAATAGAGATTTTGTTCCCAGATAAGTATCAAAAATGCTATCTCATGAACTTGGTACATGTGTGGGCACTTGTGCGTATGTAGGTGTTGGATCTGTCAAATTTCTAATTGACGGGTACGCAAACTTGGCAAAAAAGGATCATGTATTTCAATTTTAATAGTTCTGTGAGATAAATTGAAAGCTTAAGAATGCCTTACATATTTTATAGCAGTAGTGCAACAAAATATGAGTACATGGACAAAAATAAGCATGTTAGTATGTAACAAGTGACAAACCCCAATTTAAGACAAATCCCATACACTTGTCCAGGTGTTGAGTGTCTCGTACGAACTCATAAAATCTTAAAGAGTCTGTAACATAACTAGAATACTGTGTTGGTGTAACTGCATCTAGTCTGGACAACGTCCATGCTCAACAAATACGAATGCAGTGCCGCCATAATGCCTCAAGGGAACTTCTCTGTGGTATTTTCTTGGTCCGTATCCATGTTGATTGCTTAATTACCATCGCGATACGCATAACTAGAGTTAGGTCTAAATAGTTCATCCCACTCTTGGAAACACAGAAGCTCAAATCAGTTGTCTGCCATCTTTCGACATTTTGCAAAACTATGTTTTATCTTATACCAGAACACAAATGACATCAGATATAATATGTAGCCAGATCCTTCAGAGTTAATTCAGGACTTCTATGCAGTGGCGGAGGGAGCATGGGACGAGCAGGGGCACGCGCCCCCACTCGATTTTTTTCTTTAGAATTTAATATTTCAATTTGTATATTTTGTATTTTGTTTAGTTAATTGTGTTTCATAAGTCTACTTTTAATCTTTTTACGACATGTCGAATATCATTTCATTCTCAATTTTTTGTTTCACATTTTTGAACATTGTCATTACACTAGCGAAATGAGATGTCTAATATGAAAAATAGCAATCACTTACTAATTGGAACTCTCTAATGCATAATGTTCAAAATTCAAAAATGCCTAAACCATGGGCTATACGTTTTATACTTTAGCAATTATTAACAATGGGAGCAATATTGCTAAATATTGTATAGTGAATAACTCTTAGACTTGATACGCTGAGACAATTCAAGCAATTCGATTGTTTTTTTATTCTATATATAGTTTACTATATTATTAATAACGTTTTAACGTTGCTTAGTGAGCAATTTTTTGGTTGAAATGTGTTTAAAAAATGCCCCCACTTACATAGATTTCTGGCTACGCCACTGCTTCTATGAATGCAAGCCCAGCTTTTGCATTATCTTGCTATCGAAGTAACTTTTGCTCACATGACTAGGTACAAGTCTATGAGATGTGCCTAAATGTTGGAATCATATAATCCTCATGTCATGGACACTGGGACCCGGCAATAACTTTTAATTTATATATTTTATACTCCAAGTTAAATTGGGTTTACAAGGTATCATAGACCACCATTCCATGTAGGCTTGTCAACGGTCCAAATCTCGCAAGATCCAAGTCTAGACCCAGACACGAAATAATACAGATCCCATCCGAATCAGAATTTGGCAAATCCAATTGAAGTCGATCCAGTTTTGGAAAACCAGACATCCGAATCTGAAACTCTGATCCGATCCGTTTTTGTAGCTGGTTCATAGTTACGTAGTTATCAAATCAAACTTCAGAGTGTACAAAACCTAGCATTTCACTTTCAGGTATGACTAATGACTATTCTCCAACTGGGTCGAGACAGATCAAGAGCAAAACAAAAAGTAAGCCAAGAACTGATAAACAGAGGTGCAATGGCATCATATTTTACTCTAATCACAATATAGGAAAACAGCAACATTTACAGCAACGAACAAAAGCCTGGCTTCTCTTCTCATCTCATCTCATCCTCTATACAGAATAAAGAATTCAAAAATCAAGTTTTCCCCGCCTCCCTAGTCCCCAAGGCTTTTTAATGTCCTGAAAAAAGTTATTGGGCCAACAACGGTCTTTTAAGTTTTTCATGTATATTCAAATCTAGCACTAAAAGATGAAATTGGGGATCTTAAAGTAGCCAGCAACTTGCAGTAGAGCTTGGCAACTTACAGTGGACGTTGTGGAGTCCTAGCCATTGAGAGAGAGAGAGAGAGATTATTTGGATTACCGGATCGGATAGTTCATTAGCGGATTCAGATTAATGGGAACAGATTCAGATTAAACCCAATCCAATGACAGGCCTAAATTTTCATGCATAATACAAGAGTTCTACCCACTGTTCAGCAATAAACGAGAATTAAAAGTGCTTCCTAGGCTATGTCCAACTAAAAACCTGGAGCATATACCCCATGTCCTCACTCAAGTGCGTACTTAGTTTGTTTTGAACAGCCCTCCTAACACGGCTTTTACTGAAGTTTTTATTATTCCCCAGGAAGAACATTACAGAACTATATCTTATTCAAGAGCAGCTTCAGATATGTTTTATTTCCATGTTCATCAAAGTATCCCCAAAGCCATTAGTTGCGGAAAGTAAAAAACAGTTCAATAAGCATTTATCATAAATTCATAATCATGGCTTTAAACTTTCTTTGTGTTCCGCTGTAAGGGAGCAATTCATAATCATTATGAAGAACTATACATTTTGACCAAGTGTCATAATAGACCTATCAGCCATACCTTGAGACAAAGCCGAGCAGATACATCCTGGTCAAAAACTCCTAAAGCAACCACAGGAAGTGATGTGAAGACAACATTGTACAGTGACAAAAACCAATCATTGTATGCAGGTTGCCCAGAGAAAGATGCATGTGCCTCGTATAGGAAAACAGTGGCACCAAACGTGACATCCTTATAGAAGAAGTAGCATATCTGCCGAAAGAAGGATATATCAATTGACTATGAAGATAGTCATAAAATTTCATGAAGTTTATAAAATTGAATCAAACTATTTACAAGGGTCTAGGGTACCATCCAGAAAGTTCAAATCAACAATATTCAAAACCATCTTTCAAGTTTTGGATTTAAGTATGACCCCATGCTAACTCATAGAAAACAAGTACATGAACAAATTTGAGATTTAGACATGCAGGAAAGCCATTACCATGGACGAGATCCTTCTGTAACACCAATGCCCATGCACCAGTAGCAACCGCTCCAAAAATCTGAACTGAGCAATTGCAATATCACTTGACATGACAGCCTGTTATTTGAAAAACCTATAGAAGTTCAGAAGAGAGGAGACCAAAGAAAATAACAGAGAATTTTAACATGGGTGAAAACTCAAACATAATCAGCTACTAGTTGAGCACCTGCATTCCTTCAGCCCCACTGATTCCAACACCAATATCAGCTTCTTGAAGCATTCCCACATCATTGGCACCGTCACCAATCGCTAATGTTGTTTTTCCAGTTCCCTCTTTAACAAGCCTAGTGACCTGCGTTTGGCAGGTATCACTTTTTTCAGGATTAACCGTTGCTTTGTAAACAGAGAAATCATCAAAAATTCAAAAGCAAAAAACATAAAACATAAAGCAAAAGGAAGGAATAAAAAGAATGAAATGCTTTTCTAGGGAGGGAACTATTTAACTCACCAGTGACTTCTGTTTCGGCGATGAACGGCAACAAATAACAGATGCGCAGCCAACTGCAAGTTCTAAAAATAGATTTTTCATGTCATCCTCTAGCGCGTATACAAGTGATTTACCATCGATGATCAAAGCAAATCCATGAGAGCTTCCTTTTGATGCAGTAAGTTGAGCCTTCCCTTTACTTATCTGGTCGCGAACACTCTTCTTTGAAGTCTACCGGACAAAATCACAATACCCACAAACACCATAAATAGGATATCATAAAATGATAGCTATTTTAGTGGCTCGTTTGACATTTTCCAAAAGACACACAGACACAATCTTGATTTTCCCAAGACTAATCTTGCAGTTGGTAAACAAACATAGATAAGAATTAGAGAAGGATTCTGCCATTTTCCCATTTGGCAATTTGGAAATCTTACATAGCTATTCTAATTTATACCACTAAGCAATGTTCTAAAAATCGCTAGGCGCTAGTCGGGCGGAAAAGGGGCGCCTAGGCGCTGACTAGTCGGTTGCCTAGCACCTAGGTGGGGACTAGGCGCCCGACTAGTCGGCTGTCTAATCTAGGCGTCGGACCACCGCCTAGCGCCCAGGCAGGGACTAATCGGCCTAGGTGGCCGCCTTTTAGAACACTGCCACTAAGAAGGTTTTACGTATTTCAATAGAGAACCAAAAGCAACACAATATCAGATTCTAAAACGTTTATGATCGGCAAGAACACCAAACTAGCAGGCATCTCCGCGATTACCCATAGACTGTTCCAAAAGCAATGACCAGTGACAACAATTAATTGTTTGGTAATATGCAACAAAATAAACCGGTTGCATTACCAAGAAGTGATATGGTTAAGGCTCATGAAAATTACAAGGACAAGATGAGGGTCACTAATAATCCTTTAACAAAGCCCCTACAAAGAGTGGAATGCAAAACTTGATATGTGTCACACCCACCATCATTAAAATAGGTTTCCTTGGCTTAGGCACTTTCCTAAGAGGTCAGAGGGGGTGAAGGAGAGGTGCTTAAAATTACCTTAGTGGAACTACTCGAGCAAACATTGTGAGTTGCAGTGAATATAGTCATGCCACCAATCTTTATTTTAAAGCGCATCATAAGGCTCTTAAAAATTCAGTCGGCAGTTTAGATTTAAATGGATTACACCCATTTAAAAGATTAAAAATTTCTCCAAAAATAAGGACAGAAGTAAGTAAATTTACCTTGGCAATGGCATCCTTCTCTCCTGCTTTCTCTAGAGATCTGATTTCTGGTGTCTCCAAGTTTATTATTATCTGTGCCATTCCTTGTCTGAGTAAACTACATGCGAAACTGCAAATTTGACCTTCTCAATCAGATATGCCCCTCACTTGATGCGAGTAAAATCTAAAGTCGCAGTATCTAACCGTACCCAATATTGATGGCTGTCTCCATCTTATCTCCAGTTAAAACCCATAATTTTATTCCTGCTTGGGCAAGCTTGTCAATACACTCAGGAACCTATGGCGCAACGGAAAAAGAAGAAACATCAGTTCCATTCAATACTTTTCGAAGGGTCATTCTTACGAGGACTACTGGTTAAATTTTTCAACCCACCCCATTTTGAAGTTTGTCTTCAACCGCTGTTGCACCAAGAAGAGACAAATCCTTCTCAATCTTCTCGACCACTTCATCGATCAATGCTTCCCGATCTGCGCTGACAGAATTCTTTGCCTCTGCAAACTTGTCATTGAACTTATCATACTCTTCCTCATTGAGTTCCCGATAAGCAAGCATTAAGGTCCTCAAGCCTGCGTCAGCATATTTATTTACATGTTCCCTGGTTTCGTCTTGAAACTCCCTTCCATTTATGGCCAGCCTTTCAAACATGACACTGCATGGAAAATAATGAAACCAAAATATAGAAGAAAAATAACACAAGTACCTTTATCAAACATCCAAAAGTAGTGTAAATGGGAAGGAAGGTTTGAGTTTACGAATTACGAACCTGTCAGCACCTTTACAGAGTAATAATAGCTTTCCATCCTCATCCCTTACTATTACAGACATCCGCTTTCTTGAGCTATTAAATTCTAAAACATTTAGAAGTTTATACAACCTGCAGAAAGAAAAGTAGTCATGTCAAATAGAAGTCAACTCAAGCTGCTGATTACTTAAAGTAGAGGAAGCTAAATCAGCTTAACATGTGCAGGCGCAAATTCAAATACATTCAGTGCAATGTAGATGCATGCATCAATGATTCAATGTGTCTGGATCTAAGAAGCATGGACACGTCTACAAACCTTTCGTATCCGTGTCGGACGCGTATCGGAAACGGACACGTTCCCGACACATGTCCGACACATGAAATTATGTGTCCGAATATTTAATTATTTTTCTGAGTCGGACACGTTTTGGACACGCTCCGACACATACCGTCATGTACTCGACGTGTATCGGACAAGTTTTGGTGGTTTATGTAATTTTTAAAACTTGAAATGGAGTAACAATGTACTATTTGAGATATCAACCAAATTTAAAGCCACTATCAATTAACTTAACAATGAAAACACAATCCCCTATTCTCATATTTTCATTGGAATTTTAATCTTTACTTTGGAAAAAATAATATTTTTATATATTATTGAATTTCTGTATATAAATACATTTATTTATTTATGTACTTTCGTATCCTCCAATGTGTCCGTGTCCTTGTTTTTGGAAAAATCATGTGTTCGTATATCCGTGTCGTGTCGTGTTGTGTCCGCATCCCGTATCTATATCCGTGCTTCTTAGGTCTAGATAAATAGAACTGCATCAGTATGCATGCACACGTACTTTGTTTCTATCGAGTGCAACTGTGCAAGTATGTGGTCAGGTGTCGAGTCTATCTAATTTCCATTTGAAGACCATGGGGATCAGCTAAATATGCACATTCTTTTGTATATTCTTTGTATTTTTAGGGTAAATGATGTTCGCAAGGAGTCTTGGGGCAGTTCAAGCATAGTCTAGGAGTTATGAGCATAGTTCAGGTTTTGAATTACAAAATGTGCCTGCTAGGCAAGTGCCTAATTATATATGTTGAACATAAATTCCATACTTTTATCCGCCAACACGGATATTAACAGATTCAGAGGACTTCATGTATACTTTCCAAGCACCCGAAAAGATATTGTCCGGAAACCAAGACATTGCTAATCAGGCATAAACTCTTTTAACATATGGTCCACTTTGGAACTTGATGGAGAATGTGAGAGGCTCGAGGAAAAGTGAATGTAAGGAAGCGGCAATACATGGAAATTCACATCATCTCAAGATGGGACCTTAGAAAGCATGGACAGTCAAACAATTCTCGTAGTAGAGTCGTATTCATGTTATTATTGAATAAGAAAGCTGGACAATTTTTCAGATGGGGGTATTTGGGTAATTTTTAGTTTTATGTACATGGGCGTAGGGGGTCGCCTGTGGGTTATTTTACGGGTCAAGTTATTTTTAGGGTTTATTTATTGTGACTCATTTTTAGTAACAAATAGATTTGGGAGTAGTAGTTTCCTTTTTCTAGTTATAGTTGCTTTAGGAAGTCTTCAAGTCTACATAAGCAATGTAATGCTTCTACTTTAACGGCCTGTTTGTTAGCTTCATAAGAGAGGGGGATATCGCTTTGCCTTGGATATAGATATCCGGGATGTCTATATCCCTTGTTTGTTTACAAAAGGGAACCCGGACTATTTAATCCCAGCACTATCTAATCCCTCTCCACCCTCCTTATTTTTGGACACCCCTCCCCCCTATCCAAAACATATCCCACTCCCCCTTTCCCGAAATACCCTTGTCGGGCCTTACACCTGTAGATGCAGAAGAAGAGAGGAGAGAGCAGAAATTGCAATTTCTCTCTGGGCTGGCAGATTTCGGGCACCAATTTGCCCCAACTACGCTTTCAGACTCCCCTGTAAACTGGGTGTGTTGTTGGTAGTAGTGAGTTGGTTTTGACGAGTTCGAGACCGAGTTTGGTACGGACTGAGTAGACCCAGCTGACGATGGGAATGAGGTTTTGTTGGTTTCAGTTTCCTCTGCTGAACTTTGTGGTTTGTCCATTGAAGAAGAAGAAGATTGAGTTCAATTTCATTAACTCATTGATAGGTGGTAAGGAGGTCTTTGGCGAGTCTAATTTAACTCAACAAGAAGATTTTATGGGTTTTTTTTCCCTCTTCGTATTTTTCATATTTTCTCGTCAAGTGAAATTAAAAAGTTAAATGTTTTGATAGAAATTGAATAAAGTTCACTCATAAAAAGTGTGTGTGGAAGAGAGAAATTTGGTTTATTTCAAAACAAAGGCAACATAGAAATTTGACACAATTTTACATTATCCACCCCTTTATATCCCCTCCTAAAAAAATTAAAGAAACCAAGTAACTTTCTAATACTCCTTTCTTAAATAATCTCAACTCATTTCATATCCCCCTCTTATTATATCCCCCTTCTCCCCTCTAAAACATATCCCTCTACCAAACGAGCCTTAAGGGAGAGAGCTTTACAGCCTCTTTGATGGATTGTGTAATGCAATCAAACCCTAGGTGTGATGGCTAAGGCTTCAAGGAGTGATTCCTAGACCTATCTTCTTCTATACTTCTCTTCTATTCTCGTTTTAAGTTATTATCAGCTTTGCTAATGTTCACAGCACCTAAAACAGCCCTGTTTTGATTCAATTTCTCCTATTTAGGTACGCCTCCTTCCATTTGTTACAAAAACCCTAATCCTCCCTTATTGTCCTACATCAGAACTTCCGTGAAAAAATAAACTTTGAAATGGAAAGGTTTGCAGTGCATATTTATTCAAGGACCTCGTCAGCACCCACATTTCCTTCAATGCTAGTTAAACAAGAGGATTTTTAACTCTTTCTCACAGAAAACACGAAGCAAGTGAAAGACCTCGAGTCATGGATATACTCTTCTTACTGATTCCAGAAAACTCAATGTCCAAGCAAACGACAATCGAAACATTGATAAAAATTAAAAACATGATGTATCATATTTAGAGGAACCCACCTTTCAACTTTTTTGCCAGACGCAGGATCCAACTCATGCAATGAGACGCTTGTTTGAGTCCTTTCATAGAATTCAAAACCAAGTTCTCTTGCTGCAATCACAAAAGCCGCCTCATCTGGTGACTCAGCTTCATACGACACCTTCCCTGTGTCTTCATCCACTTCAGGTATGGCCGTGTGACAAATCGCTAGTAAACGAAGAAACTTTTGTATGACATCTGAACAGGGTTCATTCACCCAATTCCCATTCATGATCCTTCTATCCTCAAAATTGAAGCCCTTAATGAGTGGTTTTGCATCAGAAGAATCTGTAACACCACGGCCATAGGCCATCCCAGCGATAGAGCACTTAACAAACTCCATTGAATTACAAGTTAATGTTCCTGTCTTATCAGAAAGTATTGTGTCAACTTGGCCAAGTTCCTCAGTTAAATTTGATGTGCATGCACGAGCCGGTTGGTCAGCTTCTTCATAATACATATAAACATCTCGATTGATAAAGACACTTTGGAGAACTTTGACGATCTCAATTGATACATACAAAGAGATCGGGATCAAATAAGCATATAACATCACGGCCGTCAGAAAGTGATAAATCGCAGCCACTTGGGCTCTTTTGGGATCAAAGTATACTGTAGAATCATTGGGTCTTAAATACCATCTTTTCATAATTCCGTTTTCAAGGTCATCCCCTGTTGTAATGCCAAAGTAAATTGATCCAATAAAAGCTATTGTAAATAAGACACCGAATAAGAAGTAGATGATCTTATCCATTTTCCTCTCGATTTTGCTTCTCTTTGAAGGGGGGTCGGTAGAGTTTTGAATAACCTTCGTATCATGACCAGTGAAGATAACAGCTCCATATATGTATTCAGTATTACGGAGTTTGGAATCTCTAAGGAGAAGTTGCTGAGGAGTTAGGGAATGCTTTTGCTCTTCAAATTCCATACTTCCAACAAAAGAGTACAAATTTGCATTTGGGTCTTCGCATCTAACAAGGGCCTTAAAATTGCTAAACTTGGAATCCTCAAGTAAAAATGAAGTGACCTCTAGTGCTTGTTTTAGTTTCAAATTTGTTTCCCCGTCAAGGTTCATTGTTTCCACATAACAGATTGAATCCTCATAACAGGATGAAAGCAAGAGAAGATCTGCTGGAAAGAACCCGTCCTTCTCCACCTTCACTACATCTCCTACTTTGAGATTCTTCCATTCAGTATGCTCAAAAACTCCACCACCGGCATGCACTTTAACCTTTCTATTGTTCACCTCAATATCCTGAAACAAAACTCACTGGATATTTATGGCACTGATGTAAACCTTGGAAGGAAAAATAAGAATACGCATCTTTATCGTTATGTTTAGCAAAAGAAACAGCTCCATAAAAATCTCTTGCAGTAAGCAAGAAGCACGGTCCACTATACTCTTATGATTCCATGCATCAACCACTTGGCAAGTACAATAAAAGCTTCATATAAAAACCAGTAATATGTTGCGAGTATTCGAAACAGTTTGATATGCTTGTAATAACCAAGTTAATCCACTGATGAGAGTATCAGCACCGTAGGCAACTAGGTGATTCAGAAGTATACCCCTTTAGCCTCCAGCTAAATGAATTTATGGTGAAAACTGAAAACCATCCCAAATTAGGAGCATATGCGACTTATCTCTGAGCCACCTCCCCAATGAGTCCTCACAATTACCTAACTATCTTAAACAATAAACCTGTCTATGCCATTGAAGCATTGTACAACCACTCTTGACTACCAATCAGAGAAGATAATTCCATATGAATTCCAAGGTTAAAGTTTTCATAAGAGAGCAAAAAAGAAAAAGAAAAACAATATACAACTTATTTCAGCTAAGAATTAATCCTCCTGTACCACAATCACCAGTCGTACAACAACTAAAAGGAAGATTGAAAATAAATAAATAAAAAGGCATGCTTATGAAGAGCTAGCAATGAGGGGAATACCTGCTGTTTCCGTCTCCAATCCTCAATACCTTCCTTGATCATGGTGGCCCCGATCACGACAAATAGAGGTAGGATAGCACTGACGGCAGTATAAGGAGCAAGTGGAGTGAAGGCCAAGGAGCCTGTGACAAGGAAGTAAAAATTGGCCACTCTCCTAAACTGCTCAAACAAGGCCTTTGGGAAGAAACTTGTTGCTGTGTACTTTGTGCTCCTAATGGAATTGGCAGCATAATGGCGAATCGCAGCCTCCAAAATACCTGGTTCATTGCAATAAACAACCCTAGAAAATCCAGGCCCCCCAATCTCTGAATGATCATCTTTCGAAAAAAATGCTCTCCCACATCTGAATGAGTAGAGCTTGCTAAAATTCAACTTCCTCCTTCTGCCAGTTTTCATTTCTTTCTATGAAACTAGTACTTTTCAAAGTGAAACCCAAATCCAAATCAAGGAGACCAAGGCCATTCACAAGTCCAATTGTAGATCATGCTTTGACATCTATTTTGAAGTGAATTTATACTTATTAGATATCCCAATTAAAACCACCCAGAACTAGTACCCCCCAGATCAACAAATCCCCAGCAATATTTGTTTCGATGAACAGAATTCCCTCAGAAACCCAGTAAATTAGATACTATCATGTACTAACTGCTAGTCAAGTAAATAAGATTGAATGAAAAGGGTGTATGATAAACCTAAAATAAATGTTAAAGGAACACGAACCAGGGATATATGGGAAAATGGGAATTGCCCAGAGGGGCAGGGAGATGGAGACAAATCAGGCGACGATTACAAACACCAGACCCAGCTGGAAAAATCGAGGAATATCAGCACAATTAAAAACCCAAAATCTATGTCATAATACAGAAATACCCAGAAACAGAAACATCTGATTCAGCAAGAACCAAATCATGGAAATCAAAGAGGACCAATAATCATACAACGCATGTATATATTCGGTTACTCCCTAGACGAGCATGGCACGAAGAAATCTCCTAACTTTCGGTTACTCCCTAAATGATATAATACCAACTCCTACAAAATGCAAGTTTTGACGAGATATCAAACTGAAACATAAGCCAAGACTATTAATGGGTTTGATTCAGCTATAACGATTTCATACTCACAGAAGAGAATTGGGTTTTTCCTCGGGAAATTTTCAGAATGCCAAAGGCATGTGTGCTGTCTTTCTTCGTGGTGTACGATGTTTTGCAGACCAAGGCTCTGCTTTTCTTCAGGGATGCTACCGGCACAGACTATCTGTGCACAGATAGTGCACTTACGGCTCACACACAGATATTCCACACATACATTTTTGTGGGCTCATATTGGGGTCCCACAAAATGATCCGAACCACTTATTTCTTTTAAAATATTTTTCGGAAGGTTTCTGTAGAAAATCAGCTCCAACGGATATCGATAAAGGCTTTCTCAAAAAATCGTAGGACGAATCATTCTGTTTTGCCCTACAAATTCTAAGAACAGAAATGATACTAGTACAGCAAGTGTTGTATAGACAGTGCATACAACACTCTTTTGGGTCCGTCTAGGTTCCAACAAAGATAATCGGAGCCGCTCATTTGTTCAAAATATTTTTTTGGGGTCTCCGCAAAAAATCAACTCCATCCGATATCATTAAGAGTGTTTGCGAAACGTCCAATTTCGCTTCAAAATTTAGGCTAGCAATTTAGCAAATATGGGCATTTCATAAACGGCCTTCACGATATCAGATGAAGCTGATTTTTTACATGAACCCCAAAAAAAATATTTTTTGAGCAAAATGAATAGTTCCGATTATCTTTGTTGGACCCAAAACGGGCCCAAAAGTCTATTGTATACGCTCTCTGTACAACTCTTGATGTACCAGTAGCACAGTTTTTCTAAGAAAGCCCTTTCCGATATCCGTTAGAATTAATTTTTTACAAGAACCCTCCAAAAAATATTTTAAAAAATATGAGTCGTTCGTATCATTTTGTGGAATTCCGATATAGACCCCACAAAAATGTATGTACAAGATATGTACAAAAACATATGTTCAAATAGCACGGTTGGTGGGTACACTACGGGTCCCCATACAGGCTTGAAATTGATTTTCTAAGAATTACTATGCCTTGTTCCGATAAAAAAAAAATCAATTAAAAAAATACTTATTATTCCTACTTTCAATCATTATTGTCATTTCTTTTTTCACTTATTATCCATATCTTCAATTATTATTTTCATTTCTCTCTAAATCTCTCATTACCCATACATCAAACTATTACCCTAATTTATCTTTTCACTAATTACCCAAAAAAAATTCAAAACATGATCCAAACAAGACAGCACAAAAATCAGCTCAATCTGATACCTTTAAGTGGGTGATCCAATCGTCTAAATGTTTTTTTGATTTCAAAATCCTAATGTCTAAGCGAAAATTTGAAAGATTAAAGCAAATACTTAGAAGTATTAGATTGAACTCATTTTTTACGCGATTACTGTACACATACTGTCTGTCTGGGTAACATTTCTGAGTTTTCTTTTTCTATTTATCAACAGTAAGGTCTGGTTGGAACCGTAACAACCAATAAAATAGGGCAGGAGATATCATTGGGTGCTCCGCCAGCCGGTGTCCGAGGAGATTATTCAACGTTTCGGAGCACCACGCGCCGTTGATTCTGCGGCTACAGATGAATTCGGTACAAGGGAGAATTTTTCAGTGACGGGTGGGTATCACGTAGTGCCTGTTCAGCGCATTCGAGCCATCTATTGTATTTTTGGAAAGTCTGGATTTGGAGAGAGAAAGTGTTGGGATAAAAGAAGAGAAAGTGTTTTAATTTGAGCAATCCAAAGTGTATTGGACAATCCGAATGTGCTGAACGAGTACTACGTGGGATATTTCTACTCGGCACCGAAAGATTTCTCGGTTACAATTGACCTGTGGTGACATTCCCTCTCAATCGATTATGTAGCAATAAATCATGAGACATTATTATTCATTTTGTTGGCCAGGTGGGAGACAACGAGTGACCCGCAATATGTGGTGGCGAACTTTTATTTGCGAAGAGTACCATATAACAATGTCACATGATACTTTGAGAGTACCAAATAATTGGTCGTGTCTGATATATGCCAAATTTTACCTTTAGCGGCATTAGAAAACCGCCGAAAATAGTCCAAAAACCACTGGTAATACTAACAACCGCTTGTAATAGTCCAAAAACCGCCGGTAATAGACAGTCGGTAAAACAAAAATGGCGGTAACAAACCGCCGGTAATACTAAAAACGGCTTTACAAATCCGCCGGAAATGAAATAGGCGGTTAATTTTTTTGCTTTCCCTGTGACTCGAACCCGGAACCTCTGGATCTTTGCACACACGTGCGACCAACTTGGCTAACCCGCATTTTGGTTCAACTAGGATAAATAATATTATTTTATATTATACAGGTCGGTTTTATTATAAACGATGGTAATAAACCACCAGTATTAAAAATAAACGTGCATTCTACTTTTTCCAGTGGTAATTTAAAAAAATGCCGGTAAAAGTCACTAAAAACAGCGGTCTTAGGAATACCGCCGTTTTAGGGTAATTATTACTGGCGGTCTTATTAATGCCGCTAAAAGTGTCTTTTAACGGCATTAAATTAATGCCGATAATACTATCGCCGGTAAAGCCAAAATTTGGCGTAGCATTAGTAAGTAAAACCCTACATTCCAATTGACTTCTCATTCTCAACTTGAGAAGCCCCATGTGATTCCGTCTGATGTGTCATCCATCGTATGGTGCTCCCTGCATGTCTAAATATACTCTCTCACGTTGGACATGAGAGGCCTCTTGTTGTGGAATTTTAATGTACTCGCAAGCACACGAATCGTATCGAAATATAGTTATGTAAGCGTGAGATCGAACCTACAGGGACTTGTGTATTTTAGTAGAAAAACTAAAAAAAACTAAAATTGATTGAACCCTAATCTAGTTAACAAGAGTTTTGATTTGTATTTTAACTAAAAACTACAAATAACAATAGTGAAAACAAATAAATAAGTTGACGATTGAGCGAACTTGATGAAAGAAAAGTGACTAAGATTTTAGAATCCATACTCAAGTATTCATTGCAATTACTAACAAACTCTTATTTATTTTCCTACTCTTCTTCACAATAAATTGGTAGCTAGACTCTATTACGGTGAAAATTAAAAATATCATCAAAACAACTTATGTATGCTCTTCATTGCCTTCAAATATGGTTTTCCTTCTCCACCAAAACCGCTTGCCGTTCACCGCCGCACCGCTTCTGGGTTTGTAGCCGTGTGGTTGCCAGTGGCTTCTTAGGTCGCCAGCTTGGAAGTTTGATCGGTAGGGGGGTAGACAACAGAAGGGCTAGACAACAGAAGGGCTGCTCAATGACGGAGGAGGGGTGTATTTTTTGCTTTATTTTATTTTTGTCCGAATTTAGTCCGATGGTTTGTTGGTCATTTGCTTGGTATTAGTTTCATTTTTTGCGAATCTAATCCCGCTAGCGCGAGTTTGAAATAGAGCTGCACATACTCTGTCCTGATTGCCTTCTATAATAGTTTATCCGATCAGTGGATGCCTATTTGACTTCATAGGGTTCCTCTCTGTTGTGTAAGCTTTCATCTCACAGTTGAATATAATTTATCACATTTATTAAAAAAAAAACACATTCGACTTTGTGCCCTTTCAAATTCAACGGCCGAGATAAGTATAATTCTTATTTTTTCCTGCAAAATTAATAATTAAATATAAATGACCAAAGTAATTATAATTATAATCAATTATGCACATTTAAGAACTAACAATACATGATACGGGGACTTCAATATGTCAATATTTTATGCTAACTCATATTAGGACTTGGACTTGGAGTATGGGAACTGATCCAGAGTGTGATAACTGAAAAAGTTTTGTACGTGGGTGTGTTTGTGGGTATTGTATTTCACTGTTTTGCCCATACGTTTATTGCAAAAATTCTAACAGCAGGGACAATTCGCAGGGACAATGCGTTTTGCCTCATTTTGGATCCCGAAAAAATCTAGAAAAATATCCATAAATTTTTGAATATTATTTTTATGGGGCCCTGTAAAAAATCAGCTCCAGCGGATATCGGTAAGTATTACTTTTGGATAAGTAGGGGGAAACTGTCTTTTTGCCCCTACTTATCCAAAAGTAATACTTACCGATATTCGCTGGAGCTGATTTTTTATAGGGCCCCATAAAATAATATTCAAAAATTTATGGATATTTTTCTAGATTTTTTCGGGATTCAAAATGGGGCCAAACGTGTTGTCCCTGCGGATTGTCTCTGCGAAGTGTCCCTGCTCATAGCAGGACTGACGTTTATTGGGTTTAGAGGAGTAGTACACTGTAATTCCCTGTTGCGTGTGTGGTAATTTTGGAAGACGAAAATGTGTGCCAACTTCAAAAAGTTGACCGCACCATAAGGTCCTTTCTCTTTATATATTAGAGCAATAATTTCATAAACACATCGGCTCTATACACCCATTCATACAAGTATGCGTGGAGTGTATGGAGCCCACACACTTATATGGATGGATGTGTATTTGGGTGTGGTCCTAATCGTCTCCAATAAGAAAGGGGCATAGTGCAGTGTGTATTCGGCTGTAGTCCTACAACAATATGTATAGAGCCCACATGCTTATATGTGTAAGGGTCATCATCGGGCCGGGCCGGCCCAGCCCGCCAAGTCTCGGCCCAAGCCGGCCCACGGGCCGGCCCACCTACTATAAATTGAAGCCCAAGCCCGGCCCACGGGCTAGCCCAATTGGTGGGCTGGCGGGCCAAAAGCCGGGCGGGCTTAAATTTCCTTGGGCAAAACTAAATCAAGGGAAAAAAGAAAGGATTTTTTGGGATTTTGGGCTAATGGGCGGGCCAGTTGGCGGGCTTTTGGACGGGTATGCCGGGCGGGCGGAGTAAAAATTCATAGGCCCGAGACCGCCCATTACAAACTACGGGCCGGGCTAATCCGCCCGTTTCTCGGGTTCGAGCCGGATAAAAGCCCGATGGACCGGGCGGGTTAAGGGCGGACCGTGGGCCGTCGGGCTAAATGACGAGGCTTAAGTGTTTATTTGGGTGCCGTCCTAGTAGTCTCCAATGAGAAAGGGGCACAGCTTATCACCACGCGACGTGTGGCAGCAACAGGCCCCGCTCCGCTTTCTCTGTCTCCCTGCAATTCAACAATGTCCGGCGCCTAACAAAATGCTCTCTCTCTCTCTCCGTCTTCCTACAAGTAGCTACGCCACACCACAGCACGGAAAACACGCCAAACTTGTACTACTTATAGTATTCCAATTCATCATAGTCATCATCTTCTTCTTCTTTCTACACCTACTGATACTACAATCCTTCGATCTCTATCTATATTTTCATACCATAAATAAATGCAGTCTCAGATTCTCCCTATATCTACCCGATCTATTGCCCAACCACCACCACCACCACCACCACTGTCTCCGTCCCCATCGACAACCATGCCGGATTTATCGTCCACCCGTCTTCTCATTTCCCCACAGTTTGACGAAGAGAAAGCAATTGAAGTCGAACCCTTTTTGCCTAGGGCTTCCTCGAGTTACACCAGCACCTCCGCCAGGATTACCAATTTCTACCAGAAACGGCGCCGTCGGAACCTCAACGAGACCGACGGTGGTGCCACTGGCCGCAGCCACTCGTCTCGTGAGCGTGCAGCTTCCAATTCCGATTCCGATATGATCATGACTCGGCTTTGCGTCAACCTCCTCCGATATATCGGGTAAAAGTTTATCGCTCGCTACCCTTTGGGTATTTTTTTAAAGGAGAAAGTCTAAGAACACATCATACATGTTGTCCCAACCCCAAGGGTTGGCCAAGCGGTCTTGACTTGGAACTTACAGCCCCTTTGGATGGAGGGGTGAGAAAGGAGAAGGAAGGGGAGTCTTCTCCATTAATGGTGAGAAAGGAGAAGAGAGGGGAGTGATTTCTCACTGTGCAACCCAAACAACCGTGAGAAATCAAACCCTCTCCGGCGACCAAAATCTGTAAACTCCGGCAACCAATATATGTAACCTCCGGCGACGAAGCTTTCTCCGGCGACGATCTCCCAACACCAGCGACGAGCTAGCAACTCCGGTGACGCCCGCATGTGAGATCTACTCTCACCCACGCGCCTCACTCGCCTCACTCTCTCCCTTTTTCACGGAATCTCACCACTTTTGGTGAGAAACGGAACTGGGGGTGTGAGGGGTTCCCGTCTCCCACCTTCTCTCACACTTTCTCGCCCTCTGGCCCTTCCAAACGAGGGAGAGAATCAGTTCTCCTTCCGTCCCCTTTCTTTTCTCTAGAAATTGCCTCTTCCAAACGAGCTGTTAGGGTTTACTCCTTTCTAATATCTCAGGTTAGATTCCTCTTGTCAACAAATCTTGGAGCCGCCTCACCCCATACGTGTGTGAAAAACTATTGGCGGGGTTGTCGGGATTAATTTGAGGTGTGCACAAATTGGCCCGGGACACCCAAATACTTCCACATAGGCATGTGCTTGTTGTTGCGTTTCTAGCACCATTCCTGCTGAGGGAGGAAAGTATTGGGCATGGGGCCACTTGAGCCCAGTTGGAAAAATAAGGGGCGGTATCGCTAAGCTAAAAGTTATGGACAGCTTCTTCTAGTATTTTGTGGTTAGGGAAAGACTACAATACGCACTCTTTATTTGGGTGTGTATCATATGCACCTCCAAAATGTTATGAATTATAGAGAAAATGTTACGAATCATATTGCTAAAAAGTTATGAATCGTATAAATGTTACAAGATACACTAAAATGTTATGAATCATAATGAAAATGTTTCGAATCGTAGTGCTGAAAAGTTATGAATTCTAGAACAAAAGTTACGAAACATGCTAAAATGTTATGAATGAACCATAAATAGGTGCATATGGTACACCATTTTAAGGGGTGTGTATTATAGACTTTCCCTTGTGGTTAAGTTATTTCCACTAAACTATAACTTAACTTAAAAGATATATAGGAGAAATGGAGGGGAGGGGTCAAAGGCAGAATGAACATGGAAAAAAGTTTTAGTGTAGGAGAAACAACTTTACTTTGGCAATAAGTTATAGATGAAAAAGATAGCGGAAACGCGGCCTAAACTTGGAATGTGAATTATTTTTTGGGCTTTATTACGGATTTCATCATATAGTCGTTTTAGTAGGTAAATCTATTTTGAAAGTTGAAGTCAAATTTCTTTGTTATATTTGTTACCCTAAACCAAACCGACCAATCAATAAGAGTATCAATATCCTCTCGATAGGAACCCCGAGTCTCATTGGACTTACTTAACCCTCTTTGGTTCAACTGCATGGTTGTTGAAGTCATTATTTGGTCCTTCAATTTATTTAATTCCAACATATCGTTACGAAGCACAAGATACAAGATTTAAGAAAATTAAAATATTTCCTACCTTCTCTTATCTTTCTTAAAATCGTTCTCTTATCCTTTTTCAAATTTTCTTCTGAATAGGTTCTTAGGCTTTGTTTGTTTGGGCATAAAATGTTTTCCGGTAAAATATTTACCTATTTTCCGGTGTTTGGTTGTATGAAAAATAAGGAAAACATTTACATGTAAAATATTTTCCATTAATTGGATGAAAATGACCTACCCTTAAATCTTCTGTAAGCCATTTTCCGAAATGAATCTGCTGCCTTCTATTGCAATTCTCACCAGTTTCCTCGATCGTCAGTCTTGACGCACGTTCAATTCCCCCCTCTCTCTCTCCTGAATTGAATTCCACCGTTAAGCCCCCCCTCTATCTACACTATTTTGTCGATTTCTGAAAATATTTTTCATGTGCCAACCAAACACCAGAAAATAAAAGTTTAAAGTTTGTTTTCTGAAAAAATATTTTACATGGATTGTAAAATATTTTACGTCGAAACAAACAGAGCCTTAATTAAAATACATTCCTCTCTTGTCAGTTAGCAGTAAATTTTGTGAGCACCAATAAGGAAAATGATACACAAGCTAAAAAGTACTCCCTCCATTCCAAATGCTTAGTCTTTTTTTGATATTTGTGTCAGTTTTAAATTGCTTATATCTTCCAATTTGAATCTCCAAGAATATGAATAAGAATTTTGTTTAATAGTTCTCGATTAGGTTTATATACAAAATTTTCAAAATTATGAAAACACTAGTACATGCTCGTGCCTGAAGGCATGGCGCAACACGTTTCGGTCATACGCTTGGCGATAGGGGAGAGAGCGAGGGAAAGGGATGTGCTGGTCTGTAGTGATCTGATCAAACAATACCATTCAAACGAAAGAGGAACAAAGTCCACAACAAATAAACTCTCAATTGGAATTCTTTTTAAGATACATATGTTATTCTGGTAAAGCTTTTAAGAACTTTTAAATTCACTTTGTCGTGTCCCCAGCATGTCCCCTCTAATGAATACCTCATGTGGCGTGTCCAGACATGTCTCCACGTGTTCCCTATATGTTGCTTGTCCTCGTAGTATCGGACCACAAAGTCTATCCAAAGTCAACCAAAACAAAAATTAAGAGAGCTACACAAAAGTTGGCATAAATAATTAATTCACTCCCCACTATATTCACTTTGTCAAACATGCATTTTATCAAACACTGAGCATCTTTGAAAGACAAATAATAAAAGTTGTAGATAAAAAAAAATTACCATCCTCAAATTTGTGTTAGGACCATTTAGAACTCGAAAAATCCAAACACCCCAGCTTGGAGCTTTTACTATAAAGAGAAACTACCTTCTGATGTGTTACCCTTAGTGGAATGACATTAATGGTACAAACTTCAGAATCACTATAGCTGCAAAAAATCAAAATAGAAAACCCATAAAATTAGAACGAAGAACCAACATACCATAAGAGTGAAGGAAAAGATGGATAGAAATCACCTATTTTCATTCAATAGTCTTTAGAATTGTTTTAGAAGTACCACAAAAAAAAAGGTGGTCTCTGAAGTACCAAGGAAAAAAGAATAATTATCAGAGGTCATACCGCTGGGCATGAATTTTCTTTTCCCTTCCCTCTAGTGGTTATCTTTTTCTTTCCCTTATCCGCGATTGTTCCTTTTTGTTTTTACGTAGCCATTGCTTCAGCCTTTTGTTTATCCTTTCCGACAATAAAGAGTAAAATCAATACCAACTTTTAATGTATAAACCAAGAGCTTGTAGTATTAGCTCACACAAGCACATAATGTCCTGCTCATAGCGGATCACAACACCAGTATTTCTTTCTTGAAGAACTTAAACCTATATGTGCAAAGTCAATAGAAAGGAAAAAATTGAGATGATAAAAAAAGAATAACTGTAAGAGGTCATGCCACTGGACATGAATTTTCTTTTTCCTTCCCTGCGGTGGTTAGCTTTTTCTTTCCCTTATCCTCGACTATTCCCTTTTGTTTTTCCTTAGCCATTGCTTCAACCTTTCGTAAAGAAGAAATTTGTATAAATCAAGAGGCCATGACATGAAGAATTGGCTATACACAAGTATGACATGAATAACCCATATTCTACCAATCCTAATAATCGAGATCCAAAAACTAAACTGTAGAATTTGGAAGCGATCAGTTTTCGATGTTCGAAACCGAACGAAAATTCAAGTTGGAAAACTTCATAGGCCATGTTTAGGCAATCAGATTTTGGAAATCAAACTCCCAAACAAAGGTCGTGTATTAGCAGTAGTAAATCAAATTCCCAAACAAAAGCAATTAAAAGGCCTAGAACCAAACAAATTCTATCCAAACAAAGGTATATAACCAAACAAAGACGATGAAAACTTCAACAAACCGAGCAACATGCCACATTATTTTTTCGCAGGAAAACCCTAGGATGAGGAGAGTCTTACCGGAGAGGGAAAACCAAATCGATTTCTTTGTGGGCACTGTTTTTTTTTTATCCGAGCACTGAGCTCTTCTGTGTGTGCCGAGGAGTGGGTTTTGCGGAGAGAGAGAGAGAGAGAGAGAGAGAGGAAACACAATGGAGAAGAGGAAAACTGCTGGATAGACAGGCATGGGAAATAGGTTGGAAGGAGAAGAGGAAAACCGCTGGATAGATAGGCATGGGAAATAGGTTAGAATCAATGATTCAATCCAATGGTCGTAACTTATTGAAAGTGTGATCCGACGGTTGGAGGGGTGCTCATGTTTGTATGGGTTGACAAAAGACCGCTCTAGTTTATAATATTGATTGGGACTTATAAGCGTTTAAAGAATGTCACGAATAACGAAAAAGGACAAAGAAAATGGGATAAAGGGAGTAATACTATAACAAAAAATGACAAATTTTGCAAATATCGACAAATTATCAATCTAATAAGGTTATTTAGTTTTGTACGTGATGAATTTTGATAATAGGCACCTGATTTATTTTAATATTTATCATGATCAATTTGCACATGATCCATTTGAAACGGAAAATTTGGATCGTTTACTAAATTTTCATTTTGGTAAGGTAAATACATGAATAGATCGTAAATATGGGTGTGGTCTCAATAGGATTGTGATTAAGAACATATGATCAAATTGGATCATGGTGCAATAATCGTGTGACTGCCTCCGGTAAGAGTATTTCTTGAGACCAAACTTGCATTAAGGTTCTTGATTGTTCTTGACGATGAAAGAGACAACTGCCTCCGGTAAGAGTGCCGGTGTTAGGCTAGGTGACAGTTATTCTGTAGTCCTAATGTATTATGTATTCTCGAGTTCATTAAATTTCTTGGTGGAGAGCGGTTTTCGTGGAGATCAAATTGAAGCATTTAAAGGATTATCCTGATTTAGAGATTTTGTATCATTTTATTGGAGTATTCGAATTTGGAGATTTTAGGCCCATCATTAGTGAACTGTTTTAATATTTTTTTTTGGAGGCGCATGTGATTTTTAGAGAACAAACAACATTTTGGGTGCAAATTTCCGTTACCCTAGGTGCTCCTTATGGTGTTTTTGATTCATCAATCAAACCCGTTTTACTCTTCACAATCACATTATTTATCACCTTCCTCTGACTGGCCGGTGTCCCAAAGAATTAAGCTGATCACTGAAACTATCAAGTTGTTCCACAATCTTAAAACAATCTCGTCATGCTAGAACTCAGTTAATCTTCCTTTAAATGGCCTACCAGATGGTGTAGTCATTGCGCTAGCCTCACTCTAATACCAAATTGATGTAGGATGGGATTGAAATAAGGCTAAGTATGATCAGAACACAAAAATAGTGGCTGTGAATAGTGAAAGAGAAGAAATGAAGAGTTTTAAGATAGATCTTAGCCTCACACCTAGGTTACCAAAGGCATCACGCCTAAGACCTCTTTAGTATTCACACCAAAGAATAGGATTGCATCACACAATCTTCAAAAGCTTTAAGCTCTTGTAAATTTTTATTCATTCAATCATCTTGTAGTACATCAATTTATAGGCTCCTAATGTGTTGAAATACCAAAGATTTTTTTACCTATTCCCTAGGTGGGACGGATGTGTTATCTAATGGTTGCATACATTGAATATGTGGTCCTAAATGAAAAGTCACAACTCACAAGGCTCATAAAAAGTCAGAGACTTTAATGTTCCAGCTAATGTCTAGTTAACATCCCAGGTAGGCCCTTCATCATCCCAAAACATTACCCATTAAATTTTATCATGACTGCATCACCCATACCCTACATTTTTAGGTTTTTGCCGTATCCCATACCCTGTACTTGTACCTGTGCTTCATTTCTATCATTTCTCTTTCGTATACCCTCAAAATTAATTATTGGTTCTACATCGTTCAATGACAAATTCACAAACCCACAAGTCTGCGTGCCCATTTCTGCATCTCGTTCTTGGGGAGTGCATTCCTGCATTCCTTTTCGTAGCCGACTGCACAAGGATGTCCTCAAATCACTTTATATTTGTGATGGCATTTGGAGGAAGCTAGAGGTAGGCCGTTACATTTAGCCACAAAACAAGAAGAAAAAGAAATTACCATGCAAAGTACATACAAGTAACATTAATCTGAATTCTGACCAAACCCTCATGTACTAATGGGAGGATATGAACGTTGATAAGATTTGTTCAGAAGGCGGAAACGGATTATAGATCATGCGAACAATTTGAAATATGGGGTGTTGAATTCGGAAGATTCCTCCCCTCTTTGTTTACACTAGTAAGAGTGCACCTGCAATGCACACGCAATGTTTGGAAAATTTCTACTAAAATATCTGCATAACACGAGAAATTCCTAGCGATCTAGCGCTAAAAACAACTTACTAGTTATTTGTTCTGCTTTTTCACGAAGTGGACAAAAGTAAACTTTTAATTGGATGTTTCTGGTAATTTATTTCTATGCAGGCTGGGCTGCAGATTCATCACAAGATTTCTTGCCCTAGGCTGTTATTCTTTCCTAATTTTACCTGGATTGGTTCAAGGTTTGAAACATCTCATGATCTATTGCCCATATTTGACTGTTACAACATCCTATTGGCTGCATAATTAACTCATCTTCCAGTGGTTTTGGTCTTTGAGAATTGTTTTTATTCTACTGATGTTTTGGCTTCTGATAGCCGCTCAGTTTGGTTGGGTATAACGAAGCTTCCATGTTTCTGTAGTTGGGTTTTACTATTTCTTCTCAAGTCAGGTCCGTAGAGGTATTGTTTATGGTGATCAACCCAGAAATAGGTATTTTATGGTCTTTGGCTGTTTCGTGTGCTTTTGGATCAGTGTACTCTTCTGTTGATGAGTCTAAAGGTTGAATCACCGATAAAAATGTGATTGTGCAGGCTTGATCTGTATTTACCAAAAGAAAGTGATGGCCCAAAGCCAGTTGTTGCATTTGTTACTGGTGGAGCCTGGATAATTGGGTAAGTGTTCGCAATGTGTTTTGATTCCTTGGATACCCAATTGGCTGTTGAAAACACTATCTGCAAAAGATTAGACTATTAGGAATTGAGTCATGTTATAGGTTTGAAGCTTTTCTAGAAAGAGAATTCATATGGAATCATTTGTTGAGTTGAGAGTCTACATAGAAAGAAGGCAAATAGATTCAATTGCTGTTGGCAGTTTTTTTGAGGGGCACATACTTATTACGCCGATGCGCCCCTTGTATACACGATTGTATTTTTTCTCAACAAGTTCTTAAACCTTTTGCCGATGCAGTTATAAAGCATGGGGTTCTCTGTTAGGGAAACAGCTATCAGAAAGAGACATTATAGTGGCCTGCATAGATTACAGGTGATTGTTTTATTTCCAGGATGAATTGTTGTTTTCTTACATGCTTATCGCTTCCATAGTATGATATTATGATGTTGTACCTACCAAAGAAGTATTTTTTTATTCAAAGTACAAATAATAAAGCAAATGAATGTCCACAATTTTTAATAATTACTGTACATGTGGACATTTCTTCGAAGTGATTGAAGTACATTCTAATATATGTTGGACTTCAAATAAGTCTATAACATAACTTCTTGGATTAAATATTTTTTTTCTGCTCTTCAAGTTCTCCACAGCAAAAGAAATTATGAAATTGATCGGAAGGGTCATATGGACATTTGTAGTTTTGGCAGTTTTGAACATAGTTGTCAAGGGCGAAAGGCGCTCTGAGGTGATAAAGTCTGCTAGGGTCTAGGCGAGAAGCGAGGTGAACCGAAACGAGAAAAATAGCATACACTAATATTTCAAATAATAAACACTAAGCTGTAATGTTGTATCTGTGAAAGTATCTTTGTGTATCTCTCTAATTAAGGCATAGATTAGGGTATCATATCTCATTCTATCTTTCATTAAGGCATAGATCAGACGTATCTTTTTTGTATCTTTTCTAGGGTTAGGTTTTCTCTATTTATTAAAGGATTGTTAGCATTGTATTACGTATCTTCTCAATTAGGAATACAGATTCTATTCTCTCTCATACGTTCTGTCACAGTATCATCCAAAAGATTCATAGAAACCTCCACCAAATGTCAAGTAGTCAACAATTCTTGTATAGATAATAACTAAACCATTAAAATCAACAAAACGCAAGCATCCAACATTTGAAATGAACTTGAAACAAGTAATTGTTCTACTTGGCTTTCCATCTAAGGATGATTTTCTAATCATCATCAACATCAACACCAACACCAAGTAAAACAGGATATATAGTTGTTCGATCAGAGAGAGATGAAGTCAGTCGATCGATCGATCGATCGATCGAGAGAGAGAGAGAGAGAGAGAGAGAGAGAGAGAGAGAGAGAGTACATGGGTTCGATTACCTGTATTCTGTATTCTCCCCTAGGTTTGCCGCGAGAGATACATAGGCGAGTGAGATTTGAGTCGACTGTTGAATGGAATCACTTAAAGAAACCAAAATCCTATGGCTGTGATTGAATTTCAAAAGGCGAGCCTTTTGTCGCCTCACCGCCTCTCACTCCTTTCCCGCCTAGGTAGTGTTTGGTTAAAGTCGCCTTGCCTTGCACCCATCAAGGTGACAATCCATTGCCTTGAGGCGCCTCTTGCCTAGGCGATCGCCTTGAGGTGCCTTTGACAACTATGGTTGTGAACAACAGAATGGTTCTTAGTTGCAGGAACCTCCAATGTGGTTGGCGAATCCACCTCGAAACCTCGCTCCTACGCTCCCAAGTCAGGAACCTCGCTCCCATTGAGAAGGAACCCGCTCCCAACTAGGATAGAACCTCTTAGGCATTTAAATCCCAAAAGAAACAAAAATAAAAGATACCAAGCAAGATAAAAGACAAAATAATGATAAGATATTTTTTTTGAAAGGCGTAATGATAAGATATTAGAAAAATATTAACTTAAATTTGCTCAATTGCATAATGTAATACCCATAATATTACTTAGTCTTTAAGACATCTTTGCAATTGACATGAATGACGCATAATATTTACTTGGATTACATATTTTCATGTACTATTTTTAAATTGATCCCGCTCCCACCCCCTCTTTGTGCAACTAAGATATGGAGAACAACTAGAATCACATATTAAAAACTATAAATATTTTTATGTTTTGTATTTTAAGTGGTAGAATAATATTTTCTTTTTTACATCTAACTACATTAAAATACATAAAAATAAATAGTTTTTCCTAAACGCTTCCGACGGCGCTCCCACACTTCTATGATCATCCGCTTCCCCACTCCCACTCCCATTCCCGCTCCCGCTTCGTGCAACTAAGGAATGGTTCCGTCTGCATTCTTTAACATGCCCAATATGCTCAAGTTATACTGTTAGCCATGAACACCCTTTTTTGACACAACTACACTTGGCTCCAAAGTCCGAACAATTATAAAAGGGGAGGATATTAGGGGAAGCAGTGAGTGGAGATTCCCCTGCAGAGAGCCGGATGAGGGGAGACCTTCATGTCATGTTCGGAGGGCTGGGATATCCTGACCCTACTATCATTATGGCTTTGCAATGTTACTTGGTGGATTGACTGAATCAAATTCAAGGTAAACAATCGGATATAGAGGATATACATCTCGGTTTGCCTTTGGAATTTTTATACAAAAAGGGCGTTTTCCTGCTTGCAGAAAACCCTTTCGACATCTGCTTCATGAATTGAAGGGATTGATCAAAATTCTCAGGGTTGTTTAGGTGGCATCTTTTTTGCTGTTTAGGGTAGGTGTTTTGAGGGTTATGCTTTGGGCTTTCTCTTGTCTGTTTTTGGGGTTGGCCTCTTGCTATCTTTTCTCTAGGCCTGGGCGGCATATGATTGTCAGGGTGTGTAGGTGTCAATTTTGTTGGGATCTATTCTCCTTGTCGTGATGCCATTGTGCCTTCGATCCTTTTAATCTTTGTATGTTCCTTCAAAGATTAATAATATATATATTTTTGCTGTTCAAAAAAAAGCAGCAGCTTGTAGTTGGTTTCAATGACTTGCTACCACAGTCCTCCATTGTCACTGTTTAAGTAGTAAAATAACCAGCTTTGGCTAATAGAACTGTATGTTGTTTTCTGACTCAGGTAAATTGTTTGAATGCCAAACCATTCCACGGCTATCATCCCTTTAGATATTCTTATTCCTTCAGCATTGCACCTCTAGTTGGGAGGTTGCTGATGACCAATGGTTTTCCACGTGCCTAGCATCTGAAATTTAATTACCTGTAACACTCATCTGGCAGAAATTTCCCTCGGGGGACTATGAGTGATATGGTAAAGGATGCTTCTCAAGGTATCTTATTTGTGTGCAATCATATTGCTGAATATGGAGGTGATCCTAACAGGTAGTACCTTTGCAAATTTCTTCTTTTTGTAGTACCCTGGTAAGTCATTGCATCGAAATGCATGGTTGCTAAGCAAACCCATAATTGAAATGGTTTTGGTAGGATTTACTTAATGGGACAGTCAGCTGGTGCTCATATTGCTGCTTGTGCTCTATTGGAGCAGGCAGTTAAAGAGGCTGGTGAGGGCGAGAGCACTTCCTGGAGTGTGTCGCAGTTGAAGGCTTATTTTGGTTTATCTGGAGCGTAAGTTTATGTTAACTTCTAAAATCTGAGTGCGGAACCTTTTTTCCTTATCATTCGCCGTTTAGCGGATAATAAGGTTCTGTATTTTTGAATGACGTGATTTTTCTATGCATATCTTTCCCTTTATCTTGATATGGATGTGTGACATTGGATGCAACAAATAGGTGGCAAGGATAGTCAAAACTCCGGAGTGATTAAACATTTGGTTTAGAAGATTCCCCAGCTAAATCTGTTGATTGGCAGGTCTCACTTTTCCAAGTTAGATGTTGTGCTATTGTTGGATAGAAGTTTTCCAGGAGGTTTTTTTTTAGATCAGCAAAAAAGTTTTCCAGGAGTTCTCAGTCAATTCTTTTGAGTTGCCTGCACTTGACCATGGGATTGTATACTATGCCGTCAGATTCGGGCCCCAAATAATATACTACTATACCATTTTTTTATCAACTTAAGTCTTCCTTTGGGAACTTTTTCCTTAATCTCCAGTTTAAAAAATGTAATTCCAAATCTTTCATGCAACGGCTTACTATTTGGGTGTGCTTTTATTAGCGAGGCTGATTTTCTCTTTGCTTGAGTATGCCTTCGGGCTTTTAGCTGCATCTATGGTTTCGTAAATAACAACTCTGAAATTTGAAATGTTGGCCCTTACTCTAATTTTTTAAATGCTATTGAACCTATATACCAAATAATGACGGACTATCTCTTTCAACAAAGAAGAACACATTTAGAGACATCAATTAGCATGGTCTAGAGTAGTTTTCACTATGCAATTGCCTTTGGCAAGTAAACTTTGTTGTTCTTGAATCTTACAAACAGATTCGGGAGCAGTTTTACATTTATACTCTTTGGACATTGTCAACAGGTACAATCTGTTTAACCTAGTAGATCACTTGCACTGTCGAGGGTTTTACCGCTCAATTTTTGTGAGGTATATATCTTCTTTCTTTTTCCGGTGTTTTACATGGATTAGGCCACTGATAATGCCACGACTCTATTTTTTAAAGCCATGACCATTTTTATGCACTGACCATTATAGCCCAACTCTCACGGGCTACTCAGAATATTGACCTTTTCCTTTTGATTCTCTCTCTCTCTCTCTCTCTCTCCCTCCCTCTCCTATTCTGCCCACTACAGAGCAATGAACGAAGCAAACCACTTTCCCTTCTTTTGTCTCCTTGGCTTCACATCATGGCTTCACCTCTCTTCCTCCAGCGCCCATCAATGATCCCAACCCCTTTACCTCCTAACACGAATAGATATTCGTCTCTTCAATTTCTCAATCAATACATCAAAATTCTAAAAAGCAGAGACTTCTGTTACTGGAAAGAAAATGAAAAACCCATTTGTAAACAAGATGAAGACAGCGAAGTGTAGAGAGAAATAAATTCGCGACATGACCCATTACCACCATTTAGAGAGGGAGGGAGGGAGGGAGGGTGGGTGGTGTTAGAAAAAGAGTAGAATACAACAATTGTCGTGGCACTAAAACAAACCTTCGTGGCATTAGCGCCACCCCATGGATTATTATCCTTAGCAATTTCATCATGCCTCACATCTCATCTGATCATTGGTTTTCTATAACCTTTACAGTATAATGGAGGGGGAGCAGTCTTTTCGACGATTTTCTCCCGAAGTAATGGTACAGGAGCCTGACATAAAAAATGCAGTCTCTCTCCTGCCTCCTGTTTTCCTTTTTCATGGCACTGGAGATTATTCCATCCCATCAGATGCCAGGTCTCTTCTATTCCTGAATGAACTGTAGTAACTGCTTCTGAGTTTTTTGTTGGTTTGCTTAAAAACTTGGATTAGTGTGAATTTTGGTCTAAAAAGCTCTGTTTGGAGCCTCCCTACAGACTTTTGCATGCACCTTTTGACAGTGTTCTTTATTTTAATGCTTCTGTGCTTGTGATAAAAGTACGACAAAGAATACTTTTTAAGAAGTGAATACTGATGGATACTTGTAGTCATCCATCAGAGAAAGCATAATAATTTCTGCTAAAATCTGGGTGCGATGAATAATTCTCTGGAAGTATGGGCAGATGATGTTGTATGACATGCATCATTGAAATTTGAGAATGTGTTTAGCACAACATGAAGTTTGCTAATCCAAAATTATTTACATATACAAGGCTGTGATTTGTTGAATTGTCCTATGTGACACCCTTGTTCTGCAATCTATGAGCTGTACTTGAGACATGACCTTGCTATTCTTGTTCTTGAATGCCATACGGTTTCTTGGTTGAGTTAATAAAGAAGTGTGTATCATCATATTAGCACCTTTGGATAGAGTGGTCTTTAAACTTCCGCAGCTAGTTATGGAACAATCATATTAGCCCCTATACTATCATGAATGTTGTTTAGGTTGCTGAAGAGTAGAGGTTAAATCATATCTTCATAGCCCTTGCGTAACGGTGAGTTTTCACTTACAACATATAAGTTGGATTTCATTAAAGAAATCGTTCGACATGCATATTTGAACTTTTGCAAATGGTAACAATTCTTTCCTCGCAATGACGCATAAATATGACATCAAAGCAGCAACCTAACATAAGTTTGTGATGATTTTGTTTAGTAACTGCTCTACCATTATCATCCTTTTACTTGTTCAGCATTGCTGAATATAGTTAATTCTTGGGTTTATTGCAAGGACATCCCCTCAACTATCATATTTTGTCAATATCACCCCCTCAACTAAATAACTCATCAACCTCACCCCCTCAACTTTCTTTTTTCATCAACTCCAACCCCTCTGTCCAAATCTGTTAAGAAATGTTAAAATTTTGGACGGAAAAAGAGATTTTAATCCTAAAATGCCCTTAGCCATCTCCTATCTCCTCTCATCTCCTCTCCTCCCCCACTCATCTCTTATCTCCTTCTCCAAACTCTGAAGAGTCCAAACTTAGATTTTTTCAAACTGCCGCTGCCCATCTCCTCCGACTCAGGCCTTCTTCTTCAACGATGCCAATGTTGTCGCCGGCGCCACAACCTTTGGCTTCATACTCCAGCTGGGTTTGGCGCCGGCGACGGAATTGGGTCAATATGCCGTCATGCCCTATTCCTATTCCAATGCTTCCTCCTCCATCCTCCTCTGTTGTGTGAGCTCGTTCCCCTCCTTGCAAGAGTTCTCCTCACTCATCTCTGATTGAAAGCACCCAACTCCATCTCCTCCGTCAAATTTCTGGTCCATCAACTTATTGAGCCTAGAATTTTTAATACTGAAAATTGGGGCTTTTGTAGTACTTACAATATTTGGGATTTGGGAATTCTTTATGTGCAATATTTTTTTTATTTCAGATTCCATTTAGGATTTTTTTTCCCGGTTGTAAGATGGGTCTTGTAGCATGGTGGATATTGGTTAATGAAAATTTGGCATTTGTGTTCAAATTTGTAGTTTGGGAATGCAGGTTGTTCTGGAAACAAATGAAAAATTGATTTTTCATGGATTTGATATAAGTTTGATGAAGGGTTAGAGCAAAATATGGGAATTCAAATGCTTAAATCATGTATTGTGATGAATATGTAGTTGTAGATATCCCTTCTTGTGTAGACAATTTTGTAATGTTTGAGTTTCATATATCAAACTTCTTTGGTCTCTGCCTGCATGGCTTGCTGGCTGGAATCTGAGTAGATGACCAGAGTTTACCTTCCCTTCTCTCTCTCTCGCTTGGAAACCTAAGGCAACGGGAGTAAAACTAACGTGGGTCGTGTTGAAATTTTTTTCAAGTTCAAAACCTAATTTTAACATAACAAGGGGTAACTTAGTCTTTTTCTTCATTTCCGTCCAAAATTTTAACGGATTTGGACTAAGGGGGTGATGTTGCTTGGTTTTGATAGATGAGGGGGTGAGGTTGATGAGATTTAAACATAGGAGGTCATGTTTGACAAAACATGATAGTTGAAGGGGTGTCCTTGGAAATAACCCTTAATTATTTCCTTTTTCAAACTTTCAAATCCGTTCTAAAAATGAATTTCAAATTCAATAACGTTTGCTATTATCACCCCAGTCCGTTTTCTCGTTGCGTATAGTGGTAGGACTTACACCCATCACCACATACTGTTGCATGAGGGGCCCGATAGCGCAAGAACCTACGAATGCATACCATAATGATTTAATTTCAGATCCGATGAGTTGCGTATATCAATAAGTTTAGTTGTACGTAATAAAGGGTAGATTGTGCAGTTTGTTGGTTGTATGTAGGGATTACTTGCTGGCTATGAGAAGCTATGGTTTAGTTCAAGGGTTGAAGTGGAAAGGGAAGGCTGAAGTAGACATTGGTGGTGCTCAGTTAAGTGATTTAGCATGAGGGATGAAAGTAGAGCTGTCAGACCGATATAATTATAACGGGTTTATTTTTCCTGCTGCGAATTGTTTGAATGATTGGTAGACGATACAGTGTATAATTTGCAAAAGGTGAGTCTTGTGCCATTTTGAATATGGTTGAACAGTAGATTCAAAGGTCATCCGGACTAGCTGGTGCATATGTTGGCTAGAGCCAGGTGAGTCTCATAGCAGACCTTAAAGTTCAGCCCAGCTAAAAACATATGGAAACTGTGTTACCTGGGTATGTAATGCCTAATGAACGACATTTTGGAACTCACACCTTCTATCCAAGACAGGCTACCCAAATTGATTGTCAACGTTTTTCTAAATGAATAAACCTGAAATACCGTAATAGAGAGAGAGTTATAAGTAATAAGTTATAACATATTATTTTGTCATAAGCTTGCCCCCATTGTACTGTTGTAGTGTACCATGTTCTAGTTCCCATCGAAAATACCGGTATTTTCAGCGTTGTAGGTAACATAACAAGTTCTTAAGAATAATATAGCTTAGGGAACATCTCATCACTCAACCTCCTTTTAAGGTCAAGATGGTACATTTTTTCAGAGGCTGCTTGTCCTGTAAAATACGAACGGTGTTTTGTTTGATGGACCCTCAAACAAGCAGCGTCATGTGCATTGCATGGATAGGTAACCACCAAAAAACACACACACCGAAATAGCTATCAACTTTTGGCAATGCATTGCCTTTCAAATTGATTGTCAACGTTTTTCAAGACAGGCTACCCAAATTGATTGTCAACGTTTTTCTAAATGAATAAACCTGAAATACCATTATATATATATATATATATATATATATATATATATATATATATAGAGAGAGAGAGAGAGAGAGAGAGAGAGAGAGAGAGAGAGAGAGAGAGAGAGAGAGAGAGAGAGAGAGAGAGAGTTATAAGTTATAACATATTATTTTGTCGTAAGCTTGCCCCCATTGTACTGTTGTAGTGTACCATGTTCTAGTTCCCATCGAAAATACCGGTATTTTCAGCGTTGTAGGTAACATAACAATTTCTTAAGAATAATATAGCTGTGGGAACATCTCATCACTCAACCTCCTTTTAAGGTCAAGATGGTACATTTTTTCAGAGGCTGCTTGTCCTGTAAAATACGAACGGTGTTTTGTTCGATGGACCCTCAAACAAGCAACGTCATGTGCATTGCATGGATAGGTTACCACCAAAAAAACACACACCGAAATAGCTATCAACTTTTGGCAATGCATTGCCTTTCAAAATTTTACGGCATTGATCTAATACCTATGTATGCGTCATTGTGCCTTGTGTGCAGCAAGAATTTCGCAGATACTCTTCGAAGAGTTGGGGTTAAAGCTGAATTACTGCTGTATGATGGGAGGACTCATACAGACATATTTGTACAGGTAAACACTTAATAGAGGTACTTTTTGACTTACTTGCCATTTCTCTTCAATGCAAATTGTCTTCGGGGATTGGGCAACCGCCTGACTAGTTGACTCCTTCGCTTTAATCTCTACTTATTTTGGTCTTTTGAAATTTAGTAAGGTTCTTGGTCTCCTGGCCTTGGATATGGTTTGAACTTTCTCTGTTAACTCGATATACCATAACCACTCATTCAAAGCCCAATGCAAATTTCAAACTCGTTGACATGCTTTGGTATTTTCTGATTTTATATCTCATAGTTTTTACCATCTTCATTTGTTATTCCAATTTACATTGTCTTTCATTGTATTTTCCTTTTCCCCTAGACGCACACATTTTAAAAGCATTGGGGGAACTAATCAGTGGCGGATTCAGAAATTTACGTCTGTGGGAACACAAATTACTTACAGTGGAAAAGAAGAATTTCATCAAGTAAATGATAGTCAATTTCATCCATCATTTTTAGTTAGTATGTTATTGTTTCTTTCAAGCGAACTTAATAAAAATCATTGTAAGCGTAATGCCTTATAATATAGACTTATCGTTCACATCTAAGAAGCACGCGGATACGTGATTTTTCCAAAAAGTAAGATACGAAATGTTGGGAATACGTTGAATATAAAAATAAATAAAAATAAAATTTCATTATTGATTAAAGTTTTAGATTACACACGTTCAGATTATACTGTTTAAAAAAACCCCTAAACAAGAGAGAGAGAGAGAGAGAGAGAGAGAGAGAGAGAGAGAGAGAGAGAGAGATGACAAGCGAGAGAGACGAGAGAGATATATTTTCGTAAATGTATATATATACCTCTCTCTATATATATAGATATATACACTAATACACAGAGTGAGAGAGAGAGACTTATAGTTGTTGTCGAGAGAGAGATGAGAAATGAGAGACGAGTGAGAGATATCGATTGTCTTCTCTGTTTTTGCCTTTCGTCTTGTCTAGTAAGGGAAGATGAATACATAGTCCTAATTGCAGTTTTGACCCATATATTTTAAGTAATAACATTTTTACCCCGCGTGTATCCAACATATCTGTAGGCAGCGTGATCTCGGATCCAAGCTCCTCTTTGGTGGGTATGATGAATGATTGGTGTCCTAGTCCTTCGACCTTGTCTGCACAAGCAAAGCGCGTCTAATGGACCTGGTCGGAGGTTCTCCGGGAAGGCCCTCTGGCGAGAGGATGAGAAAGTGCAGAGAGAGGGTAAAGTATTCTAGGGTTTTTAGTGTAAGTTAGAGTGCCTGTTGATTATAGGGTGCCTGTTGCTTGCTCCCCAAGCACACACATGTGCCTTGCACGAGTCGGCCAACGTCAAGATTAGGGTTCCGGAAACTTCTGGAATATGAGCTGGCACCCCATGTGCACTCATGATTATTTGATTGCTTAACCGCTCGGATAACGTCACGGTCGAGGTGGTTGCAACCACGTGGGTGAGCTGGCTCTTCGCTCGTAGTCGATCCTATCTGCCTGGCACATGGTGCCGAGCGCTATAGGATTCCCTCTCTATCTTGGTGAATCAGCCCTTGGCTAGAATGCCGAGCATGCATGTTGCCGTTCAGAGTCTACCGGACCCTGATGCTCGGCGAATCGGACCTGTCTGGCAATACGGTTCGATCGTTTTGCCGAACATGGACCTATTATGCTCGGTGTTATATTCGGCCTACTGTAGTATCCAACACGTATTTGAGCATATCCAAAATGTATCGGGATGCCAAAAAATAATTTTAAAAACAGGATACTCTAAAAAAACATATCAAATACGTATCCGGAGTGTATCCGTATCTGATATGCGTACGGTATGTGATATGGAAGCCAAAATAGAGTATCCATGCTTCATAGGTTCACAATTTCACATTATGAGAACTAGAATGGCTTGTGTCTATGTAAAGTTACTGGTCTAAAAAAAGAAGCTTAATAAATACTTACTTTCGAAAAATAGGATAATTTTATAGCACGCTAACTTAATTTTAAGACTATATTAGAAGGGTACCGAAGTTATTTGGAAAAGCTAAACCCGAAGGAGTTGGTTTGGTAGTCAAGGCCTAAGACTTGAACGTTTGTTTCCTCTTAAGGTTTTAGGTTCAAAATATTCCAGGTGCTATCAACTCTTGTGGGGCCAGTCCCACCGGTAATGGAGGTAGGTTTCATCCATAGAGGTGCGCGCAAGTTGGTCCAAACACTTAGAAAAAAGAAAAAAAAAGAAGAAAAATCCTTAATTGGTGGGGGAACGTGCCCCCAAGGGACCTTTAATGGGTCCGCCCGTGGAAGTAATCCTCACGTGCTTCTTTCCTTTGGCCTGAGATTTCCCTTTGCATTGAAAAGTAATGCTTTATCATGTACCCTTGTTCTCTGTGCTCGTACATATGTTAATTTGGTCGATATGCTATTTAGGATCCAATGAGAGGTGGTAAGGATCAAATGTTTGAAGATTTAGTTGCTATCATTCATGCTGGAGATTCAGAGGCCCTTGCCAAAGATGCAATCGCGCCTCCCAAAAAACAGCTTGTTCCTGAATTCATGTTGAACTTAGCCAGCAGTATCAGCCCATTTTAGCTATTCTTATGATGAACTTGCTGGTACATGTACAGGTGCCTAAACCTGAGCTTTATAATGGTTTCAAATTTTCAACATGTTTGATTTTGTATATTGCCAAACAAATAACATAATTGAGTAATATTATTAGTCAACTGCTATATTTTTCTCCCTCTATGCCTTTATTTTTGTTCATGTTTTTTTTCTAAATTGTGTGATTTCACGTACACTGTTCCTGTGCTTGAACAACCACACAAAGGGTGTAGACAAGGGGGTGGGTGAGGGCCGCTGACACCCAAAACTTCGGTTTGTATCCTCTTGAATTGAAACCATGGAGAGACTCCTCAACTGACAAAACAATTGTTCTTTCCCGTTTAAAAACCATCTTTACATCTAGTTGAGCTAACTCCAAATTGTACTATGCAACCAAGGCTAGCTAAATATGAACGGACAAACGCTTCACTATTGGAGAGAATACCTGATTGTTTTGATTCTCTTAGTTTGAGCTTAGCCCTTCGGCAGCCAGTTTGGCTGTAGGATAATATTTCTTGGTGAACCCACTTACAACTGATTGACATTGTTTCCTTTGGGAAGCGACAATACGAGTCTAGGTGGTTAAGGCGATTTCTATATGGATCGCAATCCCAATCACGATGACCACAGTACGATACTCAAATTCAATAATCAACTCTTTTCATAAGAAGAAATATTGCATTGATTTATAAGCCTCTTTCTACTTTCTAGAAGTCTAGATAGAATGGACCTAATGTTTTTCAATAGACGTAAAATTATTAAGTACATTGAATATATATTTGTGAATGAACCTAATGCTAAATGAATCTTGTTAGACTATTGTTTAGTGGTTTGTCCCATATTGGTTTGTTTAGTCTTGTAGTAAAGTATTTCATAATATAAATAATGACTATTTGTGTAAGGATAATTAACACCCTAAACACTTTTCATCATCTTTGATAACATGGTATCAAAGCAATTCAAAGACTTAGAAAGTTTACTAATTGACATTAGATTTAACGGAAAACCAGGAATATATGCAATAAAAAGTCCAAAGTCAGAGATGAAGTAACAGGAACAGAACCCAAATCAGTAATATCAGTGGTAGAACCATAGGCTAAGGTAACATGAGATGGTTTGCCAATAGGTTTGTAGTGAAGTATCTCGTAATAGGATTATTCTAATCTCCGCCCAAAGGGTGTAGGATAATAAGTAAAAAGTGCATTGATATCCGAAAAAAGTCTATTGATATTTGTGAGATATGCATTGATATTCGAACTTGTTTGGAATTATTGATATATTATCCTCCACCTTGTGGGCGGAGGTTTGCAAAACCGCTCATAATATAAATAATGAGTATTTGTGTTTAGGTTAATTAACACCTTAAACACTTTTCATCATCTCTGATAACAAACCTAAACATAAATGCATACATTAAATCTAACAATAACCTATGCAACAAATTAACAATTGAATGCATATTCATGCCACTAGTAGATCCATGGGATGACCCTTGCATGACTGATCCTTGAACGACCGATACTGGGCTTGATTAGGATCTCTGCAATTACCAAAACCCTCATTTAACCATTTTTTTTGTTGATCTCACTGTTATGAAAATTGAGAAGCGTTGGTGTTTCAACCATTCAAATCGATATTTTTGAAGCAACAAAGAGAAGACCCAAAAAGCGTAATTTTTTTTTATCACCCCATTGGCTCCATCGAACTTATATGCGGGATAACAATTCCATGTGAACAATTCCCATCCCCGAAAAAAAGCCAAGAGTATAGCCTTTATTTACTTTCCTTTGGATTTCCCAACTAATAAATATTTATTACTATGCTCGTTCGTGGCTTCACTGGTTGCAACATCAGTTTTTGACTTCCTGAGGTGCAAGTTATGGTCATGGTGTTGCTCAATTGTTTCACTTGCAACATTACTTTCCACACTTGTCTTCTGGATGTCCCTTGCAACATGGTCAACCTGCAGTTCCTTCTTAATGATTTCATGTCCTATACATCACTAACTAAGGTAGCAACACTACTTTTGAACGGAGCTATACCACTCCTTAACATTGCAACATCACATTTCAAAGTTGTAATACATTCTTGAGTAGCCTGAAGGTCTTTAGAAAGAGCGTCAACTGTAGAATTAAGTTTGTTAGTTGTCACGATTGTAAATTACATTTGAGGATGCAAGATTTAGCACTGATTCCAAATTGTTTTAGGACACTTTAGTATTGCCGCCTACAATACAAACCATGGTGGTTTTGGGTGGGCAAACAAGAAGAATACCTAGGATTTGTGCGCGAAAAAGAAAGAAATGAATGAAAAGAAGAAGAGAGAGAAAGAGTGCTTGACCCTCGGCGAGGACCATAACCCCAATCACAATGAGTCAATGACAGCAATCTCGATACTCATACTCAATAATCAACTCTATCCATAAAATGGAAGATTACATCTATATTTGTTAGCCCTAAAAAGGCCATTCTACTTTCTCTAGAAGTCTATGAACCTAGCGAGTTACTGCTGCTGTGACTCTCAATCAATTGTTGCTGCGTTCTCCCTCTCTGATCCAATATTTTGATCTACCTCTCCAATCAATAGCAGATGCGACTCTCACCTGGTATCTCTCTCTCCAAACCTCGACTCTCTCCGATGCTTCTATCTCCCTCTTTCTTTGGTTGATGTGTATGTAGATTGATATATATGCATCTATTGTCAGGAAATAATTTCCTCGCGAATGATAAATACAATGGTGGAAAAGTGAATAAAGAGGAAAAAATTTATGTTCTTGTTCAGTTACTTGTTTCCCAACAGGGTCTAAGTTCTGTCTATACAAATGTTGTCGGGGGAGGATATTGTTGGTATACATGCAGAAGAAAATGCAATTGGAATAGTGAAAGGTATGTTTTCTCCTACTTAGGGGTGGCTGTTAAAAGAAATATTAAAAAATTACTCAGTGGAAGTTTTCTAAGTTGTGGCGGAAATATTGAAGAATGGTCCAAGTTGTTCACCAGCAAATCTAACCAATAGGTGGCTGGGAAACTTCTATGCAGTCCTTGATAAAGAATAACATCTTTCACCAGTCAACTTCTAAATCCAATCAAACTTCTTGTTGGTCATGATCGTGGTAATGTTCCTTTCTTTCAATCTTTGCACTAGAGGCTCCGTACGGTTGTTGGGAATGTTGTGTGGAAAATTGGTTTTCAAAAAAAGTGAAGTGAGGTGAAGTAAAGAAAAATGAAATTTATTTTTCTATATGTGTGTCTTGCAGAAAAACAAGAATTCATTCTTTTTGGTAAGACCTATTTTGTAGGAAAGTGTTTCCCAGCAAGAAAGTTGAGGCTGTGAGTCCTAAAACTTTCCTGATAACTGAACACACAGAAAATCATAGAAAAGTTGATTTTCTCATCATTTCCGTACAACTGAACGGAGCATAAGAGAACCAGTTTCTTCTTCTTTCTCTGTACTCCTAGAATTTAATTTATAAATTGGCAATTCAAAATCACTCTAGACTACCATCTATCCATGTATCTTTTTCACATATTCGAACAGGTGGGTGTAATATTTATTTTTTATAATCGGATGTTGGGTCATTTTGCAAGCACCTCAACTATTGCAAATCTCAAATTGAGATTATGTTTAATAACCTACTAGAACTAAGCTAGGTTCTCTAAGCTTGACTTTTAAACTTTTTTTTTTCAATATTGTATACATTAGCAGGAGTTAGTGAGGTGTTAGAGTTAGCATATGGGGGTCCAAAGGCTATCCATAGCCTTGACTCTCAAAGCTCTGCCCCTCGTGGGACTCAAACCCTGATCACTTCTGGAGGGGAGGAAGATGAGTTATTAACTTCACTAGGAGTGGTTCTCGACTTTTAAACTTCAAAAAGTCAAACTTAACAAACTTCAAAAAAGTCTATTGTGAGCTAAATCCAAGTAACTTCACTTTTTAAAAATTGCTAGTGTGCAATATAGACTTTTTGATAATAGGGTTTTTGGGTTTTGGTCCATTGAGTATCCTGTTGGCTCTTTGCTAACAGGTTTTTTTTTTTTCTTTCTTTTTTCCCTTTGTTTAAAAAAATAAAAATAAAAATCTGTGAGGTGATTTGTAGTGAAAGGTTGAGCTTGTTCTCATTGTATGATGCTCCCAAAGGCTAGAATGGGTTGAGAAGGATTGCACGGACTTATTTGCCCACCACCAACCTCTTAACCAGAGTAGAAATCGTGTTGAGAGATTTGCCCACAACCAGCCTATTCACCAAAATGTCTCCAAGGATATTCTTATTATTCCTACGATAGTAGGAATGAATTTGAAGGCGAGCTAATCGAGAACCATGATGACTATTAGTCGATAAAGCGACAACCAAATTTCGGGTATTATGACAATTTACCTAAATTTAGTGGTTGGGAACATTTTGATCAAACTTAACAAACTTCAAAAAGTCTATCGTGCGCTAATTCAAGTAACTTCACTTTTTAGAAATTTCTAGTGTGCAATATAGACTTTTCGATAATTTTTGGGCTTTGGCCCATTGGGTGGTGGGTGTCCAGTTGGCTCTTTGCTAACAGGTGTTTTTTTTGCCCCTTCTATTTTTTTTGTTTTTTAAAAGAATTTGTGAGGTGATCTATACTATAGGTTGAGCTTGTGTTCATTGCATGACGCACCCATTTGGTTGAGCTTGTCCTCTTTGTATTACGCTCCTTAAATGTATTACTGCAAGGTTTTTTTTTTTTTGGGCTTTTAAAATGGGCTGTTTGAGTCTTAGAATGGTCACTTACATACTATGTACACTAAATATATTTGGGGACCCTAGATTTTACACATTTTGCAGGGCCTAAGGCTATGGGCCTTAGCCCCGGCCTTGCATATTTGTGCTCTCTGTCTCTTATGGTCACGATAGCAATGGAGTTGCAAATTGCACGTCCAGAACTATGAGTTTTTAAATATCCATCATCATATCTCATCCCATGTAAGTATTCATCCCGATCATTTTGAAGTGTTATTTTTTCATCATTTTCACTTGTGAAATACCTTATCTACCCTTATTTGGTGATACATAGAAATATACATAAATATTGTTGCCTAATTAGGTGGTATGTAATTAGGATTTATGGAAGTATAGATTCCTAATTAAGTGGAATTTGATTGATGATTTGAAAAGGAAGGGGGAAAATTCAAATCTTTGTTATCTTTTTTTCAATCTAAAACATTTTCTCCTTAATTTGGTGAATTTGGTGAATTTTTGTAAATTGGTTGTATCATATTTGTAAACTTACGTGAATATGATTCAACCAATTTCATGAATTATTTTGTAATATTATCATGAAACATATTTTTTGAAATATAGTGGATTGTCAAATTAACCATGTTTTTCATGAATACATTATGATTTATTTCAACTTGAATCAAACCAAAACAATTATGATTTAATGAATACACCATGATTTATTTAAAAAAATACAAATTCAAGCCATGATTTCATGAACTAAGCGGATTGCACCATAATTTTTTAGGAATTTAATCAATAAAACATAAATAAACCATGAATACACAAATCGTGAATAAAATAAACCATGAAATACATAAATAAATCATGAAATCATAAACAAATAAATCATGAAATACACAAATAAACCATAAAATACCTAAATAAATCATGAAATTCAATAATAAACCATGGTCCGTGCTTCTTCCATCACTGTCTCGATCGCCACCTCCACCACCACCATCGGTGACCTCTTTGTTGGGAAACCGAACCCCCAAGACCCAGTAATGACGCGTACAGATTAGACAACAAAAATTGTAAAAACCCTAAAAGGCGGAATTAGGGTTCTACCTCAACTCCCTACAACACAAACGCTCATTGAACCTGTTATAGCACGCCTTGCCATAAACCACGAATACTGTTCGATCGTACCCTACGATCTTCTATCGTATTCCCTGCACGTCTTGAACACGAACCAAGTGTGGACTATTTCGTAATGTGTTTGCTCTCTCTAAGCCTGGCCTGCCTCTATTTCATGAATAATAGAAAAACGTATATCTCACCTAGAGAGCATAACGTGTATATATAGGATTATGATAGGTACCTAAGGAGTAATATGTAACGCCCCTAATTTTTGGAACGTTAAAAGACATTTTTATTGAAAACTTAAGTAGAGTCATGCTCATTATTACATCATAATCTCTCACAAGAGTACTTTTATTACATGCGGAAGGGTAAGACTAGGGTTCCTATCTACTACTCCGCTTGCTCCTCCATTCTAGCCAGCTCCTCGGCTCCGAAAGCTTCCAAGGTGTAGAGTTCACCCTATTCATCTATGAGGTCTAACACATTATACCAGCGAAGCCACCGATATAAGATGTCAGGGTCACCAAAGGTAACACCGTGAGCTAAAAAGGCTCAATAGAATAACCCTACTTGCTACCCTTAGCTTAATAACACAAAATTAACGATCTTCATATAAGTCATGCATACTTAAACAAAAGCAGTTAACAATGACACATCCACATTTGTTAATCTAGTAACGTTGGTGTCCACGATTCTTGTGTTTCTCCTACGCGACTCGTCGTAGAACGTGTCACCTTTTTCCAAATCAACATTTGCAAAATCTCTTTATAACACACCCAACCTCGGTTCCGCCGTTCCGGGTTCCCGAGTATCCTCATAATGGTTCCGCCGCTCCGGGTTCCCATTGGCACACAATTGCATTGGTTCCTCTCCGCGGATACCAAGCTACACACCCAACCTCGGTTCCGCCGCTCCGAGTTCTCAAGTATCCTCACAATGGTTCCGCTGCTCCGGGTTCCCATTGGCGCGCGCGTGCACACACACACACTACTCACATTGGGCTACCACGTCCGGCCACAATGTAGTTTCAAAAATATTTTATTTTTCGGAACACGTCTTTCCATTTATCACACCCTAGGTGCTATGTTTCTACTTTCTTGATTTTCGTGTCTCGTTTTCATTCAACGACTTCGCGGTAGGACTTACTACTTATGAAATCGTAAATTATTCATTTCAATCTTGAAACTAAACTAGCAAGATCATCCAACTCTATATTACTTATCATGCTCAAATCTCAAACTTAAAGCATAACGCCACATGTATAGACGCCCTTGGAGTGGAGACCACTTATGCTTTATTTACACAACCACAAGTAATGCAAGAGATCATAGTAAACATGTATACTTTCTCAAAACCATTCTAAAGATCAAAATACGAATACTTATAATCAAGCTTAAATTTTTATCTTTTTAAACGTGTTCTTTCTTCCTTTGTGAGAAGTTTAGAACAACACATGTCTTTCCGGAAAAATAAGTCAAAATTTTCAACATACTCCCCTTCCTTTTCATCTTTTTAAGAAAAATATCTTTCTAGTTTCACATGCATTTCTCAACATACAAGTATCATACATTTATATTTAGAGTTTAACGGAAAAGGAAAACTTTACGTATACTTAGAGAAGGTTAGTAGAGATATTCTACCGTTCTTCTTGGCGGTAGGGCAGCTACAGAAAAGTAAGTTGATTTTCGGACGGAGTGACTTCCTTCGGTAGCTTCGAAAGAGAAAGGATTTCTCTCGAAACTAGTTCTTGACTACACTACCTAACTTTTTGGATCGAGGGGGTGGTCGAGTGGCGGTTTAGTGGCGGTCTTGGATGAGTTTCTTGAAGAACTTGGAAAGAACTCAAGAACAAGCTAGAACAAAGTAAGAACACTATATTTTTCTAGAGAAAGAAGTTGGATGATGAAAGTGTGAGTTGAATGGTGGGTGGAGGGTGCTATTTATAGCAAAATTTTGGACTTTCTCCCTCCCCCATATGGCCGGCCCTCTCTCTCTCTCTCTCCCATTCTCCCATGGATTTGCTCCATTGAGTTGTCATTTCATGCCTTTCAAGCATGCCATTGCTTGTCATCCAATTTTAGGTTCAAAATCTAGGTTATCATGAAGGGTTTTTGGCTTGTCTTGTCCTAGGAACGGTTGGCTTGTAAGAAAGCATAAAATCATTGGCTAGCTTTGTACTTAGAAAGACTAGAAATGGGTTGGAAAGTTATTCTTGGCTTGAGTGTGAGAGTAGTTAAAAAGTTAGCTTGTGTAAGTGTCCAAAAGCATGCACACACACACACTCTTCCTCTCTCGGCCCTCTCTCTCTCTCTCTCTCTCTCTCTCTCTTTTTCTAGTACATATATATATGCTTATGTGTATAAACATAAGTATACTAAAGTACTATGTAGTCTTAATAGGTCTATGGAAGATGAGATGATTGTGCTAAGACTTTTAATGACAAGAACATTGTCTCATGGGTAATATTTTCCTAGAAAGTGCATGCAAGGTTATATAGGCATGTTTGTATTAGGCTATGAGGTATAAATACCTATATATAAGCATATATGTACTTGGTGAATCTAAAAAAGTAACTTTGGTGGGCAATTTAGGTACAGGGCTATAATTCTTAGGGTTGCATGCATGATAAGGCTAATTCTACTTCTTTTGGAAGCAAAATGATGGCTTCTTTGGTCCATAACCTTGTCTTGTCAAATCAAGACTTCATTTGCAATCTAATTGCTGCTGACCAATGGTTAAAAATTTCCCTAACATTTATTAACCGAAGGGTAAAGGAATATTGGTGACATTAATGACTTGTCATGGAAGTAAAATGATCACTTCCTTGGTATGACTTGTCTTGTCAAGCATATCCATTCATTGACATGCCTAGTATCTATTGTCCAAGGGATAATATTTTTTCTAACATTTATTGTCCAATGGACAAAGGAATATTGATGATTATTAGGGTTTGGAATGACTTAACAAGGGAATAAAATGATTACTACATAGGGTTCAAGGATTCAATTAGGGTTTGGAGAGGTTTATAAGGCTCAAAGATGGTCAAAAAGGTCTATCTAGGGTTAGGGAAGTGTAACTAGGAGAAATGGTAGTCCGGTTCCTCCAACTAATCGGTTAGAATCCACTTCAGTTGCCAATTAGGGTTTCTAGTCAAGAAATGTAACACCCCGAATTTTGGGTACGTTAAATAAGACATTTTACTATAAAAACAAAGTAAGTCTGGCTCATTATTACATCATAAACCTTACAAAGTTCTTTTATTCAAATAACGGAGGGAACTAGGGCTCCTACTACTGCTCCGCTTCTTCCTCCATCCTGGCTAGCTCCTCGGCTCCAAAGGCCTCCAAAGTGAAGATCTTGCCCTGTTCGTCTATGAGATTTGAAACATTATATCGGCGTCGCTACCCATAAATATGCCAGGGTCACCAAAGGTAACACCATGAGCTATGAAAGCTCAATAGAGTAAACCCTACCCACTAATCCTTAACTTACAAACAATAGACATAGTTTCTATGCAAAATAGTTTAACAACACATCCTCATTCACTATTCAACTATCATTGGTGTCCAAGATTTCGGAGTTTCTCCTACGCAACTCGTCGTAGACCGTGTCACCCCACTTTTCTTTTTCCAAATCAACATTTCCAAAATTTATTTTTTAAAACACCCAATCTCGGTTCCGCCGCTCCGGGTTCCCGAGTATCCGCACAATGGTTCCACCGCTCCGGATTCCCATTGGCACACAATTGCATTGGCACCTCTCCGCGGTAACCAAGCCACACACCCTACCTCAGTTCCGCCGCTCCGGGTTCCCGGGTATCCGCACAATGGTTCCGCCGCTCCAGGTTCCCATTGGCACACACAACACACACATAATGCCACCCAAAATTGGTCATTATGTAGTTTCAAAAATATTTCCTTCCCCGGAAACACATTTTTCTAGTTAACCACACCCTAGGTGCCATATTTTTAACTTTCTCAATTTTAGTGTCTCGTTTTCATGCATAGACTCCATGGTAGGATTTTCCACACAAGTATTCATCATTCATTTGAAATCTTGAAACTAAACTAGCAAGATCATCCAACTCTATATTATTTAGCATGTTCAAATTACAACTTAAAGCATAACGCCACATGTACGGACGCCCTTGGAGTGAAAAATCACTTATGCTTTATCATGCATCTCAAACATTATAGGTGACAGATAACTTTATATACTTAAAGTTAGAGTGCGAGAATAATCTACTTTTCAAGATATGGTTCTATACTATACGTAGAGTTAGTAGACTAGGGACTCTACCTTACTTCTTGGCGATAGTGGCGACTACGGAAAGTAAGTTGGCGATCGGGTGGAGTAACTTCCTATGGTATGCTTCCGGTAGCCTCGGGAGAGAAAGGTTTCTCTCGAAACTAGATCTTGACTAAACTACTTAAACTTTTTGGATCGAAGGGTGGTCGAGTGGTGATTTAGTGGCGGTCTTGGATGAGTTTCTTGAAGAACACAACAAGAACTCAAGAACAAGAAGCACTAAGCAAGAACAAAGGAAGAATACAAGTTTTTCTAGAGAGAGAAGTTGCTAGGTGAAGGTGTGAGTTGAATGGCAAGAATGATGTGCTATTTATAGCAAAAGTCTTGGTTATTACCCAAGGGATAAAATTTTCCATAGCAATTATTATCCAATGGGTAAAGATTTTCCTAGAAATCCCCTAGTATTTATTGTCCAATGGACAAAAGTAATGAGGAAACTTTTATATTAAAATAACCAAAATGTCCTTTAATCAATTATAAAATTCTATTTTTATATAGATATTGGTACTTAACCAAATCCATCAATACATACCTTTAATATAAAGAATAGGGTTTCTATTATCCAATGGATAAAAGTTCCCATAACTTTTATCGTCCAATGGATAAAGAAGAAAGCCAAAAAAAAAACAAAAATTCCCTAGTCTAGGGTTGAAAAGGTTCACAAGGTTCAAAGATATGCAAAAAGATTCATCTATAGTAACTAGGTGACTTGCTAGCTCGGTCTCTCAAACTAGTTGGTTAGAAGCTAAATAGATTTGCCAAGTAGGGCCTTTAAGTCAAGAAACGAATTTTGAAGGGCAAAAGTGCAATTATGACAAATTACAAGAAAATAAAAGAAAATTAAAGCAATCCAATAAAATTCAAATTTTTAACGAAATTTTTACTTACTAAAAATCAGGGTTGTTACAAGAAATATAATTTTTAAGGACAAAAATCTAATTATGACGGATTATTAAAAATTAAAAACGAATTTTAAAAGCAATCCAAGTAATTAAAAATAAAATTCAAATATTTAACGAAATTTTTATTTATTAAAAATTAGAGTCGTTGCATAATAAGTCTGAGCTTTCAGTGTAAATAAGAAAACCTAATCCCGTCAGGATTTTATTTCTTATTTCACTAATTATAATTCACCTCATCACAGAATTATAATTGCACTCCTGTCCTTATCTCAATTATATTATGAGCTCTATGATATTAAATACTTATTAATTTTCTCACGTTCAGATTACAGATACCCATTGATTAAAATAGATTACTAACACTCTTTCACCGTCAAAACCAACAAATTCAAAAACAAAAATTGCACTGAAAATTAAACTCCTTATTCAATGTGGCTATTAAACTGAATTACCACTCGGCATCCTACGGAGGATACGAGAGCGCTAACATTTTTGACATGGCCACCATCGAGTTCTTACGGCTCTAAAGAAGCGCAAACAGAGAGACCATACCGTAGGTGATCCTTCGCCACTGGTCAGCGTTGTCGATCTCACCGTCTCCGTTGTCGAGCTTCAAAATTGTGATTTCACATAAAACAAAGAAGCCTTGATCATAGGACCTAACATTTTATTAAAGCAAATATATATGTATGCAAATGGTGGGAAGCATTACTTGATCACCAAATATAAATTCACCGTCGTCAGCTTCAGAGCCAAAACCTGTAGGCGATCCTCCGCTAACCACTTCACTGCTGTTCTCGGCTTCGGACCCAAAACCCGACACTCGCTTCCAATCTATGCGCCACGGCTTGTTGCGATGGGAAGGCCGAAGGACCTGGATATATATATATATATATATATATATATATATATATATATACAGTGAGCTTCTTGTGAGGACCTTAAATAGGCTCTTTAAGTGCGGACCTCCCCAATTCTCCCATTTTTCGATTGAATTTTGATGATTCGAGCCGCTCAATGTGATCAGAACATGATTTTACTTGTGAGAAATCGGCAAAAAAAATGAACTGGAATGGCTTGATTTGAGCAATTTTTTAACCATTTAATAAAAAACTATTCGGATGAAGTCCTTCCCGGCCATTTTTTTTGACGATTTCTTGCAGAGACCGTTAAAATCACGTTCTGATCATATTGAGTGGCTCGGATCATCGAAATTCGATCGGTATCTATGAGGTCTGCACTTAAGCTAAGTAGGGAATCCCTCATTAGAAGGGAACTCATATATATATATATATATACACACACACACACACACACACACACTCGGGATCCAATGAGGGATCCTGCACGGCCTTACCGTGCGGGACTTCTCTTTCCGATCGAATTACGACGATCCGAGCCGCTCAAAGTGTGCAGAACGTGATTTTAAAGGTACCCTCGAGAAATCAGCAAAAAGAAATTGATAGGGAAGGGCTTGATCCTAGCAGTTTTTTACTGAACTGTTCAATAAAAAATTGTTTAGATCAAGCCTTTCCCGATCATTTTTTTTTGCTGATTTCTCTCGAGTACCCTTAAAAATCACGTTTTGATCACTTTGAGCGGCTCGGATCATCTCAATTCGATCAGGACGGTAAGGCCGTGTGGGATCCCTTAGGAGATCCGGACTGATATATATATATACACACACACACACACATACACACACACACGGTGCGGTTTCGGGGATACCCAAAACAACACCTTATCGTTCCTAATAAACTATTGATGATCCAAGCAGTTCAATGTGATCAGAACGTGATTTTAAAGGTACCCGTGAGAAATCAGCAAAAACAATGACAAGAAAGAGCTTGATCCAAACAGTTTTGAACAGTATTTTATTGAACGGTTCAAATAAAAACTGCTCAAACCAAGTCTTTCACGGTCATTTTTTTTGCTAGTTTCTTGTGGACACCCTTAAAATCATATTCTACACACATTAAACGGTTCGGATCATAAAAATTTGATCGAAAACTATGAGATTGAGATTTGTGGTGTTTTTTTAGGTGTTTTTTTTGGGTGTCCCTTTAACCGCCCCGATATACACACACACACACACATATATATATATATATATAACGTATATATAGGGACAATCTTGGTATTAAGAAAAAATAAGGATGAAATCATAAGTGCAAAAAAAGTACAGGATGAAATTTACGAAGGGTGACATCTGAGGACGATTCTTTAAATATCCTTTAAGTATCCTCTGAAACTATGGACGATTCTTTAAGTCCCCCCTAAAACTATGCGAAAATGGGTTGGAAAACGGGGGTGGTTATTTTCAAATATCTTGTCAACGTTTGTAAGCTTTATCACTTGGCAATATGACTATTTTTTTTCCTAAGTAATCGTAGAATTTCTTGTCATCCTTTGATATGCGTTCAAAGAAAGTGGGTCCTTTCTCTACACAATGGGCAGGGCACAGTTATAAGAAGATCTTGTTTGTTTCCTAGATGGCTCAATTTGTTGGTAGACGTCCAATCTAGGTGTAGTTTCGAAATAAAAAACAACAAACTATAGTAGTATGTATAGGAATAGGAACAGGACTCCATTTCCTATCTTAATAGAAAAGTTGACTACGCAATACGCATTCCTATGGTTGAATATTGAAAGCAATGTACGTTCATTGAGCAAATGATTCACTCCTGGAAAGCTAATTTCCTCGATCTGCCATTTGTGAATTCAAAGACGGAAAGCAAAACCAAGTATAAGAAATTTTAAAATTAATTCAAAGACAAGCTTGCAGGACACATTAAGGGTGTGTTTGGAACGGTAATTTATGGAGATTATGGAAGAATTAATGAATGATAAAAGAGAACTTTAAGATGATGAAATATTGAAACCATGAACTTATTTTTGCATTGGAAGATCACTTCACAAAGTTGCAATCCCGAATAACTACCAAAATCGTTGTCCGAATTAACCTCTAGGAGTACATCATATTAGTACATTTTTTGCGAGAATTAAATTCTTCACAGTTGAAATGAAAAAGAAACCCAAACACTGATATCATCTCCTAGTAGGTGCAAGTATTGTATGCCAACACAAAAATCAACGATTGCTTTTGTTCTTTCCAAGTATTTTCAAGAAGATTTATAGTTAAAAAAAAAAAAAAAAAAAACTCTACCCTATGCGGTTATCCTATGAACGAGAATAACCCTAGGCGTCCCTTTCTTGTAGCTGCCTAAACTTCCATGCTTCATCCATGTTCCACAAGCTATCTGCCAAGTTAATCCCATTAGTCCAATTGTTTTCATCCACTTGGCAACCTCGAATTGGCTGTTCAAACTCCTCTGGTGGTTCCATAGATGCCATGATATTTCCCGTGTCATTGCTCAAACAATTATCCACATTGTCACAACCCTTCAGAAATGCGTCGAGGTCGTTGTTACCCATATCTAAGAATGGATTACTAGGGTATTCTGAAAACATTTGAGGGTTATGTGGGAAATTCATGGATCCTGAAGAGGTAATACTTGGGCTAGTGGATTGTTCTGAGCTTGTATCACTACATCTAAGAACATGCGCATTCAGGGAAACTTCTGGCAGAGATGATGATAATTGTTCGATGATCGGAGGGGGATTGATGGCCGAGTTTTGTGATAAAATGGATGAAGAAGAGGACGACAGTTGCATCTGTTGGAGCAGCCGCGGCATCCAAATGCACCGAATCATTTCTTGAAACGCAGCACTATTTGAATCGATCTTCAGATGTCGGGCCTGTTTTTGCACCCGAGTTCTCCAATAGTTCTTGATTTCATTGTCTGTCCTGCCTGGTAAATGCTGTGCAATCTTTGACCACCTACAGTCAATAATAGCCAGTAACTATGAAACAGTGTTGTGGTTCTGATCAGAGGAATGCGTTAAAATTGAGAATCATTAGGAATTAGTAGGATAAAGAACCAATCAGAAGAGAAAATTGCACGACATCGACAATGAATGACTCGCAGCCATAAATAAAGAAAGCGGCAACTCAGTACACGATGCTTTCCCAACAATAGTATCAAGAAAGGATCAAATATATGCAGTCTAATCCATTTTGGACAAAAAACTAGTTTTGTATCACACCAAAGACGCTACCAACAATCCTTACTTCCCTTTCTACGAGTTCCCAAACAGAAGTCGTTAGGGTAACTCGTGATTGTTACCTGTTGCCCCACTTGGAATGGAGTTCGAGAATCAAGAGCTGTTCCTGTGGGGTAAGATTTCCGCGCTTAACATCCGGTTTAAGATAATTCAGCCATCGCAATCTACAACTCTTGCCAGTTCTTCTTAGACCTTTAAAAAAGGAGAACGAGTTTGACAAAAGTAAAGATTAGTGTAGAACTTGCTAACTTCATGTATACAGTAAACAAAATCAATGCTACAGATCTTGTGCTGAAAGAAACCAGTGCACTCTTGAGACTCCCTAAATACCAGAAATCTTTAAAAAAAAAAAGAAGCAGCAAATGTGACTGAACGTGGATTGGGACAGAAATAGGGAACATAGAATTCTGCTCCATTAATCATTACCTGAACGTTTCGCTAGCAAATTCCAGTGTCTCTCACCGTGACAAGAAATATATTTGGTTAGAATAGTGTCTTCTTCAAGAGTCCATGGCCCCCTTCTGAGCTCATGAGAATTATCTTCATCAGTGGAACTTCTTGGACTCTTCTTGCCCGAACTAGACATGGCTTTAGGGGCTTAGAGCTAGAGTTGAAGCCAAAGCAGGGAAGCAACAGAAACCAATCACTACAAAAGAAATTATATATATATATATATATGGACAACTATTTAGACACCTAAAAAAACACCTCATAGTTCCCAATCAAATTTTAATGATCCGAGCCGCTCAATGTGATCAGAACGTGATTTTAAGGGTACCCGCGAAAAATCAGCAAAAAAAAAAGATTGGGAAGGGCTTGATCTAAGCAGTTTTTAGCTTAGATTTAATGAACGGTTCAATTAAAAACTGCTCAAAACAAGCACTTCCCCGTTATTTTTTTTGCTAATTTCGTGTAGACACCCTTAAAATCACATTCTGTACACATTGAACGGTTCGGATTATAAAAATTTAATTGAAAATTATGAGATTGAGATTTGGGATGTTTTTTTAGGTGTCTAAATAGTTGTCCGCATATATATATATATATATATATATACAAGATTCAAAGCACCCCATAACATAAATATCCTATACGCGCGTACAAAACTATATATGCATGCCAACGGACTTTTCAAATGAAGTTGCTGATGATGCCAAAACCGAACTAATATATATATACGTCTTTTTTCCTCCCAAATTAATTAAAGATTATTAATGGATGCTAAATGGTAAAGCAATTTTCTAGATGGCCGGTGGTTGAGTCTCTTGATAATCATGCAACAATTCAACAGATAAAGCTTATCAGTCATTAGATTAGGCACCACAAAAGAATTTATATAAGCAGAGGCAAAAGAAGATCAACTTCACTGGATTTTCTTATTTAATTAATAATACAGTACCTTAAAATGAAGAGGTGTTATTATACACGACACCAGCACTAATTAAGGTTATTTTCTTTTATTTGCATCAAGCAAACAGAGTAGTAAGTAAATCACGACCGAGATAAACACTGAGACTCAACTCCATTAGTTTATAAGGTCAATGTGACCATATCATGGAAGCACTGCACAAGGAATTCCAGGTTGCAGATGGATCGAGTAATAAGCTAGCAAAATTAAAAAGATCGAGCATTTCACTGATTTAGCATTTGTTGTCACTTTGGTCCTTATGGTTTTGTTTTCTGCAGATAAAACCGTTCAATTTTTATGTCTGTTGCAATCTGAACATCTAGCCTTATTTGTTTGGTAACTTTGGGTGTTTTAGTTTTGGTAGTGGGTGAAGAGAGAAATAGGATAATGATTGAAGATAGGGGTAATGAGTGGAGAGAGATAGAGAGAGAAATGAAATTAATAATTAAAGAAATAGGATAATGATTGGAGAAAGATATAAGGTAATGATTGAAAAATAAAGTTAAAACAAAGAAAATATGTTAAACGAACAAGGCAAAAAAGGCTTGACTTTTATCTCACTTTTGTCCCGTATTTTTAGTTTTGGTGTATCGTGAGACTTTGTGTTGTGGAACTAGAAAGGGAACCTTTCCAAAATATACGTCCTTTGTGCATAGCCCTTTAGGTTTTTGGTTAAAGAGTGCAATTTTGTTCACCCTCCTTAAAAGAAGGTGAACATTACCCTCCCTCTTATTGGTTGAAATGATGTGGATCCCATCACAAAATCATGTCATTCTTACCCTGCAAGAACCTAGCACACCACGCCCATTCCATCCAGACTACTCCACCCTCAACCTAATCCCCTAGGCTCGCTATAATCTAAAAGGGGAACAGAAAGAGGAACCACAAAATGTGGCCACTCGAACTGCAGGTGGACCAAGCTGCCCCTTTCGATCAGTGAACTACCACCAATCTAATCAATGACAGCCCGCGAAGCTATCCCTTTCAATCAGTGGTGATTGATAGTTGGCTGAGAGCGGGTTGTTTCTGGCGAGCCTTAGGCTTGGATGAAAGAGTATTAGGTCAGATGGAATGGGCGTGGTGTGCAGGGTGGGGCCCCCTGTCAGATGCCGACATCTCTGGTTTGAGCCTCTTCTTGGTGCCTTGTTCCTCTGTAGTAGCTGTTCAGCTTATCTTGAGGCCGTTTGCTATGTTGCTGCTAGTTCTCAGTGTTGGTTATCTTTTGGTCACCTCTGGCCGTGACTATTTATTTTGTTTCCTAGCCTGGCGGGATGTGCCAGGTAGTAGTTTAATTTCATGTTATTTCTATTCATATCACTTCATATCATACCCCGTTGTACTATCCTTCCGTTTAGATGGATAGTACAACGGGGTTATGATCTCTACGCACATGGCACTTTTGTTATTTTATTTATTTTACCCTACTCTCCATACGGGTTGTGCATGGGTTATTGCAATTTTTTCAATCTTCTTTTTTCCTTTTCTTTTCGTCCTGGGGTATGCCCCTTGTAGGCTGTACATTCGGTTAACCTTTTTTAATTTCAAGCTAATTTATCCAAAAAAAAAAAAAAAAAGTACTTTAGACCAATTGGGAAAAAAGGCAACGAAATTGCACAATACTCCATGGACTGGTCCTGAAAGGAGTTGATCGCACCTCTTTTGATTCAATTTCAAGCGAGCTTTTTAATTCAATTGGGTTCAATCCAACTATATATCCAAGCTAATATTCGATTTCGGATTGCGTAGTTTGACGACTTTATACCATATATCTGATCTCAAACGTATTTTATTTTATTTGGCAAGTATCTCAAACGTATTTGAACAGGCTGAGCTCTTGAATTATGGAGTAGCTTACTTGTCTTTACAGCTAGCTACATAACACCAAAGAAAATGAACAAAACCTTTAGCCGCCCCAACTGTGTTTACTCTAGTTCATGATGCTTTAAACGACCGATATTCACACGAAGGGAGGGAGTGATTTAGACGCAATTAATTTGTTATATCTGCTAGCTGTGATATACAAGTCGCCTGAAAGAATAAGCATACAGTTCCTAGTGAGGCTGGGGTTATGAATCATTTTGGGTCTCAAAATTCTTGTGCACGGTTATAATAAATTTTTTATCTCCATCTCTCTTCACTTATTACTCTTAAGAACCTCCTTCAAAATTCAAACCGAATATGATCTTTATTTCCTTTGTAGGTTTGGACAACGATTTCCAATCCACTGATTTCGTAGTAGGAATATGGATGTGTATAAATATACTTCTTTCATCCCATTTTGTGATGAATTTTATTTTGGAAAATTCTTGGGACTCGAGGGTATTTCGCTCCATCCTAAAGTCTCAGATCAACTACTTTGGAGTCATTCTATACACAGCTTTTGTTCTGGCTTTAATTGGGTCTCTCAAGTGTTCAAATCTGTAAAAATTCTCTCTTTCTCTCTTTGTAACGGCCCTAATTTTTAGTAAATAAAAATTTCGTCAAATATTTGAATTTTTCTTTTAATTACTTAGATTGCTTTTAATAATTCCTTTTAATTCCTATAGTTCGTCATAATTAGATTTTAGCCCCTTAAAATTCGTTTCTTGATTAAAGACCCTACTTGGCAAGTCTAGTTAGCTTCTGTAACGCCCCGACTTTTCGGAAGCAAAATAAAATAATTCTTTAGGAAAATTTTGCTAAATAAATATGATTTTCCAAAATGGATGTTTAGCTATAACAATCTCACGAAAATTTACTGATTCAAATACACTAACTTCAGAGCTGATTCTAGGCTTGACACGAATTCCGAGTATACTTGATCTCCATTTCTGATATTCTTCCCGCGTCGAACTGCACCATCATTGAATCCTGCACCCTCTGGCAAATTGATCGCCGAAGCAAACGATTTGCCAGGATACGAACGTATCCGTGAGTGATAAATCACCCAGTAGAATAATCCAACCCAACCACCCCTCTTACTTTACAATTAGCAGATACAAGACAACATTAAATCGAAGAGCCAAACAGAGATTTCATACATGAACCAATTTATTACTATCCACTAACCTTATGTGAGATCTAAGAATCTCATCCACGAGATCCTTTCCTCCCATACCGCTAACTATGATCGTGTCATGGAAAATCCCCCCTTGTTTGTCCTGCACACGGGGTTCTAAATGAATTCACCTAAGTTATGTACCTCGTATGAATTCATTTAGGACCACAACAGGGGGCACGATTACCCTTTGGAACGTTCCATGGCGTACCATACATTAGGGTCGTCACCATTCCTAAGCCACTAACTATGACCGTGTCATGGAGAATCCCCCTTGCTGGCCTTGCAAGGCACGATTACCCTTTGGAACTTCCCATGGCGTACCATACGTTAGGGTCACCAAAATATCATCACTGGGCCCCGCAGGTCACCCTTATCATCACTGGGCCCCGCAGGTCACCCTTAAATCAAATCCACAATCTCACGACTTCAACACTTTACCATTTTTCCATCAACTTAGCATCGTCTAGATAAAATCTATTCGCATACCATCCCATGTCTCTAGGGTCCAATCTAACATTCAAATCAAATGTCGGTGCAGTATACAATCAAATCAAATAGCAATTTAAAACAAATATTAAGCAATGCAATGAATCAGATATCAGTGCAATATACAATTAAACCAAATAATAATTAAAACAATAATGAGCAATGTAATCACACAATTTCTAATAAATGGGCCGTTGCCCTTATTCTTATATGGTCATGTTGTCAATAATAAAGTAGAACTTTTATATAAATTTTAATAGAATATTTTCTAAGCTCTCATTAATTTAATTCTTAAGAAATTAGATAGATTAAAGACTAATTAAATACATTAATTAGATAAAAATATTGGAATAATTAACATAACCCTAATAAGAGTCCTAAAGGTCCTATGTCACCAGTTGAGTGTCAAAAAGTTGAGTTCCGAGGGTCGCGGAATTAATTTAAATGAATACGTTAAATAAAGTGACCAAAAGTGAAGTAAATAGATAATAAATAATTTACTATTAAAAATATGTTTAGTTTAGCAAGGTTTCCTCTTTGGACTGTACAAAGTCTACAAAAAATTATTCGGGCATCAATAACAAGTTTATAATGTCGTAAAGTAATTTTGATTGGAATTACTTTAAAAATAATAATAAATAGTGAATTAAATAAAATAAATATTTAATTTGACAAGTTACTGTATTTGGGATGCAAGGAGTCTAGAAAAATTTAATTGAGTGTTAAAACGTTAGTTGGAAGGTCGTATCAAATTTTTGTTTGTAAACTTTGTACGATAACTAATAAATAATTTAATAAATAGATAATTAAATAAAAAAAATATGACCTTAACAAGTTATGATCTTTGAGGTGTGAAAAGTCTAGGAAAAATAGTTCGGGGGTCGAAAACGGTGTTCGGGAGGTCGCAAAGTCGATTCGGAACAAAACAGTCAAAACCGCAAGGTTGGACCAGTCAACCTTGCGGCTGGAACCTACGCCGCAAAGTCCGGCCTGGTTGTTGCGGCCCGAACCTTGCGGCCGCAAGGTTGAAGGCAGAAATCGTTTTTTTGGTTTTTCTTGCTATTTTCGATGCATGGGTCCGTTCGGGGCATAGGGTTAAGCATAAAAATAATAAATATACTTAGAGGGAGGGTTGGAATGGATTATAATACCTCAAATTGGGTCGAATTGATTTTAATTCGAAACTTGAAATTTGGAGAAGACAACTTCGGGTTTGGTCAACGGGGAACCTTGGGGCCGAATTGGATGGTGTTTAGGGATGCTTGGAGTTGTAGGAGGTGATTGAAACTTGAGAATTGAGTTTCGGTTGGGCGTAAGTACAAAACCCGTTTTTCTCTCTCTCACTTTCTCTCTCGTTTTTTACTCGGAGGAGCATGGAAAGTATTGTGGTATGCCCTAGGGTCGGATTAATGGGGTATATATAGGAGAATTTTAAAGAGGTTGATAAAATCGAGTTTAATAAGGACTCTAACTCTTGGGCTTTGAAATGGACGAGATAAGGACAATTTTCGTGGTGAGGGAGGAGGTAGAGACTAAGTAGGAGAGGGAGTGATGGAAAGAGGTTGCATGCAAGCATGCATGAATTTAAAAAAAAAAATAAAAGTAAGATAATTAGGATAGCAAAAATTATATTTGTATATATCTATTAAGGAGATACTTTTATTATTAGGAATAATGATATCGTTAATGAAGTTATTAATGATAAAATTACGGTCGTTACAAGTTGAATTAAAATTTACGAAACTAATTTTGGTTACGAAAAATTATTCTAGGTTTTGGTTTAGTCTAAATTACACAATTAAATAGTTAATCGATTACTATTGAAAAAAAAAATAGTTTCTTATAAAAAAAAATAGGGCAAAAATCCGAGACGTTACAGCTTCTAACCGACTAGTTAGAGAAACCAAACTACTTTTCACCTAGTTACAATTCCGTAACCTTCGATGAACCTTTTTGACCATCTTTGAGCCTTGTGAACCTTTCCAACCCTAAACTAGAAAATTGTTATATATTTTCTTTTATTTTCCTTACCCTTTGGACAATAAAAGTTAGGGAAATCTTTATCCATTGGACAATAGAAAATCTAAATTTTCTATTAAAGATATTCATTGCTAGATTTGATTAAGTACTATTATATAGTTAAATATAGATTTTTATACATGTTTAAAAGGACATTTTGGTTATTTAATTATTATTCAAATATATAAAATTTTCTTATTACTTTTGTCCATTGGTCAATATTTACTAGAGAAATTATTACCCATTGGGTTATGGAGTGGTCTTGCCAACAAGTACTAGGGTTTATTAATAAAACATTATCTAGATTTTCCATGTGATGATATACATATATATATATATATATGTGTGTGTGTGTGTGTGTGTGTATGTACCTTATAAAGATAAAACCCTAGATTTCCTAGGTACATTGGTACATTATTATAATAAGTACACATGTGTGTATTAGGGTTATTTTAATAAGAAATCTTGATCTCTTAAATTGTTTATTGGATATTGGAAATCTTACTAGAGTACATAGTACTATTATATAAATACTTGGAAAATCTTCGCCTAGAAAATCCTAAAAGATATATTATATTGTACATTAAGTACATTTTTTATTTTCATTTGTACATGGAAGTGTGTGTGTGTGTGTGTGTATATATATATATATATATATATATATATGAGAGAGAGAGAGAGAGAGAGAGAGAGAGAGAGAGAGAGAGAGAGAGAGAGAGAGAGAGAGAGAGAGAGAGATTGGATTGTACCTTGGCTTGATCTTCTTCCATTATACTTGGACTTGACTACAATCCATGGATATACACTTAATCAAGTAAAAATCCATGCACATTGTCCTTACTTGTACATTTACTAATTTTAAACCTTGTACCATCCTCCTTTCTCCCACCATCGTTCCATAATCCAATCCAAAGTACTACATCTAGCCATGCAAGCCTAGAACTAGGTCTTGATCTTTCAAGCATGACAAGTTGAATAAAGAAATGAGATATGGAGAGGGAGAGAGACATGCTTTGCCTATAAATAGCAAGCCCCCTCAAGCTTCAACCCACACCTTCACTCCTTTGCTCTCACTTCTCTCTAGAAACCATTTCCATTTTCCAGACAGCGTACTGCCCTTTACAAATCTTTATTTTTATCCTGCTTAAAGTAGTTCTTAGAACCAACTCCCTTCTGGAAAGTTATAGAGCACTTCGAGACCTTCAAGTTAGACCCAAGAACCACCCTAATCAGTGAAGAAATGACAAAGATATTGGCATCCGAAGTTCAGTAAAAATCTCAGATTTCCAGTTCCAGACAGCATACTGTCTCTTCCTTTATCACCATTTTTCTCCTACCTAAAGTAGTTTCTAGGATCAACTTCCTTCATGAAAGTTGTAGAGAACTTCTAGAGCTTCAATTTCAACCCAAGAACGATCATATTCGGCCAAATATTGACCGAGTTACTGCCATCCAAAGTTTGGTCCAAATTTGCGAGTTTCACCGCCCGTAGAAATTTTCCAACTAGCTTATTCGGCCCCGACTAGTTTCGGATCAAGGTAGATTAATCTCTACTCATTCTCCCTAGTATAACTTTAGTTATTTTTGCTTATGATAAGGCAAGTTAAAGTATTAGAAATAACTAGCAAGCTCATTTTACTAAAATCTTAAAAATGAAATTACGATCATGTAGATTTTCCCTATCTACTATTCCCAAGTATATGTAGAATACTTCTAACTACTCTCTCTAAGTATAAAGTTCGTCTACATAGATTCCCCGTACTCTAGAAGAATATATTCACGTTTTGTGTTTAAAAATGCATGTGAACTTGAAAGGTATTTTCCCTTAAAATTGAAAAGGATGGGGAGTATGTTAAACATATGTTCTTTTGAACTTTCCAAAAAGAAAGAGGAACGGTGTTTTGAACGATAATAAATTAAACGCTTGATTATAGGTATTCATATTTTGATCTTTAGAATGGTTTTGAGAATGTATACATGTTATTGCGATTACTTGCATTACTTGTGGTCGTGTGATAAAGCATAAGTGGTCTCCATTCCAAAGACGTCTGTACATGTGGTGTTATGCTTTGAAGTTGAGATTGAGCATGATAAAGTAATATAGAGTTAGATATCTTGTTAGTTTAGTTTCAAGATTTCAATGAATGACTTATGATTACATATGTAAAAAGTCCTACCACGGAGTCGTTGCATGAAAATGAGACATGAAAATCAAGAAAGTAGAAACATGATACCTAGGGTGTGGTTAATGGCAAGACATGTTTTGAAACCGCAATGTGGCCGGACTTGGTAGCCCATTGTGTGTATGGAAAACCGCGATGTGGCCGGACTTGGTAGCCCATCGGGTGGATTGCGAAAACCGCAACGTAGCCGAACTTGGTAGCCCGTTGTGCGAATAAAAACTCGCAATGTGGCCGGACTTGATAGCCCATTGCGTGGATTGCGAAAACCGCAATGTGGCAGGACTTGGTCGCCCATTGTGAAGATTGCCAATGGGGTCAGACTTGGTAGCCTCATAGGTAATATGGCTTGGTTATCCGCAGAGAGGAGCCAATGCAAATTTTGTGTGCCAATGGGAACACGGCGCGGCGGAATCATTGTGAGGATATTCAGGAGACCGGCGCGGCGGAACCGAGGTTGGGTGTGTTAAAAATGATTTTGGAAATATTGATTTGGAAAAAGAAAAGTGAAAATGATGACACGGTCTACTATGAGTCGCGTAGGAGAAACATGGAAAATCATGGACACCAACGTTAGTTTGGATAGTGAATGTGGATGTGTCATTGTTAATTGTTTTGTTAAATATGCATGTGCTATGTGGAAATCGTAACTTTATGATCTATTGTTTGTACGTTATGGGTTAGTGGGTATAGGATTATTCTGCTGAGCTCTTGTAGCTCATGGTGTTACCTTTGGTGACCTTGACATATTATACTGGTGGCGACGCTGGTATAATGTGTCAGACTTTATAGATGATCAAGGTTACCCTGACATATTACCTTTGGTTACCTTTGTAGATGATCAAGGTAAGCTGTACACCTTGGAGGCCTTTGAAGCTGAAGAGCTGGCTTGGATGGAGGAGCAGGTGAAGCTATAGTTAGGAACCTTAGTTTCCCTCCCTTATGTAGTTATGGGAATTATGATGCAATAATGAGTCAGACTCTCTTTAAATATTCAATAAAATTGTCTATTTAACGTTCCCAAAATTCGGGGCGTTACACACTCTCTCTAAAACCTAACCCTAGCTGCTGTTGTTGCTGCACATCTTCATCTGCCCCTTCCCCTCCCTCTCCATCTTGTGGGGGGGGGGGGGGTGGATTCTCTCCCTTTTCCCTCTTTTTCTTTCTCCCTCTTCTCTTTCTCTCCCCCTTTCCATAGGCGTCTATTTTTCCTTTCCATTTCTCCATCGCTGTGTGCTGTTTGATGGCATGGTCCAGTTCTCTGGTCAGATTTGTTGGTATCCGTTCTGCTCTAGTTTGTTTGGTTGGAGGGTGGTTCGTGTGCTACCGCTCGATAACGGTGGCGTTGATGGTGGTGGGATGTGGTTGGTGGGGTTTGGGCGGCAATGCTCTGATGGTGGCTAGATCTATTTACCGGTCATGGTGACAGCTGTGTAGGCTGGATTGAAAAGGCAGATGGTTAGGATTAGGGTTTTCTTTATTTTGTTTTTTGTCCAGATTTAATTATATTTATGTCCGAATTTCGTGTAGTTCTGTCTAGAATTAGTCCAGTGGGTTTGTGATTTTCATAGGTTTGATGATGTCTTTGATATAGAGTTCCGCCATTTGAGGCGCCCGATGTCTAGATACTAGCTCCATGTTTGCCATTCAAGATTACTGTGTGGATGGATAATGGCTCCCGCTTAGGGTTTCGACATTAATTAGTTTCGAGTTTTTTAGGGTCTAACTATTTTTCTATAGCTGCTGTATGGCTTGATCTGTATCTTGATGATTTTTTGTAGATGTCTTATGACTTGTTTGAATGAATTGAATGGGTATGCTTGTTCCGTGGAAAAAAAAAAGTGTTCAAATCTGAACTTGATACCAATTATTTTTTATCTTTGATTTCTTTCCAACAAATTTAATTTCTTCAAAATTTTGCAACTATTCTAATTTCAACATCGATCTTGCTAATCTCTGCTCACTAGGCAGAGAATAATGTGTCAATAATTTCAAACAAGTTCGGGTATCAATGCATATCTATCAGATATTAATACACTTTCACAAATATCAATACATTTTTCTCGGATATCAGTGCACATTTCACTTATTATCCTACACTCTTTCGGCGGAGGTTAAAATAATCCTTTCAACATATATAAATTTGCGGATGTTTGTTTATGAATGTAAAGTGTCTATCTTTAACCCACAATTTCATGTGAGATGATTGGTGCATAGTGTTATTTGATTTGTACATCCATCACATGTGCCACGACTTCTACGACATGTAATAGGAATGTATTCACATTGACAACAATAAAGGGGGAGTTAAACAGGGGCCTTGTCCCTTAAATATACTTAAGTCCTCATCCTAGAAGGTTTAAATAATTATGTTCTCATCTTGAGATTTGACAAAATCCAATAATACATTATACCCATTTCCATATAAAACCTAATTAATCACTCATGTACCCCCACACTCTCTTTCATCTCTCCCTGGATCCAAAGCTGATTGGGCTGTGGAGTTGTTGAAGATGCACCAAATCGGCGATGCTCGTCTAGATGGGGCGATGTAGGGCGAGAACGTATCTCAGGCGAACAAAACCAATCTACCATGAAACTCTAGCTGATCTCCAACTGTCGCACCGTTTTCAATCTCCAAATGAGCCGTTCGTCGTCCATTTGTGAGTTGGGTGGGAGGCTCAACTCTAGTTGATCGCAGGATGAGTCGTTGTCGTCCATCTATGTGTTGGGTTGGAGGCTCATGGGGTATGTTGATCTAGAGAAAAGGGGGGAGTGGGGTGTTGTTGTGTTGTTTGGGTTTTTGGTGATTTTCTATATGATTTGTAGTGGTGATTGTTGGAACCCTATTCTTGAATTGTTTTGATAAATATTTTGTGGTAATTTTGCAAAAAATAATCCATGAAAAATATGGTCAATTTGTTATGATTTTTTATTTTAATGGTTAATTATGGTCGTAATTATTGAGCCTCAATTTTTATGGTTGATTTGCAGAAATAATTCATGAAACAGATGGTCGATTTAAATATGCACCATGTTCCGAAAAAGTTGTTTATGGTAATTTTGCAGAATAATTCATAAAAAAAATGAATTATTTTGATGTTACATGGATTATTTTGAAAATATTCATGAATATCAATGTGTTCCAAAACATGTTTTATGATGCATAAATAATCCATGAAGAATATGGTTGTTTTGAATATCTGCTAGGATTGATTATAAGTAGAGTGGAAAGTCTTAGGGTTATTCAGTTTTGATGATTAATGAAATTATAAAGAGTATTCTCTTTTATGCCAAATTCTTTGGTATTCTACGGAATCAACAAAGTGTTTGATGCCTTTATTCCTGGGTATTCTTTAACTAAACAGGTTTAGAGAAGGATTTCGATCTCCGGGTATTCGTTACGAATCAACGGATTTTGGACTCGATTACGTAGTTCCGTTCTTCATTAGCTTTCGCTACATCAGTTGGTATCAGAGCCTGCGCTCTATTCTGGATCATGGGGCGACAAGCAGTTCGTGATGATCGTTATGCTGTTGCCGAAGATGTGAATGAAGGTGATGAGGCTGCACGGGGTGCAACACTAGGGGAATGATTTCAACAGATGGAGGATACGCATAAAGCATTGGTTAAGAGGGTAACCTTGATCATTGACAATCAAGCTCACTACTACCGACTGAATTTGTGCTCCTTTATGGAGGAGGGTATAATTCGGCGGCCATTCATGTCCAATATTATTCCGGATCCAATCGTGGATTGGAATAAAGCACCAGTTTTTGATAAAGACCCCATCATTGTTGAAGGCTTTAAGAAGACAAATGACTACAACACATTGTTCTCGGATACTTTTTTAATTCTTGGTGTTCCTAATGATGTTCCTGCCATTGGTACTGTTGACGTTCGAGAGTTTGTTCAAGTGAGTGGTTTGCTCAATGAACTTATAATTGTAGATATCGTGGTTAAAAGTGGTTTGGAAAAAGAGGTCAAAGTCAGATTATTCAAAGAAAGAAAAAGAATCACCAAAAGACTCTTTTTATGGAAAGTTTGAATCTATTTATGTCCTGGTAATTTTTCGTGGCATTTATTTACAATGTCAGTTCAAGAAAACAAATTTGAAGTTCAAGACCAATGCAGACAAGCTGAGGTGCTTGAAATTATTTAAATCAATGGAAATTTGAGGACGAGTTTTCTCAAGCCGAAGAGAATGATGCAGGCATGAATTCATAAAGAATATAGTAATGATTTAAATAGCACTTGATTAGGAAATTTTGTGATTTCATATTCTTAGTTTATAATTATTTATTTCCGTACTTAGGTAGGTTGATGTGATTTTCCCTTTTATTTAGTATCTTGATTAACAAGGAAGTAGTTTCTTAATTTCAATTTACCTTTTTAGTATTACTAGGATTGATTATAAGTAGAGTGGTAAGTCTTAGGGTTATTTAGTTTTGATGACTAATGACATTATAAAGAGTGTTCTCTTTTATGCCAAATTCTTTGGTATTCTACGGAATCAACAAAGTGTTTGATGCCTTTATTCCTAGGTATTCTTTGATTAAACAGGTTTAGAGAAGGATTTCGATCTTCGGGTATTCGTTACGAATCAACGGATTTCGGACTCGATTAAATAGTTCCGTTCTTCATTAGCTTCCGCTACATCAAATTCCTCATGAACCCATTCTATTGGTACAAAATTAGAGGCCGGTTCTATTTTTAAACTGTTCCCCTGCCCTAACTGGCTAAAAATTGATTAATAAGAGAGAATCAAACATTTTGCAAATGCTCGAGAAGAGACTGATCTCCGGATTGGGCGAGAGGGGTGCCTTAAAAGCCTTCCCCTTTCGTAACTTGGCTCCCGAACCTCAATTTTCAAAGGTGACGACGGACTAGTCTACAAAACCTTTTCCAATCAAAACGTACCAAACGTTTCAAGTTCGGTTCCTTGGGTGGTTTACTGCAAAACCCAAGTGGCGATTCTGAATCGAAGCGTTTCACCGGGCTTTCCAAAAAGGGCGCACTCAATTTTTATACAGATTTTTAGGGGCGTGTGCCCACAGTGGCGACTCTGTTGGGAACTTATTGCATTAGTCTATATTTGGAAATTAATACTCTCGTGAACAATCCTTCAAAAATCTGTCAAAACAGTACGCTCCGCACTGCAGAAGAACGGAATGGTGGCTTAACAGGATCTTCGTATCTGACCAATCCAGACTGGGACTTTTTCAATTGTTCGCTTGAGTAGTTTTTCTCCAAGTATTGACTAATAAAGTGAGCCACATTTACAAGGCATTTTGCAAACGTTACGATTCTCTCTCATTAATCAATCTTTTGGCATTCTTCATGTGCATCAATGTTGGCTAGCCCCGTTAACGTGTTTTGGGTTCCTCGAATACCCAACAACCTTGGATGATAATAAGTCATTTTGCCGTTCGACCATTGCACTGTAATACACAGGCAGCGAAGGTATATTTTGGCTTTAGTCTGAGGAACCCCCTCAAACCAAAATCAGCCTCTTTATGTACAAAGCACTAGAATTCTCTAAAACTAGGTCAGGTACCTGCAGGGTAAGATATACTTGCATTTAACCCCCATACACTGTCTATGTGTTGCTACTTTTCCTATCGCATGCGCTGTTCATTCAATCCGTCTTGTGTAGGAACATGATAGGGCGGCTGTTAGGTTGTCTCTTGTCGAGTTTGTGTTATGCTTATTAGGACACTACCTTGGCCTGATTACTGCGTGCATCTTGATGTTGCACGTTATCAATTTCAAAGTCCTTGTATCAGCGAGGCTTTTGAAAATCAATACTTTCTAAGTCCTTGTCTAAGGCCCAATCGAGGTTTCAGATAGAAAACTAGGAACAACGGAGAGAATGCTGTGATACTCACACCACCCAAGTTAAGTGCTAATCACTTACACCGCTCAGGCTTAGGCACAGTGCTGCTTACGCTGCCCTGGTTAAAGGTATCAAGACATCTACACCGAGTTGTTCCGACTCCAAAAGTTGAAACTTCGATAACGGAATAGTCGAAGGCTTAGACTGTTTTTGATATCTCTTGGTGTTAGTCGATTCAAAAGGATACACCCTTGAAAAGAATTCTGAGGATTTTTGGCGGTGTCCAAACGTCATGAGACAGACTCACCTTAGTTGTAGAGTCTAGGAGGACACCGACGACGATGACTTGCGCATTCTTTTCATTCTTTCAAATTCTTTCAAATAAAAATTGCTGCAGGAGTACCACTGAGTTCTCATTTGCTTTACTGTCTAGCTGTGAACCATTGCACCATCAAAGAAAGTTTCAAAAACAAGAGCCAAATCTGCTTGGGAATGTCCGTTGGGTCCAGAAGAAGGCTTGATAGGGTTGCTCCTCAATCTGTCACAACAGAAACTCTGGCTGTTTCACCGTCAAAGGCAGATTCACCACCGACTACACCGCACGAGACCCCTCCGTCTTCTCCATCTTCGACATCCTCACCAAAATCCACCAAGGCGCTCATCATGGCTGATACTCCTCAGGATCAAGCTGCAATTCTGACAGGTCTTCAGCATAACATGGTCATCATGCAAGAAAGAGCCGATCAAGTTGAGGCATCCATGGCTAACTTGCGTGCTTTGATCAATGAACGACTCCCGGCAAGAGGGGAAAGAGTCGAAGAAGAAAGAGCCAATCCGGAAATTGAAGTTGAACTTCCTCGTGCTGAAATGGTAGTTCTTAACCTAGAAATGGAAGCTTTAATTGCCAAGATGGCTAAACTTGAAGCGGTTGTTTCCAAGTCTGAAAAGGTGGGAGCTGGAGGTTTGGACATGGACCCATTTTGCCTCTTCCCAAATGCCAAGCTACCCGAAAGGTTTAAGATGCCGGACTTTACTAAGTTCGATGGAACCGGTGATCCGAAGACTCATCTTCTAGGTTATCATGGTGCTATGAAGCTACTTGCGGTCGAAGATGATGCAATGACACAAATGTTCCCACAAACACTCTCTAGTCCAGCATTCCAGTGGTTTCTGTCTTTCGATGTCTCCAAAAGAGGGACGTGGGAGGACACCAGAGCAGCTTTCAATGCTCAGTACAGTTACAACTCTTAGCTCAAGATGACTACTCGATAGCTGGAGTCAACCAAAATGAATGCAAAGGAGTCCTTTGCAGACTTTATTAAGGGGTGGAGGAGCAAGGCTGCCCTCATGACTGATCGTCCGAGTGAAAGGGATCAAATCCGCATCATCTCTCGCAACTTGCAGCCCGATTATGCTAAGAACCTTGTATTGGTTCAGGCGGCCAACTTTGAGACTTTCTTTGAGTCTGGCTTGGCCATCGAAGAAGCGTTGCAGACCGGAGTTCTACCAAGGAGTGACTCTTCTTCTACCTCAGTTCAAAAGGCTAAACCCCGTGCTTACATAGGAAGTAGTACAAAATTATTTGGTAGTAACAACTACGCTAATGCGGCTTCCAGCGGAAACAATGCCGCTGCTCAGAGTTCCAATCATGTTGTCGATGTCAACCAGGTCCAAGCTCCACAGAAAAACCGAAACCAAAACCAACAACCCTGAAACTTTGCTATCTTTGAGGCACCTCTTTCCTCGGTGATGGAAAAGTTGGTCAAATCTGGCCATCTCAGGCCCTTGACTCCAACCCATCTTCCTCAAAATCCACCTCCTAGCCATAATCCCAATGCTTTCTGTGCCTATCGCAAGATGCCCTGCCATCTTACTGATTCTTGTTATTGCCTTTGTCATGCGATTCAGGATTTGATCGATCATGGCACTATTCAAACCCCACTTCCATCTAAACCAAATGCCATCTCCAACTCTATGCCCAATCATAACTCTAACCTACAGATTAGCCAAATATCCCTCAGCTCCACTCAAATCAACCCAAGCCCCATTTAAAACAACCTCAACTCCACCATATTCAATCCTATCCATTACATTGTCCTAGAAAACCACCCTAAGCTGATCGTGACCATTCCATTTGAACCAAGCATCAACATGATGGCAGCAGGATGGGCCATGGAAGACAAGGGCGGAGAATGAAAAGAGCTCTTCGAGGACTAGATTGAGCAATACAACATGGGTTTCCCTGCATACCACATCAATCAAGCATGGTTAGACCATTGGGAAAGGGAATAGAACGCGACACAGGCAGATCCTTTGGATGGCCTTTCTTTGTTCATGCTCTACCATCAACCTGAACTGGACAATCCCGAGGAGGAAGCCGAGAATATGTGTGCGATCCGCAGCCTGATGCTGAATAGTTACCATTTGGTTTCAACTCTGACTTGGATCGAAGTGACGTCGATGAGCAATATTTGAGTGACTATGGAGAAGGGGAGATTATTCTCGATGTACATTGCCCACTGGGAGCTACGCTCCCTCTAGTAAGCTCAATCTCAAACGTAGTCGATGACTGCATTTGCGAGTTCGACCCTACACTCAACATTGTCTTTGTTGAGCAGCCATGCCCTATCGTTTTTGCTCTAGGTGATGACTGCAGCATCATAGTTTTACAAGATGCACCACCTGAGGATCTTTGGGAGGTCGATGAGATTGTTGACATGGGTAAGGCCTCACCACCTGCTAATCTCTGGGATTTCGATACAGTCATGGACGTTACGGTCGGTGATGAAGTCTGGACTGTCAACTCAGCTTTGGTAGATGGAGGTCTCTGGGATGTTTCGTTTGTTACCAACTCGGGAGTACCTTTTGAGGATGTTGCTGCTTAGAACCCTACTTTTTGGGAGGGATTGGTTATGGAGGACTTGGCAACGGATTTAGCTCTGGGGTAGGATGCTTTGCCAATGGTAGCTTTGGTCGACAAATGAAAGCGCAAGCTGGGAGAGGTTCCTACTGACCTATGGGATTACGATGATATGTCTTCTCTGTGGAATGTTGCCAATGTCACAAGGAGCGACCGGGTTTTCCAACCTCCTAATCTTCAGACTGAAAGCTCGTCCAATCCACCTGCTCAAAGGCCCAATGTTCCTACCACTCAAAGAAGCACTCCTCTTGCTATTCCTATGGTTCCAAATGGTGCTCCGGAGGATGATACCATTCCAAGGCAGCTCGAGCGGATCCCCGCTGCAATCTCTGTTTGGGGTCTCATATGCTCTTTTAAAGAGCATCGTGAGAAGTTGTCTTCAGCTCTTGCTCATCTCATGGTGCCTACCGACATTACTCCGGAGGCCATGATCGTCTTTATATTGCCGTTCATAGCAAAACACTTCGTCACTTTCACCGAGAGGGATCTTCGTGTTGATGGAGCTGCTCATAATTGCCCGTTACGCATAACAGTCAAGTGTAGAGAAAATTGGGTGCCGACTGTCCTCATTGATAATGGCTCCGCAATCAATGTTTGCCCATTAAGGGTTGCTTACTGCCTGGGTCTCCCCAAGAAGGATCTTACATCGTCTAACTTGGCGGTCAAAGCCTACGATAGCATTCGCTGTGTAATGGAGCGGACACTAATGCTCAAACTCGATGCTAAGGGTTTTGAGATGGATGTTGAATTTCACGTTGTTGATATCCCTACTACTTTTAACCTGCTGCCGGGCAGGCCGTTGCTTCGTAGACCGGACATTATGGCTGTGCCCTCTACTTTTCACCTAAAGGCCATGCTAGGACTCACCTCAGGACTTTGACAATTTGCGGGGACTCTGGAATCCGTCCGCACACTGAAGATGGAGCACCGATCTTAGAAATTCAGCATGGGGAGGAGGATGCCGATTTTGGAGATTTCTCTTTTGACATATTTGGTTTAGTCGTTGCCATCACCATGGATGACGATTTTATCGTAAGTTCAGTTACCCTCGAGATAATGAGGAGGATGTCTTACATGCCTGGCTTAGGACTTGGAATCAACCAGCAAGGGGTCACTGAATTCCCTATCTTTCCTTTCTCCAAAGGCCACTTTGGTTTGGGATATGTTCCTCCTGCCAAAGATGCCAAAAAAAGGAAAGGTACGGGAATGCCTCAAACCCTTCAAGGTAACACAGACAGTTACTTTGTACGTGAAGGAGGAGGCACTGCTTACATGGGGCAGGTCGAGCCGTTTTGGGATCTGGAAACTTGTACTTGGCTGCCTGGTTTCGAGGTCTTCGCTGCTGACACCTATTCTGAGAGTGAGGATGAGAGGCTTGCTAAAGAGGAGTTCAAGAAGCAGTTGGCTCAGATCAAAATGAAGGCCGACTGGCTGAAGACGTTTGATCAAGGGAGCTTGGAGCTGCTTTTCTCCCAAGTAAGTTTGGTTGGCGATGCTGAGGAGGCTGAAGTGCTGATGTTTGGGCCTAACACTCTCGAAGATCCTACCTCTCTCATCGTAGAGGCTGAGGGTAGTATTAAAAATTGCATCTTCACACCGTATCTAACTTGCATTGATGACACTTTTGAATCTGACACAGAGTCGGTCGAGTCTAAGTCTAGCTTAGAGTCGGAGTTTGTGCCTCTTGGCCCTCAATGTCATAGCTTTTACTTTGAGTTTGAGACGACTGTACTTGGCAACCCTGAATGGTTTTATGAAATGCATGATCCTACTTCCGACTACTTTGCTAATTTCTATATAAACTGTGTCGACCCCGACGATGAAGGAACAGATTTTGATGGGAACATCCCCACCGAATTGCGTTCCCTCATCGAAAGGGAAGACGAAAGGCATGCTCAGCCTCTAAAAGAAGAAGTAATTTCTATAAATTTGAAAGACAAGGACGACCCCCGTGTGATGCAAATTGGTTCAACTTTATCCCCGGAGGATAGCACCTTATTGAGCGACCTGCTCAAGGAATTCTTCGAAGTCTTCGCATGGTCTCATGAGGATATGCCCAGCATTGATCCCGAGATAGTGCAACATCGGATTCCTTTAACACCTGGAGCTATACCTGTCAAGCAGAAGCTCGGCAGAATGAGGCCGGACTAGGTACAGAAGATCAAGGAAGAAGTCACTAAGCAGATTGATGCAGGTTTCTTGAGGGTCGCGGAATATCCTAATTGGGTAGCTAACATCGTGCTTGTTCCTAAGAAGGACGGAAGGATCCGAGTCTGCGTCGATTTTGGGGACTTGAACAAAGCATGCCCCAAAGACAATTTTCCCTTGCCACATATCGATATGCTTGTGGGCAATAAGGCGAGGCATGTTTTTCTTTCGTTTGTTGACAGATTCTCAGGATACAACAAGATTTTCTTGGCACCGGAGGACCCGGAAAAGACAACGTTCGTCACTGAATGGGGTAGCTACTGCTATGTAATGATGCCGTTTGGATTGAAGAATGCTGGTTGCACCTTCCAATGAGCCTAAACGACCTTGTTACATGACTTTATCCACAAGATGGTTGAGGTTTATGTTGACGATATGATTGTTAAGGCAAAGGAACGAGATGATTTCATTCCGGCGCTAAAGCAGTTCCTCGAGAGACTTCGTAAGTACCGAATGCGTCTCAATCCACAAAAGCGCACATTTGGGGTCACAGCAGGCAAGATGTTGGGGTTCTTAATCACTGTAAGAGGGATTGAAGTGGACCCGTCTAAAATCAAGGCAATTCTCGAAATGAAGCCACCACGGTTTGAAAAGGGAGTGCGAAGTTTTCTAGGGAAGGTTCAGTTCATAAGCAGGTTCATCACCAAGTTGACTTTAACTTACGAGCCAATGTTCCGTCTGCTCAAGAAAGATATCCCGTTCGAATGGACAGATAAGTGCGAAGCCGCTTTCTAGTCAATCCAGACATACTTGCAGAACCCATCGGTGCTGATGCCCCCTACACCGGGTCGACCTTTGATCTTATACTTGTCTGTAACTCCGACCGCTCTGTGATGTTTGCTAGCACAAGAAGGGGATGCTAGAGTTGAAAAAACTATCTACTATCTAGAGCAAGAAGATGGTGGGATGTGAGGAGCGCTATACTCCTTTGGAAAAGACGTGTTGGCACTTGTCTGGGCCTCCAAAAAGCTGAGGCACTACTTGTTGGCTTATTCGGTGAGACTGATTTCTCGGATGGATCCTATCAAGTAACTATTCGAGAAACCTATGCTCACTCATAAGTTAGCACGTTGGTTGCTTTTGCTGGTGGAGTTCGATCTCCAATACGTCACAAGGAAATCTGTGAAAGGATGTGCCATGGCAGAATTTCTGGTCGATCACTTGATTGATGGACCGGAGGATGTGGATTTTACTTTCCCTGATGAAGAGGTTTTGACTGTGGTCGAGGAGGTTTGGACGCTCTATTTTGATGGTGTCACTAACCAGAAAGATTTAGAATTGGAGTGTTGTCGATCACGCCTGCAGGTGCTCATATTCCGCTTACTTTCAAGTTAAACTTCGTTGTCACAAATAATCAAGCTGAGTATGAGGCCTGCATTGTTGGAATGGAGGCTGCAATTGCTCTTGGGGTAAAAAAGGTTGAAGTAATCGGAGATTCAAACCTTGTAGTTTCTCAGGCTAATGGAGATTGGAAGGTTCGTAAGGAAACGCTAAAGCCTTATCACCAATATTTGGAAGAACTGATTCCTCACTTCAATAAGGTGACTTTCACCCATATTCCACGTTTGAAGAATCAGTTCGCCGATGCTTTGGCGACTTTGGCTTCAATGATCGAACTTCCAGCAGGTGTTAGGCTAAAACCAATCGTGTTTGAACAAAGGGATCAGTTCGCATAAGAGTACATCAACGCCATCGGTGATGTCGATTGTGGCCTACCCTGGTACCATGAAATATGGAATTTTGTGGAGCGTGGGGAGTTTCCTGTCGAGGCCACCAAAAAGGATCGAGTCACTTTGCACGGTTAGTTGCCCAGTACATCATTTGTGGGGGAAAATTGCACCGGAGGTCTCATTATGGAATGCACAAACTGTGTGTCAACTGTGCCGAAGCAGCAAGGATAATGGAGGAGATTCACAAAGGAATATGCGGTCCTCACATGAGTGGTGTCATGCTAGCTAGGAAGATCCTAAGGCAGGGCTACTATTGGTCTACTATGGAGTCTCAATGCATTGATTACGTGCGACGGTGTCATAAGTGTCAAATCCATGCCAACCTACATCATCTTCCTCTGTCTACTCTATATGGCATGACTTCGCCTTGGCCCTTCTCTGTTTGGGGCTTTGATGTCATCGGCATGGTTAGACCTTCTGCTTCAAATGGCCATAAGTTCACACTAGTGGCGATAGATTACTTCACCAAATGGGTCAAAGCTAAATCTTACAAGACCCTGACAACGGTTCAAGTTGCCCAATTTATTTGAAAGATCATCATCTATCGATACGGTGTCCCATAGGCATTTGTATCCGATAATGGGTCTCATTTCAAAGGTAGAGTTTTAGAGCTTTTTGAGAAATTCAAGATCCAGATCCAGATCCATCATGCAACAGTCTATAGTCCATAAACAAATGGAGCAGTCGAGGCCGAGAACAAGAATGTCGAGGTGATCATCAAGAAGACCGCAGAGTCTGCAAGGGATTGGCACGAGCAACTACCTCTAGCACTTTCGGGGTATCGAACGTCGATCCACACTTCAACTGGTGCAACTCCTTATTCTCTAGTCTATGGGATGGAAGCAGTACTCTCTATCGAACTTGAGGTACCGTTGCTGAGAGTCATGGCAGAGTGTGGTCTCACGAAATCTGAATGGCTGAGTGGGAGATTTGTAGAGTTGATGCTCTTCGATGAGAGAAGGCTCCGCGCTTTGTATCATGTTCAAAGGTATCAACGATGAATCGCTCGGGCATTCAACAAAAAGGTGAAGTCCAGGGATTTGATTGAAGGGGATATGGTTACGAAGGAAATCCGTGCTCCGGTGTTTGATCCTAGTGGGAAGTTCCAACTGAAGTGCTCTGGGCCTTAGATTATCAAGACCATCCTATCTGGGGGTGTTGCTTAGCTCATCGATCTCGACGACAATGAATTCAATACCTTGGTCAACTTGGATCAACTCAAACGTTACTACCCCTGAGAGATGCTCGTTGGGCCGAAAAAATACAAGGGTGGGCGGTGCCAAGCAAAAGTTAGAGCAGCCTGCTAGGTCGAAAACCTAATGAGGCGGTCTAGGCAAAAATAAATATGCAAAAAGTCAAAAGCTCGCTAGATCGAAAAACTAAAAAGGTGGTTTTAGGCAAAAGTTAGAGCACAAAATAAGAGGTAAAACACATGAGTGAACCTTGGCCTGAACTACGTGCTGGCCTGATTCCTTGAAAAGGGATACGTAGGCAATCTCAGCTCTAGATTCGGTAACAATCTATCAATTCGATCCTGTAGACACCCAAATTCGGCCTAACGATTATTTCAAGTCGCACCTTGGGGACCATCTCGATGATGAATGGATACAGTGATTGCTGATTGACTTCTCGTGAACACATGAACTTATGGTGAGTACTTTTAACCACTAAGAGGACCCAATCCAGAGCCAAATAGCCTTTTAGACAGAAATACAATATCCTAGGAAAATTTATCTTTCAGCCATAACATTTATCTCATGACCTCAACATCATACTTTCACCTGTGAAACATGTTGTGATGAGCACAAATTATTGACAATATAGAAGTCTCATATCACATGTTGTTAGTTCTTAAATGCGCTTAATTGCCTACGATTATTATCTTTTGGGTTACTTACGTTGGATTATTACTTTGCAGGAAAAATATGGAAATTAATTATATTTTGGCCGTCGGATTAAAAAAAGGCAAAAGGTCGAATCGCACGCAGTGTCGAACCAACTCTAGTAGCGGTCCAATTCAAGCGCGGCATAAGGAAGTCGGTGTACGTTGTTTAGGACTTGGAGTTGTAATCAAGCTTAGACCAAATTTAATGGGCCAATTCAGTAATACGTCGGAATTGGGTTTAAATGGGGACTTCAAAAGGCAGTGCAATCTTTAAGTAAAAGAGCCATAATGGGCTTTAGTGGACTGGAACAATAGAAATTAGAGAATTTCGGTCAATGAAGGAATCCTTCCCTCTTAAGGAAATATATTCGTAGCTATGCTTACATAAGGATTAGTAGGGTTTTGTTTTGAGGCATTCACGGCTTGGAGGACTTTGGACGGACAAGACCATCTCGAGACGGAGGCCACGGCTCTACGCAGAGAAGAAAAATTAGGAGAAATCATTATTCATTTCTTTCGTAAGCTGTTTTAATGGAGTTTCATCTTTATGTGTTTATGTGTTTTGACTCCATGAGCAGCTAAACTCTTTAACTAGGGTTGAGGATGAAACCCCATTAATGACTATCGATTATATATTCCTGAGATTTGGTTTTACCTGAATATGTGGTTTGATTTCGATTAAATTGTTCTTACTCCAATTCAATTGTTAGGGATAGATTTTGGATATGAGTTCAATCATGTTTTTCTCATGATTTGGAATTGTCTTTAACATTGAACGCTGGTTTTTCATCGTTAATTATAAAACTGGATATTTATTGTGATTTGTTGAAAGCGGATACAATTAATGATTTGATTTTATACTTGTGAGCGGAGAGGAACAAACATTAGACTTTTTGATGAACTTTCACGATGATATTTTCCGTGGTAACAGAATTAGCTTTCAGATTATCATGAAGAAATTTTGGGTAAAGTTAATGATCATGGATATATAATGATATGAGTTAATGGGTGTGGATTCCGAAACCTTAGTATTTTCTCCTTTGATTAAAAAGAAGCTTTAATTTTCTCGTCTTTGATAATTTAATTCATTGTTTTTACTTTTCGCTTTTAGTTTAAAAGTCAATTCCAACTTTTTGTCAACTAGGTTAGGGTTTAATCACTTTAAAATTATTTAGTTTTCCTATAAAAAATCACAAGTCCCTGTGGGTTCGACCTCGCTCTTGCATTACTATACTTTGGTACGATTCGTGCGCTTGCGAGTACATTAAAATTTCACATCAAGTTTTTGGCGCCGTTGCCGGGGACTTAATTATTTTTTTTGGAAATCTAGTGATTTGAATTGATTTCACTCTTCTACTAGTTTAGTTAGCATTGGAAAAGAAAACTGAAAAAAAAAAGAAGCACTTTTCCGTGAATCTCTGATCAGTAGTAATTGCTTTTTGTCACTAAGTATTTTTGTGGTTTGTTGTCTCTTTATTAGTCATACAATAGAGCGGCCTTTTTATTTGTTTTTATCGGCCGAGATTTTCAAGTCGGCTACAAGCGCTTGATTGAAATAATTTTGGGAACCACTGTACGTATTTACAACGCACCACGGTGGTTGGAGTTAGAAGCAACAAGTCACAGGTTAGTCTCTAATTAATCTTAATTTACTTTTGCTATTTTTATTTTTATTTTGCAGCTGAGTTTTTTTTAATTTTTATTTTGTCTAGAAGCATGGATTTCTTCAATCAAGATCATAATCGCGCATGCTCTATATGTTATAGCACTTGGCATACAATAGAAACTTGTCCTACGTATTATTATGAGCAAGCTAATGCACGAAATAATTTTGAAGGTCCATTTGGTCATTCTTCTCAGGAGACGTACAATCCAAACATGGGAAATCATTTTAATTATTCTTACACACAAAATCAATTTCCTACACATATAGATGGGCAACCTTTGCATTCACATGATGATCAATTTTTCCCGAATTTTAGCCATTCTACTGAGTCATACCCTACACAGTCATATCCTCTTCAGTCTCAGCTTTTTTATGCTCCAACTCCCGTGTCTCAACCGAACTTCCAATCAGTTGCACCACAACAACAGTCATCCTTAGAGGACACTCTTAAAGCATTCATGGCTGAAATGAAAAGTACTACTCACTTGAATACTCAAGCCATCTCTAAACTGGAAAATCAAATGGGTCAATTGGCTAATCAAGTTGCAGAGAGAGAGATCGGAAAATTCCCTAGTCAGCCGATTCCTAACCCAAAAGGACAATTTGCTCTTAGCAACCCCTCTAACTCTACCTATAAGCATGAGCAGGTTCAATCCATTGTAACCCTCAGGTCAGGAAAACAGGTTGACAACCAAGTCAGTTTGCCAATAGAGAAGAGTTTAGAGGAGTTTGAGACAAAAGAAAGGCAGAGTAGTCCCATCAAAGATCAGGAATCTAGTCCTCCTCGACCTCCAAAAGAACCCCAACTTAGGAGTTTCATTCCTAAAGCTCCATATCCTGAACGACTAGTAGCCCCTAAGAAAGGTGTAGACCATGGAGATATTCTAGAGGTGTTTAAGCAAGTTAGAATCAATGTTCCATTTCTAGATGCTATTCGACAGGTTCCTTCATATGCCAAATTTTTAAAAGACCTAGTCTCCATAAAGAGAAAGACAAGCGTCCCTAAAGAAGTAGTGTTGACCGAACAAGTTAGCTCCATTATCCAACACAAAATTCCCGTCAAGTATAAGGACCCTGGGTGTCCTACAATTTCGTGCACGATTGGTAATCATCACATTGAGCGAGCTTTGTTGGATTTAGGAGCCAGTGTCAATTTACTACCGTATTCGGTTTACTTGCAATTAGGTTTGGGGGAGTTAAAACCCACTTCAGTAAGGCTTCAATTGGCTGATGGATCCGTTAAAATTCCTAAAGGCGTTATTGAGGATATTCTAATAAAAGTTGACAAATTTTATTTTCCTGCAGACTTGATAGTCTTAGACACTCAACCTGTCCAAAACTCAAAGGGGCACATTCCTGTCATATTAGGGCGTCCTTTCTTGGCCACGTCTAATGCTCAAATTAACTGTAGGAATGGTGTGATGAAAATGTCATTTGGTAACATGACTGTTGATCTTAATATTTTTGACATTGACAAACAGTCACCATGTGAGGATGAAGTGAGTGCAGTTTACATGATAGATAGCCATGTTAAAGAACAATCTCCATCACGTTATGAGGATCCTTTTGAAGCTTGTCTATATCATTTTAATGACATTGATGAAGACTCTACGATTGAATCTGTCAACATGTTTTTAGAGTCTTTCATAGATATTAGTTGGCAGAACTCGTGCTTTGTAGAGCCACAATCTAAAGAGATTGTCCCAAGTTTGTGGGATGAACAAAAGTCCAATTTTGAATTAAAACCTTTGCCCCCCGATCCTAGTGTTGAAATTGTGGGACCAACAGAAATTATGTCAATTGTTGTTACCCCAAATAATGATCAAATTGAAGAGGAAAAGATAGTCAACGAGAATGACCAATGCAGTAAAGAATTTGAGTGTGATTTTGTCATTAGAGCAGGACCCATACTTTCTAGTCATAGAATTTTGTTAGAGGCACTTTTCTGCAAGCAAACATTTCCTTGGTATGCTGAATCTTTCTATCATGTGAGTAACCTTACACTTTTGACTAAATTGGTTTCACAATTAAGTAAACAATTGTTAATCGGGTCGCAAAAATTTTGTTGGGCAAATCCATGTATTGTTAATTATAAAAAGCGAATAAGAGAAAGTGATTTGGCAGTGATATTTCACTTTGTGTATAGTTTTCATTGGAATAACCCTCAACTATTTCGTCTCTTGCTATATGACCATGGTGGGCAACTGTTGGTCTATTGAAATCTATATAGAGATTAGATTTGAGGGATGCTCTAAAAAAAAAACTATTATCGCTTACTTTCTTTACTTTTGTTTAGTGCAATTTTTCCTTTCTTTTCTTGTGTTTTCATAATTAATTTTGCAGGTGTCGCACGGTTCAATCTTATCGCGCTTACCAGGTGTATCCTAATCCATCTTTTTTTTAGGCATTTGTATTCATGACATTGAGGACATTGTCATATTTAGGTTTGGGGGAGGGTTCACCTATTATTGTTACCGTCTAAAAAATTTTAAAAAAAAGCAGTAAAAATTGAAAATTTTTCAAAATTTTTTTTTTGGATACTTGATTATGATTTCCGACGTGGTTATTGGTTTTCAATTAGTACTAGTTCGATTGTTGCCCAAGTTTGAGTCTTGATATGATTTTATTGATAGAGTTAAGCTTGTGAACATAGGCATTGATGAGAGACACTTATTTGGTTCGTATCACCTATGTTTGGATAGCGATTAATCACTCGTATGCATGCCTTTGCACGAGCACCGTCACACTTAGAGTTGGATTTGACCTCGAGTATCGTACATATATTTTTGATGCCTCAGTATGAGTCAGATGTCTTATTAAAATGCATAATGTCCTTTCCCCAAAAAAGAAAAAAAATGAATAAAGTGCCGGGCTTTTCACTTAGTAACCGGGCCTCTTGCCTCAGTAAGCAGTGAGTGTTCGCGTCAAACGGTGGAGAGTTCCGTGATTGTTATGTGTGGTTAGCTTGGGTTCGTAGCCTTTTTGACTCGAGTGATTAAGTCCGTTGGGGTGTTCTCTACATCTAGTGCCCTAAAGCCGTTTGGTTTGGGTGTCATTGGCCTAAAGCTTGCTACAAGGGTCAATTAGAAAGCTTAAGGGACCAAGGCATTGCACGACCACAACAAAAATATATATAAAAAAAAAAAAGAAAGAAAAAAATATGAATAAAGGGAGGGGCTATAATTTGATATAAGCATTTTGATGAGTATTGAGGCATTGAAGGTGCGTGTATTGTTTTCGTGATTAATGAACATCTTTGTGTGATTTTTCACTTAACACGCATGCCTTGTGATTTCTTTCAATCCAGATATATGTGGGAGGGACCATTTTTGTGCTAATTCGGATTAGAATATTCACTTGTTTAACTTTGTTAATGGATGAAATATCTTGCCTCTAAATTGTGTTATTCTCACGCTAGTTACTTTGAGAGACCAATGAGTACTTTGGGATTTTAATCAAGTGTCATCTTCTTAAGAATTTTGTGGGTATATTCACGGCAAACCCTCACGAGACTATAACTCGTCCACTAGGGCAACCTAGGGGTTTAAAGACTTATTGCATACGTTAAATGCAATCAGACTCCTCCGAAAAAGGATTAACTAGTGTTTTCCTTGTTCTTTGTTTTATTTATTTCTTTTGCTCGAGGACTAGCAAAATGCAGGTTTGGGGGTATTTGATGAGCACAAATTATTGACAATATAGAAGTCTCATATCACATGTTGTTAGTTCTTAAATGCGCTTAATTGCCTACGATTATTATCTTTTGGGTTACTTACGTTGGATTATTACTTTGCAGGAAAAATATGGAAATTAATTATATTTTGGCCGTCGGATTAAAAAAAGGCAAAAGGTCGAATCGCACGCAGTGTCGAACCAACTCTAGTAGCGGTCCAATTCAAGCGCGGCATAAGGAAGTCGGTGTACGTTGTTTAGGACTTGGAGTTGTAATCAAGCTTAGACCAAATTTAATGGGCCAATTCAGTAATACGTCGGAATTGGGTTTAAATGGGGACTTCAAAAGGCAGTGCAATCTTTAAGTAAAAGAGCCATAATGGGCTTTAGTGGACTGGAACAATAGAAATTAGAGAATTTCGGTCAATGAAGGAATCCTTCCCTCTTAAGGAAATATATTCGTAGCTATGCTTACATAAGGATTAGTAGGGTTTTGTTTTGAGGCATTCACGGCTTGGAGGACTTTGGACGGACAAGACCATCTCGAGACGGAGGCCACGGCTCTACGCAGAGAAGAAAAATTAGGAGAAATCATTATTCATTTCTTTCGTAAGCTGTTTTAATGGAGTTTCATCTTTATGTGTTTATGTGTTTTGACTCCATGAGCAGCTAAACTCTTTAACTAGGGTTGAGGATGAAACCCCATTAATGACTATCGATTATATATTCCTGAGATTTGGTTTTACCTGAATATGTGGTTTGATTTCGATTAAATTGTTCTTACTCCAATTCAATTGTTAGGGATAGATTTTGGATATGAGTTCAATCATGTTTTTCTCATGATTTGGAATTGTCTTTAACATTGAACGCTGGTTTTTCATCGTTAATTATAAAACTGGATATTTATTGTGATTTGTTGAAAGCGGATACAATTAATGATTTGATTTTATACTTGTGAGCGGAGAGGAACAAACATTAGACTTTTTGATGAACTTTCACGATGATATTTTCCGTGGTAACAGAATTAGCTTTCAGATTATCATGAAGAAATTTTGGGTAAAGTTAATGATCATGGATATATAATGATATGAGTTAATGGGTGTGGATTCCGAAACCTTAGTATTTTCTCCTTTGATTAAAAAGAAGCTTTAATTTTCTCGTCTTTGATAATTTAATTCATTGTTTTTACTTTTCGCTTTTAGTTTAAAAGTCAATTCCAACTTTTTGTCAACTAGGTTAGGGTTTAATCACTTTAAAATTATTTAGTTTTCCTATAAAAAATCACAAGTCCCTGTGGGTTCGACCTCGCTCTTGCATTACTATACTTTGGTACGATTCGTGCGCTTGCGAGTACATTAAAATTTCACATCATGTTGCTTGAAAATCTCCCTGAGAGATTGATTCGTCGGCGGCCAGATCGATTCTTTGGCCGCCTAATCCATCTTTTGGCCGCCTGATCCTTTAGCCGGCTGCTAGATCGTCTATTTTCCAGATTCTTGAATGTTCTGTCATACGTTTGATCTGATCCTCAAAACCCTAACAGCCAAATTCCGATGTGTTCGGGCTACGTAAAGAGATTGCCATGAAGAGTTTGTGTTGCCCTACATTACCAATTCAATCATGCATTTTGTTTGGTTGGAGTGAGTCGCCAATTGCCTATATAAAGGAGCTTTTGGGTTCTGAAATTAACACAGATAATCACCCTCTTAAGCCACGAAATTCTGCAGAAATACTCTCTCATATTCCCTCTATAAAAGCCCTAACCTCCTGAAGGCAGCCGCGATCCGACGATCAAACCCCCGAAGTACAAACCCTAACCCTAGGGTTTTCGGGAAGCAAATCAGTCAATCACTCTTAATCCGAAGTAATCAAGCAACTGAGGGATCAGGGTGGTGAGGCCTAGGGGCCTATGGTTTGGTTTCATGCCTTTATACATTAATTGTAGCATTTTGATTTTCTGTTAATCGTTTAGTCTGGTGTGAGGAAGAACATCGGCTGGGTCTTCGATCCTTCGGTCGATACATCGATCCAGAAGGATCCTTCTGCCTTGACATCCATTCACCGGCAGAGGGATCCATTCTCTGGGACAGTTTTGCTTTCTGTTTTGATGCATGGTTTCAATTAACGTACTGGGTCACCATATCAACTGTTAAAGGCTAATAAACAGATTATGTGTTTAGAATTAAATAAAGCAAATATTAATCATATGTTGAACGATTATGGGCCAGTCTCTTTACTGGGCATTTGGGGGTGCCTAACTCCTTCCCCTTATTGTACTCTTCACTTCCGTACCCAGAATCTCTATCTTTTTCCTAGTTTTATAAACTTGGTGGCGACTCTATTTTGATGATAACCGTTATCATTTGGCGATGTTCCTAGCCATACGAATATCCACGATCTTGGTTTATGAAGTGGAACCAAACAAATGATGATCTATCTGTATGGTGACGCCCCGATTGGGAGGTGTCTACAGTTTTTGGTGACTCTGTTGGGGACTTGAGATCCATAACCAGAAAGTTCGACATAAGACTAATACATGCTTTATCTAATTCTTCTATCATTTGTATCGAACGAGCATCCTCGTTGAGTTCACCTAATATCCCGGAATGTCACGGGCTATGCTAGGGGTTCCAGCAAAGTCAACAGTCACTTGTACCTAGTGGTATATCAAAAAAGGAATCATCCGATTACCGCTTATGATGGGTTGGTGAAAGGACTAGTGCCGTTTTGACAACAGAGCACACTGGAGACTACCCAAACCTTACATGTGTTAGAGAGCCATAGAACTTATAAAAGTAAGACAGGAAACCGCAGGTTAAGGAATTTTCCTGCATTTTGCTTTGAAGTTCTTTCTCACACCCTGTATCTTTTGTAACATCTCTTTCTGTGCAGAGAGGTTGGGATTTTCAGCCCAAATCCTAACCCTATACAACCAAGTATTGACTTGGAGGTATTTTACTTTTCAAGTAGGCACGATAGGTAGACTAAATAAGCAACCACATCCAGTTTTATACTCTTACAACACCTGAAGCCATGCCAAACAGAGGTCTTTATAGCCATCCCGACTGTCATCCTCGCCTGTCAAAACACCTTCACCGTAACGGTCCCAATCACTTCCTAAGACTTCGCGGTCATCTTCTCAGCGAACCCGATCATCTACCTATCCCCAAGCTTCACCAAGCAATCCTCCCACTTCCATTTCAAGAATGGCAGACAATGATGCCACTATAGCTGAGCTCCGAGCTCAAATTACTTATTTAATAGCCAAAAAAGCAGCAAGAGATGCTGAAAACAAGAAAAACGAGGAAGAAGCAGAGAATCCTCATGAGGTGGTATTGGCAGAAAATCTTGAATTGGCCAAGCAAGTCAAGGAGATCAAACGCGCCTTGGCCCATTCCCAAGGGGACCAAATTCTGGACTTTGAGGGACTTTGCCTTTTTCCGGATTCTCAACTGCCTGAGAAATTCAAAATGCCAAACATTGAGAAGTTCAACGGAATTGGTAACCCAACAAGCCATGTCCGCCATGTTATCAACACCCTAAAGCCAATGGGTTCGAGTGATGAGCTCATCGCTCAATTATTTCAAAGGACTCTCACTGGAAGCGCTCTCGATTGTTTTCTCACTTTGGAATTTGTGCACTATCAAACTTGGCCATAAATTGCCAATGCTTTTTTATGGCAATATGCATACAATGTCCAAATTGAGCTAACCACCCGAGATTTGGAGATGACCAAACAAGAGTCAAATGGAGACTTTGCTACCTTTGTGGCTAGATGGAGAGAAAAGTCGCCAAGATGAAGAACCGTCCCTCTGAGGAAGATCAAGTGAGGATAGTTGTCAAGAATCTGCAATGCAAATATCTCAAGCATATCTACACTTAAACAATCACTGATTTCAAACTCCTACATGCTACTGGGCTGTAAATTGAAGAAGGGATCAAACTGGGGCTCATTGGGAAAGAAGAAGCTCCTCCACCCAATAAAACCTTCCCAACCTACACATCTCATGCCTCCGTAAACGCTCTTGACCCAGCCTCACCTCAAGACCCTTTCCAAGCTAGCTCATCCCGAAATTCGAATCGCCTTCGCTGCAACTTTGACCACTCTCTATATGATCTCATCCCAAGCCTTAGCCATTTTGAGCCGTCAAGGGCATCTCAAGCCCTTGAACAACCCGCCTCCTCAGCCACCTCCTGGCCTAAACTATGATGCCAACAAACAATGCGCTTACCACCAACACCTTGGGCATGAGACGGATCGTTGCATGCGTCTCCGTCATGATATCTAGGATCTCATTGACAGCCAAGTTATAAAGCCACCCAAACCCAACGTACAATTCAACCTGCTCCCCACTTACAATGCAGAACCACCACCTCGAAACATCAATCTTATGAGCCTATCTTACAACTCCACATATAATCCTACCCATTACTGTAACGCCCCGAATTTTGGGTACGTTAAAGAGGCATTTATGACATAATAAAGAGAGTTTATTACATCATAAATACTTCAAAGGGTACATTCATTCAATCAAAGGAGAAACTAAGGCTCCTAACTACTGCTCCGCTTGCTCCTTCCTTCAGGCAGGCTTCTCAGCTCCGAAGGCCTCCAAGGCATGCATCTCGCCCTGTTCATCGAAGAGGTCTGACACATTATACCGGCGTCACCACCAATATAATATGTCAGGGTCACCAAAAAGGCAACACCGTGAGCTACGAAAGCTCAATAGAGTAACCCTACCCACTAACCCATAACTTACAAACAAACGATCATAGAAATCACACTAATAACAATAACACAACCACATTCTCGATCTAACGTTGGTGTCCAAGATTTCAGAGTTTCTCCTACGCGACTCATCGTAGATGGTGTCAACATTTTCTACTTACAAATCAACTTTTCAAAATCATTTGCATTGGTTCCGTACCGCGGATAACCAAGCCACACACACACCAACCTTTCAAAAATCATTTGACATTGGCTCCGTACCGCGGATAACCAAGCCACACACACACCAACCTTTCAAAAATCATTTGACATTGGCTCCGTACCGCGGATAACCACCCAACCTCGGTTCTGCCGTTCCGGGTTCCCGAGTATCCTCACAATGGTTCCGCCGCACCGGGTTCCCATTGACACACATTGCATTGGCTCCACGGATAACCAAGCTATACCTCACCATGGTTCCGCCGGTCCGGGATCCCATGGGAATGCACACACACAACCTCACAATGGTTCCGCTATTCCGGATTCCCATTGGAACACACACACACACACATAATACCCTCGAAATGGTAATTATGTAGTTTCTAAAATATCTTTTTCCTCGGAAAACATATTCTCCTTGTCAACCACACCCTAGGTGTCATGTTTCTACTTTCTTGGTTCTCGTGTCTCGTTATCATGCATAGACTCCGAGGCAGGACTTTTCACATAAACAATCAAACTTAAATCAACGCTTAAAGCATAACGCCACATGTTCGGACGCCCTTGGAGTGAAAAATCACTTATGCTTTATCACGCCACAAGTAATACAAACAATCCACATAAACATGCTCATAACTTTTGTAAAGATCAAAATACAAATACTTGATATGGAAAGTAAATAAAGATAACTCACTTTAAAAGAGAAGAATACGAAATCTTACATATACATAGGAATAGGGTAAGAGTATCCTACCTTGATCCGAAACTAGTCGGGGCCGAATAAGCTATTTGAAAATCCACGGGTGAAGAAACTCGCGAATCTGGCCCGAACTTTGGACGGCAGTAACTCGGTCAATCTTTGGTCGAATACAGTCGTTCTTGGGTCGAAATCGAAGTTCAAGAAATGCTCTACAACTTTCGTGAAGAAAGTTGGTCCTAGAAACTACTCTAAGTAGGAGAAAAATGGGGATGAAGGAGGAGACAGTAAGCTGTCAGGAATTTGGAAATCCGAGATTTTACTGAACTTCGGATGCCAATATCTTGGTCATTTCTTGACCGATTGGGGTGGTTCTTGAGCCTAACTTGAAGCTCTCGAAGTGTTCTACAACTTTCCCGAAGGAAGTTGGCTCTAAAAACTAATCGAAGCAAGAGAAAACTGGGGATTTCCAAAGGGACAGTAGGCTGCCCAGAAAATGGTTTCTAGAGAGAACGAAGAGCAAAATGCTTGAGGTGTGAGTTGAAATGCTTGGAATGGCCTTCTATTTATAGGCAAGGCTTGGCTCCCTCTCCTCTTCTCATTGGCCGGCCCCCCCCTCTCTCTCCTTTCCTCAATTTGACACTTGTCACGTAATCTTGGAAGATCAATGACCTAAATCCCTAGGCTTGCATGGCTAGATTGTGATTCTTGCAAGACTTGGTGGGCAAGGAGGTGTGAACAAGATTAAACAATTGGTAGATGTACAAGAGAGGACAATGGAGGTTAATGGAGGGTTAGTTCCTTAGCTAGGAAGAAAGATACACCAAGGATATGAAGTACAAAGAAAATCAAGGTGAGTACAACTAACTCTCCTTCTTCCTCTCTCTCTCTCTCTCTCTCTCTCTCTCTCTCCGGCCTCTCTCTCCCCTCTCTCTCCCTCTCTTGCTCAAGTACATATATATATATATAATGCAAGAAGAATAATTAAAATATAGTACTTTTGGTACTTTGAGATCAAAAGATTTAAGGGCAAGATTTTCCCATTAAACTAATCAATAGGCACATGTGTACAATGCTAATTAAAAAAATCATCCTAGTACTAATATATTAGATACACATGTACCAAATAATCTAGGAAGATCAAAACCCTTAGATAAAATAAGTAAAAGGGTACTAATGAAATCTTAGGATTTTTAAAGGCTAAGTACTTTCCAATTAAAATAATGGGTACTTGACACATGGGGTTAAAAGAAATACTAAATTAAGAACCCATGTGCTTGGGTGGAAGAACAACCTATTACCCAATGGGTAATAAATCTCCTAACTTCTATTGTCCAATGGACAATAGTTATTAGGTAACTTTTATATTAAAATAATTGGTACTTTGGCACATGGGGTTAAAAAAAGTAAGATTAAATTAATAATCCCATGTACTAGGTGAAAGACTTAACCTTTTACCCAATAGATAATAACCACCCTAACTTTTATTATCCAATGGATAATAGTTGCTAGGGAGATTATATATTAAAATAATCCAAAAAGGTACTTTAAAGTAATCAAAAAGTTACTTTTTAATATTCTTAGTACTTTAACCAAATATACATTTAATATAAACAAATGGGGTTCTATTATCCAATGGATAATAGTTTCCCTAACATTTATTGTCCAATGGACAAAGGTTAAAACCAAAATAATTAAATGAAAAAGAATATTAAATTCTTAGTCTAGGGTTCAAAAGGTTCAAAAGGGTTCACGAGGGGCAAAACGGTCATTTTGCGGTTAGGGAAAAGTAATTCGATAGCTTCCTAGCTTAGTTTCTCCAACTGGATGGTTAGAAGCTAACTAGGCTTGCTAAGTAGGCCAAAGCGCAAAGAAACGAAAGTTTAAGGGCAAAAACGTAATTTTGACAAACCACAAGGAAATTAAGGAAATTCAAATATTTAACGAAATTTTTAACGACCGAAAATCAGGGTCGTTACAATTACATTATCCCCAGTACCCAAGCCAAACCATATTTGATCTTCCCTGAGAATAATGGGTGTCTCGAAGAGGAGTCTGTAACGACCCTGATTTTCGGTAGATAAAAATTTCGTTAAATATTTGGATTTTATTATATTTCCCTTTTTCCTATAATTTGTCATAACTACATTTTTGCCCTTCAAATTTCGTTTCTTGACATTAAGCCCCACTTGACAAGCCTAGTTAATTTCTAATCAACTCGTTGGAGAAACCGAGCTAGCAAGTCACCTAGTTACTTTTCCCTAACTGCAATTGGACCGCTTTGCCCCTCTTGAACCTTGTGAACCTTTTCCACCCTAGACTTTAAAATCATTATTTGTTTTCCTTTTATTGTTTTGGTTTTATTCTTTATCCATTGGGCGATAAATGTTAGGGGAACTATTATCCATTGGATAATAGAAACCCAATTCTTTATATTAAAAGGATTCAATGGAAGATTTGAGCAAAGTACTATTATCTATTGAAAAATAGACTTTTATAAAAGGACTTTTGATTATTTTAGTATAAAATTTCCCTAGTAACTATTGTCCATTGGACAATAAAAGCTAGGAGGATTATTATCCATTGGATAATAAGTTCATCTTTCAACCAAAGTACATGGGGTTATTAACTTAGTCTTTTTCTTAAATCCCCATGTGACAAGGTACATACTATTTTAATATAAAAGTTACCTAATAACTATTGTCCATTGGACAATAGAAGTTAGGAGATTTATTACCCAATGGTTAAAATGTTAGTCTTTCATCTAAGTACATGGGTTTATTAAACTAGTCATTTTCCTAAATGCCCATGTGATGAGGTACTTTTATTTTATTAAGTATGTACTTTTGACTTGAGACCTAAGATTCTTAAAGTACTCTAGTATTATTCTTTATTGGGGTATTGAACTACCTAGGGTACATGAGTACGTAAATATATATTATGCTAGTACTTGGAAGATTTAGAAAATGCCTTAGTACCACATGTGCTAACTGAATTGTTTAAAGGGGAAAATCTTAGTCTTTCTAGTCTTTTGATCTCAAGTACAAGTACTTATTTTTTAATTGTTCTTCTTGCATATTAGTACATATATACATATATGCTAGTACATGGGAAAGAGAGAGAGAGGAGAGAGAGAGAGAATTCAGCCAAGAAGGAAGGAGAGAGAGAGAGAGAGAGGAAGGAAGAGAGAAAGAGATATAATTGTACCCTCCTTGATCTTTTTGTACTTCATATCCTTGGGTGAGATTCTTCCTAGCCAAAACTTAAACCTCCATTGTCCTCCTTTGTACCATTATCTATGGTTTCACACTAGAATCTTGTACAATTATTCTTGTTCACACCTCTTTTCACACCAAGTCTTCCAAGAAGGACAATCTTAGCCATGCAAGCCTAGGGTTTAGGCCTTGATCTTTCATGATCTCATGACAAGTGTCAAAATTTGAGCAAGAGAGAGAGAGAGGGGGGCCGGCCTTGAGGGAGAAGGAGAGGGCATGCCTTGGCCTATAAATAGAGCCGTTCTCTTGCCATTTGAACACACACCTTCTCATTTGCTCTTCCTTCTCTCTAGAAACCATTTCTGGGCAGCCTACTGTCCCTTTGGAAATCCCCAGTTTTCTTTTGCTTCGAGTAGTTTTTAGAGCCAACTTCCTTTGGGAAAGTTGTAGAACACTTCGAGGCCTTCAAGTTAGACCCAAGAAACACCTCAATCGGTGAAGAAATGACAAAGATATTGTCATCCAAAGTTCAGTGAAAATCTCGGATTTTCATTTCCAGACAGCTTACTGTCACTTCCTTTATCACCATTTTTCTCCTACTTAGAGTAGTTTCTAGGATCAACTTCCTTCACGAAAGTTGTAGAGAATTTCTAGAGCTTCGTTTTAGACCCAAGAAAGATTGTATTCGGCCAAAGATTGACCGAGTTACTGCCATCTGAAGTTCGGTCCAGATTTGGACGTTTCATCACCCGTGGAATTTTCCAACTTGCTTATTCGGCCCCGACTAGTTTCGGATCAAGGTAGTTTAATTTTGCCCCACTAACTCTAGTGTTGTTTTAAATCATATGTTAAAGAATAAAATGTTAATTGGTAGCAACTTTGATCGTTACTTTCAAAAGTAGATAAGGTTATCTTTTATTAAATGCTGGAAATGCATGGTTTATTTTCAAGATGTTTCAAGCATGCTATGTAGCTTAGAGTTGTATGAGCTTGTTGGAATAGTCTTATGAAATGCATGTTTGTATGTAAAACCGCGGAGTCTTTGCATGTAACGAGACGCGAGAACCGAGAAAGTAGAAACATGGCACCTAGGGCGTGGTTAATGAAAGGCGTGTTTGAAAAGGGTGAAATGTTTTGGAAACCGCAATGTGGCTAGACTTGCCCATTGTGTGTGTGTGTGTGTTCCAATGGGAATTCGGAATAGCGGAACCATTGTGAGGTTGTGTGTGTTCCCATGGGAAACCGGAGCGGCGGAACCATGGTGAGGTATAGCTTGGTCATCCGCGGAGAGGAGCCAATGCAAAGGGTGAAATGTTTTGGAAACCGCAATGTGGCCAGACTTGCCCATTGTGTGTGTTCCAATGGGAATCCGGAATAGCGGAACCATTGTGAGGTTGTGTGTGTTCCCATGGGAAACCGGAGCGGCGGAACCATGGTGAGGTATAGCTTGGTCATCCGCGGAGAGGAGCCAATGCAATGTGTGCCAATGGGAACCCGGCGCGGCGGAACCGAGGTTGGGTGTGTGTGGCTTGGTTATCCGCGGTACGGAGCCAATGCAAATGATTTTGAAAGGCTTGGTTATGCGCGATACGGAGCCAATGCAAAGGATTTTGAAAGATTGTTTTGTAAGTGAAAATGATTGACACGGTCTACGATGAGTCGCGTAGGAGAAATCGGGAAATCTTGGACACCAACGATAGTTGAATATTGAATGTGGATGTGTTATTGTTCTGTTTGTTATTTACGATCTATTGTTCGTAAGTTATGGGTTAGTGGGTAGGGTTACTCTATTGAGCTTTCGTAGCTCACGGTGTTACCTTTTGGTGACCCTGGCATATTATATCGGTGGCGACGCTGGTATAATGTGTCAGACCTCATAGATGAACAGGGCGAGATCTTCACCTTGGAGGCCTTTGGAGCTGAAGGGCTGGCTAGGATGGAGGAACAGGCAGAGCTGTAGTTAAGAAACCTAGTATCCCTTCCTTTTGTAATGAAAGTACTCTTGTGAGAGAGTTACGTTGTAATAAAGAGCGAGACTCTATTTTGAAATTTCAATAAAATTGTCTATTTAACGTACCCAAAATTTGGGGCATTACAGAGTCCAACTTTCCCTACATCTATGTAATTGACGATGGGGATTGGTGGTTGGAAATGTGCCAAGCCTTGCCAAGCGATTGGGAAACTAAAACAATTGAGCCAGCTGACCCTGAGGCACCAAAGAAGAAGAAATAGGTCATCTCACCTGAAGTGGAAGAGTGTACAAACCTCCTAAGCTCAGTGGAGAAAGCTTGGCCACAACCCGAGTAATGGAAGAAGAAGAGGAAAATCAAATGGTGGAACCTAAAGAAGATAGGGTCTTGAAACAACTGAAGAAAATCCAAGCTGATATCTCTATTTGGGGATTGCTCATGTCTTCTTATGAGCACCGTAATTCCTTTGTCAAGACCTTGGGAAAAGTCAAAGTTTCCATCGATATCACCACTGAGGATTTGATAGGATTCATAAAGGCATCAAAAGCCCTGAAACCAACAATAGCTTCCACTGACAAGGATCTGCCTCCTGAAGGTCCTACACACAACAAACCCCTATACATATCCCTCAAGTGTCTTACTAAGTGGATCCCATTGGTTTTGGTGGATAATGGATCCCCTTTGAATGTGTGCCCTCAAAGAACCCTTGACAAGCTGGGAATAGGCACCTCCAACATACATCCTTCAAGCCAAGGTGTAAAAGGATACGACAATTCAAAGAGAAGAGTGGTTGGATGTGTTATCCTACCTTTGGAAGTAGAAAGGATCAAGAGAGATGTGGAATTCCATGTCATGGACATACCGGCCACCTTCAATCTTTTGCTGGGAAGGCCTTGGCTACACGATGCTAGGGCAATACCTTCCATTTTACATCAAAAGGTTAAGTTTGTAGCAGATGGAAGGATCATGACCATCCTAGGGGACTCATCAATCCAAGCTCATTCCAATACACTTGTGCAAGAAGTGGGAGCTGAGGCAGAGGAAACTTTTCTTACTGGGTTCAGTCTTGAAGAAGCAACTGTCGTGCAAGGTTTGATGGCTAAAAGAAGTTTCTACGTAAGCACCCCCGCCATACAAATGATGAAGAAGCAGAACTAATTCCTTGGATTGGGTTTAGGCAAAAGATCACAAGGCATCCCACAAATGGTTGACTTCTCGCACAATCAATACGCCTTTGGTCTTGGCTACACCTTGACGGAGACCGAGATAGAAAATAAGAAGAAAGAAAGCATGGAAAAGGCTAGGGCAAAAGGAAGCATAATCATGGAAAAGGTACTTGAGGTCCCAAAAAAACTCAACGGTTGGTTTGTGAGAGAAGGTGAGGACTTCTTATTTTGTGGTTTCGCAGAAACATAGGAAGATCAAACCACCAAGCAAAGGTATCCTGGGATGCAAATCTTCTTCGATCAAGAATGGACTGACAGTGACATGGAAGAAGAACAAACAAACTCATCTTCCGTCCCCAAATACTGGAACGAGGTGCTAGCTGGGTTTGACCTAAAGATTCTGTTTAGCAAAGAAGAGGGTGAAGAAGAGTATTAAACTGTGGAAGGCAAGGAAAAATGAGCAAACCCCGAGATACTGCAGTAATTGCAAGGTCATGACATGACAAAAACATTAAACATTACTTTTATTTCCTAAATCAAGCTAGGACATGTTTTGGGCTCCTGTTTGGGCATTTCTTTTAAATGAATTGCTATTATGCTTAATGAATGATTTAGATCTTGAATTACAATTGCCAATACCCTACAGTCTCTTTGCCAAAGAAAGGAGATTTTAAGAATCAAATTCTTTATGTTGTCGACAAGGAAGAAAGTGGAGACGAGCCTTAATTGCTTCGAACTAGGTTTTTGTCAAAACTTAGGACGAAGACACTATCCCCTCGAGAACACTTAGAGTTAGTTTGCCCATTATGAAAGTACAAACACATAGGAGACTCAGAAAAATATCTCCACCAAATTCGTCTCCAATACACAAAAACCCTCTTGTGAGAAATGCTCGTTGGGCAATCCAAGACCTAAGCAAAAGTAAGAGTAAAGGCCTGCTAGGGCAAAAAATTGCAAAAGCGCAGACTAGGCAAAAGTTAAGGCTCAACCTCCATTAGGTAACCTAGGCAAAATTTAGAGCATGTGGAGAAAAAAAAAAGAGCGAAAACCCAACCTCAAAGGCGGTGTTCTTTGGAACTACGTAAAAGGCCTGATTCCCTAAAAGGGATATGTAGTCAATTTCACTTTGAGATGCGGCCCAAACATTTGGAGTGAAGGAAAAACGTCAAGAGATTTGTACTCAATGATAGGCACAGCTAACCCTGTGTATTAAGTTCGCAAAAGATGAGCTTAATCATTTTTCAAAGAATTGACAAAAACCAAAAGTCACAAGAATTGTTGCTTGTCCCCTCAGACTCAAGGGTCATCGATATAAAGGACAAGATATCTCGGAGGTCCTAAATCATGACAAAGAGACTATAGAAATGGCAAAAGCAAATGAAAGGCGTGAATTGGATTCAAGCATAAGAGGAACGTCACTTGGCTAAAATGAAAAAGTCCAGCTTCTTTAGGAAATGGAACTAATGGCCGAAGAATGGAATCCTCGGCCGATGGATCCATTCCTCGTTCAATGTTTTGATTTTCCAACCCAAAGAACAGTTTTGCTACAAAACTATTTTCAAGGTTATCAAACCTCATTACTCATTCAAGATAGCATAACCTATTCAAAATAGTTTTAAACCATGCTCTAGAGCTATTGCATACAAACTTGGAATATCTCGGGCAAAAAACATGTTTGCGTAAAAACGAAGAGTTTAAATCACAAAACTCGCCAAGCATGCTGAGGTTGCATCAAACATATCCTTGTCTGTTTTAGGACTAATAATACAAGTACAAAGGAAAAAGCAAGCTACTGCCTACGACTCCTCTTGGATGCGGGTCGAGAAGAGGAAGGACGAAAGTGTTCAGGAACTGGGACACTGATCCTCTGTCCCACACCTCCATCATTAGCTCCAATATCCCCATCACCAACTCCAGTATATCTAGTACTAGCTTCAGCACTGCCATCACTAGCTCTTGTACTCTCACCTTCACTAGCGCCAACACTCTGAGTAACAGACACCGTCGGCGCCCGCTCCGTTTCAAGCTACAAAATGCAAATGATTAGATTCATGCAAGGATACAAAATGGAAAGAAGAAAATTAGAGGAAATATACTCCAACTATTCGGTTGCTCTGCCGTCAAACCAGGGCCTCTGCACTCTGAAACACACGCAGCCATTCCGGAACTATATCATTAGGCACCTACAAAGGAAGTTTCAACATTTATAGCAAAGCACAGAAAGAATACCAAGAAAAAAACCGAAGTTAAACCGACAATGTTACCTGTTGAACTCCAGTAGGAAGCACGTAAAGCTGGGTAGCACACGGGGTCAGCGTCAAACGCTCCTCTTCTCCATTGGTATTGTGGAAAGAAATGAAGCTAGGGGCTCGTGGCCAAAGAGGAGGAACAACAGTGGTGGTAGTAGTAGGCAAAGCCAACAAAGCGTCAAAAGGCCGAATAATCTCCTGCCTTGAGAAAATCCATGGCTATCTGTCTCTCAAGGGCAACAAGCAAGCCCTCTCCAGTCAAAAGGTGAATCGACCTCATACCAGCAGAGGGAGGAAGAGGAACAAGCTACAGCACCTTTGAGAGCGGGAAGTAATGGCTAGCCACCCTGTCCCCGAGATACCAAGCTCTTGAGAAAGGCCCCTCCAGAAGGAAGTGTTGGCTGTCCAAGCCCGAGCTGAGGTCAACTCCAAAGGGGCATCGTCAAGCAGAGTATCCCATGGATCAAACCGTACCTATGACACAGGAGATGACATTAACATAACGAAGTAGGAAGATGGCATGAAAAAAAGAGAGGGGTAAAACATATTAATACCTGATCCACTGTCAAAAGGTGCAAAACTCGCCTGCAAGCCAGCAGGTCCATAGTGAGCGATCGTGTCCTCCGAACTCCTTTCAGCCAGCAGGCCACCCTTGGAATGAACCTAGGCTTTCCCTGCCTAGTCAGGGGAGGAAACAGCAACAGGTGCTCAAAAGCCCATAACTACAGGCAAAATTGAAAGATAAGCATGGAATGTAGAAACTAAAATAGTAATGACAAAGAAAGCTGAAACATATACCTCAAGAACATGGTGGGCCACCCAACGACATACTAACTCCCTGGGAACAAGCGCTGAGGTGTCCGTACAACGTAGACAAAGCAGGAGTCCCCCAGTCGAACTTTGCTATGGTCTCCAGGTTCACCAAAGCTGCCAGAAACTGAACATGCACCGAGTTCTCTTTGTTGCAAACAAGGTTTGTCCAAGGAGGTAAAAGAGGAAGGCTCAAACCAGCTGAGAAACAGATACCTCTACCAGAATGCCTTCCCGATCATACTGTGCCCGCAGCCATGAGTAGGTAACATGATCGCTCTCTGATACATCAGGGGTCTTCCCCAAAAGATAATCAAAGGCACCTTCACGCTCATGAATCCGTGGGTCAAGTGGAAGAGGATCGCTGCCAACTCTCAGACCTGTTAGCAAAGCAAAATCACCTAGAGTAATCGTCATCTCTCCGGCCTCCGGAAAGTGGAAAGTATTTGTGGTATCCCTCCATCGCTCCACCAATGCTGTGGTCAATCCCAACTCCGCCTTCAGAAGATGAAAGGCAAGTATCAATAGCTCAAAGTCGACCAATGCAACTGCGTCCTTAGCACCCTATGGAAGCCTCTCGTACTACTCATAAACCTGGGGACAACTTCCACACATGCGCAGTTTTTCGTTTGCTTGGTAAAATACAAAAGAAGATCAATACACCTATACATGGACTAATTCCTAAAACTCAATTTCGTTTTCAAATATCAATCATTTCTTCATAAATTCTCATACAAACAATATCATTGGCAGGAGAAAATTAACCTTTGTGTTGATGAAACCAAAGTGTTGCTCCGGCACTCTATGCAGAACCTCAGGCAGAGTATCGCTAAGAGGAGGGCGATACCGCAGTGAACTGCCACACCCAATTACGTGAACCTGAGGGACATACATGGTGGCGTCAAATGGCGGCAAAACATCATTGCCTGTATCAGAAGGAGTCTCAAACTCTGTCTCAGAAGGATTGGGTTGCGAAGAACTCCCTCTGACAATTGGTGTACGCCGACTGAATGAAGGACGCGGGTACTCAAAACCCCACCAAGAACCGTGGCCTCAATGGCCAGAGCCTTGCCCAAATCTCTTGGTGCAACAGTAAAAGATGAAGGAGCACCGGTAGTGGTGTTGACCAGAGGAGGTGGAGAGGAATCCATCGAAGAAACGACAGAGATGGAGAGAGAACCATGGCGGAGAACGACGCCGGTGAAGAGGATTGAATGGAAAGAGGAAGAGGTTGAGGAAGAAAGATAAAATGGCCCATGAGATCGATCGGACTTAACTTAAATCGATTTCCTGACTTTTGGCTTTCTCACGGCCGAGACATCAATTCTTCGGCCGAGACATCGATTATTTGGCCGAGAGATCGATTTCCTGGCCCCCTAATCTATCTCTTACAGCCACGTCAGATCTTGCCCTGTGCACTAATTCAAGCCAATATGAAGTTTTGGGTCCATGATCAACAAAACCAATGATGAACATTGATTGAATTAACCTTGGGGGCACTCCCGAGCAAATACCCTGTGATCCGAACAAATCTTGGGGGCATGCCTAACACGAAAAATTTCAAAGCACTAGTTGAAGCTTTTTCTGAAGCCCTCTCTATAGCAGCAAGCTCATAATTATCGGTCACTTGACCGTCAAGGATTATTGAACTCCACACTCTTGCTCCCAAGGATCCTCGACACCCCATGCTCATTGTTCAAATCACTCAAACGGCTCTATGCCCTACTCACTACTAAGTTGCTCAATGGCTCCATGCTCGTGAACTTACTACTTCATGCCTTGTGCTTGCATCACCTCAAGATCAATCTCCATAGCTCTATACTCAACTACTTCAGCAAGCTCGGCACCCATACTCAACAGTTTCGTTCTCACTACCACTCAGCAGCTCTGAGCTCGCCATCCTCTCAACAGTTCCATGCTCCACATCCATTCCTCCAAGCAGCAACCCAATGGCTCTATGTCTATATTCAGCATCTTAGCGGCTTTACGCCCATGCTTACCCTCACTATCGCTCAGTAGCTCATCATGCTATCCAACGGCTCAGTGCCACATGCTCACTATCTCACTCTCTCAAACAGCTCAATGCCTTATGTTCACTATCATAATCACCTCAGTGCCACATGCTCAGTATCTCACTCTCTCAAATAGCTCAATGCCTTATGTTCACTATCGTAATCACCCAGCAGCTCTATACCAGTAATCGCTTCATGCTCATTCAGCAGCCCTGTGCCCAAGTCGTTCAAACAACACCATACTCCTTGCACCATCAGCAGCTCTAAGCTCACTTAGCAGCTCCGAACTCCTCGCTATTTGGCTATTCAACGGCTATACGCCCAAGCTAACCATCTCAGCAGCTCTATGCTTGCTACCTTAGTAGCTTCACATACTCTAAGTCACTCAGTGGCTCTATGCCCATGCTCACTATCATTCGACAGCTCTGTGCTTGCCATCCCATGATCACTTAGCGGCTCCATGCCCATAACTATTCAGTGGCTCTAAGCTCATCATACTCAAACAGCTCCGTGGCTCTATGCCCGCGCTAGCTTGCCATCTCAGCGGCTCTATGCCCGATCACTCAGTGGCTCTACACCCGTGCTCACTATCGTTCAACAGCTCTATGCTCGCTATCATCAAGTTATCCCAGCGGCTCTATGCCCATTATCTCAATAGGCTCTGCACTGTAACATCAATAAGATATCATCTATTCTCAAGCTCTATGCTTGAATGCTCAAAGTCAAACACTTTGAATGCTTGAAGCTCTTCGAATGCCCAACCACTGTGTACTGGATGCTCAAGTTCTACACTTGAATGCTCAAGCTCTACGCTTGAATGCCCAACCACTGTGTACTGGATGCTCAAAGCCTGTACTTTGAATGCTCGGACTCTACCCGCCGAATGCTTGAGCTCTATGCTCTGATTACTCAAGTCTAGAACTTGAAAGAAGCTTTACGCTTAAATTAAACATACACGCACGGGCCCGTGGACAATTGCATCACCATTATCACATCGAGTCTACATCAATCACATTATCATCATCATATCTGTTCACACCTAACAATCATCATCATGTACCATATTTTGCATCTCTCTCTCTCTCACTCATGAAACAGGTCAATCTTATAATCAATCGGCTCTACGCCTCAATTTTATCGATTGGTCCTATGCCACGATCCTCTGGTTTTATGCCAAAATTGATGATGGGAAAGCTTTGTGCACAAACCTTCAGAATACAACTGGCTTTACGCCTTAGTTCTATCACCTCAAGCACTAAAGCTTTAACTCCTTAGGCTCTCGCCTCAAGACTGCAACCGGCTCCGTACCTCAGTTCTATCACTTCAAGCTCCATACTCTGACCTCTCAGGCGCTCGCCTTATGATTGCAATTGGCTCCACGCCTCGGTTCCTTCATCTCAAAGCTCCATGCTCCAGTTACTGGCCTTGCGCCCCCTATATCTCAAAAATCGGTGTCCAACTTGTCTCCAGAAGATGGCTTGGATTCCACCCCATATCTCAAAACCGGTGTCCAACTTGTCTCCAGAAGATGGCTTGGATCCCACTCCATAACTCAAAATTGGCATCCGATTTGTCTTCAGAAGATGGTTTGGATTCCACCCCAATTACATCAATTCCATCCAGCTCATTCGTAAGGATAGGCTACTCTACTGAGCTCCCCTCAGTCAAAATAAGGACGATCAAGAAAAGTATATGACTCATCCGCTGTGTATTGATCTACCCCGAAGTACTAAGGATGCTCTCCGCAAAAATTTTCCTGGCAGCTCTGCGCTCCTTCAACTACTCTCTGCGAAAATCCTGGCATTGCCCAGGTATGTTGCACTGCGGCTTCTAAAGCCCGAAGGTACGTCTTCTGTTCTCAACCCTCCTAAAGTTTTACTCCCTCCGTCCCAATTTAATTGTCACTTTAGGGAGTTCGTGCCACTTTTCAATTAATTATATCTTGTAATTTATAATATTTTAGGTGATTTTGAAAACATTGAATTATAGAACAAATTGAGATCTATCAAACAAAATCCATGTTAGATATAAAATATATTACCACTTTAAAGATATTACTAGTTTTTTGATCCAGTTAGAATAAAACTGAGACAAGTAAATTGGGACGGAGGTAGTATTTTTCTTTATTCCCTGAACTACGGTTGGTTTGAATTTCCCTCGAGGAATACGTAGGTAGCCTCCCGACCTGAACATAACTAATTTTTTTTTCAAAAACCCTTGGAATAGTGGTTAGACCAAATTGAAGTTGTTTTACGGCTTTGACTCTTACTTAAACATGTCTCGCGATTTGTTTAAGTTTAGTCAAAGAGGGGCATCTGTAGACACCCCAATTTGGCCTAACAATTATTTCAAATCCCACTTTGGGGACCATCCCGATGATGAATGGATACAGTGATTGCTAATTTACTTCTCGTTAACCCATGGACTTATGGTGAGTACTTTTAACCACTTAGAGGACCCAATCCAGAGCCAAATAGCCTTTCAGACAGAAATACAATATCCTAGTAAAATCTATCTTTTGGTCATAACATTGATCTCACGGCCTCAACATCATTCTTTTACTCGTGAAACATGTTGCTTGAAAATCTCCCTGAGAGATTGATTCCTCGGCGGCCAGATCGATTCTTCGGCTGCCTAATCCATCCTTCGGTTGCTAGATCATCTATTTTCTAGATTCTTGAATGTTCTGTCATATGTTTGATCCGATCCTCAAAACCCTAGCAGCCAAATTCCGATGCGCTCGGGCTACGTAAAGAGATTGCCATGAAGAGCTTGTGTTGCCTTACATTACCAATTCAATCGTGCATTTTGATTGGTTGGAGTGAGTCACCAATTGCCTATATAAAGGAGCCTTTGGGTTCCAAAATTAACATAGATAATCACCCTCTCAAGCCACAAAATTCTGCAGAAACACTTTCTCATATTCCCTCTGCAAAAGCCCTAACCTCCTAAAGGCAGCCACGATTTGACGATCAAACCCCCGAAGTACAAACCCTAACCCTAGGGTTTTCGAGAAGCAAATCAGTCAATCACCCTCAATCTGAAGCAATCAAGGTGGTGAGGCACAAGGCCTATGGTTTGGTTTCATGCCTTTGTACATTAATCATAGCGTTTTGATTTTCTGTTAATCATTTAGTCTGGTATGAGGAAGAACATCGGCTGGGTCTTCGATCCTTCGGCCGATACATCAATCCAGAAGGATCCTTTGGTCGTGAATCCATTCACCGGCCGAGGGATCCATTCTCTAGGACAGTTTTGCCTTTTGTTTTGATGCATGCATTCAATTAACGTACTGGGTCACCATATCAACTGTTAAAGGCTAATAAACAGATTATGTGTTTAGAATTAAATAAAGCAAATATGTAACGACCCTGATTTTTGGCCGGTAAAAATTTCGTTAAATATTTGAATTTTATTTTTATTACTTGGATTTACTTTTAAATTTCTATAGTTTGTCAAAATTACATTTTTGCCCCTTGAAATTTCGTTTCTTGGCTTTAAGCCCTACTTGGCAAGCCTGGTTAATTTCTAACCAACTTGTTGGAGAAACCGAGCTAGGAAGCCACGTAGTTACTTTAACCTAACCGCAAATGGACCGTTTTGCCCCTCTTGAATCTTGTAAACCTTTTGAACCCTAGAACAAGAATTGATTATTCTTTTTCTTTTAAATATTTTGGTTTTATCCTTTGTCCATTGGACAATAAATGTTAGGGAAACTATTATCCATTGGATAATTGAACCCCAATTGTTTATTTTAAAAGTATACTTGGTCAAAGTACTAAGAATATTAAGAAAAATACTTTTTAATTACTTTAAAAGTACTTTTGGCTTATTTTAATATATAAATGACCTAATAACTATTATCCATTGGATAATAGAAGTTAGGGGAATTTTTACCCAATGGATAAAGGCTTAGTCTTTCAAAGTACCATGGGATTTTATTAATTTAGTCTTTTTCCTTTAAACCATGTGACAAGGTACATAATAGTTTATTAGTAGCTTTTAAACCCTAGGATTCTCTAAGTACCTTTTTATTTATTTTCTAATGGGGTTTTGAACTACCTAGATACATTAGTACATGTATATATATTGTTTAAGTACTTAGAAGGTTAAAGTATTGCCTTAAAGTACCGTGTGTTTAATTAGTTGTTTAAAAAGATAAAACTTAGCCATTAAGTTTCTTGACTCAAGGTACAAAGTATCCATTAGTTTAATTGTTTGCTTGCATTTTATGTACTTATATATGTATATATGTGTACCATGTGAAAGCAAAAGAGAAGAAAGAGAGAGTGAGAGTGAAAGGAAGGAAAGAAGGAGGAAGATTGGGTTGTACTTTCTTGATCTTCCAAGGTACTTCAAAATCCATGGGATTCTTCCTTCCAAGCTAAGAAATGACTCCATTGAAGGAGGACAGAGAGCCAAGCTTTTCCTATAAATAGAAGGCCATTCCAAGCATTTCAACTCACACCTTCACTCCTTTGCTCTCACTTCTCTCTAGAAATCTCGGATTCCAGTTCTAGGCAGCCTACTGCACTTCGAAAATCCCCAGTTTTCTCTTACTTAGACTAGTTTTTAGAACCAACTTCCTTCGGGAAAGTTGTAGAGCACTTCGAGAGCTTCAAGTTAGGCTCAAGAACCACCCCAATTGGCGAAGAAATGACAAAGATATTGTCATCCGAAGTTCAGTGAAATTCTCGGATTTCCATTTCCAGACAGCTTACTGTCACTTCCTTTATACCCATTTTTCTCCTACCTAAATTAGTTTTTAGGAGAAACTTCCTTCACGAAAGTTGTAGCGATTTTGACCCAAGAACAAATCGTATTCGGCCAAAGATTGACCGAGTTACTGCCATCCGAAGTTCGGTCCAGATTGGGGAAGTTTCACTGCCCGTAGAATTTTCCAACTTGCTTATTTGGCCCCGACTAGTTTCGGATCAAGGTAGGATACTCTTGCCCTATTCCTATGTATATGTAAGACCTCTTTATCTTCCATTTCAAAAGTAAGTTATCTTGAATTACTTTTCATGTCAAGTATTTGTATTTTGATCTTTAAGACGAATATGAGCATGCTTATATGAATTGCTTGTGGTATAGAATAGAGTTGGATGATCTTGATGAATGATTGTCATCGTGTATGTAGAAAGTCCTACCACGGAGTCTTTACATGTAACGAGACACCTCTATCGAGAAAGTTAGTGACATGACACCTAGGGTGTGGTTTATGAAAGGATAAGTTTTTCCGAGGAAGGAAATATTTTTGAAACTACGTAATGACTAGTTTGGTGGCATTACGTGAGATGTGTTTTGAAAACCGTAATGTGGCCGGACTTGGTAGCCCATTGCGCGGGTTGTGAAAACCACAATGTGGCCGGACTTGGTAGCCCTTTGTGAAGATTGCTAATAGGGCTGAACATGGTAGCCTTATTGGTAATATGGCTTGGTCATCCGTGGAGAGGAGCCAATGCAAGTGTTGCGTGCCAATGGGAACCCGGCGCGGCGGAACCGAGATTGGGTGTGTGTGTAGCTTGGTTATCCGCGGTACGGAGCCAATGCAAATGTGTGTGTTAAACTGATGATTTTTGAAAGTTTGTTTTGTAAGTGGAAAATGGTGACACGGTCTACGACGAGTCGCGTAGGAGAAATCGGGAAATCTTGGACACCAACGATAGACGATTAACGATGTGTGATTGTTAGTGTTGTTGTAATTGTTTACCGTCGTAAGGTTGGTGGGTAAGGATTTCCTATTGAGCGTTGTAGCTCACGGTGTTACCTTTTGGTGACCCTGACATATTATATTGGTGGTGACGCCGGTATAATGTGTCAGACTTCGTAGAAGAGTAGGGCGAGATCTTCACCTTGGAGGCGTACGGAGCCGAGGAGCTGGCCAGGATGGAGGAGCAGGCGGAGCTGTAGATAGGAACCTTAGTTTCCATTCCTTTTGTAATAAAAGTACTCCTGTGGGGGTTATGTTGTAATAAAGAGCTAGACTCTATTTTGAAATTTCAATAAAATTGTCTTATTTAACGTACCCAAAATTCGGGGTGTTACAAAATATTAATTATACGTTGAACGATTATTGGCCAGTCTCACGACTGGGCAAAAAGGGGTGCATAACACCTTACCCTTCTTGTACTCTTGGCTCCCATACCCAGAATCTCTATCTTTTTCATAGTTTTTATAAACTAGGCGGCGACTCTATTTTGATGATAACCGTTATCGTGTGGCGATGTTCCTAGCCATGGGAATATCCACGATCTTGATTTATGAAGTGGAACCAAACAAACGATGATCAATCTGTATGGCGATGCCTCGATTAGGAGGTGTCTACAGATCCATGGTGCACATTTTGGTACACATCAACGGTCGAGAAGGTCAAGAACAAATCAAGCTTCATTGGAGGAATTAGAAGGGGAAACCCTTCGTCTTTCAATTTTATTGCAAACAACTATTTCTAATATACAAGTTGAGCATTAAAGCCTTAAAACATTTGAAGCATGAAAAACAGAATGAAATGCATGTGAAGCCTAACTGCTCATAGCTTATTCTAAGTACAGCAAAGTCAGCTTCGGAGTTAGTCGATGTTTTGTCTTCCATGTATCTCTGCTGCAGCCATCTTTTATACTGACTTATTAGTGTTGGGCTGAAATCATGGTCAGCCGCTTGAATGTTTCTTAGACCCCAGCATCTTTGGTATCCATTGAGCATTTACGCAGTGAAGTTTGGAAGACAAAAATTCTCATTGCCAACATGGTTGTTTCCTTGACAAATGTTAACTGGCGAAGGATGCGGCCAGGAATGTAGAAAGTGAATTGAGTCAACCCGGCGATCACCATCCTGTCAAACCCATAGGAGTGTGTAGCCATGTTAACCAGATCCAACCAAGAACACCTCCAGGCGATTTCATCAGGCTACATGTGCCTTAGAAACTCATACCAGCCTTCCAAATCTCTCTCAAGAAACCTCATCTGCCTTTGATGAATCCTTCGTGCAAAGAGTTTTCAACCTTTCTCTGGGGGATAAAGCAATCCAATCTTGTCCAAAAGCCACAACTACATGAGCAAAAAGATAAGTAAGAAGCTAGATAAGTCCTGATGCGAGAAAATAAGTAAGAAGCTAGGAGCAGCCTAAGCCGAGTGTTGAGGTAAAATGAGAAAGTGTGAAAATCATAAAAAGGTGAGCTGAGCGAGTTTACCGGAAGAAGAAGTGGACTACCGCTAAAGACGTTAGTCTGTCCAGTGCTTATCAGATCCAAACCCAAAAGCGTCTCGGCAAGGACTAGGGGCACCACATTCTTCTGAGTCCCCATTTGAGCAGCAACGCTCACCAAGAGAGTACTAACCCACCCATCTGCAGGAACCAGCAAGTAAGCCACCAATAGACATATCACTAGGGCAAAGCGGTGTCGGGCCTGTACAACGTTGTTTCCCAAGTCACCATTTGGGCTGTATTTTTCAATCAAGCGGAGGATGTTGATTTGATTGCCCTCAAGCAAGGTGTTGGTCATGCCTCAAGAAATGTTAAGTGAGGTCCCCAACAACCCCGGCATGCTCACTTGATAAGGTGGGACAACGAGTGTATGTGATGCAAACCGGAGATAGGCTTGGAACTCTTCGACAGTCGGGCATATCTTGTCATCACCAAAGCGAAAGACGTGAACATCAGGGTCTCATAATCTAAGAGAAGCTCATAGGAGCTCAGGGCGGAGCGGCACATGTCGGAGATATCGGAATGAGGCAAGGCCATGTGATTGGAAGTTCAACCAATCCATGGACAGAAATTCTACTAACCAAGGTTTGATCAAAGTGGGGAGTGGATTGTCCATCGAGAATGCCAAAGGTTACTGACTATGGGAAGTGAGGGTGTGATTTCAATGTTGCTAGCACCTTCCATTTATAGGCAAAAATGGCGAAATATCAACCTTGATCCTTGTGCCAGAGTTAAACCCATGCCTTGGTGTCTCACCACCTTTGCACGCAAGGACAATCAATTCTGAGGTTCAAAACCGTGTGCAAATCGTGTGAAGTCATGACAAGGCATTATTTTACCAAAAAGGAGACTTGGTCAAACTAAGGGATCTGCAGTAGGTTTTACCTGCATATGCCAATTTGTAACCAGCGTGCACGTATCTGGTTAAATAGCGTACACAGGTTGTAAACAGCCTAAGCCAGTCCAATACAGCAGAAAACAGTAACACTAGCTACTATCTTCGAAACTTCGTTTTTGATTCCAGGGCCTATTTTGCACTTTTTATGGTTCTAGCAAGTCACAATGAGTATTTGGGATTGTGTCAAAGCATCGGATCCGAAAAGCCTTGCTCAATGAGGATTTTGGACCCCCGACGTCCCATTTCAAGTTCAAATCAAGGTTTCAGAGGCTCGAGATCTGTTCTTGGGACTTTCGCCAAGTTTTGTCATACCGCACACATTATATGGACCTAATGTGATTGTGCGGGGGTGTCGGTTTCGGTCCGGGACTCAAATTTGTAATCTTTTGCATTTTATGTCCATTTTTGCGATATTTTTTTTTCAATTTTTCGGTCAATTTCTTATTTGGAGATGCTTTTCTCGATTTGGTCAATTCGTACAGGTCATTACACTTTGATTTGACCTTATGGGAAAGTTAGTTTCGCCCATTCAGGAGAATTTTGAGTTTTGGCTCATTAATGCCCAAAATTTCATTATTTTCCATATGTCCAAAGGTTCACGTCGTATCCGGGGACTTTTCTGTCCTTTTCTTTCGAACTAGGTCAGTCTGTATATATACACGTGTCTATTTGTCGGTTTAGATCACTCGTCAATGCAAGTTGGATATTAGTGGTTGGTTTATACATTCTTTTATCGATTTTCTTTTCAAAGAGAATTAATAAACGGAAGATGCAATTTATATACTACTATGTCAATATCCATGGACAAAAGATGGAACAATGTACATAGTGGAGCAACAGCCCGAGCAAAAAGTAATATCAATGGGGCACATTCACCTGAAAGTCAAAAAGGGCACGCAGGCCTACCCATCCTCCAAAATATCAAGTCTAAGGCACGCTGGCCTGCTGTCAAGTCTATCTACATGGGCGCGCAAGCCCGTGTCAAAGCAGAAATGATAGTAAAATGAATGAGGCTAGGTGGTAGCCCTCAGTCGTCAAAATCTTCCGTGTCATCATCGTCCTCCTCGTCATCATCTTCTCTCTCTCGGGTCTCTCTTGTACCTGGGGTCGTTGGCGGAGTCGTTAGAGCCGCTGCTGAAAGGCGGGAGCTCCTCCTCCTCCTTTTCCTCTTCCTCCTCGCTCTCGCTCTCCGTGGTCTGAGACAATGTGGCTCTTTTTCTTTTCTTCTAAGCTAGCCCTTTTTGTGTCGGCCTCTTCTTCAGCTTATTTCGGAACCTCGCCGTCTCGCAGTCTGCACTCTCTGCACGCTCATGGCTGGCTGTGAAGCGCTCGCCTATCTTTAGGCTACGGCGGAAGTGGTGGAGGCGCTTGCCATCTTTTTCTGAGGAGGGGGTCGTACACTCTTTCTTCTAGGAGCCGCCATAGCTTGTCCCCGCATTGTCAATTCATTCAAACATTTCAGAACATAAATTGTGCATATTGTATATATTAGATGCTGAAAACAGGAATCAAGAGCAGGTTATTGTGTATCGAAATCAAGCTTGTCAAGTATCAAAAGCAGAATTGAACAAGTTTTTGAGGTTATGCCTGAGGTCTTGTCTGTACAGAAGCAGGAGCTGGGGTCACCAATGGATACTTCAATCGAAGAGGAGTACCACTTGCTATTTTGTGAAATTCCTTCTCCATTGCAAGCATCAAGCGGGCAGCCTCTTCCACCCACTTTATTGGTACCTGAGATACATTTTTGGGAAAAGTTCATAATACAATCCAAATATGGTATAAAGGGATGATACAAGCAGAAAATTCAATCTTACCGGTCCTGTGACCCGAGCAGGCTTTGTCCTCGCTGGCTCAAACTCAATTATGGCGGCCTTTCCTTGCGCATCGTGCACCGCTAATGTCCAAGAAAGTCGAGGCGAGCCAGTCGCCGCCGCGTAGCTGGACCTCTCCCTCGAGTGAGCCATCCCCTCTCTTGATCTCGAACTCTGACCTCGCTTCTCTTGGCCGGCTTCCATAGCCTCTCCAACAAAGGCTTGGTGTGTCATCACTCCAAGTGGCCGTGCCAAGTGTTGCCTTTGGTTGATGGCGTAGTCACGTTCTGGCCTTAGAAAGGCAATAAGGTCCGCCGAAACAGTAAACCACTGTAGCTCAGCCAGCGTGTACCTGCCTGTGTGCGAAGCACGAGGCAGAAGTGGCCCAAACACTTGGAACATAGACAAACCAAGTGACTATTGCGTCATCTGGTCGCCCAAGTACCATTGCCACCCGAGAGTCGACTCCAACAGCACTCGCCTTGCAGTCACTACCCTACTCCTCGTCATGTATTCTGGTTCAGGCATCACGCCACCCCACGGGTTCCACTCCACCTACAATACATTCAAAGGGCCAAGACAAAAGGCATCAATGATAGCATTAAAGCATTTTAAGGCAAAATCAACTAGTAGAGTTCTTATTTACCTGGGTGCTCGACAACTTGCTCGACAGCCACCCCACGGGTTCCCTTCGATTTCTTCTTGCCTCTATGCAACGGCCCCCAGATCATCGCACGCGGGAGAGTCCTCTTGTCCAGGCACTTGCTCCCTGGAGGGTACATCTTCAAAATCTCATAGGCCCACAAATGCAAGGTTTTCAAACAAGCAAGGCATTAGAATACAGTCTATACAATTCAAAAGTGTGAGAATAAGTTAAAATTGAATTATAAGTTTTGACTTGTACCTCCCACACTCGCTAATAGCCAGCAGCGACCACCTTCTTGTATTGTGTGAACTCTCCCATGAAGCCGAAGCACACCCTAAAGCTGCTCCTCCCCAATCGTACTGAGAGGCCGTGCGTAGGTCATGAATGGCCGGCAAGTAGGACAAGTGAACCATGGCACGCTTGTTTGGGTACAATGTAGCCCCAAACAAGTACAACAGATTAGCCCTTGCCATTTACTCCTCCTCTTGCTCAGTGGTCGGAATCTTTTTCAAGTACTCTCTGAACTACTCATACCTGACCAACTCCTCTTCTCGCTCGGGCGCCCGGCATAGGAACCACATTAGTGCCGCTTCATCCTTATGAATCCCTGAGTCGAGCGGGATAGGCTCACCTCCTACCCTCAAGCCTGTGATGGCCGCGAAGTCCAATGGAGTCACAGTCATCTCCCCAATTGGCAAGTGGAAGGTGTTCGATGTGTCATGCCATCTTTCACCCAAAGCGGTAAGCATGACGTGGTCATTCTTTGTCGGTGTCAAAGTGGGCATGAAAAGGCCAAACCATGCAGCGTCAACCAACTGCCGGACTCGCTCGGGCAGTCCTCTATAAAGCTCAAGCGAGCTTGCAGCACTGCCATGACCTCTCGAGGTGGCCACTTTCCTCTGTTCAAAACAAAGCCAAGACAAATAAAAGGAAATGTGTCAATACATATGCAATTCAAGTTCCATATGCAGTTGATCAAAATTCAAACTATTCAAAGGCATTCTATATTCGATTATAATCATTTAAGGCATTCTAACAGTTGATCTCAAATTTCAAAGGCATATAAGCAGCTGATCATGTAGTTCAAGGATGTTCTACAGTCATTTCGTATTTCAAAAGGCATTCTACGGCCGATTCAAGTTATCTGAGGCATTGATTGGTCGAATCAAGTTCTAAGGCATTTTATCAGTCGATTCAAGTTACTCTAGGTATCCTATGGTCGAGCTCTAAAAGTTGAAGCATTTTATAGTCTATTCAAGTTATCTCAAGTCACGTTACCAGTCAAGTCATTCAAAGGCATCTTATTGGTCGAGTTTCAATTATCAAGGTATACTACTAGCCGTCATCTTACCAGTCGATCATTCAAAGGTCTATGCAGTTACAATAGTTCAAATGGAAGCTAAAGCAAGAATTAATCTGTTCCCAAGTCAACACTAGGTGCTTTGTGGGGTCCCTCAAGACAAGCTTAGGGTCGTAGACCTCTTGTCGAGGTACATAGTTGTCAACTCTTGACGGGACAAAAACGTGCGGCTCCAGTGGCGTGTATGTCTCTGCAACTAAGTCAACGTGAATCACCTTCAGTTTAGTCCTTGCCAGTTCCACTGTAGAATCGTGCTCCACGCCGCCTCCTTCTGAGCCCTCTCAGCTGCTTTGGTCTCTCTCACAAAGGCCTGCTCCTCGGCCATAGCCCTCTTGGCCTTGGCTCTCAACCTCTCCCCTTCCTGAGCCAACCCAATCTGCCTCTGCCTTTCTTCCTAAGCAGTCAAGACAACCGCTACCACCGCGGGGTTCTCCTCCAGCAAACAGGCAAGCACCGCCTCGTCTACGTACTCCGTAAAGTCACCTCGCGTGATGGCCTATGCCCCAAAGACCTCGCAGCCGGTCTAAACTCCACTTGCTCCACCGGCACCTCTCCGGATGCCTCCTCTACTACCACTGGGTCTTTTCCCCTTATCGGATCTCTCGGTGGTGACCCCCGGCTGGATGTCACCGATGCCACTGCCACTACTACTGGCTCCACTGAGGCCTCCTCTCATAAACACAAGGCTTTCCACGGCACCCTGTGAATTTAGTCAACTGACCCATGGACCCCTTGCTTCAAAGCCCATCGGCATATGCCCCTCCACCACCGGTGTACGCCAATTGCCACCGTCATCTACCTCCTGTGCATGGCCTTTGATGTCGACTCCACTGCTCAAGACCTTTGCATTGGTGCTAGCCGAAGTCCCCTTTGCCGGTTGTTCATCGATTTGACGCCCTGAGGCTTCGACTTCGTCTCTCAGCCAAACCCATTCATCACCTCCACCGCCATTGCCGCCGCTACCTTCCTCCATCGAATATGTAAGAGGGTTGTGGGATTTGAGTGAGGGAAAGAGAGAAAGAAGGAGAAGAAGAAGAGGGGTGATCGTGAGAGGGGAGTTTTGAAATCGCTGTATAGCGGTTTCCTCTCGTCTCTAGGAATAAAAGGTAGAAGAAAGGAGCTGGGCTAGGTCTAGGCTGAGTTTGGCTTTAGGCCTATTGAACGTAACTGCGTATGCCAGTTGTATATGGGCTTGAGGCCCAATCAATGTTTTCACATCAATTTCTCCCCAATTGCAGTCCATTTGGCCACTCCGTGCTCTGGTCAACAGGTAATCATACCCCAGGTTGACAAAGCCCATCAATTCAATCAACGACGGTTTGCCTGTCTCTCAAGTCAATGCAATCAACGACAGTCCGCCCGTTCTTCAAGTCAATTCAATCAACGACGGTTCACTCGTCCTTCAAGTCAATTCAATCAAATGACGATTCACCCGTCCAAATTATCCACAATAACAGATAGCCGGTCTATGTCAATCCATCAAATCAGGTTCCTTTAAGCCTTGAGGGGTGTCTAGAAACCTTTGACGTTATTTGTACCAAGTCAATGGTGCTCCAAGTGTCGTCAAAGGGGGACTATTGTAGACACCCTATTTTGGGCTTCCCAGATTAGTTTACTTACGGTATTTGATTCCCCGATGATGAATAAGGTCAAGAACACCCCGAGAATGTTAGTGTGTTTTGAGCTTTGAGCGGTTGAACCCCTTTTTGAACCCTTTGAACTAGAACAAAAAATCCTTAGCCAAAGCCTAACAGCTTACGCTGGTCCTACACCAACGTGCGCTGGTCCTCTGCCATGTGTTAATCATCGGTCAGCTTTAACCGTTGACCAAGCAAAGACCCGGACATGCAAGGTAGTCCCATCACCATTATTCAGCCATGTTCTCAAGACTTTTGTGGCACCCTCAGACATTGTTTATTCATCTAAGGGTGATTTATGGACAAGGGGATGTTCCCTCCATACCAAGCAATCCCCATCACCTTTCCTGCCTCATTTAATGAGCGGGAGGCTTGCACTCCAACCCAACCAACCACTCCTTCAGCTGGTTACTCCTACCACTCTCACCACCTTCCCCTATATATACCCCCCATTGTGTTCCAAGCAAAGGGTTATCAACATGAAGTTTTCAAGTTACAAGTTTAACCCCGAAAGCTCGTTGTTCATCCCTTTCACTTTGTGTGGCTTTGACAAGAAACACTTCCATACACTACTCCATCCACATCCTCCATCAAACAATCTTCTAGTTCAAAGCTCAAAACATTCCTACAAACTCAAAAACTAAAGGTATACCACCTTTGATAACTCTCTGTTCTGATCCTTGAGGGGCCTGGCAGGGTCAAGGCTGGTAATCAATACTAGTCTTGGACCTAAATCTGGCATAGTTTCAAAGCTGTTCGTGGCTAAAACTGGTGCACGCCGGTCATATGTTCGCGTATGCCAGTCATGGCTGTATGTGCACTACTGGCGTGGGGATCAATGTCTAGTTGTTTTATCTCTTTCTTTTCATTTCTATCACCTTTGAGCATGTTAAAACAAGTACACTGCTTTCCACAGTTAAATATGCTAGTTTTACTTTTCAGATATTTATATCTGCTGCTTTGGAATGCCTTTGGGGTCTTTCTGAACATGTCTCACAACCTAGAAAGTGCAAAACCAAGCACTGGACAAGAGGTTACAACTAGCGTACGGTAGTCTACTACTCGCGTATGCCTGTCTATCTCAGTCCAGTGGCTGGCCTTTGTATGGCAACTAGGCTTGGCCTCTGTTTTATCCGCACACTGTTTATGGGGAGTTTTATTCTTTTGGTGGCCTTTGAGCCCATTCAAATTGTTTATTTCTATATTTTACCTGCTATATAATACTGCTTGGTTTGTCCTGAATGTGCACTGGTCATTTCCAAAGCCCAGAGGGTTGAAATAAGATTTGTGAGTTTAGGCTTACTGGCGCACGCAATCCTAGTAGTGGCATATGCAGGTCAAAACAGCATGCAGTGACTTGGTCAGTGCATGCTGGTTTCTTCTTGCGCATGCACTCTGGATCAGTGTCTTCTAGTCTGTTTAAAATTCCCATAGGAGTCTGCTTTCAATCTATTGTTTCAATAAAGTGAGCATGTCATTTTATCATATCCTGCCAACATGTTACAGTTTTAATCCCTTTTAAATTGTTCCCCTGGCCTAACTGGCTAAAAATCGATTAATAAGAGAGAATCAAATATTTTGCAAATGCCCGAGTAGAGATTGATCTCCGGATTGGGCGAGAAGGGTGCCTTAAAACCCTTTCTCTCTCGTAACTTGGCTCCCGAACCTCAGATATCAAAGGTAACGACGGACCAGTCTACAAAACATTTTCCAATCAAAACGGAGCAAACGTTTCAAGTTCGGTTCCTTGGGTGGTTTACCGCAAAACCCAAGTGGCGAATCTGAATCGAAGCGTTTCGCTGCTTTTTCCAAAAAAGGCGCACCTAATTTTCATACAGATTTTTAAGGACTTGTGCCCACAATTGGTCAGAACTATTTTAAAAAGATTAGATAAAAATAATATGTAAAGAACTATTTTAAAACCAAAGCTAAAAAAAAAGGCCGGCCTCTAAAACCCCCCCTTCTATTGGATATATCTCCAGAATAATGGACCTGCTAGGGAAGAACACAACCATAGAAGATGGAATTGCCACGTGGTCTCTCAATGTGGAGTATCATTCAATGCCCCTAGAACACCGAGATGTCCCAAATTTTTCTATATCACACACTTTGTGGTGGGGAGGGACCACACAAATATATAGTAGATAAAGAATTTGGGGCACTACGACCATGTTCATTTTGGGATTTTGGATAATGAGTGGAGAACGATAAATAGAGAAATAAGAGTAATAATTGAGAGAAAATTTATTGAAAACTGTGCGCAGAGAGAATCTCAAAACAAACATGGTCGTATGTGACAGTGACAAGGGGCATTGAATAATTTTCCCACAATGGGCTCAGTTCTCCACTGTTAAAAAATATTGCCTTGTGATTGCAATATGTATTTAACTATTTATGTATGGACTATGATTAGGAAATGGACAGACTTAAAAAGTTTATACTTCAATACAGTAAATCCATTTTATTTGAGATATCTTGCTTTTTCGAAAAGTAAGAAAATATTTTTCTGACAAAGGAAAAATATTGTCAAAAAGGATTTACTAAATAAACTTTTTAAAGTCACAATCCATATCCCAAGCTACTCCATATATAAATAGATCTTGGAAGCAGAAGACAAATCCCTACATGATCCGAACACCTACTTGGTCTCCAAACAACTCACTAAAATTCGTGATTCAATTCCGAAATTCCCACCAGAAATGCAGAGTTTTAAGCCTTCATTCTCTTGTTTCGATTTCGACCCAAACACGGAACTAACAAACCACTTTCCAGAGCTAAATCCAACATTGAATTCCCAGAGCTTCATGGATTTTCACATTGACAACTACTTTATGCAGAACCCACCGCACTTTCCAGGAAACAAATTCGCAGGATACTTGGGAGAAAATTTCCCCGGTATTTTCCATCACGAGGCGAAGAATGTGTTGCCAGTTTCCGAGCCCATTGCATCGGAAGGAAATGAATTCCACGAAAGCAACAAGAGAAAAGCAATTGATTTCACCTTAAGTAGCTCTGGAAACTCGTGTCCACCAGTCTCTGAAGATGAGATTAGGAGAAAGAATGTAATCACACTTTTCTTAGTCTGTACATTCTGGTTCTTTTTGTTTTTGGTAATGTACAGTGTCTAGGGCTGCTTGCGCGCACCTTGAATTAATTCCTGCAGATACTCCTACAACATTTTCACACACTTGCGTGTGGAGTGTGGTTAACATTATCTCTCTGTTTATTTTTTAACTCTGTTTTTTCACTCTGTTTTTTCATAGAGCTTAGGAAGAGGAAAGAGAACTAGAGGGAACGAGAAAGGGGAGGAGAAACCTAAGGACGTGGTACATGTTAGAGCACGAAGAGGCCAAGCTACTGATAGTCACAGTTTAGCAGAAAGAGTAACTTTAACTATTTTAACTTCTTTGGCATGGTTTCATAGTTTTCTGTTTCTATTTTTGACTTTGAAAGTACATGAAATTTACTTGGAAAATTACTTGCGAGAATAAATTTTTTTTTTTTGTTGGAAGTATCACAATTGTTAGGGGATACATTTTCGATTTTCCAAAAACTGCTTTCTCAACAAATTGAAAAGGTTACGTACAGAAACGATGGGTGTTTTGGACATTTATGTGATTTTTGGTTTTGAAATCACGAAAAACGGAAAAACAAATGAAGAAAATCAAAACAAGGAGGGATTTGTTTTTAAACGCAACTGTGGATGAAAACTGACTATGTTGTATCTAAATACATATATTTGGTGGGATTTGTTATTACACATGGATCAGGTTAGAAGAGGAAAAATTAATGAGAGACTGAAATGCTTGCAAGGCATTGTGCCTGGTTGCTACAAGGTCGTAAGCCCATCCATCCATCTCTCTCTCTCTCTCTCTCAAGATCGAAAGTTATGTTGTACAGTAGTAGTAGAATATACTGATTAGATTTGAGTAGTTATAACGTACGCGCAGACGATGGGCATGGCAGTAATGTTGGACGAAATAATCAATTATGTTCAGTCCTTGCAAAATCAAGTTGAGGTATATATATATATATCCGTGAAACACAATTAACAAAAGATTGCAGACTTATTAATTCTAACATCGATCTTTCGTTCGTCCTTGTGTATGCATGGGATGGGATCGGATTTCAGTTTCTCTCTATGAAACTTACTGCAGCAAGCAGCTTCCATGACTTCAACTCCGAGACAAAGACTTTGGAAGCATTAATGCAGGTGGGTGCATGCTTGTACTGTACTTCAAAGCACGCTTTTCGATCGATGAACAAACCCGCCCACTTCTTTTTCTCTTTACTTAAAAAAACAAAAAATATACTGATATAGGAGTAGAAAGAAGGGAAGCTAGCTATTAATTAATTCTAGTACTACTAGTTGATCAACTCTTAATTATTAGCTAGCTAACAAGTAGTTATGCAACTTTTTTTTTAATTAATGGAAGGAAACATGTAATGCAACTTTAATCGCTTATCTTCAATATTGAATTAAGTTCTAAATCAAAAGTGGGTCAATCGAATTTTATAAACCGTCTACACGAGCATCGGTGAACGAAGGATCCCCAAATAATTTTGTAACATCATCTCATCTTCGATCTCTGCATAACTTTGGTTACAATAAGATATAGTCTTTTGGCCCTTTCATGTTGATATTTTTATTTAGCCCCCTTGAGAATTAATTTCTTTAAACAATAATTCTCCGAATTCAAACTAATGCTGCATTTGGCTCTCTTTTTATAAATTCATGTGTCTGCCACTATACACAAGGCTCTTGCACATAATATTTTGGATCCGGGAAGCTGAAACAAAAGTATTAAAAATTTAGTCACGGAAAACTTATTTTGAAATGCAAAGGGTCGCCACATGAAAATTTATGTACAACAATTCTATTCGTATGGCATCAAACCATCAATGGTTGATTTTGAATGTTTTACATTGCAGAGGGCAAAGGCAATTGAGGCACAGAAGGTGCAGAGGCTTGTGACAGAAGGGTATCAAGGACTTGTTTCTTCTTCTACTCAAATTGTTGGCTCCTCTGACCTCACTTTTGGCAGCTATCCCTCATTGCCATTTGACACATGAAGATGCTTCACTTCATTTCCCTCTGTTTCTCACTTTTCAAATCAATTTGAAATATTTGTCCCCATTTATTGGTAAATGACAACAAACTGAAAATCATACTTGTATTGGCCCTCACATATATTGGGGAAATTGATCATTAATAATAATAATAAAAAAAAGACATTATCCTTTTATATGTTTTCTTTCCTATTTACTCTGAATTTCCTATGGCGCCAAATTAACAGCAGGTCCATCAAATATATTATAGGCCAAAGCATAATTTTTTACATAATCTATTTTGATTGGATTATTATTTGATGTCTTGTACTTGCAGCTCAGACAAATAGGAGAGAGAGAGAGAGAGAGAGAGAGAGAGAGAGAGAGTTGAAATATATATTGCTACTTAATAATACGTTGGGTTCTATATTGATTCCAAAACATACATATTTGCATTTCTGCAGGTAGCTTTGGCTATCACTTTCTGGCATGACACAATATTAGCTTAGCTGGATTAGATTAATCTAATTTGCTGCTTCGAAGTTTTCCCATGACTGGTATTAGTCATTTATAAAAGAGAAAATGGTCAATAAGAAAAACGGAAGAAATCGGATTAATTATTCCTGAGATGGACGGTACCGCAATTACCAAAGAGTGAGGGAGCCACATATAATGCCTTTGGTTGTGGCAAAATATTTAATCAAAAAAATTCTAATTTTCAAATTTGAGTTATGGCCAAAGAAAAATAATTCCGAATTACGCTCCAAAATTTAACTTGGATTTTTGTTGTTGAGTATATGCGAGATAATTCATTTCGACATGAGACGTCTAAAATGTAAAAATTTACATCCAAAAGTAAAAAAAAAAAATCACTAAATACGAAAAAAGTTTGAAACATTTTTCTTTTTTTCTTTTGGTTTAAGTGTTGACCTATCTGATTTTTTTTTTTTTCAAAATTGATCAATTTTTATACGTTTTTCTGATTTCTCTTGGTGAGCCGAATGATTGCTTCTTTTGTTTAGTTTTATAGAACAAAATATCACGAAAAGTAAATAATAGAGAGTGTTTAAGAATAATTTAATTTAGGCATTGTAACTATAAAAACTTACGTGTCCTTCACGCATTGAAAGCCCGTAATGGCTCCACTTGCATTTGTAAGTTTGTAAACTATACAAAAAATCAGATGCTTGAAAATACCAGTCGTGGTGATCAAAAAAAAAATACCAGTCTTAAACAGCATTAATTTATGAAGAAATTAAATAGCCATCCTGTTTGGAGAACTTATTTATGTCACCATCCTAGTGAGTTTGAATCATTAAGTTGGCATCCTCAAATTCAAATAAACCCCAAATCACCCTTTCTCTCTCCTAATTTTCTGAATATATATTTCTCTCTCCAAATCTTTCCTAATTTATCTCAATTTTGTTCTCCTATATTTCAAATCTTACTCTTCTCCAATCTTTTTATTCTCTCTCTCTCCTAATCTTCTCCCCCCTTAAAATCTCAAAACAAAATTTGCAATTAAATTCATAAAATAGATGAAATTCGCAGAAATATTTCATAATACATGACATATTTTAACACAAAAAATCAAGAAACCATGCATTCAAAATTCACAATATTTATAATAAATTGTAATTCTATCTGTCTCTCAAATTTTCCAAATATGATTGATTCGAGAATAATCCATGGTTTCTACCATCAATTTGCTCAATGAAACATAGATACTTAAATCGACAATGATTATCACAAGATATTTCACGCACAATTACTGCAGAAAACTAATTGGATAGAAAAGATGGACCAACAATTGATAGATAGTACGTGTGGTGTTGCATATGGGTCGAATGTCGATTTTTCAGAATTTGTCATGAATATGTATCGTAAAATCATCATGATGAAACTACATTAATCCGAAATTATGACAAAATTTGGAGGAATTGGAACACATACCAAAATTATGACAAATTTTGGAGAAATCGAAATACACGTACCGAAATCATGACAAAATTTATGGATTCACCATAAAACAAAAACAAAAATCATGAATACATTTCGGAAAATTGTACCGACGAAACTACAGTAAACTGAAATCATAAATTTTTCTTGGAGAAATCCAAACACTCATTTTGAAATCATGTCAAAATTTATGGAACCACCATACAACAGAAAAAAACTACGAACACGTATCTAAGATCGCCACGACAAAACTAAAGTAGATTGAAATCATGACAGACTTTGGAGAAAAAATACACTTACCGACGTTGTGAAAAAAACTATGGGATCACCATAAAACAGAAAAAAATCACGATTGTGAGCTAGAAATTGCAACTAACGAAGTCTAGCCATTGTTGATTGCTGATATATGTCACCGCCTATGGTTTTATAATTGATGTCGACCGAAGGAGTGGATTCCGTTAGGTTGGGTTAGGATATTTTGGGATCTACGGGCCGACCACCGTATGAGGTTTTGCGTCTAGATTTTCACTTTCTTTCGTGGAAATGGATTGTAAGCTGCTGACGGGCGACGAAACAGGACTTGCCGTTTTCACCGACAAGAGGATGGAACGGAAAGGATTAAAAGCTGCCGATGGAGGACGGAATGGATAAAAAATGGAGGACCTGCCGTTTTCACTTGCTTCGTCTCTATTTTTTTCCTTTTTCACCGATTAGAAATGGGCAAAGGTGGGACACGTTATAATAGGGGATATTGGGCGCCAAACAAACAAAAAACGTGGATAAAGTGATAACTTCTATTAATTGCAAACAATCAGTTTTTATGAAAAATAGGACCTCCACCAAACATTTTGGTCAGGCAGTTATGAGACATTATCCCTTTAAATCTGTTTAACAAAAAATCATAGAAAAATAATTATTAAGGGTACAATGGGCATTATTTAAAGTTCAGGATGGCAACATAAGTTTTCAAACTCCGTAGGATTAGGACATAAGTATCTATATAGAACAGGGCTCCTATTTAAGTTCCTCAAAAAACACGTACAGCGAGTAAGAAAAGACTAGTCGGCTAATCGATCCTTTAGTGTACGTACTACGTAGGGTCATTAACAACCAAATCATTGTGACAACTTGATAGTAAAGAAATCCCATACGTCCCTTTTCAACAAGAGTCACTTTCTATGGGAGAAAGGGAACTCAATCCATAATAGTAGTTTTATGGACACGGACACAGAAACCGCCGATAGAATATTTATAAAAAAGTGCATTTATAATTAGAATTTTAGAAGTTCTATTAGAGGGACTCGATCTTTACCAAAATCCTGGCCGTTACTTGCCCAAAATAAAAAATAAAAAATCTTGGCCATTTTTTGTCACCATTTTCTATGTTTGTAGAATTACGCTCTAGTTTTCACATGGAAATAACAAGGGTCTTTTAGGAGTCAACCTTCAAGAGACCTTTCCTCGATAATTCGACGAACTCATAAATCGGCCATAAAATATGTGGGAGAAACTTCATAAAAAGTAAAAAAAAAAATGGTCACTTGCCCTTATAAGAAGATTTGTGCGTGTGTGTGTCTCTCTCTCTCTCTCTCTCTCTATATATATATATATATATATATATTTATTTATTTACATCTTCCAAATGCGATTGATCCTCTTCGTGGTTTATATTTACAAGCTGTGCACAACAGCCTTTTCCTCCCGCCCCGGGTCGCAAAAAGATGATCGGAACCGCTCATTTTGTTCAAAATATGTCGTTTAAGGTCTCTGTAAAAAATGAGCTTCGTTCGATACCGTTAGAGGCGTTAACAATACACCCAAAATCACTCCGATCATCTTTTTGCGACCTGAGGCGGGAGGAAAAGACTGCTATGCACAGCTTGCTGTGCACATAGCTTTTTTGTATATTTACTCCACAGTCATATTTGGATTTGGCCAATGGAACCCACAAAATAGATGGGTACACAAAATTTAATGGATGTTGCCAATTCATGAAGTGAATGATTAACAAAGGGAAGTTAAGAGAATAATATATAATGGTGCGAAAGATTTAGGATCTTTGTTTCTTTTCAATTTCAAAGGCAGATGCAATGGATTGAGAGGGGAGATTAGGAGGACAGCTTTGAATGGGCCAGAGGATGCCCCCAGAAGAGGATGGGCAATGTGGGGTTTCTTCCAATTACTCAATTTTATTATGATAAGAGCTAGCTTATATATGAACCTTTAAAGCTACTTTTTCTTTTAGTATTTGTTTCTCTTTCCCTCTCAATCTTTCTCTGTGACTCCCTTTTGACCATTTTTTGTTGCTTGTCTCTTGGAGCATATGCATGAACAATTGGGTTGAAGTGCATGTGGGGTTCAGGAATGTGAACTTGAACGGATAGAATCACTCTCAATATGGATTGAGGGTCACATGCATATATATTAGTTGAAGTTGGATAGACAACAACTACTAGTAGGAGTAACTACTACTACTAAAACTTACCCAAAAAAAAACTACTACTACTAATATGGGCAAGTTCAAAGACCCTAGATAGTGAGTGCTCTGTGCTCATCATACTAAGTGTGAATGCCATTTATTTTCTACGACTTGACTTGATGTTTTAGGGTGAAATATATCTTTTCGTTCCTAAACTATCGCGCGCGTTTGTGTTCATTTCTCTCCTAAACTACCAGCAAATTCTACCCCATCCTTCAACTACAAATCACGGTCTAATAACTCCAATTCAGCACATAGCATCAAATTCATAGACAGAGCATGTTAAAGCATTCAATTCAAAACCAACTGGCTATGAGAGGAGAGGAGAGATCGTCACGCAGGCGCATATACTAGTTTTTCAAGTTGATAATTAACCAATGTGGAACAATTAATTTCCAACACTCCCCCGCACGTGCGACCCCCTACTCGCACGTGGAGGGGTTAACAAATGGTCCGGAACACACGGATTATAATGAAACAAAGTGCAAAAGGGAAAAGCCTATGAAATTCTAGATATATATATATATATATATGTATATATATACGGAGCGGTTCAATGGACAACTATATAGACACCTAAGAAAACACCTCATAGTTCCCGATCAAATTTTGATGATCCGAGCCGCTCAATGTGATCAGAACGTGATTTTAAGGGTACCCTCAAGAAATCAGCAAAAAAAAAAAAGACCGAAAAGGACTTGATTTGAGCAATTTTTAGCTTAGATTTAATGAACGATTTAATTAAAAACTGCTTAAAACAAGCACTTTCCGGTCATTTTTTTTGCTAATTTCTCGCGAGCACCCTTAAAATCATATTCTGCACACATTGAACGGTTCGGATCATAAAAATTTGATTGGGAACTATGTGATTGAGATTTGGGGTGTTTTTTTAGGTGTTTAAATAGTTGTACATATATATATAGATATTTATTTATTTATATATCGGGGCAGTTCCGGGGACACTTAAAAAAACCCTTAAAAGAACCCTCCAAATCTTAATCCCATAGTTTCCGATCAAATTTTAGTGATCCAAGCCGCTCAATATGTTCAGAACGTGATTTTAAGGGTGCCCGCTAGAAACTGGCAAAAAAACTAATTGGGAAGGGCTTGATTTGAGCAATTTTTTATTGAACCGTTTAATAAAGTTCAATAAAAAAACTATTCGGATGAAGCCCTTCCCGGTCATTTTTTTTGCTGATTTCTCGCGGGCACCCTTAAAATCACGTTCTGATTACATTGAGCGGCTTGGATCATCAAAATTCGATCGGGAACTTGGGGGTTTTTTTTTTAAGTGTCCTTGGAACCGCCCCGTGTATATATATATATATATATATATATATATATATATATATATATATATATATATATTGATTGGCAAAAGATGAATTTTATTAAAAACGGAAAAAAGGGGAGGGTATCCAACAAAGAGTTGGATAATACATCACAAGGGCAAAGCCCACCCAAAGGTCTACAAGGGTCACACACAAATACGGCTGTAATTGAACTGAGTAGCTCGCGAGCTTGGCTCGGTTCGGCTCGTTAAGACTCGGCTCGACTTGGCTCATTTAGTAAATGAGCCGAGTGGAGCTCGGCTTGTTCGACAAAAGCTCGGCTCATTAAGGGAGGCTCGACTCGAGTAAAGAGGCTCGTTTAGTAAATGACTAAGCTCGGCCCGTTAAGGACTCGACTCGTTAAGGCTCAAGCTCAACTTTTTGGCTCGTTAAGCAAATGAGCCGAGCTCGAGCTCACTGAAGGTCGGCTCGGCTCATTTACACCCCTACACACAAATAAAACAATACAGTTCAACCCATCACCAAAATAAAGCAACATAAAGCCCAAAACACCCTAATCCGGTCCACCCAAGGACCGACCCACCCAACCAGTCCTCAAAACTCTAGCTTTGACACCATGTTAAAGCATCCAACTCAAAATCACTTGGCTATAAGAGGAGAGGCCGCCCAGGCTCATATACTAGTTTTTGAGGTGCTAATTAACCAATGTGGGCAAAACAAGGTGGGGACGGACTTCATGAATATTCTGCAAGTTTCAGCATAAAATGTTCTCTATACTAGCGTTATTTGTCCTCCAACAAATTAAGGAAGTGAATGTCTGCTTTGACCTCTCTATATTGGTATGTTAGTAAGGGATCAAATGCATGAGATGGAAATGCTATTGAGCTAAATTTCCTGAGTCATCAAATACATGTCAACTTCTTTGCAAGTCAAACAAAAATTTAACACAGAGAGGTGTTGGGAAACCGAATCCCCAAGACCCAGTAATGACGCATACAGATTAGACAACAAAAATTAGAAAAACCCTACAAGGTGAAATTAGGGTTTTACCACAACTCCCGCGTCATGAATTGTTACAGCACATCTTGTTGTATGCCACAAATACTGTTCGACCGTACCTTACGATCTTCTGCCATATTCCCTTATACCTCGAACCACGTACCCATTTGTGCAAACCTTACGTGATTGTTTGTTCTCTCTCACAGCCCACTTTTTTGATCTATCAAAAAACGTGTCATCGACTTAGAGAACGAAGCGGTATATTTATAGGGCTAGGGCAGGGACCTAAGGAGAAATAAATCTAGGCTCCTTATGTAAATAAGAAATTTTAATCCCACCAGGATTCTATTTCTTATCACACAAATTACAATTCACCCCACTACAGAATTGTAATTGCACTCCCGTCTTTATCTCAATTATATTTCGAGCTCCATGTTATTAAATACTTATTAATCTACCCACGTTAAGATCACAGATACCCGTTGATTAAAATAAATTACTAACAATCTCCCACTTGACTTCTCATGAACCTTAGGACTTTTGGTGAGTACTTTTAGCCACTTAGAGGACCCAATTCAGAGCCAAATAGCCTTTCAGACAGAAATACAACATCCTAGGAAAATACATCTATCAGCCGTAAGATCGATTCCTCAGCCACCAAATCCATTCTTCGGCCACCAGATTCATTCCTCAGCCATCAGGTCCATTCCTCGGCCGCCAAATTCATTCCTTGGCCGCCAGATCGTCTTTTTCCAAAATTCTGGAATGTTCTGTTAGTCGTTTGATTGACTCACCAAAACCCTAGCAGCCTTTTTCTGATTCTTTAGGGCTATGAAAGTAGATTCAATTAGAGATTTTGTTACCCTAAACTACCTTATTGATTCATGCCATTTGATTGGCCGGAGTGAATCACCAATTGCCTATATAAAGAGGCCTTAGGGTTTCGAAATTAACATTCAATTCCTCCATCTCATAGCTCCAAGCTCTGTAGAAATTATCTTTCATATTCTCTCCACAAAAGCCTTAAACCTTTGTGAGCAGCCACATCCCAGGCGATCAAAGCGCCCAAAGTACAAACCCTAATCCTAGGGTTTCGAGAAGAAGATCAGCCAATCACCCTCAATTCGAAGCAATCAAGCACTGAGGGATCAAGGTGGTGAGGCCTAGGGGCCTATGGTTTGATTCATCTTCTGTTTTTATACTTTAATCGTAGTATTTTAATTCCTGATTAACTCTTTGTTCTGGTGTGAGTAACAACATCGGCTGGGGAATCAATCCTTCGACCGATACATCAATCTAGTGGGATTTCTCAGCCGTGACATTAATTCATCGGCCGAAGGATCTATTTGGTGGAACATATTTGTTTTCTGCTTATTCTGATGCATGCTTTCAATTATCGTACTAGCTAACCTTATCAACTGTTAAAGGCTAAAATCCAGATTATGTGTTAGAATTAAATAACGCAAATATACATTGTATGTTGAATGATTATGGGCCAGTCTCACGACTGGGCAAAGAAGGATGCCTAACACCTTCCCCTTATTATACTCTTGGCTCCCGTACCCGGAATCTCTATCTATTTTTCCTAGTTTTAATAAACTAGGTGGCAACTCTATTTTGATGATAACCGTTATCGTGTGGCGATGTTCCTAGCCATGGGAATATCCACGATCTTGGTTTATGAAGTGGAACCAAACAAGCATGATCAATCTGTATGGCGATGCCCTACTTGGGAGGTGTCTACAATTGTAGGGAGGTATTTCCGAACAAGTGCAATTAGTGACCGAACATGTGGTGGATGAGACAGGTCGTACTACCGATGAGGGCAGTGTTCGGCGGTGTGGACTAAAGACATAAGAAGTGAATGGTCCAAGCCATTGATGACGTCTAGTGACTGTGAAGTCATTGGTCTAGGCAGCCTGTTCGGCATTGATATGGCCGAACAAAGGGAGATCCTTCAAAAAGATAGCCTTAAGTGATAAGGCGGTAGGAGTATTCCAAAAGAGAAAAGAGATCAGGATAAATACGGAAACAGTCCTAGTATGGAACGAGCCCCGTAAGGAGAAGAATCCCTACGAGTGCGGGATCTCAGTTGATTGGGAAAGAGGATCCGAAAAAGGCTAGGTTCCTGTACGAAATAGGAAACCTAGGGCAATAAGGATGCTTGGAAAGCAAGCATACTGATATCTATAAATACAAGGTGAACCTAGAGGAAAAAGGTATGCAATACGTTGCATTCAATCACATTCTCCTATTGATAATTAGGGTTTATACCAGTACGTGACACTAACTTAGGCATTGGAGGGCCTTTGCCACGAGAGGCAAATGTGCGCTCACCCATTGTTTGTTTAGCAGATTAGGGTTCCGACGTCGAGCTAGGGTTCCGGTGGAGAGGTACAAATAGCCGTTATAAACTTGTTCTACGTAAAGCATCCCTCGTTTTTGTCCACCAACACTTTTTACTGGAGTATTACTCTTGTAATTGCAAGTGTACGTATGAAAACTGATTATAATAGGACAGTCGCAAATTGCCTTCTCATTTTCTTAAGATATTTGCATGCTCTATCACACCACATCCCATGCATGCTAACAGTAAAAAATAGTTTAGGTTTAGGAACAAAGCAATAAACCCCTTACCAAGTCAAACCCTTGTCCACCGATTTCCCCTCTATTCTTTTCTATGATACTCCAGTTCTTAGAACTTCCTCTGATTCTAACCTTTAGTTAGGCCTAGCTAGTTTCCCTAAGAACTTCCTCTGATTCTAACCTTTAGTTAGGCCTAGCTAGTTTCCCAAAATAAGCTTGGAGTTTTTGTTTTGTTTTGTCCTTTTTTTTTTTTGTCCTTAGGCAAAACTAAGAAATGCGAAATAAATTTGAATATTTAAGTCATAGCTATTTTCTCCTCCCTCTTGTTAGAGAATTATACCAAAAGTCGTGCTTTTGTGTAATGGATTAATATTTGACTCTTATTTATTAATTAGATTTATCCATTTTTTATGAGAATCTTTTATGGGCAATGTTTGCATAATATTATTGTACTAGCGAATGCCCGTGCCTGAAGGCACGGGTCAAACAATGCGCAAAGGAATGACATGTTGAGAACAAAGTAAACTGCGGTATATGCGCCAAAAATGGATAGGAACAAAGTAAACTACGGTATATGCGCAGGACAAATCGAGGTGAAAAAAAAAATGCAAGTAGGTCAAAAATTTTCAAAATCCATAAATCGCCCAAAACATGTAATAAAAATTAACTACTGTCAAACCAAATATATATTTGTAAAACTTAACATAAGAAATAAAATGTTGTTATGAAATTTCCAATAATGTCTTAACAAAGCTCAACATTCCTACATAAATAAAATTAAGAATTATTAAATTCATCACAAAATATGAACTGACAATGAAATCAAAAGGACAACTTATCACCTCTACAATCTTTGTAATCGATTATTACCTTTGAAAATGTGCCAACACTCTTTCGACTAAAATGGTCAGCACACGCAAATAAACTCAGGACACATGTGCAATATATCAACCCCCGGTTAACGAATCCAACTATGCAGAACACAATAACCCAAACATATTCAATGACCTGTTTACTGTGGGCAATGCGATTTGCCCGATCTTTCTTTCCTCCGGGGAAGGGATTCCGTTCCCCACCCTTTTGAGAAAGGAAAGTTGCTGCCGGTTCGCGGGAGCGCTTTTGGAAGCTGGACGACGAGCGCTTGTGAAAATACAGAGTCGCCACTCGGGTTTGAAGGTCCGACACCCAAGGAACCATCGAAGCACTTGCCGCGCTGTTTGATTTGAAAAAGTTTAAGGAACCAGTCCGTCATAACCATATCTGGGTTCGGGAGCCAGGTTACGAGAGGGGAAGGGTTTTATGGCACCCCTCTCGCCCAATCCGGAGATCGGTCTCTACTTAAGCATTTGCGAAAAGATGTTTGTTTGCGATTCTGTTTGATTAATCAATTTTTTTAGCCAATTAGGGCGGGGGAACAGTTAATCGGGGATTAAAACTGTAACACGTTTGCAGGATGTGAATGATAGCATGGATGAACAGTTAGTATAGGATGAGAACAGACTGCTGTGGGAGTTTAAACAAACTAGGAGGCCTCTGTTTTGGAGTGACGTGCGCAGGAAGAAACCAACATGCACTGAACAAGTCACTACATGTTGTTTACTCCTGCGCGCACAACTCCAAGACACACGCGCGCCGGTGAGCTTAAAACCCACAACTCTTATTCTCAAACCTTTTGGGCTCTGGAAGGACCAGTGCACACCCAGGACAAACCACGCAGTTTATAGACAGCATAATATACAGTTTAAAGGCTTAAAAGCCCTAGAAATTGACAAAACACCCCATAAACAGTGTGGGGACAAAATAATGGCCTAAGGCTGAGCTACCCGTGCAAGGCCATTCACTGGTCAGAGGCAAACTGTCGCGCGATGGAGTCACTCTGTCGCGCGAGGATGCGCCCTGGCGCGCGATGGTGTGCCCTGGCGCACTGTCGCGCGATGGTGCGCCCTGGCGCGGGCCAGACCAGTGCTTGGTTTACACATTTCTGGGTTACTGGGAGAGATCCAGAATGTTCCCAGGGGGACTCCAAAACAGCAGAAACTCATATTGAACTAAGACTAGCAGTTTATACAAAGGAAAGCAGTAAACTGATTATTATCATGCTTGCAGAGTGATCTATATACACATGAATGCAAAACAGTAGGACACCAATCCCCACGCGGTCCATCTCACGCAGCACCGGAGTGTCGCGCGAGAGAGTGGGACCATCGCGCGTTGGTTCCTACCATGACGGTTTTTGAAATCTTGCCAGCTTTAGGACCAGGACTGGTATTGATTACCAGCCTTGGCCCTGCCAGCCCCCCTCAGGGATCAGAACAGAAAACAATAGGTAAACTATACCTTTGGTTGAGTTTGAAAGAGATTGAGCTTTGAGTGTGAGGTTGATTGAGTGGTGTTTGAATGGGGAAGAACAAGCTATGTTCTTGGATGATTGAGGTGTGAGGATGGAGGATGGTATAACCCTTCTTCAATTTTTTGAACTTGTTAACCCTTTTAATGGAAGGCCAAAGGGGGTATATATAGGGAGAGGGGGCAAATCTGGTTGGAAACAGAGGCCTTCAGCCAGTCCACGAGGCCTGGCTGAGGCTGCATCGGTGGCCAATTGTCCATCTCAGGAAAGATTGGTGGTAGGTTAGACCATCGCGCGATGGTGTGAGTCTGTTGCGCGATGGTGCGCCCTGGCGCACTGTCGCTCGATGGAGTGACTCTGGCGCGCGATGGTGCGCCCGGGCGCGGGATGGATGCGCCCTGGCGCGAACCAGCTGGGTTTTTGATTTTTGAAGTGGCTTAGGCTAGGTTAGGTTCAAGGGTTTTGCAAACACTCAAAGCTCAAACACGCTATTATTCCCGGGGTGTTCTTGATCCATTTCATCATCGGGGAATCAAAAACCGCAAGTAAACTAATCTGGAAGCCCAGATTGGGGTGTCTACATTTACCTTGAATCAGCAAATAAAGAACACTTAATTTTTCAATCCCTACTGTCGGTGCCTTAAGACAGAACGCAATACGTTCACAACACATTCTCAACAAATGAGCCTGTGTCGTAAGGCACTTGTTAAAAAGTATTAACCTGATATAAAAGTTTCTTGTGCTATCAACAATACAATTGCTTACTCTAAATCAAAAATATTACTTAAGGTATCAAAACCGTTTTGAAGAACCTATTCAAAAATCACAAACATTCACTAAGTCAATCAAAAGAGTATTCGTCACTAAAGACTATCAAATTCAGTACATAGTGGGACCTACCCACCAAAATTCGAAGCCACCATAGTTGACGTAGACCTTAAAAGCTACCAACAAAAAAGTTAGTATGGTAGCCAACACTATAAAAAGAAGAAGATAAAATGTGAGTCATTCGGAAGAGGATAGCCAACAGTATGACCTCCTTCCATCTTTGGATACGTGCATATTAAATCTAAACGTTGGCGCAACATGATTGAATAGGATCATTCAATTTTTGATTAGAAAAAATCTTTTGTTTAGAAGCACATAAAAAAACACTACCGAGAATACTTCTCGTTCAACTCTAAGTGCTCCCTCAAAAAGCACGATCATCACCTCCTTCCTGCTACCATTTAAAGTAAAAAGCAATTCATCAAAAATAATTAGGAACAGTAGCCGAAATTGAAAATAAGTAAAGAGCTATGGACACAATGTTATCGAATCTTACGAAATGAATGTAAACTCGCATTTTTCAAAGATTTTATATTTGCTCTAATATGACCAAGGGCACAGCAAATGAATTTTACATTTTTACTACACCACAAATCTTTTAATATTTATAATTCACTTATTTTAGTTACTGGAATACACCTAAATGAGGGTGATTTAGAAAAAAGAAAAATGGATGCCTTTCAGTATGAAGTCTATGAACCTTAAAAACAGAAATGAACCTTAAAAACAGAAATGGATGGTAGGGGAAAAAAAAACAGAAATGCAAAATGAAGAATCGAAAATGCAAAAAAGTCAAGGCCCTATTCTTCCTAAATAAACTGGTTTATTTTTCCTTAAAAATAGTTTTTTATTTAAAAAAAAAGATTCATACATTTTTCTCTTATTTCTACGTGTGAAGATGCCCCATAAAAAATATGGATGATAGGGGGAACAAAAAAATTGTTAGACTGGAAATCAAAATGGAGGAAAATTTGAATCAAAACAAAATGGGTAACATAGAAGGACCCCAAATCTATTTACTCAATTCTAAAAAGGGAGATAGAGAGAACATCGTGGTTGGGTGTAAACCGAAAGAAAATAATTTCTATATTCAATTAAAACAATGGAGTCACTCACCTCAATTCTTATAGTCTCGGAAGTAGAGTTCGGTGATTTTCGGTGGTATGATTGTATTTCCAAGCCAATCAAGCTTCAAAAATTATTTCCAAACACTGAAATTAGACAATTAAAGAAAGAAAGGGTTTCGGTTAAAAGGATAACTTCCAAGGAAAAAAATTATTTCTTATAAATCCAAAAACCCTTTCGGGACAATTTAAACCGTCGCAATAAGTAACCAGTATTTTTTTCATAGATGATCACTACAACAAAACACAGCTAAAGCGGCATGTTCTAAGGGGCACTTTTTACTAAATGCCCCATTTGAGGGTTAACGGGGCAGAACAAATTTTATGCCCCAAAAAGTTGTAGGTAATGGGGCACTTTCAGTATACACCATTTTGGTGAGTGAAAAAAAATAATTATTTTTTGGGTTTTATTTTTTTGGGGTGAGTGAAAAAAATACTTTTAGTAAAACGTATTGAATTAGAAAACAAAACAAAACAATAGATTCGAACATTATACTCAGGACAGCCGTCACTTCGATTTGAACCGAGTGTAATCGAAATTTTTTGAAGTTGATCTTAACAAATAGAATTGGACAAAAAAAAAACGTGAAGAACTGGAAAAAAAATTGAAGTAACGAGCCATACCTGTGGTGAGAGAATTGGAAAGAGGGCTAGAGACAGGGAGACAGAAAAGAGAACTGGAAAGGAAAAGAGAACGGGAAAGAAAACGTTTAGGGAGAAAAAGAAAGAGAAACGATTAGGGAGAGAGGGGGAGATAAATTTGTTTCACCCTATTTGTCTCGTTCAATCAACGGCAAAATTGCCTTACCCGATTTGTATTTCTATTATTGCACTCACCCAATCAACGGCAAATTCAAAAATCACCCATTTATATTTTGGAAATACTCACCCAATCAATGGCAAGTCTTTACAATCAAGTCTTTAAGTCTACCCAAGTCAACTACAATCGGCAATTTCGGAAATCATTACAATTGGCAATCAGCGAATATAGATCTTTAAGTCATTAGAGCATCCACAGTGGAATAAGCAAAAGCGAATAATCAAAACATGCCATATCAGATTTTGATTATCCATTTAGAGGTTGCTAAAGTTAGCAATATCAAGTCTCACATTGGTTATTTTTTGCTCATAATCAAAACCAATGGGATCATTGCTTCCTTCCATGAGTTTTCTCCAAATTTTTCTCCTTCATTGCACGAAAATCTTTTGAAAAACTAGTTTATGTTAAAAATTGTTTTTATAAAAAAATTTTGTTTTTGAAACAAAAAAATTAATTAAACAGTTTTTGGTAGAAAAAAAATCAGTTTAAGTTAAAAACAGTTGGACAAAAAACATATTTAATGAAAAAGAATGTGTAAAAAAACAGTTTTGTGTAAATACAATTTTTTTTAAAAAAATTGAAGAAACAGTCTTTATAAATAGAATAAAAAAAAAGAGTTCATATAAAGACAATTTTTTTTTTTAGAAAAAGTTTCTGAAAAGAATAGTAAGAATAGTTTTTTATAATTATTTTTTGAAAACATTGTTGAGAGAGAGAGAAAATATTTTTGTGTAATGATGGGTGTACTTGATTGAGAAAATATGAGGATCATTAAATTTGGTTATTGGCTAAAGGTTGCTAGTTTTGATTATTCAAAAGCCAAAATTTGATTAGTTGCTAAGAGATTGTTAAGTTTGGTTATTCCAATGTAAGCACTTTTTTGAACAAATATTGTTAACTTTAACAACATTTTGTTTTGCTTATTCCACTGTGTATGCTCTTACAATCAATATGTGCTGCACGTGTAATTTGCTGGAGAAGAGGAAAATAAGGAAACAAAATTAGTTTGAAATTAAGATTTTTGATTTTAAGGGTTTAAATGATATAAATATTCATGTTGAAATCAATCTGTTTCCTTTACAATAATTGTTTCCTTAGCTGATGACCGAAATCAATCAATCAATTAAGTCCTATAATTGTTTCATTTCCATGCTTTCATTTGATGACCAAATAATTGTTTCCATAATACGGAGTATTAATAAGAATAGAGGTTTCCAAATTAGGCACAGGAATGTGTGTTTAGGAATGCTCAAAAAATGTTAAGTATTTACAGGCATGCCATTTTGTAGAATGGAGGGTGGAGAATTATGCAGAAGGAGGGGATAAATCTGGACCATTGGTTGTCTTTTGGATTCAAACACTTCCCTGTCATATTATATAGATGTTGTGCATGTGTGTCTTTTATTTTACAAAGTAGATGATCCGATGTGTAGAGTTTGGCTTACACACAGAAGATCGGATCATCGGAGATGGAACTGGACACACCATTAGTAAGACTGTAGTACAATGTTTAGTAGGTCTGTCTTGACTACAGGGAACAGTCTAGTTCTAACTCATTGTGGTAGTACACTTTGTGTGTATTGAACGGGACCGCATTGAGGTAATTGTCTTTGTACTTAATTAACATCTTATACCTTGAGACTATCGGCTTAACTTATTCGATATGTCAGATACAAATATCCACCTGCAGGGTTTGACATAATCGAAACTTATAAACTTACTCAAGGGGGTATCATCAATCGCTACTGGGACGTGGATTCCATCAATAATTAATAGTTGTCATATACATAATGTTGCTACCCAACTCATCGAGACTATTGACCGTATAAAGATCTCACTCTTTAATTAATCAAAGTCAACAACATTAAATATATATACCTTTAATACTTATCTTTGGACTAAGAGCATAAGCATTCATAATAACCATAAGGTTCCAATTGTCTTATAAAGTTAAGAGAATCTTGGTGGACTCAGCGAGTTGCACAGAGGTGTTGTTGTGAGACCCAACCTTTACAATAATTAAAAAAAAGAACATTAAAAAAGAGTTCTTTGTTTTATTTGTGTGTGGGTTATAAAGTGATTTTCCTAAACTACAAGGATGTAACTGTAAAAAAAGAGAATTTCTTGTGCTGGTGTGCAACGTGCAGGCCTTAAAAGAGGTTTTAGTGTCTTGTTAATATATATAGATAAGAAGAGAAGCAAAACCCATAAAAAAAAAAAGAACAGAATGGAAGAGGAAAAAAAAAAAACGTACAGGAGTGGAAAAAAAAAAAGAAAAGAAGGAAGAGGCGTGGAAAGAAGGAACGAGGAAGAGAGGTTTAGCGTTAACGGAAGTCCTAATCTTGGTAGGTAACTCGTAGCCTCTCTTGCGTATTGTTTAGCTATTATATCTTGTATTGAATCGAGCTACTCTGAGGTTTTGGAATCAGTTGGATTCAAGTGCCCTAATCAGAGCTATTCATTGTCGTTTTCTTATTAGAACTATTATTTGTGTTTAGGAAGCGAAAGAATTGAATGATAAGAATTAATTTTAGTAACTGGGTTGCCGTAAGTTGAAAATTGAGAATAATGGGTGCTGAAATTAAGTTTATGTATAGTTGCTGAAAATAATAATAATTTGCTGAATTTGACCAATTATTGGATGTGCTGTTGGTTTACTGTGAAGTCTTGTAAAAAAGGCCAAGGTGTCGTTAAGAAAAGAAAAGAAATTGAACTTGGTCTGTGGAACAGGAAAGTAGTCCTTCCATGGCCTACCAGATGAGAATTTTTATCGTGTGTAGCAGGTGTTCAAAAGTATATTGTTATACTTAGTGGTATTTTGTTCAACTTGGTGGCTGTTTGGGCATGCAATGGACTTTTTTTTCCCCCTGTTTTATTTAATGTGTTGAAGGTTGTTTTGGGACCTGTCTGGAAGGAATATGATGCTACAATAGTGGCCGCAATTCATTCAATTTTATGAGTACCTTTATAATAATACTCACATGTATGGATTTATGTGTTACTCGTCAGGTTCGGAAGCGGCGACGAGTACCGTGGCTCCGCGTAGGGAGTGAGCTTGTGTTATAACCTTTTTGGCTGGACCTCGAGGTGGGTGTTCTTATTTTTAATAGCGGAAGATAAGATACGGTGTAGAGTTATTTTTCGTATTGAAATGGTTAATATTTGGCTTGAGCTCCTAAGCGAGAATATGATCGTAGCTTTAGTGGCGTTATAATATGGCCTTAGTGGTGTTATTGAATATTGCCTTAGTGGCGTGGATAAATATTGCCTTAGTGGCGTGACAACTATTGCCTTAGTGGCGTGGAAATTGCCTTAGCGGCGTTATAAAATTGCCTTAGTGGCGTTATGAGTATTACGCAATAGAACGTTATTGTGGAGCTGAATATTCTTGTTTAAAATCGTTTGATAGCACTTGTCTTTATTGCTTCTCTTATTAAGGATAAGAGCATTCACTGAGCATGTTGATAGTTCACACCCCCACAGTGATTTCTTTTCAGGAGCGTGACAGCTCGCGGGTCCACTGCAAAGTCTAGACAGGAGTTGTGTATATAGTAGTCTAGCTTTTTGACTCTTTTGATTATGTGCCTATTTTTGGAGCCTGTATATGTTGTAAATATCTGTGGGCACGTCTTGTATGACTGTTATTTCCATATATATGCAAGTTAAGTTTTTTTTATGAGTTGGACACCTGGCTGGATTTTTATTTATTGTTTGAGCAGGGCTAAGGTGTGGGTCCATCCCATTTGGAAAATAATTTAATGTGATATTTTCCGGGATGGGGTGTGATAGTTGTACTATGATGCATTTAAGGAAATGGGATTGGCCCAGGCAGACCTAGAGCAATCAACAACACTCTTGGTTGGCTTTGGCGCAGGACCAGTGTGGCCTCTTGGGAAGGTAACACTACCTATTCGGGTAGGATCAGTAGTTTTAAGGACTGATTTTCTGGTTGTAGATGTTTCATCCTCCTATAATGCGATTATAGGGAGGACTTGGTTGCATAAGATGAGGGTTGTTTCCTTTACTTACCATCAGATGGTAAAATTCCTTCATCAAAAACGTCCAAAAGGCCCATCATGTTCATACGGTAGAAGTACCGGATCAACCGACTATCGAGGATGTTGGATTAAATCTAGCAGAAAAAGTAGTAGAAGACCTAAAGAAAACACAGATCAATGGATTGATCCTGAAATATATTTTCTAGTTGGGGAGTCATTGCCAACAGTAGAGGAAGCCGAATTGGTGGGTTTCTTAAAAGAACATGTTGATGTGTTTGCATAGGTACCAGAGGAGATGCCCGAAGTAGATGCAGAAGTGATCTGCCACCACTTAAACATAGATCTTCAGCATAAGCCTCAGTGTTAATACCGGGTGCATATTCAATGACCGGCGTAGCTCTCCCCAAATAGACAAGCCCGTTTTGAAAGTAGCAATTGCACACTCTTCACTGCAACTTTCAATCTCGTTGAAAGTCTTCTGGTATTTCTTAGCATAGTCCCTGATCGGCTCACTCTCCGTCTGCTTCATTGTGGAAAGGCTTTCAAACATCTTTGGGGCTCTCCTGCTTGTCAAGAATCGAGCAATGAATTCCTCGGCCAACTGCCTCCACCCACATATGGAGTGCGGTCCTAATTTATGGTACCAAGATAAAGCCACTTTCCCAAGACTTGATGGGAACATCTTGCACATAATTGCGTCATCCCCGTCGTGCATGAACATTTCCTGCTGGTAGTGCTGTATGTGTGCCACGGGATTTGTATTTGTTTCATAGAGGATGAACGTACCAAGCTTCACCCTGCTCGGCAGCCTTGCCTCCTACAGCCTCCTTGCAAAGGGGGAGGATGCTATATTGCTGAGGGCCTTCCATGCTGCTTCTCATGCAATCATGGTCCCCTTTTCACGTTCCTTCGTCTTGTTGGGAGCATTCTTTTCCCAATCTAAATTAGGTCTCTTGTACCTGTCTCTGTGGTGTTTCCTAGTTCCTTCGTCCTCGGTGGTGAAGCTTTGGCTTCTGCTCCTTCTTTTTCGTGAAGAAGCCTTTTGTTGATCTGGTGTTCGGCTTTTACTTCTACTCCTCCCTTTTCGGGGAGAAGCCCTATTCCGCCTAGGGTTAGGACTCCTGCTCCTTCTTCTTCATGAAGGTGCCTTTTTGTACACCACCATGGCATTCCTATCTCCCCTGGAATTTATTCGAAAGTCTAGAGTCCTCAAGATGCTCTGGAATCCGTTCTATCTCTCGGATTTCATGCTCTCATTTCTTAATCAAATGAGCAAGCTCTTCGATTTCCTGCCTCTTTGTATCGACGACATCTTCACTGTTGTGCACACTTTTCGACTGTGCGACTGACTCCCCTCCACGGTGGGACTTACTCCTTTGTGTGGACTCTATGGCTGTCTTGCCTTCCCTATTCTTGGAACCATCCAGGACGGTCAGGGGTTGCCCTTGCTGGTCATTTTCTTCCCTTGTCCGCCATCGGGCTTTCTCGGAGCATCTGGTGGGGATAACCTAGTAGGTCCTTTGGGTCGAGCGGTGTTTTTGGATCTCCATCCACCATGGTTATTTTACAAAGAGAACTCTTTCGTTTCCCACAGACAGCGCCAGTTGTAGGTGGACAAAAACAAAGGATGCTTTATGTAGTACAAGTTTATAACGGCTATTCGTACCTCTCCACCGGAACCCTTGCTCGACTTCGGAACCCTAATATGCAAAACAGACAATGGGTGAGCGCACCTTCGCCTCTCGTGGCAAAGGCCCTTTGATGCCTAAGTTAGTGTCACGTACTGTTATAAACCCTAATTATCAGTAGGAGAATGTGATTGAATGCAACGTATTGCGTAACTTTTTCCTCTAGGTTCACCTTATATTTATAGATATCAGTATGCTTGCTTTCCAAGCATCTTTATTGCCCTAGGTTTCCTATCTCGTATAGGAAACCTTGCTTTTTTTGGATCCTCTTTCCCAATCAACCGAGATTCTGCACTCGTAGGGATTCTTCTCCTTATGGGGCTCGTTCCATACTAGGACTATTTCCTTAGTTATCCTGATCTCTTTTCTCTTCTGGAATACTCATACTGCCTTATCACTTATGGCTATCTTTCTAAAGTATCTCCCTCTGTTCGGCCATATCAATGCCGAACAGACTTCTTAGACCAATGACTTCACATGTCACAGGACATCATCAATGGCTTGGACCATTGACTTCTCATATCTTTGGTCCTCACCACCGAACACTGCCCTCATCAGTAGTATGACTTGTGTCATCTACCACATGTTCGGTCACTAATTGCCCTTGTTCAGGAATTCCTCCCTACAAAAAGCAATAAACAACTAACCATTAGGAAAACCTAAAAATGATACTCCACATTCCGATTTGTTTGTTCACTTTTAGACTTTTAGGTGTCCCAAAATGTTTTTCTAATTGTCTTTTAAATGGATCAAGTTCCCATTTTGCCCTCCCTTTTTTTGAGATAAAGTAACTCTTTAAAAAAAATGAAGGGTAAATGTTGGAAAGTGGAAACTTTATAGGTGTAATTGTAGGTGGGCAAAAATGAATGGTGCTTAGAACAACACAAGATTATTACGGTTCTTCGTGCCTCTTGTCTAGAATCCTAGTTCATCGCCGGAACCTTAATTTGCAAAACAAACAAGGGTTGAGTGCACCTTTGCCTCTTGTGGCAAAGGCCCTCTGATGCCTAAATTACGTACTGGTATAAACCCTAATTATCAGCAGGAAAGTAGAATGAATGCAACGTATTGCGTATATATAGGCATACGTTTGCATGCTGCCCAAGCATCATTGTTACCGTAGGTTTCCTATCTCGTATAGGAAACCTAGGATCCTTTGGATTCTCGTTCCCTTATCTATTATTGTCTTAGTCCTTTTAGAACTCCTTTCCATGGCTGACCGATCATCCCATTCCCGTTGCGTATCTTCCCTAGATCCTATTTTCTTGGGATCTTATTCCTTTCAAAATACTACTGTTTTGGATCCTTCTGGAGTACTCCTCTTGTTCTAGTACCCGAGGTTATTTTCTTAAGAATCGTTTCTTTGTTTGGCCTTCTCATTGCCGAACAGATTGGTTGGTCTAATGATTTCTCATGTCTTTGGTTCTTTATCACCGGCCACCGCTTTCCATGGCGGCTTATCTTATTACGTGGTCCCAGCTTTACTCGTTATTTTACCTCAAATGACAAGCAAAGCTCCTTTTTACCGAGCAAAGTCATATTGGTCCGTCTTGTCTTATAGAATTGGTGCAACTTCTATCGTTTAGCAAATGTAGACACCCCAATTTGGCCTAACAATTATTTCAAGTACCACCTTGGGGACCATCCCAATGATGAATGGATACAGTGATTGCTGATTGACTTCTCGTGAACCCGTGGACTTATGGTGAGTACTTTTAGCCACTTAGAGGACCCAATCTAAAGCCATATAGCATTTCAGACAGAAATACAACATTTAGGAAAATCTATCTTTCGGCCGTAACATCGATCTCACGACCTCAACATCATTTCTTCACCCATGAAACTTGTTGCTTAAAAATCTCCCTAAGAGATTGATCTTTCAGCCGCCAGGTCAATCCTTCGGCCGCTTAATCGTTCACTTGGCCGCCAGATCCTTTAACCGGCCGCTAGATCGTCTATTTTCCAGATTTTGGAATGTTCTATCATACGTTTGATCCGATCACCACAAACCTAACAGCCTTTTTCCAATGCGTTTGGGCTATGAAGGCAGATTTGACTAGAGATCCTATTACCCTATAATTCCTTATTGATTCACGCCATTTGATTGGCTAGAGTGAGTCACCAATTGCCTATATAAAGAGGCACTTAGGGTTCCGAAAATACAACAAAAAATACACACACATTACACTCTCTCTAGCCACGAAACTCTGCAAGTATACTCTCTTATATCCCCTCTACAAAAGCCCTAACCTCCCAAAGGCAGCCGCGATCCAACGATCCAAATCCCGAAGTTCAAACCCTAACCCTAGGGTTTACAAGAAGCAAATCAGTCAATCGCTCTCAATCCAAAGCAATCAAGCCACTGAGGGATCAAGGTGGTGAGGCCCAGGGGCCTCTGGTCAATTTATTTTTCGTTTTTATGCTTAATCATAACTTTTTGATCTTCTGTTAGTCGTAAAGTCTGGTGTGAAGAAGAACATCGACTGGGTCTTCGATCCATCGACCAGTATATCAAACCAGGAGGATTTCTCGGCCGTTGCATCGATTCACCGGCCGAGAGATCCATCTCCTTGAGACAGTTTGTTTTATTTTGTTTTCTGATGTATGCTTTATTTATTGTCTCGGCTCACCTTATCAACTACTTAAAGGCTAATTAATCAGTTTATGTGCTTAGAGTTAAACAAAATATGTGTTAATCATATGTCGAATGATTATGGCCAGTCTCACGACTGGGCAAAGAAGGGTGCCTAACACCTTCTCATTATTTGTACTTTTGGCACCCGTACCTAGAATCTCTACTTGTTTTTCCTAGTTTTATAAACTTGGTGGCGACTCTATTTTGATGATAACTGCTATCGTGTGGCGATGTTCCTAGCCATGGGAATATCCAGATCTTGGTTTATGAAGCAAACAACCAAACAAACAACAACGATCAATCTGTATGGTGATGCCCCACTTCGGAAGGTGTCTACAGTTTTTGGCGACTTTGCTGGGGAGCTTGAGAGCCATAACTAGAAAGTTCGACATAAGACTAATACATGTTTTTTTTTAGTTCATTTATCATATGCATCGGGCAGTCAACCTCGTTGAGTTCACATAATATCTCGGCATGTCACGGGCTATGTTAGGGGTTCTAGCAAACTCCACAGTCACTTGTACCTAGTGGTATATCAAAAAGGGAATCGCCCAATGACAACGGAGCACCCTTGAGACTAACCAAACCTTACATGTGTTAGAGAGCCATAGAACCTATCAAAATAAGGCAGGAACCCGCTGGATAAGGATTTTTCCTGCAGTTTGCTTTGAAGTTCTTCCTCACACCCTGTGTAAACTATTGTTGTAACATCTCTTTCTGTGCAGAAGGGTTGGGATTTTCAGTCGGATTTTTCCTGCATTTTGCTTTGATGTTCTTCCTCACACCCTGTGTAAACTGTTGTTGTAACATCTCTTTCTGTGCAGAAGGGTTGGGGTTTTCAGCCCAAATCCTGACCCTATACAGCCTAGTACTGATTTACACGTATTTTACTTTCAAGCAGGCACAATAAGTAAGCCAAGAAAGGAACCACAGCTAGTTTTATACTCTTACAACACCCGAAGCCACGTCAAATAGAGGTCTTTGCAGCTATCCTGCCTGTCATCCTCGCCTGTCAACACACCCTCACTGCAACAGTCCCAATCACTTCCTGGGACTTTGCGGTCATCTTCTCGGCAAATCCGATCATCTACCAACCCCCAAGCTTCACCAAGCTATCCTCCCACTCCCTTTTCAAGAATGACAGACAATGATGCCACTATTGTTGAACTTCAAGGTCAAATCACTTATTTACTAGCTGAGAAAGTAGCAAAAGATGCTAAAGACAAGAAAGACGAGGAAGAAGTAGAGAATCCTCATAAGGTAGTATCGACCGAAATCCTGAGTTGGCCAAGCAAGTCAAGGAGATCAAACACGCCTTGGCCCGTTTCCAAGGGGACCAAATTCTAGATTTTGAAGGGCTTTGCCTTTTTACAAATTCTCAACTACGTGAAAAGTTCAAAATGCCGAACATTGAAAAGTTCAATGGAACTGGCAACCCTACCAGCCATGTCCGCCATGTTATCAACACCTTAAAGCCAATGGGCTTGAATGATGACCTCATTGCCCAATTATTCCAATGGACTCTTACTGGAAGCGCCCTCGACTGGTTCCTCACCTTGGAATTTGTGCATTATCATACTTGGCCAGAAATTGACAATGTTTTTGTCTAGCAATATGCATACAATGTCCAAATTGAGTAAACCACTGGACATTTGGAGATGACCAAACAAGAGCCAAGTGAAGACTTTGCTACCTTCATGGCAAAATGGAGAGAAAAGGCCGCCAAGATGAAGAACCGTCCCTTTGAGGAAGATCAAGTGAGAATAGTTGTCAAAAATTTGCAATCCAAGTATCTTAAGCATGTTTATACTAAGGCTATCATTGATTTCAAGCGCCTGCATCCTACTGGGCTGCAAATTGAAGAAGGAATCAAGCTGGGGCTCATTGGGAAAGAAGAAACTCCTCGTCCACCCAAGAATTGTGAATCAGCAATCAAATACCTCAAAGTTGGGGCGTTTTCAGGATTGTGAATTACCACCTCAAAACATCAATCTTATAAGCCTCTCCAACAACTCCGCATATAATCGTACACAGTACATCATCTCAAATACCCAAGCCAAACCATCCCTGACCCTCCCTGAGGATGATAAGTGTTTTGTGACGGAAGAAGAATTTCATTCCCCTTACATCTATGCAATTGATGTTGGGGATTGGTGGTTGGAAAATTGGAAAGATTGAGCTTGCTAATCCTTGGGCCATTCAGGAAGAAGAAATAGGTCATCTCACTAGAAGTGGAAGAGTGTACAAACCTCCCAAGCTTAGTGAGGAAAGTTCGACCTCAACTCGAGTAATGGAAGAAGAAGAAGAAGAGGAAAGTCAAAGGATCGAACTTGAGGAAGATAGGGTACTGAGGCAATTGAAGAAAATCCAAGCTGACATCTCTATCTAGGGATTGCTCATGTCCTCTTATGAACATCGTAATTCCTTCGTCAAGACCTTGGGAAAAGCCAAAGTTCCCATAGATATACTCCAGAAAATCTAATAGCCCTTGTAACGGCATCCAAAGTGCCAAAATCAACAATAGCTTTCACTGACAAAGATCTACCTCCTGACGTCTTGCACACAATAAACCTCTATCCATCTCCCTTAAGTGTCTCACTAAGTGGATCCCACTGGTTTTGGTGGATAACAGATCCTGTAGACACCCCAATCTAATTTCCCAATCGTTTTACTTTATTTTTCGGTTTCTTGTTTCCTCGATGATGAATCAGGTCGAAAACAGTCTTGAAAAAATGAAATGGTTTGAGCTTGGATTGTGTGGAACCCATCCTTAACCCTAAAACCCTTGAATCCAAACCTCGACCTTAGGTTTGACAATCGCGCGACCTACTGGGTCTCTCGCGCGATGCTTTACTTGCCAAGTGGTGGTCAAAGTCAAAGTTTTGACTGTTGACCGTCGCGGGGCTGGTTGAACACTCGCGCGATGGAGCCACTCCCTCGCGCGATGGTTAACACCTGTCGTTTTCACCTTTCCCCAGCTGGATTGTGTGATGATCAGGGGGCTACAGGCCTGTGTAACCCCGTTTCGTCTATTGGACAACGTTTTGCAGGGCTGCCCTTGCACCACCTCTCCTCCACTCTCCCATCACCTTTGACACCCCACTTCTCCACCAAGTAACTGCAGCCAGCCTTGTTGGCTGGTTGTATTACCTTGTTTAGTCACCAACAAAGCTCTCCATTCTTCCTATAAATACCCCCAATGGTTCATCTTCCAAAGGGTTACCAAAATTTTCAAAAGAGAAGAAAGAGACACAAGCCTAAGCACTTTTCCCATTCAAATCACTCTCACATACTCATTTTCCAAGCTACACCACCTTATTCAAGCCATTTTCAAAACACTCAAGCAAAGGTATAATACCTTTTTGTTTACTGTTTTGATCCCTGAGGGGGGCTGGCAGAGCTAAGATTGGTAATCAATACCAGTCCTGGTCCTAAGGCCAGCAAAGTTACAAGTTACTGCGAACCAGCACTCTCACGCGCGAGGTACCCACTACGTCGCGCGACTGTTCTAGTCAGCACGATATGGTTCTCGTGGGGATGGGATCCTGGTCCTTATTAATTTACATGATTTTCTACTTTCCTGTGAAGAATATTTAGAATATTTCACTGTTATGTATGTTAAAATCTGTAGATTAGCTTAGCTTACTTACTTGCATGTTTTGGAGTACCTCTGGGTAGCTTATGAACTTGTCTCAGAGCCCAGGCATGCAAGAGCAATTCCTGGAAGCCCAATCAGCACAGTCGCGCGAGGCAGTTACTCTCTCGCGTGACGATGTGACGATTCCAGAAATTGCCCCTTGCATGGATAACTTGGTCTTTGACCTTTATTTTGATACCCTCACTGTTTAAGGGTTGCATCTTATTTCTATTGATCTTGTTTGTAATAATTATTTACTTTCAGCACATATAAACTGCTTAGTTTGTCCTGGGTGTGCACTGGTCCATTCCAGAGCCTAGAAGGAGATAAAAATTAACCTGTTGGCAAGATGCCAACCATAGCGCGATGGAGTGGGTTTGATGCGCAATGGTGGACTTGCATGCTGGCAGACCCATGCATGCAAGTTGGCCATTGTTTGTGCCAAACCCATACATATGCACTGTTTTGGCATCCAATCTTAGTGTTAGATTTTATCTCATTTATTTTCGCCAGTTCACATATCCATGCTATTATCCATCACATCCTGCAAATTGTTACAGTTTTAAATCCCTATTAAGTGTTCCCCTGCCCTAATTGGCTAAAGAATTGTTTAATGAAACAGAATCGCAAAACAAACATTTTTCGCAAATGCCTAAGTAGAGACTGATCTCTGGATTGGGCGAGAGGGGTGCCTTAAAACCCTTCCCCTCTCGTAACCTGGCTCCCGAACCCAGATATGGTTATGACGGACTGGTTCCTTAACTTTTTCAAATCCAACAACGTGGCAAGTGCTTCGAAATACGGCTCCTTGGGTGTCGGACCTTTAAACTCGAGTGGCGACTCTGTATTTTTGCGAGCACTTGTCGTCCAGCTTAAAGCGCTCCAGCGAACCGACACTTTTCTCTTTTAGGAGGGGAACGGAATCCCTTCCTGGGAAGGAAAAAAAGGGCACGCATGCCCACAGTGGCGACTCCGCTGGGGATCGAATCAATATTAATCTATACTTGGACTTTAATATGCTTGAGAACAATCCCACGAAAGCCTGTCAAAACGGTGAGCTTCGCGCTGCCAAAGAAAGGATTGGTGATTTAACGAGACTGTAACGCCCCGAATTTTGGGTACGTTCAAGGGATAATTTATTACAGAAATAAAGTGAGTCATTGCTCATTATTACAACACGGCTCTCATAAGAGCATTTAAAATACAAAATAGATAACAAAAAGGGAACTAAGGTTCCTATTCTATGGCTCCTCTTGTTCCTCCATCCTAGCGAGTTCTTCGGCTCCATACGCCTCCAAGGTGAATAGTTTGCCCTGTTCATCTATCAAATCTGACATATTATATTGGCGTCGCCACCCATATAATATGTCAGGGTCACCACAAGGCAACACCGTGAGCTACAGAAGCTCAATAGTAAAATCCTACTTACTAGCATTGATTTCCACATGATAAGTATATAAGCAGTAACAATAGACAATAATTACATGTTCACATTCAGATCATGACTAGTGTTAGTGTCCAAAATTCTCTAGGTTCTTCCTACGCGACCCATCGTAGACCATGTCGTTTATTACTACCTTTCTTTTTCAAAGACTTCTTTTTAAACTCACCCAATCTTGGTTCCGCCGCGTCGGGTTCCCGAGTATCCTCACAACGGTTCCGCCGCGCCGGGTTCCCGTTGGCACACACACTGTATTGGCTCCGTACCGCGGATGACCAAGTTACTCACCCTACCTCGGTTCTGCCGCGCCGGTCTCCCGAGTATCCTCACAACGGTTCCGCCGCGCCGGGTTCCCGTTGGCACACACACATACCCACATAACACCCTTGATATGGTCATTATGTAGTTTCTAAGATATCTTCTTTTTCGGAAAGTACATCGTTCTTGTTAACCCACACCCTAGGTGTCACGTTTCTAACTTTCTTGGTTTTCGTGTCTCGTTCTCATGCGAGACTCCGCGTGTGAGAGTTTTCATACGATCATGCATTCATTTAAAGCTTTGAACAATTGCAACAAGATCATCCAACTTTTACTAACTAGCATGCTTGAAATATTCCAAAAGTAAATCATGCATCTACAAAGTTAACATCATTCATGATCAAGTAACTTCTTAAACTATAAGTAAAGTAAGTAGAGATTTTAACTAGCAAGATTTAACAACTTTAGAAGAAGAAAGTAAGATCGAACTACGATATAGTAAAGATTTCACTACCGTTCTTCTAGGCGGTGGTCGGCTTACGGAAGTTTGATCGTCGGTTTGAAATCGGCGGAGTAACGGCCTCCGGATTGCTTCGAAAGGAAAAGAATTGTACTTCTTTTCCTAGAAACAACTTCCTATCTTTAACTAAGCTACTTTTAAGATCAAAGGGTGGTATTGGAATTGGTTTGGCGGTTTTGCTCAAGAACACTCAAGAACAAAGAAAGTTCTTGAACTTTGAACAAGGATACTAGAAATTCTAGAGAGAAGGAAGAGATATTGCTTGAGGTGTGAGTTCAAAGCATGAGAATGGCCTTCTATTTATAGGCAAAGGGTTCCCCCTCTCCCTCCTTGGCCGGCCCCCCTCTCTCTCTCCTTTCCCCAATTTTTTTAGTCCAAAAAGATGTGTTCACATTGAGAAATTAAGGCTAAAATCCTAGGTTTGCATGGTTATGGTGTACCAAGGATTTGATCTTGAACAATCTAATGGTGGAGATGAGATTAGTACAAGATTCTTAGGCTTAAACAAATACAAAATGTACAAAAGAGGACAATTGGAAGTTAAGTTGGCTTGGAAGAATAAGAATCCAAGAATCTTGAAGTACATTGGAGGTCCAATGGTCAAGTACAACCAAATCTCCCTCCTCATCTCTTCTCCCATCCCCCCCCCCCCCCCCCCCCCCCCCCCCCCCCCCCCCTTCTCTCTCTCCCTCTCTTCCTTGCTTCCTCATGGTACATATATATATATATATATACATGTGTACAAATATAGCAAGCAAACAAATAAAATATATATACTTTAGTACTTTAAGATAAAAAATAGACTTAAGGCTAGGATTTTCTTTTGTACAACAAATAAACACATGGTACTTTTTAGGGTAATACTCTAGCCTTTCAAGTACTTATATAATATATACATATGTACCCATGTACCTTAGGAAGATCAAACCCTTAATATAAAATGGTTAAAGATACCTAAGAGAATCTAGTACTAAGTACTTTTTCTAGTAAAGTAGTGTGAACTTAATCACATGGGTTAAAGAAATGTTTAATTAATAATCCCCATGGTACTTTGAAAGACTAACTCTTTTGTCCATTGGGTAAAAATTCCCCTAACATCTATTATCCAATGGATAATAGCTATTAGGCCAAATAAATCCCAAAAGTACCTTAAGGTAATTAAATAATATGTTTCTTAATATTCTTAGTACTTTGACCAAGTATTCATTAATAAAAACAATTGGGGTTCTATTATCCAATGGATAATAGTTTCCCTAGCAATCTTTGTCCAATGGACAAAGAATAAAATTAAAAAAAAATAATTAAAAGAAAAAGAATATTCAATACATAACTAGGGTTAAAAAGGTTCAAAGAGTCCAATGAGGGCAAAACGGTCCATTCATGGTGACTAGATGGCTTCCTAGTTTAGTTCCTCCAACCGGATGGTTAGAAGCTAACTAGGCTTGCTAAATAGGACTAAAGCGCAAGAAATAAAACTTGAAGGGCTAAAGCACAATAAATCAAATGTGGAGGGCAGAAACGTAATTATGACAAACTACTGGAAAATTAAAGCAATACAAGAAATTTAATAAATAACTTGAATAATAAATAAGCTTTTATTTATTGAAATTCAGAGTTATTACAACCTATCTCCCTTAAACAATTTCGTCCTCGAAATTAGGTGTACGCTAGGATTCGAATAGGTGAGGGTATTTCATCTTCATGGTTTCTTCTCTTTCCCAAGTGGTCTCCCCGGCTCCCCGATGCTTCCACAAAACACGAACCAACTTGATCGTCTTGTTACGGATAGTCTTCTCACTTCGGTCTTGAATCTCTGTCGGTTCTTCCTCGTACGTCGCATTCTCTTCGATAGTGATGTCTTCCCAGTTGAGAACATGAGTGGGTAGGGCTAGATACTTGCGGAGCATTGAAACGTGAAACACGTTATGCACCCTGTCTAGCTGGGGTGGCAATGCTAGGCGGTATGCAACCTTCCCGATCTTCTCCACAATGTCGAATGGTCCGATGTAGCGCGGGGACAACTTTCCCTTCTTCCCAAATTTGATGACTCCTTTCTTCGGTCTGATCTTCAGGAATACATGATCTCCCACGCCAAAGGTTAATGGTCGGCTTCTCTTGTCCCCATAACTCTTCTGTCGGCTTTGAGCGGTCTGGATCCTTTGCCTGATAGTCTTGACCTTCTCCGTGGTATCTCGCACGATGTCGGGTCCAATCAATCCTGTTTCCCCAGCATCGGTCCAACAGACTGGAGATCGACAGGGTCGATTGTATAAAGCTTTGTACGGTGCCATCCCGATGCTTGCTTGTTAACTGTTGTTGTAGGCGAATTCCACCAATGGTAAATGCTGCTCCCAGTTTCCAGAGAAGTCCAAGGCGCAGGCTCTCAGCATATCTTCTAGGGTCTGAATAGTCCTCTCTGTTTGTCCATCTGTTTGTGGGTGAAAGGCCGTGCTAAGCCTTACATCCGTCCCCAATGCCTTTTGCAGTCCTTTCCAGAAGTGTGATACAAAACGTGGGTCTCTGTCGGATACTATCGAGATCGGTACTCCATGGAGGCGTACGATTTCTCGAATGTACAACAGGCTTAGTTGCTCCACGTTTTCGGTCATCTTGACAGGCAGAAAGTGTGCAGACTTGGTGAGTCGATCTACGATCACCCAGATAGCTGTGTTGGACTTGGCAGTTCTTGGTAATCCGGTGACAAAGTCCATCGAAATGTGCTCCCACTTCCAGGTCGGTATTGGCAAGGGTTGCAGATCTCCTCCAGGTTTCTGATGCTCGGCCTTGACTTGTTGACACACCAGGCAGGTAACACGAACCGTGCTACATCCTTCTTCATTCCTTCCCACCAATACGTTCTTCGCAAGTCGTGATACATCTTTGTACCACCAGGGTGAACTGCGAAATTTGAATGGTGAGCTTCTCGGAGTACGTCTTCTCGAAGAGTTCCAACATTAGGCACGAATACCTTTCCCTTGAATCTCAGGCTGTGGTTCTCTTCGATAGTCCATCCTGGCACCGCCTTTCCTTCTCGGATTCGATGCCGGACAAATTCACAAGTTTGCTCGAAGGTTTGGGCTAGCAAGATTTCCTGATGAAATGCTGGCCCTGCAATTAGTGCATACAATCGATCGTTCCCATTTTCTGACGATGGCCGCAAATTGAACTCATTGAGGGTGTCCACCATTTCCCATTCCTTAATGGCAGTCTTGACTTTTTGTGCTCTTTCCTTTCGACTCAGAGCGTCAGCTACCACGTTTGCTTTGCCGGGGTGATACTGCAATGTGAACTTGTAGTCCTCCAAGTACTCCATCCATCGACGCTGTCTCAGATTCAACTCCTTCTGAGTGAACAGATACTTAAGACTCTTATGATCGGTAAAAACTTCGAATTGTTCTCCCCACAGATAGTAACGCCACGACTTGAGAGCGAATACTACTGCAGCCAATTCTAAGTCATGAGTGGGGTAGTTCTTCTCATGCGGTCGGAGTTGTCGAGATCCGTAGGCTACGACCTTTCCATTCTGCATCAACATGCATCCTAAGCCATCTCTTGACGCATCACAGTAGATTGTATAATCGACACCACGCTCAGGAATGATGAGAACCGGTGCACTGGTCAGTCTTTTCTTCAGCTCTTGAAAAGATTTCTCACAGGCTTCATTCCAATCCAGCTTCACTCCTTTCTGAGTTAGCCTGGTCATTGGCTTAGCTAAGGTGGAGAAGTCTGGTATGAATCTTCGGTAATAACCAGCCAATCCTAGAAAACTTCTGATTTCAAACACAGAGGTCGGCTGTTTCCATTTCAGCACTGCTTCGACCTTGCTTTCGTCCACAGCAATTCCATCCTTCGATACCACATGCCCCAAGAACTTAACCACTTCAAGCCAAAACTCGCACTTGCTGGCCTTGGCATAGAGTATTGTCTCGGAGTATTTGTAGTGCCATCCGAAGATGCTCTTCGTGCTCCTCCTTACTGGCGGAGTAAATCAAGATGTCATCAATGAACACCACTACAAACTTGTCTAGGTAGGGTTGAAAAATCTTGTTCATGAGACACATGAATACTGCCGGAGCATTGGTCAGTCCAAACGGCATTACTACAAACTCGTAGTGGCCATATCTAGTGCGGAAAGCCGTCTTGGCAATATCCTCATCTCGAATCCTTAGTTGATGATAGACTGATCGGAGATCGATTTTGGAAAAGCAAGTTGCTCCCCTCAATTGATCAAACAGGTCATCGATCCTAGGCAACGGATATTGGTTCTTGATCGTAACTTGGTTCAGCTTCCTATAGTCAATACACAGCCTAAGCGTTCCTTCTTTCTTCTTCACGAATAGGGCTGGCGCTCCCCAAGGCGATGTGCTTGGTCTAATGAATCCTTTGTCTAGCAGCTCTTGTAGTTGCGTTTTGAGCTCCTTCAGTTCCGTAGGGGCCATTCGGTACGGGGCCATGGAAATTGGGGCCGTCCCAGGTTGAAGTTCTATGGAGAAATCTATCTCCCTTTGAGGTGGTAAACCAGGAAGTTCTTCTGGGAAAACATCGGCGTACTCGCAAACGATGTGTGGCAATCCCAGTTCCATCCCATCGGTTTCTTCCATTTGGAGACTAGCTAGCCATCCAAATAGTTGATTCTGCCACCTAGATCTCCTCGTCATCGAACTCGCTGTCTCTCTATCCCCCTTAAAATGGAAACGAGTCCCTTCTGGAGTGTAAGCCGTTACCGTCTTCTGATGACAATATACGACTGCTCGATAGGCTGATAGCCAATCCACCTAGGGGTTCTGTTTCTAGTGCTAGAGCAGATACGCAAGTAGTAGATATAGACGAATGCGATGCACCAGAGTCAAACAAGGCTTGTACGCAAGTACTATATAACAGTAGCATACCTTGGATCACAGATGGATCCGGCTCTTGCTCCTCGGTCTGCAGCGCAAAGATACGCCCTCCAGCGCCTTGCTGAGCTCCCAAGGACTGCTTTCCTTTATTCTGCCCATTCTGCTGCTGAGCTGGGCCTCCAGAGTTTTGCTTCACAACACTGGCCTGCCCAGGCTGTTGTGCTTTCTGGTTCCCGAAGCTTCCGTTCCTCTCCTTCTGGGGCTGGGGGCAGTCACGCTTATAGTGACCCATAGCCTGGCAGTTGAAGCACTGCACCAACGCTTTGTTTTGGCTATACCTCTGCGAGTCACCACGTCCTGGCGTAGTGTTCTTCCAAGTCTAGTTGCCTTGACCCGAAGCAAAAGTTTTGGAAGGATAAGGTCCACGGTTGTTGTTAGAGGTCTGGGTTCGGATCGGTCCACCAGCATTGCCTGTCGCCTTCTTCCAGCGGGTCTTGAAGTCGTTTTCCTCGCTCTCCAGACGAAGGGCACATTTCACCACCCCAGTATAGGTGGGGAAAGCCTGAGCTACCACAACTTTTCTTGCTGTAGTCAGCCCCCACTCGAACCTCCTTGCTTTCTTGTCCTCAGTTGAAACAGCATCCGGGGCGTAGCGGGACAGCTCCTCAAATTTAGCGGCGTACTGGGTGACGGTCATAGTTCCTTGCTTCAAGTTGTTGAACTCTTGTTCCTTGGCCAAACGGACTGGCGTGGGAAAGTATTTGTCGAGGAACAGGGTTTCGAACTGAGCGAAGGTCATGGTGGCTATATTATGGGTTGCCTCCATTAGCTCCCACCAGTAGCGAGCTTCTCCCTTCAGCTGGTATGTGGCTAGGGCCACACGATCTCCATTGCGGGTGATCTCCAAGGTATCCATGATCACCTTGATTTCCTTCAACCATGCTTCCGCCACAGTGGGGTTGGTATCGCCGTTGAAGGTCGGGGGTCGACGCTTGCAGAACTCGTTCATTGCTCGGGCCCAAGTCATAGGTCCTTCATTAGGGTTCGGGTTCTGGCGGGCAGCATTCAGAGCGGTCACGAGCACTTGCATGACTTGAGCGAGGTCGGGGTTAGGATTAGGGTTTGGATTCGAGGAGTTTCCGGTCTCATACCCTAGTCCACTTCGTCGGTTCACCATCTACGATCGAAATTTAAAAAGGGGAAGGTTTAGTTTTAACTAAACTATTTTTCTCTTTGCACAAGGTAAGAAGCAATCAAATATTCAACAGTACTTTTAAAGCAAAAGCAGCTTTTCATAGATAACGGAAGATTACAACATGAAGCATAGAATTTTACTACAAAATAAACATACCAAAACAAGCCTCCTACTACAGGCTAAGACAATCATACTACATGGTTCCTCTAGTACAAGTGCTTGAAAGGCAACTTGAGCTTTCGGAACCTTATTCTAATGCTACTACTCTACTAGCTAGGTAGAACAACTCCAAAGAACTCTCTCAGCTGCATCTTCCACTCTTTTTCCCTGATCTCTAGCCAGCGCTCTCCGTCACGACGAATCTTCTCCCCAAGCTCCTTGATGTGTGGGTCCTGAGGGTCGAGGTTCTCAGTGATGCCAGGTGGGAACACGACTATCTCGCAAAACTGGTCGCCGGTCTCGGGGTCACGGATCCCTGGGAGAGGCATTGGTAGAAAGCTCTCGGGTGCAAATAGCGCCTTATAGTACAGAAGGTCGGCTACAGAGGCCTCGGCGGGGAAATAGCTATCCATATCTACAATAGGGAAAGTTATATATTAGACTTAACAGTGGAGAACGAAAATCGTATACAACAGGTACAAGTATACACAATAGTGATCACAATAGATAAAACACAAGTCTTATATTACTAAAAACAACAAGTACATCATAAACGGCTTATAAGCCTAGGCTGCCTACGGCATACAGCTTACCACAAAAGATCCTACCACATTCTGCTTATAACAAAAGATCCTACTAATTGCTAGTCTTGATAGCTGATCTAGAAAATAGGAGGAAATTCGACCCTATATGCATCTATGTCGTCCTCGTAAGGTGGTGGTGGCACATCTCCAGAGTCGGCGGCTATATCCAAGTAGTCGGGCATAACCAAAGCTGGCACTATCCCTCCGTGAATTAGTATCTCTTCATCATCGGAATCCCAACCCATTGGTCCTTCTTCTTCCATTTCCTCAGGGTCTTCTTCGTCGTCGTCAGATGGCAAGTCTGGATTTGGCATGTTCTTCAGATGCTCCCAGTCAGCTTCGTTGAGCGGTGGATCATTGAACTCCTCGGGGTCCTCTTCATCAGAGTCCATCTCGGCATTTTCTTCAGGATCCTCCTCTTCTGGGTCTTCCTCGACTTCCACGTGGATAGGAGGTGCTATGGCCACTGCTTCCGCGTTACCGGGAGGTGGAAGTTGGACCAGAACTGGTACTGCATCAACCATGTCTTCTTCCTCCTCGTTCACGGGACGGACAAGAGCGCCATACTCTTGATAGAAGTCATGGGTATAGGGGAAAGCATGAGGAAAATAAGGATCCTCCACCAGTTGATGGGTCATGGACCTTACGGTGCTTGCGAGTTTGTGAGCTTCAGCAAAAAGGTTGATTTGGTAGGGGCTCAGGTGATCCATCTACAATAGGGAAACTATCTATTAAACCTTACTTAACAAAACATAACAACACGTTTTATTTATAGCATAACCGAAAATACAACTTAGATAGTGGAAACCCTATTTCTTAACATCCTATATCCCGAAGGAATTACAACGGTTACTAATCTAGTGGGATGCTTTCTTCGAGCCTCGATATTTCCTTATCTTGCCGGTTTTCTCCTTCTTAGATATGACGCCTTCGCTGCTGCTGGCTTCTCCTTCTTCGTTTCCTATCCTGGGGGTTGGTGTTGGAGGTAAGACTCCAAAGTATTCGTAAAAGTTGGATAGTATAGGAAACATGTCCGGAAAACCAAGGGTCCTTCTCAACGGGAGTCAGGGTGTGCTGTTGGACTCTCATGAAGTCATGTTGTTCTGCACGCACGGTGGCAATGAAGTTGGGATCCTCTAAGTGCTGGGCTGTTATACGCTCTACAACATTTCTAGGCTGATAGGCTTCGACTAACAAATCGATCGAGGTTTTCATCTACAAGAAAAAGTTTCATTAGTCCAGCTTTGAAAATAGTAGTTTTTGGTAAAAACCATAGGAAAAACTTTTTAGGTTTCTATGTTACACATTCGATCCTTGATTCAAGTCATCATCCAATTGTTTGGGAATTCCCAGCTTGGCGGTACTCCCAATTTCCGCGCCTTGCTTCAATCCGAAGATTGTTTTGACAGAATTCCACCCAATTTGGGATGTTAAACTTAAAAATTGTAGTCACGTTTGTGCAACGGCCAAACTAGCTTAAGGTTCTACATGGCTCTACCCATTCTACCCATGGTCGAGGTTTTGAACCTAAAGCTCTGATACCAAGTTGTAACGCCCCGAATTTTGGGTACGTTAAAGGGATAATTTATTACAGAAATAAAGTGAGTCATTGCTCATTATTACAACACGGCTTTCATAAGAGCATTTGAAATTCAAAATAGATAACAAAAAGGGAACTAAGGTTCCTATTCTATGGCTCCTCTTGTTCCTCCATCCTATCGAGTTCTTCGGCTCCATACGCCTCCAAGGTGAATAGTTCGCCCTATTCATCTATCAAATCTGACATATTATATTGGTGTCGCCACCCATATAATATGCCAGGGTCACCACAAGGCAACACCGTGAGCTACGGAAGCTCAATAGTAAAATCCTACTTACTAGCATTGATTTCCACATGATAAGTATATAAGCAGTAACAATAGACAATAATTACATGTTCACATTCAGATCATGACTAGTGTTAGTGTCCAAAAATTCTCTAGGTTCTTCCTACGCGACCCATCGTAGACCATGTCGTTTATTACTACCTTTCTTTTCCAAAGACTTCTTTTTAAACTCACCCAACCTCGGTTCCGCCGCGCCGGGTTCCCGAGTATCCTCACAACGGTTCCGCTGCGCCGGGTTCCTGTTGGCACACACACTGTATTGGCTCCGTACCGCGGATGACCAAGTTACTCACCCTACATCGGTTCCGCCGCGCCGGTCTCCCGAGTATTCTCACAACGGTTCCGCCGCGCCGGGTTCCCGTTGGCACACACACATACCCACATAACACCCTTGATATGGTCATTATGTAGTTTCTAAGATATCTTCTTTTCGGAAAGTACATCGTTCTTGTTAACCCACACCCTAGGTGTCACGTTTCTAACTTTCTTGGTTTTCGTGTCTCGTTCTCATGCGAGACTCCGCGTGTGAGAGTTTTCATACGATCATGCATTCATTTAAAGCTTTGAACAATTACAACAAGATCATCCAACTTTTACTAACTAGCATGCTTGAAATATTCCAAAAGTACATCATGCATCTCCAAAGTTAACATCATTCATGATCAAGTAACTTCTTAAACTTTAAGTAAAGTAAGTAGAGATTTTAACTAGCAAGATTTAACAACTTTAGAAGAAGAAAGTAAGATCGAACTACGATATAGTAAAGATTTCAGTACCGTTCTTCTAGGCGGTGGTCGGCTTACGGAAGTTTGATCGTCGGTTTGAAATCGGCGGAGTAACGGCCTCCGGATTGCTTCGAAACAACTTCCTATCTTTAACTAAGCTACTTTTAAGATCAAAGGGTGGTATTGGAAGTGGTTTGGCGGTTTTGCTCAAGAACACTCAAGAACAAAGAAAGTTCTTGAACTTTGAACAAGGATACTAGAAATTCTAGAGAGAAGGAAGAGCTATTGCTTGAGGTGTGAGTTCAAAGCATGAGAATGGCCTTCTATTTATACGCAAAGGGTTCCCCCTCTCCCTCCTTGGCCGGCCCCCCTCTCTCTCTCCTTTCCCCAATTTTTTTAGTCCAAAAAGATGTGTTCACATTGAGAAATTAAGGCTAAAATCCTAGGTTTGCATGGCTATGGTGTACCAAGGATTTGATCTTGAACAATCTAATGTGGAGATGAGATTAGTACAAGATTCTTAGGCTTAAACAAATACAAAATGTACAAAAGAGGACAATTGGAAGTTAAGTTGGCTTGGAAGAATAAGAATCCAAGAATCTTGAAGTACATTGGAGGTCCAATGGTCAAGTACAACCAAATCTCCCTCCTCATCTCTTCTCCCATCCCGCCCCCCCCCCCCCCCCCCCCCCCCCCCCCCCCCCCCCCTTCTCTCTCTCCCTCTCTTCCTTGCTTCCTCATGGTACATATATATATATATATATATATATATATATATATATATACATGTGTACAAATATAGCAAGCAAACAAATAAAATATACTTTAGTACTTTAAGATCAAAAATAGAAAGGCTAGGATTTTCTTTTATACAACAAATAAACACATGGTACTTTTTAGGGTAATACTCTAGTCTTTCAAGTACTTATATAATATATACATATGTACCCATGTACCTTAGGAAGATCAAACCCTTAATATAAAATGGTTAAAGGTACCTAAGAGAATCTAGTACTAAGTACTTTTTCTAGTAAAGTAGTGTGAACTTAATCACATGGGTTAAAGAAATGTTTAATTAATAATCCCCATGGTACTTTGAAAGACTAACTCTTTTGTCCATTGGGTAAAAATTCCCCTAACATTTATTATCCAATGGATAATAGTTATTAGGCCAAATAAATAATAAAATAAATCCCAAAAGTACCTTAAGGTAATTAAATAATATTTTTCTTAATATTCTTAGTACTTTGACCAAGTATTCATTTAATAAAAACAATTGGGGTTCTATTATCCAATGGATAATAGTTTCCCTAGCAATTTTTGTCCAATGGACAAAGAATAAAATTTAAAAAAAATAATTAAAAGAAAAAGAATATTCAATACATAACTAGGGTTAAAAAGGTTCAAAGAGTCCAATGAGGGCAAAACGGTCCATTCATGGTGACTAGATGGCTTCCAAGTTTAGTTCCTCCAACCGGATGGTTAGAAGCTAACTAGGCTTGCTAAATAGGACTAAAGCGCAAGAAATAAAACTTGAAGGGCTAAAGCGCAATAAATCAAATGTGGAGGGCCGAAACGTAATTATGACAAACTACTGGAAAATTAAAGCAATACAAGAAATTTAATAAATAACTTGAATAATAAATAAGCTTTTATTTATTGAAATTCAGAGTTATTACAGGGACCTTGTGTCCGGCCATCCTGACTGGGGCTTTTCCGATTATTCTCTCGTGTAGTTTCTTCTAAGCATTGATCAATAAAGAGAGCCGAATTTGAAAAGGAATTTGCGAATTTGCGATTCTATTCCATTAATCAACTTTTTAGCATTCTCATGTGCATCAATGTTGGATAGCCGCGTTGGATCGTTTTGGCAAGCCGACACGGTTTACCGGAGCCCGGGGACCCCGAATGACTAACAACCTTCGACAATGATGAGTCATTTTACTATTCGACTGTTGCTCTGCGACTACACGGGCAGCGGGAGGTATATCTTGGCATTAGTCCGAGGAACCCCTTCAAACCAAAACCGGCCTTTGCATATACAAAACATTAGCACTCTCCAAACTAGGACAGGTACCTACAGGGTAAGATCTACTTGCATCTAAACCCCATATATAGTCTATGTGTTACTGCTTTCCCTATCGCATGCACTGTACATGCATATCGTTTCGCGTAGAAGCATATTTAGAGCGACTTCTAGGTTGTCTCTCTTTCGAGTCTGTCTTATGCTTATTAGGACGTTGCCATGGCCCGATGAAGAGTCATGCATCTCCATGGTGCACGTTGTCAATTTTCAAAGTCCTTAGAGCAACAAAGACTTTGGGAAGTCAAACCTTTTTAAGTCCTTGGCTCCTGCCTGATTGAAATTTCAACCGAAAATAAAGAACCACGAAGTATGGATGTCATGACACTGGCGCTACCCAGGTTGAAGTGCGAAGTCACTATACACCACGGTGTACAAAGTTAAGGTGCCATGTCATCAATACTGAGTTATTCCAAATTCAAAGTTGAAACTTCAAGAATGGAATAGTCAAAGGCTTAGACTGTTTTGACATCTCTTAGTGATAGTTGATTCAAAAAAGGATACACCCTCGAAAAGGAATCAGAGGAATTTGGTAGCGTCCGAACATCATGAGACAGACTCGTCTGTAGTCTTAGAGTCTAAGGGCGACACTGACGATGGTTACTGTGCTTTCGCTTTAGTCTTTTATTTAGATTAAAGTTGCTGCAGGGCCCTTATTGAGCCTTTTCTTACTTTCTGCAAGCAAAGTTCTGAATCATTACACCGCTAAGGAAAGTAACGAGGCAGAAAGTCAAACCCACTTGGGAATGTCTGCGTCAGAATCCAGTTGAAAGGCTAGTCAGATTGCAAGCCCAGTCAGTCACCACAGAAGACTCTCCACGTTCTCTGCTCGCCACTCTATAGTCAGGCTCTTCTCCGATCCTTGAGGAAAAAGAATCTATGGAATCACCTACTTCCTCCTCTGCATCAAGCACCTTGGGACCACTAATCATGGCAGATCAACTGCAACCTCTCACTTTGGAAACCATCCTCATGAACATCCAGACTAGTATCACTGCTATACAGCAGAGGGCCGCTCAGACGGATGCCAACATGACCCGCTTGAATGACCTCTTTAACACTCGTCTTCCTCCAACTGTTCAAGGGGAGGATGAGGCCGAAGAGGATGTGCATGAACAACCCACCATGGTCGAGGATCCGGACCATCCAGGGTGTTTAGTAGCTTTGTTCAACCCTAGAAGGGCTCGAATTCCTGCTCATAATCCAGGCACTACTGCCGTTAGGACTACTCAGAACCCTGACATGATTGCTCTTGTTGCCAAGATGGCTAAGCTGGAAGAATCCGTTTCAAAATCCGAGAAGATCAGTGCTGGAGGGATCGACTTGGATCACCTCTGCATCTATCCTAATGCCAAGCTCCCCGACAAGTTCAAGATGCTTGATATGGCCAAGTTCGACGGAAGTGGCGATCCTAAGACTCATCTCTATGGTTACTACGCTGCCATGAAGCTCTTATCAGTAGAGCCCGAGGCCATGTCTCAGCTGTTTCCTCAAACCCTCTCGGGCCCTGCTTTCCACTGGGTTCTGTCACTCGACATTGCCAAGCGAAGGACTTGGGAGGACATTGGGGCTGCGTTTATTTCACAGTACAGCTATAATTCCCAACTTAAGATGACTACTCGTGAGTTGGAGTCCACCAAAATGGAAGCTAAGGAATCCTTCGCGGATTTCGTCAAAAGGTGGAGGGCCAAGGCTGCTCAAATGACCGAACGCCCAAGCGAGAGGGATCAGCTTCGTATCATCTCCCGCAACCTCCAGCCCGATTATGCTAGGCACTTAGTCCTTGTTCAAGCATCCTCCAATTTTGACACCTTTTTCGAGTCTGGCCTGGCCATCGAGGACGCACTACAGAGTGGGATTCTGTCGAAAGGGGAATTCCTAATCCGTCAAAATCAAGGCCTCGTGCGTACTCTGGAAACACCAATGCACTGTTTGGGGGAGGGACTTACTCCAACACCACGACCAGTGGTACCAATGTCTCTTCCTCCAAAACTACCAACCGCATCGCCGATGTTAATTTAGTGCAAACCCCGCAGAATAACTGGTCTCGCAATCATCCTCGCAGCTTCTCCGCATTTGAAGCTCTATTGTCATCCGTTATGGAAAAATTGATCCAATCAGGGCATCTGAAACCCCTCGACCCAACTCCTTTGCCTAAGAACCCTTCACCCAACTTTAAAGCCAATCTTTACTGCGCCTACCATCAAGGGGCTGGTCATCTTACAGACTCTTGTTTCCGTCTCCGTCATGCAATTCAAGATCTCATAGACGAAGAAACTCTTCACGCTCCACCTCCGCCAACTCAAAAGCCTAACATCCTTTCCAATTCCATGCCAAAGCACAATGCTGCTCCACGCATCAACCAAATATCCCTCAGCTCCATCGATATCAATCCCAACTCCACTATATTCAACCCTACCAAGCACATAACCTCAACAGATCAACCTAGGCCGGTCGTGCCCATACCCTATCAACCCAAAGCTGAGATCTTCCATATCCACTTCGAGGAAGGACAGTCGTCCAATTCCGATGCGCCCTCCGCACGCCTACAGAATGGAGCGTTTGTGTTCAACGCTTCTATCAGCGACCTGTTCCACCAGTCCATCCCTTCTGTGCAGCTCAACTCTGCCTCTTCCTTGGACAGCCCGTTTTTTAATGTGATGGATCCGAACCCCTTTCCAAGTCTGATGAGTCGTTTCAGATCTGCCATTCCCCCTCTACCAGAGCAACAAATTGATATGCAAGCGGTGGGTTGGGCCATAGCCGATAATGATGACTATACTACTCCCATAATCAATGAATAGACAGAGCTGGAATTGGATGGTTTCCCTCAGAATCCTGAATACGTCCCTTTTAATCACGCTTGGTATGACACCTGGATGGCTAATTATGAGGTAGACATGCTAGATCCTTTGGATGGGTTCTCATGGGACATGATATTTCAACAGCCTGAGCCTGTTCTGCCCGAGGAGGAGTACTATTGGGATCCCGAGCCTACTTGGCAGTTTTCGTTGGGGTTTGACCCTAACCCTCTCCAAGGTCATGCTCTACCCAATCATGAAATTCAGTTTCTAGAAGATGGACTCATTCAAGATGAAACTCATGTTCTAGGGGAATGTTTCTTCCCTTCTACTCTCGATAGGTTGGTTGACTCGGTAACTGATGCCGAGTATGATCCTACCTTTTACATCGTCGATGAGGAACTCTCGTGTCCCACACCCCCTTATCTAACTGAGGATGATTGCAGCATTATGGTTACGACCTCATTCCACCAGCTAATCTTTGGGACGTTGATGATGTGGTCAATGTCCAAGTTGGATCCGAGGCTTGGACCGTCAACCGCTCTTTTGCTGATGGAGGACTTTGGGATATCCCTTTTGTTGCTAACATAGAGCCTGTTGGGGAGGCTGTAGCTATTAAGGATTCGGACTTCTGGGAGTCACTGCTGTTGAAAGATTTGGCCGAAGACCTAGGGTTGGACATGGAAGTGCCTGTAGCCTCACCAGCCTCTGACAAAGGGAAGCGTAAATTGGGGGAAGTCCCTGCTGATCTTTGGGATGATAGTCAAGACCCTCAGGTGGTGCCCTCTTTGGAGAACATTCTTAACGTTACGAGGAGTGGACGAGTTTTTCAGCTTGCTAATCTGCAAGCTGGGAGTTTGTCCAATTCTTCTAACCGAAAGAACGAACCTTTCGCTTTCTCGAGGTCTGCACCATTTGAGGTAGCTGCTAGCTCCCCAAATGATGACATGATTCAAAGGCAATTGGAGCGGATTCCCGCTGCCATATCGCTCTGGGGACTAATCTGTTCCTCCCGTGAGCATCGTCAGAAGTTTTGCCACAGTCTCTCTCGTCTTGAGGTTCAACCGGACGTCACGCCCAAAGCAATGATAACTCTTATCCTCCCGCCTACTTCTAAGCACACCGTAATCTTCACTGACAAGGATCTACCGGTTGAAGGGGTTGATCACAATCGCCCCTTACACATCACCGTTAAATGCCAAGGACTTTGGGTTCCAACTGTTCTTATAGACAATGGATCGGCAATCAACGTTTGCGCTTTGAGGGTGGCTTACCGCTTGGGACTAACTAAGAGGGACTTTGCACCTTCCAATCCGGCTGTTAAGGCATACAACGGCACTCGTTGCATGGTCGAAGGAACGCTTATGCTCAGGCTTGATGTTGAGTTCCATGCAGTCGACATCCCTGCCACCTTTAACCTCTTGCTAGGGAGGCCATGGCTCCACAGATCTGACATCATGGCCGTACCATCAACTCTTCATCAGAAGGTTATGTTGGGGCTTCCTACCGGTACTTTGACTATCTGTGGGGACTCAGGCATTCGCCCGCTTAAGGAGGATGGTACACCTGTTCTTGGGATCACGCACGGCAATGAAGACGTCGACCTCGGGGGTTTCTCTTTTGACACTTCTGGCTTGGTTTTGGCCATCAACGTAGATGGGGACTTCATCATAAGCTTTGTCGCTCTGGACATTATGAGGAGGATGTCCTATCTACCTGGTCTTGGTTTAGGGATCCACCAACAAAGGATCCCGGAGTTCCCTACCTTTCCTTCCTGCGAGGGCCGCTTTGGTTTGGGGTACACATCCTCTGCCAAGGATGCCAAAAGAAGGAAATGCACGGGAAAACCTCGATCTCTCTATGGTGAGCCCAACAGCTACTTTGTGCGTGAAGTGGGGAATGATATCTACACCGGGCAGACTGAGCCTTTTATCGATTCGGTCACTAGGGAATTGCTACCTGGGTTTGAGGTCTTCACTGACGACACCTGGTTCGCTAGTGATGGAAAGCCAGCAAGGGCAGAATTCAAGAGGAAGCTTAGGCAACCCAAGCTGAAGACTGACTGGCTGAGATCCTTAGATCAGGGAAGCTTGGAGAAGCTGTTCTATGAGTTCTCCTAAGTGGGTTTGGCCAAGGAAACTGAAGAGGCCGAAGTGTTCATGCTTGGGCCCGACGCCCTCGAGGATCCCACCTCCCTTATCGTGGAAGCCAGGGGTAGCCTTAAAAATTGCACTTTCAAACCATGCCTTACTTGCATTGATGATGTATCTGATTCTGACACTGAGTCCATTAAGTCTCCTAAGTCTGAGTCTAGCTCTGAGTCGAAGTTTGTGCCTCTCGGCCCTCCATGTCATAGCTTTTACTTCGAGTTCGATTCCCTTGTACTTGGCGACCCTGCAGGGTCTTATGAAATGAAGGAATCCTCTTCTGACTACTTGAATGATCTTTACATAAACTGTGTCGACCCCGACGATGAAGGGATAGATTTCGATGGGGACATTCCCAAGGAAATCCGTGCCCTCATCGAGAGGGAAGATGAAAGGCATGCTCAGCCACTAAAAGAAGAAATAGTCTTTATAAACTTGAAAGATGAGGGCGATCCTCGGATGGATCAAGTGGGCTCCACGTTAAACCCAGAGGAGCATCGTGATTTCAATGGATTGCTCACTGAATTCAGCGATGTCTTTGCATGGTCTCATCAAGACATGCTCGGTATTGATCCTGAGATAGGGGAGCATCGAATCTCGCTGCTACCGGATGCTAAGCTAGTGAAACAGAAGCTCAGACGGATGCGACCAGACTGGGTGCAGAAAATCAAGGAGGAGGTCACTAAGCAAATCGATGCTGGGTTTCTCATGGTCTCTCAGTATCCCACTTGGATGGCCAACATTGTTCTTGTTCCCAAGAAGAATGACCAGATTTGTGTCTGTGTTGACTTCCGGGACTTAAACAAAGCAAGCCCCAAAGATGATTTTCCTTTGCCACACATCGATGTGCTTGTGGACAATACCGCGGGGCATGCTTTGCTTTCGTTCATGGATGGTTTCTCAGGTTACAATCAGATCCTCAAGCCGCCCAAAGACTGTGAGAAAATGACTTTCATCACTAAATGGAGGACTTACTGCTATTTGGTCATGCCGTTTGGTTTGAAGAATGCCAGTCCTACCTACCAAAGAGCTGCTACAACCATTTTGCACGACATGATGCACAAAGAGGTTGAAGTCTATGTGGACGACATGATTGCTAAATCAAGAACTCGGGAGGGACATGTTCCCGTATTGAGGAAGTTTTTTGAAAGGCTCTGTAAATTCCGCATGTGTCTTAATCCATAAAAATGCACTTTCGGAGTCACAGCAGGCAAGATGCTCGATTTCATGATCATTTCTCGCAGGATTGAAGTTGATCCGTCGAAAATCAAAGCGGTACTTGAGATGAAGCCACCAGAGTCTGAAAAGGGAGTGCGGAGCTTTTTGGGGAAGGTTCAGTTCATCAGTAGATTCATCGCCAAGTTAACCTTAACTTGCGAGCCGATGTTTCGTCTACTTAAGAAGGATACCCCATTTGTATGGTCAGACAAATGCCAAGCGGCCTTCGTGTCCATTCAGAACTATCTACAGAGCCCACCTGTTCTAATGCCACCAGTGCCTAGGAAGCCCCTGATTCTTTACTTGTCTGTAAGCCCTACATCCATGGGATGCTTGCTAGCTCAAGAAGGGAACAAAGGAGTTGAGAAAGCCGTTTACTACTTGAGTAAGAAGATGGTTGGGTCTGAAGAGTGCTACACTACCTTGGAAAAGACGTGTTGGGCCCTTGTCTGGGCCCCTAAGAAGTTGAGACACTACATGCTGGCTTACCCAGTGAAGTTGATTTCTCGAATGGATCCTCTCAAGTATCTATTCGAGAAGCCAGCACTCACTGGTAAGTTAGCACGTTGGTTGCTCCTCTTGGCAGTATTCGATTTTGAATACATTACGAGAAAATCAGTAAAAGGGCGGGCTATTGCAGAGTTTTTGGCTGATCACCCTGTGGATAGACCGGAAGATGCAGATTTCATGTTCCCAGATGAGGAAGTGCTGACAATTGTCGAAGACGTTTGGACTCTTTACTTCGATGGGGCAGCCAATCAGAAGGGATTTGGGATCGGGGTCCTGCTAGTCACCCCTGATGGTTCTCATATTCTGCTTGCATTCAAGCGTAACTTTGATGTCACAAACAACCAAGCTGAATATGAGGCTTGTATTGTAGGTATGGAGGCCGTGCTCACGCTCGGTGTTGAGAAGCTCGAAGTCATCGGGGATTCTAATCTTGTTGTATATCAAGCCAATGGGGACTGGAAGGTGCGCGAAGAGAGGTTGAAACCTTACCATCAGGATTTGGAAGGACTAATTCCTCGTTTCAACAAAGTGACTTTCACTCACATCCCCCGGTTGAAGAACCATTTTGCCGATGCACTTGCGACCTTGGCTTCCATGATCGAGTTGCCTTTGGGAGTTAAACTCCGCCCTATCTTAATTGAACAGCGGGACTGCCCCGCTTATCAATACGTCAACGCCATTGATGATATTGATGATGGCCTACCCTGGTACCATGACATATGGAACTTCGTCGAGAGTGGCTTGTATCCAGCCGAGGCCTTTAAAAGGGATCAAACTACGTTACGGAGAATAGCTGCTCAATACATCATTTGTGGGGGGAGGTTATATAGGAGATCTTATTGTGGAATGCACAAGCTCTGCGTCAACGGCACCGAGGCTACCAGAATCATGGAGGAAATCCACGAAGGGGTCTGTGGCCCTCACATGAGCGGCGTTATGCTCCCTAGGAAAATCTTGCGTCCAGGCTACTTCTGGTCTACCATGGAATCTCAGTGTGTGGATTACGTGCGACGATGTCACAAGTGCCAAATCCGTGCTAATCTGATGCATGTTCCACCCTCTAACCTATTTGGCATGGCTTCGCCTTGGCCTTTCTCTGTGTGGGGCATCAATGTCATCGGCATGGTCATGCCATCTGCTTCGAATGGTAATAGGTTTATCTTGTGGCGATAGATTACTTTACTAAATGGGTGGAAGCTGAGTCGTACAAGACCTTGACCGCAGTTCAAGTTGCTCATTTCATCAAAAAGAACATCATTTATTGGTACGGGATTCCTCAGGCATTTGTGTCAGACAATGGGAATCATTTCAAAGGCAGAGTTCTGGAGCTCTTCGAAGAATTCAAGATCCAAATCCATCATTCAACTGTCTATCGCCCTCAAACGAATGGAGCAGTTGAAGCAGCAAACAAGAACATCGAGACAATCATCAAAAAGTCTGAAGAGTTCGCCAGGGACTGGCATGAGCAACTACCTCTAGCTCTCTGGGGGTATCGAACATCGATCCGAACATCAACAGGGGTAACCCCATATTCCTTAGTCTACGGGATGGAAGCAGTTCTCCCTATAGAGCTCGAGGTACCATCTTTGAGGATCATGGTAGAATCAGAACTCTCGGAGTCTGAATGGCTCAGTGGAAGATTCGTTGAACTCATGCTTTTTGATGAAAGGAGGCTCCGAGCCTTGTATCATGTTCAAGGGTATCAACAGAGAATTGTTTGGGTATTCAACAAGAAGGTGAAGTCTAGAGACTTGGTTGAAGGGGACATGGTCACAAAGGAGATTCGGGTACCAGTTTTTGACCCCCGCGGCAAATTCCGACCTAAGCGTTCTGGACCTTACATCATCAAGACCATCCTTTCTGGGGGAGTGGCTCAGCTTATTGATCTTGACGGCAAAGAGTTCAATACTCTAGTCAACCTGGATCAACTTAAACATTACTATCCCTGAGAGAAGCTCGTTGGATCGAAACCACAAGGGTGGGCGGTTCCAAGCAAAAATTAGAGCAACCCTGCTAGACCGAAAACCTGAGAAAGTGGTTTAGGCAAAAATAATAGACATCAATCAAAGCTCGCTAGGCCGAAAACCTGAAATGGCGGCATTAGGCAAAATTTAGAGCGTAAAAGGAGAGCTAAAACACCCGAGCGAACCTTAGCCTGAACTACGTGTTGACCTGATTCCTTGAAAAGGGATACGTAGGCAATCTCTCTGTGAGATTCGGTCACAATCAATCAACTTGATCCACGGTTTCCTAGTACTAGAGATTAACTCAATGCTCTAAACAACGCGGTGTCCAGCACTTGAATAGAAAGGAAAGAACTCTTGAACTTTCATTTTTATTTAAACTATAACTTCTATTACACAAGCTGAGCAGTCTTAAAACGATTTAAGCATAAAAACAGAATAAAATGCTCGAGGCCTTAACAGGCTCACAGTTTATTCTAGATCATCAAGGTCCGTCAAGAGTCAGTCATTGTTTTGCCTACTTGTGATTTCTCTTCTTAACCATACTTGATATCGGTGCATAAGCTCTGTGCTGAAATCTGGGTCAGCTCCTCTGAGTTGCCTTAGGCCCTAGTTGTGCTCGTATCCTCTCAAATTCTGGGCAGTGAAAGCAGGGACTTGGAAGTCTTCGATCCCGGCTCGGTGAAGCCCTTGGTTCATTCCTAACTGACGAAGAATGCGATCGGGAATATAGAATGTGAAAGCGGTCAGTCCAGCTATCGCCATGTCCGGGATGTTCAGGGCCTCATGCCTCCAAGTGATTTCATTCGGTAGCATCTCTCTCATGAATGTATACCATTGATGCTCGGTCATTTTCGGGTAGATCATGCCTTGCTGATGCATTCGACTGGGCAGATGGGGCCAATTTGCTTCCGGTGCTGTGAGCAATCCCAATTTGTCAGACAGCCAGAGCTGCATGAGTGGAAAAACAGGTAAGGAGTCATATAAAGCTTGAGTGGAAAAACAAGTGAGAAGCTTCAATATAACCTTTGCCGAGAGATGAGGTAAAAATAGAACGTGTGAAAACCGAAAAAAAGGTGAGCTGAGTGAGAATTCACATGCAGTAGGAGCGGATTACCACCGAATACGTTTGTTTGGCCTGTAGAAACCAAATCCAAACCCATGAGTGTCTCTGCCAGAACCATCGGCACCACGTTTCTTCGGGCACCCATTTGAGCAGCAACGCTCACCAGCGTGGGGTTGACTTGCCCATTCGGAGATACCAGTAAATTAATAAGCGGCCAGCACGCTGATTGCCAGAGCAAATCGACGCCGAGCTTGCACGGCTGCATCCTCTATATTCCCTTCCGGACCATACCACTCCATTAGGCGCATGATATTGACCTGCCCTCCGGTTAGCAAACTTTCGGCTGCTCCCTTGGTGATGTCAAGACTTGATTGTAGGAGCTTTGGTATATTCTTCCTATAAGGCGGCACGACAATCACGCTCGAAGCAACTCCCTGGAGATATGCTTGGAATTCCTCCACAGTTGGGCACAACTCGTTAACCCCAAACTTGAACACGTGAACCCCTGGATCCCAGAATTGCAGGGCTGCCCTCAGAAATTCGGGACGGACCCTCACATTACGAAGAAAATGGAAGGCGGCCAGCCCGTGGGACCGGAATGACAACCAATCTCCAGCAACAAAAGCCGTTAGCCTCGAACTAATCAAGATCGGAAGGTTATTTGCCATTCTGGTATTTGTAGAAGTTTCAAACTGTGGAAGGGATGCCTCTCATTTGCAGAATATTGTTCTCTTTATAGCCAGGACGAGAAAAATATCCTCTTTCCCCAAGGGAAACGACCAAACAACATGGCATTTTACCATTCAAAGCAAGGGCATCTGCAGACTGCCCCTGAAGTACTCTGAGTGTTTAAGGACGATGGCGAGGCTTGTTGGTCTTAAAGACCTGAAGTGGTCAAATAAAGGTGGCCTGGCATGGACCAATCATCACGCGATGATCTCATTCCATCGCGCGAGTGAGCAATTATCCACTTCATCGCGCGATGTACTCACTTCTTCGTGCGATGGTTTAGTCTGCAATTTGACAGATTACACCAGCTACTATCCAATTTTGGTCACTTTTGGTTCCAAGGGTTCTTTGGCAGTTTTGAGGGTTCCAGCAAGTCACTATGAGCATACACAACTGTGCCCAAGCATCGGATTCGAGATTTTGCGCGAAACGAAGACTTTGGACCCTCGGCGGCCCATTTCAAGTTCAAATGGCCATTTCAGGGGTTCGAAATTCATTTCAAGGGTTTGCACCCCATTCTCTCATGCTGTACAGGTCATGGGAGCCTGGTATGACTGTACGGAGGTGTCAGTTTCAGTCCGGGACATAATAGAGTCATGTTTTTCCATCTTGTATCCATTTTGTGTCCTTTGTAGCGCTTTCTGATCTAGTTTGTATTTCAAGACATATTTCTTGGTTTCGTTGACTTGTATAGGTCATTTCACATGTACATGATCTTACGGAAGTGTCAGTTTCATCCAAATTAGAATGTTTTAAGTTTTGGCTTATGAATGCCCGAGATTTCATTGTATCCTTGTATCCTGGCTGTGTCCTAAGGTACATTCTTGTTTTTCTTCCGAGCTAGTTACGTCTGTACTTATATGTGTGTCTGTAAGCAGTCTTAGTACGTTATCAATGCAAGTATGGTATTAGTGGCAAACTTTTATCTACTCTAATCCATTACAAGAGTAAATAAACTATGAAAATGCAAATTTTATAGCTAAACCATGATCTATCCATGTCAAAATAAAGAAAGCTACTGTAAGTATGGCGTTGTGGCCAATCAAAAATCATCATGTGAACTCGGGCGCACTCGCCCATCTAGTTAAAAGGGCACGCGGCCTCAAAAACATCTATCAAGTAGCAGGCTAAGACGCTCCGCCTTCGATCTATCTACGCGGGCACGCAGGCCCCGAAAGAGAAAATCAAAGTGCAGAAAGTAAGATGAGGCTTCTTGATAGCCGTTAGTCCTCCCCGAACCAGTCACCCTCTCCGTCGTCATCGTCGTCGTCTCTCTCTTTGGGATCCTGTCTGAAACCAGGATCGTCTGTTGAGTCGTCAGAACTGCTGCTGTCAGACGCGTCTTCTCCCTCTCCTTCTTCTTCCTCTACCTCCTCTTCGTCCTCCTCCTCGGAGACCTCAGGTAAGATCAGCCGCTTCTTGCGGACCGGCTCGTCTTGTGAGGGCCTCTGGCGCATCTTCAGTTAGTACCTCTCTTCTGCGCGAGCCACGGCCTCTCAGGCCGCCTCCTCACTCGCGGCAGGTGGTTGTGAGCCTTGCGTCTGTGGTTTGGTAGTGAGTGGAGGAGCGGGAGTCCTGGAAGCCAGCTTCTTTTGTGGAGGATCTCTGGCACTTTTCCTCCTAGGAGCCGCCCGTTCCTGTGCTTGCATTGTAAATTTTTTATACATTAGCGTATGTTTTGCATATTGTATGTTTTAAAGCAGGTATGATCAATCCCCAGTCAACAACAATCAAAGCATACTGTGTATCGGGCGATTGTGCACATTTTTTAGTATCGAATGCAGGAATGTATCGTTTGCAGGAATGTATCAAATGCAGGAATGTATTGTTTGCAGGAATGTATCAAATGCAGGAATGTATTGAATGCGGAAATGTATTGTTTTTCTGAAGGATATACCTGAGATCTCCGAGCCGCTGGCGGTGGATGTCGCAAGTCCAATGGCAGGCCACTTGCTGCCCTTCTTACCATGTTCTCCAGTGCGAGCATGCGCCGAACAGCCTCGTTCACCCACTCGTTGGGCAACTGCGAGAATAATTTGAACATGAGCAAATTGGCAATATTTCAAACTTTATGGAAATATAGCAATAAAGGCTACAATGTCTTACCGGCACGGTAACGATCACTGGCTCAACTCTGGCAGGGGTTAAGTGTAGCTCAGTTGGATTGCCCTGAGAGTCTACCACTGCTATCTGCCACGTCAACTCTGGTGGCCCACCTCTCACCGGTCCGCTCGGACCCCGCCTCGCGCGACTCTTGCCACTACTCTGTCTCCCTGTGACAGCTCTCCTTTCCTCACGGCTCCAGGAGCCTGACTCTGGACCTTTAGAACTCTCGCACCCTCAATGGCCTCGCCAAGCGCTCCCTCTGGTAAGTCGCGTAGTCCATGTCAGGACGCAAGTGGCATATCAAGTCAGTATCGGGCCGCGTAAAGATCTCCAGCTCGGCCAAAATGTACTCCCCTGTGCGTGAAGCACATGGTGGAAGCAGTCTGGGCACCTGAAACCTTGCATAGGCAAGTGATTGGCGTGTCACTCGGTCACCCAAGTACCACTGCCAACCAAAAGCTGACTCCAGCAGCACCCTGCTTGCCATCATAACCCTGCTCCTGGCCAGGTATTCAGGCTCTGGCTTTGCCACCCTCCAAGGATCCCACTCGATCTGCACAGGCAAACGATGCAAGTATCAATCAGCAATAGCATTGAAGCGATAAAAAGGGGGTGCATATTCCTGTTTAATAAAATCATGTTATACCTGTGAGGGTCAAAGCTCGTCAAGGTATATCCTGAAACCATTTAGGTCACCTCTCCCTCTCTTCTTTCCCATGTTCTTCTTGCACCAGATATGCGCACGCGGGAGGATCCCCAAGTCTAGGCTCTTCGTCACTAGACGGCACATTTTCAAAATCTCGTAAGCCCAGAGCTGCATGGCTAACATGAGATCAAATCGGCAGTACAACGCAGAAATACTATTGAGCAGGTTATGTAATCAAATGGATAAGTGTATATTGGAAATGTGTTGTACTCTATTAAAATCATACCTCCCAGATCCGCCAGTACCCAGCAGTGGTCATCTTTGTCCTCGACGAGTCCCCCATAAAGCCATAAGCTGCGCCAAGTGTAGTTCCTCCCCAGTTAAAGCGTGAGGCCGTCCTCAGATATCTCAATGCTAGCAAGTAAGATAGGTGGACCTTGCTACGCCTGTTCGGGTACAAGGTAGCACTAAAAAGGTACAGCAAGTACGCCCGGGTCATCTGCTCCGCCTCCTACTCAATCGTCACCTCCTTTTTGAGGTATCTGGTGAACTGTCCATACTTCGCCATCCCCTCCAAAACCTTGGGCACTTCCCCCAAGAACCACTCCAGGGCTGCCTCGTCCTCCTGAATACCCGAGTCAAATGGGCTAGGCTCGGCTCTGACTCTCAAGCCTGTGATCGCCGCAAAGTCAGTAGACGTCACTGTCATCTCCCCGGGCGGTAGGTGAAAGGTGTTAGTGGTATCCCTCCACCTCTCTGCAAGTGCAACCAGGACAGCATGGTCATTTCTAACCGGAGTAAGAGTCTGTATGAACTCGCTGAAGCCTGCCTCATCCACCAACTGTCTCACTCTAACAGGTAAGCCCTCGTATAGCTCCAAGGAGCTACACGCGCCCCCAAAACCTCGAATGTCTCTCTGCCTCGCTCTCTCCTGCATCAAACATGGGAACAAGTAGCAAGAAACAAATCAACATGCAAAGCTTTCATTTTCAAGTTCTAGGTAATCAATGCAGCCTGACAACAGATGGTTGGTTCAAGTTATTATGTTTCATGCGTGACATTCAACGTGAAACTATGGCATCGCCATTCGAGTCTACTTCAAGGATTACTTTACATCTTTCGGTATTTAAACACAAACATTGTATTTAAATTTGTAATCGCAAAAGGAAATGAGGGGTTTTCAGAAATTTACCTCAGACCAGCTGCTCGAAATATGGGTCTCAGGGTCTCTCAGAACAAGCTCTGAGTCGTACTCCGCCTGCTGTGGCCTGTATGCTGCAAGACCAGACGGTACAAACAAGTGTCGAGCAGGTAACTCGTATCCCTCTGCTGAAAATAGAACAAGAGTCAAGCTCTCCGCCTCCGACACCGCTGTCACCCTAGGATCGTGTACCCTAGCTCCGACCCTCTCCTCAGTCTCTGCGTCCCTCAGGACCTCCTCCTCGGTGGCTCTCTCCCTCTCGGCTCTCGCCGCAGCCTTTGAAGCGGCTATCACCCTCTCTCGCTCCTCTCTCGCCTTCAAGACAGCAGCCCCAATCATGGGATCCTCCTCGAGGAGCCGGGCTAGTCTCTCCTCACTTAGAAACTCTGCGAGGTCCTGTCACATAATCGGTTTGTGGCCCAACGACGTCGCTGCTGGCCGGAACAGTACCTCCTCCTCAGGAACCTCTGTGGTACCCTCCTCCTCGATCACCACACCCTTGCCTCTCGCCGGATCCCTCGGCGGAGTCTCACTCGGCCCGACACCGCCACTATCGGCACCTTTACAGCCAGTACCCTCTGAACTACCACCAACTACCACTGAGCCACTCACGGTCGTGCTCGGGTCCAGTGGCTCAACAATAGGAACCACGGCCCTGACGTCCTCCGTCGCGCGAGGGACTCCCTCCATCGCGCGATGCTCAATGCCACCACTAACCTTCTGCATGCGACCTCGTTCGCCATCGCCGCCGCCTGTTTCCTCTGCACTGGTGTCTGCGACAGCCTCCACCGGCGGCTGACTCTCTATTTCAACCTCCATTGGTCCTCCCTCGTCCACCGGATGACCAACTACATCTCCATTGCCGCCATTGATGCCGTGGTCCACCATAAGTGTCGGTATGCGTGTGGATTTCTTGGTTTTGGAGAAAAATCAAGGTTTTGGAAGAAGGGTTTGAGAAAGTTTAGAGTTAGGGGGACTTTGAAACTGCTATGAGCGGTTTTAGAACGTCCCCGTCGATTAAATGGAAGAAGACAGGTATGGGCTGGGTTTGGGCTCCTCCCATATCCAAGCCCTAACGTAACTCCCTCGCGCGATGAAGTGACTCTGTTGCGTGATGGTCCAATTGGGCCTTGAGCCCAATTCAGTCTCTGGATGGGCTGGGTCATGTCTCGAAGGCCTGGGGTTCATCTTTATGACACCGCATCAGTTAATAATAGTTTTCATAGCCAGAGCGCCTCTCTAACAGTAGTCCGCCCACGCGTCGTCCAATATCAAGTCAGCGACGATCCATCCGTCCGATATTCAATCAGTGACGATCCATCCGTCTGATATTCAATCAGCGACGATCCATCCGTCCAATATCAAGTCAGCGACGATCCATCCGTCCAATATCAAGTCAGCGACGATCCATCCGTCCAATATCAAATCAGCGACGATCCATCCGTCCAATATCTAGTCAGCGACGATCCATCCGTCCAATATATCAAATCAGAGACGATCCATCCGTCCAATATATCAAATCAGCGACGATCCATCCGTCCCTATATCAAATCAGCGACGATCCATCCGTCCCTATATCAAATCAGCGATCGACCAGTCCTCCGATCCCTTGGTGCACGGTATTTGTATACTTGCTTGCACTTTTCATTTAATCGGCTTTTGGATGTATTGGATGGGCGTTTAAAAATCTTTGACATTACCCGTACCAGCCAATGGTGCTCCGCGTGCCGTCAAAGAGGGACAACTATAGACACCCCAATCTGATTTCCCAATAGTTTTACTTTATTTTTCGGTTTCTTGTTTCCCCAATGATGAATCAGGTCGAAAATAGTCTTGAGAAAATGAAATGGTTTGAGCTTGGAGTGTGTGGAGCCCATCCTTAACCCAAAAACCCTTGAATCCAAACCTTGACCTCAGGTTTGACAATCGCGCAACCTACTGGGTCTCTCGCGCGATGCTTTATTTGCCAGGTGGTGGTCAAAGTCAAAGTTTTGACTGTTGACCGTCGCGGGGCAGGTTGAACACTCGCGCGATGGAGCCACTCCCTCGCACGATGGTCAACACCTATCATTTTCACCTTTCCCTAGCTGGATTGTGTGATGATCAGGGGGCTACAGGCCTGCGTAACCCCGTTTCGTCAACTGGACAACGTTTAGCAGGGCTGCCCTTGCACCACCTCTCCCCCACTCTCCCATCACCTTTGACACCCCACTTCTCCACTAAGTAACTGCAGTCGGCCTTGTTGGCTGGTTGTATTACCTTGTTTAGTCACCAGTAAAGCTCTCCATTCTTCCTATAAATACCCCCAATGGTTCATCTTCCAAAGGGTTACCAAAATTTTCAAAAGAGAAGAAAGAGACACAAGCCTAAGCACTTCTCCCATTCAAATCACTCTCACATACTCATTTTCCAAGCTACACCACCTTATTCAAGCCATTTTCAAAACACTCAAGCAAAGGTATAATACCTTTCTGTTTACTGTTTTGATCCCTGAGGGGGGCTGGCAGGGCCAAGGCTGATAATCAATACCAGTCCTGGTCCTAAGGCCAACAAAGTTACAAGTTACTGCGGACTAGCACTCTCATGCGCGAGGTACCCATTGCATCGCGCAACTGTTCTAGTCAGCATGATAAGGTTCTCGTGGGGATGGGATCCTGGTCCTTATTAATTTACATGATTTTCTGCTTCCCTGTGAAGAATATTTAGAATATTTCACTGTTATGTATGTTAAAATCTGTAGGTTAGCTTAGCTTACTTACTTGCTTATTTTGGAATACCTCTGGGTAGCTTCTAAACTTGTCTCAGAGCCCAGGCATGCAAGAGCAATTCCTGGAAGCCCAGGCATGCAAGAGCAATTTCTGGAAGCCCAGGCATGCAAGAGCAATTCCTGGAAGCCCAGTCAGCACAGTCGCGTGATGCAGTCACTCTCTCGCGCGACGATGTGACGATTTCTAGAAATTGCCCCTTGCATGGATAACTTGGTCTTTGACCTTTGTTTTGATACCTTCACTGTTTAAGGGTTGCATCTTATTTCTATTGATCTTGTTTGTAATAATTATTTACTTTCAGCACATATAAACTGCTTAGTTTGTCCTAGGTGTTGTAACGCCCTTAATTTTGAGTACGTTAATGAGGCATTTATTACATAATAAAGAGATTCTGGCTCATTATTACATCATAAATACATCAAAGGGTACATTTATTCAAGAAGGGAGGAACTAGGGCTCCTAACTACTGCTCCGCTTGCTCCTCCGTTCTGGCAAGCTCCTCGGCTCCGAAGGCCTCCAAGGTGTACATCTCACCATGTTCATCTATGAGGTCTGACACATTATACCGGCGTCACCACCAATATAATATGTCAGGGTCACCAAAAGGTAACACCGTGAGCTACAACGCTCAATAGGAAATCCTTACCCACAAACCTTACAACATTAAATCATTTACAACAACACTAACAATCACACATCCACATTCGTTAATCATCTATCGTTGGTGTCCAAGATTTTCGTGTTTCTCCTACGCGACTTATCGTAAACCGTGTCAACATTTTCCTATACAAATCAACCTTTCAAAAATCATTTGTTTAACTCACCCAACCTCGGTTTCGCCGCGCCGCGTTCCTGAGTATCCTCACAATGGTTCCGCAGCGCCGGGTTCCCATTGGCACACATTTGCATTGGCTCCATACCGCGGATAACCAAGCCATACCTCACCATGGTTCCGCTGCTCCGGGTTCCCATGGGAACGCACACAACCTCACAATGGTTCCACTATTCTGGATTCCCATTGGAACACACACACACACACACACACACACATCTCACATAATGCCACCAAACTAGTCATTACGTAGTTTCAAAAATATTTCCACTCCCGGGAAAACATATTTTTCCTTGTCAACCACACCCTAGGTGCCATGTTTCTAACTTTCGATCTTGGTGTCTCGTTTCCATGCATAGACTTCCGCGGTAGGACTTTCCACATAAACAATCATACAGCATTCATTGTAATCTTGAAACTAAACTAACAAGATCATCCAACTCTATATTATTTAGCATGCTCAAATCACAACTTAAAACATAACACCACATGTACGGACGCCCTTGGAGTGAAAAATCACTTATGCTTTATCACGCCACAAGTAATACAAGCAATTCATCTTAAAGATCAAAATACAAATACTTGAGATGGAAAGTATATAAAGATAACCTACTTTCTACTTGGAATGGAAGATAAGGAGATCCTACCTTACTTCTTGGCGGTAGTAACGGCTTACGGGCGGCAATCGGTGGTCGGACGGAGTAACTTCCTACGGTATGCTCCCGGTAGCTTCGAAAGAGAAATGTTTCTCTTGAAACTAATTTTTGACTAAAACTACTCTACTTTGTGGATCGAAGGGTGGTCGAGTGGCGGCTTAGTGGCGGCCTTGGATGAGTTTCTTTGAAGAACTCAAGAACACCAAGAACAAGCAAAGAACAAAGGAATTCTAGAAAGAAGTTGGAGCAAATTGAGAAGGTGTGCGTTGAATGCTTAGAATGGCTTGCTATTTATATGCAAAATTGGACTCCTTCTCTCTCTCTAAAGGCCGGCCCCCCCCTCTCTCTCCATACCTCAAACTTTGACACTTGTCATGCAATCCTTAGAAAGATCAGGGCCTAACCCTAGGCTTGCATGGCTAGGATTGGTACTTTGGATTGGATTTGGAAGATTTGTGGAAGAAAGGAGAGATTGTACAAGATTTGGTATTAAACAATCATAGAAGTACAATGGAGGTTAGATTTTTGGCTAGGAAGAATCTTTACCCAAGGATTTGAAAGATGTAAGAAGATCATGGTGGTACAATCCAATCTTTCTTCTTCCTTCCTTCCTCTCTCTCTCTCTCTCGTCCTCCCCCTCTCTCTCGGCTACTCTCTCTCTCTCCCTCTCTCTCTCTCTCCTAGTACACTATATATATACACACACACACACACAATAATGTACTTGGAGTATTATGGAATTTAAAACTAAGATTCTCCTAATAACAATTCAATAGGCACATGTGTACTAAGACAGTACTTAAATCAACCAAGTACATATATAATATATAGATGGGTACTTATGTACTCTAGGTAGTTCAACTCCCCATTAAATAAATCCAATTGGGTACAAAACCCCAATATAAAATAATATTAGTGTACCTAGAGAAATCTTAGGGTTTTTAAGTCCCATAATAAAATATTGGTACTTCATCACATGGGGATTTAGAAAAAGACTTGTTTATTAAACCCATAGTGGGAAGACCAACCTATTACCCAATGGATAATAAATCCCCTAGAATTTATTGTCCAATGGACAAAAGTAATAAGGAAACTTTTATTATAAAATAACCAAAATGTCCTTTAAACCAATTATAAAATTCTATTTTTTATAAATAATAGTACTTGAACAATCCATCAAGGAACACTTTTAATATAAAGAATGGGGTTTCTATTATCCAATGGATAAAAGTTCCCCTAACCTTTATTATAACAACCCTGATTTTTTGGTAAATAAAAATTTCGTTAAATATTTGAATTTTATTTTAATTACTTAGATTGCTTTTAAAATTCCTTTTAATTCCTATAGTTCGTCGTAATTACATTTTAGCCCCTTGAAATTCATTTCTTGTCTTTAAGACCTACTTGGTGTGAATAATTCATTTCTAACCGGCTAGTTGGAGTAACCGAACTAGGAAATCACCTAGTTACTTTTCCCTAACCATAAATGGATTTTTTTTGCCATCTTTGAACCTTGCGAACCCTTTCAACCCTAGACTTGGAAATTATTAATTATTTTCTTTTATTATTTTGGTTTTATTCTTTGTCCATTGGACGATAAAGGTTAGGGGAACTTTTATCCATTGGATTATTGAAATCCCATTCTTTATATTAAAAGTGTTCCCTGATGGATTGTTCAAGTACTATTATTTATAAAAAATAGAATTTTATAATTGATTTAAAGGACATTTTGGTTATTTTATAATAAAAGTTTCCTTATTACTTTTGTCCATTGGACAATAAATTCTAGGGGATTTATTATCCATTGGGTAATAGGTTGGTCTTCCAACTAAGTACATGAGTTTAATAAACAAGTCTTTTTCTAAATCCCCATGTGATGAAGTACCAATATTTTACTATGGGACTTAAAAACCCTAAGATTTCTCTAGGTACACTAATATTATTTTATATTGGGGTTTTGTACCCAATTGGATTTATTTAATAGGGAGTTGAACTATCTAGAGTACATAAGTACCCATGTATATATTATATATGTACTTGGTTGATTTAAGTAATGTCTTAGTACACATGTGCCTATTGAATTGTTATTAGGAGAATCTTAGTTTTAAATCCCATAGTACTCCAAGTACATTATTGTATATATGATTATTTGTACCTAGGAATATATATATATATATATCTGTAGTGTACTAGGAGAGAGAGAGAGGGGGAGAGAGAGAGAGAGAGAGAGTAGCCGAGAGAGAGGGGGAGGAGGAGAGAGAGAGAGAGAGAGGAAGGAAGAAAGAAGAAAGATTGGATTGTACGACCATGATCTTCTTACATCTTTCAAATCCTTGGGTAAAGATTCTTCCTAGCCAAAAATCTAACCTTCATTGTACTTCTATGATTGTTTAACACCAAATCTTGTACAATCTCTCCTTTCTTCCACAAATCTTCCAAATCCAATCCAAAGTACCAATCCTAGCCATGCAAGCCTAGGGTTAGGCCTTGATCTTTCTCAGGATTGCATGACAAGTGTCAAAGTTTGAGGTATGGAGAGAGAGGGGGGGCCGGCCTTTAGAGAGAGAGAGGGAGTCCAATTTTGCCTATAAATAGCAAGCCATTCTAAGCATTCAACTCACACCTTCTCAAAGTGGTCCAACTTCTCTTTAGAAATTCCAAGAGTTCTTAGTTCAAAAGTTCTAGTTTTTCTTGAGTTCTTGAGCAAAACCATCAAACCACCTCTAGATCTTTAAAAGTAGCTTAGTTTAGTTAGTAAGTTGTTTCTAGGAAGAGAAAAGTTCATCTCTCTTCCTTTCGAAACAAACCGAAGCCGTTACGCCGCCGAATCACAAAACCGACGACCAAATCTCCGTAAGCCGTTACTACCGCCAAGAAGAATGGTACTTTACCCTTGCACTCTAACTCTAAGTATTTGTATTAAATCATATGTTGGAGAATAGAATGTCCTTAAGTAGTAACTTTGATCATTTTTTTCAAATGTAGATAAGGTTATCTTTTATTAAATGTTGGATATGCATGATTTATGTTCATGATGTTTCAAGCATGCAAAGTAGTTGGAGTTGGATGATCTTGTTGAAATAGTTTTTGTAAAATGCTTGTTTGTATGTAAAGTCTTACACCCCGGCAGTCTATGCATGATAACGAGACACGAGAACCGAGAAAGTAGAAACACGACACTTAGGGTGTGGTTGACAAGGAAAATATGTTTTCCCGGGAGTGGAAATATTTTTGAAACTACATAATGACCATTTCGGGGGTATTACGTGAGATGTGTGTATGTGCCAATGGGAACCCGGCGCAGCGGAACCATTGTGAGGATACTCGGGAGATCGGCGCGGCGGAACCGAGGTTGGGTGTGTAGCTTGGTTATCCGCAGTACAGAGCCAATGCAATTGTGTGCCAATGGGAACCCGGCGCGGGGGAACCAATGTGAGGATACTTGGGAGAGCGGCGCGGCGGAACCGAGGTTGGGTGTTTGGCTTGGTTATCCGCGGTGCGGAGCCAATGCAATTGTGTGAGTTAAACAAATGATTTTGAAAGGTTGATTTGTATGTGGAAATGTTGACATGGTCTACGATGAGTTGCGTAGGAGAAACACGGAAATCTTGGACACTGTTGACAAATATATGCATGATAATTTGTTGAAAATTATATGCATTACCATTTGTTATTCTGATGATTATATTGATGAGGTTTTTATCTTTTGGCAAAAGAAAATCTTTTATCGCAAAGTCCTTTTTCGGACAAATTTGTTTCTTTGCCTTGAAACATAGCATAAAGTCTCTTGGTTTCAATGATTAATATTTACAAAGACTTAATGAGCTCAATACATGTTTTAACGGATTTATTTAGATGAAGTTTTGAGCTACAGGTTGACGAACCGGCTGACAAGCCGGCTGTCTAAACAGAAGGGGTTGTCAACCGGACTTCACTGGATGACAGACTGGTTGAGAGAGTGGACGACCTTCCGGTCGACCGGTAGTGTAATTCTGCAGATTTTTGCAGATTAGTAAAATCTCAAACGGCTATATTTTTCCTAAATTAGCTCTCCAACGGCTCTATCACTCTACAAATGGCTAGTAGAAGATTGGATGGCTATATAAGGCTCCAAGAACTCATTGATTAGTATCAATCCAAGCTACAATATTCTATATCATTCCAAGAGCAACTTCTCCAAAGATCAAGTCCAAAATTCTCCTTGTTTTTCCACTTTCATATTTTTCTTGAGAGAAATTTTGTACAAGTAGTGAGCGATAATTTTCGTACTTTCTTCTCATACTTGTAATTCCTAAGCGAGTGTTTGGGTCAAACACTTGAAAGCTTAGAAGACCAAATTCTTGTTGAATTTGGGTGTTATTGTTTTCGAGAGGTTTTCGAAGAAAACTCTTGCGGTTGTACTAGCTCCTCGGGAAAGTTAGGGGATTATGTTGTTGTAAGCACCCGCAAGACTTACTGTTTGTAATCTTTTTGAAGATTAGTGGAACCTTCAAGTAGTTGCTTGAGGAGAAGTGGAGTAGGCCGGACCGTGGACAAATCCGGGCCGAACCACTATAATCGGGTTCTATCTCTCTAACTCTCTCTATTTTACTTGCTCATATTATCTTGGATATAGTTGTTAGAGAATATAATTTAATTGGCAATTTTAATTAGCAACCCTATTCACCCCCTTCTTGGTTGCCTTTTTGGGTAACAGACACTAACGATAGACGATTAACGAATGTGGATGTGTGATTGTTAGTATTGTTATAAATGTTTTTCGGTTGTAAGGTTGGTGGGTAAGGATTTCCTATTGAGTGTTGTAGCTCACGGTGTTACCTTTTGGTGACCCTGACATATTATATTGGTGGTGACGCCGGTATAATGTGTCAGATTTCATAAATGAACAGGGTGAGATGTATACCTTGGAGGCCTGCGGAGCCAATGAGCTTGCCAGAATGGAGGAGCAAGCGGAGCAGTAGTTAGGAACCCTAGTTCCTCCCTTGTTGAATAAATGTACCCTTTGATGTATTTATGATGTAATAATAAGCAAGACTCTCTTTATTATGTAACAAATGCCTCATTAACGTACCCAAAATTCGGGGCGTTACATTTATCGTCCAATGGACAAAGAATAAAACTAAAATAATAAAAGAAAATAATTAATAATTTCCAAGTCTAGGGTTGAAAGGGTTCACAAGGTTCAAAGATGGCAAAAAAAAGTCCATTTATGGTTAGGGAAAAGTAACTAGGTGATTTCCTAGTTCGGTTACTCCAACTAGCCGGTTAGAAATGAATTATTCACACCAAGTAGGGCTTAAAGACAAGAAATGAATTTCAAGGGGCTAAAATGTAATTACGACGAACTATAGGAATTAAAAGGAATTTTAAAAGCAATCTAAGTAATTAAAATAAAATTCAAATATTTAACGAAATTTTTATTTACCAAAAAATCAGGGTTGTTACAGGTGTGCACTGGTCCATTCCAGAGCCCAGAAGGAGATAAAAATTAACCTGTTGGCAAGATGCCAACCATCGCGCGATGGAGTGGGTTTGATGCGCGATGGTGGACTTGCATGCTGGCAGACCCATGCATGCAAGTTGGCCATTGTTTGTGCCAAACCCATACATATGCACTGTTTTGGCATCCAATCTCAGTGTTAGATTTTATCTCATTTATTTTCGCCAGTTCACATATCCATGCTATTATCCATCACATCCTGTAAATTGTTACAGTTTTAAATCCCTATTAAGTGTTCCCCTGCCCTAATTGGCTAAAGAATTGATTAATGAAACAGAATCGCAAAACAAACATTTTTCTCAAATGCCTAAGTAGAGACCGATTTCCGGATTGGGCGAGAGGGGTGCCTTAAAACCCTTCCCCTCTCGTAACCTGGCTCCCGAACCCAGATATGGTTTTGACGGATTGGTTCCTTAACTTTTCAAATCAAACAGCGCGACATGTGCTTCGAAATACGGTTCCTTAGGTGTCGGACCTTCAAACCCGAGTGGCGACTCTGTATTTTCGCAAGCGCTTGTTGTCCAGCTTAAAGCGCTCCCGCGAACCGGCATTTTTCTCTTTGAGAAGGGGAACAGAATCCCTTCCTAGGAAGGAAAAAAGGGCACGCATGCCCACAGGTCCGCTTTGAATGTATGCCCTCAAAGAACCCTCGACAAGTTAGGGGTTGATACTACTGACATACGCCCCTCAAGTCAAGGCGTAAGGGGGTATGCCAATTCAAAGAGAAGAGTGGTTGGATGTGTTACCCTACAAGTGGAAGTGGAAAAGATCAAGAGAAATGTGGAATTCCATGTCATGGACATACTAGCCACCTTCAATCTCTTGCTGGGAAGGCCTTGGCTACATGACACTGGAGCAGTACCTTCCACTTTACATCAAAAAGTTAAGTTTGCAGTAGACAGAAGGGTTGTGACCATTCTAGGTGACTCATCAATCCAAACTCATTTCGATACACCTATGCAAGAAGTAGGGGCTGAGGAAACCTTTCTTACTGGATTCAGTCTTGAGGAAACAACCGCCATACAAGCGTTGATGGCCGAGGGAAGTTTTTACATAAGCACCCCGGCCATACAAATGATGAAGAAGCAGAACTACTTTCCTAGATTGGGTTTAGGCAAAAGATCAAAAGGGATCCCACAAATGGTTGATTTCCCACACAATCAATGCGCTTTTGGTCTTGGCTACACCCTGACAGAGGCCGAGATAGAAAAGAAAAAGCAAGAAAGCATGGAAAAGGCTAGGGCAAAAGGAAGCATAATCAAGGAAAAGGCATTTGTGGTCCCAAAAACGCTCAACGGTTGGTTTGTAAGAGAAGGCGATGACTTCCCTTGTGGCTTTACAGAAACATGGGAAGATCCAACCACCGAGCAAAGGTATCCTGGGATGCAAATCTTCTTTGATCAAGAATGGACTGATAGTGACATAGAAGAAGAATCAACAAACTCACGTCCCTAATGACTGGATCGAGGTGCTAGCAGGATTTGACCTAAAAATTCTGTTTGGCAAAGAAGAGGGTGAAGAGGAGTATAAAACTATGGAAGGCAAGAAAAAAGGAGCAAACCTCGAGATGCTACAGTAATTGCAAAATCATGGCAAAAACATTAAACATTAATTTTGTTTCCTAAATCAAGCTAGGACATGTTTTGTGCCCCTGTTTGGGCATTTTCTTTGACTAAACAAATTTCCATTTTATGCTTATGGAAAGGTTAGAATCTCGAATTGCAATTGCCAATACACTACAGCCTCTTTGCCAAAAAAAAGGGGATTTTGAGAATCAAATTCTTTATGTTCTTTACAAGAAGGAAAGAAAGGATGAGTCTTGATTGCTTAGAACTAGGTTTTTGTCAAAACTTAGAAAGAAGACGCTATCTTCGCAAGAAAACTTACGGTTAGCTTGCTTGTCATAAAAGTACAGACACATAGGAGATTCGAAAAAAATATCTCCACCAAATTCCTCTCCAAAACACAGAAACCCTCTTGCGAGAAATGCTCGTTGGGTAATCCAAGAAACCCAAGCAAAAGTAAGAGCAAAGGCTCGCAAGGGCAAGAAACTGCAAAATGCACTGCATAGGCAAAAGTTAAGGCATTCAAAGAAAAGCTCGCTAGGGACTCTACCTCCATTAGGTAACCTAGGCATAACTAACCCTGCGTATTGAGTTCTCAAAAGATGAGTACGCTTTTCTCGAGGAATTGACAATAGCAAAAGACACAAGAATCACTGCTCGTCCTCTCTGACTCAAAAGTCGCCAACGCGGGGGACAATATATCTCAAAGGAGAATATAGAAATGGCAAAAGCAAACAAAAGGCATAAATCAGATTCAAGCATGAGAAGGAAAGAACACCACTTGGCTAAAATAAAGAGTCCAGCTTTATTAGGAAACAGAAGTAGCGGCCAAAGAATGGAGTCCTCGGCCGAGCAGTCCATACCTCAGCCAATGTTTTGATTTACCTACCAAAGAACAATTTTGCCGCAAAACCATTTTCAAGAATATAAACTCTCAAATACCTGTTAAAAACAGTTTTAAGCCATGCTCTAGAGCTATTGCATACAAATTTAGAGTATCTCGGGTAGAAAACATGTTCCCGTAAGAACAAAGAGTTTAAATCACAAACTCGCCAAGCATGATGAGATGGCTTCACAAAATCTATTTTAGGACTAATAATACAGGTATAAAAGGAAAAGCAAGTTACTACCCACGACCCCTCTTGGATGCGGGTCGAGAAGAAGAAGGACGAAAGCGCTCAAGAACTGGGACACTAATCCTCCGTCCCTCGCCTCCATCAGTGCCTCCATCGCCAGCCCTTGTACTCCGACCTTCGCTGACGCCAGCACTCTGAGTAACGGACACCGTCGGCGCCTCCGCTTTAAGCTAAAAAATGTGCATGTTCAGATTCACGCAAGGATACAGAATGGAGAGAAGAAAGTTAGAAGATACATACTGCAACTATCTGGCTTTGCTGCCATCAAATCAAGGCCTATGCACTCTGAAATGCATGCAACCACTCTTGAACTACATTTGGCGGCACCTGCAAAGGAAGTCGCGTTATTTACAACATATAGGAAGGATATCAAAGGCAACCGAAACTCACCTGTTGGACCTGAGTGGGTAGCACGTGAAGCTGAGTGGTACACGGTGTCAGCGTCAAACGCTCCTCTTCTCCATTGGCATTATGGAAAGAAATGAAGCTAGGGGCCCGTGGCCAAGCAGGAGGAGCAGTAGCAGTGGTAGTGGTAGGTAGGGTCAACGAGGCCAGGCGAAAGGTCGAGTAATCTCCCGCTACAAGGAAATCTGTGGCCAGCTGTCTCTCGAGAGCAAGCAACAAACTCTCTCCCATCAAAAGATGAGTCGACCTTATACCCGCTGGAGGAGGGAGAGGAACAAGCTGCAATGCCTCTGAGCATGGGAAATAATGGCTCACCACTCTCTCCCCAAGATACCAAGCTCTCGAGAAGGGTCCCTCCAGAAGGAAGTGTTGGTGTGGGTACGCGCCATGGAAAATTTTATGAAAAATTTGGTGCAACCCTTTTTCGGAAAAGCGCGGCGAAACGCTTTGATTCAGAGTCGCCACTCGGGTTTTAGCGGTGAAATACCCAAGGAACTGAACTTGAAACGTTTGCTACGTTGTTTGATTTTGAAAAGGCGTAGACCGGTCCGTCATCACCTTCAATATCTGAGGTCCGGTAGCCAGGTTACGAGAAGGGAAGGGTTTTATGGCACCCCTCTCGCCCAATCAGTAGATCTGTCTCTACTCAGGCATTTTGTAAAAAGTTTACATTTTTCTCTCATTGATCATTTTTTTAGCCAGTTAGGGCGGGGGAACAGTTAAAGGGGATTTAGCTATAACAGTTTGCACTTATGTGGCAGAAATGTTTATGGATGATTTGCTTGAAACAAAGAATTATAGATTGAGAACAAGGACCTGTGAGTGCTTTAGGTAAACTGGAGCACACTGGCCCAGAGTAACGCACACATGGAAGAACCTATTTGTAGTAGACGGACCACTGCATACAGATACTCCCTGCGTACGTCACACATAGACTGGCATGCGCCGATAAACCTACATTCACAACTCCTATCTCTCAATCCTTTGGGCTCTGGAAGGACCGGTGCACACCCAGGACAGACCATGTAGTTTAATATCAGCATATGTACAGGTTGCAGACAGATGAAAAAGCCTCAAGCCATGAAAATAAAGAGAATACCCCATAAACAGTGTGGGGAAATAAATAGAGGCTAAGGCCTAAACACCATGCAAGGGCCATCCATTGGACTGTGATATAATTACCATGCGCCAATTGCAAGAGACCATACGCCAGTTACATCTTTTGTCTAATGCTTGGCTTTGCATCATCTGGGCTCTAGAACATGACCAGAAGGGTCCCAAAGGCCTTTCAAAGTAGATGAAAGCAAGTATTATGACGTTACGGCTACACATTTCTAAAATACAAAAAAGTAATAGATTGGTTTTTTTAGCATGCAATAAAGTGATAAAGGAGAATGGGAGCAGAAAGTGAGCGATCAATGGTCCCCACGCCAGCGATGCACGTACTACCATAAATGGCGTACGGCAAAATATGACTGGCGTGCGACACTTATCGCTCCATACGATCCTTTGAATCTGCTAGCTTTATGACCAAGACTGGTATTGATTACCAGCCTTGACCCTGCTAGCACCCCTCAGAGGCCAGAACAAAGAGCTATGCAAATGTGGTATACCTTTGGCCTTGGGGTTGAGGGAAGGTTTGAGCCTTGAGCTTGAGGGGTGAAGGTTGGATGACAAAGAATGGCTATAAATGAGGTGTAAGAGAGGGACCTTTGTTTTCTCTTCCAATGGAATGAATGAGAAGAGAAAACAAAGAACAAGAGAAGGAGGGAACTTGGAGCCTTAATGGTGGTTAACCCCTTGCATATGAATGCAAGGGGGGTAGTTATATGCAACGAGGGACTGAGAGAGGAGAGTAATCAGTTGGGTTAAGGGTTGGTTGGGTTAAGAGAGAGCCTCCCATGCATTGAATGCGTGGGACTTGGCTTGAAAGGGGATGTGGGAGAGAAGGGGACAGCCCAGCCGGATATAATCATCAGGGGGACTGTTCACTGTACTGGGGAGCCACAAAAGTCTCGAGCACGTGACAGAAAGCGATGATTTGACTGGCGTACGTCGTCATTGTACTTGCGTGCGCCAGTGGCAACTGAGTCAATAGTCGATGATTGACACGTGGCAGTTTACCAGCGCATGCCAACACAATACTGGCTTAAGCAAGTAGGGTTCTGTTTGGTTCTGGCTTGAAGAGTTTGAAATTGACTTTGAAAGGGTTTGAATGAGGTTTGGAACACTCAAGGCTCAAACACACCAATAATCCCGGAATGTTTTTGACCTTGATAATCATTTGGGGAATCAAAGACTGTAAATAAACCAATCTGGACAGTCCAGGATAGGGTGTCTTGCATCAATTTGCTTGGTAACCTCCTCCTTGATCTTTGTACCCAGTCCGGCCTCATTCTGCGGATTTTCTGTTTGACAGGGACGGCCCCAGGTGCTAACGGGATTCAGTGCTATACTATCTCTGGATCAATACAGGGCATGTCTACATGGGACCACACAAAGACCTCGAAGAACTTTTTGAGTAGATCGACTAGCGCCGTGTGATTTTTCAGAGACAAGGTTGAACTAATTTGCATCATGCGGGGGTTATCCTCGTCTTTCAAATTTATAGAAATTACTTCTTCTTTTAGAGGTTGAGCATGCCTCTCGTCTTCCTTTTCGATGAGGGAACGCAACTCAGCCGGGATGCTCCCGTCAAAGTCTGTTCCTTCATCGTCGGGGTCGACACAACTTATATATAAGTCAGCAAAGTAGTCAGAAGCAGGATCACTCATTTCATAAAACCCAGATGGGTTGCCAAGTATAGTCGACTCGAACTCAAAATAAAAGCTACGACGGGGAGGGCCAAGAGGCACAAACTCCAACTCTGAGCTAGACCTAGACTCGACAGACTCTGTATCAAATTCAGATGTATCATTAATGCATGTTAGACGTGGAGTAAAAATGTAATAACTCTGAATTTCAATAAATAAAAGCTTATTTATTATTCAAGTTATTAAATTAAATTACTTGTATTGCTTAATTTCCGATAGTTTGTCATAACTGAGCTTTAGCCCTTTAAGTTTCATTTCTTGCGCTTTAGTCCCACTTAACAAGCCTAGTTAGCTTCTAACCGTCTCGTTGGTGAAACTAAACTAGAAAGCCATCTAGTCACTTTTCCCTAACCTCAAATGGACCGTTTTGCCCCCGTGAACCTTTTGAACCCTAGACTAAAGAATTGAATATTCTTTTTCTTTTAATTATTTTGGTTTTATTCTTTGTCCAATGGACAAAGATTGTTAGGGAAACTATTATCCATTGGATAATAGAACCCCAATTGTTTATATTAAATGTATACTTGGTCAAAGTACTAAGAGTATAAAAAAAATACTTTTTAATCACTTTAAAGTACTTTTGAGATTATTTTAGTATATAAGTTGCCTAATAACTATTATCCATTGGATAATAGATGTTAGGGGAATTTTTACCCAATGGATAAAAGGGTGAATCTTTCAAAGTACCATGGGGATTATTAGTTTAGTCTTTCTTTTAAACCATGTGTGAAAGCACAACCATATTTTAATTAGAAAGGTACTTAGTACCAAGATTCTTAATGTACCCTTATTTATTTTTCTATTGGGGTTTTGAACTTTCCATTGTACATAGGTACCATAGTATATATTATTCTAGTACATGGAAGGTTAAAATAATGCCTTAAGTACCATGTGCTAAATTTGTTAGTTTAATAGAAAATCTAGGCCTTAAAGACTACTCTTGATTCTAGGTACAAAAAGTATTATTTTTTTTATTGCTCTACTTGCATATTATTGTACTTGAGAAAGCAAGAGAGGAGAGAGGGAGAGAGAGAGCCGAATAGGGAGAGAGAGGGAGGGGGGCCGGTTGGGAGAGAGAGGAGGAGGGAGATTTGGTTAGTACTTGGCCTTGATCTTTCAATGTACAACAAGATTCTTGGATGGTTGATCTTTCAAGCAAAACTTAACTTCCATGTCCTCTTTTGTACATTTTAACATTTGTTAAACCCATAGAATCTTGTACCAAGCTTCCTTTCTACCACATATTCTTCCAAGAATCAAATCTAGTACCAACATAGCCATGCAAACCTAGGATTTTAGCCTTATTCTTCCATGTGAACACATCTTTTTGGATTAAAAAAAATTGGGAAAGAGGAGAGAGAGGGGGGCCGGCCAAGAGAGGGAGGGAGGGAGGGAGCCCTTGCCTATAAATAGAAGGCCATCCAATGCTTTGAACTCACACCTCCAACCATTGCTCTTCCTTCTCTCTAGAATTTCAAGTATTCTTGTTCTTAAGTTCAAGAACTTTCTTTGTTCTTGAGAGTTCTTGAGAAAACCACCAAACCACTTCCTAATACCACCCATAGATCCTTAAAGTAGCCTACTTTAATTGGTAAAGTTTTTTCTAGGAAAAGAAGTACAACTCTTTTCCTTCCGAAACAAACCGGACGTCGTTACTCCGCCGATTTCAAAACCGACGACCAACTTACTGTAGCCGACCACCGCCTAGAAGAACGGTAGTTTAATCTTACTACTGTACCTAAGTATAAGTTGTTTAACCTTGTACTTAAATTTTATGTAAATCATATGATATTACTTTGACTATAGATAAGGTTATCTTTCGTTAAATGATGGATATGCATGATGTTCGTTCATGATGATTCAAGCATGCTAGGTAATATAGAATTGGACGATCTTGTTGGAGTTGTTAAAATGCTTATTATGTGGAAAGTACTACCGCGAAGTCTTGCATGTAAACGAGACACGAAAACTGAGAAAATAGAAACATGACGCCTAGAGTGTGATTTAACGAGGAAGAAAAGTGTTTTCCGAAAAAGAAGATATCTTAGAAACTACATAATGACCATTTCAAGGGTATTATGTGTAACGACCCTGATTTTCGGTCAGTGAAAATTTCGTTAAATATTTGAATTTTATTTTTATTACTTGGATTTACTTTTAAATTTCTATAGTTTGTCAAAATTACATTTTTGCCCCTTGAAATTTTGTTCCTTGCACTTTAGCCCCACTTAGCAAGCCTAGTTAGCTTCTAACCATCCGGTTGGAGGAACTAAACTAGAAAGCCATCTAGTTACCGCAAATGGACCGTTTTGCCCCCCCTTGGACACTTTGAACCTTTTGAACCCTAGAACAGGAATTGATTATTCATTTTCTTTTTAATATTTTTGGTTTTATCCTTTGTCCATTGGGCAATAAATGTTAGGGAAACTATTATCCATTGGATAATGGAACCCCAATTCTTTATATTAAAGCATACTTGGTTAAAGTACTAGTATTAGTAAAAAATAGACTTTTTAATTACTTTAAAGTACTTCTTGAATTATTTTAGTATATAAAGTTGCCTAATAACTATTATCCATTGGATAATAGAAGTTAGGGGAATTTTTACCCAATGGATAAAAGCTTAGTCTTTCAAAGTACCATGGGGATTTATTAATTAAGTCTTTCTTTTAAACCATGTGTGAAAGCACAACTATATTTTAATGGGAAGGTACTTAGTACCAAGATTCCTAGGGTACCCTTAAACTATTTTCTAATGGGGTTTTGATCTTCCTAAGGACAAGGGTACCATAGTATATATTATTCTAGTACTTGGAATGTTTAAATAATACCTTAAGTACCATGTGCCTAATTCTTAGTTTGTTGGGAAAATCTTGAGTTTTAAGAGTCCTTTGATCTTTTAGTACAAAAAGTACTATATTTTAATTGGTTACTTGCATGTATATGTATGTATGTGTACCATGAGAGAGAGAGAGAGAGAGAGAGAGAATTCGGCTAGGAGAGAGAGAGAGAGAGAGAGAGAGAGAGAGAGAGAGAGAGAGGAAGGAAAGAAGGAGGAAGATTGGGTTGTACTTTCTTGATCTTCCAAGGTACTTCAAAATCCATGGAATTCTTCCTTCCTAGCTAAGGAATTAACTCCATTGTCCTCTCTTGTACATCTACCAATTGTTTAATCTTGTTCACACCTCCTTGCCCACCAAGTCTCCTAGAATCAAATCCTAGCCATGCAAGCCTAGGGATTTGCCTTGATCTTTCTAATTGGCATGACAAGTGTCAAATTGAGGAAAGGAGAGAGAGAGGGGGGGCCGGCCATTGAGGGAGAGGAGAGGAGCTCAAGTTTGCCTATAAATAGCAAGCCATTCCATGCCTTGAACTCACACCTCAAGCATTGCTCTTCCTTCTCTCTAGAAACCATTTCTGGGCAGCTTACTGTCCCTTTGTAAATCCCCAGTTTTCTCCTTCTTAGAGTAGTTTTGAGAACCAACTTCCTTCGGGAAAGTTGTAGAACACTTCGAGAGCTTCAAGTTGGGCTCAAGAACCACCCCAATTGGTCAAGAAATGACCAAGATATTGGCATCCGAAGTTCAGTGAAATTCTCGGATTTCCATTTCCAGACAGCTTACTGCCTTCTCCTTCATCACCATTTTTCTCCTACTTAGAGTAGTTTCTAGGATCAACTTCCTTCACGAAAGTTGTAGAGAATTTCTTGAGCTTCGATTTCGACCCAAGAATGACTGTATTCGGCCAAAGATTGACCGAGTTACTGCCCTCCAAAGATCAGTCCAGATTTGGAGTTTCACCGCCCGTAGAACTTTTCAACCTTGCTTATTCGGCCCCGACTAGTTTCGGATCAAGGTAGGATACTTTTACCCTATCCCTACGTATATGTAAGATCTCGTTATCTTCCGTTTCAAAGAAAGTGATCTTTAGTTACTTTTCATCTCAAGTACTCGTATTTTGATCTTTAAAGTTATGAACTCGAATACATGAATTGTTGCATTACTTGTGGTTGTTAATAAAGCATAAGTGATTTATCACTCCAAGGGCGTCCGAACATGTGGCGTTATGCTTTAAGCGTTGATTTGAGTTTGAATGTTTATGTGAAAAGTCCTGCCTCGGAGTCTATGTATGATAACGAGACACGAGAACCGAGAAAATAGAAACATGGCACCTAGGGTGTGGTTTAACAAGAGGAATATGTTTTTCCGAAAAAGAAGATATCTTAGAAACTACATAATGACCATTTCGAGGGCATTGTGTGTGTGTGTGTGTTCCAATGGGAATCCGGAATAGCGGAACCATTGTGAGGTTGTGTGTGTGCGTTCCCATGGGATCCCGGACCGGCGGAACCATGGTGAGGTATAGCTTGGTTATCCGCGGAGAGGAGCCAATGCAATTGTGTGCCAATGGGAACCCGGCGCGGCGGAACCATTGTGAGGATACTCGAGAACCCAGCGCGGCGGAACCGAGGTTGGGTGTGTGGCTTGGTTATCCGCGGTACGGAGCCAATGTCAAATGATTTTGAAAGGCTTGGTTATCCGCGGTACGGAGCCAAAACAAATGATTTTGAAAGGCTTGGTTATCCGCGGTACGGAGCCAATGCAAAGGATTTTGAAAGATGGTTTTGTAAGTGGAAAACGTTGACACGGTCTACGACGAGTCGCGTAGGAGAAATTGGGAAATCTTGGACACCAACGTTAGATAGTGAATGTGGATGTGTTATCGTCATTTATGTGATTTCTATGATCGTTCGTTTGTAAGTTATGGGTTAGTGGGTAGGGTTCACTCTATTGAGCTTTCGTAGCTCACGGTGTTACCTTTTGGTGACCCTGGCATATTATATGGGTGGCGACGCCGATATAATGTGTCAGATCTCTTAGACGAACAGGGCGAGATCTGCACCTTGGAGGCCTTTGGAGCTGAAGGGCTGGCTAGGATGGAAGGAGCGGAGCAGTAGTTAGGAGCCTTAGTTTCTCCTTTGTTGATTATATGTACCCTTTTGAAGTATTTATGATGTAATAAACTCTCTTTATTATGTAATAAATGCTTCATTAACGTACCCAAACTTTGGGGCGTTACATTATGTGAGTTGTGTGAATGTGTGTGTGCCTATGGGAACCTGGCGCGGCGGAGCCATAGTGAGGATACTTGGGAGACCGGCGCGGCGGAACCAAGGTAGGGTGAGTAACATGGTTATCCGTGGAGAGGAACCAAAGTAAATGTGTGCCAATGGGAACTCGGCGCGACGGAACCATTGTGAGGATACTCGGGAACCCGGCGCGGCGGAACCGAGGTTGGGTGAGTTAAAGAGGAGTCTTTGGAAAAGAAAGGTAGTAATCACGGGAAACGGTTAACGATGAATCAACACCAATGTTAGTTGTCAGGCGATTGTGGATAAGCTAAATTTTATTGTCTTTGTAACAGCTTACGTACATATCATGTGGAAATCGATGTTTGATTGTGATCTTATGTTCATAATGTAACGCCCCTAATTTTGGGTACGTTAAATAAAACATTTTATTATAAAAACGAAGCGAGTCCAGCTCGTTATTACAACATAAACCTTACAAAAGTACCTTTATTCAAATAACAGAGAAATCTAGGGTTCCTAACTACAGCTCCTCTTGCTTCTCCATCCTAGCCAGCTCCTCGGCTCCGAACGCCTCCAAGTGAAGATCTCGCCATGTTCGTCTATCAAGTCTGACATATTATACCGGCGTCACCACCCATATAATATGCCAGGGTCACCAAAAAGGCAACACCATGAGCTACGAAAGCTCAATAGAGTAATCCCATACCCGCTAACCCATAACTTACAACAAACGATCATAGGAATCAAACTAATGACGATAACACATCCACATTCTCGATCTAACGTTGGTGTCCAAGTTCCTCGAAGTTCTTCCTACGTAACCCATCGTAGACGATGTTGTTTTTACTACCTTTCTTTTCCAAAGTCTCCTTTTTAACTCACCCAATCTCGGTTCCGCCACGCCGGGTTCCCGAGCATCCTCACAACGGTTCCGCCGCGCAGGGTTCCCGTTGGCACACAAAACTTTGCATTGGCTCCTCTTCACGGATAACTAAGCCATATTACCAACAAGGCTACCACGTCCGACCCTATTGGCAATCTTCACAAAGGGCTACCAAGTCCGGCCACTTTGTGGTTTTCACGACCCACGCAATGGGCTACCAAGTCCGGCCACATTACGAGTTTTCATTCACACAACGGGCTACCAAGTCTGGCCACGTTGCGGTTTTCATAATCCACACGATGGGCTACCAAGTCCGGCCACATCGCGGTTTCAAAACATATTTCTCTTGTTAAACACACCCTAGGTGCCATGTTTCTAACTTCCTCGGTTCTCGTGTCACGTTCTCATGCAAGACTCCACGTGTAGGACTTTTCATACAATCATGCATTCAATCAAAGCCTTGAAATAGTACAACAAGATCATCTAAGTTACATAGCATGCTCGAAACACCTTGAAAGTAAAACATGCATTTTCAATTCAAAAGATAACCTTATCTTACTTAGAATTAAATCTTCTTCCTTTTTGGAAAGTTTAAAAGAACATATGTTTTGAAACGATACTAAAGTTAGAAGGGTAAGATTAAACTACCTTGATCCGAAACTACTCGGGGCCGAATAAGCAAGTTGGAAGATCCTACGGGTGGTGAATACTCCAAATCTGGACCGAACTTCGGACGGCAGTAACTTGGTCAATCTTTGGCCGAATAGAGTCGTTCTTGGGTCGAAATCGAAGATCTCAAAACCCTCTACAACTCTCGTGAAGGAAGTTAATCCTAGAAACGACTTTAGGTAGGAGAAAAATGAGGATGAAAGAAGTGACAGTAAGCTGTCAGGAAATGAAAATCCAGAATTTTCACTGAACTTTGGATGACAATAACTTTGTCATTTCTTAACCGATTGGGGTGGTTCTTGAGCCTAACTTGAAGCTCTCGAAATTCCCTACAACTTTTCAGAAGGAAGTTTGTTCGAAAAACTACTCTAAGAAGGAGAAAACTGGGGATTTTCGAAGGCCAGTAGGCTGCCAGGAACTGGAATCCGAGATTTCTAGAGAGAAGTGAGAGCAAATGAGAAGGTGTGTGTTCAAATGGCAAGAGAATGGCTCTATTTATAGGCCAAGGCATGCCCTCTCCCTCTCCCTCAAGGCCGGCCCCCCTCCCTCTCACTCTTCCTCAAATTTTGACACATGGCAAGAATCCTAGAAAGATCAAGGCCTAATCTTTTAGGCTTGCATGGCTAGTGTGAACCTTGGAAGACTTGGTGGGCAAGGAGGTGTGAACAAGATTAAACAATTAGTAGATGTACAAGAGAGGACAATGGAGGTTAAGTCTTAGCTAGGAAGGAAGGTTCCCCATGGATTTGAAGTACATTGAAAGATCAACCAAGTACAACCCAATCTTCCTCCTTCTTTCCTTCCTTTCTCTCTCTCTCTCTCTCTCCCCTCCCCTCAATGGCCGGCCCTCCCTCTCATCTCTCTCCCTCTCCTCCTTTGCTTTCTCATGGTACAAATATAAGTACATATATGGCAAGCAAACAAATAAACTAATGGGTATTTTGTACCAAGGATCAAAAGTAGGCCTTAAAGGCTAGGATTTGCCCAATAAACTAATAAATAGGCATATGGTACTTAGGGTAATACTTTAACCTTCCAAGTACTTATATATTATATACATATGTACCCATGTACTAGAAAGATCAAAACCCCATTAGAAAATAGTTTAAGGGTACCTTAGGAATCTTGGTACTAAGTACCTTCCTATTAAAATAATGTGTACTTAGACACATGGTTTTAAAAAAAATTTAATTTAATAATACCCCATGGTACTTTGAAAGACTAAGCTTTTATCCATTGGGTAAAAATTCCCCTAACATCTATTATCCAATGGATAATAGTTATTAGGCAACTTATATATTAAAATAAATCCCAAAAGTACTTTAAAGAAATTAAAAAGTATTTTTCTTAATATTCTTTTGACCAAGTATACATTTAATATAAACAATTGGGGTTTCTATTATCCAATGGATAATAGTTGCCCTAGCAATCTTTGTCCAATGGACAAAGAATAATACCACAATAATTAAAAGAAAAAGAATATTCAATACTTTAGTCTAGGGTTCAAAACGTTCAAAAGGTTCATGAGGGGCAAAACGGCCATTTTGCGGTTAGGGAAAAGTAACTAGATAGCTTGCTAGCTCGGTTTCTCCAACAAGTTGGTTAGAAACTAACTAGGCTTGCCAATTAGGGTTAAAGTGCAAGAAACGAAAGTTTAAGGGCAAAAACGTAATTTTGACAAACTTTGGAAATTAATAGCAATTACAATAAAATTCAAATATTTAACGAAATTTTTAACGACCAAAAATCAGGGTCGTTACACATAAGTTAAAGATTAGTAAGTAGGATTTTACTATTGAGCCTTCTTAACTCATGGTGTTGCCTTGTGGTGACCCTGACATATTATATGGGTGGCGACGCCAATATAATATATGTCAGATTTGATAGATGAACAGGGCGAACTCTTCACTCTGGAGGCATATGGAGCCGAAGAACTCGCTAGGATGGAAGAACAAGAGAAACAGTAGTTAGGAACCTTAGTTCCCTATTTGTTTCCTATTTTGTGACTTAAATACTCCTACGGGGGTTATGTTGTAATAATGAGCAGTGACTCTATTTAATTTCTGTAATAAATTATCCCTTTAACGAACCTAAAATTAGGGGCGTTACAAAAAATGCAGTTATGGATACTACCCTTCGATTCGACGATTAAGGAGGTTGAATCCTCGAGAGCATACGGTGAGTCGGGCCCAAGCATCAGCACGTCAGCCTCTTCTTCCTTGTCAACCAAACCTACTTGGGAGAACAGCAACTCCAAGCCCCCTTGATCAAAGGTCTTCACCCAGTCAACCCTTTCTTTGATATTAGCCGACTGCTTCTTGAATTCTTCCTTAGCTAGCTCCTCTTTAGCTATTTCATCCTCGTCATCAGACCAGGTGTCTGCAGCGAAAATCTCGAAACCCGGTAGCCAAGTGCAAGTCTTTTGATCCCAAACAGGCTCGATCTGACCAAGATAAGCGGTACCACCTCCCTCACGGACAAAATAGCTGTCAGGATTACCATAAAGGGTTTGAAGTTTTCCCACGTCTTTCCTCCTTTTGGCCTCCTTGGCGGGGGGTACGTATCCCAAACCAAAGCGGCCTTCGGTACAAGGAAGATGGGGAACTCAACGATCTCCTGCTGGTTGATCCCGAGTCGTAAGCCAGGCATGAATGACATCTTCCTCATGATTTCGAGGGCAGCTGAGCTGATGATGAAGTCGTCATCCATGGCAATGGAAAGGACTGAGCCAGATGTGTCAAAAGTGAATCCTCCAAAGTCTGAATCCTGTTCTTCGTGCATTATTCCCAGAATAGGTGTCCCATCGTCCTTGAGCGGACGGATCCTAGAGTCTCTGCAGATGGTTAAGGTCCCAGTAGGAAGCCTAAGCATGATCTTCTGGTGGAGGGTTAAGGGCACAACCATAATGTCCAAACTGTGCAGCCATGGTCTACCCAGCAGCAGATTGAAAGTAGCAGGGCATGAAACTCTACATCCATTTCAAAGCCCTCAGCACTGAGCTTGAGCATTAAAGTCCCTTCTACCACACGACGCGTGTTGTCATAAGCTTTGACCGCTAGGTTGGAGGGTGTAAGGTCATTCTTGGTGAGCCCCAGGCGGTAAGTGACCCTCATTGGGTAGATATTGATGGCGGAGCCGTTGTCAATCAGCACTGTTGGTACCCAATGTCCCCTGCATTTGATGGTGATATGCAACGGGCGATTATGAGCAGTCCCATCGACAGGCAGATCTTTCTCGGTGAAAGTGACAGAGTGCTTAGAGAGGAGGGGTAGGACCAGGGCAATCATGGCTTCGGGGGTAATGTCAGTTGGTACCTCAAAACGGGCTAAAGTTGTAGCCAACCTCTCACGATGCTCCTTTGACGACGATATCAGACCCCAAATAGAGACAACAGCAGGGATCCTTTCAAGCTGTTTATGGATAACATCCTCTTTTGGTACTTAACTAGGAATAATCGGCACGTTCCTTTGAGCTGGTAGGGTCGTAGGTTACTGAGCCAAAGGATTGGACGAGCTTCCAGCTGATAGGTTTGGTGGTTGAAAGACTCGGCCACTCCTCGTGACATTTGCAATGTCCCACTAGGAAGATGTATCAATGGAACCCCAAAAATCCACGGGTAGTTCCTCTAGCTTGTGCTTCCCTTTGTCGACTGATGTAACCGTTGCTGTCGAGTCTTGCCCCAGAGCCACATCCCAGTTCAAGTCTTCCATCACCATTCCTTCCCAAAAAGCCGGATCCTGAGCAGCAGCCTCCTCAAACTGTAACCCTGGATTAGTGACGAACAGAACATCCCAGAAGCCTCTGTCCACCAGAGCAGAATTTACGGTCCATACTTCATCGCCCATGTGTATGTCAACCACCTTATCGACATCCCAAAAATCAGCTGGTAGTGGGTTTTTGTTAAGATCGACGATCTCATCCACCTCCCACAGGTCATCAGGCGGTGCATTTAAAACCAAGACTGAGCAGTCGTCGCTGGGAGCCACCAATGGACGCGGCCTCTCCAAGGGCACAATGTTAACAGTTGGATCACTTGCATGAACAGCATTCGAAATGGCATCTATTAGTGGCAACACTGCCCCAAGCTAACGATGTTCATTGGGGATAACCTCTCATTCAACGTTGTAGCTCAAGTACTGCTCATCTATATCATCATCTGCGTCAGTATTCTCCATGTTGGAGTTTTGGTTCTAAACCAGCTGTGCAGCATCGGGTTCTGGGTCCCATTCGTATTCCTTTTCGTCATCGAGCACAATGGGTCCAGGTTGATAGAAAAGCATAAACAGTGACAGGCCATCCAGCGGATCTGCCCACGCTGCATTCCATTTGTCTTCCCACTGATCCAACTATGCTTGATTGACAACCGGAGCCTGAGGGAAACCCATGAGATAGCGCTCGTTCCAATCATTAGCTAGCTTTTCCCATTCCTTCGCCTTGTCTTCCATGTTCCAACCAACTGCCAGCATGTTAACATCGAGTTCCGCTGGGACGACCACGACTGGTTTTGGGTGATGCTCTGAGGTTATATGGTCAGTGGGGTTGAATATGGTGAAGGTGGGCTGGATTATAGTGGAGGTGAGGGTTATCTGGTTAACTTGAGGGTTGGAATTGTGGTTAGGCATAGAATTGGTGATGACATTGGGCTTAGTAGACGGGGTTGGAAGGGTGCCATTGTCTACCAAGTCTTGTATCGCACGACGAAGACCATAGCAAGAATCGGTGTGATGACCGGGCATTTAATGATAGGCGCAAAAAGCTTTCAGGTTATGACTAGGAGGTGGATTTTAAGGTGGTGATGTTGGAGTCAAGGGTCTGAGGTGACCAGACTTGACTAATCTCTCTAACACCGAGGAAAGTGGTGCCTCGACGTTAGCGAAATTTCAGGGTTGGTTGCGGTTATGGGGTTTTTGGGCGGTTTGAATTTGGTTGATATCGGCGATGTGATTGGAACCCTGTGTCGCATTGTTACTGGCAGATGTCGCATTGGCATAGTTGTTACCGCCAATCAGAGTAGTGCTGTTCCCGGTGTAAGTACGTGGCTTAGACTTCGAAACTGAGGTAGTGGAAGAGGTTTCACTTCGTGGCAACACACCGGTTTGAAGAGCTTCTTCAATAGCAAGTTCGGATTCGAAGAAAGTATCGAAATTCGCCCTTTGAACTAGCACAAGGTTTTTACCAAAGTCAGGCTGCAGATTGCGGGAGATGATACGAATTTGTTCCTTCTCGCTTGGACGATCAGTCATGAGAGCTGCCTTGGCCCTCCATCTTTTGATAAAGTCTGCAGAAGACTCCTTGGCAGTCATCTTGGTCGATTCCAGCTCCCGGGTGGTCATCTTAATCTGGGCATTGTAATTGTACTGGGAATTGAAAGCTACGATGATGTCCTCCCATGTTCGGCGTTTGGAAATGTCAAGGAACAAGAACCATTGGAAAGCAGGACCGGTGAGTGTCTGTGGGAATAGCTGAGTTATGGCTTCCTCTTCAACTCCATGCAATTTCATTGCTCCATGATAAGCCAACAAATGGGTTTTGGGGTCACCCGTCCCATCGAACTTTGCAAAGTTCGGCATCTTGAATCTCTCAGGCAGCCTGGCATTTGGAAACGGACAAAGACGGTCCATGTCTAAACCTCCAGCGCCGATCCTTTCAGCTTTGGAAACCGTTTCCTCGAGTTTGGCCATCTTGGCAATTAACGCAGCCATTTCTGGATTTGGAGCACGGGCCTCGGTTAGAGGGAGCTCTTCGGCCTCGGGTTGGCGCTCATTCCTTTCACCACCTCCCCCTCCTGCGGGAGTCGTTCCTCAATCAACTCGCGAAGAGTGGCCATGGAAGTATCAGCCTGGTCAGCCCTTTGCTGCATGATGGCCAGATTGTGCTGGAGATTTGCTAAAACAGTAGCAAGGTTCGGAGGTGGGACATCGGCCATGTCTAGTGCTTCTATCTTGACCAACTTTGGTGATGAAGATGGGGATGGAGTAAACGGAGGTGTCTCGTGTGGAGTTGTCGGTGGTGAATCCTCTCTCGATAGAGTGCAGGACAGAGCTTCCGTTGTGGCTGACTGAAAAGCAAACCCTCAAACAGACTCTTAGACAGATTCGGCGGACGATCCTAAGTAGGTTTGGCTTTTGATTTCGGAGCTTCCCATGATGCAGCAGCTTTAAACAGCAAAGTATAAGAGCTCAGTGACAGTCTGCGGCAATTTTATTTAAAGGAATTTGAAAGCATGGAAAATGAGCATGTCAATGTCGTCGGTGTCACCCTAGACTCTACCTAAAGAGCGCCTGTCTTATGACATTCGGACGTTGCTATAGAATCCTCGGATTTTATTTTCAATGGTGTATCCTTGATTGAATCGACTAACACTAAGAAATGTCAAAACAGTCTAAGCCTTTGACTGTTTCCTTCTTGAAGTTTCAATGTCGGAGTTCGGAACAACTCGGTGCAGATGGCGTGATACCGTAACCGAAGTGGCGTAAGCAGCACTGTGCCGGAGCCTGAGTGGTGTAAGTGATTGGCACTTTTAACCTAAGTGGTGTAAGCATCACGACATTCTCTCCGTTGTTCCTAGTTTTCTACTTGAAACCTCGATTGGGCACTAGACAAGGATTATAAAGTTTTGATTTCCCAAAGCCTTACTGATTAAAGGACTTGAAAATTTGAAAATGCGCAGCATCGAGATGCACGACTCGTCATCGGTCCAAAGCAACATCCCGGCAATCAAAAGATAAGCCCTTGACAAGAAACAACCCAAAAGCCGCCCTAGCATGCTCCTACACAACACGGTTATGAATGTATGTACAGGCATGTGATATGGAAAACAGTAACACATAGACAGTTTATGAGGGTTAGATGCAAGTAATCCCACCCTGTGGGTTCCTGTCTTAGATTGGAAGGTTCTAGTGCTTTGTACGCATGAAAAGGCCGATTTTGGCTTAAGAGGGCTCCTGTGACTAGAGCCGCGGTATGCCTCCCATTTCAACGCTGTAGCAAAGCAATGGTAGAACGGTATTACGACTCATCGTCGTCCAAGGTGTCGGTTACCCAAAACACCTCAACAGGGCTGACCAACACCGATGCAAATGGAGAACGCCAAGGAATGATTGATTGAGAGAGAAACGCAATGTTTTGAAAAATGCCTTTTGAAGTTTGGCTCACTTTTATTAATCAATACTTGGAGAAAAACGACACAAGTGAACAATAATAAAAGCCCTAGTTTGGATTGGTCGGATGTGGAGATCCTGTTACGTTACCATTCCGTTCTTCAGCAGCGCGGAGCGTATTGTTTTGACAGACTTTTGAAAGATTGTTCATTGATGTATTAATTCGCAAATATCAATCAATGCCAAGATGTCCCCAGCAGAGTCGCCACTGTAGGCACGTGCCCCGGAAAATTTTATGAAAAATTTTGGTGCGGCCCTTTTTCGGAAAAGCGCTGCGAAACGCTTTGATTCAAAGTCGCCACTCGGGTTTTAGCGGTGAAATACCCAAGGAACCGAACTTGAAACGTTTGCTACGTTGTTTGATTTTGAAAAGGCGTAGACCAGTCCGTCATCACCTTCAATATCTGAGGTTCGGGAGCCAGGTTACGAGAGGGGAAGGGTTTTATGGCACCTCTCTCACCCAATCTGAAGATCGGTCTCTACTCGAGCATTTTGTAAAAAGTTTGCATTTTTCTCTCATTGATCATTTTTTAGCCAGTTAGGACGGCGGAACAGTTAAAGGGGATTTAGTTGTAACAGTTTGCTCTTATGTGGCAAAAATGTTTATGGATGATTTGCTTGAAACAAAGAAATATAGATTGAGAACAAGCACCTATGAGTGCTTTAGATAAACTAGAGCACACTGGCCTAGAGTAACGCGCACAGGGAAGAACCTGTGTGCTGTGGACGGACCACTGCATACAGCTATTCCTTGCGTACATCACACATAGACTGGCGTGCTCCAGTAAACCTACGCTCACAGCTCCTATCTCTCAATCCTCTGGGCTCTGGAAGGACCAGTGCACAGCCAGGACAAACCACGCAGTTTAATATCAGCATATGTACAGGTTACAGACAGATGAAAGGGCCTCAAGCCATGAAAATAAAGAGAATACCCCATAAACAGTGTGGGGAAATAAATAGAGGCTAAGGCCTAAACACCATGCAAGGGCAGCCATTGGATTGTGATATAATTGTCGTACGCCAGTTGCAAGAGACCGTACGCCATTACATCTTTTGTCTAATGCTTGGCTTTGCATCATATGGGCTCTGGAACATGACCAGAAGGATCCCAGAGGCCTTCCAAAGCAGATGAGAGCAAGTGTTGTGACATTACGGCTACACATTTCTAAAATACAGAAATGCAATAGACTGGTTTTTTTAGCATGCAATAAGGTGATAAAGGAGAATGGAAGTAGAAAGTGAGAAATCGGTGGTCCCCACGCTAACAGTGCACATACTACTATAAATGGCGTATGGTAAAATATGACTGGCGTACGCCACTTACCGCTCCATGCGAACCTTTGAATCTACTAGCTTTAGGGCCAGGACTGGTATTGATTACCAGCCTTGACCCTGCTAGCTCCCGTCAGGGGCCAGAACAAAGAGCTATGCAAATGTGGTATACGTTTGGCCTTGGGGTTGAGGGAAGGTTTGAGCCTTGAGCTTGAGGGATGAAGGTTGGATGACAAAAGAATAGCTGTAAATGAGGTGTAAGAGAGGGACCTTTGCTTTCTCTTCCAATGGAATGAATGAGAAGAAAAAACAAAGAACAAGAGAATGAGGGAACTTGGAGCCTTAATGGTGGTTAACCCCTTGCATATGAATGCAAAGGGGGTATTTATATGCAAAGAGGGACTCTGAGAGAGGAGTAATCAGTTGGGTTAAGGGTTGGTTGGTTATGAGAGAGCCTCCCATGCATTGAATGCATGGGACTTGGCTTGAAAGGGATGTGGGAGAGAAGGGGAGAGCCCAGCCGAATATAATCATCAGGGGGACTGTTCATTGTACTGGGGAGCCACAAAAGTCTTGAGCATGAGACAGAAAGTGATGATTTGACTGGCTTTGATTGGCGTACGTCGTCATTGTACTTGCGTGCACCGGTGGTAACTGAGTCAACAGTCAATGACTGACACGTGGCAGTTTACCAGCGCACGCCAGCACAATACTGGCGTAAGCAAGTAGGGTTATGGCTTGAAGAGTTTGAAATGGACTTTGAAAGGGTTTGAATGAGGTTTGGAACGCTCAAGGCTCAAACACACCAATAATCCCGGAATGTTCTTGACCTTGATCATCATTTGGCAAATCAAAGATCGTAAATAAACTAATCTGGATAGTCCAGAATAAGGTGTCTACAGTTGGCTGTCCAAAGCTCGGGCCGAGGTCAACTCCAGAGGAGCGTCGTCAAGTGAGGTATCCCAGGGATCGAAACGCACCTATTATAGGCGAGATGACATCAGTATAACAAAGTAGAAGGATAGCATGAGGATAAAAGGATTAAACGTGTCATACCTGATCCACTGTCAAATGATCTAGAATCCGTCTCCAAGCCAACAAGTCTGTAGTAGGCGACCTTGTCTTTCGAACTCCCTTTAGCCAACGGGCCGCTCGTGGAACAAACCTAGGCTCTTCATGCCTGGTTGGAGGAGGGTACTGCAACAAGTGCTCAAAAGCCCAGAGCTGCAGGCAAATACAAAGACAAATATAAGTTACAAAAATCAAAGTAGTGAGGGAACGACGAAGAAAGCTGAAACATATACCTCAAGAACGCGGTGCTACCCATGCAGTGAGAGGCTAACACCCCGAGAACAAGCACTCAATTGACCGTACAACGTAGCTAAAGCAGGAGTCCCCCAATCAAACTCTGCTATGGTCTCTAGGTTCACCAAAGCAGCCAGAAACTGAACATGCACTGAGTTCTCTTTGTTGTAAAACAAAGTCTGCCCAAGGAGGTAAAAGAGGAAGGCTCGAACCAGTTGAGAAACAGATACCTCTGCTAGAACGCCTTCCTAGTCTTACTATGCCTGGAGCCATGAATAGGTGACATGACCGCTCTCTGATACAACAGGAGTCTTCCCCAAGAGGTATTCAAAAGCACCCTATTGCTCGTGAATTCATGGGTCAATCGGAAGAGGGTCACCACCAATTCTCAGACATGTGAGTAAAGCAAAATCAGCCGAGGTGATTGTCATCTCTCCAACCCCTGGGAAGTGAAAAGTGTTCGTGGTATCCCACCACCGCTATACCAATGTCGTAGTCAATCCCAACTCCGCCTTCTGAAGGTGAAAGTCGAGTATCAAAAGCTCAAAACCGGCCAAGGCAACTGCATCCTTGGCATCTTGAGGAAGCCTTTCATAAACCTGGGGATAGCTTCCCCACATTTGCAGCTTCTCGTTTGCCTGGCAAAATGGAAAAGAAGATTAATACAATAGCAAAATTGCTTATGCTGGGGGCAATTCCTAAAGCCCAATTTCATTCTCAAAATGTCAATTTCATGAATCCTTATATAAACAATATCATTAACAGGAGGAAAATTACCTTCACATTGGTAAAACCGAAGTGTTGCTCTAGCATGCAAAACCTCAGGCAGGACATCACTAAGACGACGACGGTATCGCAACGAGCCTCCGCAACCAATTATGTGAACTGGAGGGATGTACGTATCAGCATTGAATGGCGACAAAGCTTCATTGCCCGTATCAGAGCAAGCCTCGAACTCAGTCTCAGGAAGATTCTGTTGCGAAGAACCCCCCTACAATCGATGTACGCGTCTAAAACGAAGGACCCGGGTACTCAAAACCCCACCAAGAACCGTGGCCTCAACGGCCGGAGCTTTGCCCGAATCTCTTGGTGCAGCAGTAGAAGACAAAGGAGCACCGGTAGTGGCGTCGACCGAAGGTGGAGGCGACGTAGCTATGGCGGCCAAAAAAAATGATGACCAGGATGATGGTGGTTGGAAAAACAACGGTGGCGAGAGAACGACAACGGTCGGAGAACGGGGACGGGACGATTTCAGACGAGGGAAGAGAGGAGAAATCAAATGACCCGTGAAATCGATCAAACTTAACTTAAATCGATTTCTGACTTTTGAAGTCCTCACGGCCGAGACATCGATATCTCGGCCGAGTCATCGATCCTTCGGCCACTGAATTTATTTCCTGGCCCCCTAATCCATTCTCCACAATGATGTCAGATCTTGCTCAGTGTACCAACTCAAGCAGCTATGAAGTTTTGGGTCCTCGACCAACAAAACCATTGATGAACATTGATGGAATCAGTTTTGGGGCATGCTCGAGCACAAAGAAGCTCTCTCTCCGTAACAGCAAGCTCACAACTACTGGTCGCTTGACTACCAAGGATTATCAAAGCTACTCTGTCTCCACTAGCTACCTAGCAGTCCAGCAACACTCATCAGGATATTCAACGGCTCCACATCCATAAAACTTGCTGCTTTAAATCCTTCCACTTCAGCAACTCCATCATCACCATCAGCAACTCTAAGCTATCCCAGCAGCCCCAGAGCTCACCATCACTCAGCACCACGTGCTTACTATCACGAAGTCTCTCAACGACTCCACGCCCATGCTCGCTATCCCCAACAGCCCTAAGCTTTCCATCTCAGCGGCTCTACACCTGCTAGCTCCACACGTACTATCAACAGTACCTTGCTCCTTGCCTCAAGCTCACTATTGTTCTTAGCTCTACGCTCACCATCAATGGCATCACACTCCATTATCATTGTCAACAGCTCTAAGCCATTACTCAGTAGCTCTAAGCTCACTCAGCGGCTCTACACCCGTCAACTTAGCAGCTCTAAGCTCATTCAGCAGCTCTAAGCTTGCCTAGCAAACCCAAGTTCATCATCTCAGCAGCTTTACTCACTCAACGGCTCTATGCCCGTGTTCACCATCTCAATGGCTCAATGCCCATTAGCCTACTATCACAGTGGCTCTACGCCCACTATCTCAATTGGCTCAACGCCGTAACAATCCTTAACAGGCTCTACGCCATAACATCAACAAGATATCATCTGTTCTCAAGCTCTATGCTTAAATGCTCGAAGCTTTTCGAATGCCCAACCATTGTGTACTGGATGCTCAAGTTCTACACTTGAATGATCAAGCTCTACGCTTGAATGCCCAACCACTACGTACTTGATACTCAAAGCCTGTACTTTGAATGCTTGGATTCAACCCTCTGAATGCTTGAGCTCTATGCTCTGAATGCTCAAGTCCAGAAGTTGAAAGAAGCACTATGCTTAAATCAAACACATACGCATGGGCCCGTGCACGTAAGCATCAATTGCATCACCATTATCACATCGAGTCAGCATTACCATTATCATATCTGTTTACATCTAACCATCACCATCACATATACATATTCTGCATCTCTCTCTCATGAAACAGGTCAATCCTACTGTGGTGGCCTCAGTTATTGAGTCGGTAACCGGGCCATACTTGCCGAGCCTATGCCCCTTGCGGTCCGGCTGTCAGGCCGATAAACGCTGATGGTCCTGGTGGTGTGTTCGGTACCGTGCTTGGGTACATGCTTCGGCTTCGGTATTCCCGAGAGCATCCGAGTGAGGCAGTTATAATGAATTGGTCCCACGTCAATCCCGTGCCAACAGCAATCATTTGGATCAAGCCATGTGCACCGTAATCATTTTGCTCCCCCCGTCAGATATGACATCACTCGATGCGGTTACCCGAGCGTACGCCCCACGCGTTGGCTTGAAGGCCAAGTAACCCTAGGTCTATAAAGATAGAGGGATGCTCATTGAAGGAGGTAGGTCGTTCTTCCCTATCCCTAGACCTAACTCTTGCCCTGAGATCTAACTTAATCGCCGGAGGGTCACTGGGCTGCAAGAGCCCTAGTGACTTGATGCAAGTTTGGCAGCGGGAGCGGAAGAGGAAGGAACCAATCTTCAAACACGATCTAGGTCCCTACAAATCGAACCCCTACAATTGGCGACTCTGCTGGAGACCTAGCCACCCTTTCAACGTCCACTTCCCCCTTCTGCTCCGTTCAGGGTTCCTGAATCAAATATGGTTGAGGTCGATGACGCGCACCATGTTGGTACCGTCCACGGGCTCGGTTCCCTCCTGAACCACAGCCTGGCTTCCGGCGGAGCCAATGCCCTAGGGAAGACCCATGTATCCGTCTGAGTTGGTGCCGGAGCCTCAACTCCAGACGCAGGCCCATCCACTTAGCTCAACACCTACATCCGCCATCTCGAACGGAAAATCGATGGCCTCACGACAGTGATGGAGCGCGACAGACACGTCCGAGACGAGTTGGCGGAGATCAAACACCTCGTCCAGATCTCCCCATCTCACTCCTCCGGGAGTCGTGGTGGAAGAAGGAGCTGCCATACCCCTCCCCACAGCAGCGGAGGCGCCCACCTCCTAGAAAACAGATCCCGTCCCTTAGTCAAAGATCGCCTCGAGCTACCAAGAACGGAGGACGTCCGAACCGCACGAGACACGTAGCGCAAGGACCGTTCCCGCTCCTCTAAGCAGCTTCAAGGGAAACCATCGGCCTTCGAGAGGATCGGTGCCGGAAGCGTCTCTGCCTCCTCCACCCACTCGATCTGAGTGGGCAAGACAAGCTGTGAATCTACCCCTAGGACAGCCAGGGGAGATGATGGCCTCCTGGAGTTCCAAACCAAGGGATACCGCGACCGCCTAAAGAGCGCCAAAGCCAGGAGCCCTATCGTTTTGCACCCCAGAGGCACCCACAGTCGGAGCCCAGTCACCGAGCGCCTCGAGCCTTCCGCTCGGGATAGCTACCATAATTGCCGCCAGAGATTGGTTAGCGTTACCTGGAAGAGAAAGGAATATGAGCGATTGGACAAACTTATCCCAACAAAGCGCATAGCGACTGAGCGCCCAGACGGTTTCGACCGTTCGATCCGACCTGATCGCGACGTGCGACTTGCACGACTCACGACCTCTCCCTTCACAAGAGAGATCGACTCAGTTACCCCCCCGAAGGGATTCACCCAGCCCAAATTTGCCAAATACGATGGCAAGACCGAGGCATACACTCATCTGATTCAATACAAGCTCGACATGTCTTTGTTCCTTTGGAACGATCCCTCGGACGACGCCTTCTTGTGGAAAGTCTTTCCTGCCAGCCTCGGTAACCTGGGTTTCACATGGTTCAACCAGCTCCCTGCTCGGTCAATCTCCTCATTCGATTCCCTTTGTGATGCCTTCATGGCTCAGTTCGTAACAAGCAATAAACATGAGAAGGAAATCGATTCCCTCCTGGCTCTCCGCAAGCGAAATGACGAAACGCTTCGGTAGTGCGCCGGTCGTTACTGGGAACTATTCAACGAGATAGAGGGTTGTGACGGTGTCATCTCGGCCCGAGGATTCAAGCTCGGTCTCACTTCCCAAGACGAGCAGGTCTACGACGACCTTGCTCGCCACAAGCCCAATTCTATGAAAGATCTCATGACTCGCATCGAGGGTTGGTGTCAGCTCATCGAGTCCAAGGCTAAGAGAGCCATCGGGAAGTCCACGGGCTCGAAGACATTGAACATCTCGGTTTTCACACCGGTTTCCGCACCCGTCTCGATCCCAAAAAAGTAAGTCAACAACATCAAGCAGTCACTGAGGAGTGGACCTAAGCCAAGCGATTTCAATGCCGAGAAGACTGTTTTCACCATTCCTATTTACCAGACATTGATCAAGTGACGGATCAGCCTTTCTTCTCCTTCCCGAATCAAAAGCTAGGAACCGAAAATGGGAAAATCAAAAACCCCATCGTCCGATGCAGTTACCACAATGAGCAGGGTCACTTCACCACAGCCTACAAGCCCTTCAAGGCCTACTTGGAGCAGCTTGTTGCAGGTGGCCACCTCAGTAACCTCATTGACCAAGAGAAGACAAGGGCTCGGGCACAACGCACCGAAAACAACACCGAGGAAGAGGTTCAGACGATCCATGTCATACACGATCCTCTAAACTTCGAGGCCGCTCGCATCATCCCGGATGAGCTGAACACGGCCTCCTCAAAGCAAGTCACGTTGGTCGGTCCCAAACAAAAGCACCCCAGAACCGACGACGGCTCCAAATGGACGATAACATTCACCGAAAGGGACCTCAACTGTGTCCATCTTCCATACAATGACGCCCTCGTGATCATGCTACGCATCAGAGCCTTCAATGTCCGACGTGTCCTCGTGGATTAGGGCAGCTCGGCCGAGGTCATGTATTACTCCCTGTTCAAGGATTTGAAGATTCCCGACACCGACCTCCGTCCCTCCGAAGTTCCTCTTATCGGATTCAATAGAGCCTCGGTTTGGCCCATCGGCCAGATCACTCTCCCCGTCCGCGCCGGGTCGGTTGTCCTTGACATGGAGTTTGTGGTGGTCGATGTCCCAAGCACTTACAACGCCATTGTTGGATGCACCTGGCTCCATAGGCTGAAGGCAATCGCCTCCACTTATCACCAGGTGGTCCACTTCATCGGCGCTAAAGGGCGACAGGAGGACTTGTTAGGAGATCAAACCATGGCAAAAAGATGTTATGTCAACGCCGTCCGAAGCAGTAAGCAGACCTCTTGGGTCAATCTCATTGAAGTCCCCAAGGCCCTAGTTCTGGAAGATGTCGGAAGACCAGTCAACGACAAGGTAGCAGAAGACCTTCGCACTATCCCCCTAACCGAAGACAATTCCCATTTTTTCCTTGTCAGTTCCTGACTCTCTGATACTGATTGAAACAAGACGATTGCTTTCCTTAAGCGAAACATAGAAGTATTCGCATGGACACCATATGAAATGCCCAGAGTCTATCCCTCAATCATCTGCCACGAGCTCAACATTGACCCAGCCAAGCGCCCGGTCGTGCAACGGGCACGACGATCCTCCCCGGTTCATTCTGAAGCCGTCATTGAAAAGGTTAACCGGCTCTTAAACGCGAAGGCCATCCGAGAGGTTCAATACCCCAAATGGTTGGACAACACTGTAGTGGTCAAAAAGAAGAATGGCAAGTGGCGGGTCTGTGTTGATTATTTCAATCTCAACGACGCTTGCCCGAAGGATTTCTTCCCCTTTCCTCGGATCGATCAGCTCGTCGATGCCACAGCCGGCCACGAGCGACTTTGCTTCATGGATGCCTACCGAGGCTACCATCAGATCGCCATGAGCGAAAGGGATGTTGAGAACACGGCCTTCATCACCCCCCATGGTATCTTCGGGTACCTTGTCATGCCCTTCGGTTTAAAAAATGATGGGGCCACTTTTCAGCGAATGATTCCAAGATGTTCGAGCGCTTACTAGGAGACACGATGTTGGCTTACATTGACGATACGGTGGTCAAGAGCATGCGTGGCAGTGATCACCTAACCCACCTCGCCGAAGCATTCGAAATCTTCAAAAAGCATAAGCTCCACCTCAATGCCGAGAAGTGTGCATTCGGTGTCAGCTCCGGGAAGTTCCTCGGTCACCTCGTCTCCCGACGCAGTATCGAGGCCGACCTGGCCCAAATACTTGCCATCGAGAAACTCTCAGCTCCCCACAACAAGAGGGACGTTCAACGTCTAACCGACATGGCCACCGCCTTTAATCGGTTTATCAATCGATCTTCAGACAAATGCCGACCGTTTTTTGCACTCTTGAAAGGCAGTAGACGCAGCTTCAACTGGACAGAGGATTGTGACCGGGCCCTCCAGCAGTTGAAGACTTACCTCTCCGAGGCCCCACTACTTGTCACCCCTCAGGACCAGGAAGACCTGTTGCTGCACCTAGCCATCTCTCCGCACGCTATAAGCTCGGTGCTCGTCCAACAGGAGGGTCGGGAGCACCAGCCAATCTACTACTCCAGCAAAACTATGACTCCTGCCGAGATGCGTTATCTCCCCTTGGAAAAGCTCGTGCTCGCCCTCATCTTAGCCTTGTGAAAGGTCGCCCCGTACTTCTAGTCATATCGCATCATCATCTTAACCGAATATCCCCTCAAATCTCTCCTCCGGAAAGCCGACCTCTCCAACCGAATCTCTCAGTGGGCTGTCAAGCTTGCGAACTTTGAAATCCACTTCCAGCATCGGATAGCAATCAAAGCCCAGGTCCACGCCGATTTCGTCGCCGAGCTTACACCAGCCGATGTTGTCCCCTTGGTTCCACCCACCCGTCCAGAAGCAGCTCTCCAGGCAAACCCAAGCACGGCCTGGAAGCTCTTTCACGGTGATGTTTGGAAGATGTATGTCGACGGTGCTTCCAATAGCCGAGGCGCAGGCGTCGTCCTCCTCTCCCCCACCGGTGTCTTTCATGAAAGTTCACTCTCCATAAATTTTTCGACCTCCAATAACGAGGCTGAATACGAGGCATTGATCTTCGGGCTCAAAACGGCCGCAGCCCTAGGCATCGAAGAACTCGTGGTCTACAGCGATTCCCAATTAGTGGTCAATCAGCTCTCGGAGGAATATGAACCCTGGGATGACCGAATGCGTACCTACCTCAGCTCCGCCGTCCGACTCATCCAACATTTCAAATCCATCTGCGTCAAGCACATCTCCAGGGAACAGAACGCCCATGCCAACGCCCTAGCCGGACTTGCTTCGACCTGTTCCTCCGCAGGACATCGTTCTATCTCCTTCAGTTCTATTGACAAGCCCAGCTTCGAACTCGAAATGTTGAACCGAGAGGTACTTAGCATGGAGCTTGGGCCGAGTTGGATGGATGAGATCATCGGCTACCTGCGCGATGATGTCCTTCCCTTGGACAAGAAGGACGCTCACCGACTCCGCAATAAGGTTGCCCTCTTCTGGCTCATCCCAAACGGCAAGCTCTACCGAAGGTCGTTTACCGGACCTTACCTACTGGTTGTGCACCCACACCAGGTACCAGGCATCATTGAAGAACTTCATGCCGGCGATAGCGGCTATCACTCCGGTGGACGGTCCCTCGCTCACCGAGCCATCTATCAGGGGTATTGGTGGCCGACAATGAAGAAGGATTTTGAAGAATTTGTCAAGCGTTGTAAGAAGTGCCAGATGTTCGCTCCCATTATCCACCAGCCGGCTCGGGACCTTAGCCCTCTCACCAGCCCTTGGCCCTTCTCCCAATGGGGCATGGATATGGTTGGCAAGCTCCCAGTTGCTCCGGGTGGATTCAAGTTCCTCTTAACCGCAGCCGACTAATTCTCGAAATGGGTTGAAGCTGAGCCCCTGGTCACCATCGAAGAAATAGACGTCATCCGTTTCGTGTGGCGAAACATTATTTCCCGCTTCGATGTACCGTTCGCCATCATTACAGACAACGGAAAGCAGTTCACAAGGCAGAAGTACCAGGCCCTGTTGGACGAATATGGCATCAAATGGGACATGTCCTCTTCGGCTTACCCCCAGGGCAACGGGCAAGCCGAAGCTACAAATAAGGCAGTCTCATCCGGATTCAAACGTCGACTAGAATCTCGCCGGGGCAAATGGGCCGAGGAGTTACCTAGGGTGCTCTAGGGCTACCGCACGACACCTCGGCGATCCATCGATCCCACTCCCTTCTCCTTGGCATTCAGAATGGAAGCTGTCATCCCCATCCAAGTCGGGCTTCCTACCATCTGTACGGAAACCTTTGATACGTGGGTCAACAACGACAACATTGCTTCCGACCTCGACTTGGCGGAGGAGGAGCGTGAAAATGCAAGGATAAAGTTCGGATCGTACCAACAAGAGGTTGTGAAGGGTTATAACCGAAGCGTCCGTCTTCGGTCCTTCAAGCCCGATGACCTTGTCTGGAAGAAGCTAGTGGAGAAATTAAAGAAGAAGACGTTGATTTCGAATTAGGAGGGCCCCTACCGAGTCCTCAAGCACCTCGGTTCAGGAAACTACAAGTTGGAGACGCTAGACGGCTCTCCTATCGCTAAAACATGGAACGCGCATAACCTGAAGAAATTCTATGGATCGGTCCTCCCACGGTTCTCAAGGCCCTGTTACTCCCTCGGCCTATGTTTTCTTTTTTTTTTTTGTTGCTAAGTTTTAAAGGCAACTTGCTTATGTAATGGCAGCACCTCAACAGAGATGAATGAGAAATTTCTTTTCTTGACACTACTGTATTCTTTGTTTATGTTGTTCTATTACTTGCACTAGGTCCGTCCTCACCCGGACAGTTTTACACCGACTTCAGGGATATTGTTCTCTCAAGGGTGCTACCCTCGAACAAAATTCCCACTAAGTCGTCCCGGCCTCTTCGGCCATTTGGACTTTTGGTCACTCTCCTTAAGGATACTCGGCTTCTTACCGTGCCCCTTATACCGACCCACCAAAGTCACTCACTACTCGGACTCGCTGCGTCCCGAACTCGTGGCCGAAGCCATATCCCTTCGTGACTCCAGCCCAAGTCCCCTAGCAGTACCACCGCTCCACGCCCTTACGCCTATTTTTGCTAGCGACACTGCCAGAGCTCCCTAGTCCGAAGCAGGGGCATGGAAAGCTTAAAATTACTCCTCACTTGTTTCGGACTAGGTCACCCGGCTCTACCGGATCTTGCTAGACTGGGGCTTTGGCTGTCAACCCCTTTTTCTGGGTTCACATTTGCTTCAGATAGTGCTCCAGACAACTGTTCGGTAAAAACTTGCTCCAGATGCACAACCGAAGCAGTGGCATCAATACACCCTAGCAACAATGAAAATAATGAAAATAAGTATAACGACTCAGAAAAGGAAAACATCGATTCATAACATAAAGAAAGTGGATATACAATTCAAAGTCAAAATCCTACCGAGGATCTAGCTCGGCCTCAATCTCCCGAACTTGCTTTTTGTACTCCACTCCGGCCGCGTCCCAGCATTTTCAACCTCGCAAGCTCGGGTGACCTGCAGAATAGTGGCATCCTCCTCGGCTTTTTCAGCTCGAGCCTCAGCAAGCACCTTCTCCTTGTCACATCTATGGAAATCCACAAGGTAAAGATCACAGGTTTCCCGAGCATTCTTCAGATCGTCCTCCTTTTGCCCGAGAACCTGCTTCAGCTCCTCGATTCCTCTCTCCTGCGCCTTGCACCAGTCATTGACCACCAGTGCCCGGGAGCCAGCGTGTCAACAAAAATTGAAGTATCCACAGAATTCAATTATCCAGATCGAAGGGAATGAAGTGCAACAGAAGTAATGGTGATAGCAACTTACAGTGAAGAGGGCCTGTGCTATCTTGGCGGTTATGTCCTCCGTCAAGCTCGTGACAGCCCGTGCATCCATGGGAAGAATGTTTCCCCTCTGCATCCCGAACGCCACCCCGAGGTTCTTAACGCTGTCGGCATGATGTATCTACCGACCAGCAAAGTGGCAAAACTCCGGAGCCCAGGGAAGCTCCCTCGGATTGACCCATTGGCCACCCTTTTCCCCCACATTCTTCTGTTTGCCTGTCTGCTCCTCCTCCTCGATCTCAATAGTTTCCTGGCCACCTTCCCGGCCATCCCTTCCATCCTCGAACCGAGCTCTCTTCTCTGGGGGCTCATGCAGAGAAGTGGGGGTCGCCCTTGAGGTCCCTGCGCCGGGTGTGCCGGGAACAGAACCTTGGCCTCGTCCCCTCAGCCTCCGGCGTCTCAAGTCCAACACCTCCCGAGTACCTGGGCCCGACATCTCGCCGCTCAACCCGGTCCTTTCCGGCGTCTCTCGGTCAATCTCTTCGCGAATGACGCCCTGAGGCGCGGACGCGCTTCCTTCGGGTTCGGTTGCGCCGGCTCCTCTCCCTTCCCCCCTTCCGGCCCTCCCTTCGCGGCCTCGTCCTCTGCTTGCCCTCGGAACCCCCTGACGCCTCGATCTCTTCTTCAAAAAGCTGGTGTAAGAGGTGACGTACCCGAGCAGGTCAGGGGCGTAATGGCCTACGGCTGGTATAGCGTAGGCGGCAGTTATCCGGGCTCGGACAGCTCTTTCCCGAAGTCCCTGCACGACTCCCTCAACTGCAAAAGAGATCCAGGCAAAAGGAATCAGTACATACAGGAATCAGTACGCAGTAAATATACTGAAGACATATGCCCACCGACCATGAGTTCCAGTCTCGAACTGGACCGTGGTAGTAGTGTCGGCCCTTTCCCCGGGCCCGAACATGAAGTTCCTGGTAACTGAAACTTAAATGCTCGCCCACTCTTCGGAATCTGGCAAATGGTCAATCAAAAACGTGTTGTACCCGGTCCGGCAAGACAGGTAATACCGTGCATGCTCCCGGTTGACTCCCAGCAAATACACCCCGAAGAGCTCTTCGAGCCCGAAGGTCAGGTTGAATTGCCTCCTCAGCTCGATGATGCTGGTAATGATATGGTACGAATTTACCATGAGTTGGGAGGAGGTGAGGTTGTGGGTTCGGAGCACTCGTCGAACGAACTGGTGGAGGGGAAATCTTACACCCCCCCCCCCCCCCCCCCCCAGTTATTGCCATCAAGGGAAAGATCAGTGCCCCTTCTTGGTGCGGGAGGTCTCTGGGGTCATTGTTCAGAAGGAGGCGAACCTTGACGTCAGGAGGAATGCTATAAACTCTTTTGAACTCCGCATAGGCGGCTGATGTGCCATTGAAATACTGATTCTGGTAGGGACAAGGCCTCATTGGTCTCCTTCGTCCCCGAACCTCTTCTGGGGCATTGGCGAATGGCCCCGATCCGTGGTCCGAAGTGCTTGGGGCCTCTGTCATTCTCGAGTCAAAGGTGGTTTTCTGCTGTGGAGCTCTCAGAGGGTCGAAGGGTTCGATTGAATCAATGGGGGTTCGGTAGAAAGCCCGGGAGCGAATCTTCTCGAAGATTTCTTCAATGACCATTCGCCCCTACCTAGCAAGGAAAATAGAGTGCAAGAAACCTGTTAGCTATGTGCTCTGGGAAAGGCAGGATGACCTAGCTCTCGGGACGGAATGGTCGCCGCTCCTCGGTATATGTTAGCCTGGGTTGAGCTTAGGATACCCTTTTCGGGAAGGCACCGCCTGGAACTGACACTAATCCTAGAGTCTCGGGATGAAGATAGGTCTCGGGACGAATTTAGGCCTCAGGAAGAATTTAGGCTTCGAGCGATGCAAGAACAGCGCTAGAGGTACCCAATGCCGCCGCGTACCAGAGGTGGCAAGTGGTGGTTCGATTGTAATACGTGCCAAAAATGACGAAAAACTCAAAAAAATGGTCAAGACATGAAGACTGAAGTGAGGAGATCAACGGACCACGAATCCGTGCGGTGATCCACGTCCAAAACGTCCAAAATCTTGATTGGAAGGTGGAAGCCGACGGCGGCGGTGGTTCATCTTCAAAACAGGGGGAGAAGTGGCCATTCTGCCACTCTCTCACCTATTTATATCAAGAAGGGCGAAACATTGCGTGGGAAGCGAAGAGTCGCGCACCGAGCCGTCGGATCTCTGACTCGTGTCCTCATCGGGCGGCCAATATCAAGTGCTTTGTACCGAGGTCAGGGCGCCGTAGAGCCGAGCCATTGGCGTAGTGACACGTGTTCCCGAAGCGACGTTTCGTACCAATCAACTGACACGGCACGTGCTGAGACAGCTTTTATCCTCTGGCATTTTAGTAGCTGTCGATGCATGGCTCAAACTGCTGGGGTAGGCGGGATGGAATCTACAGAGGTCCGCTTTCTCTTCGGTACCCCCTTTTTTAGGACGGCTCCAAGGCGTGCCGGCTCGTGAAAGGAGTCAATACCCTGAAGCAGAAACGCAGGGCTCTAGGGACTTGAGGGGCTATTGTGGTGGCCTCAGTTATTGAGTCGGGAACCGGGCCATACTTGCCGAGCCTATGCCCCTTGGGGTTCGGCTGTCGGGCCGATAAACGGTGATGGTCCTAGTGGTGTGTTTGGTACAGCGCTTGGGTACACGCTTCAGCTTCGGTATTCCCGAGAGCATCCGAGTGAGGCAGTTATAATGAATGGGTCCCACGTCAATCCCGTGCCAGCAACAATCATTTGGATCAAGCCATGTGCTCCGTAACCATTTTGCTCCCCCCGTCACATATGACGTCACCCAAGGCGGTTACCCGAGCGTACGCCCCACGCGTTGGCTTAAAGGCCAAGTAACCTTAGGTCTATTAAGATAGAGGGATGCTCATTGAAGGAGGTTGGCCGTTCTTCCCTAGCCCTAGACCTAACTCTTGCCCTGAGATCTAACTTGATCATTGGAAGGTCACTGGGCTGCAAAAGCCCTAGTGACTTGTTGCAGGTCCGGCGGCGGGAGCGAAAGAGGAAAGAACCAATCCTCAAACACGATCTAGGTCCCTACAAATCGAACCCCTACACCTGCAATCAATCGGCTCTACACCTCGATTTTATTGATCAGTCCAGTGCCTCGATCTTTTGGCTCTACACCAAAGTTTATGATGGAAAAGCTCCGTGCACAGACTTCAGAATGCAACCGGCTCTACGCCTCGGTTCAATCACGTCAAGCTCTAAGCTCTGACGCCTCAGGCTCTCACCTTCAGAATACAACTGGCTCTATGCCTCAGTTCTATCACCTCAAGCTTCAAGCTTCAACTCCTTAGGCTCTTGCCTCATGACTGCAACCAGCTCCGCACCTCGGTTCTTTCATCTCAAAGCTCTGCCCTCTAGTTACTGGCCTCGTGCCCCCCATATCTCAAAAATCGACGTCCAATTGTCTCCAGAAGATGGTTAAGGTTCCACCCCAATTACATCTATTCCATCATGCTCATTCACAAGGACAAGCTACTCTATTTCCCCGGCAACTCCGCGCTCCTACAACTATTCTCCGCCAAAAATCCTAGCATTGCCCAGGTACGTCACATTACGGCTTTCTAAGCCCGAAGGTACGTCTTCTATTTCTAAACCTCCAAACTTTTTATTTTTCTTTATTGCCTCTGAACTACAGTTGGTCTGAATTTCCCTTGTGGAATACGTAGCAGCCTCTAGCCCGACCATAACTAAAACCTTTTTCAAAAACCCTTGGAATAGTGGTTGGACCAAATTGAGTTGCTTTTACAGCTTTGACTCTTACTTAAACATGTCTCACGATCCGTCTAAGTTCAGTCAAAGAAGAGCATTTGTAGACACCCCAATTTGACCTAACAATTATTTCAAGTCCCACCTTGGGGACCATCCCGATGATGAATGGATACAGTGATTGCTGATTGACTTCTCGTGAACCCGTGGACTTATGGTGAGTACTTTTAGCCACTTAGAGGACTCAATCCAAAGCCATATAGCCTTTCAGACAGAAATACAACATTCTAGGAAAATCTATCTTTCGGCCGTAACATCGATCTCACGGCCTCAACATCATTTCTTGACCTGTGAAACTTGTTGCTTGAAAATCTCCCTGAGAGATTGATCTTTCAGCCGCCAGGTCTATCCTTCGGCCGCTTAATCGTTCACTCGGCCACAGATCGTCTATTTTTCAGATTCTGGAATGTTCTGTCATACGTTTGATCCGATCACCAAAACCCTGTTGGCACCCCAATTTGGCCTAATGATTATTTCAAGTCCCACCTTGAGGACCATCCCGATGATGATATGGATACAGTGATTGCTGATTGACTTCTCGTGAACCCATGAACTTATGGTGTGTACTTTAAGCCACTTAGAGGACTCAATCCAGAGCCAAATTGCCTTTCAGACAGAATTACAGTATCATAGGAGAATCTTTCTATCGGCCGTAGCATCGATCTCACGGCCTTAACATCATTTCTTCACCCGTGAAACTTGTTGCTTGAAAATCTCCCTAAGAGATTGATCTTTTAGCCGCCAGGTCTATCCTTTGGCTGCTTAATCGTTCCTACAGCCGCCAGATCTTTTGCCCGGCCGCCAAAAAGTCTATTTTCCAGAATCTAGAACGTTCTGTCAATCGTTTGATCCAATCACAAAACCCTAGCAGCCAAATCCCGATGCGTTCGGGCTACATAAGGAGATTACCATGAGGAGTTTGTGTTGCCTTATAACTCCAATTCAATTGTTGATTTTGATTGGTTGATGTGTGTCATCCCTATGTCTATATAAAGGAGCCTTTGGGTTCCGAAATTAATATGTTGAACATACCCTCTCAAGCCACGAAACTCCGTCAATATACACTCTCAAATCCCCACTATAAAAGCCCTAATTCTCCGAAGGCAGCCGCTAATCCAACGATCAAACCCCGAAGTCCAAACCCTAACCCTACGATTTTTCAAGAAGCAATCAGTCAATCCCACTTAATCCAAAGCTGTGGGCAGCGTGCCCTTAAAGAAAAGATTCTGTTCCTTTCTAAAATCTCGGATCGAGGTAGCGCTAAGCGGGATGAAGCGCTCGTAATTCAGAGAGTCACCACTTGGGTTTGAAGGTCCGACACCCAAGGAACCGAATTTGAAATGCTCGGTACACTGTTTGATTTGTAAAAGTGAAAGCACCAGTTCGTCATAAGCATATCTGGGTTTGAAAACCAGGTTATGAGAAGGGAAGGGTTTTAAGGCACCTCTCTCGCCCAATCCGGAGATCGGTCTCTACTTAGGCATTTGCGAAAACATTTGCGATTTTATATGATTAATCAATTCATTAGCCATTTAGGGGCAGGGAACAGTTTAAAAGGGATTAAAGTTGTAACATGTTTGCAGGATGTGATAGATAGCATACTCGCTTATTGAAATGGTTAGTATAGGATGAAAATAGGCTGTGGAAGTTTAAACAGACTGGAACGCCCCTGTTTTGGAGTGTCATGCACAAGTAGAAACCATCATGCACTGAACAAGTCACTGCATGTTGTTCACACCTGAGCACATAACAACAAGACATGCGCGCGCCAGTGAGCTCAAACCTACAACTCTTATTCTCAAACCCTCTGGCTCTAGAAGGACCAGTGCACACCCAAAACAAACCAAGCAGTTCAGGCAGCTATAATGTACAGTTTAAAGGCTGAAAAGCCCGACAAATTAACAAAACTCCCCATAAATAGTGTGGGAACAAAACAACGACCGAAGGCCAAGTTACCCTTACAAGGCCACTCACTGGTCAGAGACAGATTGGCGCGCGCGTATGCGCGTATGTCTAAACCATTCAACCAATGTTTGGTTTACATGTTTCTGGGTTCTGGAACATATTGAAAATGATCCCATGGGTACTCCACAAAAGTAGATATGCATATTGAAATACAGCTAACAGTTCTAACAAAGAAAAGCAGTAAACTGGTTGTTAGCGTGCTTGCAGTTGTGAACATGGAAAGAAATGCATAACAACAGCAAGACACCAATCCCTACACCGTCATGTGCGCGCAGCCACAGAGTGGCGCACGCGTACTATGGACTGGCAAGCACATGGTGCCCCGACGCGCGCTGGTTCTTACCACTACGGTTTTTGAAACCTTGCCAGCTTTAGGGCCAGGACTGGTATTAATTACCATCCTTGACCCTGCCAGCCCCTCTCAGGGATCAGAACAGGAAAATAGTAGGGATGTTATACCTAGATTGAGTTTGAAAGAGTACTTGAGCTTTGATGTTTTGAGGCTTGATTGAGGTGGAAGAACAAGCTATGTTCTTGAGGGTGTAGGAGTGATAGAAGCAAGGAAACAAGGTAGCTTGTATTGCTTGGAATTTTGTAACCCTAGGTTGTAACCCTTTAAATGGATGAACGAAAGGGGGTATATATAGGGAGAGATGAGGTAGGTATGAAGTTGCAAAGAGAGGAGCTCAGCCAATCCACGAGGTCTAACTAAAGTTGCTTGGTGGTTAAGCCTACCAAACCATGAAGGTGATGGGGACAGACTTGGTCTGGCATGCACGTATTGTGCCTGGTGCACGCGTGTCATACCAACCCGCGCGTGGGTCAACTGTCAAGCTTTAATGGTTGACCACCACCTGGCAGTTTGACCCGGGCGCGTAGGTCCTAAACCAGCGCTCGCAAGTCAAACCAACACATGTGTTGGTCAAAGGCCTAGCTTTGACTATTGACCAACACCTGTCAATTTGACCGACGCAGACTGGTTCTCAACCAACGCGTGCCAATAGGGTTTTTTGGCTTTTTAAAATGGCTTAGGTTTAGGTTAGGTTCAAGGGTTTTGCAAACACTCAAAGTTTGAACACTTGACATTCCCAAGAGTGTTCTTGATCTTTTTCATCATTGGGGAATCAAATACCGCAAGTACGCTAATCTGGAAGCCCAGATTGGGATGTCTACAGTAGCCCCTCTTTGACGGCACTTGAAGCACCATTGACTTGGTACAAGTAACGTTAAAGATTTCTAGACACCCTAAAGGCAATCCAGAGCAGAACATACTAGCAAAGTAGACTTGTAAACTTAAAGAACCTGATTGGTGGAATGGACGGACGGTCCATTGCCGAGGATGGTAGTAGAAGTGAACGAGTGAATCACCGCTTGTTGATCGAATTTAGACAAGACAGGTTGTCGTTGCAGATTTGGACCAGGCAGGCCGTCGTTGCTGGGGATCAAGCTATCCTTGGCATGAAGCATTCCAACAAACACGGGTAGGTCGTGTTAGGCAGGTTGAATTCCATCTGCAGGGAATCAGAGCCAATCTCCTAATCAAGGACCATTCGAGATAGAGTAATAAGGCTGCTGGAAGACATGCGTGAAGCTAGACTAAAGTAGAGGTAGTCATTTGGGGCAGGCCGAGGCGAACTCTCCTGAGGAACAATTAGTTGCGGATGGGTGGACCATCAAACGATATTCTGATCGTCGTTGGGGCCTGAAAGGACGATATTCTAATTGCCGTTGTCGGATTAAAAGGAACAATATGACTAATTGTCATTGATGATATGGCTGATCATCGCTGAATGGACTGAAACAAATGATATGACTGATCGTCTTTAATGATATGTCTGATCATCACTGAATGATTGAGACGGACGACATGGCTGATCGTCGTTGATGATATGGTTGATCATCGCTGAATGACTGAGACGGACGATGTGGCTGATCGTCGTTGATGCTATGGCTGATCATCGCTGAATGACTGAGACGGACGATATGGCTGATCGTAGTTGATGATATGGTTGATCAATGCTGAATGGTTGAGATGGACGACATGGCTGATCGTCGTTGATGATATGGCTGATCATTGCTACGAGGGACGGACGATATGGCTGATCATCGTTGAGAGGGACGGCTGATATGGCTGATCGTTGTTGGATGACGTGGCTGGTCATCGCTGAATGGAGACGGACGATATGGCTGACTGTCGTTGATGATATGGCTGACCATCGTTGATATAGACGGACGATATGGTTGATCGTCGTTGATATGGCTGACCATCGTTGATGTAGATGGACGATATGGCTGATCGTCGTTGATGATATGGCTGACCATCGCTGAATGGAGATGGACGATATGATTGATCGTCATTGATTGGTTCCATAGAAGATTTTATAGCATCTTGCTATAAGAACAATACCGCAAGAGATTTTCAATCACATCCGTCAGGAAACAAGTCAAGGATTAGGGAGACTTCTTCTCATCCATTGATCGACGAGAATAAAACCGTAGGAGATTGCATTGCACCCTTCGGTAAACAAATCGAGAGTTAGGGAGATTTTCATTGCCTCTGCTAACCAATGACAACAAAAACCGTAGGAGATTGTATCGCATCCTTTGGCAAGCATTCGGGCATAACTCCCACAAACTGGCCACTTTCCTGTTTTCAACAGTTTATATGCACAATATGCAAAGATGTATATTATATGAATGCACAAACTGGAAACGCAGACCCTAGCTAAGGGTGGCTCCTAGGAGGACAACGATGCTTAAGGACCACCACTGAGCCCTATTACTTTACTGTCTTTTGCTTTTGAGATGCACACCCAGACAGATAGACGCTTGAGCAGGCCTGTGTGACCCAGTTGACATTTAGCAGTGGCAATGGGCCTGCATGCCCCCTTCTTTGATGCTTGGGTGGACAAGCCCCATAGCAATGCTTGGCCTTGGGCTGATGTACCCTTGCCATTCACAAGATTCCAGTGCTTGTAGATTACAGAAGCTAGGGTAGCAATGTAAAAATTGCATTTTCACTTTATCAATCCTCTTTTGACAATGTCCAAAAGAATGCATAAATCATCCGCTAATATCTAATTTGCATTGACAAGTGAACTAAGTTGATACACAAACATGAGCACATGCACAAACTTGCCTAGCTCGAACGAAAAGGGAGAAAAAGCCCTGCAATACGACACGGACCCTTGGACACATGGAAAATAATGAAATTTTGGGCATTAATGTGCCAAAACTTAAATATCCCCTAACAAGTGAAACTGACATTTGCATAAGGTCAAATAGTTGTACTGTAGGGGGATGAAAACAATTGGTGCTTGGAATAGCACTGGATTGCAACGGCTTACTCGCGCCTCCTCACCGGAACCCTAGTTTGTCGCCGAAACCCTAATCTGCAAAACGGACAGGGGTGAGTGCACTTTTGCTCCTCATAGCAAAGGCCTTCCGATGCCAAAGTTAGTATCACGCACTAGCAATAAACCCTAATTATCAGTAGGAGAACAATATGAGTGCAATGTATTGCGTACGTTTTACCTTTAAGTTTACTTCGTATTTATAGATTCATAGATGCTTGCTGCCCAAGCACCCCTATTGCCCTAGGATTCCTATCTTGTATAGGATCCCAGGATATCTTGGATTCTCACTCCCTTATCAGTTCATTACCTTAATCCTTCTAGGACTCTTTTCCATAACTGGCCGAATATCCCATTCTCGTTGGGCATCTTTCCTAGATCCTATATTCTCGGGATCTCATTCTTTAACGAAATGCTACAGTCTTTGGATTTTTCCAGAGTGTTCCCTTTGCTCCAATAGTTGATTAGAGTTCTTTCCTTGTTCGGCTATCTCTTCACTGAATAGATTGCCTGGACCAATCATTTCAAATGTAACTAGTCCTTCATCAATTACTCAGGTCAATGTGGAGCTCTCTTCCTGTTCGGCCTTATCATTGCCGAACAAACCACTTGGACCAGTGACTTCACATGTCACTGTTCTTTTATTAATCCCTTGGTCCAATAACTTCTCATGTTTACTGGACCAAGAACTCGTACAACCTTCCTGGACCAATGACTTCTTGTGTCACTGGTCCACATCGCCAGCCATCGTCTTGCACGGCGACTATCCCTACCGTATTTATACCATGGTCCCACATACCACGTATATGGGCCTTATTTCTACCTGTTCGGGAATACCTCCCTACAATTGCTCCCCAGTTTTGCTCGTTGATACTATTCAGAATCAACTGGTAAAACTACAGATTTTAGTTTTTGAGCCGAACTTCCTGAGGCCTTATACAGACATGATGTTTATACCCATTGATGGTTTTTGGCGCTTTGACCTTTACACCTTTTCGAGAAAATGTCTCCACGTGGCGTATCTCGTACGCTTAACATTTAATGTGATCTGGCGTTCCAAATGAACAGTGTTAGAACGACATTTGCTTTCCGTTACTTTATCTCGTAACGGCGTGAGACTTGTCGTTTCATCTCCTTCTCACTCCTTTATAATCTTTATAGAAACGCTTTTAGGGCTTTCACCCATTTCAAAATCCAGACAAAGAACCTCCCATTCTTCCGCCATCGCTGCCGTTTGTAACTCGTTCGTGTCTCGGGAAACTGCTTTATCGATCTTGTAAGCATTTCATCTCTCATTCTCAATCCATTTTAGTTTCTGAGATTTCGTTCATTCCTTATTCTCAAATTTCTCTTTTATTTCTGAGTTCTCACAGCCATCCATGGCGGATGAAAACAAAAATGCTCCTAAACCCAGTAAATTTAGGAAACTTTACGAAACTCCTGCAGCCATGGCAGCTTTTAGGACAGAATATAGTGTCCCTAAGAACGTAGGGCTCGAAATTGCCCCATTAGGAGCAGATAGGGATGCTGGTTCATGGGATAGGCTGTCAATCCTTATCGTAGCTATTGTTGAGGGTGGAGTTCGCTTCCCTCTTCACCCATTACTCCGCCACGTTCTGAATTGGTACCGACTCACACCCATGCAAGTTTCCACCAACTTCTTTAGACTAGTAATGGGTGTAGTGGCTCTAAATAGGATTCTTGATACCTATTTAGGAATTTGGTATATCCAATGGTGGTATAGCATCATGCTAAACCCCGAATACAATACCTACTACTACAAAGTAAGGAAAGCAGAAAAGCGTCTCGTGCTTAACTTGCCAGATTCCGCTCGCGAACATGAAATAGATTTCCTCTATGTTATTGGAGCCTTCAAGCCAATGGGGGAAGATGGCCAGATGGTGGGCTTCCATTGCCCCCACATATGAGGCTACCCAGGTATGCTCCTAATTTGCCTCGCAATTCTCGTTTACTGCTTTCTCTTAGCTCCTTCTTGTTTTTAACTCACATCTTACATTTTTAATCCGCAGCTGATAATGCTAACAAACATCCAAGACTTGAACCTAGCTACGTCTAAACAACTGAAATCAATAGGATTCTTAAATGCATAAGAGAGCCCGGAATATTAACAGCTGGACGGGGTCGTGACACGAGCGTCCTATTAGGCTACAACCCTGCCTACAGAGGTTTTATTGACAGAAGACTAACCAACCCAAGTACCAGTGCTGCTTCTACCTCGATTGCTCCCCAGCCAAGGAACTTAAGAGCAAATTCTGGAGTGACAATCGTTGGACAACCAAGTGAAGTCCCCATTTCAGAGGGCATCCCACTACCTCATGTGATCCTAAGAAGATCTTCACAATGACAGACTCCCTCTCTCTGTCAGCCCAAACAGCCAGCTTCCAACCGTGACACCAGCTGATCATCTTCTTCCAGTTACTCTCCATCTCCTCCAAACTCAGGTACTATGACTCATCGACCCTAAAACTTGAGCTCCCTTCTTACTGTATCCTCCCAAGGACGTGGTTCTGGCCGGGCGGCATCGACCGGGCATCCTCCCCCTGCACCTCGTTGTGATAGAGGGGGCTCTGTTTGTTCCTCCTCGTCTCCTCGGGGTGTAGACATTGCTCTTGATGCTAGCGACACCCACTGAGACAATCGTCCCAGACCCGAAGACCCAAATGATGCCGCCGGGCAAATGGAATCATCCGACCAACCACCCGTTTCTCCAGGTCCTCAAGTTGTTCCTCAAGCCTGGGCCCCTCAGCTCATTAAAGGTGACCAGCCTATCAATATCGGGGATAGTGCGAGCTCTTCGGAGATTGCACTGGCCTTTGCTCAAGGCCTTCTGCTACCAATTGACATGCAAAAAGAAACAACAGCCACTCCTGATCGACTCGTCTCCACTGGTCTCATTAGTGGTATTAAGGTAATGTGACTATCCCTTTGCGTCAATTTCGAATCCTTGCATATATTGCCTCACTATAACCTCCTGTCCATCTCGTATGTCTACATCCTTTATTAACTATTCAGTATCTGCCAGTTTATCCAAAAGATGGTGGCTTTATGTCAAAAGATGCAGGAAATCGAACTTGAACGCAATAGACTGCTGAGGGATAACACTAGACGGTTGCAAACAATTACTAGGCTAGACAGGGAGAGACACAAGGCTAAGCTTGACGTTGATGCTATAAAGGTGAAAATGGAGGCTGCTGAGGACAGTCTCAGCCAAACGTTGTCCAAGCTGGATAACTCCAAAAAGGCTGCCCATGATGAAGGATATCAGAAGGGCTTCGATGCCACGACTGCTAGCTACGTTGAGCAGATGCCAGCCATCCAAGATCAAATATGGGTTGCGTGCTAGGAGGCGTGCCTGACAAAGGTGGGGGTTGCTGAGGATTCTCCTCTTTGGGCGGACAATGATCTGCCGAACACCCGTGCTCACAGCGTTCTTGAACCAGTGGAGCATCCGGAGGATGATTTTGAGCTATAGATTGAAGATTTTGCTGATGCTGAAGAAAATACACCACCCGGCGCTCATAATGCTCATCCTGTTCAGTCACCTGCCCGAGAGATAACTAATGAGCCTATCAATCCGGAGGAGAATGCAGCTAGAGGTGGTTCCACTACTGAAGTCAGTACAAAGGTCCCAGATGAAACCTCTCCAGAGGTCCAAAATCTGGATTGATAAGTAAGTACTCCTCCTAACACATTTTATAGGCTCGTTTGGATGCGGGATTAGGTTTGGAGGTGTTATGTAAGAAGGGGAGATTGGATAGTAATGGGTATTGGATAGTAAGGGATGACCCACATTGATGTGATGTTTATGGAGGGGGTATTAAATAGTAGGTTGTTTGGATGAGGTATTAGAGAATGGAGATTAAATATTATTTGGTTTGGATGGAGGATTAATTGGGGGTATAAAGAAGGGGGATTGATGTAAAAAACTGTTACATGGCTTTTTTTCCCTTATGTAGTGTTTTTTGACAAAATTTGTTAGTTTCATTATAATAAGAATAAATACGTATTTACCATTAATTTTTGATAAAATGAATTCATTTAAGCTAAAAAATGTTTAAGCCTTAAAAATTTTGAATATTTAAAAAAAACGAAATTCATAAAATTAGTCTTGTTAGATTCTGTAAACTTTAATTTTTTGTTATGATTTTTAAAAAAAATCAAAAGTTAAATGGTTTATTAGTTTGAAAGTAATTTAATTATGGTGGTAGTTGATGGTGGTAGTAGAAGCATATGGTTAGTAGGTTGAACAACTTTGTTTGGCAAATTTTTTCTACAAATAAGTTTCATTTTTTGTTCATATCATCCCACATATCATCATTCTAATTTGTGTTTTCATATTCTCCTTATTTTTTTGATCAGTTGAATGGCACGTCGGACTTGGAGCGAGAAGGAGGAGTTGCTTGAAAATCTTACGAGTAGTTGCTTTGTACCAAATTTTTTTTTTTTTTTGGGTAAAACAGCTTGAAATTGAAAAAGAAGGCTAACCAAATATACAGCCTACAAGGGGCATATCCCAAAATGAAAAGGAAAAACGGAAAACAAAACAAGAGAAAATAAAATTGTTAAATGCCAAATGGCTACATGGGCTAAATGATATGCAATGTTTCCAATCCATCTAAAGAGAGGGAAGGAAAACATCACCATATGAAGCAACAAAATAGGAAATCCAAATAAGCAAACTGCTTGATCTTCCAAAAGTCTTGAAATGCTTTCTAGAGAATAATAATGGGATGCTTTGGAAAGCTACAGCCACCTCACGGCACAAGAGACTTGCAAAGCCCACTTGATGGATTGCTTGGGCCAACTAAGAGCTGCCTAAAGATGTAGAAGCAACATCAATCTTCCCACAAGTTTGTACTCTATCTTCCAAAAAATTTAGATAACAACTTGTCAGATACAGTTCAGTAATGCAAGAGTAGGGATAGTTCCATCACTGGTAAAATAGCCATAGAAGTAATCAACTAGGGATAGCCCCCCAACCCTATACACATTCCAAGAGACAACCCCCCAAGGATAGGCCAAACCCAATCAAGAGCAGAAAAGAACCTAGGCCTACAATCCCAAACTGCACAACTAGACAAGCAGGATAAACTAGCAGCTTCAGCCTCATAATCTGGACAACAACACACACTGCAAGTAACTGATCAAATACAGCAGCTGAATGCACAAATACAACAGCAGACCAGATAGACAAATCAGCAGCAAACTGCCCTAAAATGGGGATGCTAGGTAGTCAACACTAGCAGCCTATTACTGTAATATGATTCCAGGTCCTACAACCCATAACAGGCACCAATTCTAACAGAACAACAGCCATAACAGAACAACAGCAAACAGACCAGTTCCATGACATAAGAACTGCAAAAACAACAACCAGAACAGATACAGCATCAAAACTGGTCAGTAACACAATGACAATCCAGCAACCAACTGCACTAAAGTTGTGTACCACAATTGAAGAGAAACTCCCAAAATACCCATCCATGCAACTCTTTGAACAAATGCCAGGGGCAAACGACGCTATTATCAGTCTCAAAGTATCCGGGAACCTTATCGCCGGCCGTCGCCTTTGTGAAAAGGGCCTTGAGCAAGATCAAGAAGCCCGTTACTCTGCTCGACATAACCTCTGTATCCCAGCTGAGGAAAGATAGACATCCTTGTATTTACAGAAACAGTGGCGGAAAAGGACTCGACTGCACCCATTGGTGCGTTGCAGGAGTCCCTGATACTTGGAACGAGATCCTTTTCGAACTTATTTCTGACCAAAAACGATGAGCTGATCATGTATTATTTATTGCTATTGAAATGTCTTGATAGAAAATCATGGACTCCAATAAGGTTTTGGTGAGTAATGTGGGTCTTTTGAAGATTACTGTAGTAATGTAGGAGTTAATTACTTCTAAAAGACACAAAAGAAAAAAGAAGGAATCAGACAGCCCACACAAACAACAAACTGCACAAAGAACGCTCAGTTAATAGGTTACGATTTCCTGGGACGATAGAAAACAGCAACACGGTCCATTAATTCCTGCAAAAACTTAAAGCATAGAATTCCATATTGTAGAAATTATGTTTGAAGTGGTGAAACAAATACCACAAATCAACATGTCTATAGCAAACCATTGATTTACTCATCTCCAATTAGTTTAGCAAGTAACTAAATTTTGTGGGATTACACCAAACTTTACGTCTAATTACTGAAAGTTTGAAACGATAAATAAAATAGTACACAATACTCCGTTGAAAGACATACAGACAGATTCATCAAAAATAACTCCTAGAACCTAACAAAGATATCAAAGTACCATTATTATGATAATGGCTACCACCACACCTAAGAAAAAAACCATAGTGAGAAAAAGGCCGAGTCCTAACCAATCTCTAGCCAGATGTGTGTAATCCGTTGAGGATCCACTCGAATTAGCTGCCAATGGGAGGAGAGAATTCAACGCCATTTCCTCAACTTGTTTGGTGAAAGTCACCCAAGCATTGTAGGCCTCATCCCATGAGGCGTATTTTTTATGCACAGCGCTTGGGAACCTGTTAACCTGCTCACTACAAGCTGGCCAATCATTATAGATGCCTGGCTTCTTCCCCACGAACACAACATAGAATTTTTGGCCTCCCATAATTATTGTGTGTAATACTGCATAAAAGAGGGAGTCTAATCGCAAGACACAATATTTAGGTAAAGTACAAAAATACGAACACATATAATAGTGCTGCAAAAGGCTAAATAACACTCAACAACAGGTCATCATGGTAATACATGCACGATGGCCACAACATACAGACCCCAATTCACAAATTGAACTTATAATTAAATGTACTGAACCCATTTTCCGGCTAACATCAGCAAAAAACATAACCCATCATTAATCCCCACCAACAGCCAAGTACAATCCGAATGCAAGAAGTTCACGAATTAGTCCAGTAGTACAACACTTATAAAATTAAGCTAAGTTAAGTACACAATGCAATAACAATCAACACATCCCACATTTGAATAGCCATTTCGTCTTGTTTACGCGCCATCAAATCCAAACCCACACGAGATGTGTTCAAAGGCTCTACTTCACCCACATCATCATCGACCTCTTCATCACTTTCTCCTTCCCATTCGACATCTTCATTATAACCGTTAAAATATTCATCTCTCCCATGATGCATTAAGATAAAGTTGTGGATAACACAACAAGTCATAACAATCGTTGGTTGACGGGCGTTGTCATAATTCGGCATACCCTTTAGTATTGGAAACCTCTTTTTCAAAACCCCAAAGCATCTCTCAATTAAATTTCTCAAGGATGAGTGCTTGTAGTTAAATAGTTCGTATGGTGTGCGAAATATTGTATTGGCCCCATCCCATTGGTCCCGATGATATCTTTGTCCTTGGTATGGAGCTAGATAACCCGACATATTTGTGTATCCAGAATCAACCAAATAGTACTTATCTAAATCATAAAATACCCTGGTGAGTATAGTGTGGTTCCTAAAAGAAAATATCCAAAAAAACATATGACAAAGATGCTCCTTAAAATTATAACTTACTCAATGGTGGATGTGGGAAGTGAAAGTCCGGATTCGATACTGCCGCAACGAAAACGCTTCCATCGTGGGCGTTACCTTCCCAACCTAAGTACACAAATGTGAACTTCATGTCGAACGAACACACGGCCATGACATTCTGTGTTTTGGTGGATTTTCGTCCACAAAATGCAAATTCTCTAGAAGCCGGTACCCAAGCATCTATATGGGTTTCATCTATTGTGCCAACACAATCCTATGGATATTTAAAAAAAAAAAAAAGCATTAGTATAAGTATATATGTTTGCATTGTGATGCGTACGGTGTCGAATATAATACATGCTTACTTTGAACCATGGATAGTATCTTCCATCATGGAGAATTTCAGGCGACGTTTCGTGAAGATTTGGTGGTCGAATAATAAAGGGAGCAAGATTGCAAATAGCACAACAGATGATGATGAAATGCCGGCTTATAGTATCCAAAGAACGCTGGAAGCGGTCAGCAACAACTCTATCCCGTGCATTTTGTCTGCAAATGTACAAGAATGTAGCCAAAGACTCCTCGACTGAGAGGTTCTTATGATCCCATTCAAGTAGTCCTCTTCGCACTAGCTCGACCGCCAACGCTCTGAACGTATGTTTGTCAACATGTAAAATATCCTTTATGTTTTGTGGATTGAATTTCAAAAGAAACGTAATATATTCTTGTCCTGATAAAGGACATGTTCGTTGTGGAATTTTTTGTTTCCCATCTTCCATCATATCGAGTGTTTCGAGTTCCAGCAAGTCATCATCTTCACTAAAATCTTCCTCGAGTTCGTAAGGCAGAATTCCACTTGATGACATGGTGATTTGCTTACCGTTGCCTATCTGTTAGTAAAAAACGTACTAGCACTTTAAAAAAGTTCAACTGTGAACATGTGCATGTAAATGGTTGTACATGTACCAAGGCTAACTATGAGTGAAATACATTTCAATCAATAGTAATTGAAGGCTAACTGTGAAGTCCAATAGAGTCCCAAATTTCCAAATTCCCAGCAACCAGACACAGCATAAGTTAAATATACCCAATCATCAATTACAAAAACAAAGAACTAATAAAGTAAAACAACCACACCTAGAAGCATATAATGACCAATTCATCAGAGATAACAACATAAAGGTCCACTTTTTAACGAAATATGAGAAGAAGCAACACCAAAAAGCGAAGGAGGAGGAGAGAAAAAGAAATCAGTCAAATACAGTGAGACATCTAAGCTAATCTCGTTACTCTTCTAACCTCTCTGTTTTTTTTTTTTAAATCTATATCTTGAATGTAAATTTGTGCCCATAATCCTCATGCTACATAGGTGGGTCCAGACTTCAAATGAATGGACAAGTACACAGAGAAATGGAAAGGGGATAAAACATAGGAGTGATTAAAATGAAAATTTTGAATGGACAAAGTTGTTTATGGGAAGTGGATTATGTTCTGCATATTTTTATGCTATGGATTAGTTGTGTAGATTTTTACTTCATATGGTTTGGCAGCCAAATCAAGGTCACACGTTCGAACCTTAAAAAAAAAAAAAACATATCTGAACACCAATAAACTTATCGCAAGGATTTCAAATTCAAACCATGAATGGATCATGAAATGTTGTTACACCACAAACTAGTACTGGACATTTCAAGTCACAATAGAAATTGTTCCTTAAGTGAAGAAATAGACAAAATAGATCACAGCCTTCCATGGACATTTAAAATAAACTTATGGACTCCCTAGGTTCGCAAACCATTAATCGACCTCACAATCTCTTCCCATCATTTTCCGGATCCAAATCAGTTGATCCAACCCAGCCTTCCATCCGGAGTCAGCTTTATGAAGCCTTCCCTATAATTTACTCCCTCGATAAGCTTGTCATATGCCGTATAGAAGGCAGTGTCACTAACAAAGGGCTTGAGGGGGTTCATTGCTTGGAGACACACCTCAATAGAGAAATTTTTGGCCTCAAGACGTTGTTGTGTCAAGGTCTCAATGTACTCTCCCCTTTTTTGGTTTTGTGAAAGCCACCCTATCATACGCCTCTTTTTGCTCACATCGCATTGACTTATTGCTTGTTCCACCACTTCCATCCGACATTCGCTTTCTTCCATCAGAGAATGTGCTATCACTGAGCTTTATGGCCTTTCCTTGATTCCTCAAAGCTTGCTCTTGCTCTAACGAGGGGGCTCCTAGGGGGCTGGGTTGGCCAAAGACGTCTGTGGCCAACGAGCCGTCCAGAAGCTCATGCAAAAGGTCATAATGGTCAAGCCCTTTACCAATAAATTTTCCGGCATCCTTATTTGCCTACAACGAATAGGAAAATTGTAAATTAGCGTCCTATAAGGTGGAATGGTGCTGCTATAAGTCAAATCATGGTTATCTAGGGTTTATATACCTGCAAATACGTTACCCACACTTCCACAGACGCAGTGACGGTTTGACTAACCGGGTCCCAACCCAACCCACTTCGCTCGGTCAAGTCTTTGAATAGCCTGTAGTCTTTTTTTAGGCGGTCAAATTTCTGGTGGATCTTAATAAGGGTGTAGTCAGTCTTATGAGTCCTCTTCTTTAACTCCTCTAGGATTGCAGCCCATTGTAGGGAATTAAACATGACAGTTTTCTTTGAGTTTGTTGAATGGTCTTTCCTCGCCTCTTCTATCATAATTTGGAGGAAAATTTCGGTGTTTTCATAGCTCCAATTGTCGGCATCGAGTTTTTTATGACTGATCATAGGCTAACATGTGGGAAACAATTAACGCATGTTAGACATTACTAAAGTGAGATGACATATGCAAGTTTATGTCATGCTTAATGAAGTCAACATTACTTAAGGAGTAAGAGGAGTACCACTTGGACACTGTTCTCATCGGTGAATGAGTTTGCCGAGAGCTTAGGATATGAAGCAAGTCTTTTCCTCTTTGAAGTTAGAGTTAAAGGGTTCAAATTTCAGTGACAGTGGTTGGCCTAACAACAACAAACAAGATCAAACAAATTACCCATAAGTAGTTTAAAGAAATTACCGAACTGTGAACCAACTATTAAAAAAACAGCTGGAAAGGATTTACAGTAAGGTGTTTGAAATTCTATTTGAACCAACTATCAAAAAAACCAACTATCGAAACAGAACTGAGAAGACTATTGTGCAAGATACAATGGCTATTCTTGAGGGATCTTTCCCAGTCAAAGTATCTTTGGTGTACCATTGATTATTAAGTCCATACTCTGCAACTGTGAACAAGTATCCATTTTCAATATTTGTACCTTCAAGCAGCCAGAAAATATTTTTTCTAGAATTTTTTACATCACTTAGAAGTTCACAGAGGTGGTGTAAAACAAGAATGGACAATCCAGAAGTTTAATGGATGATATACCCTCTCTCACAAAAGGAGAAGTCAAAGAAGCGAGTCTAAAGAACTTACAGTAAGGTGTTACAAGTTCTTAAAAAAAAGCTGCAAACTAGTTTCAACATCAGGGTTTTGCCCTAATTCACCCTATACAGAAATGGGGTTTTGCTCTAATTTTCCAAATTTCCCCAAATTTTCCAGAAATCAACTCATGCATAGCAAAACCCTTAGCCGAGATTAGGCCTTCAAACCACAAATGGAAACCACAAACGAAAATACAATGGCTAGGCTAACTTACTCGATTTAAGTGTGCCATACGAAAATTTTGAACTAAGAACCGAGTGTTCTTCCTTATGTAAAACACACAATTTTGTACTTATGTAAAACACACATGTATTGAAATACATTTGGACAGATTCAGAACACGCATATATCAGAACCTAGAACCCATGAACAAAATCAAATCGTATATTAGGAAAATTCGAACTTAGAACCCATGAACAAATTTGAACCATACCTCTATGTCTTTGAACACAGGTTGATCGGAGAAGCCATTTACCGCACCAAATGTCGTCTGCGCTTGGGCCTTCCTTTCTGTTGGAGTAGGAAGTCAGTAAAGAGGGAGATGAATGCGTTGGACGCCCCTTACCCATCTTTTATACAGCAAATATCGTGTAATAACCAGGAATCAGTCAAATACCAGCTATATCTGTTGATGCTATGAAGACTATGGTTTGTCCTTTGTTATTTCTCGAAGACCATGGCTAGAGAGAGAGAGAGAGAGAGAGAGAGAGATTGATAGAGCGAGAGAGGGCTAGGGTCTGATACCAGATATGGGGAATCGTCCTACTCTTTCACGGAGATAGAGTGAGAGCAGGAGAGAGAGAGAGAGAGAGAGAGAGAGGAGTAAAGGGAATCAGGAATCTCTACTGTGACTCTGTAAAGGAGAAAGATGGAGAAGACAGGGAGGTAGGAGGGCAGGTTAACGTTAGAAGGAGGGGAGTAAATGAGGTTATGGGCAGCGTGCCCTTTTCTTGGGAAAGGATTCTGTTCCCTCCTAAAGAAAATGCTGGTTCGCGGGAGCGCTTAAGCTGGACAACAAGTGCTCGCGAAAATACAGAGTCGCCGCTCGAGTTTTGAAGTTCCGACACCCAAGGAACCGTATTTCGAAGCACTTGCCACGTTGTTTGATTTGAAAAAGTTAAGGAACCAGTTCGTCATAACCATATCTGGGTTCGGGAGCCAGGTTATGAGAGGGGAATGGTTTTATGGCACCCCTCTAGCCCAATCCAGAGATCGGTCTCTACTTAGGCATTTGCGAAAATATATTTGTTTGTTTGCGATTCCGTTTCATTAACCAATTCTTTAGTCAATTAGGGTGGGGGAACAGTTAAAAGGGATTAAAATTGTAACAGTTTCCAGGATGTGATAGATAATAGCATGGATGTCATGAAATATTGAAAGATAAACGAAATAAAATTCAAACCTGTAATTGGATATCAAAACAGTGCACTTGGTATGAGTTCGATGCAAACAATGGCCAGCTTGCATGCATAAATGTTCACGCATGCAAGTAATCCATCGCGCGATGAACCCATACCGTCGCGCAAGGGTTGACATCCCATCAACAGATTGAACTTTATTCCTTTTTGGGCTCTAGAAGGACCAGTGCACACCTAGGAAACAAACCAAGCAGTTTATATGTACTGTATGTAAATGATTATTACAAACAGGGTGATCAGAATATAGCACAACCCTTAAATAGTGAGGGTGTTAAAGATAAAGGTCAGAGACCAAACTGCCCATGTACGAGCAGTTTCTGGAAACAGACACATCGTCGCGTGATGGAGTGAGATCATCGTGCAGTGAACCTGACTGGACTTCCAAGAATTGCTCTTACATGCCTGGGCTCTGAGACAAATTCAGAAGCAACTTGGGGGCATTCCAAAGCGAATAAATGGGCAAAAATAAGCTAAACTAACTGGTTTTAGCATGCAAGACAGTGGAGTATTTCTAAAGATGCTTCACAGTGTCCTACAATATCATAAAACAGAAAATAACTAGCATTCAATCCCCACGACGACTGTCGTACAACGACTAGAACAGTCGCGCGATGCAGTGAGTCCGTCGTGTGTTGGAGTGCCAGTTCACGATTCTTGTAACTCTACTGACTTTAAGGCCAGGACTGGTATAGATTACCAGCCTTGTTCCTGCCAGCCCCCCTCAGGGGTCAAAACAGTAAAAGGCAGTAAAATTATACCTTCACTTGAGTGATTCGGAAAATGGCTTGGAGAAAATGGTAGTGCTTGCAATATGAGTGTATGGAAATGGCTTGGATTGGTGGAGTATTAAGGAACTAAGGGTTGTGTAGGCCTTTTTTGCTTGAAAATTTGTAACCTTTGTAAAGAAAGGGCAATGGGGTATTTATAGGAGAAGAAGAGGGTTTGGGTTGGTGGCTAACAAGGCAATACAACCAGCCAACAATGCTGGTTGTAGTTGCTTAGTGGAGAAGTAAAGTGCAAAAGGTGATGGGAGAGTGGGGGAGAGGTGGTGCAAGGGCAGCCCTGCAGGACGCTGTTCAGTCGATGAAACGGGTTACACATGCCTATAGCCCCCTGATCATCACACAATCCAACTGGAAAAAGATGAAAATGACAGGTGTTGACCATCGCGCGATGGAGTCACTCCATCGCGCGAGTGTTAAACCAGCCCCGCGATGGTCAACAGTCAAATCCTTGACTTTGACCACCACCTGACAGATGAAGCATCGCGCGAGAGACCTAATAGGCCGCGCAATGGTCAAACCTGAGGTCAGGGTTCGGATTTAAGGGTTTTAGAGCTAAGGATGGGTTCCTCACACTCCAAGTTCAAGCTATTCACTCCCAAGACTGGTTTTGACCTAATTCATCATCGGGGAAGCAAGAAACCGAAAAATGAAGTAAAACAATTGGGAAATCAGATTGGGGTGTCTACAGAGGTAGTGAGTCGCAGGGGATAATTTCTCCAAACTGAGATCTGAACACCCATTTCTGTTTTTGAAAAGTCCAAAACTTGCATCCGAACAAAGCCAACACTCCTTTACAATACCCCATCCAAATAAGCCATAGAGCATTTATTCTGCTCCTGCGTGACTGCAGTGGTTAGCCCTGCGTGGCGTCAGCATATTCAAACTTTTGATAACATATGTATTTGGCCCCTCGTGGTATAACTTTTGTTTTGCTCGGTCCTTCGTGGCCATAAACTCTTGTCGTAGTTTTTTCAATTTTTTGTTGGCATTTCATGTTTTTTTTTCGCTCGGTCCTTCGTGGCCATAAACTCTTGTTGTAGTTTTTTCAATAAATTTTCGTAGTAGTTCCTGCAGTTTTATAGTTGTCTCACTTTCGTCCCTCTAGTTTCAAAGTGCTCGAATTTCGTCCCTGTAGTTTGTTTTACGTTCCAAATTGGTAAAATCGTTAACACCGTTAACGAAACTAACGGAAAAAAAAAAATAAGTGATCCAATTTTCAATCCGTTTGAACCGGTGAGAAGATCTTATTTTTTTGATCATTTTATCCTAAATGGTCGTAATGAATTTTTGACTCTAAGGCCTTTCAATGAGCACCCTAAGAGAGCCCTGAAACTAAATAAGGAGTCTTCGGGTGCTCGTTGAAAGGTCTTAGAGCCAAAAATTCATTACGACCATTTAGGATAAAATGATCAAAAAAATAAGATCTTCGCACCGGTTCAAACGGATTGAAAATTGGAACACTTATTTTTTTTTTTCCGTTAGTTTCGTTAACGGTGTTAACGATTTTACCAATTTGGAACGTAAAACAAACTACAGGGACGAAATTCGAGCACTTTGAAACTAGAGGGACGAAAGTGAGACAACCATAAAACTACAGGGACTACTACAAAAATTTGCCCTTTTTTGTAGGCATTCCATGTCTGTTTATGAGTATTTCATAATTTGATAAAAAAAAGTTTAAGTATTTGTCGTACTTAGTATGGATGGATCGTCGCTGGTTTGATACTTGGACGGATGGATCATCGCTGGTTTGATAGTTGGATGGATGGATCGTCGCTCATTTGAAAATTGGACAGATGGATCGTCGCTGGTTTGATAATTGGACGAATGGATCGTCGCTGATTTGATAGTTGGACGGATGGATCGTCGCAGGTTTGATAATTGGACGGATGGATCGTCGCTGACTTGAAAATTGGGCGGATGGATCGTCGCTGGTTTGATAATTGGATGGATGGATCGTCGCCGACTTGAAAATTGGACGGATGGATCGTCGCTGACTTGATAGTTGGATGGATGGATCCTCGCTGGTTTGATAATTGGACGGATGGATCGTCGCTGACTTGAAAATTGGACGAATGGATCGTCGCTAGTTTGATTATTGGACGGATGGATCGTCGCTGATTTGATAGTTGGACGGATGGATCGTCGCTGGGGATACAAAAGTACTCTGGCTTTGGAGATCATGTAAAACATGACCACTATTAAGATTGTTTCGGGTGCCATAATAATAAACCACAGGCCTTTGAGACATGACCGGGCCCGCACCTACTTTCTTCCCTTTTCTTCCAAGGGACATTACAGAAGCAATTCAGTCGGTTTTAAGAATTCAAAAACTCCTCTCAACTCTCAAACTCTCCAAATCTCAACCCAAACACTTGATTTCTTCAAGAAACCAACGAACCCACGTGCGTGTGAACATCCATGGCGGAACACGACAATGGTGGTGGTGGAGGAGAAGTTGTTGGTCGTCCAGAGGGCCAATGGGAGGGCCAATACTAACTTTTCCTAAGTATAAAGTAGTTTAACCTTGCACTCAACTTTATGTGTTGTATAAATCGTATGATTGTTTGGAAGTAACTTTGATCATTACTTTTAAAAGTAGATAAGGTTATCTTTTATTAAATGATGGAAATGCATGGTATACTTTCAAGATGTTTCAAGCATGCTATGAAGAATAGAGTTGGATGATCTTGTTGAATGCTATATGATTGTTGATGTGAAAGTACTACCGCGAAGTCTTGCATGTTAACGAGACACAAGAACCGAGAAAATAGAAACATGGCACCTAGGGTGTGGTTTAACAAGAGGAATATGTTTTTCCGAAAAAAAGATATCTTAGAAACTACATAATGACCATTTCGAGGGTATTATGTATTTGTGTGTGTGTTCCAATGGGAATCCGGAATAGCGGAACCATTGTGAGGTTGTGTGCGTTTCCATGGGAAACCGGACCAGCGGAACCATGGTGAGGTATAGCTTGGTTATCCGTGGAGAGGAGCCAATGCAAATGTGTGTCAATGGGAACCCGGCGCGGCGGAACCATTATGAGGATACTCTGGAACCCGGCGCGGCGGAACCGAGGTTGGGTGTGTGTGTAGCTTGGTTATCCGCGGTACGGAGCCAATGCAAATGATTTTGAAAGGCTTGGTTATCCGTGGTATGGAGCCAATGCAAATGATTTCGAAAGATTGTTTTGTAAGTGAAAATGATTGACACGGTCTACGATGAGTCGCGTAGGAGAAACTCTGAGATCATGGACGCCTACGATAGTTGAATAGCGAATGTGGATGTGTTATTGTTACTGTCTGTGGTATATGATCTTTTGTTTGTAAGTTAAGGGTTAGTGGGTAGGGTTTACTCTATTGAGCTTTCGTAGCTCACGGTGTTACCTTTTGGTGACCCTGGCATATTATATGGGTGGCGACGCCGATATAATGTGTCAGATCTCATAGACGGACAGGGCGAGATCTTCACCTTGGAGGCCTTCGGAGCCGAGGAGCTAGCTAGGATGGAGGAAGGAGCGGAGCAGTAGATAGGAACCCTAGTTTCCTCCGTTATTTGAATAAAAACACTTTTGTAAGGTTTATGATGTAATAACGAGCCAGACTCACTTCGTTTTTATAATAAAATGTTTTATTTAACGTACTCAAAATTTGGGGCATTACAGGTTTAGTCTTTCAACTAAGTACATGAGTTTAATAAACAAGTCATTTTCTAAAAACCCATGTGAGGTAGTACCTATATTATATTATGTAAGTAATTAGTAGACTTAAAAACCTAGGATTCTCCTAGGTACCTTGTTATTATTTTAAATTGGGGTTTTGTACTCAATTTGATTAATTTAATGGGGAATTGTTCTACCTAGAGTACATAGTACCTTTGTTATATATTAGTATCTGTACTTGGTTAACAAAAAAATTGTCTAAGTACACATGTGCTTATTAATTAGTTTAATGGGAAAATCCTAGCTCTTTGACACAAGTACAAAAGTACCTATTATTTTATTTGTGTTCTTGCACTTAGTGTACATATATATATATATATGTGTATGAACTATGCAAGAGAGGGAGAGGGAGAGAGAGAAGAGAGAGGCCGAGAGAGGGAGAGGAGAGAGAGGCCGAGCGAAGAGGGAGAGAGAAGAGAAAGAGGAGGGATTTGGTTGTACTTGGACTTGATCACCAAGATCTTCTTCATCCTTCCAATCCTTGGCAAACCTAACCTCCATTGTCCTACCTTGTACTAAAATCAATTTTTAATCTTGTACAAACCTCCTTTCTACCACAAATCTTCCAAGAATCAAATCCAAGGACTAACCTAGCCATGCAAGCCTACAATCTAGCCTTTGATCTTCCAAGGAAACTTGATTTGTTGGAATAAAAAAATGAGATGGAGGGAGAGAGGGGGGGCTGGCCATGATGGAGGGAGAGGAAGAGCTTGCCTATAAATAAAAGCTCACTCCAAGCATTCAACTCACACCTTCACTTCTTGCTCTCACTTCTCTCTAGAAATTCTAAGTGTTCTTGGTTCAAAAGTTCTAGTTTTCTTGAGAGTTCTTGAGAGAAACCACCAAACCACTTCCAAAACCACCTCTAGATCTTTAAAAGTAGCTTAGTTTAGTTAGTAAGTTGTTTCTAGGAAGAGAAAAGATCATCTCTCTTCCTTTCGAAGCAATCCGGAGCCGTTACGCCGCCGAATCACAAAACCGACGACCAAATCTTCGTAGCCGACCACCGCCAAGAAGAACGGTAGTTTATCCTTGCACTCTAACTCTAAATATAAGTAGGAATTCTAGTCCACCAACTCTATGTATTGTATTGAATCATATGATGAAAGAATAGAACGTCCTTACGAAGTATCTTTGTAGATAAGGTTATTTTTTGTTAAAATGTTGGAAATGCATGATTTATGTTCGTTTATGTTGATTCAAGGATGCTAAGTAGTTTGGAGTTGGATGATCTTGTTGGAATCGTTTTGAGTTTTTGATAAATGCTTGTTATGTGGAAAGTCCTACACCACGGAGTCTATGCATGAAAACGTGACACCTAAAACAAGAAAGTTAGAGATATGGCACCTAGGGTGTGGTTAACGAGGAGAAAAATGTGTTTTTTTGAGAAAGGAGATATTTAGAAACTACATAATGACCATTTTGGGGGCATTATGTAAGATATGGGTGTGTGTTTATGCCAATGGGAACCCAGCGCGGCGGAACCATTGTGAGGATACTCGGGAGACCGGCGCGGCGGAACCGAGGTTGGGTGTGTAGCTTGGTTATCCGTGGAGAGGAGCCAATGCAAAGTTTTGTGTGCCAATGGGAACCCGGTGCGGCGGAACCATTGTGAGGATACTTGGGAACCCGGAACGGTGGAACCGAGGTTGGGTGAGTTAAGAAGGTGTTTTGGAAAAAGAAAAGAGGAGATAACGGCACGGTCTACGATGAGTCATAGAAGTCAACACCAACGTTGGTTGAATAAGAAATGTGGACTTGATTAACTATTTTGTCAATATGCTTGGTCGTTGTTATTATGATGTTTTGTTCATAAGTTAAGGGTTAGTGAGTAGGATTTTATTATTGAGCCTTTGTAGCTCATGGTGTTACCTTTTGGTGACCCTGGCTTATTATATGGATGGCGACATCGGTATAATATGTCAGATCTGATAGATGAACAGGGCGAACTCTTCACTTTGGAGGCGTTTGGAGCCGAAGAACTCGCTAGGATGGAGGAACAAGAGGAGCAGTAGTTAGGAACCCTAGTTCCCTATTTTGTGCTTAAAATACTCTTACAAGAGTTATGTTATGAGGGGATCCATTCGAGAAATCAACTTCACTGGGTAAGCCAGCATGTAGTGTCTCAACGTTTTAGAAGCCCAAACAAAAGCCCAGCACGTTTTTTCCAAAGCAGTGTAGTGCTCTTCACACCCAACCATCTTCTTACTCAAGTAATAAATGGACTTCTCAACTCCCTTTTCCCCCTCTTGAGCCAGCAAGCATCCCATGGATGAAGGGCTCACAGACAAGTATAGAATCAGGGGCTTCCCAGGCACTGGTGGCATTAAGACAGGTGGGTTTTGTAAGTAGTTCTGAATCGACACGAAGGCTGCTTGGTATCTGTCTGACCACACAAATGGGGTATTCTTCTTAAGTAGATGAAACATCGGCTCGCAAGTTAACGTTAACTTGGCGATGAATCTGTTGATGAATTGAACCTTCCCCAAAAAGCTCCGCACTCTCTTTTCAGACTCCGGTGGCTTCATCTCAAGTACTGCTTTGATCTTTGATGGATAAACTTCAATCCCACGAGAAGTGATCATGAAACCGAGCATCTTGCCTACTGTGACCCCGAAAGTGCATTTCTGTGGATTGAGACGCATGCGGAACTTTCGGAGCTTTTCGAAAAACTTCCTTAGCGCAGGAACATGTCCTTCTCGGGTTCTTGACTTAGCAATCATGTCATCAACATACACCTCCACCTCTTTGTGTATCATGTCGTGCAAAATGGTAGTAGCAGCTCTCTGGTAGGTAGGACCGGCGTTCTTCAAACCAAACGGCATGACCAAATAGCAGTAAGTCCCCCATTCGGTGATGAAAGTCGTTTTCTAACGGTCTTCAAGTGCCATGAGGATCTGGTTGTAGCTTGAGAAGCCGTCCATGAACGAAAGCAAAGCATGCCCCCCCAGTATTATCCACAAGCACGTCGATGTGTGGCAAGGGAAAATCATCTTTGGGCTTGCTTTGTTCAAGTCCCGAAAGTCAACACAAACGCGAATTTGGCCATTCTTTTTGGGAACGAGAACAATATTGGCCACCCATGTGGGATATTGAGAGACCATGAGAAATCCAGTGTCAATCTGCTTGGTAACCTCCTCCTTGATTTTTTACACCCAATCTGGCCTCATCTGTCTGAGCTTCTGCTTCACTGGCTTAACATCCGGTAGCAAGGGAATTCGATGCTCCACTATCTCAGTGAGGCCAGGCAAAAGGCTGAGTAATCTCCCGCTACAAGGAAATCTATGGCCAACTGTCTCTCGAGGGCAAGCAGCAAACTCTCTCCCGTCAAAAGATGAGTCGACCTCATACTAGCTGGAGGAGGGAGAGGAACAAGCTGTAATGCCTCTGAGCGTGGGAAGTACTGGCTTGCCACTCTCTCTCCAAGATACCAAGCTCTCGAGAAGGGTCCCTTTAGAAAGAAGTGTTGGTTGTCCAAAGCTCGGGCTAAGGTCAACTCCAGAGGAGTGTCGTCAAGCAAAGTATTCCAGGGATCAAAACGCACCTTATTATACGCAAGATGATATTAGTATAATAAAGTGGAAGGATAGCACAAGGATGAAAGGATAAAACGTGTCATACCTAATCCACCGTCAAATGATTTAAAACTCGCCTCCAAGCCAGCAGATCCATAGTGGGCGATCGTGTCCTCCGAACTCTTTCCAGCCAGCGGGCCGCCCGTGGAACGAACCTAGGCTCTCCATGCCTAATCGGGGGAGGAAACTGCAACATGTGCTCAAAAGCCCATAACTGCAGGCAAAATTGAAAGATAAGCATGGAATGCAGAAATTAAAGCAGTAATGACAAAGAAAGTTGAAACATATACCTCAAGAACGTGGTGGTGCCCACCCAGCGACAAACTAATGCCCCATGAACAAGCACTGAGGTGTCTGTACAATGTAGCCAAAGCAGGAGTCCCCCAGTCGAACTCGACTATAGTCTCCAGGTTCACCAAAGCAGCCAGAAACTGAACATGCACCGAGTTCTCTTTGTTTCAAAACAAGGTCTGTCCAAGGAGGTAACAAAGGAAGGCTCGAACCAGCTGAGAAACAAATACCTCTGCCAGAATGTCTTCCCGATCATACTATGCCCGGAGCCATGAGTAGGTAACATGACCGCTCTCTGATACATCAGAGGTCTTCCCCAAAAGATAATCAAGGCACCCTTACACTCATGAATCTGTGGGTCATCAGGAAGAGGATCACCGCCAACTCTCAGACCTATGAGCAGAGCAAAATCACCTGGAGTAATCGTCATCTCTCCGGCCTCCGAAAAGTGGAAAGTATTTGTGGTATCCCACCACCGCTCCACCAACGCCGTGGTCAATCCCAACTCTGCCTTCGGAAGCTGAAAGCCAAATATCAAGAGCTCAAAATCGTCAAATGCAACTGCGTCCTTAGCACCTTATGGAACCCTCTCGTAGCACTCATAAACCAGGGGACTACTTCCCCACATGCGCAGTTTCTCGTTTGCCTAGCAAAATACAAAAGAAGATCAATACGCCTATATAGGGGGCAATTCCTAAAACTCAATTTCGTTTTCAAATATCAATCATTGCTTCATAAATTCTCATACATACAATATCATTGGAAGGAGAAAATTTACCTTTGCGTTGATGAAACCAAAGTGCTACTCCGGTTCTCTGTGCAGAATTTCAGGCGGAGTATCGCTAAGAGGAGGGCGATACTGTGGGCACACGCCCCGAAAATCGCCCGATTTTGGTTTCGAATGAATTCGTTTGGGGGCGGCCCTCTTAGAAAATAGCGCGGCGAAACGCTTCGATTCAGAGTCGCCACTCGGGTTTTAGCGGAAGAACACCCAAGGAACCGAACTCGAGAACGTTTTGCTACGTTTTGTTTTTGATTTAAGAAAAAGGATTTGATTTGATTTGAAAAGGCGTAGACTGGTCCGTCGTCACCTTCGATATCTGAGGTTCGGGAGCCAGGTTACGAGAGGGGAAGGGTTTTATGGCACCCCTCTCGCCCAATCCGGAGATCGGTCTCTACTCGGGCATTTTATTAAAACATTTGCATTTTTCTCTCATTTGCTCATTTTTAGCCAGTTAGGGCGGGGGAACAGTTAATAGGGATTAAAACTGTAACACGTTGCAGTTTGTATGACAAAATGTTTATGGATGATGATTTGCTTGCTTGAATTGAATTAGATATAAGGACATAGATTGAGAACAAGCTCTGCCAGAAGTTCAACGGGATGATGTACGCTGCCCGTCGGGTGCGTGAGCAGGCGACATGCTGGCACGCCATGGCCAAGCCACTGCACGCCAGCAAACCCTGCGCACGCCACCATCAGGCTGGCGTACACTACCACACTAATTTCTTACAGCTCCTGCTCTCAATCCTCTGGGCTCTGGAAGGGACCAGCGCACACCCAGGGCAAACCACGCAGTTTACAATATAGGTTATGTACATGCACAGACATGAGGAATGGCCAGTAGCCAAGAAATAGCAAAGCAGACCCCATAAACAGAGTGGGGAGGAAAAAGAGGCCAGGATTGAACTGGGATGTAAGGGCCAGGCACTGATCTATATCAAACATGCCGTACGCCACTATGTATGAGTCGTACGCCAGGTCTGCATGTGGACCAGTGTTTGGCTTTACATCATCTGGGTTCTGGAACATGACCAGACATACCCCAGAGGCCTTGAGAATAAAGAAAATACAAGTATTGAAAGCTACATTTAAACAGTTCTAAAATACAGAAAGCAATAGACTGGTTTTTAGCATACTATAAGGTGATGACATAATGAAAATGAGTAATAAATGAGCCCTACATGATCCCCACGCCAGCTGTGCACGTACAGCCAAAGGTGGCGTACGGCTGATAGGAGCTGGCGTGCGCCATGTGTTGGCTCCTACGACTGATTTATTTCACCAGAAAGGGGCCTGGACTAGTATCAGTTACTAGCCAGAACCCTTCTGGTTCCCCTCAGGAGTTGAAAACAGAACGCAGCACAAAGGTGGTATACCTTTGGTGTAAGAGAGAAAGGATGGTGATGAGCTTTGGTTGAAGATGGTGGCTGTTGTAACAACTGATCAGTAGAGAGGGGGGTGTGAAGCTGTTCTATCTCTCACTCTTACAACAAGAGAGCAAGAACAAGAGAGAAGAAGGAGAGTAGACTTAGAGAGTTACTGTGGTTAACCCCTTGCAAATGAATGCAAGGGGGGTATTTATGGTGGAGAGAGGAGCTGAAAACCAGGGCTGATCACCTGGGGTTAGGGCTGGTTAGGGCTGGTTGGGGTTGAGTGAGGAGCTTCCCATGCATTAAATGCATGGGACTAGGTGTAGGAGAGAGTGAGGGACGGTCCAGCAGGAAACAATCATTAGGGGCACTGTTCTCTGTACTCTGGGGCCGCAAAGGTTTCGGTCGCGTGCTGTAAAAGCGGTGATTTGACCGGTCATTACCCTCCGTACGCCACCTATGACCTGCCGTGCGCCAGGTCAAACTCAGTCAACGGTCGATGATCGACACGTGGCAAATACCTGGCGCACGCCAAGGAGGAGGTGGCGTAAGCAAGGTATGGTTTCGTTGAGGCTCATTTGGCTCTGGATTTGAAAGGCTTGAAGGGGTTTGAAATGGGTCTGAACGAGGAGAGTCCAACACTCAAAGCTCAAGACCTTCCATCGACTCATGAACTGTTCTCGACCGTTTATCATCATCGGGTCAATAAAGGAAGTAAAAGGACTACTCCGGACAGTCCAGAATGGGGTGTCTACAGAAGCCCCCCTTTGACGGCACTTGGAGCACCATTTGGTTGAGTGGAGACAAGTAACGTCAAAGGTTATCTAGACACCCTACTCTTGACTATCCTGAGTAAGACAAAGAACATATGAACCTTAAAGAACCTGATCGATGAGTTCAGTCAGTCAGATTATTTGAGAAAGCATGCTGCCTGCGGAGGGCAGAAATTGGACGGATAGACCGTCGCTGATTTGAAATTGGACGGATAGAGCGTCGCTGATTTGAAATTGGACGGATAGAGCGTCGCTGATTTGAAATTGGACGGGTGGACCGTCGCTGATTTGAAATTGGACGGGTGGACCGTCGCTGATTTGAAATTGGACGGGTGGACCGTCGCTGATTTGAAATTGGACGGGTGGACCGTCGTTGATTTGAAATTGGACGGGTGGACCGTTGTTGATTTGAAATTGGACGGGTGGACCGTCATTGATTTGAAATTGGACGGATAGATCGTCACTGATTTGAAATTGGACGGGTGGACCGTCGCTGATTTAGAATTGGACGGGTGGACCGTCATTGATTTGAAATTGGACGGCTGAACCGTCGTTGATTTGGAATTGGACGGGTGGACCGTCGTTGATTTGAAATTGGACGGGTGGACCGTCGTTGATTTGAAATTGGACGGGTGGACCGTCATTGATTTGAAATTGGACGGATAGATCGTCACTGATTTGAAATTGGACGGGTGGACCGTCGCTGATTTAGAATTGGACGGGTGGACCGTCATTGATTTGAAATTGGACGGCTGAACCGTCGTTGATTTAGAATTTGACGGGTGGACCGTCGTTGATTTGAAATTGGACGGGTGGACCGTCTTTGATGGGGACCAAACCGTCCTCGATACAAAGAACTCCAACATCCACGGGTAAGTCGTGTCAGGTAGGTTAAATTCCATCTGTTGGGAATCAGAGCCAATCTCCTTATCAAAGACCATCCGAGACAAAGCAATAAGGCTGCTGGAAGATGCATTTGAAGCAAAACTGAAGGGAAGGTATTTGTTCGGGGCAGGACGCGGCAGACTCTTCTGGGGAATAATCAGTCGCAGATGGACAGACCTATCGAAGAATATTCTGATTGTCGAACCATCGTTGATTTGGGACGGTGGGTCATCGTTAAAGACAACTCGTTGAACCATCATTGACTTGAGACGGTGGGTCATCGTTGAGAGACGACTCGTTAAACCATCGTTGATTTGAGACGGTGGTTCATCATTGAGGGACGACTCGTTAAACCATCGTTGATTTGAGACGGTGGGTCATCGTTGAGGGACGACTCGTTAAACCATCGTTGAGTTGAGACGGTGGGTCATCGTTGAGGGACGACTCGTTAAACCATCGTTGATTTGAGACAGTGGGTCATTGTTGAGGGACGACTCGTTAAACCATCGTTGAGTTGAGACGGTGGGTCATCGTTGAGGGACAACTCGTTAAACCATCGTTGATTTGAGACGGCGGGTCATCGTTGAGGGACGACTCGTTAAACCATCGTTGATTTGAGACGGTGGGTCATCGTTGAGGGACGACTCGTTAAACCATCGTTGAGTTGAGACGGTGGGTCATCGTTGAGGGACGACTCGTTAAACCATCGTTGATTTGGTTGAAAGAGGGTATGAACTCTGTTGAGAAACGAGGATGGGCAGACCATCATTGAATGCCGAGGCGGACTTTCCTGGGGATTAATCAGTTGCGAACAAATCATTACCCTGGGGGATTGAACCTTCTTCGGCCTACAGAAACTTCAACAGCCACGGGTAGGTCGTGTCAGGTAGGTTAAATTCCATCTGTTGGGAACCAGAGCCAATCTCCTTATCAAAGACCATTCGAGACAGAGCAATAAGACTGTTGGAAGTTGCACTTGCTATACATAGATATGGATCAGGATAGGCGGACGGTTGTTATAGACTGATTAGACGGGCAGACCGCTGTTATGGTGATTGATTGGATGGGCGGCCGCTGAGTTGAACGGCGGGCGATATTCTGAATGCCGTGAAGGGTTGGAAGCGGGCGATATGGCTGATCGCCGTTGATGGATTGAAGTGGACGACATTCTGATCGTCGTTGCATTGAATTGACTTTGAGGACGACATGGCTGGCCGTCGTTGAATTGAGAAGGACGATATGACTGACCGTCGTTGATTTGAGAAGGACGATATGGCTAACCGTCGTTGATTGAATTGATTAGAAGGACGATATGGCTGACCGTCGTTGATTTGAATTGATTAGAAGGACGATATGGCTGACCGTCGTTGATTTGAGAAGGACAAGACTGGAGGATCATTCTTTAGGATGAGCATGTCGTCCGTGAACTTGGATTTTGAGCTGCATGAGTCATTGCTGCTTTGAATTGTATTCTGATCACCAAAATGTGCTCCAAGTCCTAGTGGAGTGGGACAATGAGGCTGTGCCCTTGACATTTGCCATGGAGAAATGGATAGGGAGAACGACATGTGGCATCACCCTTTGCAATTGCACTATCCCAAAGCAGCAGCTCCGGTTTTAGTTCCAATAGTGACTAGATCCCAGGTGTGAACCCCCAAAATCCTGATTACTTGCTGCTTTCGATACTGGACAGGCATGCTTTAGCACTTGATAGACTTTTCCTGTTTTCAACAGTTGATATACAATATGCAATGATATGTATTCAATTGTATGCACAAATTGAAAATGCAGATGCAAGCTAACGGCGGCTCCTAAGAGGACGCTGACGCCTGAGGACTACCACTGAGTCTCCTTACTTCACTGCCAGCTGCTTTTGAGTTTCGGGTTTGCGTGCCAAAATAGAGGGGCATTGAGTGGGCTGGTGGGCTGGTGTGCCTTAGTTGACATAGTAACGGTATTGGGCCAGTGTGCCCCTTCCTTGATGCTTAGGCAGATGTGCCCCATAGATATGTTTTGCTTTGCCATGGGCTGACATACTCTTGTTGTTCACACGATTCCGCTACTTGGATAGAAGATAGAAGCTAGGGTAGCAATGTAAAACTTGCATTTTTCAGTTTATTGACTCTCCTTTGAGAAAGAGCGCATAAACGCATCACTAATATCTAATTTGCATTGACAAGTGAGCTGAGTCGACATACAGACACACATATATGTGCAGACTTGCCTAGCTCGACTGAAAAAGGGATAAAGAGCCCTAGGATGCGATGCGAACTCTTAGATTCGCGGCAAAATGAAATTTTAGGCATTAATGAGCCCAAAATTCAAATATCCCGTAGATAGGTGAAACTGACGCTTACGTAAGGTCAAATAGATGTACAATGACCTGTACGAACAAACAAAATTGAGAAGAAAGCCCCAGAATGGGAAATAGATTAAAACACTCGAAAAATGTCGCAAAGATGGACAAAAAGACGCAAAGAGATGACTCATATAGGCCCGGACTGAAACCGACACCCCCGTGCAGTCACATGAGGTCCGCATGACTTGCATGGTATGGAAAACTTGGCAAAAGCCCCTTGAATGACATTTGAGGTACTTTTAATCTTGATGAATCGGCGGCAGTAGTTGACTGCTTTTGAATGCTGCCCGAATTGAAGAAGCGTGCGCAGGAACGGGCATAACTTTGAACGAACGCGCGTGAACCACAAACTAGCACGCATGGCTACCAGTCTACTGCGGCTGCTTACATTAGACTCTGCTGTCTTAGAATAAACTGTGAGCCGTTAGGCCTCGCAAGCATTTCGTTCTGTTTTTGAAGCTTCAGATATTTTAAGACTTTTGCTCAGCTTTGAAATTGAAGAAGTAGTTTGAAATAAAATTGAAAGACGAAAGGTTTTCCCCCTTCTGCACAAATGAAACTTGTTTTCTTCTTGACTACGGCGATGTACCAAAGCCTTGGATCCAATTGATAGATTGCGACCGAACCTCAGGGAAGGACTTGTCAAAACATAGTTCAGGCGGCCAACGTGGTGCACCAAAGCCAAAACTTGAGATCCAGTTGATAGATTATGACCGAGTCTCGAAGAGAGAGACTGCCTACGTATCCCCTTCTGGGGAATCAAGTCAAAACGTAGTTCAGGCCAAGGTTCACTCATGTATTTTACCTCTCCTTTTACGCTCTAACTTTTGCCTAGTACCGCCCACTTGGGTCTTCGGTCTAGCGAGCTTTTGACTTTGCCTATTTATTTTTGTCTAGACCGCCTCCTTAGGTTTTCGGTCTAGCAGGCTGCTCTAACTTTTGCTTGGAATCACCCACCCTTGTGGTTTTCGATCCAACGAGCCTCTCTCAAGGAAATATAGCACTTGAATTGATCCATGCTGACCACAGTATTGAACTTTGTCGAGATCGATGATCTTTGATTGTAGCCCCAAATAGAATGGCTTTGATAGTGAAAGGGTCTTGACTGATTCGGTTTGAAATGCCTCGCTCTAGGCCACTTTTTTTTTTTTTTTAATGTGCGCTTGATATGAATGATGTTGTTACTGTTTTGAACATGGTACAAGGCCTGGAGCCTTCTGAGCTTCTGCTTTCTCGCTTGGCATCCGGTAGCAGGGGATTCAATGCTTCTTTATCTCATGATCAACGTCAGGCGTGTTTTTGTGAGACCATGCCAAGATGTTGAATTCTTTAAACAGGTCTGAATGGCGCAAAGCTCTTCTGGAGACGGCGTTGAAACAATGTGAAGCTCCTGGGGGTCTACCTCATCTTTCAAGTTTATTAGAAATTACTTCTTTTTTTAGAGGCTGAGCATGCCTTTCGTCTTCCCTTTCGGCGAGGGGACACATTTCCTTGGGGAGATTCCCATCGAAATCTATCCCTTCATCGTCAAGGTCGACACAGTTTATTCAAAAGCCAGCAAAGTACTTAGAAGCAGGATAATGCATATCATAAGACCCTCGGGGTTGCCAAGTACAACAAAAAGACTCGAGTTGAGGATAGAAGCTACGACATGGAGGGCCAAGAGACACAAACTCCAACTCAGAGCTAGACTTAGACGACTTGACAGACACTGTGTCAGACTCAGACTCGAAAGTGTCAATGCAAAATAGACGCGATTTGAAAATGCAACTTTTATAGTTACCCTTGACTTCCTTACAGAGAGGTGGGAGTTAGAGGATGACAGGCCCAAGCAACAGCGCTTCAGATTCTTCAGCTCCTTCAGTCCGACCCACTTGAAGGAACTTCTTGAACAACAGCCCCAAAGTCCTCATGACTACAGGACCACAGCATGTCCGTCTTCTCCTTTGATTGATCAAGCTTCCTCTTGAATTCCTCCTTTGCGGGCTTCTCATCACTGTCAACCCAAGTGTTGGCAGTGTGGACCTTGACTGCACCTATGGCCATTAGGTTAACCTCGGGTTCAGACGGGAGAGATAAGATTGGCTTGGATTGATTTTCTGGGATGACGTGGAGGCTAGAACTGAATATGGTGGAGGCAAGGTTGATTTGAGTGGAGGTGGTAGTTATTTGACTAACATGTGAGTTAGAAACATGTTGAGGCAGGGGCTCAGAGATGACACTGGGCCTTGATGGGAGCGGAGCTGGGATGATGCCATTGTCGATGAGATCTTGAATGGCATGTCGAAGGCGGAAGCAGGCATCAGTGAGATGGCCAGGCATTTGATGGAAGGCACAATAGGCATTTGAATTGTAGGATGCCGGGAATGTTCGAGGCGAAGGAGTTGGAAGGAGTGGTTTGAGGAAGCCAGCTTCGAGGAGCTTCTCATAAACTGAGGACAACGGTGTGGAGAAGCGAGAGAAGGTCCTTGGTGGGTTCCGACGATCGGATTGAGGAACATGATGCACCCTTTTGCTTTGGGATTGATCTCTTTATTGCACATATCCTCCCTTTCAGCATGGGCTTTGAAAAAGGATCCAACATTCTCCTTCGGGTAAGTCCTGCCTTCATGAAACTCAGCCAGGTCTTTGAACATGTCCTTCGAGCACTTTCCGACGGCAGGAGTATGGCAGGCTTGAGAGGATTCCTTGATTAGCCCCTGATCCAGCTTTGACATGACGGAAGTAAAAAGGTCAACCAGCCCCTGGACCATATCCATTTGCTTGTCCATTTTCTGGTTTAGTTCCTGTATAGCCCTCTGCAGTTCAGCCATCTCTGTTTGTGCTGCCATTTTGGATTGATGATCGATGAAGGTGATGGCCTAGAGCTTTGGACAGCAAAGTAAATGAGAACTCAGTGGCGTTCCTGCAACAAGATTTTGAAAGAATTCGAAGAAATGCAATGCGCATGTCATTATCGTCAGTGTCCTCCTAGACTCTAGAAACGAGTTTGTCTCATGACATTCGGATGCTGCCAGAATCCTCGGATTTCTTTTCGATGGTGTATCCTTGATTGAATCGACTATCACTAAGAGATGTCAAAATAGTCTAAGCCTTTGACTACTCCATTCTCGAAGTTTCAACTTTAGAGGTCGGAACAACTCGGTGTAGATGACGTGATACCGGAACCGGAGTGGCGTAAGCAGCCTTGATGGTGTAAGTGATTAGCACTTTAACCTGGATGGTGTAAGTATCACGGCATTCTCTCCGTTGGTCCTAGTTTTCTGTTTGAAACTTCGACTAGGTTTAGACAAGAGATTTAAACAGTCCTGATTTCCCAAAGTCTCGCTGACCCAAGGATTTTGGAAATTGATAACGCGCAACATCAAGATGCACGACTCTTCATCGGTCCACAGCAGGGTCCTAACAATCACGAGACGAACTCGAGACAGACTTTAAAAGCCGCCCTAGCATGCTCCTACGCAAAGCGGGATGTATGTATGTACAGGCATGCGATAAGGAAAGCAGTAACACATAGACAGTTTATGGGGGTTAGATGCAAGTAATCCTACCTTGTAGGTTCCTGTCTTAGGTTGAAAGGTTCTAGTGCTTTGTACGCATGACGAGGCTGGTTTTGGCTGAAAGGGGTTCCTCTGACTAGAGCCGCGGTATACCTCCACTGCAATGCGTGCAGCAAAACAATGGTCGAACGGTATTACGACTCATCATCGTCCAAGGTTGTTGGGCATTCGAGGACCCCGGGCTCCAGTAAACTGTGCCGGCTACCCAAAACACCTCAACGGGGCTTATCCAACATCGATGCAAATGAAGAACGCCAAAGTTTGACTAAATGAGAGAGAAATGCAAAATTTTGGAAATGCCTTTTGAAGCTTGGCTCACTTTTATTAATCAATATTTGGACAAAACTACACAAGTGAACAATAACAAAGCCCCAGTTCGGATTGGTCGGATGCTGAGATCCTGTTACGTTCCCATTCCGTTCTTCAGCAGCGCGGAGCGTACTGTTTTGCCAGACTTTTGAAAATTGTTCATTTATGTATTAATGCCTAAATATTAATCAACGCAATGATCCCCAGCAGAGTCGCCACAGTGGGCACACGCCCCGAAAATCGCCCGATTTTGGTTTCGAATGAATTCGTTTGGGGGCGGCCCTCTTAGAAAATAGCGCGGCGAAACGCTTCGATTCAGAGTCGCCACTCGGGTTTTAGCGGAAGAACACCCAAGGAACCGAACTCGAGAACGTTTTGCTACGTTTTGTTTTTGATTTAAGAAAAAGGATTTGATTTGATTTGAAAAGGCGTAGACTGGTCCGTCGTCACCTTCGATATCTGAGGTTCGGGAGCCAGGTTACGAGAGGGGAAGGGTTTTATGGCACCCCTCTCGCCCAATCCGGAGATCGGTCTCTACTCGGGCATTTTATTAAAACATTTGCATTTTTCTCTCATTTGCTCATTTTTAGCCAGTTACGGCGGGGGAACAGTTAATAGGGATTAAAACTGTAACACGTTGCAGTTTGTATGACAAAATGTTTATGGATGATGATTTGCTTGCTTGAATTGAATTAGATATAAGGACATAGATTGAGAACAAGCTCTGCCAGAAGTTCAACGGGATGATGTACGCTGCCCGTCGGGTGCGTGAGCAGGCGACATGCTGGCACGCCATGGCCAAGCCACTGCACGCCAGCAAACCCTGCGCACGCCACCATCAGGCTGGCGTACACTACCACACTAATTTCTTACAGCTCCTGCTCTCAATCCTCTGGGCTCTGGAAGGGACCAGCGCACACCCAGGGCAAACCACGCAGTTTACAATATAGGTTATGTACATGCACAGACATGAGGAATGGCCAGTAGCCAGGAAATAGAAAAGCAGACCCCATAAACAGAGTGGGGAGGAAAAAGAGGCCAGGATTGAACTGGGATGTAAGGGCCAGGCACTGATCTATATCAAACATGCCGTACGCCACTATGTATGAGTCGTACGCCAGGTCTGCATGTGGACCAGTGTTTGGCTTTACATCATCTGGGTTCTGGAACATGACCAGACATACCCCAGAGGCCTTGAGAATAAAGAAAATACAAGTATTGAAAGCTACATTTAAACAGTTCTAAAATACAGAAAGCAATAGACTGGTTTTTAGCATACTATAAGGTGATGACATAATGAAAATGAGTAATAAATGAGCCCTACATGATCCCCACGCCAGCTGATCACCTGGGGTTAGGGCTGGTTAGGGCTGGTTGGGGTTGAGTGAGGAGCTTCCCATGCATTAAATGCATGGGACTAGGTGTAGGAGAGAGTGAGGGACGGTCCAGCAGGAAACAATCATTAGGGGCACTGTTCTCTGTACTCTGGGGCCGCAAAGGTTTCGGTCGCGTGCTGTAAAAGCGGTGATTTGACCGGTCATTACCCTCCGTACGCCACCTATGACCTGCCGTGCGCCAGGTCAAACTCAGTCAACGGTCGATGATCGACACGTGGCAAATACCTGGCGCACGCCAAGGAGGAGGTGGCGTAAGCAAGGTATGGTTTCGTTGAGGCTCATTTGGCTCTGGATTTGAAGGGCTTGAAGGGGTTTGAAATGGGTCTGAACGAGGAGAGTCCAACACTCAAAGCTCAAGACCTTCCATCGACTCATGAACTGTTCTCGACCGTTTATCATCATCGGGTCAATAAAGGAAGTAAAAGGACTACTCCGGACAGTCCAGAATGGGGTGTCTACAGATACCACAGTGAACCACCACGCCCGATCACGTGAACCTGAGGGACATACGTGGTAGCGTCAAATGGCGGCAAAGCATCATTGCCCATGTCAGAAGGAGTCTCAAACTCTGTCTCAGGAGGATTGGGTTGCGAAGAACGCCCTCCGACAGTGTGTGTGTGTACGGCGGCTCGAGCAAAGAACGCGAGTACTCGAAACCCCATCAAGAACCGTGGCCTCAACGGCCGGAACCTTGCCCGAATCTCTTAGTGCAGCAGTAGAAGATGAAGGAGTACCAGTAGTGGTGTCGACCGGAGGTAGACGCGACAAAGCCATGGCGGCCAAGAAAAACGACAATCGGAACAATGGTGGTCAGAAGAACGACGGCGGCGCGAGAACAACAACGGTAGGAGAACGGGGATCGAACAGTCTCAGACGAAGAAAAAGAGGAGAAATCAAATGACCCGTGAAATAGATCGAACTTAACTTAAAATCGATTTTCTAACTTTTGAAGTTCTCATAGCCGAAACATCGATTATTCGGCCGAGACATCAATTCTTCAGCCGCGGAATCGATTTCCTGGCCCCCCTAATCAATCTCCCACAGCAGCATCAGATCTTGCTCAGTGCATCAATCCAAGCAATTATGAAATTCTAGGTCCGTAACCTACAAAACCAGTGATTAAATGAGCCTTGGGGGCATGCCCAAGCGCAAGGAAGCCCTCTCTCTATATCAACAAGCTCACTCAGCAGCCTCGAGCTCATCTAGCAGCTTCATTACCCAACAACGACTCTAAGCTCACCCAGCAGCTCTAAACCTCATTATCAGCCAAGCCCTGCATTCCCTATCATCCAAGCAGCTTCAAGGCAATCTGCCATCAAGCTACCCAACGGCTTTACTCCATACCTGCCATTTCGGCAACTCCTCCAAGATCTCAGCAACTCAACAACACCATGTGCTCACTATCACCAAGTCATTCAGCGACTCCATGCTCTTTATCACTCAACATCTCTACACTTGTTATCACTCAGCAGCTCTACGCTCACTACCTCAACAACTCCATGCTTACTATTAGCAGCACCATGCCCAATGTTCACCATTTCAGGCAAACTCAACGACTCTACGCCCATACTCAGAGTTCACTATCACTCAAGCAGCTATAAGCTCACCATTACTCAGTAGCAGCTCTATGCCTATAGCAAAGCTCGTTTAGTAGCTCCAAACCCATTATCTCAACGGCTACAAGCCCATTATCTCAGCAGCTCTGTGCCGACAAACTCAGCGGTTGTACACCCACTACTCAACAGCTCTACATCGACAAACTCTGCGGCTCTACGCCCACTACTCAAAGGCTCTACGCCGACAAACTTAGCGGCTCTATGCCCACTACTCAACGGCTCTACGCCGACAAACTCAGCGGCTCTACACCCACTACTTAGCGGCTCCAAGCCCATTATCTCAGCGGCTTGGCTCTACGCCCACTACTTAGCAACTCCAAACCCATTATCTCAGCAGCTCTACGCCCACTACTCAGCGGCTCCAAGTCTGTTATCTCAGTGGCAATAAGCCTATTGCTCAGTGGCTCTACGCCCGTATTCACTACCAGCAGCTCTACACTCGCTCAGTGGCTCTACGCTCGCCACTCAGCAACTCCAAGCCCATTATCTCAACTGGCTCTACGCGTAACAATCGTCAACAGACTCCATGCTACCCAAATGAACAAGATATCATCTATTCTCAAGCTCTACGCTTGAATGCTTAAAATCCAACATTTTGAATGCTCGAAGCTCTTCGAATGCCCAACCATTGTGTACTGGATACTCAAGTTCTACACTTGAACCCCCAACCACTGTGTATTGGATGCTTAAGTTCTACACTTGAATGCCCAACCACTGCATACTGGATGCTCAAAGCCTGTACTTTGAATGCTCTCATTCAACCGTCTGAATGCTTGAGTCCTGAACTTCAAAGAAGCTCTACGCTTAAATCAAACACACACGCACGGGCTCGTGCACATAAGCATCAATTTCATCACCATTATCACATCGAGTCAGCATCACCATATCTGTTCATATCTATTTAACCATCATATATACATATTTTGCATCTCTATCTCTCTCATGAAGCAAGTCAATCCTGCAATCAACCGGCTCTACGCTTCGGTTTAATTGATCGGTCCAGCGCCTCGATCTTTTGGCTGTGCGCCAAAATTTATGATGGGAAAGCTCTATGCACAGACCTTCAGAATGCAACCAGCTCTACGCCTCGGTTCAATCATGTCAAGCTCTAAGCTTTGACACCTCAGGCCCTCGCCTTCAGAATACAACTGACTCTACACCTTAGTTCTATCAACTCAAGCTCTAAACTCCAACACCTCAGGCTCTCATCTTATGACTACAACCGGCTCTGCGCCTTGGTTCCCTCATCTCAACGCTCCGTGCTCCAGTTACTGGCCTCGTGCCCCCATATCTTAAAACCGACGTCCGATTCATCCTCAGTAAATGGTTTGGATTCCACCTAATTACATCTATTCCATCAAGCTCATTCACGAGGATAGGCTACTTTACCGAGCTCCCCTCAGTCAAAGTAAGGATGATCAAGAAAAGCAAATGACTCACCCGTTTTGTATTGATCTACCCCAAAATGAATGGTTAAAGAATCATACAACCAGACATGCATTATTTTTTCCAACTGCTATTTATGCCACAAACATGACCAATTGCTATTTAGATAACATAGAAAGAACTCAAACAGGTTACAATCTTCCAATCTAGGAAAACTCAGACACCATATTTCTTTTAACAAACATGGAATATTTACTCTTGGTTTGAAGAATGACAAAAGAGTTTTTCCTCCATTTTGATTGTTGTTCCATTAAAATTTAAACCTAAAAGAGTAAGGTTGTAAGAGGCAATATTTTAAAATTTAAGCACACATGCTAGTGCTATGTATCAACTAAATCAGTAGAAATCTAAGCAGACTAACCAGTGCTCTTCATTTAACATAAGAGTTAATTCTAAGCACACCAGCCAGTACTCTGCATAATAAAGGAATATTCACGGATCTGAAACCTCGCGATTCAACATACTTGAGCGGTATTTCTGCACAAACATGAAAATAAATAGAAAACTAATAAGTATCAGTAAAGTCACTACTTCCAGTTCAAATAAAAATACAAAATACAGAAAGTAGAATGTTGAATTTCTATTAAAAAGGATCACAGTGTTGGATTTCTTGTCAGACCTCCCTCAATGTACCATAGTGTTGGATTTCTCCAAACCTTTTATTTGTTGTTCCATAATTACAAAACCTACAACATAAATTAAGTTATGCACAAATATGAGCTATCAGAGAGAACCTGATTGAAGTACAAATTAAAGTTTATTACCAAGCTCAAATGAGAAATAGGCCAACTATGTGCTACACTGTTACCATATATCACTAAAAAGTTACAAAGATGCACAGATACGGACCGTCACTACTGCCGATGCTTTCTTTTTAGTCTTACTATCACAGTTAAAAAAATATGAAGCATTGGCATCAACTATAAGTCGATGAAGACATTTCTTACTTTTGAGCGTGTTGATAACCATAGAAACTATTTGAACCCAAGATAATGGATAAGCCCTACTCATCTTGATCTCATGTGCAAGCCAATTTCCAAGTTCTTAAATAACCCAGTAGACTTTATCCTAATTCTACGTCCAGTTTGTAGAAGTTCCAACAAAGATGTCTCCATCTACTCAATCAAACCACCAAAGGGATATCTGATAATTTGTCTAAAAATATGACTTCATGCCCTACCTGTTGTCTCAAATGTCCATTTTGAAAACTCATTCGAAAACAGATATTCTCTGACAAAAAACACAATAGGAGGTTATCCTGCAAATTAGATGTATGCATCCCATGGAATAAGAAAACTCTTCATTCCACTATATCACCAAGCCACCTACAGTTTAAAGTTCCAATTTTTTCCCTACCCAAAATTTATCAACTTCGCGTAAAAGCAAACAACCAACCACAACATGCAATAGCAATCGAACAACTTTGAGGACCTACTTGAAGAGCACTGCACACCTACTGCTAGCATAGCCACCGCCTTCTGTTTGTATTTTAGGAATAGAAACTTTTCCTGTGCGTGGGTGTGTGGGTTGCTTATTTGGTTAAAGTAGAATGAAACTGTTTATGTCTAATGCAACTTTAAGAAGGCCACAGATGCACAAAAGAATAAACTCTCGGAGGGGACAAAAGAACTGAAAAAGAAATGAACAAGTAGCCAACAAAAGTACTAACAGAATTCATATTTGCCCGAGGGATTTCGACTCATTTCTTTATTCCCAATAAAATTTTATAAATACCAAGACCCTACAAAAAAAAGGCCATGGTTGTATTATCGCTGGTGGAAGTTGAGAAAATAGATGAGAAACTTACTCGAAATTGAAATAAAAAAACGAGGGGCAATCTTTCTTAGGAGTAGAGATCGCAATTCACTTTTTCTTTTTTCTATGTTTAATCCTTGTTCTTTATTTCACAGATGATATCGTCCAAACACAAAAGGGGGCCATGGTTGTATTCTTGCTACTGGAACTTGAGAAAATAAATGAGAAACTTCAAAATTGAAATAGAAGAGCGAGGGGCGATCTCTCTTAAAAGTAGGGACCACAATTCACTTACGATTTTTTTATTTGCGTGTTTAGTCCTTGTTCTTTATTTCACAGATGATAACGTCCAAACACAAAAGGGTCACCCAATCTCATGTAAGCAACACATCAACACCAATGGAGAAAGGTAGCATCCTTTCTTTTTAACAAACTAAATAAAGTATCATAATCGACTAAGCAAAAACCATTTTATGCATGATCAAGAGACATAAAAGACGAATAGAGAAATGATACAAATAAGTAAATGTGGCAAAGAAGCCCAAAATACTACCTGAAGTTGCAAAGATCAGAACATCAGCATCTCATCTTCCCCTCTAAATGCGGATGCCTCGTTTAATGTCTCCTGTATAAAAAAATTCCAATGATATTGATATGCAGAGAGAAATAAAGTCAGTCTCCTGTAATCCTGCAAAAGTCTCGTGTAATGTAATAAATACAATATCTTTACCGCGTGTGTGCGAAGAAAAAATGAGGAAGGAATAGATGAAAAAGAAGAGTTGCTTCCTTGAAGTCGTTCAGGCCGGAGACCTTCTCCATAAACTCGACCATCTCCTCAGTGAGAGAGAGAGAGAGAGAGAGAGAGAGAGAGAGAGAGAGAGAGAGAGAGGGGAGGGAAAGTAGGAGAAGAGGATATTTATGTGGGTTTCAAATTTTGAAAACAAAATCATAGTTTTACCAAAATGCCATTTGACTAAACTTTTACAGAATTGCCCTAAATTAGATTGATATTTATTGAATTGTAATCTTTATTCTCAGCCCCAGTATGACACACTATTTACGAAAATGCTATCCACAAGTTAGTTTATGAAAGAGATAGAATTAGATAGTTGGATTTGTAGGCACGGTGCGGTGTAACATAAAAAATAAATCTTGATGAACTTCCTATCACTCCTATAGACCCCTAGTCAATGAACTCACCTCTTCCCATCGCCAATGAGCTCACCTTTTCCTGTTTACATTTTTTGAAAGAAGCTTCAGATTAGGGCTCATTTAATCAAAATTTAGAGCACTGTACAAAAGCGAGGACACATCAATTGAACAAAGAACATAGGAATCTTAAAGATGACCATGTTGGAAAATATAAATTGAAGGATTGAGAATATTACCTTCTTGAAGGCACTCATTGCCGAAATCTAATCAAAACCTTTACTAACAATACAGTTCTACCTACAATGTAGGAACCCCCGTGTCAAGAAAAATGATATTTATGCCACAAACACTCCTATGCATTATTTTTGCATCACAAAAATAACGCACAAATATAATCTACATTAATTTTGTTCCAGGAAAAATATCCCAATAGCCAAACTTCTAAATTAATTTCTTTATTCAAATTTCATTACCTTAGTCTGGCCCAGTTGCTAACCTAGAGGGCTGAACCTAGACTCATTCTCTTGTCCCTTCCCACTACTCCTCATGCTCACGCTTTCTTTTCCATTTTTCTTTTTCCTCTTCGTCATCCTTCTTCAATCTACCTCCACCTCTTCTAATATCTGCAGAATATCCAAAAGACAGAGAGTCATTCGGTAAAAGCACAGTAGGTAAGACCATAAGAAAAAATGCAAGTCTGAGCCTCAAGCATACCCTCTTCTGCATTTTTTTTCCACCGCCATTCTTGATCTGTCAAGATCTCTCCAACCTTTAGTTTTAGTTGTTGCTGAAATTCATCCGACCGCTCATACTTTTGTTCATATTACTTCCCCTGTATCAAAGTCCTACGAGATATGAATCAGCAAGTTGTTTGACTCATCAATCAAACCCAAAAAGCATTTAGCATGGAGAATGTAAGTTTTCAAAAAACATTCCAAAAGCTGAGCAAGGTACAACCAAAATGCAATGTTGGAGTCATATCAACACAGGCTGCCATAATATGGCACACAAAAGTAATCCATTGGATACTGCCCAATTGAAAATTTTCAATATATCAAATATCATTTCATATGCAACTTGGACCATAACAAAAAGAAAACGAAACAGAAGTGCAATGATTATACATGATCTGGAGATCTCTAACGATTAGTGCACCCATACTTCGACAGAAGGTATCAATAAAAAAAAGCCATTCAATACCTCGAGAAAAGAACACACACCAACTCTTTGATTGAGTTTTTGGATGCTATATATGCAAGAGAACTACAGTTTGTAATCTATGCTAGTGCTAATAGATAAAACAAATAGACACTCTAACAGCTCAAAATCTTAGTTTATTAGGATAGCTGTAGACTGCCATTTAAAAGGGAGAAAAATCACAAAGAAAAACCCCACCTATGCACTTCCTCCCACATCAAAAACCTCCACAAAGTCCCAAAATTGCTCAATAGGGGAAACCATTCTTAGGAGGGAAGACTCACACTATATAATATGGTAAAATTCTCGAAATTAACTATTTAGCATCAAATTGAAGTATTGCAACCATGCAACAAAGTTCCGCTATATCAACATACCCATAGCAAAAGAACAGGCCAGAATAATGTGGACATAAAGGCTAGTGCAACCTCACTTTACCTCATCGACCAATGACTTTATATTAAAAGTTATATTTCTTAAGTTATTTCTTCCTATTTGCTCTAACTTTCTCTGCAGTAGGGTCAACCAAAAATTAGCCCGTACAATGGCTACTATGAATCATGAACAATGTGTAGTGCATAGCAACCATTCTAGTCTACATTGTCTAACATGTACCCAATGATGATTTTTTGTTCTCAAATCCAAACATGAAAATTGCTACAAAGTAGAGCACAAATCACTATTCAAAAACTGTGAAACTATTTTTGTACATTAACAGGCCATGGCAAGGAAATCAGGTTGATACCCATCTAATTAATATGAAAGCTATCGGTAAGATTCTGCTGAAATGATTGGGTATGGAAACCCCACGATTTCGTCTAAGAGCAACGGAAGTGGTCGACTTTTGGCAGAATCGATGGTTAGCAAAACACTTGTTAACCACAAAAGAGATTTCTAGTAACATCACATCGCATTGGATGTGAACGATAAAGCTCCTTTAACTAAAAAAAGAGACAAAAAATAAGGAGCAAAATTCAAACCTCACAAAAACTAATCTCAATCTAAACCAATCACATTGCACTTGAGAGGACCATTTTTGGGTCTGGTTAGAACATCCACCATGCAAATCCTTTCAACAATGAACAAAAATTTTACTCAAGCAAAAATTGATATAGAACTAAAATCGACAGTGCAGCAAAATAAAAAAATAAAAGAGGAAAGAAAATACCTTCTAGTCTTCGGTTATGATACACAAAATATACCTGAAGAGCATACAAAATACATTCATACCCAAATTATATGGATGTGGGCTATATGCCCCAGAAAAATTCCCCATCTCTCTTTTTGTATTTTTAGTTTACAAAAAAGGGGGAAAATAGTTGGTTCGTTTGAGAGTTGCCACTCGGGTTTTAAAAAGGATTAACCCCGAGAAACCGTATTTGAGAAAAATGTGACTCTTTTGCACTTTTAAAAAGGTTTTGGTCTATTGAAAACAGAGAGTTTTGGGTTCGGGAGCCAGGTTACGAGGAGGGAAGGTTTTGTTTGGAAAGCACCTCCCTTGCCCGATAAAATCAGTCTTTACTAATATTTGTGGTATTTGACAATAAATTTATTGCTTAACTTTTTAATGCCACACAAACAATTATAGCACATAAACAGTTGAATATAAACACAAAGGCTCATGTTTCAATCAAAATCAATAATACTAGTAATGAAAAACCGACAGGCATGCATGCATATTAATTGCAGAAAATAACTTAGGACAACATTTTGTCCCACGAAACACTCCACCGCAAGGTGAAAAAGTGTGCCGTACGGTACATGGGTTTGTGGTTAGTAGTTAAAAAAAAGAAGGGGACATTTTAACATTCAATGATCTGAAACATGTATGCATGCTTATGCACTAAATGAAACAAAGGAAGAAAAGAGATTTTGGCAAAATGTCTTCTTTGAAGGATGTCTGTCGTACAACAATAGTATGTGCTGCACAGTAGAGATTGTGGGACATTAGCTTCGATTTCTTTGAAACTATTTAAGCCATCTAAGCCCAGAGTTGGTATGAGGAACTAGTCTGATTTTAGTGGCTTTCCCTCAGATTAAAGAGATAAGTATTGGATAAAAGATTCATACCTCTTGGAGTGAAACCTTTCTTTGGAAAAGTGTGACAATTGCAAAGTCTTTCGGCACAAGCTTGAACAAATTTGTGGACTAGTATGCTGTGATGACAAGGTGTGAGACCTAAACCGTGGGTTGCCTTCGAAGAATGATTTTTGGATTTGGCTTTTGAAAGAGGATGATGCTTTTGGTGTTTGAAAGAGGTATGAAAAGAAGTATGGATAATTCAAAGCACTTTTGGAACTGTTTTTGATTGATAAAACTGAATTTCTCTCTTCTCCAAAAAAATGTTCTCTCTCTCTCTCTCTCTCTCTCTCTCTCTCTCTCTGTAACGACCCTGATTTTTGGTCGTTAAAAATTTCGTTTAATATTTGAATTTTACTTTAATACTCTTGTGGTTTGTCAAAATTACGTTTTTGCCCTTCAAATTGATTTCTTTGCGCTTTGGCCTATTTAGCAAGCCTAGTTAGCTTCTAACCATCCGGTTGGAGTAATCGAACTAGGAAGCCACCTAGTTACTTTTATCTAACCGCAAATGGACCGTTTTGCCCCTCTTGAACCTTTTAAAACCTTTTGAACCCTAGAACAAGAATTGATTATTCTTTTTCTTTTAATTATTTTGGTTTTATTCTTTGTCCATTGGACAATAAATGTTAGGGAAACTATTATCCATTGGATAATAGAACCCCATTTGTTTATATTAAATGTCTACTTGGTTAAAGTACTAGTCTTTACAAAAAAGTAACTTTTTGATTACTTTAAAGTACCTTTTTGGATTATTTTAATATTTAATCTCCCTAGCAACTATTATTCATTGGATAATAAAAGTTAGGGTGGTTATTATCCATTGGGTAAAAGGTTAAGTCTTTCACCTAGTACATGGATGGATTAATCTAGTCTTTTTATTTATTCCCATGTGCCAAAGTACTATTATTTTATTATGTAAGGTACTTATTACCAAGATTTCCTAAAGTACCCTTATTTATGTTATGTTAGGGTTTTGATTTTCTTAGATACATAAGTACTTATGTATATATTAATTTAGTACTTGGTTGATTAGTTAATTGCCTTAAGTACCATGTGCCAATTCATTTGTTTATTGGGCAAATCTTAGCCCTTAAATCTTTTGATCTCAATGTACCAAAAGTACATATATCCTTTCATATCTCTCTTGTACCTTTAGTATATATATATGTACTAGGAGAGAGAGAGAGAGAGAGAGAGGAAGGAAGGAAGAAGAAGATAGGATTGTACCTTCTTGATCTTCTTTGTACTTCATATCCTTAGTGAATATTCTTCCTAGCCAAAAGACTTAACCTCCATTGTACTCCCATGATTTGTTTCACACCAAGATCTTGTACAATTATTCTTCTTGCTCACCAAGTCTTGCAAGAAGCAAATCCTAGCCATGCAAGCCTAAGGTTAGGCCTTGATCTTTCTAGTTGGCATGACAAGTGTCAAAATGAGAGTTAGAGAGAGAGGGGGGGGGGGGGGGCGGCCTTGAGAAGAGGAGAGAGAGCCAAGCTTTGCCTATAAATAGAGGCCCTTCCAAAGCTTGAACTCACACCTCAAAGCATTTGCTCTTCCTTCTCTCTAGAAACCATTCCTGGCAGCCTACTGTCCCTTTGAAAATCCTCAGTTTTCTCTTGCTTAGAATAGTTTTTAGGAGCAACTTCCTTCTGGACAGTTGTAGAAAACTTCGAAACCTTCAAGTTAGACCCAAGAAGCACCCCAATCGGTCAAGAAATGACTAAGATATTGGCATCCGAAGTTCAGTAAAAATCTCGGATTCCCAATTTCCAGACAGCTTACTGTCTCTTCCTTTATCACCGTTTTTCTCCAACCTAAGATCGTTTCTAGGATCAACTTTCTTCACGGAAGTTGTAGAAAATTTCTTGAGCTTCGATTTGGACCCAAGAAAAAGCATATTCGGCCAAGGATTGACCGAGTTACTGCCGTCCAAAGTTTGGGCCAGATTCACGAGTTTCATCACCCGTGGATTTTCCACTAGCTTACTCGGCCCCGACTAGTTTCGGATCGAGGTAGATTAATCTCTACTCATTCTCTCAAGTATAACGTATGTGGTTTAATCTCTAAAGAAAGAACGGCTATTCGAAAGTTAAACCTTTACTATTTGGATCGAAGTATTCGTATTTTGATATTGAGTTGCATATGTGAAATGATTGTATTACTTGTGATATATTCTAGAGTTGGATGATCTTGTTAGAATGATTCATGCTTACTTTTGTCCTGCCTCGGAGTCTATGCATGATAACGAGACACGAGAACCGAGAAAGTAGAAATATGGCACCTAGGGTGTGATTAATGAAAAGGCGTGTTTGAAAAGAGTGAAATGTTTTGAAAACCGCAATGTGGCCGGACTTGCCCATTGTGTGTGGTGTGTGTGTGTTCCAATGGGAATCCGGAATAACGGAACCATTGTGAGGTTGTGTGTGTGCGTTCCCATGGGATCCCGGACCGGCGGAACCATGGTGAGGTATCGCTTGGTCATCCGCGAAGAGGAGCCAATGAAATTGTGTGCCAATGGGAACCTGGCGCGGCGGAACCATTGTGAGGATACTCGGGAACCCGGCGCGGCGGAACCGAGGTTGGGTGTGTGTGCTTGGTTATCCGCGGTACGGAGCCAATGCAAAAGATTTTGAAAGGCTTGGTTATCCGCGGTACGGAGCCAATGCAAATGATTTTGAAAAGTTGATTTGTAAGTGAAAAATGTTGACACGGTCTACGATGAGTCGTGTAGGAGAAACTCTGAAATCTTGGACACCAACGTTAGATTGAGAATGTGGTTGTGTTATTGTTATTAGTGTGATTTCTATGATCGTTTGTTTGTAAGTTATGGGTTAGTGGGTAGGGTTACTCTATTGAGCTTTCGTAGCTCACAGTGTTACCTTCTGGTGACCCTAGCATATTATATTGGTGGCGACGCCGGTATAATGTGTCAGACCTTGTAGATGATCAAGACGAACAGTTCCCTTGGAGGCCTTCGGAGCTGAGGAGCGTGCCAGAATGGAGGAGCCAGCGGATCAGTAGTTAGGAGACTTAGTTCCTAATTTTCGAGTGAATGTACCCTTTCTTTTGATGTATTTATGATGTAATAATGAGTCAAACTCTCTTTATTATGTAATAAATGTTTTATTTAATGTACCCAAAATTCGGGGCATTACACTCTCTCTCTCTCCAAATCGTGTCTCTCCTGTCTAATGAAGGGGGGAGGTCTTCATAGGGTAAAAATGGCTTGGAAATGAAGCAAACTTGGTCTGCACATATTTTTAACCGTCATTGTGTCCACCGTACGGCACATAAACTCTACTGTACGGCACTAGGCTTCCACCATACGGAACATCCCAACCGACTAAAGTTAAGGTGGTTAAAACTCTACTGTATAGTAGAAATATGTCCACCGTAAGGCACAGTTGACCGCCGTACAGTACAGGTGACTGCTCAACAGGCCAAACTTCGAAAGACCGCCCCGGACACTCCTGAACTCGGTTTTGGATGTTCTTCAAACCGTTGGAAAGATCGTTAAGTCTACTTTCTAACCCAAGTGATTTGGATAAAATTATTTTGCACATCAAAAGATATGACGATTTTACCTTCAGGTGGTCGAAAAAGAAGTCATTTTGGCAAAATCCTCGTATCTCCCTCATTTCAAATCAGATTAAGGCTTATCATATATCGATAAAGAGGGTTTTGAATGTACTAAAAGATTGTTGACTCAAACCATAAAAATAAGGACGTTTGATTTATGAAAAATGGGCTAAAAGCAGACTAAACCGAAGACCGTTGGTGCCACATGGCCAAAACACGTACTCACTCATTCTAAGTGTTACTTGGCACTCTCATACCTAGTTCTAAGGTCTTTTGCTCACTCTTTTGAGTAGCAAGGCACGTTTAGTGATATTACAAAGGGGATAATAAAACTAATAAGTCAAACCATAGAGAATACCCGGGGAGTGTTTTTGGTAGGCAATAAGTTTTGTACGAAAGTACTTTATTCTTTGATCTTAAAATTTCATGTCTCTTCTTAGAGAACTATCATTTTGGGACGGAGGTAGTATGTGGATATATACATATATTGTATCTATATACGGAAGTGTGTTTGATTGAGTGTTTTGTAGGTGTAACAACCCGTATTTTCTTAAATGGTAATATTCTTGAATTGGATATTTAGACAATATTGCAACTTAATTTGGAAATTAAACAAAAGAAAAGAAAGGCATTCGGTGCCTTGTAACTTGTAGTGCATGTTGTAGTGTGCATGTGTGCCTTGTAGAATTGGACGTGGAACCCATAGGATGAGTTGGTGGGTTTAAGACTTGATGACTAAGCATGTACTTGGTATATAAGTAAACTTTGAAATGTTATGGTGGAAAGAAAATGAAAACAATAGCCATATTTCAGAGAGCAAGTTAGACGTGCTATTAAGTTTAATTTCGGTGGTGATGAAATTTTACTAATCTCACTCTTGGAGGTGTAGCTTGCATGTCGCTATGATCACTTTTTGAGGTACCGGGTAGTGTGCAATACATTCCTAGCTGAATCTCTTTGCAAAGAGTATTCTTTGATTCTCTCATATTTGTACTCATTTGATGTCTAAGCTTGTTGATTCAGTTATTGTCACTTCTTGTATTGTGACACAAAAATTATTTGGCTGAAAGCCATGGAACAGATTGGTACATGTTAAGCCCACCGGGTCACAGAGTTATGAAAGATGTACGATGGACTGCCCCACGGGGAGTCCAGTATGTTCATGGGGCCCATGTGCCCAATACAGAGTTTTGACCTGGGTGGTGTTTGGCATGTTATCGAAATGAGCCGGATATGAGGCTACAAATGAAAAGCGTTCAGAATGATCCTACTTGATTTGTTATCCTCGTTTATTGAGCATATTCTTATTGCTAGCCATGTTATTGTCCTCGTATTGCATGTACTACCCGGGCGTTTTATATTTTTCAGGTGCAAAGCAAGTTAGTGGGGACCCGAGTTGGAGTATTTGAAGAATCAAGCTTTATAGAGATTGTTTAGAAAATCTGTATCATTTTGGAGGTTTTAGATCCCCCATGTATATTTGTCTTGAGGACTTGTAATTATTGGAGATGTATTAAATTTCGAGGCAATGTAAAAATTTCGGTCGTCACAGTAGGTTAGTAGCTAGAATATGGAGGAGTGACAACGGACTTGTTAGCAGCGGTAGAAGCTTATCCAAAGCCAAATGACAAGATCAGAAGCACAAGTTTGAAGGTAATTAAACTCCTTATGCCTTGAAACTGAAAAAGAAAAATTGGTTCTTTACTTAATTGTGTATAGTCTGTTGCTCTGTTGCCCCTCTATTTAACATGATGAAGATTATTATCTTCGAATCTTTGTGTTGAATCTCATTTCTTGAATCTTACTTCACTACGCAAAATGCCTAAGAACTAAATTCCCCTGAATTGGAATGTAATCGCCTTTTCTAGTCAATTAGACTGAGCTATTCCTGGGCTAGTTGAAATTTTGAAGGGGTCAAAGTCCTTTTTTTCCTCCTCTTTTGAACAGAAATTTAAAGGCAATTCTGATTGTATTTGTGAACTAGCTTACGTAATTGTGGTGCTTGATCATTACAAACTTTGTGATGAAATAATACACTTGTTTAAAGGTTTAATTTTCTTGCACCAACAAGTACAATATCATTCATACTCACTCTGGAGGGGAGTAACCCAAAAGGATTTAATAGTATCATGGTGATTAATTTTTGAGAATTGTAGATTTAGGGAGGTGAGAATGTAGGGAATGCTTTGACCTGCACGGCTCGTCTAGGTTTGAAGTTTGAACCCAAGGCTAATTTCGAAGGGTTGTTTACCAAACTGCAACGATCCTAGGTTGAAAACGTAAAGCTCCTTTTAGTTAGACACTTGGACATAAGTGTTATAATTAGCCTAACTTGTTGCAACGATCATAGGTTGTATAAATTATTGTAATGGTATGGAATGATGTTTTGGTCTTACATTTGCATTGTGATGCATCACTTCAGATGAATGGAGGACTTTAGCGTTGTTCAGAATATGTTGTAGTCCTTGTTGTTCTTCTCATTCAAATGACTTATGACATGTAAACAGGTTGCTTTCTACAATTTAGCATCCTTCCATGATTTCCATCTCATAACACTGCATTATTTAGGCTATCAAATAGGTGGCAAACACCACTTCAACCGCTCTACACGTTAAGATTAAAAAAAAAACCCTCTTTACACATTCTATGCCTTTTTTTTAGAGAATGACACCTCCATTGAAGAAGAAGCCTACCATTCTGTGCCAAAAGCATGTTTGTATGATTAGAACGACTGAAATGCCTTTATTCTGAGATTCGAACGTGTACTCTTCTCTAATTATTATACTATTCAATAACTCCATTAAAGTGTTCATAAATTTTTATTGATTGTCGTTAAAATATGTAGAGAACATAGGGAACAATTTAACAAAACAAATACATCAGCATCTAATATTATTACCTTCATGCAGGAATTGTTATTGGTAGATTACAAATGATGCTCAAGGTAGAGGAATACTGGAGGAGCTAGAAGCCGATGGCATAGATATTCCTTTTCTTGTGGTAACGTGGAAATCTATTAGCCATTTGTGGTTTTTTAAGCCTTTCTGTTCATGGTTTGAAACTTGTTGAACTAATCCAATTGTGTTGTTCTACCTTTTTATTAATTGAATGCTAAAGGACATCTATTCTATGGTTTAAATGTATAGCATTTTGAAGAGAAATTGCAGAGAGATACAGTATTCTTTCAATCTTGAATCTTTCTAAGCCCCCTTCCCAAAGCCAACTAAGAATGAGGCTCCTCTTTGCAATTAATAGCCTATGGTGCAACATATCCTATGATACTGCTTTACCTCTTCACTAGTGTAGCATTTTTTAAATGATCACATTGTACCAAATCTCATATTACTCTATTGCTCGCCCCAGATAGCATGCTTTTCAACTATAATTTGTAATCTTATTTAGAGCTTTTGGATATGCTACTTATTCAGATGATATGCAGATAAGATACTTTTTTTTCTGGGCCATCATTGATAGCACTGCATGATATTACTCATTTGTCTTCTTTTTGACTTTCCTTTCTACTTTTTCTTTGTTCTAGCTAGGTCTACAAGGAGGGAAATTCACCATTTACCTACGTAATAATTGACAACCAAACATAAGGGTCATTTTTTCCTCCATTCGTATTAGCATCAATTTGGTAGAAACAATTTTATTCTTTATTATTTTATTTCATTTTATTTTTAGGTGCTTTGGAATAACTGTTCTTTATTATTTCCCAAGTCTTGGTCTAGCGGAAAAAAAGTAAAAAAATTTGTGATTGTGTTATTCTTGCTCAAGCAACCAGTACTACAAATTACACAATTCCCTACTAACAAAACTTTAGTCGCCAATTATTGAACCATTACCGACTAAATATAATTTATTCATGTTTAATATTTCCCAACTAAACTTATTTTAGTCGCTAATGTTAGATTTATGCCGACTAAAAATACATTTAGTTGGGAAAAAATAATTTTTTACCAATTTAAAAAATCAATAAATGAAATACATTTCCCGACTAATTAATTTGGCCCGGGATTGGTATATTTTACTCGACTAATATCAATTTTAGTCAGGGAAAAGCATTTTTTTACAAATTTAGAAAATCCATAAATGAAATACATTTCCCAACTAATTAATCTAGTCGGCGTTTATAGATATTAGCTGACTAAAAATTGCTTTAGTCGGGAAATATCACAATCCCCCCCCCCCCCCCCCCCCCCCCCCCCCCCCCCCCCCCCCCCCCCCCCCCCCGCTCCCCCGGGCCCTTTTTTTAAAGATTTCAAGAAAGGAAATATTTTTTTCTGAATACGTTGATCACAATGCAACCTTTTCGATTGAAACCGTTTATTTTTTTTCTTCGTAACTTTAAGATTCTCATAAAATTTTGGTTCGATTAGGTTAAGTAAGCCCTTTTTTCGGCACACAAATTCTTAAATAAAAATAATTTTGCGGTCTGATCAAGTGTATATCCATATGCGGTTAACTTCATTATTGGTACGAATGATCTAATTTTTATTATGTCAAAGATAGATATTTTTCGATTGCCAAAAAAAACCTCAGGGGGGGCTCGTTTAGTGCACTATAACACTTAAATGTTTCCGACTAAGTTTTTAGTCGGGGAAAACCATTTGCTGACTAAAACGGGCACATTAGGCTACTAAACAGTTAGTCAGGAATACCATTTGCCAACTAAAAAGGGCACATAAGGCGATCAAAAAAATGGTGTAGAGGTTCGAATTATCAAGACCTAGACTGGACGTGGTTAGGCTTCCTCCTCCGTTCCTGCGGCTGAACCTGCAACAAGTCACTAGGGCTTGGATTGCCCAGTGACATTCCGACGATCAAGTTAGATCTCAAGGGCGAAGCTTTTGGTCTAGAATTGGGGAAGAATGGCATACCTTTCTCAATGAGCCTCCCTTCATATTTATAGACCTAGGTTTACTTGGCCTTCAAGCCAACGCGTGGTGGTCACGCTCAGGTAACCGTTTTGGGTGACGTCATTCACGACGAAGGGAATAAAGCGGTTACGGAGCACATGACCTGATCCAGATGATTGTTGTTGTATTGGATTTGAAGTGGGGACCACCCATCGTAACTGCCTCGATCTGATGCACTGGATAGAGTTGGAACCGAAGCGTATACCCGGGCACGATACCGAACCCAGGGTCAGGAGTTAACTACATTCTTCGGCTCACCATCGAGGTCCAAGGAGAAGCTGGCTCAAAAGTCCGACCCGGTCACCGACGTAATAGCCGAGGCCCCTACAATAGCCCCTCAAGTCCCGAGAGCCCCAGGCTTCTGCTCTTGGGTCTTGACTCTCTCGTGAGCCACATCTCGAGCTTCCTTCGAATGGACCGCCGAGGAGAAAATACGCTTCGGTGGCCACCGTCTCAACTTCCTCTGACAGGAAAAAAACCACGTGTCGAACCCACCGAGATGCCAGAAGGCAAAAGCTATCTCGGCACGTGCCGCGTCAGTTGATTTGTACGAAATGTCATTTCGGGGACACGCGTCATAAGGCCAGTGGCTCGGCCATACGGCGCCCTTACCCCGGTACAGAGCCCAATATGGTGGCCATCCGATGAGGACACGTGTCAACAATCCTACGGTTCGGTACACGACGCTTCGTTTCCAGCGCAACGCTCCATCCCTCTCGATATAAATAGGGGAGAGGGAGGGAGAACGGCCATTCTGCCACTTGGTCTGAAGCCCAACCACCGCTGCCGTCTACCGCCGTCTTCTAGTCGAGATTGTGATCGTTTTGGAGATCGCCGCGCGGATTCATGGTAAGTTGATCTCCACACTTTTCTCTTCACATTTCGACCATTTTCTTCAAGTTTCGAGTCGTTTTCGCCACGCTTTCGAATCGAACCACCGCTCTCCGCCTCTGGTTCGCGGCGGCGCGGGGAGTTTCCTGCGCTGTTTGTGCTGCGACCGAGGCACATATTCTTCCCGAGACCTATCTTCATCCTGAGACCCTAGGATTAATGTCGATCCCAAGGTGATTCCTTCCCGAAGAGGGTAACTTGACCTTAACTGAGACCAAAAGGTGCCGAAGAGTAGTGACAATTCTGTCCCGAGCGTTAGACTTTTTCGCTTTTCCTAGAGCACATAGCTAACAGGTTTTTGCACATCTTTCTTTGTTAGGTCGGGGCGAATGGTCATTGAGCTCTCTTCGGGCAGTTCCAGTAGCTCGGTTTCTTCTGTTGACCTTGAGGGAATATTCGCGGAGGTTCGTTCCCAAGTCACACACCGAACTCCAGTGGATTACATCGAACCTTCAGACCCTTCGAGGGCTCCACGACAGGTGACTTCCTTCAACCCCGAAATGACAGAAGCCCCAAGTACTTCGAACCAGGGCCCGGGGCCCTACGCGAACGCTCCGGAGGAGGTTCGGTCGCGGAGGAGACCGATGAGGCCATGCCCGTACCTGAACCAATACTTCAGCGGGATGGCGTCAGCCTACGCCGAGTTCAAGAGGGTCTACAGCATCCCTCCCGATGTAGAAGTTCGGTTGCTACCTAACAGGAATCCAAGGGATCTCCCCCACCGTCAAGGAGAGCTGGTCTTCCCCTTGATGGCGATCACCGAGGGGGGGGGGTGAGATTCCCCATCCACCAATTCTTCCGACGGGTGCTCCGAACCCTTTCCCTAACCTTCTCCCAGTTTACGGTGAATCCCAGTTTACGGTGAATTCCTACCTAATCATAACCAGCATCATCGAGCTGAGGAAGCAGCACAACCTGACCTTCGGTCTTGAGGAGCTCTTTGGAGTGTACTCAGTAGGGGTAAACCGAGAGAGCGACCGATACTACCTTTCCTGTAGGTCGGGATATGATACATTCCTGATTGATCATCTTCCTGATTCTGAGGAGTGGGCGAGCGTATATGTCTCGGTTACCGGCAACTTTATGTTCAGACCAGGGGAGAACATGGATACCGCCACTACAGTTCCATTCGAATCCGGGGCTCCTGGTCGGTTGAGCCCTTGCAATATTTTTTGTACTTTGTTTGCTTCTGTTTATCTCCCATACTGACTGTTGTCTCTTGGTGCTTTTCTTGTAGCTAAGGGTACCGTAGCCGGGCTTCGGGAGAGGGCCGTTCGCTCCCGTATAACAGCAGCCTATGCCATCCCCCTTACGAGTCGGTACGCCTCCGATCTGCTCGGGTACAACCCTACATATACCAGCTTTTTAAAGAAGAAACCGAGGCAGCAAGGTGTCCCGAGGGCGGGAAGGGGACGAGCAAGAGGCAGAGGGAAAGGAGAAGGAAGGGGAGCCGGAACGACCTGGCCCCAGGATACCGAGGGAAGCAATTCGGGCCCTCGAGGCGTAATTCGGGAGGAGCTTGACCTGGACACTCCGGAGAGAACCAGGCTCAGCGACGAAATGAGCGGACGCGGGAGGGAAGTCCTGAATCTTCATCGCCGAAGGCCAGCTGGCCGCGGCACTGGCGGTCCGACCGGTACTGCAGGGGCTGGGCCGTCAAGGGCCACCCCTACCTCGCCGGAGGAGCCCCCGGAGAAGAGGGCTCGGCAAGAGCAGGCTGAGGAGGCCCAGGCAAGGGACAAGGGTCCCATTATTATTGAGGAGGAGGATGACGGAGAGGATACCGACAGCGCGGCGACCGACGCCGAGGTCCGGACTTCGGCAAGAGAGGTGCCATGGGCCCCAGAGGTTCGCCATTACTCCGGGCACCTAATCCACCATGCTGATAGTGCTGTTAGCAACATCTGCACGGCGTTCGGGCTGCTGTGCTCCTGTATCCTCCCCAGGGACGCCAAGGCTATCAGCGGGAGGATCGAGGACCTCACCGGAGAGATTGCACAAGCACTTCTGATGGTAAGTCGCTTTTTCGTCCGTTTGTTGCGTTCGAGCAAGATTCTGCGCTTATTTTACTCTTTTTGTTGTTGAGGGGCTGGGGCTCGGACTTTGGCAGTGAATGACCGAAGCATAGCCCGGGAGCTAGAAATGGAGGAGTTGAAGCGGGCCCTCGCTGAGAGAGAGGAAGATCTAAAAGCGGCTCGGGCATCTTGCGATCTTTACCAGGCCGACTTCCAGATGAGCGAAGCAGAGCGCGCGCTTGCCGAGAGCTGAGCTGCCAAGGCCGAGGAGAACGCGAAAACTCTGAGGGTCACCTGAGGCCGAGAGGTTGAAGCGGCAAGAGACAGAGGCTACGGAGAGGGTTGGGATGCAGCTGGCGCTGAGTACAAGAAGCAAGTTCGAGAGATTGAAGCAGAGCTGCACAAAGAATGCTTCCTGGACAGGCTACGCTTCGGTCACGAGGCCCTGCTAAGCAAACTCAACCTCCCTGGAGACTCCGAGCTCCGAGCCCTGCCTCAACCGCCTCCCGAGGAACTCGTGATGCCCGAAGAGGAGGAAGAGGTGGAGCAAAGTCCCGAGGAGCAACAAGCCCCAGGGAATCGAACCGGATCTGATGCCGCCGCTCCTACCGAAGATGCTCAGGATTGTACTTATTTTGTCCCCCCCTTTTTGAACGCTCTTGTGAATTTTGACGAACTTGTTTTTGGCTGGACGGCTGCGGGCATATGGAGTTTGCCGCTCCAGAGTATGTAATAGCTTTTTAGGATTTCGAGTATGACCCATGCATCAAGCTCTTGCTTTTATGCTTTTCCCTGAGTTATTCTTGTTTTTTTGTTGCTTGGATGTATTAATGCCCCTGCTTCGGCTGTGCTTATGAAGCAAACGTTTATCGAGCGGTACTGGAAGCATAGTCCGAAGCAAATTGGAATCCGGTAAGAGGAATCGGGTGACCTAGTCCGAAGCAAGTGAAAGAATAGTTTGAAGTTATCCATGCCCCTGCTTCGGATTAGTGCACCCTGAAGCAATGCCTACGAAAATAGCCGTAACGTGGTGTAGGTTCGCAAGACGGTGGTACTACTAGGGGACTCGAGCTGCATCGTGAAGGGATATGGCCTCGGCCATAGGTTCGGAACGTGCCGAGCAGCGATAGACTTCGGTGGGTCGGTATAAAGGGCTCGGCTGAAAGCCGAGTGTCCTTAATGCAAGTGACCAGAAATTCAAACAACCGAAAAGGCCGGGCCGACTTGGTGGGAATTTTGTCCAAGGGTATCACCTATAAGAGGACAATATCCCTGAAGTCTGTGTAAAACGGTCCGGGGAAAGGGAACCGAGTGTAAGTAATTGAAACAGCATAAACAGAGAATACGAGTAAGACTCAGGAAAAGAAAGATTTTCATTCAATCTGAGTAGGATGCTGCCATTACATAAGCGTGCTGCCTTTAACTTTTAAAGTAAAAGAAATACAAGTGAGTATGGAACTGGGTGTTGGTGACCGAGGGCTTAGCCGTAGAATTTTTTAAGATTGTTGGCGTTCCACATCTTAGCGATGGGCGAGCCATCCAATTTTTCCAACTTGTAATTTCTTGAGCCGAGGTGCTTAAGGACGGGATAGGGGCCCTCCCAGTTGGGCATTAACTTTCTCTTCTTTGATTTCTCGACAACCTTCTTCCACACATGATCATCTAGCTTGAAAGAGCGAAGGCGAACACTTCGGTTGTAGCCCTTGGCAATTTCCTGTTGGTACGAGGCAAGCTTTATCCTTGCATTCTCACGTTCCTCCTCGGCCAGGTCGAGGTCTGCGGCAATGCTGTCATTGTTGACCGATTCCTCGAAATTCTCAGTGCGGATGGTAGGGAGCCCGACTTGGATGGGGATGACGGCTTCCATTCCGAACGCCAAGGAAAAGGGAGTGCGACCGGTTGATCGCCTAGGTGTGGTACGATAGCCTCAGAGCACCCTAGGTAGCTCCTCGGCCCATTTGCCCCGACAAGATTCGAGTCGACGCTTGAGTCCGGATGAAATTGCCTTGTTTGCCGCTTCGGCTTGTCCATTGCCCTAGGGGTAAGCCAGGGTAGACGTGTCCCATTTGATGCCATATTTGTCAAGAAGGGCTCAGTACTTCTGCCCCGTGAACTGCTTCCCATTGTCTGTGATGATGGCAAATGGCACACCGAAGCGGGAGATAATGTTGCGCCATACGAAACGGATTACATCTGCTTCTTCGATGGTGACCAGGGGCTCGGCCTCGACCCATTTCGAGAAATAGTCGGTGGCGGTTAAAAGGAACTTGAATCCTCCCGGAGCGACTGGGAGCTTACCAACGATATCCATGCCCCATTGGGAGAAAGGCCAAGGACTGGTGAGAGGGCTAAGGTCCCGCGCCGGTTGATGGATGATGGGGGCAAACATCTGACACTTTTTACAGTGTCTGACAAACTCTTCGGAATCCTTCTTCATTGTCGGTCACCAATATCCCTGAGTAATAGCTCGGTGAGTGAGGGACCGTCCACCAGAATGACAGCTACTATCGCCGGCATGAAGCTCTTCGATGATTCCCGAGACCTGATGCGGGTGTGCAACCAAGAGGTATGGTCCGGTGAATGACCTTCGGTAGAGCTTGCTGTTCGGGTGGAGCCAGAAGAGGGCGGCTTTGTGGCGGAGGCGGTGGGCGTCCTTCTTATCGGTCGGGAGGATGTCATCGCGTAAGTAACCGACGATTTCATCCATCCAACTGGGACCAAGATCTATGTTAAGAACCTCATGGCTTAATACTTCGAGCTCGAAACTGGGCTTGTCGATAGAGCTGAAGGAGATAGAGCGATGTTCCGAGGAGAAGCAAGCCGAGGCGAGTCTTGCGAGCGCGTCGGCATGGGCATTTTGCTCTCGGGCAATGTGCTCGACTCGGATGGATGTGAAGGCTTTGAAGAGTTGGACAGCGGAGCGAAGGTAGGTTCGCATTCTGTCATCCCGAGCTTCGTATTCTTCTGATAGCTGATTGACTAAGAGTTGGGAGTCACTATAGACAACCAGTTCCTCGATACCGAGCGCTTGGGCGGTCTTGAGTCCTGAGATGAGTGCTTCATATTCGGCCTCATTGTTGGAGGCCGGGAAGTTGATTGAAATGGAGCTTTCATGTAGGACGCCGGAGGGGGAGAGGAGTACAATCCCGGCTCCTGCGCCTCGGCTGTTGGAGGCGCCATCGACGTACATCTTCCAGATATCGCCGTGGAAAAGCTTCCACGCAGAGTTTGGGGTTGCCTGATGGGTCGCTTCGGGGTGCGGTGGCAGGGCTGAAGTGAGAGCGTCGGCTGGGGTAAGCTCGGCGATAAAGTCGGCGAGCACCTGAGCTTTGATGGCTGTCCGAGGTTGGAAGTGGATCTCAAAGTTTGCGAGCTCGATAGCCCACTGTGAGATTCTGTTAGAGAGGTAGGCCTTCCGAAGGAGGGACTTGAGGGGGTATTCCGTTAGGACGATGATACGATGTGACTAGAAGTAGCGGCCAAGCTTTCGAGAAGCAGAGACGAGAGCGAGCACAAGTTTTTCTAAAGGGAGGTAGCGTGTCTCGGCAGGCGTCATGGTCTTACTGGAGTAGTAGATAGGCTGATGCTCCCTGTCTTCCTGTCGGATGAGCACAGAGCTGATAGCGTGTTGAGAGACAGCTAGGTAGAGGAATAGGTCTTCCTGGTCCCGAGGGGTGACAAGGAGTGGGGCCTCTGAGAGATAAGTCTTCAACTGCTGTAGGGTCCGGTCGCAGTCCTCTGTCCAGGCAAAGCTGCGCTGGCTTCCTTTCAAAAGTGCAAAGAACGATTGGCACTTGTCCGAAGAGCGACTGATAAATCGGTTCAAGGCGGCGGCCATGCCGGTTAATCGCTGGACGTCCCTTTTGTTGTGGGGAGCAGAGAGCTTTTCGATGGCGAGGAGTTGAGCAGGGTCGGCTTCAATACCGCGTCGGGAAACGAGGTGGCCGAGGAATTTTCCGGAGCTGACACCAAATGCACATTTCTCAGCGTTAAGGCGTAGCTTATGCGTTTTCAGGATTGCGAAGGCCTCGGCGAGATGGGTTAGGTGATCACCGGCCCGCATGCTTTTGATAACCATGTCGTCAATGTAAGCCATCATGGTGTCCCCCAACAACCGCTCAAACATTTTGGTTATCATTCGCTGGAACGTGGCGCCAGCATTCTTAAGACCGAAGGGCATAACGAGGTAGCCGAAGATTCCGTGGGGAGTGATGAAGGCTGTGTTCTCGACATCACCTTCGCTCATGGCAATCTGGTGGTAACCTCGGTAGGCATCCATGAAGCTGAGTCGCTCGTGACCGGCTGTGGCGTCGACAAGCTGGTCGATCCGGGGAAGAGGAAAGAAGTCCTTGGGGCAAGCGTCGTTGAGGTTGGAATAATCGACGCACACTCGCCACTTGCCGTTTTTCTTCTTAACCATGACGGTGTTGGCCAACCATCGGGGGTACTGTACTTCGCGGATGGCCTTCGCATTGAGGAGCCGGTTGACCTCCTCGATAACGGCTTCGGAGTGAACCGGGGAGGATCGCCGCGTCTTCTGTACTACCGGGGGCTTGGCCTTGTCGATATTGAGCTCGTGGCAGATGAAGGAAGGATCAACTCCAGGCATTTCATACGAAGTCCAGGCGAATACTTCGATATTGTGCTTGAGGAAATTAATCGTTTCGTTCCGCTCGGTGTCACTAAGTGAGGAACCGACTAGGAAAAAACGGGATCCATCTTCGGTGATTGGAACGGTGATCAGGCTTTCAACCGCTTTATTGTCGGCTGGTCTGCCAACATCTTCAAGAACCGGAGCCTCGGGAACTTCGATGAGGTTGACCCGAGACGCCTGCTTGCTGCTTCGGACAGCGTTAACGTAACACCTCTTGGCCGCGGTTTGGTCACCGTATAGGTCCTCCTGTCGTACGTTAGTACCGATAAAGCGGACCACCTGGTGATAGGTCGAGGCAATGGCCTTGAGCCTATGGAGCCAGGTTCGTCCGACAATGGCATTGTAGGGGCTTGGGACATCGACTACCATGAACTCCATGTCCAAGATAACCGACCCGGCGCGGACGGGAAGGGTGACCGTGCCAATGGGCCAGACCGGGGCTCCGTTGAAACCGATGAGAGGGACTTCGGAGGGGCGGAGGTCGGTGTCGGGGATCTTCAGATCCTTGAACAAAGAGTAGTACATGACTTCGGCTGAACTGCCCTAGTCCACGAGGACGCGTCGGACGTTGAAGGTACCGATGCGTAGCGTGACCACGAGGGCGTCGTTGTGCGGAAGCTGGACGTGGTCGAGGTCCTTTTCGGTGAATGTTATTGTCCATTTGGAGCTGTCGTCGGTTCGGGGATGCTTTGGTTCGGGGGCCGACCATCATGACCTGCCTGGATGAGGAGGCCGTGTTCAACTCATCTCGAATGATGCGAGCGGCCTCAGAGTTTAAAGGACCGTGAATGACGTGGATCGTCTGGACCTCTTCCTCGGTGTTATTCTCGGTACGTTGTGCCCGAGCCGTTGTCTTCTCGCGATCGATGAAATTGCCGAGGTGGCCACTTGCGACAAGTTGCTCCAAGTAAGCCTTGAAAGGCTTGCATGCGGTGGTGAAGTGACCCTGCTCTTGGTGGTAGCTGCATCGAACGATGGGATTTTTGATCTTCCCGTTTTCGATGCCCATTTTCTGATTCGGGAAAGAGAAGAAGGGCTGGTCCTTCACTTGATCGATGATTTGGTAAATGGGAATGGTGAAGACGGTTTTCTCCGCATTGAAGTCGCTGGGCTTCGGTCCTTTCCTCGGAGACTGCTTTATGTTGTTGACCTGTTTTTTCGTGGTCGAGACATGTGCAAGAGCCGGTGTGGGGACCGATGTACTCTGCGGCTTCGCGCCCGTGGACTTCTCGATGCCCCTCTCCACCTTGGATTCAATAAGCTGACACCAACCCTCAATACGTGTCATAAGGTCCTTCATAGAGTTGGGCTTATGGCGGGCGAGGTCGTCGTAAACTTGCTCGTCCTGGGAGGTGAGACCGAGCTTGAATCCGCGGGCAGAGATTACGCCGTCGCATCCCTCGATCTCGTTAAATAATTCCCAGTAACGTCCGGCGTACTGCCGGAGCGTTTCGTCGTTTCTCTTGCGGAGGGCCAGGAGTGAATCAATCTCTTTCTCGTGCTTATTGCTTGTCACGAACCGAGCCATGAAAGCATCACAGAGGGAATCGAACGAAGAAATTGATCAAGCAGGGAGTTGATTGAACCATGTGAGGCCCAGGTTTCCGAGGCTCGCGGGAAACACTTTACATAGGAAGGCATCGTCCGAGGGCTCGTTCCGAAGAAACAACGACATTACTAGCTTGTATTGGACCAGATGAGTGTAGGCCTCGGTTTTGCCATCGTACTTGGCAAATTTGGGTTGGGTGAATCCTTTTGGAGGGGTGACGGAGTCGATCTCCCTCGTGAAGGGGGAGGTCGTGAGCCGTGCGTTGCGATGAGGTCGGATCGAACGGTCGAAACCGTCTGGACGCTCACTCGCGGTACGCTTTGTTGGGACAAGCTTGTCCAACCTGTCATACTCTTTCCTTTTCGGTGCGACGCTGACCGACTTCTGGGGGGAACGCTCATGGCAATTTTTTCGGTAGCTATCTCGAGCGGAAGGCTCGAGGCGCTCGGTGACCGGGCTTCTGCTATGGACGCCTGCAGGGTGCGAAACAATAGGGCTCTTGGGTCTGGAGCTCTTCAGACGCGCGCGATACCCCCTAGTTTGAAACTCCACGAGGCCGTCATCTCCCCTGGCTGCCCTGGTGAGGCTAGGGGTAGATTCTCGGCCTGTCTTGCCCGCGCGGACCGAGTGGGTGGAGGAGGCGGAGACACTCCCTGCACCGAGCCTCTCGAAGGCTGATGGTCTCTTCCGAAGCTGTATGGGTGAGCGGGAACGCTCCCTGCGCGTCGCCTCCTTCGTGGTTCGGGGGCCTTCCGCTGCTGGTGGCTCGAGACGATCCTTCACTGAGGGGCGGGCTCTGTGCTCCAGCAAGTGACCGACCTCACGGCTGCGAGGAGGGGTGTGACGGCTCTTCCGTCCGCCACGACTCCCGGAGGAATGAGATGGGGAGATCTGGAGGAGATGCTTGATCTCTGCCAACTCGTCCCGAACGTGTCTGTTGCATTCCACGACCGTCATGAGATCGTCGATTTCCACTCAAGGTGGCGGATGTAGGTGTGGAGCTCGAAGGGTGGACCGGCGTCTGGAGTTGAAGTTCCGGCGCCGACTCCGACGGATATGTGTGTCTTCCCTAGTGCGATGGCTCCGCCGGAGGCCAGGCTGTGGTCCACAAGGGAACCGAGCCCGTGGGCGGTACCACCGTGATGCGAGTCGTCGACTTCAACCATCTTTGATTCAGGAAGGAAGAACGGAGCTGAAAGTGGGAAATGGGTGTTGAGTGGGTGGTTAGGTCCCCAGCAGAGTCGCCAATTGTGGGGGTTCGAATTATCAGGACCTAGACTGGACGTGGTTAGGCTTCCTCCTCCGTTCCTGCGGCTGAACCTGCAACAAGTCACTAGGGCTTGGATTGCCCAGTGACCCTCCGACGATCAAGTTAGATCTCAGGGGCGAAGCTTTTGGTCTAGAATTGGGGAAGAATGGCATACCTTTCTCAATGAGCCTCCCTTCATATTTATAGACCTAGGTTTACTTGGCCTTCAAGCCAACGTGTGGTGGTCACGCTCAGGTAACCGCTTTGGGTGACGTCATTCACAACGAAGGGAATAAAGCGGTTACGGAGCACATGACCTGATCCAGATGATTGTTGTTGTATTGGATTTGAAGTGGGGACCACCCATCGTAACTGCCTCGATCTGATGCACTGGATAGAGTTGGAACCGAAACGTATACCCGGGCACGATACCGAACCCAGGGTCAGGAGTCAACTACATTCTTCGGCTCACCATCGAGGTCCAAGGAGATGCTGGCTCAAAAGTCCGACCCGGCCACCGACGTAATAGCCGAGGCCCCCACAAATGGCACAGATTTTGAAATGTAGAAATAAGAGGGTAAAAAGTTAATGGAACATAGATTCTTATTGGGTAAAAAATAAGTACTTATTTTGTTAGTGGAATGGGGCATCGATCTTTTGTGGGCTCTTTCAAGGTCCACAACAATGATCAGAATCATTCACTTTTCAGAGATTGCCACGAACATTGACCATGTAAAAAATCATATTGATCGGATACCGTTTGATAAAATTTCAAAATGTATTAATCTTGTATACAAAAGTTGGGCAACCCCTCAACACATCTATCTGAAACTTAATGCATTTAAAAATCCTACCAAACGACATCCGATCACTATGGTTTTTGGCGTGCTCAATGTTCTCGATGAGCTTTAAAAAATAAACGGTTCCGATCATTATTGTGGATCCGTGAAGAGCCCACAGAAGAATGAAATTGGCTAGGATTGGATGGAGTTCACACTGGACGAGAGCTCAATTGCCACAATTCCGGGTGAGATGCTATAAGAGCATGTCCAATGGGTTTCTAAAATGGCTATAGCCATTTGCCCCATTTTAACACTAAAATAGATGGTTAGTTGTAAAATAGAACCCTCTCATCTCCATTGATTAGTTTTAAAATAAAACCAAAGAGTTTCAAATATTAACTGACTTTTCCTCCAACTTTCTCAACTCTAATTTAACTACTACTTTCCGTTTAAAAATATTTGTCTTGTCCATCAAACGAGGATTTTAAGAAAAATTCTTTTTCAAAAATTTATGTTTTATTTTTAACTTCAGTCCAAAATATATGTTTTACAACTCAATCCCAAAATTTAGATCGTGCTTGGGAGTTACCGACAATCGAGTCTTGAGTAATGCAAAAGTAAGCATTACAAATTATTTCATCCTATTCGAAAGTGAATGATTTTTCTCTCGCAATACGACTTCGCTCTACTGTAATTCGTAGACTAATTTTTGAATTTGGAGGGTAATTGTGTAGCAAGATAATAAAATTGGTGTGAAGTAATTCCTACACACTATCTCCTATTTATAAAGAGGAGATATTTTAGTCATCACAAAAAATAGAGCCGTACCCTTCTCTCTATCACCCATCGACCGTCACTCCACAATCGTCAAACCCTCGTTCCACAATCGGTATGCTCCGGCAAGGTTAAACGGCCATGAAATTGGTAGTCTCTTCTCTGTCGATCACACCGTTGGTATGCTCAAACAAGCTTGAATGGCTCAATTTCGGTGAGCTATCATCGTGTTTTCTGACAAGTTTAAAGCTTTCCGGCCAAGTTCCAGCGACTTTCAAAAAACTCCGATGAACTTTCTGGTAGATAACAGTTGGAATTGAATGAGGTGACAAGGATAGCTTTGTCATTTGGACATGCAAATATACAACTCATTTTCTACTTTTATCATTTTCCATCCCCATTTGAGTGTCGAGTTCTATAATTGGGGATGAAAAATTTGGGGGTAAATTTCACTGACCTTCCCTGAGATTTCTAACAAATGTAGAAACCTCTCCTTAGGTCTTTGATATGCCACTGCCCTCCATTGCCTTTTAAACTATTGTCCATACTCCCCTTCTGTTAAAGTGACGTTCAATTATGAACATAAAACAAAGATGTCAACTTTGTTTCTTTGATTTATACCAAGATTACCCCCACAAACATGCCAAAACTTTTCTTTATCTAGCAACAAACTTTTTATTTTTCATTTCTCTTTTCTCACTTCACAAGTAATATCCAAAACTTTTGAATAAAATTATTCTGTGACTTCTATTTGTACTAAAATAAGAATTTAGACTAACTGTTTTCTTTTTTCTTTTTTTTCTCAAAATTTTGAGAAGTTGTATAATTTCATAAATATATAAGTTCATTTTGGTAACTTGATAATCATTATTTAGTTCTTTATTTTTGTGGTTTAAACCTTACAATCATAATTTACTCCCTCCTATCAGAACTGTAATTTCAACACCACTTCATGACTTCATGGATAAAAAAATTAAAAGACTATCATAGGCATTAACTTATAGATTATAGATTATTGGCATTTTTTTTCTAGAATAGCAATAACTAAAGTACGTACGGGCAATATTTTTCTTCACACTAGAATAGTAGTGGAAACCATGAATTAATATTGATACATCGCGGATTACTACTGCAGCAATTTTTTTTCTGGTCTCAATTTGTTTTTGGTAGAGTGTGTGGGAGTCAAAAAAAAGATTAGCTAAGACAAAATTTTAATTGTAACGACTTTGATTATCAAAGTGGGATCTAGTACGTTCTTTTACCCAAAGTGAGTAATGTTCAAATTTTTTTTTTTTTTGGTAAGTGAACGAAATTGCAACTTCCTTGATTGAATTAAGTCTTTGTATGAGTTTTGTTTATTCTTCTCACAAGATGAATCAAAAATAGTCAAAAGATTTAATAAAAATATGAAAAACATTATTTAAGCATCAAGTAAAACTTGAAAATATAATCACTGATTGTTGATGATATTAAAATATTTTTACTCCAATGATTTTTCTTTTCTTTTCTTTTTTTTAATTCATTTTTACTTTTGAGTATATCTAGTGTATCATAATCTCAAAATAACTTATTATAATTAATAGAACATCATTAAAATGGAAAAAAATATTCAAAAATGTTTTTTTAATAGTCAAAATGCCAAAGATGACTATTTTCATTTTTCATAAAATTTTAAATTTAGTTTTATCTATTTTTTAAGTTTTGAAATTTGTTTACTATAGTTTATTCTTCTCACAAGATGAATCAAAAATAGTCAAAAGATTTAATAAAAATATGAAAAACATTATTTAAGCATCAAGTAAAACTTGAAAATATAATCACTGATTGTTGATGATATTAAAATATTTTTACTCCAATGATTTTTCTTTTCTTTTCTTTTTTTTAATTTATTTTTACTTTTGAGTATATCTAGTGTATCATAATCTCAAAATAACTTATTATAATTAATAGAACATCATTAAAATGGAAAAAATATTCAAAAATGTTTTTTTAATAGTCAAAATGCCAAAGTCAAAGATGACTATTTTCATTTTTCATAAAATTTTAAATTTAGTTTTATCTATTTTTTAAGTTTTGAAATGTGTTTACTATAGATTTACCCAAAAAGAAGAAAGTTTAGTAATTTTTTTAAAAAGGAAATTGGCTGCAAACAAAAAATAAAAACCACTAAACTTCTTACTTTTTCATCTCAAACACCCATTTTCAAAAACACAAAAAACCATAATTGTAAGGTGAAAGAGAATGAGAACTAGAGAGAAGGGAATTAACTGTAAGATTGGAGAGGGCATTGAAGTCTTTTACTTCCTAAATTTAACACCGTTAAAGCCGAATTAACTGTAAGGGAGAATCTGTAGAATACTTTCATAAATAAGGGAGGTTAGTGACATTTCAGAAACCTCGGAGGAGGTATTTGCATTTGTTAGAAACCTCGGGACTCAGGGGGGCTGCTCCTCCCGTTTTTCGGGCCCGTCCCGATCTTGCTCCGATGATCCGAATCGTTCACTTTGTAGAGCTCGTCGAGTAGAACGACTATGCAAAAAATCAGCTTAATTGGATATCATTAAGTGCTTGATCGGAGCCTTTTTACTTTGAAAAGAATGGATCCGAAACACTGGATCAAATCCATTATTCCCAATGGACCAAGAGTTATATAGGCTCCGATCAGGCACTTAATGATATCCAATTAAGCTGATTTTTTGCATAGTCATTCTACTCGGCGAACTCTACAAAATGAACGATTCGGATTATTGAAGCGAGATCGGAACGGACCCGAAAAACGGGAGCAGCAGCACGCTGCTTCCCCAAGGGGGAAAGCAGCCCCCCTGAGTCCGAAACCTCGAGGGAGGTTATTTGGGGATGGAAAATGGTTGTAGACTTTAGAAAGGCTAGTTCCGTCTTTTGACGATAACTCTGCTGTCAATTACAGTCTGCTGCTACAGTCATTAATATTCTCACGCGCGTTTTCTGCCTCCTCCGGAACACACGCGCAAGCGATCGAAATGACGGAGAAACCCTCACACGCATTACTACGAGATCACCAATTGAAGGACTCAATTGGAAAATATCGGGCAAAATTGGCCACTTCGGTCTTAGTGTGTGTATATATATATATATATATATATATATATATATATATATATATATATATTTCTGCATTCTTTAAGGTGTGGATGGATAGGTGTTGGATAAAGATAACCTAACCCTTCGTTCCTTTATCCTATTCTCTCTCCTCTGTCTAATCCTCATCCCTTTTCTCTCTCCAAACCCCGCTCGCTCTCTCTCTCTCCATGGACCTGTTCATAGATCCACCGGCGAGCACCGCACCGCCGCCAGCACCACCAGCTGTGGCGGCGGAACCACCGATCTACATAGCTCACGCCGCCAACCCCACTCCCACCTTCGCCTCCATCAACCACAGCCACCCACCTTACGCTGAGGTACAAAAATTTTCAAAACCCTAGCACGCTCTCTATTGTTTTAGGCCTATGCATATGTATATACATATATTGAAAACGGTTATATCTCTTTGAATTTTCGTTACCGCTAGTTGGCTACTTGTAACAGTTATCATCAGGTCGGTGAAGTAAACTGATAATTTCTTTTTTTCTTTTTTAAATGGAGTATATATAGCTAGCTCTACCCTCATCATTTATTTTCTCTATCTAGAAATTACTGATTTGGAGATGACAGATGATAACGGCAGCTATAACGGCGTTGAAGGAGAGGAATGGGTCGAGTCGTCAGGCCATAGCTAAATACATTGAGAAAAACTACTCGAGCCTGCCGTCGAACCACTCGGCCTTGTTGACTCACCACCTGAAGCGATTGAAGAACAACGGTCACCTCCTGATGGTCAAGCACTCTTACAAGCTCCCTAGATCTGTTCCTACTCTTTCCGATGGCGATGGAGGAGGAAATGGAAACGGGAATGGGCCCTCTTCTGCACCGAAAAGAGGGCGTGGGCGTCCACCTAAGCCCAAGGTTGTTGGTCAGCTTCAGCCTCATAATAATGTTGTGGTTGGGCCAGATTCGGTGTTAGTTTCTTTGGGTCTTGCTGACCCAGTAGCTAGAAAGGGACCTGGTAGACCCCCAAAGGCAAAGAAGAAGAGAGGCCCAGGGAGGCCTCCGAGGCCCAAATCTTTTCCTGTTTCCGTTGACGGGAGTGGGTTGGTAGGCGCCGTGTTGGGCGGGCCTGGGGTTGTTAAAAGGGGCCGTGGGAGGCCTCCGAAAATGAAAACGATGATGGGGCAGAGTGGGCCAAAGATGAGGTCTGTTGGGCCAAGACCAAGAGGACGGCCGAAAAGGGATGTTCCCATGGGGAAGCCACCAGGCAGGCCGCGCGGCCGGCGGCCAAAGACTGTGGCGGTTGGTGGTGATGGGGGTGCACTGGGTGGTGTTGGGGGTGGAGTGTTGCCATCGAAGCAGCAGGGGAGGCCGCATAGAGTTGGTGGGATTAAGAAGCCAAGAAAGCTTACTGGAAGACCCTTGGGCCGGCCGAGGAAGGTACACCTGAATTACGGAATGATTCCAATTTCTATACATTTTACCATATTAATTATGATTAAAACTTTATGTAAATTGATTTTTTCCGTAATTGGATACGGTACTAACTTAATGAATGGTAGTTAGGTTAAATCTTTAGCTATCCCATGAGCTTACCGAAATCACAATCATTGATGATGTAATTTGGAGTAGAAGTGTGAATAAGATAAATAGCAGCTTCTAAATGTGTATGTGAAGGCCATTTTGATGAACCCTTCAATGTATGCTGAGGAACTTGTCAATCTTGTTTTTAACTAGCGTTTAGACTCATGCACGGGATATTTCATTGTTTCGAATAGATTTCATGTGACATTGTATGAGTACGTAAATACTATCTCACGATTCAGTATAACCACTCCAAACCAACTTACCTCAATAAAGGGAGAAAAAAAAAAAAAAAAACTACTCGAAGCCAATGTTTTTAAAGGTGAATGTACAATGCGAGGCGTTTTATTTGTCCAATCTTGTTTTTAACTAGCGTTTAGACTCATGCACGGGATATTTCATTGTTTCGAATAGATTTCATGTGACATTGTATGAGTACGTAAATACTATCTCACGATTCAGTATAACCACTCCAAACCAACTTACCTCAATAAAGGGAGAAAAAAAAAAAAAAACTACTCGAAGCCAATGTTTTTAAAGGTGAATGTACAATGCGAGGCGTTTTATTTGTCATGAGGCGAGGCGTACATCTTGGGTTATTGATGCGTGATCATTTACAGTTTCAATTTTTGAGTTTAAAAATTATAAAAGAGAGTGAGAACAATGTTAAATAAAAGTTACATAAGCTCCTTTTGAACCTTGAAATATGTATGTTACTTTAAGTGTAACAATATATTGAACAAGCAAAATATCCAAGTAGGTACGAAGCTCACTTAAATCAAAGATTGACTAGACATGAGAAAGAGAATTATTTCAGAAGACCTTGTGGTTGCACATGGTTTTGGCAACAATGACAATGATAGGCTATGAAACTTTGACACTCCTAAATGCCAGCGTGTTATGTGTCCGACACGGCGATATGTGTGGGACATGGCAAAATATGTATGGGACACGCCACACGGCGCGTCCGATAAATTTAATGAATTTTTTTAGTGGGACACGCGATTGGCACGATGGGGACACGTATAGGGACATGGCAGGGGTGAAATATGCAATTTTTTTAATTTTTGGGGGGTAAATGCGTATTATTTCAAATATTTTAGGTTAAAAATGTAATATGATGTATATATGTGATGCTTGTTTACATATATTGAAGCTTCATGTAACATAAGCATATTTTTTTCCCTGTTCTCTACCGTGTTTGTGTCCCCATTTTTTAAGAAATTCCATGTCCCATGTCCGTCTCCATGCTACATAGATGACAGGAAATGATAACTTTTGGAAGGCTCAATGTCGTAGGTGCAACCTTCGGAATTTATTAGGAATGGGGTAACGATATGAAAATAAGGCGAAGCAAAGTTATTTGAAAGAAAATGCTTCACGATTTGTCTTTAATACACGGGGGAAGAGACAGAATAAAGAGTCTAGAACAAACGAATATTGATACGTATTCACATTTTCTAGAGTCAAGATCAATTACGGAGACAAAAAAGTAGAAGAGTCAAAGGGGTTGTTGAGAGTGGGAGAGGAGTATTAACAGCCAACATAACATATGAGAGGAAGCTAAAGTGATGAAAATAAGGACCCAATGTTTAAGGTGACACATGGCAGTGTTTAGAGAGCCTCTTATTGAACGAGCATAGCTTTAAATGTATTAGTTCCACTTTCAAGAGTCATAATCGATTAGGAAAATAACCAGAGTTGAGAGAGTCAGACATAACATATGAGAGGAAGGAGGGAGGGAGACTGATGAAACTATGGACACTTGGCCAACTTCTGAAGTGACACATGGTAGTGTTTTAGATCATCATATTGAATGCCACGCTTATATATACGTGTGTGTCCGTCTGTATTCATGTTTTCTAGAGTCAAAATCATTAAGGAAAATAAAAAGATACTCCCTCCATCTCAATTTGTTATGCCCTTATTCCTTTTTGGTCACAAACAACGGATTTCTTAAAAAATAGTGACATGTACACGGGAGTGGACATGGCAGAATAACTAAATCCAGAATATTTATATTATATATCTATGGAAATATAGTTAGACGCTATGATGCACGGACACGGGAATTCTAAAAAAATGGGGACACGGACACTGCGGGGGACAGGCCACGTGTATATTTATATAAATAAATACATAATTATAGTTTGACACCCAAAATTTTTTAAAATTACAATTTGGCCCCAATTTTTTTAAAAATTTCAGTTTGGGCCCCAAATTTTAAAAAAAATACAGTTTGGCCCCTACCGTGTCCCCATCAGTGTCACTCCGTGTCCCCGTAAAAAATATAAATTAAATTATGGGACACGCTACATGGCGTGTCCCATACATGTCCCCGCGTGTCCCCGTGTCTGACATACTTCAACCTCTAGAGGTGTTGGTGCTTCATAGGTTAGACGTAAACCAACATGAAGCTTCAATATATATAAACCAGTATCATATATACTCCACAACCCAAAATATTTGAAGTAATACACTTAACCCCAAAAAAAAATTAAGAAACGGCAAAAAAATTTCATTAATCTTTGAAATTGTTACAAAGACCAACAGGAATAAGGAGAACGACATCAAATTTTTAACAAAGCTAAGAAAAATCGTATACCCAATCCAAGACCCAAACCCTCGATTAGCAATAGACCAATCAAGGAAATCCAATGGGGTAAGTCCACAACCTAAAGGGCCGAAGCCAAAACACCTAAAGAGACAAGCCCAACCAAAAAGAAACCCTAATCCTAACGCAGCCACCAAAAAAAAAAATGCATATATTAACCCTTGTTGTGACCCCATAAGTGTGTCCCTCCCGTGTCCACCGAAAGAAATTAATTAAATTTATTAAACAACGCCACATGGCGTGTCCCATTCATATTTTTCCGTGTCCTCTGCGTGCCCCTGGTATACAAGGAGACACGCCAGCCTCTAGGAGTGTCGATGCTTCATAGGATAATGCTCTAAAGGACCTTCAAAGGGCATCCCATATGTCTGGCCAGTGTGTGTGTATGTGGAAGCTTAAAAATTGTAAGTTCAAAAAGCAAACTTGGCAAATTAATCAAAATTTGACTGGGAAAAAATAGAATGATGAACCCAAGAAACTTGAGAGAATATGGTAATAAATTATTAACATAAGCAAATTTTGTTGGTGTTTTAACTTCCTCTTGATTAACAAATTTTGTTCGCTTAATACTTATGTAGCACAAACACGGACATTGACACGAGATTTCCTAAAAATTATGGACACACAACGGATTTCTTAAAAAAATGGGACACGTACATGGGAGGGGATACGATAGAAATAACTTAATCCATAATATTTATATTATATATCTGTGGAAATATAGTTAAACGTAAGCCAACATGAAGCTTCAATATATATAAACAAGTATCATATATACATCATGTTACACAACCCAAAATATTTGAAGTAATACACACTTGCCCCCAAAAAAAAAATTTTAAAAATTGCATTTTTTTTTAACGGCAAGAAAATTTCATTATTTTTAAATTGTTACAAAGATCAACAAGAGCAAGGAGAACGACATCAAATTTCTAACAAAGCTAAGAATAATCCTATGCCTAATTTGAGACCCAAACCTCGATTGGCAAGATACCAATCAAGGAAACCCAATGGAACAAGTCCACAACCTTAAGGGCCGAAGCCCAAACACCTAAAGGGACAAGCCCAACCAAAAAGAAACCCTAATCCTAACACAGCCACCCAAAAAAAATAATAATTTGCATATTTAACCCTTGTTGTGACCCCGTAAGTGTCCCTCCCGTGTCCACCTATAAAAATTAATTAAATTTGTTAGATAATGCCACGTGGCGTGTCCCATACGTATTTTTCCATGTCCGCTGCTTGCCCCCTTGTTAGACAAGGGGACATGCCAGCCTCTAGGAGTGTCAATGCTTCATAGGCTAATAAGGATAATGCTATAAAGGACCTTCAAAGGGCATCCCATATGTCTGGCGAGACTTTGTGTATGTGGAAGCTTAAAAATTATGAGTTCAAAAGCAAACTTAGCAAATTAATCAAAATTTGACCGGAAATAAATAGAATGATGAAACCAAGAAACTTGAGAGAATATGGTAATAAATTATTAAATTACGACATATAGTGAGAAAGGTTGTTAAAATAGATGCTATGCTCATAGCCCCGCAAACTAAAGTCCTTTTTTGTTCTGGGTCTTGAACATGAATTATAATACATATTAAAAGTTAAATTTAAATCGTAGTTAAGAATGGTGGTTTATTATAAGTTAAATTTAGGATTGTGATTTTGGCACAACAAAAATTGATGGAGGGGCTCCAAAACTGACTCTGTTGAAACACAAAACGACGTCGCTTTGGAGCTCCTCGATCAATTTTTGGAGTGCTAAAATCAATTTCCTTATATTTAGATCGTAGTTAAGAATGGTGGTTTGGAGAAACAACAATAGAGTTTCAGGTTGGCTGTACCTAGTCAACATCTTGCAACAGAGGAACTCCATTTCTAACAAATTAACAATGGGCAAACTGTCGTGAATATGGGTTCATCGGTCTTTGCTGAATTCAGAGTATGGGCAAACTGTTGTGAATGAAGTTTCATTGGTCTTTACTGAATTCAAACGAGTTAATGTGACCATGCTGTTTAGCGTACTCGCCCATCTGTGCTTTCCCATCTTCAAAACGGAAACGCTAAGGATTAGAGGGAAGAAGTTGGAAACTGCAGGAACTAAAAAGGCGTGTCATGGATTCAAAGAAGAAAAAAAGGCGTGTTATGGTTTTCTATAAGTTCAGTTAACGAATCAGTTACAGAGATTGGCTTGCTTTCGAATCCAACCTTAAGCTTTTCCCTATGCATTCTTTCTGTTAGAGGAATTCCCTTGCTACAATTCCAGGATTGCTTTCTATTGCCTCCTTCCTACGGATCTGGCTGCTCCCATTTGGCTACATCCTACTAGTGCGATTTGATGATTTGAGTTTAGGAGTTGTTAAAAGAGTGAATGGTTATGATTGCATTGATTAGCTAATTTTTGCATATAAATGAGAACATAAGCTATTTCTTACTGTGAAAAACAGTAATTTAATTGGTTAAATTTTGAAGCGGAAAAGTCCTTGAAGGTTTAGATTTAAGGTGAGAAGAAATTTGGTTCTCTTTATAATATATTATACCATTATATGACGCTGGACAAAATGAAACATGCTTTTTTGTATAGTTTTGTGATACATTTTGAGAAGCTGTTTTTTTTTGTTGGTTTTGCCAATGGTGGGATATACCAGAATGCATCAATTCCTGGGATTGCCAGTCAACAGTTGGTGGCATATGAAGATCTCAAGGGCAAACTTGAATTTTTCGTAAGTCAAATATTACTCCCCAGTTTACAGTAACTGATATATTTTCCAATTTCATTATAGTCTGCTATGAAATTTGTTTGATACAGAACATGTGAATTCCATTTTTTACAGAAATCTAGAATCAAACAGGCAGTCATTACGGTGAAACCACACTTAAACCCTGAAACAGCTTTGAGTGGATTTGGAGCATTGCAAGAGTTGGAAGAACTTGCAACAATGGATTTGAATGCGCCATTAAATGTTCAAGTCCATATTCAAGTGCAAGAACCACTTGTCCAACACTGACAACAATTGAAGCATAAGATCGAAGAAATGTGCTGGGAATAATTGAAGATTACTTTTTCTATTTGAAGGAGGAAACACTTGCAAGGATCTTTGGGGGAACATGAAGTCCGATGAAGAACTAAATGTGATTGGTGATGGAGATGAGAATGGAATGTGGTGTTCCACAACTCTTCAAGGGGCCATGAATTTGTATTTGCACATTGTACTTTTATTACGATTGGAAAATTTGAATGCATTTCACATGGCATGTTCTGCGTCTGTGGGAATATAGCCATGGGCTTTTAGTTTCGCAACTAGGGAAAACTGTAGTTTTAGCAAAAAAAAAAAGCCTCATTTGTCATGAATGAGTTTAATTCCTATGGTAAGCTTTCTTGAAAATGGTCTGTAAGAAAGTATTTGCTTTTTCTGTATGTATGCCTCCACTCTACCGGTGGAGGTCTTCTCATTATGTATTCTGTTTTTGGCGTTTTGGGATTTTGTTGAGCTTTTAGCTCTCTTACATTTTAGTTCTTGGGGGTTCATCTCTTTTAGTGGTTGCATTGGTATTTTGTTGATTGATTACTCTGTGGTGGTGTTACTTGCAATGTTTGAGCAACTTCTTGATTGGGTTGTTTGGTTTATTCTTTTTTTTGTTTGTTTTTCTTCCAATACTTAGCTACTATTGTTACGTTTTTCGTTTCTTTTTTCTTTTCTGTTTTTGTACGTGCTGCTTCGCCTACTTGTCGTCATTTATCACAATATACTACGTTGTAATTGGTTTGATGAATTACTTAATGACCCTAAAAATGAGTAAACAACATTTATTAGAGGAGACTAATAAGTAGCAATTTACAACTAGGGGTGTACACGGTCTGGATTGGTCCGGTTCTCTAGAAAATCAGTAATCGGACCATTTCAAACAGTTCTAGAAAATTAGGAACCAAAACCTAACTAATATATGTATGGAATCTAATCAAAACCAAACCGCAAGAGGTTCGGTTTTGGTTCGGTTTCGGTTCTATTCAATAAGCATCCAAACACTTATTCACAAAATATAAACTCATAAAATTAAAAAATTATGAAGATAATTTGCTTTAATGGAAAAGGAAGAAAATAAAAGCGAAAACAAATGAGATAACATCTCTGAATAAATTAAGTTTAGCAAGAAAAAGATTAACCAACTAAATTCAAATACATATTTAATTACACACATATGTATTGCTATATTTATTTTTGTTTTAAACAGTCCGGTTCAGTTCTAACCACGGTTCATTAATTGAGAACCAGTAACCAAATCAAAATTAACGATTCTTATTTTTTTGGAACCATAACATGATCGGACCAAATAGGACAATTAGGTTCGGATCGGATCAATTTTGCAGTTTGGGCGGTTTTCTTGAACACCCCTATGAATCACAACCATAGTACAACTCAATTTTCACTTGACCAACCGGGGCAGTTTGTCAAGCCCCTCTCTCTCTCTCAAACAAAAACCCTAGATCGCCGTTTGGGGGGTAGGCCACCTCCCTCTCACTTTTTGTCCCTCCTCACCTCTCTCTTCTCTCATTGCCTAAACTTCCAAGTTCCCTAGCTTTGGGATGGCGGTATTTGTAGAACAGTGAGGACTCCTTAGTGTCAGCGCGTACAACATAAGGTGGTTCCCCAGGGCCACTTTCTCATCCATTGTCTTCATATCTATAGTCCTTGGACCAGTGGTGAGACAATAATGTGTGCGGTTGGGTGAAGGGGTTTTTCTGTTTGTTTTTTGTTTCTTTGTTCCAGTCCAGTTTTGCTACCAGTTTGGGTTTCCCCTAAATCCGGCAGGTTGCGATGATGGGAAAATAAGGATCAAGGCTTGGCCCTTGAGACTATATTTCGCTTGTTTGGTCAGCCCTGGGGTCATGAATAGGCAGAGAAGGTTCTTCAGTCATTGGTCGCCGTGGTCGCGTTGATCAGAATCCTAGCCCACAGCGGATTTATATTTCGGTCTCCACACCCGAAGCTTGCCGAGGCAGCAGGGGGCTTGCCGGAGTTTATCTCCATCGCTTTGGTTCGAGGATCTGCCTGTGCCTTAGGCATTGGCGTGTCTTTCCTTGGCCAGAGTAGGCTAGCATGCTTATTGGAGTAGTCCAAAGTGCTGTTTTTTTCGTTTTCTGCTTGCGTTCATGTTTGTTTCCATCCTTTCTATTATTGTTGTCTCTAATTTGGAATCTTCGCCATCCCGAGGCAGCTAGATGGTTAGATTGTTAGCTCCACGTGACTTGATCCATAGAGGCGGTGTGTAGTGAGTTTTTGTGTCGTGCTTAGGATCTAGACATTTGTAGACACCCCAATTCGGACCTCGAAAATGCTTTAAATGTCCCGATGACGAAACAAAGGAAACAAATACCTCCGAGAGCTTGGACGAAGGACTCCCTTGAACCAAAAGCCCAAAGCAAACTCAAAAGCCTAAAGCAAACCCAAAAGCCCAAAACTGGACCCCTAGTACCGTACGACACACCTCTACATTGGGCACGGCATAATAGATTTCATTACTCCGCACGAGGTCATGAAGTCAACCGCATGACATTTTGGATAAAGTTCTGACTGGCTCAGCTAGCTGTCGGTCACGCCCACTTGAGTCACTGCTACAAGTTAGCTCAGCCAAAAAGGCACTTCTGGCCCGCCCAGAAAACACCTCCACCATTTGAATTTCAAAATCCTTAGCTTTTGCCTATAAATACAACCCTCCACTCAAGGGAAAAGGGTCTTGAATTTTTTTTTCTCTCATCATACTTTCACACCCATCCTTCATTCCCAAGCCTTGAGAAAATTACTCCTAAAAACATTCTCAAGGTCCTTTCTTCCTCAAAGTCTCCCCATTTTTCTCCTCATCATTGAAGAGAGTCCTCTTGCTCACTTCAAGGTCCCAACTACCAAATATCCACTTGTTAAACCGTACTCACAGCTTACCTTCCTCAACCGGTTTCATCTGTACTCATCCGTAGTCGTCCATTTCCGTCCAAGCTCAAGATCAAAGGTATAAACTAGTTTCCTTGGGGTAGGCTCTGTCCATATCCCTGAGGGAACTTTTCTGTGGTCAGGATCACCCCCTTTAGGTTGGATCTTGGCTTACAAACAATTTTCAAAACATAAAAAGGCCTCTGCGCTTAGCAAGCTAAACCGTGCGGCACTTTAATGCGTTGCACGGCATAGCGTGCTTAAATGCACGGCGTTTTCATGTAGTAACTGTTTTCTTGCTCAAACTATCTGGATCGTAGCTATCCTCTACCGGGACTGTTTTATTTACTGAAGTATCAGGCATCACTGCTTCCAAAATAAGACCATATCTACAAGCAATGCTTGGTTTTAAAAATAAAGCTTCTTTGGTCACTACAAATGATCAAGAGTATGAAAGATGATTTTCGTTCATGGCTTAAAAAGATGGTATTTTTCAGAGTGGTCCAGTGGTAAAAACACTGTTTGATATCAGTTGGAAACCTCGTACGTGTCATTCAAGATGCCGGGCGGTATTTTGAAACTTCATAATGGCTTGAGAATAAAACTGATACCCTGCACGGCATTCTGTAAAACTGTGTGCGGTGTTACAAAATGCCGTGCAGGAGGAGACTAAGATCCGGACAGTTTCTGTGAAAGAAACCTTCCATTCTGCATCACCTTTATCATCACTGTACAGTTAGCACCACGTGCACGTCAATGTGATCTATTACCCATGTCCCTTTCCCCTTTACTTGCTTATTAAAGAGCTCGATTTTTCAAAAGATATTTTAAATCTCCCCCCTTTGAAAGAGTTTAGTAGAGACCGGTTTTTACCGGGCGAATGTAGTGCATTTTCTTCAACAAAACCTTCCTCATTCGTAACGTGGCTCCCGAACCCAAAATCTCAACGTTTTTCGTTAGACCAAAAAGCCTTTTCCTCTCAAATGAACTCTCGATTCCTCGGATCATCCATCTCGAAAATCCGGGTGGCGACTCTTTCGGGCGCGCCGGCGCGGGGAGCCCACAACATTAGTTTCTTCTCTTTGTCTCTACATTTCTTATGTATTTTCTCTGGGATGGGTTGGTTGTAGTTCCTTTTCAATGTGTTCAAATAGAATTGCTATAAGTGCCATTTGACTTTCTAATAGAATGTGTTTCGGATTTAAAAAAAACCACAAGGCATAACCCCCGACATTGATTCACTTGATGGCCATGGGTACTACCATTTTGAGGAGTGCTAGGTACGTTGAAAGAGTACCTAGAAATTATTCTGAATTTGAAAATCAATGGTCTAGATTCACTTAAAGTCAATCTGGATCATCGATTTTTAAATTCGGGGTAATTTCTGGGTATATAGAATTTTCCTACTATTTTTTTGCCACAATCTACCGAATAGCAGCCGAAATGATATCTGGCAATTCACTTATACAGAGAGAGATGGTGGCATCCGTGATCCGTTTCCTGATCTTCACTCAATAATACGAACCAGTCTACTAGCACAGTAATCTGTGCACAGATTGTGCACAGATTTTTATGTGGGGCCCACTACGGGTCCCACACAAGTGATCCGATCCGTTCATTATGTTTAAAACATTTTTTCAAGGGCTCCCGCGAAAAATCAGCTTAATCCAATACCTATAAGTGCTTGATTTAATAATCTAACTTTTCATTCAAGTTTTTAGAAAATGAAAAGTTAGACAATTAGATCATGTACTTATCGGTATCAGATTGAGCTGATTTTTCACAGGAGCCCTTGAAAAAATGTTTCAAACATAATGAACGGTTTGGATCACTTGTGTGGGACCCGTAGTGGACCCCACATAAAAATTTGTGCATAATCTGTGCAGCAATTTGCTGTGCCAGTAGACTTTCTGCAATAATACAGTAGTAGCCAATTCACCATCATAAAAATGTCTGGACAAGGACAATTTTAGCCAAGTTTGGTTTCCCTCGAGTGGTGCTGCCGATCATAGCACTTCTTTCGCGCGTGTTCGGGCTAATTCACTCTGTACAAGAATTATCTACTTCAACAATTGCTCCCAAGTTCGTCATTGTTACTCGACAATGATGCATGGTAGTATTATATGTGTCCATCTGTACAACCCCTGTAATGTTCGACATAGTGCTGGCCATCTTTTTTTCCTATGTTGTCGATCCGCTACGTGCATTTAATGAACAATTATTCTATAATCACAAATATTTACATAAGATTAATAATAATACCACGAGTCAATTTTATCGTGCCATGACAATTTATGCAATCTGACAATGCTACCCTCTACTCCCCCCAAATCTGTTTATTTCCTACTATCTTTTTTTCTCTCTATTGTCGGCTGCTACTAAGAACAAAGCAAACCCATTTTCTCTTCAATGACTGCATCTCTCTCTCTCTCTCTCTCTCTCTCTCTCCGTCTCATACAAAATGGAGAATCGACAAATACCTATCTAACAATCTATTTCTCTTCAACCACAATCTATTCATACACACTCACACACAGATGACAAACCTCATTTCTCTTCAATTTTTGGACAAACAAATCTCTTTGAATGATAAATTTTCACTAAATCCACCATCAACACAACTCATTTGTATCAAAATTTTCTTTCCTCTTCGCAAGGTCCCCATTTTCATGCGAGTTACATTCAGATTGAAATAAAAGAAGATTGAATGATCAGGTCTTGGATTTTAATGGATTATAGCATCCTCTCTGTTTGTGACGAATATTGGCTACAATTTTGTACTTGTGGGATCAATCTGTTTGCGTTTGGATGTGGATATAGGCATGAAAGTTAAACCAAGTCTTGAGAACAGACTCGATCCTTCGCTTTTCTAGTGGCCTCCACCATATGGTAATTAGACGAGAGAGAACTGGAAAGGATTTGAAAGAGAAATAGTTCGTCACAAAGGTGTGAAGAGAGGAAACGATGGAGAGAAAGTGGAGCGTGTAAAGAAAGAGAGAAAATATAGAGAGGTAAAGAGAAAGGGAAGAACACTTGCAAAGAGGGTCAAAATGTCCCCCAGTAGAAGATGTCATGGCCCTAGAGAAAGTTGTTGTGGCATTAGAGCTAGACCTGGGTAACGAGTCGTGTCGAGTCGTGTTCGTGTCAGTCGGGTTCGTGTCACAAATCACCCAACCCTAACCCGACCCATTTAGAATTTGGGTTTCTCGAGTCGTGTCATTTTTGTGTTTCGTGTCAGAAATGCTCAACCCTAACCCATTAACTTCGTGTCCGGTTCGTGTCGTGTTATCGTGTCTGTTGTCTAACTCTATATAGAATTATAGATATACCATATATTATGTATATATGTTCGTGAAAATAGGTGATACAAATTAGTAACCGTATTAATCGTGTCAATTTCGTGTGTCGCGTGTTCAACCCGAACCCGACCCATTTAGAATTCGTGTTCTCAAGTCGTGTCATTTTCGTGTTTCATGTCAGAAATGTTCAACCCTAACCCGCTAATATCTTGTCCGGTTCGTGTCGTGTTATCGTGTCTCGTGCCTGTTGCCCAGCTCTAATTAGAGCCACCCTTACACATACGGTTATACAAATTCATATTAACAATGCTACAATCACATATAAATATTTACACACACTCACAAATGGGGTGGGCCCCACACACTGGATGTGTTCAGTGTGTGGGGGCCACTATTTTTGTGAGTGTGCGTAAGTGTTTGTGTATTTATGTGTGGTTGTAAAATTATTGAATTCCTATTGAGGCTTACACACTACACTTTTAGTGTATGATCCACTAAATATAGGAAAATTTATAGAAATTGTCCTTTACGTTTCATTTGAATTTCATTTTCGTCATTCAAGTATCGATTACAATTTGTTTAACTTTCAAGTTTGGTTTCGTATCAAATTGGTCCAATTGATAACTGTTGTCAGCCAAGCAGAAAGGAAAAAATCAAATTGATGGCAGTTTGAACGTTGCAATTTGTACGTGGTACCCGTTCAACACATCCGAGCCGTCCGATACACTTTTGGATAGTTCGGATTGAAACCCTTTCTCTCCTCCACCTTAACACTTTCTCTCCCATTTTTCTCTTTCCAAATCTGAGCCGTTCAAATACAGAATGGACGGCTTGGAGCCACCACGTGATACCCGCTCAGCGCTGAATTTTTATTTATTTTTATTAGGCAAATTCTACAAACTGCCCAGTGGGCATGGCAGAGTATGCATCACGCGCCTAGAAAGCAGTACGGTGCAGCAGGTGTCAAGTCCCTGGTCAGATTGCAGGGAGGCTGATTAAGCTCCCAAGGAGAATGACAATGTTGCCCCTCTTTTGACTTTTTCTGTCCACCCTTTTACCTTGCCTTGTGAGCACAGAAAAATAAGTCGCCACGTGTCAAATCCATATGTGAGCAAGGACACATCCGCTGTGCTCCATCGTCTTCCTCTTTCTCCTTCTCATTCACGAGGAATTTTTCAGTGCCAAGTGGGTATTGCCGACGTGGCATCCGCTCGGCGCATCCGAGCCGTCCGATACATTTTTGGACGATTCGGATTTAAACACACTCTCTTGTCTCATCTTAACACTTTCTCTCTCCTCTTTTCTCTCCAAATCTGAGCCGTCCATACAAGTAATGGACGGCTCGGATGGCCGAGCGGGCACCACGTGATACCCGTCGGCACTGAAATTTTTTTCCTCATTCACACAATCCTTCTACCACTACACTCATTTATATATCCAATCACACACCCACTACGCCCTTATTGTGAATAAGAGTGTGAATAGGTGTTGTGTTAGAATTATTGCTCGTTCACCATTTTTTCCCTCGCCAGAGCTCTTTCTCATCTTCTCGAATATCAAATATTTTTGGTCTTCCTCTCTCTACCTTCTCTCTCTTGAATTAGAAGATTGAAATGGAATTTAACCGTATTTAGTTTCTATCTCTCTTGTATTTCCGTTCATTTTTTTTTCTGATCAAATTTTTTTCCTTAATTGTCTCCACCATTTATTTATCTCAAACCCTCATCCCGTTCTTTGTTATTTGCCTTTTACAGTCATGCTTTCCACCACTGGCCGGGAATTTACTTTACTCCCATTATCATCCTCTGATATGGCAATGAAATCAAAATCACTTCTCATTGTTATATACCATATGACCCATATCTCTGGCAACCCAAGAAAGAATTCCATAATTAATAATATGTTTCATCAAATTAGACGAAGCCCCAAAACCAAAATCACTTCTCATCACAATGTAACCTGTTCCTATACAAAAATTTTATGATTCACTAAATTAAAGCTCTGTTTATTTTCCTTTGAAAGTTTTTTTTTTCCCTATTTGATACTCTGAAAGAGGGTTTACTCGTTTTGGGGTTCCTTAAACCCTCGTTACCAAAACCCATTTGAGAGAGAGAGAGAGAGAGAGAGAGAGAGAGAGAGAGTTTCTTTGCAGACCGATTGGGGTCTGAAGGGGTGTCCAGGAACAGTTTCAAGGGAAAATTTTAAGAGAGAAATAAGATACCGTTCCACATTTGCTTCGGATTCCAAAAGTTCCTTTTCAGGTAATGAACAGTAAGAAAAAGGAAGACCCATTCCACTTTCCCTTAATAAAGTTATTATTTTAAAAAGATCATTGTCGAAATGACCATAATACCCTCCTATTAAATGAACTTTCCCAGATGCCCTCCTCTTCCGTTCTTCAGACCAGATACTCTCTCTCTCTCTCTCTCTCTCTCTCTCTTCAATCTTCATCAGGTTCGGGCGAGAAGTTGTACGATTCATACCGTAACAAAAAAATTGAGTCCACAATCGGTAGCGCACCGCGGCCCAGCACCCACACGATCAAGGTTCCTCTCTCTCTCTCTCTCTCTCTCTCTCTCTCTCTCTCTCTGTCTCTCTCTGTATGTGTTCGGGTGTGTGTCTCCGTTCAGATTAGGGGTTCGATTGGACCGTAATCGACGTACAGTGAACTGTGTTTCTTCAAACTAGGTTTTGGAGGTAGAATCCTACCACTTATGGCCAAAATCCGTTAGTGTTGAATTTTCTCTGTCTGTCTCAGATTTGGGCTACTGCTTGCTTTGCTTTCGGGGTGGTCTTGTTGGCAAACACACAGTACTGGCGCACATATATTCAAATTCGAGCATGTGGAAAGCCAAATACTTCAACCATATTTTGAACGGAAAAGAATTGTATGGGCAGAGTTGACTGCGGTAATTTGTGGGTAAATATGACTGCGGTGCCTTTAAAAGAAAGTACTGCGGTGCCTATTCATGACTTTTGGAAGCATATGTTTGCTTGGTTTGTAGGGGCAATGCTAATTGCTAATTTGGCGTTGCATTGTTGCTCAGACTGGAAAATAACAATCAAACATGCAACTACTGTTATCTTATAGCTACGATTCCTCTTTTTAACATCATTTTGGAGCTTATAACTTTTGGTCTCTTGCTTTTGTTACATGTCTCTAGACTTTCTCCAACTGCGGTTGATTGTGAAATGATACTAGAGTGGGATCTATTCATATGTCTGGAACCTTATTTTTTACAGGATGATCAGGCAATTGTTGTTTACCTAACAATCCAAATGTTGTAATAAAAATAATGAAATTGTTAGCTTCCACCCACTCCAAATGTTGAAATGTTAGCTTCAACTCGAGGTGTTATTATCTAGGAGTTCAGTAAGAGCTTCGAGTTCGAAGAGAATGAGGCCACATCATACGACGTACACATCCAATCACAACACAAACTATGTCCCAACAAGGGTCCTTCATAGAGCATATAACAGCCAATAAAACTGTATGTGCCTACAAAAATTTTGCCCCTTAAACCCAGAACTAATTTCTTCGTCGACGTTGTGTTTGTCCACAAACTTCCCGATCGTGTTGCAAAGCTGTCATTATGTCACGCCGCAAAATGAGTAATACAATACTACAATTTCCTGTATGAGCAGACAGCAGTGGGCAGTTTTTGGATTCAAAAGGAAAGACAGAAATTTTGTGTCCACCTATTCCATGCACATGAACCAAAAAGAGAATGACCCATTCCAACACATGGTTAAATGTATGCCAAGTAATTTTCTGTGGACCATAATTGCATGAAAATAACAAGCCAAGTTAGTGATACTTACAGCTATCATAGCTTCCCACCAGTGATCGGGTCCCGTTATTGCTCCCGTTTCTGGGTTCCTACCAAGTCCTGTTTGCCGTTTGTCCTCCGCAAGCAAAATCCATGCCTTCCATTCATCCTTTAGGCGGTCATGTTTGTCCTTCAATTGCTTTTTCTCGAATTTTTTTCCACTTTTCCCTAGTACTGCATTCACAATCCTCGCCCATGCTTGTTTGCTGAACCCATTTAGTGCCCGTCCATATTCCTCAATTTCTTCCGCACATGCTTCAAGGAGAGACTTTACCAAAGGAGATGTCCACTTTGCTCTGTCTATGTTTTTTGTATACGGTTGTTGTGAAGGTTGTGACAAGTAGGGTTCTTGTGAATGCTGCATTCCATATGCTTGCTTTGACGGCTGGGAGAAGGCTTTGCGGGGGCTTGTCCCAATTCCCCTCCCACGTCCACGGCTTGGTGACCTCATGGGTTGATTTGTTTGTGGTGAAGCTTGCAAGAACTGTTGTTCTTGTGAAGAGAAGTTTGGTTGTCGTGAGGCATGCGAGAAGGTCTTTCGGGGGCTTGCCGTCATTGCCCTCCCACGTCCAACGCTCCGTGACAACATGCTGCTATGTGTATGTTGTGAGGACTGCGAGAAGTTCGCTTCTTGTGCAGCCTGCGACAGATTTGGTTGTCCTGAATCATGAAAAAGGTTTACTTCTTCTGAAGGCTGCGAGAAGTATGGATGTTCAGCAGCTTGCGAGAAGTGTGGTTGTTCATAACATGGCGAGAAGAGTGGTCGCGGTGAAACTTGAGAGCAGTTTCGTTCTTCTGCAGGCTGTAAGAAGGCTTTGCGGGGGCTTGCCCTGATTCCCCTACCACGTCCACGTGCTGGTGACGACATGCTCTGGACAAAACAAAATAGTTCTTTAGGTACAAAAGTTCAGATTACAATAACGTGACCAAACACATTTACAGAACTACAAAAACATGCATTCATCTCCATGACTCAGTACAAGTCCCAAATCTGACATCCATGTCAACAATATGTCAAGCTCTTACGCAGTACGACTATTACATAAATAAGTACATAGTAAAACACAGAATACGAGTGGGTTTGGATTAAAATCTGGTATTTTCAGTTCTTTATCCTTGCACTATGCAAATGCACAAGTAGTTTAGTAGGAATTCTTTAGTTAATTCCCGATACAGTCGTTCCTTCCCATTTTATACATGTAATCACAATATCCTTCCTTTTAAAAAAGTACATTAAAGTTCAAACCGTATGATGTTACTTAACATGACAATCCTTATACCGAGCCTTCATAAAGACAGGAAAAGGAGACAGAACGGGTTGTGAAGACGCGAATTAGCTTTCAAGGTCAACCAATCTCAGCACTCAGTAGAAAATTTTGCAACATTTGGCTTGCCTTTCTAATTGATCGTACAGCTCTCGTTATCACTCGAGCAGCTTCAACAAATTATACATCGTTAGTCGAATGAAATTGGCACTACCTTATTCAAACAAACATACACGAGTTCGAGAGTGAACAATTTGTTTCCTGCACCAACCCCAACCTCTAGTAAAAAGAAACCCCATCTACAAACAAGGAACAAGCCACCACAGGATTTCCACTCCCGACACACACCCTACCGAAATACCAGTAAGACAACCCCAAAACATCATTTACCCCGAGTCAAAAGTTTCAAATCAAATGCAGAGTGTTGAACTGTATCCTATTCCATCAATTTTAACACAGCGGTTCTGAGTTACAATTTTGAGACATAGATTTACACTTTTTTATATAAGAGAACAACAATATCGATACCTGCGGATCTGGGGTCGGACCTCTTCTTTTTCGTGTTCTTCCCCGCTCGTTGTTACTTCTGCAAAGGGGGAGAGGGAGGGCAACACAGATGAGCTTGGAATATGTGTTCTTCTTGGCCCGTTCCGACTTCTGGAGGGGGAGAGGGAGGGCGGAGAGGGACGGCTGCGGGGATGAGATGAGATGAGATGAGATGAGGAAAAGTGTTTTGTTGTACAGTAGAAGCCCTAGGAGATGCAAATGGGGCAAGGGCAGTATAGTCTTTTACTCGGGACCGGTTGGGAACAGAGACCAAAAACGACGTCGTTTTGGTTAAACATTTTTGAAAAAACGGAAGGTTCACAGATCTGGAACCAGCCTAATTTTTGGGACCAAAAAAACGAACTTTAACAAAAAGAGGAACGGAGCCTAATTCCAGTTGGAGAGAGAGAGAGAGCTGTACCTTTTTTTTTTTTGATCCGGAGAGAGCTGTACTAAAGGCTGGAAATTTTGCAGCAATGGTGCACAAAAGTTACAAAAGGGTAAACCAGTCATTTTGTAAAAACAAAGACAGAATGGTGCTGTCCATTGTAAAACGCGCAAACCAAAATCATTACAAGGACACGCGGAACTCTAGCAATTAAAGGGACATTTTTTATTTCTCATTTTGAAATGCCCAATGGACAGTAAATAGCAGGACCCTTTTTATTAAGGTGAAAACAAGCGCTGAAAATTTTTTCCACGCTTTCTCTCTCTCTCTCTCTCTCTTTCCCTTTTTTTTTTGTGGTGAAAATCCAACACCGCTCTCTTTATCCACAAAAACCCCAAATCACGACGGAATTTAGTCTACTGTTGCTTGCTTTCCTATTACACAACACAACAGAAGCTGTACCTATTCCTTCCTTCTGCGCTTGTGTTCCAACGCGTGTAATCTCAGCTGGGGATCGATTTCGTTTTTAGGTAATAGAACTGTGAAATCGGCTTGCTCTGAGCATAAATTGTCCAAAAATTCGACACTTGGAGTTTCCTGGAAAAGGTGAAGTTGTAGAGATTACAAGTATCAGTGGCAAAGCCTGGTAATTGGTATTTGATGCGAGGTCGTCGTTTGATTGCGAAATTTTTACTTGGGTTTTGTGGGGTTAGGAATTTGGCATGATGGTGTTCGTGAAAAGTTCGGTGTATTTGGGTATTGGGTAATTGGGATTGGGTGAGAGGTGTTTGATGAGTATAGTGTGAGGGGTTTTATCAACTTTTTGATCAAGGTTGTTATGGATGACTGGATAGTTTGATTCTTTTGCATTTGTGTTTGGAAGAGGAGAGATATTGGAGATGGCTATGGTGAGCAAAACCAGAAATATGCTTGAAGGTTTGGTAAGAGAAGGATCATTCAAATGGTTGATCAAAAATCGGACTTCTTTCAATGAAGAGTTTGAGGAGATGAGAAGTTCTCCTTCAGCTGGAAGGAACTGGATACCAGAACTCTCCCCTGTGGCAAATATAGTACTTCGTAGATGCTCAAAGTAAGTTGCGGCAATGCATATTATACTCTTTTTTGTTTTCCAGTTTTCAATAATCTTGGACTTAACATTTTATTGGGTTACTTAGAGATTATTGCAGAAACACGGTTCTATATGTTTAATAAATGTAATTTAATAGTGTCCTTACTTGCTGGACAAAAATTTACAATATTTGGGCCATATTTGATTGACCAGACAAGTAGTTAGGGGATTTGTAGTCTCATAGGATGAGCAATCCCACTGGATTAATGGCGAGGGTATTAATAGTACCATGGCATTGAATATTCCAGTTTTGTTAAAGAAGTGGAAATGCATTTCCAGAATCAATCCAATCCCATATCTAATCCAGTCAATCAAATGTGCACTTAGTTTTTGCATGTCGATTATTCTGTATGGTGATACTAATAGATGTACTTGTGAACAACCCTCCCACGTATGGATGCAGAATCCTAGGCATTTCTGTAGATGATCTTCGAGAAAACTTTGATGCTGAGGCTTCAGACTCTACAAAGCATCCATCACGTTATTCTAGGAACATTTTGGAGTATTGTTGTTTCAGGGCTCTTGCTTTGTCTACGCAAGTGGTAGGTTATTTGGAAGACAAAAGGTTCCGACGGCTAACATTTGACATGATGCTTGCTTGGGAGTTTCCAGCTGCTTCCAGCCAACCACTTATCAATGTATGTTTTAATTTTTCAATTTAACAACTTGCTTTTATGTTGAGACGGATTACATACCTCTATAATTGCCTGAAAGCATAACATTTCCATAATATTGCAAAATCCACCCGAATTTTGCACCTTTCCATCTTCAGGTCTCCTTCGTTTGGTATTAGCTCTTTCCTAGATGCTCAACCACAAAGATAGTGCTTTAATGTGCCTTTTGACGTTGTCCTTTTGCTCTTGCGGTGCTTGTCTATGTTGCAGATGGATGAGGATGTAACAGTTGGGGTAGAGGCCTTTTCTAGAATTGCCCCTGCTGTTCCTATCATTTCCAATGTGATTATCAGTGATAATCTTTTCGAGGTGCTCACAGCATCAACTGATGGTCGGCTTCAGTTTTCTGTCTATGAGAAGTATCTAACTGGATTAGAGAGGTCAGTATTTTCCTCTCTGGTATATTGTTTTTAAACTACTTCATAATGGTGGTGTGATGTTGTCAAGGTTTTCTTTATTTAAGGAAATATTTTTGGTATTGCTTTCTTTATTCTATTGAACAGCTTGTGAATTTGTTTCAAATTTACAAGTTAGTCATTTGGTTCAAAATTGATCTGTTAATTAATTGCATAATACCTTGTCCATTTCCATTAGCTTTTTATACTGAGATATTCATAAGATAAATGGAGGCAGACTTACCCTGGAATCTTGGTTATCTGTTCATAATCTTTGTATTTTTCTGGAATCTGCACAATCTTTGAGGGTATTAATGTTATTCAGTCAATGTAACAACTAGCATGCCATAGGTGTTCAAACCGGCCCCTTCGTACCATCATGCGAGCTGACTCTTCTATCTCAAGATTAGAAATATCATTGCACACTTTAAAAAACTTTCTTGATTGGAGCCACATGTGAAAACAAGTTGAGGGCCCTGTCAATCATCTTCTCAATGTGTCATTGGTAGAAATCTTTGGGTTATAGGTTACCTTGTTCGGGGTAAATTGTGTTTTCTATACAAGTGAGGTTGACCGTATTTTTTGGTGAAAAGCTATGAAGCATGGGTACTTCTAGATGAGAGTTGTATCTGTACTTCTAGATACCAATAATCCTTGGATACTCGTGATACTAATGCCAATGTTATCTGCAATATACAAATTAGTTCTTACTCCCAATTTGTTCGTCCAATCTTGGAGTTTCAACTTATTCAGGATACACAATAATTACATTACACTAAAAAAGGTTTGAGTTTCCAAAAATGCCCTTCACTTTTTTGGTATTTGATGGGATTGCACTTTTCCCAATACATGATTTTTGAAAAGTGAAAGGGCATTGAGAAAATTTTCCAAGTCAACTTGTAGTTGGACAAACAATTTGGGACATGTTAAAGTCAAAAAGTAGACAAACAAATCGGGGACGGAGGGAGTATTTAACATATCCTAACTGTACCCGTATTCTATTTTCTAATATTTTCTTACATCCTCTTATACCTATTGCACTGTGCTGTGTATTGTTATCCATGCTTCATAGTTGAAAAGGGGGTTGAGTTGAGAAGAGAAGAAAGTGGCTTGTTTCCTCACTTCCTTGGGCATTATGCGATTGGTTTGGGGAGTTGTCTTGGCAGAATCTTTAGGTACAAGTTGCAGAAACAAGGGCCTCCCCAGTCAGAATGAATTCCTTCTACAACTTCCGCCTAAGCACCACAACCAAGGATAAAAACGTAGCACCTGTTTCTATGGTTAAGTATGGTTCCAAGCTTTCAAGAACTTTTGATCATGGTTAGGTTTACAACTTGAGGCTTATACAAATCGTAGTAAACGAAGCATATGGTTCCCCAAATTAGAATTTAAGTTTCACTTCGTTTAGAAAGAGTCTTGGAATCGGATGAAATCGCCATTTCTGCCTAGATAGCCTCTCTACTCATTGCCAATTGGTTTCGATTTGAATACTTTAACATGGTATTGGCTTTCTTAGGCTTTTGCACAAGACTATTTTCATTTATTTCTCCTTTGTTTGTGCCTTATGAGCACCTTGTCCTGATGTGATCCTTATATATGGATCCTTATACATTATGATGCACGAACACAGATATGGACACGAGAATTCTAAAAAAATGGGACATGGACACTGCGGGGGACACGCCACGTGTATATTTGTTTATTTATTTATATATTTTTTCAATTTTTTCCCAAGTTTAAATGGCATTATGTGGACAAAACAAAAAATCCATAGTTCCAATACCATTCAAACAAAACAAGACATCCAGTTCAATACAACCCTATTGAAAAATTACAGTTTGACCCCCAAATTTAAAAAAAAAAAATAAACTTTGACCCCCGCCATGTCCCCATTTCTGTCCCCCCGTGTCCCCCTAAAAAATTTAAATTAAATTATGGGACACGCCACGTGGTGTGTCCCACATGTCTCCACGTGTCCTTGTGTCCGACACTGCAATACGTCGACCTCTAGAGGTGTCGGTGCTTCATAGCTTATACATCACCACGTGCAAGTTGGCGGCCTCTCATGAAGGGGGAGTATTACATGTTGTCCTAAATTTGTTATAACCTCCACGACTAGTATGAGTGTGAGCTGTTTCTCCACTCAATGCATTTTGTTTTCGACCTATTAGAGCTGTCTTGCCTGGGTCTTTTGTTGATGTAAGTGTGAAGCACGGCTATAGACATGATACATGCATGGTGCTTAGACAGATATAGCTTAATATGGTATTGCAATTGCTGCTCAATTTCCATTACATGCATGCTAACTATTCAATCTTATAAAGACATGCTATTTGAAATTTGAGGTCGAAGCTCTTTCTAATCATTCACCTTCCACTGCTTGTTACCTATCGATTCTGAACATATTTATCAGGATCTCATTGTTATTGCTGGTTTCTGATATAGTTTTTGACTGATGTTATGACCATTGAAGCCTCTTCTCCTCAATTATCCTATGGAAGTTTTAAGGGAAACCACTGTTGATAGGCCTGGTCATTGTGTTGTGATATTCTTACACGTAAAAATATGTGTTCTTATATCTACGTTCTATCAGTAATTGATATTTCTGATGTTCTCTTAGGCTTGTAGTTTGTATTCATGTTCTCTTAGGCTAGTAGTTTGTATTCATGGTGTATTTTATCTGGGGTGGACAACATGAATCCAGTGCTTTAACTTGCGAATTTATTATCTCCAGGGCCATAAGAAAATTTAAGACCCAATCTGAATCATCTCTCCTTTCATCCTTGCGGTCTGCAAGAGGAGAAAAGATCTTGGAAGTGGATGGGACAGTCACCAGCCAGCCTGTTCTAGAGCATGTGGGAATTTCAACTTGGCCAGGTGGTTAACCACTTAGACATGTTAAATTGCAATTTTACCTGCACATTAGAAATTTTATGGGTAAAATATATATCACTTCTCTCGAATCTATGGTCTTGCAGTACATTTTAACTGGTATAGAAAACTCTGTGTTGTTTGCTACATTTTCTTATTCATGTGAATTGCAGGTCGACTAATTCTCACGGATCATGCGCTCTACTTTGAAGCTCTTCGGGTTGTCTCTTATGATAAGGCAAAAAGATATGACTTGTCGGAAGATTTGAAGCAGGTTGTTAAACCTGAGTTGACAGGACCTTGGGGAACTAGACTCTTTGACAAAGCAGTCTTCTACAAATCAGTTTCCCTGTAAGACATGATGCAGTTTTTTTTTTTTTTCCTTTTTGTAGTCAGTATTTTTATTGTACTGGATTAGCTTAGAAGCAAGGACACTTTTACCAGGCCTCACATGTCCTTGGCCACCAGGTGTCCGTAATTTTTATTTCATTTATTTAAACGGAGATGCGGGAAACCCTTTCATACATTGGAGATGTTAGGGACACATCAAATAACAATTTCAAAAAAATTGGTGCGGTTTAAGATTGTGACGGATTCTAAAGTGTTAAATACTTTATGAATATTGTTTTATTTTGTCGTAATGTTTATATTTCCTTTTGTTTTTATCTCTAAGGTTTCCTAGTTTATCATGTATGGATCTATAAATCACATATGATGAAAGTTTTTTTTTTTTTTTTTAAGGAGAAGGGTGATTAAATTAAAGCATATTTTAAATTTTTTTTGATTTCTAGCTTCTTTTTGGTGTTCAATGTCTTCTCCTTTCACTTGGGCACCATATTCTATTGTTGGTTAACGTAGTTCTAGATTTCTTTCTTTGGAGTTCTTGGCCTTCTATATTGTTTCTTTCCATGTCTATTTCAATAAACTATTCTTCATCACACACACACATAGGGGCCGGTTACCTCACACAAAAGTTGACGCAAGTTTTGTGACGACCCATTTTGGAGTCCCACGCAAATGATTGGAGTCGTTCAATTTGTTTAAAATGTATTTTTAAGAGTTCCCGTAAAAAATCAACCCATTCGGATATCACTAAGTGCTTGATTGGTTCATTTAGTTGATTCCTGTCATATTTTACAAGATAAAACTCAATGAACCGATCAAGCCCTTACAGATATCGGAATGGGTTGATTTTTTACGGGAACCCTTAAAAAAACATATTTTGAACAAATTGAACGGCTCTGAGCGTGGAACTTCGATTAGTTTTGTGTCAACTTTTGTGTGAGGGGAACTGGCCCCATATATATATGCTGGTTCTGTTAACAGGTATTTTTACTCCTATTTTGACACCTTGTGTTTTTAGAGTCCAAACAAATGATTGGAGCCGTTCAATATGTTTAAAACATGTTTTTAAGAGCTCCCGTAAAAAATCAACTCATTGATATCGGCAAGGCCTTGATCGCATCCTGTCAAAATATCGGGATGGCCTTGATCGCATCCTGTTAAAATTAGGGATAAATACCGATCAAGGCCTTACCGATATTCAAACGAGCTAATTTTTTACGGGAGCTCTTGAAAACATGAAATAAACCTATTAAATGGCTCTGATCATTTGCTGGGACCCGAAAATACAAAAGGTGTCAAAATAGGTTTTAGTGGAATGTTGAAATGTTTATCCCCGTGTCCATGTCCTATGTTTTGTAGCATGGCATTTCCATGCCGTATTGTGTTTGGTCCCCTGTCCAAACCCGCGCTTCTTAGTGAACTAGTATCTGAATTTTTTTGATGTTGTACGGATTATTTTTCGAAACATATTATTATTTTGAAGATTACTTTGCATATGCCCTAGATGTGAAATGTTAGGGTTCCTATCTTATTGTTGTCATTGCAAGGGTAGCGTAGTCTTCTTGTCGCGTTAGAATTTGCTTAAGGTTAATAGGGTTAACCTATTAACCCAGTTAATCTTTGTATGAATATTATCTTTTGTAATACAACATATTTACGTCTACAATCTGTCATCGTATCTATTCCCATGGATCGACGCTGATGGTTGCTGAGCTCCGACGATCGCTCACGAGTCATCTCTGACCCTCGATGAATTACCCTGACCTCCAACAGCCATTGTCGACTCGTAGGCAACTCTTGACAGTCAACTCCGGGCCAGATCTGAAACTTTACTCAGGCAAGTTGTTTCTCTCTCCAAAACAGTGAAAAGTCAACGATCTCTCTCTCTCTGTCTATCATCCAAGCTCTCTCTCTCTCTCTCTCTCTCTCTCTCTCTTGTGTCTCTCCTCGTAACTTTGGTTCTGGATCTGGTTCTGCAGCAGTTGAACTTTTCTGCATATTGTTTGGCTCACGCGAAAGAGACCGATATTCTAGTATTTGGTCTTCTCCTTTGTTGTTCATCATGGTTGACAATAAAAATCAGGCTAATAGCATACGTTTGATTGGTAACAACTACTCTTATTGGTCACATGAGATGAAATTTCATTGTTGGTCAGGGAAGTGGGGACATGAAGATGGTTCGATACGACTACCTTCCTCCAAAAGTCCAATGGTAGACCACTGCACTTACAAAATGGGCCATCGAAAATGTGCAAATTCTTACTTGGTTTCATAACTCCATAGAACCAAGTATTGTTGTGAATTTTTTGAAATATGAAACATCAAAGAAAATGTTGGATATTTTGGAAATATGTATCTTTAATCGGATTTTGGTAAGCATTATGAGCTTGAAATGCCTATCCAAAGTGCCACTCTGAAGGATAAATCGATTCTGGTGTTTCATAATGAGACGGCCAATTATTGAGGTCACTTAGCTCTTGTGGTACCTTCAGACTTGCAATTACTTGAAAGTTATCTGTAGTATCATGAGAAACGACTTGTATGGTTTCTGATGGCTCTTCGAGATTAGTTTGAGCCTCTTCGCGGACCATCTTGCCTCGGTCTCGCTTACCGTCAGTGTTGTAATTCGTGAGCTTATTGTAGAGGAAACTAGGTTTAAAGTCTCTTATGATGCCCTTCCCGCTTAGTCTGGTCTACCTAGTCAGTATTTGACACTAATCTTGCCCACTCTAGCCTCATCTCATACAGGATACAGGTTAGAGGCAAGCTTAAACCATGGGTTGCCATGGATGCGTGTAGTTTTTGCCATAAGAAGGGACGTTGGAGGAATGCATGCCCTAAGTTTCTACAACTTAAAGATGCAATTCTTCTCATTCGACTGCACTGTCATATTCTTGTGAACGTTTGGAATTTTGAAGTTTGATCTTTTGGATAATAGAAAACATTTCTATTAGTGACATTTTTTTAGTGCAGTGCTTGTAAGTTAGCAAAAATGTCTTTCGATTGCAACAAAGGTTGGTTCTCTGTATTATGTCACTTTTATTGATGATTATAGCTGGTTTACATTGGTTTATTTGCTAATACATTACTCAGATGTTTTTGAAATATATTGCACTTTCCATACTATGGTTCGAACTCAGTTCTCTGCCTCGATTAAAGTCTTTCGTCCTGATTTGGTTGGGGAATACTTTCTTTCAATGTTTCTAGCAACGACTTATGTGACTATTCACCAATCCTCTTGTATTGATAAGCCTGTCCACAACAGTCGCGCTCAAAGAAAGCACTGTCACCTCCTTGACACTGCTTAGTCTTTTCTTCTTTCTGCCTTTGTTGCTTCTTTATTCTATGGGGAAGCTATGCTAACTTCAGCTTATCTCTTGAATCGGATGCTTTCATCTCTAGTACTTGTCCTTTCAAGCGTCTTTTTGGTCAAGCTCCCGACTACTTCTTCATGTTTTTGGTTCTGCTTTTTTTGTCCTTCTTCCCAAGAGGGATTGAATAAACTTAGTGCTCGATGGCTCGTTGTGTCCTCTGTATTTTCTTGGCATATGGCCTCAATGAGAAGGGCTATTGGTGTTATGAGATTGTGACAGAATAATTTATGTGTCTAGACATGCTACTTTTCTCGAGCGTCTGCCGTATTCGCTCTTCCTCTCAAAGCTGCACATGTAGCTAAGGAAGTCTTGGTTCATATCGATTAATTTCCTTCTGATGTGCCTTCAGAGGAGTACATTTCCACTCTCGCAGTATCGCTGTGTCTTTTGCTCCCTCTCATTCTACTCTCCTCAGGCCCTTTTTGTACACATATTCTCGCCACAATGCTGCTTCTCCAACTCCGCCTCCCTGCTCTATCGCTCCTCTACCTGCCTCTTTGGACCTTGGTTTGTCTAATCCCCGGTATCTTGTAATGTCGTCCACAGGTAAGAATTGGCTTTAGTAACACGTACTTTTCTTCTTCCTAGAGCACTTTTCTTGTATATGTACTTATGTTCAACCCAGGTCTTATAAAAAAGCTTGTTATGATCCTCATTGGGTCCATATCATAACAAACTCACTACTCTTGCTAAAACTCAAACTTGAGATTTGGTACCTCTGCCAAATGGTAAAAATCTCATTGGTTGCAAATGGGTTTACAAATTCAAAACTCATTCTGATTCTTCTTTGGAGTGGTACAATGCTCGCCTCATTGCAATTGCAAAGGGTTTTATTCAAGCATATGGGATTAATTACAAGGAGAACTTTGCTCCTGTTGCTAGGATGACCACGATTCGCACCTTGATCTCTATGCTGCGGTGCACCAATATTCTCTGTTTTATTTGTATGTTAAGAACGCATTTCTTAATACCTATCTATATGTATATGCGTCCTCCTTCGGCCCCTTCTCACTCTTCTGGTCTTGTTTGTCATCTCTACCGTGCTCTCCATGGTCTTAAACAGTCTCCTTTTGGCTGGCATGAGTGGTTTCATTTTGTCGCTCTGCAGATTGGTTCTTAACCTAACCCATGACTCGGCTCTTTTTATTCGTCAGACTTCTGTTGGGCTAGTTCTTCCCTTATTATATATTGATGACATGATTATTGTAGACTCCGATTCTGCTGCCATTATTGAGGTGAAGTCTAATCTCTTTCATTAGTTTGAAATTAAGGATTTGGATTTTCTTTAATATTTCCTAGGTATCGAGGTAGCTTCCTCCTGTAAGGGTTATCTGTTATCGCACACCAAATATGCCCCACTTATATTCCTCATGTCACTGATGACAAGGTTGGATGGTCCCTTGCGTTGCATGCCAAGTTCTCTCTTTTACGCTGGTGTTCTCCACAATGATCCTTCAAGTATCGGGAATTGGTTGGTTGTGTGGTCTATCTTATGGTGACTTTGCTGGACAGTTCTTTGCAGTTCACGTCGTTAGCCAGTTAGCGTCTATCCCTTGTTTTACACATTGGGCTACCTTGCTTCGTGTTTTGTGCTATGTTCATTGCACTATTTATCCATGTTTATTGCTCTCCTCTACTTCCAGCTTGACTCTTCGGGCTTATGTCGATGCTGATTGGGCCGGTGACTCACCGATTGGAAATCGACCTCTTGGTTTTGTGTTTTTCTTGGTGATTCTTTCATCTCCTAGAAAAAGCTAGAAACAATATGTTATTGGTCGCTCTGCTGCTGGAGCTTAATACCGCGCTATTTTCTTGGTGCTTCTCATACTACTGCAGAAATCGTCTGGCTTCATTGACTCTTATCTAATATGGTTGTTTTCCGTGATTGTTTGCCTGCAATTTTGTCTTCCATGAGCATACAAAGCATATTCGGATTGACTGTCACTTCGTTACGCCACCATCTCCAATTTGGCACTCTTGACCTACCATTCGTTCCATCCTAGCTTATGTTGGCTGACTTCTTCACGAAGACTCACAATGCTGCTCGTTTTCGCTTTCTCCTAGGCAAACTAGTGATGCTCTTTGCACTCACATCCTGAGTTTGAGAGGGGGTGTGAAATATTACGGTTATGCTATCGTATTTTATCGTTTTCATTGTAAGGGTAGCGTAGTCTTGTTATCGTATTAGGGTTTGCTTAAGGTTAATAGGGTTAGCCTATGTAAACCTTGTTAGTCTTTGTATTAATCTTATCTTTGTAATACAACATATTACTGTCTACAATCTATCATGCTATTAATTTTGTGGGGTTTCTTCTGTAGACCAGAACCAGTTGTGATGGAGTTCCCTGAGCTTAAAGGACATGCACGTCGTGACTATTGGCTTGCCATTATCAGAGAAGTATTATACACTCATAGATTTTTAATTAAGTTCCAGATCACTGGAGTTGAACGTGATGAAGCACTTCTAAAGGCAACACTCGGGATTGTGCGTGTACAAGCCCTCAAAGAAATGAGTATTGCAAGCCCTTCTTGTGAGGACTCTCTTCTTATGTTCAATCTCTGTGATCAACTTCCAGGTGGAGACTTAGTACTAGAAGCACTTGCAAACATGTCATCCTCAAGGGACCTAGACCGGACTACCCATTCTAATGCTGGAGGCAGAATGTATTCTACATCGGCTATATCCATGGCTTCTAGCTTGGGGTTTGTATTTGGAACGAGTTCTAATGTTAATGAGGCTGGACTTTGTGTGGGCGAGATCACTGTGGGAGAGATAAGCCCGCTGGAAAGAGCAGTTACGGAATCCAGAAGCAACCATAAAAAGGTGGCTTTTGCAAAAGCAACCGTTGATGGGGTTAAAGTAGATGGAGTTGACACCAATTTGGCAGTCATGAAGGTCCTTTTGATTTTTCTTTATCAATTATTTGTTCATTCCCCTTTTAACTGGATATTTGTTTTTAACTGTTACACATATGGGAGAATAAATGCTGATCTAAGTTGTTGGGGTGTACCAATTCTCTCTCTCTCTCTCTCTCTCTCTCTCTCTCTCTCATATGCATGCATCTATGTATTCCATTAGGGCATGAGCCCTTTTTGGGGTTGGCAACATGACATTTTGCCATTCTATTGTTTCACTTTATGGAATTACAGTTGAAATTGCATGATATTTTCTGTTTGGTGGATCTAAAATTCCTATGTACGCAGGAGTTACTCTCTCCTCTTACAGAAGTTGGGAACTGGCTTCTTTCTCTGGCATATTGGGAAGACTCTCTGAAGTCTTCTATGTTCTGTATGGTTTCCTCTTACATCATATTCAGGTAAGCCGGTTAGTTGAATTAATCTATTTGGCGCCCTCTAATTGTATGGACATCAAAAAAGCATGATGCACAGAAGTTTATTTCTATCTATCAACTACACCTAGTTCTAAATGTATGTCAATATTCAAGTGCTGCGAATTTTCTAAACAAGAGGTTTCCAGTTTTTAGGTAAATTTTGCTGCAAAGTAAAGGGTGACCTGAAGCTGTTAAAAAAATACTTAGCTAGCATATTTCGGACCATTACCTCCGAAGGTGCTTAGAATGTGTTGCCTCAGCTTCTCATTTTCTTGTTCTAGATCATTTTAAGGGTCTACACGGGATCTTTCCTACTGTATCTGCTTTGTTGGCCAGCTTCCTCCAGTCCATAGAACAATAAAGTTTGGAAGAGAATCTTGATTCACTAAGAGAGTAAGCATGGCAAGCCTTCCCCTGGAAAGCTAAAATGCAACTTGGAGTCGATTTCCATCAACTTGGATGTGAAGATATTGCTCCGATTGTGAAAGTGATGCAATATCAGGACAGAGTTTATCATTCTTGTACCCAAAATTAGGACGCAGAAACGTTTGGTATTTAGAAATATAAACCATACAGAATGGAAACTATAAGTTTGTATGGTAATATAATAATAATAAAAGCGCACATAAGAATGACATTACAAGAAATAATAGCTACAGACAATAGTAAGTATGAATGAACTAGGCTACCATGACAATATTGACCATGGGCTGCTTTTTTTGAAATTGCATTCTGACCTCCTTACGTGTTCCTAACAGGTCCCTAGGGCATCGCCACTGTGTTTGACTAAAGAAAATAGTAAGAATATTTGACACCTTATTAGTTTATCATTCGTGTGAACCTACAGTTTTGTGTTTGAGGTACTTTATCTTATTTTCTAAGCAGTTTAGACGTTATGTTTCCTAGTTTATTGGGATTAGCCTACATAGCCTAATGGTTAATCAGGTATTAGGTTATCGCAATCCAGTTCAGAAAAAAAAGGTTATTGCATTCAATTGCAAAATTCTTTTACTTTTGGTTGTCTTTTTGCATTCTATCATGTTATAGATTGGATTTTAGAGTAGTTTGTACTTGCAGTGCTGTAGCCTGCATGAGTACCTGGAGGGTTTGTAATTTTCTCTCTCCTTTTGGTGTGACCCCTCTGCATGTGCTACCACTCTCTGATTTGCATCTGCAAGCAACACCACCCTCTCAGTCTAAACCGTTGGTGAACCCAATATTATATCCATTCGGTGAACCCGACATAAAATTCAGCAAGGCCGACCACTGCCGCGATTCCCAGACTTTCTGTCTCTTTGGCGGCACTCACCTTATATCTGGCAGAATTTGACAGCCTTCGGCGAGCCTCGCCCGCTCCAGTTTGACACCCAGTCTGTTTTGTTTGAAGCTTTTGACCCTTGTGTTAAATCATCCAACTCAAATCCAATTGGCAAATAGAGGAGAGGCCGTCCATGCTCATATACTAATTTTTGAGGTGATAATTAAACCGATGTAGGACAAATTCTAACACTCCGCGCACGTGTTATCCCTGAAAGGATCTGGAACATACAGATCACAATGAAACTACGTGCAACTAAGCCAAGGGTAAAGAGAAAATTACCTAGGGTTTAGAAAACTAAGGATAGAAAAGTGCATGTTAATTCCCATTAAGGATGGACTCAGTTTTTATTTACCTCTATGGACGATCACATTATGAAGATTATCCTTTTTACCCTTCAATAAATACAATTTCATACTTTATTATTTTTTTCCTATTATAGGGTAGGGTAGGGTACCCTAGGGCTAGGGTAGGGTACTCTTACGGTTTAGGCACTTTCATAGGGTTTTAGGGTGCACTTTCCTATTATAGGGTTTTAGTGGTTTAGGCACTTTCATAGGGTTTAGGGTTTTAGGCACTTTCATAGGGTACCCTAGGGTTTGGGTTTAGGCACTTTCATTGGGTACCCTAGGGTTTAGGTTTAGGCACTTTCATAGGGTTTAGGGTTTTAGGCACTTTCATGGGTACCCTAGGGTTTGGGTTTAGGTTTAGGCATGTTTTAGTGGTTTAGACACTTTTATAGGGGCAATTTTGAAAAAATATTCTAGAAATACTGAACGGTGCATTTCTGTTTTTTTTTCTGGACCTACATGTAAAACCCCAAGGGGAAAAGCCTCCGAAAACCCTAGCTCTGATGCATGTTAAGTTACCAGTAATCCCAAATGCTCAAGTTCGTAGGAAATAGGCCCAATAATGTATATCAAGCTATCTAATATCCTCCCTCACATGCAACCCCGTCTTGCAAGTGGAGATACAAATTTTCATAGATAAAGAGGAGCAGAATACGAAGGGGAGAAGTAGAATGCCAACGGTGAACAAAAATGCAAATAGAGAGACTTGAACCCAAGACCTCTTGCAACCTGATTAATATCCAGTAATTTGTGACATTGCCGGACCTTTTCGGATGTCCAGTAACCTTGGCAGACTTCTGGAAACCTCCAGCAGCATCTGTTTGACTTTGGATCTGCACTTCTGAAGCTTTTGACTCTCGCTCTGAAACATGCAGCCAGTTGCGCCCTTGCTGGACCTTTTACGACCTCCTACAGCCTCTCCTAAAACTTTTCTGGCATCCATGGACATTGCTGGACCTCCAGCAGCTTCTGTTTCACCTCTGATCTGCTTTGCTTTGTTTAAACTGTCATCTTTCTGATGCTGTGCTTTTTGTGCCATTAAATTATTCCCTTCAATAATAAGCCTAAAATATATTTTTATCAGGGGATGGCTGGGCTATGCTTTTGCATTCATGCTTATCTGTATGGCACTCTTTATGGTACTTACGCGGTCCTTTGGCCAAGGAAGTGTTGAGGAGCTAAACGTAGTTGTACCTCCTTCAATGAACACAATGGAGCAGCTTTTGGCTGTTCAGAATGCAATAGCTCAAACTGAAGAGCTTATCCAAGATGGAAACATTGTTCTTCTGAAGTTTCGTGCCTTATTGTTATCTATTTTCCCCCAGGTTTGTTTGTTTCTTCTTGTTATTTAATTGTACGGTTCTTTTAGTGTTCCTATTGTAGTTGTGGTTGCACTTTGTTTCGTAACTTCTATTGTGTGGTCCTGCAACTGTCTTCCCTTTGAACTTGGATGTTTTGTTTCTACCGCATCTCTTTAAAGGAAACTGCTCTCTAAAGGGGAAACTATCTTCTGCTTGAGGAGTCTATTGTCTCCTTGTAAAAACTGGGCCCAAAGTCCAAATGGGCCTTGCTCAGACATTTTCCCTCAGGTTAGTTTGGAAAACCCCAATGAAATGGTGCCATTAATTTCTCTTTTGAAGGCTTATGACTTTGTCAATGCTGGATGTCTTTTAAATTTATTGTTGGAGGCGCTACTCATTGATTTGTCAGGTGCCATGGATCAAATTATGGTTGGCAAGCTTTGTTGTCTTTGTAACCATGTGATATTCTATTTTCCTTTTTCTCGGTTTTGGAACAATGGGAAGATGGATTACAATTACATCATGCTGACCCTTGCCAGCAAAATCTGATGGGCATGTGTTGGCATGAAAAAGAGCCACAGGCCCACAATACTCTATTGTGACTTCCATGGTTTTGTGGAGCCAAATAAATATGCCCATGTGTCATTTTGTCCAATGTCCATAAATTCTATGCAAGGTAGTTTATGGTTTATATGAGTGAATCCCCACTTATTTTTTTTAATCATTAAGGAAAATTGCATAAAAAGAGGCACTAAGGTAATGCCTTCGGAATGCATAAAGAAGTCCTACTACAAGAAGGTCCTATACAGATATGGTTCTCTCCTTTTTTAAACAGGGTTTAGGGGAATGGATGCATCATTTGGTTGGATGGTCTTTTATTTTCTAAATTCTCGCTTCTTTACTTTTTATTTCGCCCCAGTTGAGTTCCACCAAGCATCCATAAGGTCATAGTTGCCTTGAGTGTTCAGGCAACAAAAACGAGTCCCCTGTTTCAGATAGTTATTAGAAGAAATAAGTCAAATAACAGTACCTTAAGGGCCCCCCCCTTTTTTTTTCATGGGATTAATGGAGAAAGCAATGTTTTAAAAACAGGACCGGTGAGCGAATTGGAAAAGGGACCAGGTGGACGGGTCACCCGTTCCACCGCGGTCGAACCAGAATCAAACCGGGATGCCATAAATATGTAATAAATATGTTAAAAGTATAAAACTAATTAAAAATTAGAATGTAAAAGATATTTGTAAAAACAATTTTGAAATGGGGTGTCTATAAGGAAGTGTGCAAATAAGATGCGGTCTGTGTCTTTGGTTTTAATCCCATATTGGTGAAAAAACCACTTAGAGCAGCATTTGCTTCTATAAAATCATAACAAGGCAGAGCATTTTGAGTAGGGTAAGATGTGTGCGCGTGCTGCCCCAAGCAATAATAGCCCACTACTGCTAGCTTTTTGGCATATGTGTGGCAGCTGTAAAGTTAATTGTGGTAATAGTAAAGTCCAAATTTGTCTGGTCCGGTAGGCTCAGCCCGTCACCGGGTTGACTGGGTAGATGGTTCAACAGTCAAGTTCAAGCGGTTTTCAATATGGAAGCTGGTTCTAGAAAACAAACGGTTTTCGTATTAGTCCAGACCGGACTATGGCCCGGTTGATGGTCTTGTCGGTTGAACTGGCTGGTCCAGTCCAGTTTTTAAAACATTGGGTGAAAGGATATGAAAATGAAATCCCACGTGATATGTAATCTCATTGGTAGTGAAGGAATTAATAAGACAATTCCCTCGTGGTATCCATGGACATTGCATGTAATTTACTACTATTGTTGTGTCCAGGCAAGTGAGAAATGTGCAGTTGCTCTTCTGTTCATGGCCTTGATTATCGCCTTCTTACCATTCAAGTACATTGTTCTTCTCGTTTTCTTGGAGCTATGTACCAAATACTCCCCCCTGAGGAAACCAAGCACAGAGCGTTGGACACGGAGACTCAGAGAATGGTGGTTCAGCATCCCAGCGGCTCCTGTTGTTCTTGAAAGATCAAAGGAGGACAAGAAGAGAAGGTGATGTAAATATTTGTTCAAGTTCGTGGCTTATAAGTAAGTCAATGTTCTGTATGCCCTCAAGACATTTTTGGGTCTGTATATCTGCACAGTGAAAAAGTATAGAGTCCCAATGAAACAAATTCTTTGATAGTTGCAATGTGATTTCCTGGTGTAATTTGTTTCCAATCATAATAATGCAGCAGCGATCATCATTTTGGTTGAAACCGTGGTTCGTTTATTTTTGATCAGCAAAAATAAATTTTATTAACTCATAACACGAAGTACAGAGGTAATAGGGGCTTGGGGTATACCTGCCTAACCACCCAAGACCCTCATCTCCTAATTGTCTACTTCATTTACCAAAAATGGGCAGTTAGTTTATCTTCCGTACAGGTATTCAAACGATGGTTTTTCTATTTGGTTATCGAACTAATTACAACTGTATCCAAAGACTAAGAATATGCGTTGTACCAAGCATATATCTGCCAGCCGACTTGATGATTGCTAACCTCATCGCTACTGATTCTGTTGTTCTTCGGACCACGCCTAGGATGATTGTTTGCCTCCACCATCTCACCACAATCATATGCAGCTGTGTCCACGAAAACTACTACTACTATTATCACTAGAAATAGCAGCCAGTATTTTTGCTCCTTCTCCGGAACAATGGCCAAAAATTTAGCAACCATTAAGTATCCTCTTCTGTGCAATTTTGTTGTCCTCTTGATGGGTGTTTAACAGAATATTCATCTCAGTTTAAGGTGGATATCTCCTTTATTTCCTGAAAATTTGTGTAGATTCACAGAGTGGTGGTAGTTCAAGATCCTTTTTTGGTCAACTGGAAGCTAGTCCATTACAAAATTAAACGAGAAAGCAGAATAATCACTTTGTCAAGATATTGCATTGAATTGAATCAGAACATTATTTATTGTTAGCTTACTATGTTAACATGAGCATGAGTTTATTGATGGTAGCAGCAAACTCACCCTACAGATCTATTAACATGAGCATGAGTTTATTGAGTTTATTGATGAGCATGAGTTTATTTATTGTTAGCTTACTATGTTAACATGAGCATGAGTTTATTGAGTTTATTGATGAGCATGAGTTTATTAAACGCCGGGAACTATTCCCGACATCGGCAGTCTCGGCGTTCGCTAAAAACGCCGGGAACACTTTTTCCGGCGTTTATTTCACTTTTTCCGGCGTTTATAAAACGCTGGGAAAGCCAAGATTTCTTGTAGTGAGAATTTGTTACGTGGAATGATGAACTGAAACCGCACTTCCAAACCATGTTTTACTGCCAACATAGTTGGAATGGTATTTGCCTTGTTTCTCTTGTCCGTTTAATCTCTTGTATCATCTACATTTGATTAATAAAATCCTTTTTGCCTTTCCAAAAAAACTGCATTAGTTTGTTCTTTAAACGATTAATTTCCGAAATGAAGTTAATGCGCATACCCCATGCATGCCCAAATACACTTTGGTGCCCAATATCGAATCAAACTCGAAGATTGTAGTATCTTTGTTGAATGAAGGAGCCCCCTCTAAACTCTCCTTTTAGGAATATGGTTGAAGAAACACTTTACACAAGCATTTTAGATCCCGCACAGATGATTCGAACCGTTTAATAATTTTAAAATAAAAACTCGAATGGGCTTTGTAAAATTATCTCAATTTAATATGCGTAGATGTTCAATCTAATCTTCACATTTTTAAAATTTTTTGAAAAAATGGGTTGTTCATTCAACTTTTAATTTCTAAATTAAATGAACGACTGAGATGATTGATACTATATAACATGATAATTACTCGAGGAGATCATATTAATAAAAAAAACGTGAGTGGATTATGATTCAAATTCACCCATCTGTCAATCAACCCAATGCTTATGCACCAACCTTTAACAACAACAAAGCTGAAGTGACCGACGAGTGGAAGTCGATGGGGGTATTGACGGGCACACGGGATCCACTCCGGATCTTGCACAGATAATCCTAGTCATTTAATAATTTTAGAGAAAAACAAATCGGGTGGGGATTATAAAAAATCTGCTCAATCTGATATGTGTAGGTGCTTAATCCAATTTTTCATTTTCTATTTTAGATTTCAGAAACCGAGTCATTGGATTATGCATCCAGGCGTAATCGTATAGATGTCAATTGTGAAGAGGTAGATGCATGGATCGGAGGTCATGCTATATATGCTACGCTAGGAGTATAATAATAGGATAGGATAGGATCACGAAATTAATTTTTCCATTCCAACCTCTTCACATTGCGGATCAAAAAAAAAACCCTCATCATATCACATATATGCATATATCGATCAGTACGTCTACCACGGAAAGACCTAAATAAATAATAAACCCGCCCAACAGTCTCTAGTATTTTTTCTTCAGATCAGAAATATTGCTGCATGCTCTGCTTACACCTGATTCTTTTTCTCCGGCCCCCTTTTAATACTCCTAATTAATTTATACACCGCTCCTCTCTCTCTCTCTCTCTCTCACCATTCCATTTCCCCATCCATCTCGATCTCCTTTCTCTAACTAACACCACAAATACTCCCGGTAATCCGAACAAACAAACAAACAAAGGTGTGCATGCACACAGTATTAATTTCTTCCTACACATGCATATATACGTACATCTTGATCACATAGAGATAGTCTGATATATAACTCCTATATAAGTACGTAGTAGTAGTAGTAGTATTACGGAGTAAGTATTATTTATTTATTTATTGGTTGGGGCCGGCTTGCATGTCATCGATGAAATTATATATACAAGAGAGTTAACTTAGGAGAGAAAAACTGATCATCTAGATCACCATGACCCCTACCCAACTCATCATCATCAATGGAAAACCCACATACCCATCCCCTCTAAAAATCAACAAGGACTCCCATTTTATTAAGAAAAAACCAGCATCACGGCCGTCCTCCGCCGCCGCCAAGCCTCCACACCGCCAACCGGTGATAATCTACACCCACTCTCCCAAAATCATCCACACCCACCCACGTGACTTCATGGCACTGGTGCAAAAACTCACGGACCAATCGTCGGCTGATTCAGAATATTCCGACCACCCACCTCCTCCGCCTAAACAAAAAGAACCTCCTCCCGCGGCGGACCCAAACAAAAACCGCCTCCGGGTGGCAGTCACAACCAGCGATGACACGGATTCGTTGTCCGTGGTTACGGATGATCAGAATTGCAGCAGTAAATTGGGCATAATCAAGTCTTTACCGATATCTGGATGACCTTTTTGGTACAGGATCCCTTAAAAAAGTGTGTTAAAAATTATTGAACGACTCCGATCATTTATGTGAAAGTTTGAAATGGGTCCTATGAAACGCGGTATACATTTGGTGTAGACCAAATGATGTACCCATAGTTTAAAGCCTTGAATCTGCACGTACAAGTGCAAGCTAGGGACCTTTTTTGTTTGGGGTATCAAAACCTTTGGGCACGGTATCCAATGAATTTTTTCTATTTATCTCTTTCTACTCATTACTGTAAAAAACCTCTCTCAAAACCCACAAATGAACAAAGCCATTCTGCGATGCTCATAATTGATTTTTAACGGTGTTTGATCGGGGTCGGAATACAATCCAGATTTTTTCTTTGACTTGGATTTTAAGATGACGACTTCGGCTTTATTTTTGTGTGTGCAATTGTTTATGCCAAACTTGGGTGTCAATAGATACATTTATATTAAATTACTAGAAATCAATAAAAATACACCTCACGCACAACATCATCGGGAACATTTGGGTGTCAATAGATACATTTTATATTAAATTACTAGAAATAAATAAAAATAAACCTCACGCACAACATCATCTGAAACATTAATAATAAACATACAGATTTAACAAAAGGGAGTATATTAAGCATAAAAATATACAATATTACGTGCTTATCAGTAATATTGATATGAAGAGCAATAATATAGTAGTTGGGATGTACTCGACATGCAATTTATGCACTCATATTAATCATAAAACTTTTGTAATGTACCATTCATGGTTTGTTTAATACTCCCTCCGTCCCATAATATTTGTCCGGTCCGCAAAACGGAGACTACAAAATAATGCATTTCTTTCAAGAAAAAATTCAATTTTTTTTCACAAGTTAAAAGAACTCGTCGAGATCTAGTAAGTTGTTGAATTTTTTCCCAACTTTTCTTACAAAAATAGAATTATTTTTACGGCTCCGTTTTGCGGACCGGACCGACAAATATTATGGGACGGAGGGAGTAAAAATAAGTATTTGTAATGAATATTTGTTGCCTACGTTAAGAATGCGCGCATGTGCATTAGTTGCGGAGTTATTAAATCGGGGCACTATTGCAAAATTACACCTCACATGACTAACACAGCATTGCACTTATAAGGCTAAAATTCCAAGTCATGAACTATAAAATTGGGACCGAGTGGACATCACACAAAAATTTATAGGTCGTCGGGGCCAGATTTACACCCTTAATGAGAACCTTGTTCTCTATCTTTTTTTCCAACTAGCGTCTCCTTAATACTGTTTACTATGAAAAAAACGGTCTTGCTAATGGATGCTATTATGCACCCCTTAAGAAAACAATAAAATATTTTCTTTTCTATTGAGAATATTTCATGTGCGGGAGCATCTGCACACTCATCAATTTTTTTGCAGACCCTGTATCCCTTCTTATTTTTTTTCCGGTCAAACGGAAATTCGTACCCCTTTTTAATCATTTGAATGACAATTTTGACCTTTCTTTCTCTCCATTTGAGAAAAAAACTCTCCCCCTCCATTCTGTCTCTCCTCGCCTCTTACCCATTTAAACAGTTGTACCTGTAGGGATGGCAATCTCGGCCGCCCCGTTCGAACCCGCCCCGTTTCCCGCCCCGAAAATCCCCGAACTTCGGGGACCCGTTTGGGGATTGGGTAGGGTATGGGGAATTTTTTTTAAAAAATTCGGGGATCGGGTAGGAGTCGGGGATAGGTATGTCCCCGCCCCGAACCCTACCCGTCCCCGTTCCCCGTTCGTTACCCGCCCCGCCCCGTTCCCGAATCCCCGAAATATACATATTTATATATAGAAATAAATAAATATATACTATATTATATATACCTCTTCAGTAGTATGGTTTTTTAGGGTTCTCATAATCTCATTCTTTTCCATTCATGTCGTTTGTTTTTTTTCGACTAACTTTTCGGCACAGTCAATTTTTTCATCCCGTGATACTGTGGCGGGAGGGGATTAATAATTTTCACAGAGAAGTTTGTTTCCTTAGCCCTTTTCCCTCGAAAAAAAAAAATACAAAACAATCTAAGTCTTTTCGGCTTTCAAATGCTAGTATATGATGTTAGGTGCTGAAATTGAGAAATACAAGTGCCCAAATCCCGAATTCCCGTTTTGGATCCCCATTTTGGATCCCCGATCCCCGTTCGGGTCCCCGTTCCCCGTTCGGGTCGGGGATGGAGGAAAAAAACAAATCCCCGTTGGGGATCGGGTCGGGGATGGGGATGAGGTAGGGGGTAATGGGTAGGGGGTGGAGGTAGTACCCCCCGTTCCCGACCCGTCCCCATTGCCATCCCTATGTACCTGTCTCCTTCAAAAACCCAACCCAGAATACCACGACCCTCACCTTACCAATTTTATAATTACGGGGACCACCAATTAGAACCAGCCATACGAAATTGCTAAAACTACCTTACGAAACTGTTTATATATTAAAAAATACAATAAAAAATTAAATTTTTTAATTTTTAATTGGTTTAAATCGGTGCAAAAATCTTATTTGTCTGAACATTTTATCTTAGAGGATCATAATTAATTTTTATCTCTAGGACTCTCATAACCAAGTTTCTACTCTACAAAGTCCTAAATAAAGAGTAGATACTTAATTATGAGAGCCTTAAAGATAAAAATTAATTATGACTGGTTAAAATAATATAATAATTAAAAAATAAGGTCTTCGCACTTGTTTAAACGGATTAAAAATTAGAACACTTAATTTTTTAGACTGTTTATATATTTAAAAATATAGTTAAGAAATTAAATGTTTCAATTTTTAATCCGTTTAAACCGCTGCAAAATTTTTATTTTTCTGATCATTTTATCTTAAGGGGTTATAATTAATTTTTGTCTATAAGACTCACATAATCAAGTTTTTACTCTACAGAGCCCCAAATAAACATCAAATATTTAATTATAAGAGCCCAAAAGAGAAAAATTAGTTATGACCCTTTAGAATAAATAATATGTTCATAAAAATAAAATCTTACTGGTTCAAACGGATTAAAATTGAAATACTTAATTTTTTAACTATATTTTTTAGTAACATATAAACAGTCTAAAAAAAATTATTTTCTAATTTTCAATCCGTTTGAACCAGTGCGTAGACTTTATTTTTTTGATTATATTATTTTAAAGGGTCATAATTAATTTTTGTCTCAAAGTCTCTCATAACGAAGTATATAATCTTTATGGGGGACTCTATAGAGCAGAAACTTGATTATGAGTGCAATAGAGAAAAAAATTAATTATTACCTTTTAGAATAAAATGATCAGTTAAACAGATTGAAAAATAAAAGTTCAATCTGTAAACGGACTGTTTAATTAACATTAAAAGTTCCAAACGGTCAGTTTATAGCTCTTAATTATTAGCCCCAGAGAGGTTATTTATTTTGTTTCTCGTGAAAAGTGAATTGCTTGAGACTGGAGAAGAAAAAAAGGAAAAGGTCAATTTTGTAATTGAACTTTAAAAGTTCAGATTTCTGAGAGCATTCACAATGTAATAATTAAAAGTGAATAATCAAAATTTGTCACATCAGATTTTGATTAGTCATTTAAAGGTTATAAAAGTTAGCAATGTCAAGTTCCACCTTATATATTTTTACCTATAATCAAAATGAGTTGACAAAAATTCAAATCTAATGGTCAGTTTTTTTTTTTCAATCTAGTAGTTAGGGATGGCAATCTCGGCCGCCCCGTTCGAACCCCCCCCGTTCCCCGCCCCGAAAATCCCCGAACTTCGGGGACCCGTTTGGGGATTGGGTAGGTTATGGGGAATTTTTTTTAAAAAATTCGGGGATCGGGTAGGAGTCGGGGATAGGTATGTCCCCGCCCCGAACCCTACCCGTCCCCGTTCCCCGTTCGTTACCCGCCCCATTCCCGAATCTCCGAAATATACATATTTATATATAGAAATAAATAAATATATACTATATTATATATACCTCTTCAGTAGTATGTTTTTTTAGGGTTCTCATAATCTCAATCTTTTCCATTCATGTCGTTTGTTTTTTTCGACTAACTTTTCGGCACAGTCAATTTTTTCATCCCGTGATACTGTGGCGGGAGGGGATTAATAATTTTCACAGAGAAGTTTGTTTCCTTAGCCCTTTTCCCTCGAAAAAAAAAAATACAAAACAATCTAAGTCCTTTCGGCTTTCAAATGCTAGTATATGATGTTAGGTGCTGAAATTGAGAAATACAAGTGCCCAAATCCCGAATTCCCATTTTGGATCCCCATTTTGGATCCCCGATCCCCGTTCGGGTCCCCGTTCCCCGTTCGGGTCGGGGATGGAGGAAAAAAACAAATCCCCGTTGGGGATCGGGTCGGGGATGGGGGATGAGGTAGGGGGTAATGGGTAGGGGGTGGAGGTAGTACCCCCGTCCCCGACCCGTCCCCATTGCCATCCCTACTAGTAGTCTACATTGAATGACATTCTAGTAAAATAAATGAAAGTTGTAACGACCATGATTTTCGGTCAATAAAAATTTCTTTAAATATTTGAATTTTATTACTTTAAATTCCTGTAGTTTGTCATAATTGCACTTTAGTCCTTCAACTTTCATTTCTTGCGCTTTAGCCCCACCTAGCAAGCCTAGTTAGCTTCTAACCATCCGGTTGGAGGAACTAAGTTAGGAAATCACTTGGTTACTTTTCCCTAACTGCAAATGGACCGTTTTGCGCCTCTTGAACCTTTTTAACCCTAGACTAAGAATTGATTATTCATTTTCTTTTAATTATTTTTGGTTTTATTCTTTGTCCATTGGACAATAAATGTTAGGGGAACTATTATCCATTGGATAATAGAAACCCAATTCTTTATATTAAAAGGTTTCAAAGAGAGATTTGATCAAAGTACTATTATCTTTTAAAAATGGAGTTTTAAAATACTTTAAAGGACATTTTTGGATTAGTTTATTATATAATCTCCCTAGCAACTATTATCCATTGGATAATAGAAGTTAGGAGATTTATTACCCAATGGTTAAAGGTTTAGTCTTTCAAAGTACCATGGGTTTTATTAATTTAATCTTTTCTTTAAACCCATGTGAACAAAGTACGTATTAGTTTATTATGGAAGTACGTAGTAGCCTTTAAACCCTAGGATTCTCTAAGTACCCTTTTATTATTTAATAATGGGGTATTATTCTTCCTAGTGTACATTGTACCCTAGTTTATTACTCCCTCCGTTCCAAATTGAGAGTCCCTCTTGGGAATTCCAACTATTTAAAGGGACATGCAATCATTATACCTACAATACCTATCATTCCACCATTACCCCTATATTTTACCTACTTTACAACACTTATATTCACATATGAGGGACATTTTTGGAAAATCACCAAAATTTTCCTTCCATTTTTGGAAAATGACCATCATTTTGGAACAACTCAAAAAGGAAAGATGGACCTTCAATTTGGAACGGAGGGAGTAATTAAATCCAACATGTGCTTATTAGTTGTTCAATCTTAGCCTTTAAGTTTCAAGTACCATGTACCTATTATTTTATTTATGTTCTTGCACTTAGTATATATATATATATATATGTATATGTATGCTGTACTTTGCAAGAGAGACAGAGATAGGAGAGAGAGGCCGAGAGAGAGAGGAGAAAGAGAGAGACAGAGAGTTCGGCCAAGAGGGAGGGAGAGAGAGAGAGAGGTTGTACTCACCTTGATCTTTCCTTGTACTTGAAATCTTTGGTGATATTTTCTTCCTAGCTAAGAAACCACCTCCATTGTCCTCTCTTGTACAACTATCAATTGTTTAATCTTGTTCACACCTCTTATCTTCCAAGAATCAAATCCTTGGTACAACCCTAGCCTTGCAAGCCTAGTTTTAGCCATTAAACTTCCATGTGAACATGATTTTCTTGGATTAAAAAATGGAGGAATAGGAGAGAGAGAGGGGGCCGGCCAAAGAGAGGGGGAGGGGAGCCTTGCCTATAAATAGAAGGCCATTCTATGCTTTAAACTCACACCTTCAAGCAATTGCTCTTCCTTCTCTCTAGAATTTCTTTGTTCTTTCTTTCTTGTTCTTGAGTTCTTCTTGAGTTCTTCAAGAAACTCATCCAAGGCCACCACTAAGCCGCCACTCGACCACCCTTCGATCCATAAAGTAGAGTAGTTTTAGTCGAGAATTAGTTTCGAGAGACACCTTTCTCTTTCGAAGCTACCGGAAGCCTACCGTAGGAAGTTATCCGCCCAATCCCCGACGTACCTTCCGTAGTCGTCACTACCGCCAAGAAGAACGGTAGATTCTCATTTTCTACTACTCCGAATTATACATAGTGTATCTTAACGTTATTTACTTTCCATCTCAAGTATTCGTATTTTGATCTTTACGATGGTTATGAGCATGCATATATGAATTGCTTGTATTACTTGTGACACGATAAAGCATAAGTGATTTTTCACTCCAAGGGCGTTCGAACATGTGGAATTATGCTGTAAGCGTTGATTTGAGCATGTTAAATATGGAGTTGGATGATCTTGTTAGATTAGTTTCAAGATTTTGTTGAATGCTTGTTATGTGGGAAGTCCTACCACGGAGTCTTTGCATGTAAACGAGACACGAGAATCGAGAAAGTAGAAACATGGCACCTAGGGTGTGGTTAATGAAAAGGCGTGTTTGAAAAGAGTGAAATGTTTTGGAAACCGCAATGTGGTCGGACTTGCCCATTGTGTAAGGTGTGTGTTCCAATGGGAATCCAGAATAGTGGAACCATTGTGAGGTTGTGTGCGTTTCCATGGGAAACCGGACCGGCGTAACCATGGTGAAGTATGGCTTGGTTATCCGCGGTATGGAGCCAATGCAATGTGTGCCAATGGGAACCCGGCGCGGCGGAACCATTGTGAGGATACTCAGGAACCCGGCGCGGCGGAACCGAGGTTGGGTGTGTAGCTTGGTTATCCGCGGTACGGAGCCAATGCAAATGATTTTGAAAGGTTGATTTGTAAATGGAAAATGTTGACACGGTCTACGATGAGTCGCGTAGGAGAAACTCTGAAATCTTGGACACCAACGATAGATGATTAACGAATGTGGATGTGTGATTGTTAGTGTTGTTTGTGAATGATTTACCGTTGTAAGGTTAGTGGGTAAGGATTCCCTATTGAGCGTTGTAGCTCACGGTGTTACCTTTTGGTGACCCTGGCATATTATATCGGTGGCGACGCTGGTATAATGTGTCAGACCTCGTAGATGAATAGGGTGAACTCTACACCTTGGAAGCTTTTGGAGCTGAAGAGTTGGCTAGGAGGAAGGAGCAGGCGGAGCTGTAGATAGGAACCTTAGTTTCCCTCCCTTTTGTAATGAAAATACTCTTGTGAGAGTAATGATGTAATAAAGAGCTAGACTCTATTTTAAAGTTTCAATAAAATTGTCTTATTTAACGTACCCAAAATTGGGGGCGTTACAACTTGGTATCAGAGCTTTAGGTTCAAAACCTCGGCCATGGGTAGAATGGGTAGAACCATGTAGAACCATAAGATAAGTTTTACCGTTACACAAACGTGACTTCGAGTTTAAGTTTACCATCCCAAATTGGGTGGAATTCTGTTAAAACAATCTTCGGATTGAAGCAAGGTGCGGAAATTGGCAGTACCACCGAGCTGGGAATTCCCGAACAATTGGATGATGACTTAAATCAAGGATCGGATGTGGAACTTAGAAACTCGAAAGTTTTCTCTAGAAACCCCTGTCTTATATATTACCAATTGAGGTTAAAATATGTCCTTATAGATAAACCACCTAGCCGACCTGTTAGCTTAAACTGCATGAAGTGGTTGGAAGATTATTCTACCCTAGAGTGGAGTAGCAGCAGTGTAGGTTAAGCCTGACAACTTGTAGGATCGTATAGTTGGCGCATTTCATGTTCTCTTTTATCTTTTCTTTTTGTAGTAGAACTCTATGCATCTTATGGTATTTCTTTTGTTTATCTATGAAAACTTTGTTGTTGCATACTACTCGATAAATTACTTTTGACCCTTAGAAGGAAATAGTTTAGTTAGATTAAACCTTCCCTTTCGATTTCATCTCGTAGATGGCGAATCGACGTAGTGGATTAGGACGCGAGAACAGAGAATCCTCTAACCCTAACCCTAATCCTAACCCCGACCTCGCTCAAGTTATGCAATCGCTCGTAACCGCTCTGAACGGTGCCCACCAAAACCAGAACCATGACGACGGACCTATGACCCGAACCCGAGCAATGAATGAGTTCTGCAAGCGTCGACCCCCGACCTTCAACGGAGATACCAACCCCACCGTGGCTGAAACCTGGTTGAAGGAAGTCAAGGTGATCCTAGACACCTTGGAGATCACCCGAGATGGAGATCGTGTAGCCTTAACCACCTACTAGCTGAAGGGAGAAGTTCGCTACTGGTGGGAGCTGATGGAGGCAACCCATGCTGTGGCCACCATGACCTTCGCTGAGTTCGAGACCTTGTTTCTCGACAAGTACTTCCCCACGTCAATTCGTTTGGCCAAGGAACAAGAGTTCCAAAACCTCAAACAAGGAACAATGACCGTCACTCAGTATACGGCCAAGTTCGAAGAACTATCCCGTTACGCCCTGGATGCCGTTGCAACCCAGGACAAAAAAGCGAGGAGTTTTGAGTGGGGACTGACAACAGCCAGAAGAGCTGTGGTAGCTCAAGCTTTTCCCACCTATACTGGTGTGGTGAAGTGTGATCTTTGACTGGAGAGTGAAGAGAATGACTTCAAAACCCGATGGAGGAAGGCGACAGGCAACGTTGGCGGACCTATCCGAACCCAACCTTCCAACAACAACCGTGGACCCTACCCCACCGAAACCTCTAACCCGTCTCTAGGCGACCAACCCTGGAAGACTACTACCGCCGAACATGGTGAAACGCAAAGAGGTAATCGGGACCTGGCCCGCGACAGTTAGATGCTACAACTGTCAGGCTATGGGCCACATCAGGCGCAACTGCCCGCAGCCTCAAAGGAGGAGGGATGGAACCCTTGGGAATCAGGAAGCTCAACAACCTGAGCATGCCGATTTTGTAAAGCAAAACCTCGGCGGCCCATCGCAGCAGCAGAATGGACAAAACAAGGGAAATCAGCTCATGAGGAACCAGCAGAGCACTGGGGGGCGTATCTTTGCGCTGCGGACTGAGGAACAAGAGCAGGATCCCTCTGTGATCCAAGGTACGCTGCTATTATAGTATCTGCGTACATGCCTTGTTAGACTCTAGTGCATCGCATTCCTTTAAAATCTCCTGCTTGCATAACCGCACTAACACTAGAAACGGAACCCCTAAGTACGGGTATGAAAGAAACATCACCGTTAGGGGAAAGTATAGTTGTTAGTCTAGTGTGTAGAGAGTGCGACCTAGAAGTAACTAACTCGCAACCTTCGAGTGATCGATATGGAAAATTCCGACGTAATCCTGGGGATGGACGGGCTATCGGCTCATCAAGCAGGCGTAGACTGTCATCAGAAGACGGTGACTGCGTATACCCCCGAAGGGACTCGTTACCAATTTAAGGGGGATAGATAGATGGTGAGCCCGATGACGAGAAGATCAAAGTGGCAGGATTAACCATATGAATGGCTAGCCACCCTCCAATTAGAAGAAGCCAATAGAATGGAAGTGGGATTTCCACACATCGTGTGTGAGTATGCCGATATTTTCCCTGAAGAACTTCTTGGCTTATCGCCTTAAGGAGAAATAGACTTCTCTATAGAATTTTAACCGAGAATTGCACCAATCTCTATGGCGCTGTATCAAATGACCCTGCAAGCTAAAGGAGCTCAAGACCCAATTGAAGGAGCCGATGGATAAAAGATATATCGAGCCAATCAGGAGGAGCACGAAGGACACTTTCGAATGGTACTACAAGTACTCTAAGATAGCCAATTTTATGCTAAGACAAGTTCTGGCTAGAAGTGGTTAAGATCTTGGGGGAGCGTAGGATCTAAGGATAGAATCGCGGGGGACGAAAGTAAAGTCGAAGCAGTACTGAATTGGAAGCAGCCGTACCTTTGAAGTTACCGCCAGAAGTCGATGCCACAAAGGATTATTTTCCCGTGACTGTATAGGTTCTTTCAGCGCCTTTGCTAATGATAACCAAGTAGGAATTTCTTTCAATTTTTCCCTGAAGGAGGATGGAGTACTTATGCCTTGCGATCATGGAGTTATATTGCTTAGATGAACCGTTGTTTCCTACTTTTGGAAATAAGTTTAATATCGTTAGGTAGGGAAGGATCATGCTAAGGAAACGTTTGTAGGATACGAGCCCGCATGATGATTGGAAGTTTTGCATTTGGCGTTGTCATTGTAGTGGAAACATCATCAGAGGCGTACGACGAGGCAAGCTGTTCGACAGCAGAAGCAACTTCAACCCCATCTCGTAAGAAAGTGAGAGGGCTTAATTCGATTGATGGTGACCTACTCCTATTTTTAAGGGGGATAGTCAATGATTCCAAGATCGGTCTTGCGACCTAGTCTAATCTGTAGTCGCGCGCCAATTTCGGGGACGAAATTGTTTTAATGGGGATAGATTGTAACGACCCTGATTTTCAGTCAATAAAAATTTCGTTAAATATTTGAATTTTATTACTTTAAATTCTTGTAGTTTGTCATAATTGCACTTTAGTCCTTCAACTTTCATTTCTTGCGCTTTAGCCCCACCTAGCAAGCCTAGTTAGCTTCTAACCATCCGGTTGGAGGAACTAAGTTAGGAAATCACTTGGTTACTTTTCCCTAACTGCAAATGGACCGTTTTGCCCCTCTTGAACCATTTTAACCCTAGACTAAGAATTGATTATTCATTTTCTTTTAATTATTTTTGGTTTTATTCTTTGTCCATTGGACAATAAATGTTAGGGGAACTATTATCCATTGGATAATAGAAACCCAATTCTTTATATTAAAAGGTTTCAAAGAGAGATTTGATCAAAGTACTATTATCTTTTAAAAATAGAATTTTAAAATACTTTAAAGGACATTTTTGGATTAGTTTATTATATAATCTCCCTAGCAACTATTATCCATTGGATAATAGAAGATAGGGTATTTATTACCCAATGGTTAAAGGTTTAGTCTTTCAAAGTACCATGGGTTTTATTAATTTAATCTTTTCTTTAAACCCATGTGAACAAAGTACATATTAGTTTACTATGGAAGTACTTAGTAGCCTTTAAACCCTAGGATTCTCTAAGTACCCTTTTATTATTCAATAATGGGGTATTATTCTTCCTAGTGTACATTGTACCCCTAGTTTATTAATTAAAGGGCAAATTTTCGTAGTAGTCCTTGTAGTTTTATGGTTGTCTCACTTTCGTCCCTCTAGTTTCAAAGTGCTTGAATTTCGTCCCTGTAGTTTGTTTTACGTTCCAAATTGGTAAAATCGTTAACACCGTTAACGAAACTAACGGAAAAAAAAAAAGTGTTCCAATTTTCAATCCGTTTGAACTGGTGTGAAGATCTTATTTTTTTGATCATTTTATCCTAAATGGTCGTAATGAATTTTTGCCTCTAAGGCCTTTCAATGAGCACCCTAAGAGAGCCCTGAAACTAAATAAGAAGTCTTCGGGTGCTCGTTGAAAGGCCTTAGAGCCAAAAATGCATTACGACCATTTAGGATAAAATGATCAAAAAAATAAGATCTTCGCACCGGTTCAAACGGATTGAAAATTGGAATATTTATTATTTTGTTCCGTTAGTTTCGTTAACGGTGTTAACGATTTTACCAATTTGGAACATAAAACAAACTACAGGGATGAAATTCGAGCACTTTGAAACTAGAGGGACGAAAGTGAGACAACCATAAAACTACAGGGACTACTACGAAAATTTGCCCTTAATTAAATCCAACATGTGCTTATTAGTCGTTCAATCTTAGCCTTTAAGTTTCAAGTACCATAGTACCTATTATTTTATTTATGTTCTTGCACTTAGTATATATATATTTATTTATGTTGTACTATGCAAGAGAGAGAGAGATAAGAGAGAGAGGCCGAGAGAGAGAGAGAGAGAGAGAGAGAGAGAGAGAGAGAGAGAGAGAGTTCGGTCAAGAGGGAGGGAGGGAGAGAGAGAGGAGGGAAGGAAGAAGGAAGATTGGATTGTACTCACCTTGATCTTTCCTTGTACTTGAAATCTTTGGTGATATTTTCTTCCTAGATAAGAAACCACCTCCATTGTCCTCTCTTGTACAACTATCAATTGTTTAATCTTGTTCACACCTCTTATCTTCCAATAATCAAATCCTTGGTACAACCCTAGCCTTGCAAGCCTAGTTTTAGCCATTAACCTTCCATGTGAACATGATTTTCTTGGATTAAAAAATGGAAAAATAGGAGAGAGAGAGGGGGCCGGCCAAAGAGAGGGGGAAGGGAGCCTTGCCTATAAATAGTAGGCCATTCTATGCTTTAAACTCACACCTTCGAGCAATTGCTCTTCCTTCTCTCTAGAATTTCTTTGTTCTTTCTTTCTTGTTCTTGAGTTCTTCTTGAGTTCTTCAAGAAACTCATCCAAGGCCGCCACTAAGCCGCCACTCGACCACCCTTCGATCCATAAAGTAGAGTAGTTTTAGTCGAGAATTAGTTTCGAGAGACACCTTTCTCTTTCGAAGCTACCAAAAGCCTACCGTAGGAAGTTACTCCGCCCAATCCCCGACGTACCTTCCGTAGTCGTCACTACCGCCAAGAAGAACGGTAGATTCTCCCTATCGACTACTCCGAATTATACGTAGTGTATCTTAACGTTATTTACTTTCCATCTCAAGTATTCGTATTTTGATCTTTACGATGGTTATGAGCATGCATATATGAATTGCTTGTATTACTTGTGACACGATAAAGCATAAGTGATTTTTCACTCCAAGGGCGTCCGAACATGTGGCGTTATGCTGTAAGCGTTGATTTGAGCATGTTAAATATGGAGTTGGATGATCTTGTTAGATTAGTTTCAAGATTTTGTTGAATGCTTGTTATGTGGGAAGTCCTACCACGGAATCTTTGCATGTAAATGAGACACGAGAATCGAGAAAGTAGAAACATGACACCTAGGGTGTGGTTAATGAAAGGGCGTGTTTGAAAAGAGTGAAATGTTTTAGAAACCACAATGTGGCCAGACTTGCCCATTGTGTGAGGTGTGTGTTCCAATGGGAATCCGGAATAGTGGAACCATTGTGAGGTTGTGTGCGTTCCCATGGGAAACCGGACCAGCAGAACCATGGTGAAGTATGGCTTGGTTCTCCGCGGTACGGAGCCAATGCAATGTGTGCCAATGGGAACCCGGCGCGGCGGAACCGAGGTTGGGTGTGTAGCTTGGTTATCCGCGGTACGGAGCCAATGCAAATGATTTTGAAAGGTTGATTTGTAAGTGGAAAATGTTGACACGGTCTACGATGAGTCGCGTAGGAGAAACTCTGAAATCTTGGACACCAACGATAGATGATTAACGAATGTGGATGTGTGATTGTTAGTGTTGTTTGTGAATGATTTACCGTTGTAAGGTTAGTGGGCAAGGATTTTCTATTGAGTGTTGTAGCTCACGGTGTTACCTTTTGGTGACCTTGGCATATTATATCGGTGGCGACGCTGGTATAATGTGTCAGACCTCGTAGATGAATAGGGTGAACTCTACACCTTAGAAGCTTTTGGAGCTGAAGAGCTGGCTAGGAGGGAGGAGCAGGCGGAGCTGTAGATAGGAACCTTAGTTTCCCTCCCTTTTGTAATGAAAATACTCTTGTGAGAGTAATGATGTAATAAAGAGCTAGACTCTATTTTAAAGTTTCAATAAAATTGTCTTATTTAATGTACCCAAAATTGGGAGCGTTACAAAAGTGGAGAGCATTTGTTAAAATTCATAAAGTGATCAATATATGGAGGATGAGTTTCACCTACCAATAAAGCATTTGCTTTATGGAGAGTGTCACTTCCCCATTATAGTTGTACATAATTGAAAAGATGTGGAGTCCAATTAATTTAGTTATTGGCAAAATGTTGTTAGTTTTGATTATGCAAATACCCAAATTAATTTGATGAGTTGCTAAGAGATTGCTAAATTTGATTATTACAATGTGAGCATTTTTTTAGTATACATTGCTAATTTTATCAACTTTTTAATTTTTATTATTATATTGTGGATGCTCTGAACCCTACAGTTTTGGATGTAAGTAATTATTGTGCAAGGGCCCACATAAGAGGCGCAACATTGCACCGGTTAGCATTTGCGAGGAACAATTCTATATTTCATATTAAAGAAATTTTAGTTTGGCATAAAAATATTTAAAAATTACAATATGTTAGGCCATCCTGTAATGCCCCGAATTTTGGGTACGTTAATGAGGCAATTATTACATAATAAAGAGAGTCTGGCTCATTATTACATAATAAATACATCAAAAGGGTACATTCATACAACAGGGGAGGAACTAGGGTTCCTAACTACCGCTCTACTGGCTCCTCCATTCTGGCAAGCTCCTCTGCTCCGAAGGCCTCCAAGTGAGCTGTTCATCTTGATCATCTACAAGGTCTGATACATTATACCAGCGTCGCCACCGATATAATAATATGTTAGGGTCACCCAAGGTAACACCATGAGCTACAATGCTCAATAGGAAATTCTTACCCACCGACCTTACAACAGCAAAACTGTAATAACTCTGAATTTTTTATAAATAAAAAATGTATTTATTATTCGAGTTATTAATGTTAATTGCATGAATTGCGTTAATTTTCCAATAGTTTGTTAAAACTGCGCTTTAGCCCTTGAACTTTCATTTTCTGCACTTTAGCCCCTAAATTTTTATTTCTTGCGCTTTAGTCCTATATAGCAAGCCTAGTTAGCTTCTAACTATCCGGTTAGAGAGACTAAACTAGAAGCCATCTAGTCACCATGATTGGACCGTTTTGCCCCTCATTAAACCTTTTGGACCTTTTGAACCCTAGTCAAAGTATTGCATATTCTTTTTCTTTTAATTATTTTGATTTTATTCTTTGTCCATTGGATAATAGATGTTAGGGGAAATTTTACCCATTGGACAATAGTCTTAGTCTTTCAAAGTACTATGGTGTTAATTAGTTTAATACTTTCTTTTAAACCTCATGAGAAAGTATTCCATTTTTTTTATTAGAATGGTACAAGGTACTAAGATTCTAAAGTACTCTTTAACCATTTTATATTAGGGTTTTGATTCTTCCTAGGGTACATAGGTACATATGTATATATTATATAAGTACTTAGAAGGTTAAAGTATTGCCCTAAAAGTACCATGTGTCTATTTGAAGTATAAAAGAGAATCCTAGCCTTAAGTCTATTTTTGATCTTAAAGTACTAAAGTAAGTAGTTTTTTTTTATTTGTTTACTTGCATTTTTTTTGTACATGTGTATATATATTGTGTACTTTTGAAAGCAAGAGAGGTGAGAGGGAGAGAGAGAGTCGTGAGTGAGAGAGAGGGGGAGGGGGGCCGGTTGTGAGGAGAGGAGGAGGGAGAAAATTGGTTAGTACTTGGCCTTGATCTTCCTATGTACTTCAAATCCATGGGATTTTTCTCTTTCAAAGCAAAACCTCACCTCATGTCCTTCTTTTGTACATTTTTCATTTGTTTAAAGCTTAAGAATCTTGTACAAACTCATCTCCACCATCCATTGGTTCCAAGATCAAATCCAAGGACACCATAGCCATGCAAACCTAGGATTTTAGCCTTAATTCTCCATGTGAACACACCTTTTTGGATTAAAAAAATTGGGGGATGGAGGAGAGAGGGTGGGGGGTGGGGGCCGGCCATAAAGAGGAGAGGGGGAGCCCTTGCCTATAAATAGAAGGTCATTCTCATGCTTTGAACTCACACCTCAAGCAATAGCTCTTCCTTCTCTCTAGAATTTCTAGTATTCTTGTTCAAAGTTCAAGAACTTTCTTTGTTCTTGAGTGTTCTTGAGCAAAACCACCAAACCACTTCCAATACCACTCTTTAATCTTAAAAAGTAGCTTAGTTAAGTTAGTAAGTTGTTTCTAGGAAAAGAAGTACAATTCTTTTCCTTTCGAAGCAATCCGGAGGCCGTTACTCCGCCGATTTCAAGCCGACGATCAAACTTCCGTAAGCCGACCACCGCCTAGAAGAACGGTAGTGAAATCTTTACTATATCGTAGTTCGATCTTACTTTCTTCTTCTAAAGTTGTTAAATTTTGCTAGTTAAAATCTCTACTTACTTTACTTAAAGTGTCACGCCCTCGATTTTCAACATAAATAATAATCATTTTCAATAAATACAATCAATATTGACGTACCGATAATACCCAAATGACTGATTTTCCCAGTTCTCAAAGTTAAAATTAAAAGCTACAATCCTGGTTCGAAACCCCAAGTTATACAAATACCAAAATAATATTACAATTTTCAATATTCATTCTGAATACTACTTTCAAATAAAATGCAAATTCAGCACATCCTTTATACCTCCGAGACATAAGAACAACAAGCACGAGATGCACGCCATGCCGACTTCATTGCTTTTTACCTGAAAATGTTAGGTTGAGCTACACTAGCCCAGTAGGTAAAATCTATACTCAAGCTATACGTAAATGCGATGAAACATGCAACTAGAGTGAATGAATTCCAACAAACGAATGTATGATACAAGAATTACCACTATGAACAGACGGACTACGACTGGAAAATCCTGGACGTCCCACAAACGTGCTTAACCATTCAAACGTCAACTAGAATTAATAATTAAACTCATATCGATTTATTAGACTACAACAACTGTTCAACCATCTAATAGCTTTTCGAACGAATACCACATCAACTTCCTCAACTCATACCATTTACCATGGAACTTCATTTCATAAAATTTTCATTTTTGATTTCCAAAACAATTTTAGGGAAAACTCAAGACCACTTCGGGTCAAACTCCGTTGATTCGAGCTTGAATGCCGGAGTCCGTTGATTTGTGCCCAAATACCGGATCCGTTGATTCCCTCAAGAATACCGGAGGATTTTTATCAAAATCCTCTTTTCAAAACAAAGTTTCTTTCTTTAATAAAACCTTAATAGAATCAACCTTTCATTCTCTTTTCCAGAAGCCACAATCTTAGTCAACAAACAAACCAAACGTCAACATAAACTTCTACAGTCAACCATAATTCTCTTCATCAAGCGAGACATTCAATTGTTACCACCCCTTGCGTCACATTGAATTCTCTTCACCTGGGTTTCCGCATTACCACACCTTGCGTTGCGGGCCCTCTAGAGTCTCCGCATTACCACACCTTGCGTTGCAGGACCCTCAATCCAAAATTTACAATTCACATAAACATAAAAGCATTATCAAGCAGACGTCACTTTCCAAGTCACATTCGTTCTTATATCATTACAACAATGTACACAAACTCATAAGCACACCCCATTGCACATTGATAAATACTTTAAGTCCACGTTGTTCCTCTAAATCTATTACATCGCCCTGTGCTACATACCGGACCCACAACGACCCCACGACACCACCGGCTAGTTTCGAAACGAGAATCTTATAGAACGAGTGTCAAAGGAACATAGGAGGATCAACAAGATGAAGCACGATAATACGAGTCACGGTACTATCCTTTGGTTCAATAGACGAGTTCATGTCTATCCATAATAGTCACCACATTGCCCCTTATAGGCCACGATACACCTATTAATCTTACGATACATTCCCTACTCAAACGACATTAATAATATACACTAATGGGTGTCAAGTGACAAGGTCAAACAACGAGTTACTAGGACAAGAGAAATCATGTCCGAAAGTGACTTAAACATGTTCTATTTACATCGGGAGCCATTACGACGGAACGAGAACAACCTTTGAAGTAGCCGGACTGACACACCTTCATTCCAACAGTCATAACTTTCTGTGTACTAAGGTTTTTAAGGCGATTCCAGTGGAAAATGAAAGCTAACTTCAAGACCTTCGAATCGATATAAAGTTTGCATAAATCGGACATCGGACGAGAAAGTTATAGCCGTTCGAAGTGGGCTGAAACCCAGAAAACGAGACAGATTACAGACCAGTTTTCTAAAAATCACCATAAATTCAATTCTCAACCATTTCGAGTGATTCCAGCGGCATTAGAACGGGCTCTAAGTCTACTCTATTTCATATGAAGGAACCAAAATTCAATCATGAGTTTAAAAAGGCGTAAAACCCCAAAAACAGAGGCCCTGTTCTGCAGATTTTCGGAAATGGAATAGACAACCTCAAACAACGAAACGAAGCACAATCTAGGTACATAAACACCGTATAAACGCATAGCAAGAGTAAGAAATCCCTACCTCAAAGGTTTTGAGCAAAACCCGACCCTTTGACCAAGTCAACCGAGCTCCCACGCGGTCCGATCAAGATTTTTCTTGGATATTCGGAAAGCCCGCGCTCTGTAGAACAACTTTAATTCTTGGACTTTGTCCGGAATCATCCCCTAGGTAGATGAAATCAAAGAGAGAAGAGAGGAGGAAGTTTTCGGATGAGAGGAGGAGAGAGAGAGGCTGCCGAGAGAGAGAGGGAGAGAAAAAGAGAAAAAATGGGAGAAACTTGTCTCCTGGGGAATTATTGAAGTGGGGAGCAATCCCCCGCTTCTCGCACCACACACTCACACGTGCACCCCTCACACATTTACCCTTATATCCTCCCACGAAGACGTCACACCGAATATCCGTACCGTCTATCTCGTCGAATCGTACATTTACAAAAGGAAAAATAATAATAATACAACCTAAAAAAAAAATACGGGTCTCTACATAAAGTTTAAAAAGTTATTTGACCATGAATGATGTTAATTTTTGGAGATGCATGATTTACTTTTGGAATGTTTCTAGCATGCTAGTTAGTAAAAGTTGGATGATCTTGTTGTATTTAGTTCAAAGATTTAATTGAATACATATGTGTATGTAAAGTCTTAAATGACGGAGTCTTGCATGAGAACGAGACACGAAAATCGAGAAAAGTAGAAACATGGCACCTAGGGTGTGTTTAACTAAGAAAATGTGTTTTTCCCGGTTGGGAATATTCTGAAATCACGTAATGACTCATCAAGGGTATTACGTGGGAAGTGTGTGTATGCCAACGGGAACCCGGCGCGGCAGAACCGTTGTGAGGATATTCGGGAGACCGGCGCGGCGGAACCGAAGTAGGGTGAGTAGCATAGTAATCCGTGGTACGGAGCCTATGCAAGTTTTTGTGTGCCAACGGGAACCCGGCGCGGCGGAACCGTTGAGAGGATACTCGGGAACCCGGCGCGGCGGAACCGAGGTTGGGTGAGTTAAAAAGAAGTCTTTGGAAAAGAAAGGTAGCAATGAATGACACGGTCTACGATGTGTGCGTAGGAGGAAAAATCGAGAATCCTTGACACCGATAATGGTTATCAAACGAACATGAATAAGTTGTTATTGTCATTTGTTTACTACTTATGTACTTATCATGTGGAAAACAAACAATGCTAGTAGTAGGATTTTACTATTGAGCTATCGTAGCTCATGGTGTTGCCTTGTGGTGACCCGGGCATATTATATGGGTGGCGACGCCAATATAATATGCCAGACCTGATAGACGAACAGGGCGATCTCTTCACCTTGGAGGCGTACGGAGCTGAAGAACTCGCTAGGTTGGAGGAGCAAGAGGAGCCGTAGAATAGGAACCTTAGCTCCCTTTTTGTTATCTATTTTGTATTTCAAATGCTCTTATGAGAGCAGTGCTGTAATATTGAGCAATGACTCTATTTTATTTCTGTAATAATTAAACCCTTAACGTACCCAAAATTCAGGGCGTTACAAAAACATTCACAACACTAACAATCACACATCTATCGTTGGTGTCCAAGATTCTCCGAGTTTCTCCTACTCGACTCGTCGTCGACTGTGTCAACATTTTTCACATACAAATCATCCTTTCAAAATCATTTGCATTGGCTCCGTACCGCGAATAACCAAGCCTTTCAAAATCTTTTGCATTGGCTCCGTACTGTGGATAACCAAGCCATACACACCCAACCTCGGTTCCGCCGCGCCGGGTTCCCAAGTATCCTCTCAATGGTTCCGCCGCGCCGGGTTCCCATTGGCACACAAATGCATTGGCTCCATACCGCGGATAACCAAGCTACACACCCAACCTCGGTTCCGCCGCGCCGATCTCCCGAGCATCCTCACAATGGTTCCGCCGCGCCGGGTTCGCATTGGCACACACACACTACTCACATAATACCCTCGAGATGGTCATTATGTAGTTTCTAAAATATTTTTTTCCTCGGAAAACACATTTCTTCCTCGTTAACCACACCCTAGGTGTCATGTTTCTACTTTCTCAATTCTCATGTCTCGTTATCATGCATAGACTCCGTGGTGGGACAAAAGTATTCATGAATCATTCATTGAAAATCTTGAATTTTAAACTAGCAAGACCGCCCAATTGAAATCGACACTTAAAGCATAACGCCACATGTTCGGACGCCCTTGGAGTGAATATCACTTATGCTTTATCATGCCACAAGTAATACAAGCAATTCATATAAGCATGTAGCATAATCATCTTAAAGATCAAAATACAAATACTTCTAAACAAACGATAAGTTCTATCTTTCGAAATACGTTAAGGATAATCTACTGAGTAGAGATTAATCTACATATACTTAGAGATAGGGGATAAGAATGATCTACCTTGATCCGAAACTAGTCAGGGCCGAATAAGCTAGTTGGAAAATTCCACGGGTGGTGAAATTCGCGAATCTGGGCCGAACTTTGGATGGCAGTAACTCGGTCAATCTTTGGCCGAATATGATCTTTCTTGGGTCAAAATTGAAGCTCTAGAAACGCCCTACAACTTTCGTGAAGGAAGTTGATCCTAGAAACTACTTTAGGTAGGAGAAAAATGGTGATAAAGGAAAAGACAGTAAGCTGTCTGGAAATGGAAATCCGAGATTTTTACTAAACTTTGGATGACAATATCTTTGTCATCTCTTCACCAATTGGGGTGGTTCTTGGGTCTAACTTCAAGGTCTCGAAGTTATCTACAACTTTTCCGAAGGGAGTTGGTTCTAAAAACTACTTTAAGCAAGAGAAAACTGAGGATTTACAAAGGGACGGTAGGCTGCCTGGAAAAACAGAAATGGTTTCTAGAGCGAAGTGAGAGCAAAGCTTGAAGGTGTGAGTTTGAAGCTTGGAATGGCTTCTATTTATAGGAAAAACCATGGCTCCTTCTCCTCTCTCAAGGCCGGCCCCACCCTCTCTCTCTCTCTATCTCAAATTTTGGCACTTGTCAAAGAATCCTAGAAAGATCAAGGCCTAATCCTAGGCTTGCATGGCTAGTTTGTACCAAGGATTTGATTCTTGGGAGATTTGTGGAAGAAAAGAGGTGTGAACAAGATTCTAGGGTTTAAACAATTGGTAGTTGTACAAGATTATTGTTTAAACAATAATAGAAGGAAAATAAAGGACTAGATTTTTGGCTAGGAATAGTTCACACCAAGGATCTTAAGTACAAAGGAAGATCAAGGAAGGTACAATCCCATCTCCTTCTTTCTTCCTTCCTTTCTCTCTCTCTCCCCCTCCTTGGCCGATTCTCGCTCTCTCTCCCCTCCCTCTCTCGGCCTCTCTCTCCTCTCCCCTCTCTCGGCTTCTCTCTCCTCTCTCTCCCTCTCCCTCTCTCTAGTACACTATATATATATACACTAAAGGTGTAAGAAAAATAAATAAAATAAAGGTACTTTGGTACTTTGAGTCAAGAAGACTTAAAGGCTAAGGATTTTCCCATTAACCTAACAAATAAGCACATGTGAACTAAGGCCTTATTCTAGTCTTCCAAGTACTAATATATTATATACATAAGTACTAATGTACTCTAGGGAATCTTAATAAAAGATTAGTTTAATAGGCCTAGTACTTAGTTGGCAAGACTAACCTATTGACCAATGGGTAATAAATCCCCTAATGGTTAATAACCAAGGGATAATAAATGACAAGGTATTTATATAATAAACTAAGCTCTTTAGGAAAGACTACATGTCCTTTTGCATGTGGCAAAAACACATATGTATATATATACATGTACTTATCAAGATATAATCACTACAAGAAATTTTGCCCACGTGTCCACCACGTGGTGCTTATTTGTTGCCCACATGTCCGCCACGTGACGCTTGAGTGGTGCCCACGTGGCGCGCAAATTTTGTGGAGAAATTGTCCTCCCCAAGATTCGAACTCAAGACCTTCGGCTCGTGCGCGCGTGGGACTACCATCTAGGCTAGCCACCATATTGAGTCCCCTTTCACAAAGAAAAATATTTATAATATATGGAGAGTATTCCCGGCATTTTTTTTCAACAAATGCCGATAATAGTTTAATAGTATTATTTTGGCAAAAAAAATCGACTTTTGCCGGCATTTTTTTAAACAAATGCCGGTAATAATTATTTTTTTCCGGCATTTCAAGAAATGCCGGTAATAATGGCTTTTCCGGCATTAAGTAAAATGCCGGTAATAAAAATGCTGGGAATGACCATTTTTCTTGTAGTGAATAATGGAGGAGCTATTGTCCAATCGGTAAAGATTACCCTAACAATTATTGTCCAATGGATAAAGGCAAAAAGGTTCAAGGAGGTTCACAAGGTTCATCTAGTAACTAGGTTGGTTTGGTTCCATCAACTAGTTGGTTAGAAACTAACTAAATTGGTCAAGTAGGGTTTCTAGTCGAGAGTCAACCAAATGACCAAAATTCAACTATGACGGAATTTAACAAGAAATTATATAGCCACTCAAGAGAAATCAAGAAATTTAAAATAACAACGAGATTTTTATTCGTTAAAAATCGTAGTTGTTACAACCTATCCCCCTTAAATAATTTCATCCCCGAAATTAAGTGCACGCTCAGACTCGAATAGGTGGGGATAACTCGCTCCCATGGTTTCCTCCTATGTGGTTTCTCTAGATCCGTGGTGGTTCCATTGAACTCGTACCAATTTAATGGTCTTGCCCTGGATGATCTTCTTGCTTCGGTCTTGAATCTCTATCGGTTCTTCCTCGTACGTCGCATCTTCTTCGATGGTGATGTCTTCCTAATTGAGGACATGGTGGGCAAGGCGAGGTACTTGAGAAGCATTTGAAACGTGATACACGTTATGCACTCTATCCAGCTGTGGTGACAAGGTTAGACGATATGCAACCTTCCCGATCTTCTTTACGATTATCGAAGGGTCCGATGTAGCGTGGTGACAGTTTTTCCCTTTTTCCTAAATCTAATGACTCCTTTCTTTGGTTTGATCTTCAAGAACACGTGATCTCCCACTTCGAAGGTAAATGGTCAACTCCTTCTATCTGCAACTCTTCTGTCGGCTTTGAGCGGTCTGGATCCTTTGTCGGATGGTCTTGACCTCTCCATAGTATCTTGTAACGCCCCGAATTTTGGGTACGTTAAATAAAACATTTTATTAATAAAACGAAGCGAGTCTGGCTCGTTATTACATCATAAACCTTACAAAAGTACTTTATTCAAATAACAGAGGGATCTAGGGTTCCTAACTACAACTCTTCTTGCTTCTCCATCCTAGCCAGCTCCTCGGCTCCGATCACCTCCAAGGTGAATAGTTCACCCTGTTCACCTATCAAATCTGACATATTATACCGGCGTCGCCACCTATATAATATGTAAGGACCCGTATTTTTTTTTTTTTTTTGGATATTATTTGAAGAGTTTTATAAATATTGGAAAATGTGAAATTTATTGAGTTTAATTGATTCGGGGTTAATGTGTTAGGATTGATATTTGAGGGAGTGCAAGTGTGATTTGTTTGGGTGTTAGTATATAAGGGTGTGAGGTGTGTGTAGGAGATTAAATTCTCCCATCTCTCTCTCTGTCTCCCGACGCCTCTCTCTCTCTCTCTCTCGCTCCAACACCCAAAACTGCAACCCTTACTCAAAACCCATGGCAAATAACCTCCAATCTTTCATCCATTCGCGTTGTTGAGCTTGAAATTTCGTGGGTTTTGCTCGGAGGAGGAGAATCGGTTGATTTTGAAGTTTTCGGAGTCTAGGGCTTGCTCATATCGCGTGGGTTTCGATCCTTGACTTGAGGTAGGGATTTCTTGCTCTTTCTATATGTCTATGAGTTGAATTTGTGCTTTGATCGTGCTTGAAATCGTTGGTTTGATTGTTGGGAATAGTTTCAAAAATCTGCAAAAAAAATCTCTCGAACTGAGTTGTTATCGATAACATTTTCATAGTTATCGATACCACTGTGTTCCAAAGCTCAGAAAACCCATTGTTATCGATACCTCTTGAAATCGTTATCGATACCTTTGCGTTGCCAAACCCAGAAAATGATCGTTATCGATACCATCTGTTATCGTTATCGATACCCTTGCGTCTGGAGTGCTTTTTGGTCAAATGGTATCGATACCATTTGGCTAGGTATCGATACCTTTGGCTTAGGGGCAGTTTTTCAGTTTTGTCCTAAAATTCATCTTTTTGCATTCCGATCACTTCTAACACTTCTAAAACACCTATAAACCATCTCTAAGCTTGGTTACTCGTCCTTTGATGATTCATTGATTGTTTCCACTCTTTAAACCATCCTCAAGTGTCATACTAGTTTCGTTGTCAGTGGGAATGTACCGTAAAGCTGGTTAGGAGTACCGTATGCTAAATGGGGTGCCGTAGTGAGTGTTATGGGTAGATGTGAGCCTGTCTAATAGGATCTCTTGTCCTCATGATTTGTTGAACTATTAGTTTCCAAATGTCGTCAGTTGTCTAAGGTTTAAGTATCGATACAGGCCGATTGGACGTCATATAGATCTTATGGGTTGATTGGTTACTTAGAGCATGGTGATATTGTGGGAAACATAAGGGGCGGATGTGAGTGTGTCTAGTGGTCCAAACTATGTTAAGATGATGAAATAACTTGTGACCTCACGACTCGTCGAATCTTACAATTCTTTTGATACTTGCCCTATGAGTTTCAAACGTAGTAACAAATGGATAAAGTATTGTAAAATTATATGTATGGGCTTAGTACGTTATGTAAGATGCGGATTTGTAAATCAATGAAAAAGCATGAACTTGTATATTTGTGAAGTTATGTAATGATTGACTGAAGTTTTGTGGTACAACAGATAGACTGACGATGAAATTGATTAAGAAACGAGGATGATCATGAGAAGTGTGAGAAGTGACCCAAATGGTCGTTATTGAGGGAATAGACTCGGGGTGACCCTGCGCACGAGGGAACTAGACCCGAGGTGACCCACCTGATTATTATTATTATTGAGGGAATAGACTCGGGGTGACCCTGCGCTCGAGGGAACTAGACCCGAGGTGACCCCACCTGGTTATTATTATTTAGGGAATAGACTCGGGGTGACCCTACGCTCGAGGGAACTAGACCCGAGGTGACCCTAGGGATTATCGATGGGAAATTTCTAACTAAAGGGAAAGATTTGTAATGAAAGGATTTGATGATGATGATGACGGTAGACACGAGAAAGATTGTAGTATCGCACGAAGAATAATAAAACGATTTGAGGATTGGTTATAGACTAAGGTGGATAGACGTGAGTTTATTGATGTATCTGGTCTGAGGAGTAAACGGTTAGTGAAGTTCCGGTGAAGTCTAGAACTCTTTGATCTATGTGTGCAGCTTGTTGGTAATCATTCGTACGTTGGGCGTATCTGTCATTACTCACTCATTCATGGTGCATGATTCATCACTTTTTCATATAGCTTGTGTAAAGAATTCTCTACTGGGCACGTGTTTTGCTCAACCCTTCTATCACTTTCAGGTACAGATTAGAGATAGCGGCATGAAGTGTTGTGCATGCATGACTTCATCTCCTTTTGAAAGCTGACACCGTGGAATTTTCCCAACATCTTTTATAGACTTATTTTGGAAGATGTAATGCAGTTCGATTCATTTAGGTTTGACAAAGGATATTTGTAATACTCGTAACTCTCTTAACTTTTGTACTTATAATATTTGGGCCTCGGAGCCAATGATGTAACCTTTTGAAACTCATGGATGAGAATGTACAATTATGGAAGTAGAAATGTTAAATTCTTTTGGGTATCGTATGGTTATTGTGAGGTTTTATTTATGAAATTCATTTATACTTATGTTGAAAATCGAGGGCGTGACAACTTGGTATCAGAGCATAGATTTAGAACACCTTGAGACCGTGGGGAGGCTTTTAGTCTCATGGGTTCAAAAAAAAAAAAATCGCTACATCATTTCACAAAATCACATGTGTGCTTGCATAAATGATATTAGTTCATCGATGTGTCATTGCATTGGTATGACGGTAGAATGGCATAGTTTTGTTATTTATGCTGGAAGGGTTAGAGATTGCATCATGTAGCAATGTGGCTAATGTGGATGGCCATCTTTCGTATGTTTTCTTAGAAGGATGTCATCGAGACGTGGGGTTAGGTGTTATGCGACTGGAGATCATGAATTTCAGGGCTATAGTGCATACGAGGAGAATGAGGCGAGTCAATATACTAGAGATGAGATAATGTTTCCTGAGATTGTTGAGTACGTGAAAGGTGCTGAGACACTGGAAGGTGCACAAAGCGGTCTGAACGTGGGGGAAACTAGCCGTCGAATAATTAACGCGAGATTATCTTCTGAGAGTGTTGAGAATCTAGGAGGGAAGACATCGAGGAAATTATGCCAGTCCTTGCAAGGCCAACAGGGCTTAAAACCGCCTTTTCATTCTGAGAATCCGAGGGTTCTCCTCAAACGTCAGATTGTGTGTCACCGATGTGGTCAGCCTGGTCATATTCGGTCTCAATGTCAAAGGGGTCAAAAATCTTGTTTTACTTGTGGAGAGTTTGACCATGTCGCGAGGAGCTGTCCTCAAGGGAAGATGATGAAGGATGAGTTGGGTTTAGTACAGCAACCAGGAACTAGGCCAATTGTTATTCAGCCGCAACCCCAGAATGCACAAAGGCAACAAATCGTTAGTGTGAGTACGACGTTGAGGACTATGGGAAGCCAAGGGAGGAAAAGGCAGAGAGAACCAAATCAACGTTCACAGAACCAAACTAATCTTGGGCCACCTACCTTATCTAGGAAACAGGGAGTTTCACAGCTTAATAGGATTTGTTGTGCTTGTCACGAACCTGGCCACATGGCGAGAAATTGTCCTCAAAGACTTGGAGTGCAAGGTGAGTTGAGTCTGATGCAGCAGCATAGAGGTACACCAACACAACAACAGATGCAATTCCGCAGCTAAACCACCACCTCCTTCTACTCTCTAACTCTTAGAAATGTTACTTATGTGAGGTACCATCTTTTCCTAGTTGTTCTATTCGTTTGCTACAGTACTTTGATTCGGAAGCATTTCACTCATTGAAAATCCCATTCTTTTTCTAGTTTGGAATCGAAAATAAGAAATCTTAGTCCACGAGTGTTGAGAAATATCGATAGATCATATTTGCCGAGAATAGGGTGTAATCGTTCCTTATGGAAGTATTGTCTTTGACTTCTTTAATTTAAGCATGGCAAGGATTGATATGAATTGAGTGGAGACTGGTTGTAAGTTGTAACCATGATAGTTGGTGATATTCCGAACGCGATCTCATGAGAGTTGTTTCTTTATTGCCCTCATTCGTTGGCCTGGCTAAATCTTGTTAGAATTCTACCGTGAGCTTTCTCCGTGAAGTCTGTTGTATTGTTGACCTGTCATAATTCTCGATATTTGAATTAATTGTTACACAATCCATTCCTAGCTTTTCTTGGGTATATTTGAATTCTTGTGGTGCATTATCCTATGACACATTTGCTATTGATGTTGACAACTGTTTCTTGTTTCCCATTCGTTGACATTATCATACTTGAGATAAGTCTTTGTTGGTCAGATTAAACTCCTCCGTTGCGACTATCAGTTTCGTTGTCTACTTGTAACTGTTATTCTACGCAAGTTCTTATGTTGCAACTTCAATTCATTAAACCCAATTTGTGCTCACATGCTTATTGATATGCAAATTCATTGGTACTGTTCAAGTCACACTTTGATGCTACCGTTATTGATTTGGTGCTACCATTTGTTTTGATTCCTTAACTATGAAATCGAGTGATTTGAACTTGTATCCTCTTTGTATCCGTTTGCTTGCATAGATCCATTTGGTTGGTTTGGACTTCATTGCTGCAGTTACTAGTCTATTTCTTGGAACTTATTACCCAATTTAAGTTCTTATGTCGTAATTGGTGCAAAATCTTGTGGTATCATATTTATTGCAATTTATTAGTTGGTGTCGGTCAATCGGAATTCACTTGTTGTGGTTTCTCCCAGTGTCAATCAACTCTATTGTGGTTCTTCAACTCTGGAGATACATGATGATTCGTTCTGTAATGCTCAGCCTTAACTTGTTGAAAGATCTTATCATTTCCAGTGTTGGACAAATTTTTGATCTTATACCAATTCGTTTATCAGATATCTATTTCATTATCTTGTATTTATCCTTGGTGTTGATATCGTTCAGTCGCCAAAATGTTGTCTTTGACTCCATTGATTAGTAGTGCAATAAGAAAGTTATGATCGGTCATTTCGAATTTCTTGGGTTATTATATATAAAAAAAAAAAAAAAAGTACAAGTACTTGAGTTTGTTGTCTAACCGCCTTAAAATTTTCATGTGGTCTTTGTTTTCCGGAGGCCCGTTACCATTCTTTAAAATTTTGATTGATATTGCTTGAGTTTTGGAACTTGCTCTTTTCATTTGAGATGATAATTGAATCCTTTCTTATTACCTGGATTGACCCTATTTGGAGCAAAAATTTGGTGCAACTTGTAGAAGAATTGGCACGTGTTCTAGGTTTACTAGATTTAATATTAGGGGGTGCGATGGAATTTATTCACTAATAACATTTGGATGCTCGAGAGAGAATGACCGAACTAAGAAAGGGATTATGCCAACTGTCATCGTCATCTATGGCTATTCGAGAGGAAATCGTATGTTTCATAAAGCATCACCGCGTTGGAGTTTGTCTCATCTTGGGCAAAAAAAAAGGAAGTGTTCATTGCTAGAAAGATAGGTTAAGTGTTGGATATGGCGTGTGTCTTTTGGATACCCAAGCAACAACCGATGAAATCCAGTTGGAAGAGGCGCTTGATCACCGCACCTTCTACTTGGAAGTCTCGGGAAGTCAATTGGACTATCGAGTTACGTTTATAGGCAAGATCTTTGCGTTTGGATAGATAATCGTACATAGAAATTTTGTCATGAAAGGAAGCTTCGAAATTGCGTACTGTTTGATACTGCCGCCGAAACTTTTAGGTATTTGTGATTTGCTCTATGTGTAGAAATTAAGGAAGTACGAATCAAATCCATCGCATGTGTTAGAATGGTCCGAATTTGAGTTAGAAGCCGGCGTGTCCCATTGCAAGAAACCGATACATGTTCTAAATTTGCGTAGTCAAGTGTTGAGAGGTAAGCCGATGCCGTTGGCGCGAGTTTGCATGGGAAGGGAGGACGAAGATAGAAAGATACACTCGTATTTGTTATGGTTTGACATATATGAATCTTTGACGAAGATTTTCATGATTATCGAATTATTGCATAATGAATACTCTTACGATTGAGGTGTATCTATGTGTTGCATGTTTGATTGGGCTACGTTTAGCAAATTTCGAGGACGAAATTTCTCTAAGGAGGGAAGGATGTAAGGACCCGTATTTTTTTTTTGGATATTATTTGAAGAGTTTTATAAATATTGGAAAATGTGAAATTTATTGAGTTTAATTGATTCGGGGTTAATGTGTTAGGATTGATATTTGAGGGAGTGCAAGTGTGATTTGTTTGGGTGTTAGTATATAAGGGTGTGAGGTGTGTGTAGGAGATTAAATTCTCCCGTCTCTCTCTCTGTCTCCCGACGCCTCTCTCTCTCTCTCTCTCGCTCCAACACCCAAAACTGCAACCCTTACTCAAAACCCATGGCAAATAACCTCCAATCTTTCATCCATTCGCGTTGTTGAGCTTGAAATTTCGTGGGTTTTGCTCGGAGGAGGAGAATCGGTTGATTTTGAAGTTTTCGGAGTCTAGGGCTTGCTCATATCGCGTGGGTTTCGATCCTTGACTTGAGGTAGGGATTTCTTGCTCTTTCTATATGTCTATGAGTTGAATTTGTGCTTTGATCGTGCTTGAAATCGTTGGTTTGATTGTTGGGAATAGTTTCAAAAATCTGCAAAAAAAATCTCTCGAACTGAGTTGTTATCGATAACATTTTCATAGTTATCGATACCACTGTGTTCCAAAGCTCAGAAAACCCATTGTTATCGATACCTCTTGAAATCGTTATCGATACCTTTGCGTTGCCAAACCCAGAAAATGATCGTTATCGATACCATCTGTTATCGTTATCGATACCCTTGCGTCTGGAGTGCTTTTTGGTCAAATGGTATTGATACCATTTGGCTAGGTATCGATACCTTTGGCTTAGGGGCAGTTTTTCAGTTTTGTCCTAAAATTCATCTTTTTGCATTCCGATCACTTCTAACACTTCTAAAACACCTATAAACCATCTCTAAGCTTGGTTACTCGTCCTTTGATGATTCATTGATTGTTTCCACTCTTTAAACCATCCTCAAGTGTCATACTAGTTTCGTTGTCAGTGGGAATGTACCGTAAAGCTGGTTAGGAGTACCGTATGCTAAATGGGGTGCCGTAGTGAGTGTTATGGGTAGATGTGAGCCTGTCTAATAGGATCTCTTGTCCTCATGATTTGTTGAACTATTAGTTTCCAAATGTCGTCAGTTGTCTAAGGTTTAAGTATCGATACAGGCCGATTGGACGTCATATAGATCTTATGGGTTGATTGGTTACTTAGAGCATGGTGATATTGTGGGAAACATAAGGGGGGGATGTGAGTGTGTCTAGTGGTCCAAACTATGTTAAGATGATGAAATAACTTGTGACCTCACGACTCGTCGAATCTTACAATTCTTTTGATACTTGCCCTATGAGTTTCAAACGTAGTAACAAATGGATAAAGTATTGTAAAATTATATGTATGGGCTTAGTACGTTATGTAAGATGCGGATTTGTAAATCAATGAAAAAGCATGAACTTGTATATTTGTGAAGTTATGTAATGATTGACTGAAGTTTTGTGGTACAACAGATAGACTGACGATGAAATTGATTAAGAAACGAGGATGATCATGAGAAGTGTGAGAAGTGACCCAAATGGTCGTTATTGAGGGAATAGACTCGGGGTGACCCTGCGCACGAGGGAACTAGACCCGAGGTGACCCACCTGATTATTATTATTATTGAGGGAATAGACTCGGGGTGACCCTGCGCTCGAGGGAACTAGACCCGAGGTGACCCCACCTGGTTATTATTATTTAGGGAATAGACTCGGGGTGACCCTACGCTCGAGGGAACTAGACCCGAGGTGACCCTAGGGATTATCGATGGGAAATTTCTAACTAAAGGGAAAGATTTGTAATGAAAGGATTTGATGATGATGATGACGGTAGACACGAGAAAGATTGTAGTATCGCACGAAGAATAATAAAACGATTTGAGGATTGGTTATAGACTAAGGTGGATAGACGTGAGTTTATTGATGTATCTGGTCTGAGGAGTAAACGGTTAGTGAAGTTCCGGTGAAGTCTAGAACTCTTTGATCTATGTGTGCAGCTTGTTGGTAATCATTCGTACGTTGGGCGTATCTGTCATTACTCACTCATTCATGGTGCATGATTCATCACTTTTTCATATAGCTTGTGTAAAGAATTCTCTACTGGGCACGTGTTTTGCTCAACCCTTCTATCACTTTCAGGTACAGATTAGAGATAGCGGCATGAAGTGTTGTGCATGCATGACTTCATCTCCTTTTGAAAGCTGACACCGTGGAATTTTCCCAACATCTTTTATAGACTTATTTTGGAAGATGTAATGCAGTTCGATTCATTTAGGTTTGACAAAGGATATTTGTAATACTCGTAACTCTCTTAACTTTTGTACTTATAATATTTGGGCCTCGGAGCCAATGATGTAACGTTTTGAAACTCATGGATGAGAATGTACAATTATGGAAGTAGAAATGTTAAATTCTTTTGGGTATCGTATGGTTATTGTGAGGTTTTATTTATGAAATTCATTTATACTTATGTTGAAAATCGAGGGCGTGACATAATATGCCAGGGTTACCACAAGGCAACACCATGAGCTACAAAGGCTCAATAGTAAAATCCTGCTCTTAACCCATAACTTACGAACAATAGATCGTAAATAACAAACAGTAACCAGAACACATCCACAATCGATATTTAACTACCGTTGGTGTCCAAGATTTCCCGATTTCTCCTACGCGACTCGTCGTAGACCATGTCAACGTTTTCCACTTACAAAATCAACGTTTCAACATCTTTTGGCATTGGCTCCGTACCGCGGATAACCAAGCTACACACACCCAACCTCGGTTCCGCTGCGCCGGGTTCCCGAGTATCCTCACAATGGTTCCGCCGCGCCGGGTTCCCATTGGCACACATTTGCATTGGCTCCTCTCCACGGATAACCAAGCTATACCTCACCATGGTTCCGCCGGTCCGGTTTCCCATGGGAACGCACACACCCTCACAATGGTTCCGTTATTCCGGATTCCCATTGGCACACACACATAATACCCTCGAAATGGTCATTATGTAGTTTCTAAGATATCTTCTTTTTCGGAAAACATATTCCTCTTGTTAAACCATACCCTAGGCGTCATGTTTCTACTTTCTCGATTTTCGTGTCCCGTTTACATGCAAGATGTTGCAGTAGTACTTTCCACATAACAAGCATTTACCAAATCCAACAAGTTCGTCCAATTCTATATTACCTAGCATACTTGAATTATCATAAACGAACATCATGCATATCCATCGTTCAACGAAAGATAACCTTATCTATGATCAAAGTAACATCATATGATTCATGCGATACATAAAGTTTAAGTACAAGGTAAAACTTTTTATACTTTTGGAAAAGTAAGTAGAGATTTAAACTACCTTGATCCGAAACTAGTCGGGGCCGAATAAGCTATTTGAAAATCCACGGGTGATGAAACTCGCGAATCTGGCCCGAACTTCGGATGGCAGTAATTTGGTCAATCCTTGGCCGAATACAGTCGTTCTTGGGTCGAAATCGAAGCTCAAGAAATTCTCTACAACTTTCGTGAAGAAAGTTGGTCCTAGAAACTACTCTAAGTAGGAGTAAAATGGGGATGAAGGAGAAGACAGTAAGCTGTCTGGAAATGAAAATCCGAGAATTTCACTGAACTTCGGATGACAATATCTTTGTCATTTCTTCACCGATTGGGGTGGTTCTTGAGCCTAACTTGAAGCTCTCGAAGTGTTCTACAACTTTCCCGAAGGAAGTTGGTTCTAAAAACTAACTTAAGCAAGAGAAAACTGGGAATTTTCGAATGGACAGTAGGCTGCCCAGAAATGGTTTCTAGAGAGAAGGAAGAGCAAAGCTTTGAAGGTGTGAGTTTTGAAGCTTGGAATGGCTTCTACTTATAGGCAAAACATTGGCTCTCTCTCCTCTTCTCCATGGCTGGCCCCCCTCTCTCTCTCTCCCTCTCTTTGACACTTGTGATGAATCTTGGAAGATCAAAGGCAAATCCAATGGCTAGGATTGATTCTTGGGAGATTTGTTCAAGGGATAGGAGACAATAGTACAAGATTCTAGTGTGAACAAATCATGGAAGGACAATGGAGATTAAGTCTTAGCTAGGAAGGAAGTTTCCCATGGATTTAAAGTACAATGGAAGATCAACCAAGGTACAATCCAATCTTTCTTCTTCTTTCTTCCCTCCTTCCTCCCTCTCTCTCTCTCTCTCTAGCCGAATTTCTCCCCTCTCTCTCCTCCCATTCGGCTCTCTCTCCTCTCTCCCTCTCTCTCTTGCAAGGTACAACACACACACACACACACACACACACATATATATATATATATATATATAACACATGCAAGAATACAAATAAAGTATAGTACTTTTGTACCAAAGATCAAAAGTAGACTTAAGGGCTAGGATTCTCTTTTAACCTAAGAAATAAGCACATGGTACTTAGGGTAATACTTTAACCATCTAAGTACTTATATAATATATCCCCATGTACTAATGTATCTAGGTGGTTCAAAACCCCATTAGAAAATAAATAAAAAGGTACTTAAAGAATCCTAGGGTTTAAAGGCTACTAATAAACTATTATGTACCTTGTCACATGGTTTAAAGGAAAAAGACTAGATTAATAAAATCCCATGGTACTTTGGAAGACCAACTCTTTTATCCAATGGTTAAAAATTACCCTAACATCTATTATCCAATGGATAATAGTTATTAGGCCAATTATATACTAAAGAAATCCCCAAAAGTACTTTCAAGTAATTAAAAAGTATTTTCCTTAATATTCCTAGTACTTTGGCCAAGTATACCTTTAAAATAAACAATTGGGGTTCTATTATCCAATGGATAATAGTTTCCCTAACAATCTTTGTCCAATGGACAAAGAATAAAACCAAAATAATTAAAAGAAAAAGAATATCCAATTCTTTGACTAGGGTTTAAAAGGTTCAAAAGGTTCAATGAGGGGCAAAACGGTCCAATTGAAGTAACTAGATAGCTTCATACTTTAGTTTCTCCAACTAGATGGTTAGAAACTAACTAGGCTTGCTAAGTAGGACTAAAGTGCAAGAAATCAAATTTGAAGGGTAAAAACGTAATTATGACAAACTACTGGAAGTTAAGGCAACACAAGCAATTTAAATTTATTAACTTGAATAAGAAATAAATTCAAGGGGCAAAAATGTAATTACGACAAATTATAGAATTTTAAAAGTAAGTCAAAGCAATTTCAAGTAATCAATAAAAATTCAAATATTTAACGAAATTTTTACTGACCAAAAATCAGGGTCGTTACAAAATCTCAATCAAATCTTATCATATCTAATAAAATCCAATAAAATCTTATCCTAATAAAATCCAAATCCAATCTAATCTTATCTCAATCCAATGTAATCTTATCCGAGATTTTTATGATTATGAAGTAGGGCTAGGGTTTCCTATAATGTCTAGGTTTAGATTTATCAATTAACAAAATAAATTATATCTATAAAAATACTTCAATAAAATATTTAATTTTATTAACAAAAATTGGTCCGAGATTCGGGTCGTTACACTTGGACTGGCGTACGCCAGTTATCTACTACCGTACCCTACTCAAACCTCTGGTCAAACTTGTGTTTTTCAACATGCAAAAGCCATGGGTAGGGTCTACAACACATGGGAACATTCCAATCCTTCAATCCATCGAAAGAGCAGTCTCTGCCAGGGGACATCTCTTACACCTATCCCATCACCTTTTCCCTCTCATCCAATGGGAGTAAAGACTTAAGGGCTAAGGCACCAGTCACTTTGACTGGCCTTTTCCCTCTTTCACTCCCTCTCCTTCTATATATACCCCGTCTCTTCATCCTTGTAAAGGGTTCACAAAAAAAAAGGGTTAAACTCATAAAGCTCCCAAGTTCTTTCTCTCTCTCTTTGGTCCTTGCTCCCTCTTCTTTCATTCATTCCATTGAAAGAGTAAACAAAGGACCATCTCCCACACTATCTAAACCCTTTTTGCTCGTCATCCATCTCTCAAACTCCAAGTTCAAAGCTCAAACATTCCATCAACATCAAAACAAAAAGGTATATCACCTTTGTAAACTTTTCTGTTCTGATCCCTTAGGGGGGCTGGCAGGGTCAATGCTGGTAATCAATACCAATCCTGGCCCTAAAGCTAGCAAGGTTTCAAAATAAAAAAATGTTTCTAACTAGAATTGGCGTGCGCCGGTCATAAGCATGCGTACGCCGGTCTGTGGCAGCACGTACAGTTTTTAATTTGATCTGTCTGGGATCTATCTGGAACTGGCGTACTTCAGTTCGGAGCCCTCCGGAACTGGCGTACTCCAGTTGTGAACTAGGGTCTGGATCTTTGTTTTATGCTTTATTTCTCGTCTATTCATCACTGTGAGCATGCCTTATAACCAGTTTACTACTTTCCATAGTTAAAGTTGCTAGTTTTACTTTCTTAGTACTATCTATGCTGCTTTAGAATGCCTCTTGGGTCCTTCTGATCAGCTCCAGAGCCCAGAAAATGTAAGGCCAAACACTGGACAAAAAGGTATAACTGGCGTACAGTCCCCAATGACTGGCATACAACAGTTAGATCTCATCCAGCGATTGGCCAGTGCATGGCAATTAGGCCTTGGTTTTTGTTTATTTCCCCAAACTGTTTATGGGGTGTTTTGTCTATTTCGTTTCTCTAAAGTCATTTTATTTGTTTGTAACTGATATATTCTGCTCTATAAATTGCATGGTTTGTCCTGTGTGTGCACTGGTCCTTTCCAGAGCCCAAAGGGTTGAAAATAAGAGCTGTGAGTTAAGGATTACTAGAGTATGCCAGTTCGTGTGTGGCGTGCGCAGGTGAAGCTTGCATGCAGTGGTTTGACCAGTGCATGCAGACTTCTTCTTGTGCAATCATTCCGGATCAGTGTTTTCCAGTTTGTTTAAAATGATCACAGAAGTCTGTTTTCAATCTATACTGTTTCAATAAGTCATCCAGAACATTTTGTCACATAAATACAACTTGTTACAGTTTTAAACCCCTTTAATTGTTCCCCCTCCCTGATTGGCTAAAAAATGATTAATGAGAGAAAAATACAAACATTTTACAAAATGCTCGAGTAGAGACCGATCTCCGGATTGGGCGAGAGGGGTGTTATAAAACCCTTCCCCTCTCGTAACCTGGTTCCTGAACCTCAAATACCGAAGGTGACGACGGTCCAGTCTACAAGCCTTTTTCAAATAAAACATGTAGCAAACGTTTCAAGTTCAATTCCTTCGGGTATTTCACCGCTAAAACCCTAGTGGCGACTCTGAATCGAAGCGTTTTGCCGCGCTTTTCCAAAAAGAGGGCCGCACGCAAATTTTTTCATAAAATTTTCCGGGGCGCGTGCCCACAGTGGCGACTCCCGCTGGGGACTCTTCCCATTGATCGATATTTGGGAATTAATACATAAACGAACAATTTTTCAAAAGTTTGTCAAAACAGTACGCTTCACGCTGCTGAAGAATGGAATGGTAACGTAACAGGATCTCCACATCCGACCAAGTATTGATCAATAACAGTGAGCCAAGCTTCAAAAGACATTTTTCAAAGCATTGCTGTAGACACCCCAATTTGGATGCTTCGATTATCTTTTAAGTCCCCGATGATGATAAAAGGGTTTTAATTTGGAATGAATCCTTCAAAAGTCAAACATAGATTCAACTCTACCGTACAGCACAAACTCAACCGTATAGTATAGATACGTCATCCTAACTGCCTAACAGTTAGGGCGGTTGTGATTTCCACCGCACGATGCAAATATATCTACCGTACGGTAGACATGTCTGCCATACGGTACATCGTAACTTGCACCCCCTTTTCCAGAACTTCGGTCAAGGCATCTCAGGCCATCATAACCTGGTCTGTAGCTCTCCATGACTGGCGTAGGACTGCAGCAGGCCGGTGAATGCTTGAAGACCAAGCTAGAATCACCTGAAAATTCTTCTATAAATACCCTAGGGTTTTAATTGAAAACACACGAAAAATCTCTTGAAAAATTGCACTGAAAAAGGATAATGTTACACTGAAAAATTCTGAAGTTTTCTTGCTTGCTCCTTTTCTCCAACACCAGTTCCAATTCATACCAGAGGGCTCTTGCCGTCATTTCCATTTTTCAAACGAAAGATTCATTCCAAGAAAAGGTATAATTTTTCTGTCCTTAAATTCTGAGGGGAATCAATAAGTTCAGGATGGTTCTTAATACCACTCCTGGGCTGAAATATTTCAATGCTTGCAAAGCAAATAAAGTTTGAAATCCCACATAACTCCACCGTACGGTACACGGTACATGTATCCACCGTACGATATACGTTTCCCAGGGAACATTTGCCTCTTTAGCTACTTTATGAATTCTCTTCATAATTTGATATAAGATACCATGCCTTCTTTTTCTGCTATGTTTTAAATTCATGTTCTATTTTAGATAATACATGCCATGCTTCGTTCCGTAAAAACAAAAAAGAATATTGCATCAGCTATGTTTCGGCATAAGGATGTTTTACGTAACACATAAGCTTGCATACAGAATTTAGTCTTTGAATATCCCGTTAGTCCATTTCAAGCTACTGACCACAAGGTTCATGTGCCGTACGGTTCATACGTCTACCGTACGGTAATATATCTCGTGGAATAAATTCCCTTATGTGCTGTTGTGTGATAAATTGAAGCATGATTATGAGTATTTATATTTGTTAAAGAAACTGTTCACATGATATAGTTGTTTTTGTGCAAAACTTACCACGAAATGTGTACCGTACGGTACAAATATCTACCGCACGGTACACATTTTCTACCATACGGTTGAGTCTTCGTGGGACAGTATGCCATTATTTCTGCACTATCTTGATGTGTTTTGCCTATCTGCTTATATTTACTGTATGCTATTGCTAATGTTATTTGAACCGCTTACATGCTATAAACTGCTTTTGTGACATTAAAAGTTTGAGCAATGAAATGATTTTCAAAATCCCACAAGTATTAGTAAAGACCAATTTATTGGGCGAGGGGGGTGTTGTTTTAAATAAAACCTTTCCCTCTCGTAACCTGGCTTCCGAATCTAATCTCTGGTTTATTTCTCAATTCAAATATCATTTTCAAGTTCCAGGTTTTCTCGGGTAACAAACCATTTTACAAAAAAAACCCGGGTGGCGACTCTTCAATTTTTCAAAATGAACGCACCATAGGGGATGGCCTCCGAAAAGGCACCATCCCGGGCTCTGGTAGCCCACAGTGGCGACTCTCCTGGGGAATATATTAATTTATATTTTTTAGAATTAATACACTTATGAAAATAACCCATCTCAAAAGTTTGTCAAAAAGATAAGCTTGGCGCTATCTAAGAATTGTGTTGTGATTCTAATAGGGCTCCACCCGACCACCCAGCCTGGGACTTTTTGGTTATTTCGTTTGTGTAATTTTTCTTAAAAATATAATTTAATTTGAGAGCCAATCTTGAAAATATTTGTGGGATTTTTCATTTTATTGCTTAAACTTTTGCATTGCACGTGCATCGATGTTGGATAGCCCCGCCGCTACGTTTTAGTTACCCTACTCGGCTTGCCGGTGCTAGGACATCCCAAAATGCTCGGCAACCTTGGACGATGATGAGTCAGCCTGCCATTTGACTGTTGCCATGCAGTACACTTGGCAATAGGGAGGCAAATTATTGGCTCTAGTCTGGGGAACCCCTCTAAACCAAAACCGGCTTTCTGCATGTAGTGCCAAAAGCTAGGACAGGGCCCTCACGTTAGGATTACATGATCTATCCTGTTTACGTGTTTACCGTTTTCCTTATACCATGCCAAAGTGTTTCAATGCTTTCCTTGTATGCTGTCATTATATTGCATCCACATGCTAGCTTGACCCTAGGTTATTGGCCCTATCAAGCTTAAAAGAATTGCCTTAACCAATCAAGAGTCATGCATGATGGAAAATGCATATTTTAATTCCTTGGGAGCATTAAAACTTTGGGAAAAATTAAATCAAGCCATAAACACCAATTTGTTGATAGTTTTCAAAAACTAGCTCGTTGAGGCTCTAACCCCTAATGACTAGCTTTTTCAAAGTTTAAAATTAGCACGTTAAGGCTTTATCCTTAATAACTAATTTTCTTGTGAAACTCAAAATTTAATTGTTGGAACTCAATTTCCAATAATTATTTTCAAATGACAATAAAAGTGTCAATGGCTTTTTCAATCATAAGTTAGTTCATTAAGACCAAACTCTTAATGGCTAACTTTTCAAAATCAACCTTCAAGTCTATTCAAAATTATTAACAATGATTTTAGCTTGACAAAGTTTTTCCCTTTTCAATGCTCCCCATAAAGGATACCTTACCGAACAACTGAGGACTAAAGGCGATTCTACTAAGCTTGCGAGCATCTCAAGTAACGATATCATAATTCTCATTTAAAGAAGTTGGGAAAAACCACAGATTACTTAAATTCGTCTTTTTGTTTTTACTAGAAGTTCTAAGCAATTGGTCCAAGAAAAAGGAAGCATTACGTACTCGGCTGGACTCGACCCAAAGAGCGATTGACAAGGTTAGAATCTTCGCCAGTTCAGTCAAGAATGTCGAAGAAATAAAAAATGGAAGCATCAGGAGCAGGGGGAAAGACCGAACTTGAAATCCTTAAGGAAGAAATGGCAGAGCAACAGGAACGGTATGACAACCAAATCGCCCAGTTAATGATCATGATTCAAGATCTCTCTATTCCCAGCAAACCCACTGCTACGGATGCAATAATGATCAAGCTCACCAAGTTGGAAGAATCTGTCAAAAAGCAAGAAAAAATGGTTGCCACATGGGTAGATATGGAAAAATTATGCTTGTTCCCAAATGCTAAGCTGCCCGACCGTTTCAGACCCATTGATTGGGAAAAGTTCGATGGCACAGGGGATCCAAAGGCTAATTTACAAACATACGTGGGCACTCTATCCGTGTATGTGATTGAAAAAGATGCAATGGCTGAAATGTTTCAGCAAACACTTAAAGGGCCTGCCCTTTGGTTGTTTCTTACTTCGGATGATTCAAGGAAGAAGAGTTGCGATGATATTGGGGCAGCCTTCGTTGCTCATTACAATTACAACATTCAGCTAGAAATGACTGCGAGATAATTGGAATCCACCAAAATGGAGGCGAACGAGTCTTTTGCTGATTTTGTTAAAAGGTGGAGGGGAAAGGCTTCTCAAATGATTGATCGACCTTCTGATAAAGAGCAAATGAGAATTATCACTAGAAACTTGGCACCTGATTTCGCCAAGCATCTAGTGGTGTTTCAAACCACTGCCGATTTCAAAACTTTCTACGAAGCTGGACTTGCTGTTGAGGATGCACTTCGCTTGGGTATCTTTGAAAAAACTGAAAAAATCGAAACCATAAACAAAAGGGTCTACTCTGGCAACAGTGGTACCCTATTTGGAAGCAACTACCAAAACTCGTCCAATTCCAATTCCAGCAACCAAAAAACAAATGAAACCAAACCAGTCAACCAAATAAATACCCAGCCAAACAAGCCTAGAAGACAATTCCACCAGTTTGCCAATCCTTTGTCCTCTGTCTACCAAAAGCTCCTCGAGAAAAGCTTATTAAACCCCTTGAACCTCGTGAACTACCCAAAGAACTCCCTAATAACCACAACCTGAAAGCCTTTTGTGACTAACACCAAATGCTATACCAATAACTGCTTCCGCCTCCGGCACTAAATCCAAGATCTCATCGACAGTGAAACCCTTCCAATTCCACCAAAACCCAACACTGTTGCTAACCCAATGCCCGAACACAAGCCTAACAACCAAATCAGCCACATTGTCTTAAGCCCCACAAAAAATGACCTCGACCCCACAAAATTCAACCCCAACCATTACATTGTCCCCGAAACTGACCCAAGGCCCGTGGTGCAAATACCCAATGATAGCGAAGTCAATTTTCTCGAGGATGTGGAATATGAATGGGTGATCAAATGGGGAAATTTTGTAGATGAATGGCTGGAAGGAGAGGCTATAGAGCTTCACGCTCAAAATCAACCTGGGCCTGGGAATGAGATCATCGGCACCCTTGAAATCAATGATGAGTGGTTAATGGCTTACGTTGACCACACAGATCCTGGCAATCAAGAAGAATGGGAATGGATTCCAACACCTAATGAATGGCAGATGTTGGAAGAAGCGGACCCGTTGGATTATGTCACATCGCCTCTCCTTTTTACAGATTATGAATGCGAGCTTGCTTATGACCAAGCTAGCCAGCGATCATTTGGGCAACCACCCAAAAACTTGGAGGATTTCTTTGGAAATGTTCAATTTTGGGATGTTGAGCCAATGAAATACCAATTGACAAAGAGGGATGATCCCTTGGACACATTCTCTTTGTCACACCTCTTCAGACATGAAACACGGCTGTCACTCAACGAAATAAATAGGCAGCATCAAGCCATGAATGTGTTTGGAAAGGAGTATAACTCGGATCCAAGCAAATTTATTGTGCCCGATACTGAGCCTAAGCCGATTGTTTATGTACCTGAAGAGCCTGAGGTACTTTTCTTGGGAAGCTTTGAAATGAAAAATGGGCACTTGATGGAAGGATGGACTGAGAGAGAAACTATGGGGGGTGAACCGACTGTAGGTGACGAAACTTGGAGTGATTTTGTGCAGAATTGGGAGTCATTTCAAGCCAACCCGTTAGACGGATACTCTCTTTACGGATTATTTCAAGAACCAGAGCCCGTGGAGGAAGAAGAAAGAATGGATGAAGAACTGCATAGCCTCGTACATCCCATGACCTTCGATAAGTCCAGCCGTGGACACTTCGAAAATGCTCATCACACGGGTCGTGAGGAGTACGCTACATTTGACATTAACCAATTCATTCAAGTACCCGAAGGCTATGAACAAAAGGGCGGAATGGAAGACATGTGCCTGCTTGATGGAGTTACGCTCCCTGTGCTTTGGAAAGCCGATCCTAGTCAACCTGTGGTCGAAACAGTTTTTGAGGGATGATTGGTTCCCTCGGGCATACATCATTGGAGACTTTCTTCCCCGACCAGCTGCACCTTTTCCCCCGCAGCCCGATGTTTCAATTGTGGAACATACTCCCTTTGGTAACTTTTGGGACGAAGATGAGGTGATGGATATTTAAGTTAGGAATAGTGAGGTTTGGACAGTCAACAAAGCCATGATAGATGATTCTTTCTGGATGGATAGTGCCATAGACGGGTTAAGCAAAAGGTTGGAAGCTGTGGACATCAACAAGCACAAGGCCAAGGAAAGTTTAGAGGACATATGGATGGAAGATCCCGATATGAAACAAAAGATGGAAGAAATCAAAAGGGGGAAGTGCAAAATTGGTGAGGATATATGGGGAAACAACCAAGGCCTGTGGAATGAAACTGTGAGTCGCTTAACCCGAAGTGGCCGGGTTTACCAACCTGACCGTCTCCAAAATAGAAACTCAACCCAGCCTTCTCAAACTCAAAATGATGACTTTTGGGGTGAAATTATCCAATCTGAACTCATCCAAACCGAATCCAAATCTGTCCAGCCTAAACGTACCCAAACCCTGCCTACCCAAACAGCTCCTCCAGAGAAAGACCCCATCATAAAGCAACTCAACAAAACCCTAGCTCCAATCTCCATTTGGGACCTTCTGTCTACTTCTACAGAGCATCGCCAAAAGCTTATCCAAGCCCTATCCTGCATGACCATACCCACTGATATCACTCCCAAAGCCGTCATAGCCCTTCTTATGCCCAAACCTGCAAAACATTCCGTAACCTTTACCGAAAAAGACTTACCCGCCGAAGGAGCCGGTCACAACAAGCCATTCCATGTCACTTTCAAGTGCTTGGGGAAATGGGTCCCGGTCTGTTTGCTTGACAATGGATCCACCTTGAATGTATGCCCACTTCGGACCGCTTATTGCCTTGGGCTGGCAAAGAAGGACTTCCAGCCATCTGACTTAGGGGTGCGTGCCTATGATAATACCCGTCGCAATGTGGTCGGAACAGTTCTGTTGGAGATATCTGTTGAAGGATTCAGTAATAAAGTGGAGTTTCATGTTCTAGACATTCCAGCTTCCTTCAATTTGCTCCTCCATCATCCTGATATAATGGCTGTGCCTTCTTCCCTGCATCAAAAGGTACAATTGGGCGTGGCTAAGGGTACTCTTACTATATATGGGGATTCCGGGATCCGTCCCAATGCTGCTGACAATGCACCAATTTTGGAAATTATGCATGGAGAGGAAGATGTCACCTTGGGAGGATTTTCCTTTGACGCTACTGATAATGTGCACACGATCAAGATTGATGAGGACTTTGTGATAAGTTCTATGGCTGTCAAAATGATGAAGAAAATGCTCTATATGCCCGGTATGGGACTTGGGCGTGACAATCAAGGGATTCCGGAATTCCCAAAATTGCCAGCAAGTAATGGTCGTTTTGGCTTGGGATATGTGCCTACCGGTGAGGAGGAGCCAGTTACAAAGAAAGGACCTATCCGTTTTGTCAAAGCTAAGGAAGAAAGGTATCTAGGGCAACCGGAGCCTTTTTGGGATTCTAAAACCAATACACGGTTGCTGGGATTCGAGATTTTTGTTGAAAACACTTGGGATAGTGATGATGAGATTGAGAAATTGACTAAACTGGTGAAGGCTCTCAACATTGACTGGGTTGAGTACCTGGATTCTAACTATCTGTCATCGCTGTTTGAGGAGGGTCCAACGAGTACGATTCAAGATGGAGCTGCTGTCATGATGGTGGGAGAAGAAACATATAAGGATTTCGCTTCTTTCATAGTAGATGTTGTTGGAAGTTATACAAATAGCACTATTGTACCACATGTAGGCTATGTCAAAACTGGATCCGACACCGAGTTTGAATTCGAGTCTGAGTCTGATTCTGAGTCGGAGCTTGCACCTCTTGGCCCTCCACGTCAGTCTTTCTATTTTGAGTTTGAGTCAACTCTGATGTACGATGCCCCTGGGGCCACCTTTGATGATGAAATGAACGAGGACAACTTTGCTTACTTTGCTGTCTCCGTGATAAACTATGTTGACCCTAATGGCAAAGAAATAGAAAATGACGAAAAAATTCCTAAAGAACTCCAGGATTTACTTCAAAAAGAAAATGAAAGATATGCTCAGCCAATAAAAGAAGAAGTTATTTTGATAAACTTGAAAGATGAAACTAACCCGCGAATGGTTCAAGTTGGTTATGGGCTATCTTCGGAGGAATTCAAAGCATTGTCAGATTTGTTAAAAGAATTTGAAGATGTTTTTGCCTGGTCCCACGCAGATATGCCCGAAATTGACCCTGAAATTGTGGAACACCGAATCCCACTTTATCCTGACGCGAAACCTGTGAAACAAAGGCTAAGGAAAATAAGACTTGATTCGGCATTAAAAATTAAAGAAGAGGTTCAAAAGCAAATTGACGCTGGATTTTTTATTGTAATAGAATACCCCAAATGGATTGCCAATATTGTACCCGTACCTAAAAAGAATGGCAAGATAAGAATTTGTGTAGACTTTAGAGATCTAAATAAAGTTAGTCCAAAAGATGACTTTCCGCTCCCACATATAGATGTTCTCGTTGACAACACTACGAAACATGCTTTGTTATCTTTCATGGACGGCTTTTCAAGATATAATCAGATTCTTATGGCACCTAAGGATCGCAAGAAAACCACTTTCATTACAGAATGGGGCACCTACTGTTATAGAGCAATGCCATTCGGGCTAAAGAATGCAGGATCCACGTATCAAAGAGCAGCAACAACATTGCTACATGACATGATTCATAAAGAAGTTGAAGTCTACGTGGATGATATGATAGTGAAATAAGGGAAGGACATTTGCCTGCGCTCAAGATATTCTTTGAAAGGATTCGGAAGTACATGTTGCGTCTCAATCCGGAAAAATGCACATTTGGGGTCATAGCAGGAAAAATGTTGGGATTTCTAATTACCACTCGTGGGATCGAGGTCGATCCGTCCAGAATCAAAGCAGTTCTAGAAATGGAGCCACCTCGAACTGAGAAAGAGGTGCAAAGTTTTCTTGGCAAAACCCAATTTATAAGCAGATTCATCGCCAAGTTGACCTCAACTTGCGAGCCGATGTTTCGTCTACTAAAGAAAGGGGTTCAATTCAAGTGGGATGATAAGTGTCAGCAAGCTTTCAAAGCAGTTCGAAGTTACCTTCAGAATCCGCCAGTCCTAATGCCCCCGGAGCAAGGAAAACCTTTAATTCTGTACCTTTCCGTAACATCATCAGCAATGGGTAGCATGTTGGCTCAAGAAGGAAAGGAAAGGACCGAAAAGGCTATCTATTACATAAGCAAAAGAATGACAGGATGTGAAGAACGTTACACGTCTTTAGAGAAAACATGTTGGGCTCTAGTATGGGCCACCAAAAAGCTGAGGCACTACATGCTAGCTCATTCGGTAGTGTTGATTTCTTGAATGGACCCTCTTAAATATCTGTTCGAGAAGCCAGCACTTACCGGTAAGGTAGCACATTGGTTACTCTTGCTTTCTGCGTTTGATATCAGGTATGTCACACGGAAATCTGTAAAAGGGAGAGCGGTAGCAGAATTTTTGGCAGATTGTCCTATGGAAGGACCAAAAGATGTGGAATTTGAGTTTCCAGATGAGAATGTAATAGCAACAACCAACGACGTTTGGATATTGCATTTTGACGAGGCTGCCAATCAAAGAGGATTTGGAATTGGGGTGTTGTTGATCTCGCCTGATGGATCGCATATTCCGTTAGCCTTTAAGTTGAACTTTGAAGTTACTAACAATCAGGCTGAATATGAAGCTTGTATTGTAGGAATGGAAGCCACATTGGAAATCGGAGTGCAAAAGCTGGAAGTAATCGGAGACTTTAATTTGGTGGTATCACAAGCTAATGGCGATTGGAAAGTTAGAGAAGACAAGCTTAAGCCATATCACGAGAACCTTGAAGGTTTGATTCCGCAATTCCAAACGATAACCTTTTCTCATGTGCCAAGGTTAAAGAACCGGTTCGCCGACGCTCTCGCCACTCTAACATCTATGGTGGAAATACCAATTGGGGTCAAGATGAGACCAATTATGATTGAGCAAAGAAGTAAACCTGTGTATGAGTATATAATGGCAATTGATGAACCAGATGATGGTTTGCCATGGTACCACAATATTTGGAATTTCATCGAAAAAGGAGAATATCTGCTGGGAACTGATAAGAAAGATCAAGCCTCTCTTCGGAAGTTGGCTTCTCAATACGTAATTTGTGGAGGAAAATTGTATCGAAGGTCACATTGTGGAGTACATAAGCTATGTGTACATGGGCATGAAGCTACAAGAATTATGGAAGAAATTCACGAAGGGGTTTGTGGTCCCCACATGAATGGTTTAATGCTCACTAAAAAGATCCTGAGACAAGGTTACTATTGGTCAACCATGGAAACGGAATGTGTTCAGTATGTGCGACGGTGTCACAAGTGTCAAATTCATGCTAATCTTATGCATCTTCCACCATCTAAATTGCATTCTATGATTTCGCCTTGGCCATTTTCTGTTTGGGGCATAGACGTTATTGGGAGATCACGCCAGCAGCTTCCAACGATCACAAGTTTATTTTAGTCGCAGTTGACTATTTTACGAAATGGGTAGAAGCAGCCTCATATGCCATGTTGACAGCAGTACAGGTGGCTCATTTTATCAAGCAGAACATTATTTATCGATACGGGGTTCCACAAGCCTTCGTGTCCGATAATGGAGTACATTTCAAAGGACGAGCAACCGAGGTTCTTAAGGAATTTGGAGTCCAAGTTCATAAGTCGACGGTATATCGCCCTCAAACCAATGGGGCAGTAGAAGCGGCAAATAAAACCATTAAAACAATTCTTGAAAGAACTACATAGTCTGCGGGAAATTGGCATGAACAGTTACTGCTAGCTTTGTGGGGATACCGGACGTCCGTCTGTACGCCAACGGGGGCAACACCCTATTCATTGGTTTATGGCATGGAAGCCGTTCTCCTTATCGAGCTAGAAATACCATCGCTAAGAATCATGACAGAATCAGAAGTTAGTGAGGCAGAATACCTAAGCAGCAGATTCGAGGAACTTATGCTATTTGATGAAAGGCGTCTTCGGGCACTATATCACATTCAGGGTTATCAGCGAAGAATTGCCCGAGCATTCAACAAGAAGTTAGGCCAAGAGATTTGGAAGAAGGGGCAATGGTTCTAAAGGAGATACGGGCTCCGATCTTCGATCCGCGTGGGAAATTCCGACCAAAATGGGCTGGGCCATACATCATTAAGACAATCTTATCTAGAGGAACAACTCAACTCATTGACCTCGACGGTAATGAATTTTCTACTTTGGTTAATTTAGACCAACTTAAAAGGTATTACCCCTGAGAGAAGCTCGCTGAACTAAAAACCACAAGGGTGGGCAGTTTTAGACAAAAATTAGAGCAAAAGCCTGCTAGGCGGAAAATCCGAAAGGACGACCTAGGCAAAATTTAAGGCTAAAATTGAAAAGAGCTCGCTAGACCGAAAACCCGAAAGGGCGGTACTAGGCAAAAATTAGAGTGCAAAAGAAGAGTGTAAAATACCCGAGTGAACCCTAACCAAAAAAAAATGATAATGTACTTGAACTACGTCATGACCTGATTCCTTCGGGATACGTAGGCAACCTTGCTTTAAGGTCCGGTCATCTTTATCTCATAATCTCTTCATCCCTATTTTCTTTCAAAGCGGTTCATAAAGACATCAACGGAACCAACAAGAATCCAAAAACGGGAAAATTTCATAATTCAAACTTTATTAAAGCAAACTTCTTTGGATACAAGGCTGAGCATAAAACTTTCAAAAGCAACAAACACACTGACAAAAGGAAATAGCAAGCCAACAAAGAAGCAAACACACTAAGGGTCCTAAGTTCATCTCGGAGCATAAGCAAAGTTATGTCTCAAGTCACTTCTCATTCCATCCAATTCTTGTCTCCACATCTTGAATAAGCCAGTTTTCATAATCTTGAGGCAGCAGAACACTAGGGTATAGATCCCTCGAGATGGTAACACGTGCTCTCCAAGTATGCTAGTAAAAACGACAAGTAGAAAACTTGCAAGGTGGCATGATGAAGTAGTCATGTGGTGGCATTGTTTGGCGAACGTCGAGCTGACGAAGAATGCGATAAGGGATATAGAAAGCCCAACCGGTCATGCCCACTAGCATCATCCTGCTACGTCCCATGTTGCTAAAAGCCATAACCAGAAGATCAGCCCAATTAGTCTACCAAGCAACGTTTCCTCCGAAATTTGATGCAAACGCTGGACCTAGAGCTTCTCAGATCCACAAACATCCACAAAATTCCTCCTTGCAAAACCCTGTGTCTCATGAACCCGATTCCTTGGAATAGGTTCCAACAGATTGAGCTTATCACACAACCATAACTGCAATGAGAGAAAAGACGAGTCGGAAACCATAGAAAGCTTAAGCTGAGTGTTGAGGTAAAAAGAGAATGTGAGAAAAACCAGAAAAAGGAGAGCTGAGTGAGAAGCTTACCTGTAGGAATAATGGGCTGCCTCCAAAGACGTTAGTTTCATCAGCATGCACAGCATCAAGCCCCATTATTGTTTCAGCTAAAACCATCGGAGCTACATCCTTGCGATCGTCAATTTGGGCGGCCACGCTTACCAACAAAGAACTTGCCTGGCCATCAGGCTGCACAAACAGAAAGGCAGCCAGAAGGCATAAGCACAAAGCAAATCTGTTACCTCTGAATTGGTTGATAAGATGAGGAATATTCAGCACTCTGCCTTCAGTTAAGGACTTAGCAGCATTGTTGCTTATTCCCAACTCCTCAGACAGAGTTTTTGCTATTCCAATCTTCTTGAAAGGATTAACCGAAGCCTCCAAATCGAAACCACCAAGATAAGCATGGAATTCTTCTACAGTGGGACATAGCTCCGAAAATTCGAAACGGAACACATGCACTTCCGGGTCCCACATTTGGGTAGCAGCACGCAGGAGCTCGGACGTATGATAACGTCTCGAACATATCGCAGAGAACCTAGCCTATGTGAGCGATAATTCAGCCAATCTATGCCGTCAAGCTTGTCAAGCCATGGACGCATCAAGTGTAACATCCTTTACATGTGAGGTGCTTAAATATTATACTCTAGTACCTCAAGGGGCAAAGTGCATTTCTTTTTAAAGTATTGTGCATGTGTGCCGTGTGTTATGTGTGTGTGTGTGAGTCAAAAAAAAAAAAAGAGAGAAACCCAAAGCAGGGAACTTCCCTTCTACGTTTCGATCGAGAGAGAGAGAGAGAGAGAGAGAGAGAGAGAGAGAGAGACGGCAAGGGGAGAGAGAAGGCTGGGAAAAAAATTGAAAATCCTAACTTGGTAAGCAACTCTTACTTATATATTCATGAGTATTGATTCAAAAATCCTTTATGTTCTTGTTTTGGGCTTTGGGGTTTTGAGAATTAATTGGGTTTAAGTATCTTAAATAGGGCTATATGTTATCTTTCTCTTTCGGAACTGAGATTTGTGATGGAAAGCAAAAGAATTCAATGTTAAGAGTTGATTTTGGTAACTAGCTTGCCAAAAATGTCGAACCTGTGTTCTTGAATGCTGCAATTTGTATTTGACACTGGAAAATGTATTCTTTATTTGCTGGAATTGCCTCTATAGTTGCTGAAAATCATCGCCAAATGCAGGAATTAGGTGGAAAACTGGTTGTATTTGCTGGAAACTGGTTTTAAAATGCTGAAATTGGATTATATGTTGCTGAAACTAGGAATAGGTGCAGGAAATATGATAAAAAGGTGCTGAATCTGTTGAGTAGTTGCTGGAAACTGCTGTTTGCATGCCGAAATTGCCTTTGTAACTGCTGGAAATCACTGATACGTGCAGGAATTATGGGTTAAATGCAGGAAAATGATGGTATATGCTGAAAATTGATTGTATGTGCTGAATTTCAGTGAATAGATGCCTAAAACTGATCTTACTCGCTAGTAATGTGATCTAAAGTGTTGACACCCTTGCTGGAATTGTTGAGTGTTAATTAAAGAGGGGTGTTGGAGCTAGTAGAATCATTTGATATGATTATCCATTTCTTTTCTATAACCATTTGAGTTTTGTTCTCATATGTGTGGATTAAAATGCTAGGTTCGGAGGCGACAACAAGCACTGTGACTCCCCGTAGGGAGTGAACCTGTGTTGGTTTTCTTTTTGTTGGAGACCGAGGTGAGTGTTCGATTCATAGATGTTCTTCAATTGGATTGTGACAGTTTTTGGTATCGGATTGAATTTGTGATATTGGACTGTGACTTTGTGTCGATGGGCAACAACGGCCGGACTTTGTGTCGTGTCACTGACTTCGTGTCGATTCAATGGCTTTATGCCGAAATTATGACTTTGTGTCGAGCTATTGACTTTGTGTCGGATTAAAGACTTCGTGTCGATTATTTGCTTAATGCTTAATTAATGATGAACTTAGATTTATTGTCTTTATTGAACAACATCCATGTCTCACATACACTCCTGGAACTCGTTTGGGGTTCCGGTTTTGCAGGTATAGGTCGGTGTCTACTACAGGTTGTGTTTTGCATTTTGGGACTCGCTCGGGGAGTGTGTGGTTGCGGCTTGTGGGAGTCTTGTCTCCCGGCCCGTAGTTGATATTTGCGTAGTTTAGTCTTTGACAATAGTTGGATATATAAAGTTTATTACTAGTCAGACTTCCGCTGTAGTTTGTAAATGACAATTTTTTTTGAGGTGTAAATAAAATGTGGCTGTTGAATTTTAGTTTTAGTTATTGTAGGCATTGGTAGTAACTGGTTGTCGCTATCGTATCGGGATAGGCTGATGAGGTGCATTTTCGGAACGGGGCGTGACATCAAGGCAGGGAAGTCCATGACTTTAAGGGAGAGGAATGATTTTGATTATGGAAAAGAATGAAAGTAAGGAAGGGTATTTATAGGAGAGGCAAGACATACCTTCAGGTTTCGAAAGGGTATCTCGGTATACGTGCCACATCGAAAAATGTGTTGACCTTTGAAGAAAGACTCCTCAAGACATTCAAGAAGGCAAGTGCAAAGCCTTTAATTTAACAGTCTGCAAAACAGTGGAAAAACGGCTGACCAGAATAAAGAGCAAGCAAGTGATTATCGAGACTGATTGCAGGTTTTGTCCCTGTCAGGCCTCTACCGTACGGTAGATATATTTTCGTCGTACGTTACAAATATCCACCGTACGTTACATGTTTCCACCATATGGTAGACAAGTCTCCACCATGTGTTATAAACTTCCTCCGTACAGTAGATGTGTGTCCACCGTACGTTACAAATGTCCACCGTACCGTACAAATTTCTACCGTAAGGTACAGTATCCCCACTGTGTCTGCAGGTTTTTGGTTGTAGAGTATGAAATCTTGTTCTGGGGCATGTCAGTCAGTTTGGCTTGCACATACAAGTCACATTGTGTAAAAGTGACTTCACAGGAGGTTTGGTTGCAGCTCCGAATCGTGATTTACAAGTTTGGTACCTAAAACGGCCTAAAAACGTTCAAAACCATACGTACGGACTGTCAAAATCTGGTTTAAAGGGGTTCTCTTCGTTTCATCCGCACCAATAGGTCATACTACTATAGTATGACTTTGAGAGATGGTTGGTTTCAAGTTCGGACCAAAAGACGTAAGTTTGATACCCCGAAGTCCATTTTTCTTGTCAAAAGCTCATCTTTTCCCGTGGTGGTATTCAAAGACAGGTTTCTTCCCTTTCGTCAACTCCTACAAGTCATGTTACGATGTTATAAGCGTGTGGGGGTGCCAGTTTCGAGTTTTAGCCCAAAATTTGGAATTTGGTGTTCCAAAAGTCCATGATTCCAATCCAATAGGGTTGTAATGTCAAAAGTCTCAAGTTGAAAACCAATCTGTTCATTTTCCCAAGTCATGACGGTCATTTTGAGTGCACGTGGTTCGATGGCAACGTCCTCCGAGTCAGTTTGCACATATTATAGGTTTTGGTATAAATTCAGCTGAAACCACTTCATTTCTCAAAGTTCCGAGGCTCAAACATTCATTATCTCGGTGTTATGATTTCTATGTTCAAAATAGACATGTGCGGTACAAATGCATTAAAAGAACAAGCTTATTTATAAACCCAAAAACAGCATCTACATAATGAGTTTGAAAGTGAAACCTACGAAAAGGCTAAAACATAAGTACTGCTGTCATGGCATGCAAGCCCCATCTATGCAAAATCAGAAAAAGGGACAAACAGTTGTCCAAAGCAAAAAAGGCATGCAGGCCTCATCTCCTAAATGCTAGAACTGATAGTAAAAGACTCAACGACGTGCCATCTTCTGTGGTCTTTCCCTAATCTCAAAGGAGGTACTGTCACATCATCATCGTCGTCGTCATCGTCATCATCGTCACTCCGCTCGCCAGGAGGCCGTTGGTAATGAGGGTCAGAAACTGAGCTGCTTGATAGACTATTTCCTTCTTCTTCTTCCTCCTCCTCATCATCTCCACCTCTCTCCACCACCTCAGCTGGTTGTACGCGCCTCTCTCGCAAAACTCTCCCCGGTATAGAAGATGATTGAACAGGAGGCGGGCTATTCCTCGCATTCTTCATGCGCGGTCTATGAATCGCCCCACCTCTAGGCTGCCTTGTAACCTGCATTATGGGGTATCATTAGAAAGCAATCATTTGGGTGATAGTGTGAAGGAAAAGTAACTTGAAAACACACCCATACGCCCCTTCCATGGCTAGTGGCCTCGCCTCGACTACCTCCCCGGCTCGATGATTCTTCACGACCTCCCTCGTGGACAGTCGGTCCACCACTCGAACTTCTCCGCCTAGCACCACCTCTTTGTGCAGCTGCTGTGGCCCCGCGTGGCAAAACCTCAGGTGATACACCCATCGCCCCTTGGCGAATCACCGTGAAGCAGTCCAATAGCAGCCGGTATACATTCTCCGCCCATGTTCGTGGCACCTAAGGCAAATTCAGCACATTAGAATAACATGTATACATCAAATAAGCTTGTAAGAAATGAAAATAACAAATAAAATCCCATACCTCGGCCTCAGGTAAAGTAATGCTCGCAGAACGTGATGGAATAGCTATCTCTCCTTCAATGCCTTCCCGTGTCACCACCGACACCACTCTACTCACCTCCGGGAAAGTATGCCCCACCTCTGCAACTCGTCCGGTGCCTCGTCCCCTAACTGACCTGCGACGTGAGCTAGCACCACCACGCCTACTCCCTCTACTCCCCGAGGCCCCTATCGCCGTCTCACTCTCATTTCCCCCCACCTCCATGGCTCCTGACAATCGCTCTACCATCTGAAGACGATAAGCTAAGTATCTCTCTTTATAGCCTGCATAGTCCAATGAGGGGCTAAGGTAGGCTGTCAGGTCCTCAACCGGTCTATTGTGCCTCTCTATCTCCTCTCGAGTATAATCCCCGTCCTTAACATGAAGAGTGGCACACCTGCTGGAACTCTGAACTCCATAAGCCCTAAAGATTGGCGTGTCACCCTCCCCCCTAGATACCATTGCCACCCAAAAGGCGGCTCCAGTAGAATGCAGCTGCGAGTCACCAGGCCTCCCGGCTTCGGACAAGAAAGTCTGCTTGCAGCCCGGTCCATAAATTCCATAGAACCTGTGGAAAATTGAGAAATGCCTTAGGCCCAGAAACAACATCATATGATAAAGGAATAAAAAGTAAAAGGTTCTTACCCCCTCGCCAGACATCCTATCCAGAAAAAGGCAAAATTCCCTCAAATTTCCTCAGAACTCGCTGGACTTTCGGTGCTTAGGTGCCCACCTCAATGCTCGGGGAAGCACTCGAGGATTCCCATGCGTGTTCTCCGGTCCATACATCTCCAATACTTCGAAAGCCCAAATCTGCATGTTAAGCAAATGCATCAGTCAAAGAAAATCAAAATGCAAGCAATATAGGAATTAAAAAGATAAAGCATGAGTTGAGTATTTTACCTCTAGAACTCTCCAGTAGCCACCTAAAGTCGTACCAACTTGGCGTGACGCACTCCCTAAAAAGCAGTACAAAGTCGCCAGAGCAGCCCCTCCAAATTCAAACCTTCCTGCTTGCCCGAGATGGTTAAACGCTGGTAACCAACCGATCGAGGTGGACGCCATTACACCTGTTTGGGAACAATGATGCGCCAAAGAGGTAAAGAAGGTAAGCCCGGGCCATTTGTGCTACCTCCTTGTCATCAACCGGAGTCCTATCCTAATACCCCTTTTCAAATTGGGAATACTTCACCATTGCATCCACCGCCCGAAACCCCGGTCCTAAGTAAAACTCCAAAGCCCTTTGGTCTCTGTACATCTCTGAATCAAAAGGTATCGGGTCTCCTCCTACCCTCAGACTGGTAATCGCTGCAAAATCTGAAGGTGTGATGGTCATCTCACCGAATGGAAGGTGGAAAGAGTTTGTGGTGTTCCACCATCGCTCTACTAGAGCCCTCACTAAAAATGGTCTGATCTCCCTCTTATAAACAAGGTCTGAATAAAAGGGCCAAAAACCCGCGGCATCAACCAAGTTCCGTACCCTAGGGTCTAAAGCTTCATAATATTCAAGGGACCTAGCAGGCCCCCCATAACAAGCCGTGGACGTATCCTCCTGTTTTAAGTAAACATGCATGCAGGCTAAGATACGAAACTATGATGTGATAAGCATATTAAAGCAAGAAATGTAAAATGCATTTAAATTGAAATTACCAATGGACCGGACATCCCCATATGACTCCTCGGATCATGCAGCACTTGTTCCTCCTGTAGGCTCTGGCGAGGCACAAATGTGTCCACCCCAAAAGGTACGAAGAAATGAACGCGAGGCACATAGGACGCCTCACTAAAAGCTACCCTCTCCCTCGCCGCTGCCTCTGCCTCCTATACCAAAATAACCCGAGGACCCTCCCTCGCTCTCTGTCTCTCCTCCTCCTCCTCTCTCTCCGCTTCCTGCAAAGCCTCCTCTCTTGCCAGTACGCTTGCCAACGAAGGAGCCTCCGCCAATCGAGCACTCAAGTCCCGAGGGTCTGCGCACTCTAAAGTATCTCATAAACTCACCCCTTGCCCCCTTGATGAACCAACCGGTGGAGTAAACAGAGGAGCCGCCAGTGGATCCCTTGCCTCTTGTCCATCGCTCTCTCCCACTACAGACTTCCCCCTCGCTAACCTCCGAGCAACAGCCTCAGCATCCTCATCCTCACCCCTTCTACTCTCTGTCTCAATAGGTGTGTCCAACGGAGTAAATGGAAACTCTGGAAGAGTTGCGCTAGCCGGTGTTCCTCTTTCCACCATGGCCCGACGCTTCACACTCACATCTATACCCCCTATCTCCATCTCAATAACTGAACCAGCCGGAGTAAAAGGAGTACCCGCCGGCGTCGCCGGCACGCTTGCAGCAGAACCTATTGAACCACCCTTGGTTGGTTCTTCCACCGTACGGTGCTCCTCCTCTACCGTACGGCATTCGTCTATTACTGTATCACTCCCAGCCAAAACTTCCACCGTACGGTTTTCTCCCTCCGCCGTACGGTCCTCCCCTTCCACCGTACGGTACTCTTCCGTCGTAGTGTCTCCTGTACTTCGCCCAACCGTCGCCGTTGCATCACCAACACTCGGTGTGGTGATCACGAAACCCTCAACGGTTTGGGAACTGTCCATGGGTGTGACCATTGCTTCGCCGTCACCACCACCTTCGACTGTAGCAACTGGGCCCTCGCCCAATGTCAAACCAATTTCTTCAGCACCGATTGGAACAATAATGGCACCGGGCTCGGTTCCCCGTACCATCGCGTCGTCGCCACCACTCAGGGCTTCACCTGTGTTGTCTCCATCACGCTCCATGACCGTGATTAAGGGATTAGAAGTTTAGGGTTTAAGAGGAATCAAGGGAAGGGAGAAGAAGAGTTCGAAATTTTGAAAATGAACCGACTGAAACGGTTTTAAAATTTATATCCCATAACCATCTCTACCGTACGGTGGAAGTATGTCCTGTACGGTACAAATCTCAAATATTTCCATCGCATGGTACAAACACTACCGTATGGTACATATGTGCAATTCAAAACTCAATTTTTGAATTCAAATTACATCCTCATTCTTGAACCCTCATGGTTCATTTCTTAAAATTGGTGCCGTACCAATCTATATTTATTCAATAATTTCCGTCGTGGAAATCTCGCTCTCAATAGTCATTTCTCAGTAATTCTTTGAGAATTTTGTTTGGATTGTATCTCCAACAATTATTAATCAAATACCCCCAAATAATGTGAACAGCCTCGCTAAGTTTACATTTTGTTAAGATCTCATTCTTAACAACTATATTTTTAAATGGTTCATTGAGATCTATCCTCAGTAACCATCTTCTCAAATAGCTTGTTGAGATTGTATCCTCAACAAACTTCAATCAAGTTTCCATCAAATAGTGTAGACAGCCTTGGTAAGACTACACTCCTTCCATTATAAAATCAATTTCGATAAGTGTAGGCAGCCTTGCTAAGACTACATTTCATGCATAAGTGTGACCTTGTTAAAGTTTGCAGTCCTATGTTATTTTGGGTTCAATTTATGACGTTATCTGTATCATATTTTTCACATTTTTGCCCCCATGAACTACGCGGGTCTAATCCCTACATTGGGGTACGTAGGCAGCTTGAAAGAGCGCGACCACATGGCTTTATACCTTGCAAAGTATTTTTCTACTTAAAGGATATTTAGACATTCAAATTGGGTGGTCTATGTCTTTGACGTGACTCAGATCGAATCAGTGGTCGACGAGCCTTGTCAATGAGAGGCATCTGTAGACACCTCAATTTGGATGCTTCGATTATCTTTTAAGTCCCCGATGACGATAAAAGGGTTTTAATTTGGAATGAATCCTTCAAAAGTCAAACATAAATTCAACTCTACCGTATGGCACAAACTCAACCGTACGGTACAGATACGTCATCCTAACCGCCTAACAGTTAGGGCGGTTAGGATTTCCACTGCACGGTGCAAATATATCTACCGTACGGTAGACATGTCTGCCATACGGTACATCATAACTTGACCCCCTTTTCCAGAACATTGATCAAGGCATCTCAGCCCATCATAGCCTGGTCTGTAGCTCTCCATGACCGGTGTAGGACTGCAGCAGGCCGGTGAATGCTTGAAGACCAAGCTAGAATCACCTGAAAATTCTTCTATTAATATCCTAGGGTTTTAATTGAAAAACACACGAAAATCTCTTGAAAAATTGCACTGAAAAAGGATAATGTTACACTGAAAAATTCTGAAGTTTTCCTGCTTGCTCCTTTTCTCCAACACTAGTTCCAATTCATACCAGAGGGCTCTTGCCGTCATTACCATTTTTCAAACGAAAGATTCATTCCAAGAAAAGGTATGATTTTTCTGTCCTTAAATTCTGAGGGGAATCAACAGGTTCAGGATGGTTCTTAATACCACTCCTGGGCCGAAATATTTCAATGCTCGCAAAGCAAATAAAGTTTGAAATCCCACATAACTCCACCGTATGGTACATGTATCCACCGTACGGTAGACGTTTCCCAGGGAACATTTGCCTCTTTAGCTACTGTATTAATACTCTTCGTAATCTGATATAAGATACCATGCCTTCTTTTTGTGTTATGTTTTAAATTCATGCTCTATTTTAGATAATACATGCCATGCTTCGTTTCGTAAAAACAAAAAAGAATATTGCATCAGTTATGTTTTGGCATAAGGATGTTTTACGTAACACATAAGCTTGCATACAAAATTAAGTCTTTGAATATCCCGTTGGTCCATTTCAAGCTATTGACCACAAGGTTCATGTGTCGTACTGTTCATACGTCTACTGTACGGTAATATATCTCGTGGAATAAATTCCCTTATGTGCTGTTGTGTGATAAATTGAAGCATGATTATGAGTATTTATATTTGTTAAAGAAACTGTTCACATGATGTAGCGGTTTTTGTGCAAAACTTACCACAGAATGTGTACCATACGGTACAAATATCTACCGCACGGTACACATTTTCTACCGTATGGTTGAGTCTTCGTGGGACAGTATGCCATTTGTTTGCACTATCTTAATGCGTATTGCCTATCTGCTTATATTTACTGTATGCTATTGCTAATGTTATTTGAACCGCTTACATGCTATAAACTGCTTTTGTGACATTAAAAGTTTGAGCAATGAAATGATTTTCAAAATCCCACAAGTATTAGTAAAGACCGATTTATTGGGCAACAGGGGTGCTTTTCCAAATAAAACCTTCCCCTCTCGTAACCTGGCTTCCGAATCCAATCTCTGGTTTATTTCTCAATTCAAATATCATTTTCAAGTTCCAGGTTTTCTCGGGTAACAAACCATTTTACAAAAAAAAAACCCGGGTGGCGACTCTTCAATTTTTCAAAATGAACGCACGACAGGGGATGACCTCCGAAAAGGCACCATCCCGGGCTCTGGTAGCCCACAATTGCGTTTCTCTCTCACTCTATCATTCTTCGGCATTTTTCATTTGCATCGATGTTGGCTAACCCCGTTGAGGTGTTTTGGGTAAGCAGCAGAATTTATTGGAGCCTGGGGTCCTCGAACGCCCAACGACCTTGGACGATGATGAGTCGTACTTCCATTCAACTGTTGCTTTGCTATACGCATTGCAACGGGAGGTATATCGCGGCTCTAGTCAGAAGAACCCCTTTAAACCAAAACCGGCCTCTTCATGTGTACAAAGCACTAGAACATTCCAATCTAGACATGAACCTGCAGGATAGGATTACTTGCATTTAACCCCCATATACTATCTACGTGTTACTGTTTTCCCTATTGCATACCTATACATACATTCATACCGTTTTGCATAGGAGCATGCTAGGGCGGCTTTTAGGTTGTCTCTCTTTCGAGTCCGTCTTATGCTTATTAGGACGCTGCTTGGCCCGATAAAGAGTCGTGTATCTTGATGTTGCACCTTATCAAATTTTCACAGTCCTTGAATCAATGAGACTTTGGGAAGTCAAAATCTTCTAAGTCCTTGTCTAACGCCCGATCGAGGTTTCAAACAGAAAACTAGGAACAACGGAGAGAATGTTGTGATACTTACACCACCCAGGTTAAGTGCTAATCACTTACACCACTCAGGCTTTGGCACAGTGCTGTTTACGTCGCCCCGGCTCCGGTATCACGTCATCTACACCGAGTTGTTCCAACTTCAAAGTTGAAACTTCAAGAATGAAGTAGTCAAAAGCTTAGACTATTTTGACATCTATTAGTGTTAGTCGATTCAAACAAGAATACACCGTCGAAAAGAAATATGAGGATTCTAGCAGCATCCGAACGTCATGAGACTGACTCGTTTCTAGAGTCTAGGAGGGCACCGACCACGATGACATTCACATTGCATTCTTTCAAATTCTTTCAAAATCTTGTTAAAGGAACACCACTGAGTTCTTGTTTAATCTGCTATCCAAAAGCTCTAGGCCATTCCACCAAAGCAAAGAACAAAATTGACTTAGGAGCGTCTGCCAGGGCTATTTCACCGTTACTTCCAAAGCCATGTCACCCTCCTCGATCATCAATGGCAGCACAAACAAAGCTGGCTGAGCTGAAGAGGATTATACAAGAAATGAACCAGAAAATGGACAAACAAATGGTTATGGTTCAGGGGCTGGTTGACCTTTTTACCTCTGTCATGTCAAAGCCAAATCTGGGGCTAGTCAAAGAACCTCCTCAAGCCTGCCACTCTTGTGGTCGGAACCAAGCTGTGCTCGAGAGACATGTTCAAAGACCTGACTGAGTTCATGAAGCCAGGACTCACCCAAAAGAGGATGCTGGATCCTTGTTCAAAGCCAACGCCGAAATGCGCGATAAAGAAATTAACCCCAAAGGCAAAAGAGTGCATCATGTGGAAGGCGCAATGTTGTGCAGCTGCAAAGCAAGCAAAGGTTCTGCTTTGAATACTCAATCTGGTCATCGGAACCCACCAAGGACCTTCTCCCACTTCTCCACACCTTTGTCCTCAGTTTATGAGAAGCTCTTCGAAGCTGGCTTCCTCAATCCACTCCTTCCAGCTCCTTCACCTCGAACATTCAAGCAACCTACAATTCAAATGCATATTGTGCTTTCCACCAAATGCCTGGCCATCTCACCAATGCCTGCTTCTGCCTTCGACATGAAATTCAAGATCTCATCGATAATGGCACCATTCAAGCTCCACCCCCATCAAAGCCCAATGTCATACCCAACTTCATGCCTCAACACGGTTACAACCCACGTGTTAGCCAGATATCCGTTAGCTCCACTCAAATCAACCCAACCTCCACCATATTCAATCTTTGCCTCCACATCATCCCAGAAAATCAATCCAAGCCAATCTTGTCTCTCCCGTCCGAAACAGAGGTTAACCTGATGCCATAAATGCAGTCCTCACTTTCGACACCTGGGTTGACAGTAATGAGGAGCCTACAAAGGAGGAATTTAAGAGGAAGCTTAATCATTCAAAGGAGAAAACGGACTGGCTGAGATCTTTCAATCATGAGAATTTGGGGTTGTTGTTCAAGGAGTTCTCTCAAGTGGGTCTGGACGAAGAAGCTGAAGAAGCCGAAGTGCTGTTGCTTGGGCCTGTTGTCCTCTAGCTCCCACCTCTCTGCGAAGAAGTCAAGGGTAACTATAAAAGTTGCATTTTCAAATCACGTCTATTTTGCATTGACACTCTCGAGTCTGAGTCTAACACAGTGTCTGTCAAGTCGTCTAAGTCTAGCTCTGAGTTGGAGTTTGTGCCTCTTGGCCCTCCATGTCGTAGCTTCTGTTCTCAATTCGAGTCTTTTGCTGTACTTAGCAACCTCGAGGGTTTTATGATATGCATTATCCTACTTCTAAGTACTTTGCTGGCTTTTGAATAAACTGTGTCGACCCTGACAACAAAGGGATAGATTTCGATGGGAATGTTCCCAAGGAAATGTGTTCCCTCGCAGAAAGGGAAGACGAAAGGCATGCTCAGCCTTTAATTGAAATAGTAATTTTTGTAAACTTGAAAGATGAGGTAGATCCCCAAATGGTTCAAACTGGTTCAGTGCTGTCCCCAAAAGAGCATTACGCCTGTTCAGACTTGTTCAAACAATTCAACAACATCTTGGCATGGTCTCATAAAGACACGCCTGGCATTGATCATGAGATAAAGAAGCATTAAATCCCCTACTACCGGATGCCAAGCCAGAAAGCAGAAGCTCAGAAGGCTCTAGGCCTCGTACCATGTTCAAAATAGTAACAACAACGTTCCATCAAGCGCACATTAAAAGGGTGCAAAAGTGGCCTAGAGCGAGGCATTTCCAATCGAAGTAGTCAGGACCCTTTCACTATCAAAGTCATTTCATTGGGGGCTGCAGTTGTAGGGGGATGAAAACAATTGATGATTTGAACAACACCAAACTGCAACGGCTTCACGTGCCTCTACACTGGAACCTAGTTCGTCGTCGGAACCCTAATCTGCAAGACAGACAAGGGGTGAGCGCACCTTTGCTTCTCATAGCAAAGGCCCTCCGATGCCAAAGTTAGTATCACGAACTAATAACAAACCCTAATTATCAGTAGGAAAACAATATGAAATGCCCCAATTATTGCGTACCTTTTACCTCTAGGTTTACCTCTTTATTTATAGATTCATAGATGTTTGTTGCCCAAGCATCCCTGTTGCCCTAGGATTCCTATCTCGTATAGGAAATTCAGAATTTCTTGGACTCTCGTTCCCTTATTAGTTTATCACTAAAGAGTCCTAAAAAGGACTCTTTTCCATAGCTGGCCGAACATTCCATTCTCGTTGGGTATCTTTCCTATATACTCGGGATCTTACTCCTTAGAAGATAAGGTCGTTCTGGAATCTTTCTAGAGCGTTCCTATCGCCTTGGCATTCAAGGCCATTTACTTAATAACTCTTTCCCTGTCCGGCCATCTTATTGCCTAATCGTACGTCTGGACCAATGGCCTCACATGCAACTGGTCCTTTTCATGACTTCACATGTCGTTCGTCCTTTTATGCCGAACAGGCTGCATGGGCCAATAACTTCTCATGTTATTGGCCCTCATCGCCGTTCACCGTGCTGTCCGGCAGTAAGTTCTCTTGTATTTACCATGTGCGTTCATATACACCACGTGTTCAGCTATTAATTGTAGCTGTTCGGGAATACCTCCCTACAATTGCTCCCCAGCTTTACTTGTTGACTCTGTTTGGGGACAACTAATAACGCTAACTGTGGACCTTGAGCCAAACTTCTCTGAAACCGGGCAGTCATAACATTTAATAATCATTGATGCCTTTTGGCGGCTTAATCATTATACCGTTTCGGGGTAATGACTCCACGTGGCACGTTTCGCGTGCCTCTCATTAATACTGAACTGACGTTTTACAAAACGGCGTCAGAACAGTATCCGCTTTTCGTTACTTCAACTTGTAACGCCGTGAGAGGAGACGTTTCGTCTCCGTTCCTCACCCTTAAACCCCTGAGAGGGCTCTTTTTGGGTTTCCACCCAAAAAGAACTCGAATTTCAGTTTCCCTGAAAAGCTCTTCCACCATTTCTGCCATAACCGCCGCTTCGAAGCTTTCGACCGCGCTTCCTACCGTTGCCACTGCAACCATCGTAAGACTCTCTATTCCCTTCTCGAATCTCGTACTAGGATTTCTTCTCTTTGAGTCATCCATTCCTTAGGGCTCCATTCGTACCCATTTCTGAACTTCTTTTCTTAAATCGGGTATATCCATGGCGGATAATGGTGAAAATCCTTTGAAACCCAGTAAATTTAGGAAACTGTGTGAAACCCCTGCTGGCATGGCGGCATTCAGGATGGAATACAACATTCCAGACAACGTTGGCCTTGAACTCGCTCCTATGGGCGCAGATAGGGACGGAGGCTCGTGGGACAGAATGTGTATCCCAATAGTTGCCATTGTTGAGGGAGGAGTTAGATTTCCCCTTCACCCATTACTCCGTCAAGTCTTGAACTGGTATCGACTCACACCAATGCAGGTTTCTACCAATTTCTTTAGGTTAGTGATGGGGGTAGTGGCCTTGAATAGGATCTTGGGGACCCAGCTAGGAATCTGGGACATCCAATGGTGGTATAGCATCGTGCTAAACCCCAAATATAATACTTTCTACTTCAAGGTTAGGAAAGCAGAAAAGCGCATCGTGCTAAATTTACCAGACTCTGCTCGTGATCACAAGATCGATTTCCTCTATGTTACTGGAGCATTCGAGCCAATAGGTGAAGATGGCCAGGTGGTGGGCTTTCACTGCCCTCACATATGGGGCTACCCACGTATGCTCCTGATTTTTACTTCTTTTTGTAACTTCCTTTTGATGTTTTCTTACATCTTCTGACCTCCATTATGCCTTAACCATGCATCGGATAACGCAAATAAGCATCCCAGAGCTGAGCCCAGCTACGTCCGAACAGCAGAGATCAACAGGATCTTGAAGTATAAAGGTGAACCTGGTACCCCATCAGCTGGTCGGGGGTCGTGACGCACACGTCCTGCTGGGCTACGACCCTGCCTACAAGGGTTTTATTGACAGGAGGCTAGCCAACCCGAGCACCAGTGGTGCCTCAACCTCGATTGCTCCTCAATCAGGGAGTTTAAGGGCTGACGTTGGAGTTACAATCACTGGGGAGCCAAGCGAATTTCCCATATCGGAAGGCGTTCCCCTACCACGCCTGGTACTCAGGAGATCTCGAAGACAGACTGCTCCTCAACAACAGTCCGAACAACCAATCCCAACTTGCAATACCAGCCAATCATCCTCTTACGGGTATTTTCCATCACTTCCAAATCCAGGTAACATGACTCGCCAACCTGTAAACCTCAGTTCCCTTCTTACTGTCTCTACGTGGGGACGCGGTGCTGCCAATAGGGTGGCATCAACTGGTGTTCCCCCCCCCCCCCCCCCACAATCTCGTCGCAATAGGGGGGATCTACACGATCATCTTCTTCTCCTTGGGAGCACGATAGTTCCCTTAAGGGTGTCGATGCTCATCGGGACAAACGTCCCCGGAGCCAAGAAATAGGAGATACTGAAGCTCTAGCTACTTCAGTACCATTGGAATCTCCTTCGCTGAGCATTCCCATCATTCCTGAAGCTTGGGCCCCTCAACTCATGAGGGGGGACCGGCCTCTAAATGTCGGAGACAGTGCTAGTTCCTCCGAAATTGCACTAGCCCTAGCACAGGGCCTATCGCTTCCTGTGGATATGCAGAAGGAATCCTCATCGTCTACGGATAGACTCGTGTCCACTGGTCTCGTCAGTGGAATCAAGGTAACCAAAACCTCTCTTTTAGCCTTACCCTGATTGTAGCAGCTAAAAAATGTTTTAACATATGTCTGGTTTTTGTATAGTTTATCCAAAAGATGATGACATTGGGGCAAAAGTTTCAAGAAGCCGATGCTGAAAGAATTAGGCTCTTGAACGATAATACGAGGCTGCTCCGAACAGTCTCAAGACTAGAGAGAGAAAGAGACAAAGCCAAAGCAGAAAAGTCACTGAAACGAAAAGCAAGCTCGAGACTGCCAAGGATAGTCTCAGTCAAGCTCTGGCAGAGATTGATAGCTCCAAAAAGGTCTCTTTTGAAGACGGTTATCAAAAGGGGTATGATGCCACCACGGCCAGCTACATGGAGCAGATACCAGCCCTACAAGACCAAGTCTGGGTTTGCTTGCTGGGAAGCTTGTTTGACCAAAGTCGGCGTTGCAAATGATTCCCCATTGTGGACTGAGATCGACCTTCCCAGTAGCCGGGCAGCAGCATCTCAGGAGCACGACGAGCCCCCAACTGATGATGTCGATCGTCAAATAGATGAATTTGCAGATGTAGATGAAGAGATAAAGATGGAATCTCAAGATGCTGCAATAGAACACACATCAGTTCGGGAGGCAGCCATTGAGACCAACGTTACAGAGGAGAGTGCCGCTGCTGGTGATGGTGTTGTACTTCCAGGGGCAACCAATGCTGCACCAGAAATCCATGAGTTGGACTGAATTGCTCGGTAAGTACCAGATTTAGTGGTTTCATCAGAATTTAGATAATTTCAGCTGGTTCTGTGTAACCAAAGCTTTCCTACCCTGCGTGATACCAGTATTTTCGTACTTTTGTTAACACAGTATTTGTTTGCTTGGCGCCTTGCAACTTTCATAGTGCCAACCTTATAGGTTAGATTTCTAAGTTTATCGTACTTAGATAACTTCTGACTACATGCCTAATTTGTTTTTAAAGCACATGCCAATTGTGCATTTTTTCATATGCACTCGTGCTAGGAAAATTTTGGACGAATTTCTAAGTTTCTCATACTTAGACATTTGAGCATGATCACGTATGCTTTTGCTCGCTACAGATGCATATATTCAGATATATTTGGCTAAGAGTCTCGTACTTGGTCAAAATAACATTTCTCGTTATGTTTCTAAGTTTCTCGTTCTTAGTTTAAATCCCTAAATGTCTCGTATTTAAACAAATTGAAGTTTCTCGTACTTAACCGAAAGCAATTCTCTCGTTCTTTATGAAACTCAAAGGAGCAATTCTACTCAAGTATAGCGTTTAGTCATACGCAACTTAGGTATTTCGTACCTTGTGTGTTTTTTGTTGTTTTAAGCTTCAAACTATTACCATAAGTGTTTGCTCAAGTAATTGTTATCCGAACAGACTGCATGTTTTCGTATGCATTCCAAGTTTCCTCATATGAGGGGTACAGTCGTGTGTATTTAAGTTCCTCATACCTAGTTAACCGTATCTTAGACATATCTCGTTATGTCTGTTGCCCAAGTATTTCGTACTTGGATTCTACTAAGCATATTCGTACTTAGAATTTGTAAGTTTCTCGTACTTAAGTACCTCATACTTTTAAATATCTCGTATATGGCATTCATACCAGTCCCTTGCTCCCCAATATGAAAAAGGAAGATAATACCAAACTCCATATTTCATATTTCCAAAACGAAAAATTCCAAAAAGCTTGATATACTTTAAAAGAAAAGACTTTATTCATAAGCTGCAACTCAAGGGGGCGTTATTCGTACCCCTTGCAACTAAAATCAAAAACTAGAACAAGGGAATTATATTTGTAATTCCCACACAATCATGTAGTGCATCCTAACTCAAGGTGGCATTACTCGTATCCTTTGTAACTTAAAAAATAACGGAAAATAAAGGAGCTTTGTTCGTAGCTCCCACACAATCACGTGGTGCGTTCCAATATAGAATTCCTTTAAACAAAGAATTTTCTCAAATTATGAACATTCCAAGGTCTTGGCACTGGATTGCCGTCCAAATCAACCAACCTATAGGCCCCGATGCCCACAATCTCGGTTACTCGATATGGGCCTTCCCAATTAGCCCCCAGCTTGCCTTTGTTGGCTACCTTGGTATTGCCGAGCACCTTTCGTAGTACAAGGTCCCCAACCCCAAATTCTCGAGGGTGAACGTGTTTGTTATAGCTCTTCATCAGCTGTTCCTGATAAGAAGCCAGATGTACCAGGGCCTTCTCCCTCCTTTCCTCAGCTAGATCTAGCTCAATTTCGAGGGCCCTGTCATTGCCCACGCTTTCGACCAATATAGTCCTGTTGGTAGGAAGGCCCACTTCTAAAGGAATGACTGCCTCTGTGCCATATGCCAACGAATAGGGGGTCTCTCCTGTAGACTGCCTAGGTGTTGTCCTATGTGCCCATAGAACAAGTGGCAATTCATCGGGCCACTTCCCTTTAGCCTTGTCCAACCTCTTCTTGATCCCGTTAAGAATGGTCTTGTTAGATGCTTCTGCCTGCCCATTACTCTGAGGGTAGGCTGGAGTTGAGTAATTATTTCGTATCCCGTATTGGGCACAAAAAACTTTGAACTTTTTCTAGAACTGGGACCCATTGTCAGTAATCAATGAATAAGGGACCCCAAAGTGAGTGATGATGCTCTTCCACACGAAGCTTTCTATCATAGGTTCAGTGATTTTGGCCAGTGGTTCTACCTCTATCCACTTGGTAAAATAGTCTGTTGCTACTAGCAGGAACTTTCGATTCCCAGTTGCTTTGTGGAGGGGACCCACAATGTCCATTCCCCACTGGGCAAACGGCCAAGGACTTGTCAAAGGCACCAGATCCTCGGCTGGTGTTCGAATCATTGGTGAGAATTTCTGACATTTTTCACAAATTTTTACATACACCTTGGCATCCTCTTGCATATGTGGCCACCAATAACCTTGAGTAATTGCTCGGTGAGCAATGGATCTACCTCCAGCATGGCTTCCACAAGTCCCTTCGTGAATTTCATGCAGAAATTTTTGCACCATTTCAGGGTGCACACAAAGTAAATACGGTCCTATAAAGGACTTCCTGTAAACCTTCCCTTCTGGGGACAGCCAAAACCTTGCAGACTTGGTTTTGATCTTATGAGCTTCCTTTTTATCAGTGGGGAGTATTTCATTTTGTAAAAACTCCACGATTGGATCCATCTAGCTTGGTCCTTGGCTCACGTCCAAGACCAACTCAACACTCCTCCCAATGCTTGGCTCTGTCAGATACTCAACTACTACCCTCCGTTTGAGTTCAGTTGGAACAGCCGCAGCTAACCATGCTAGAGAATGGACATGTGCATTTTGTCCCGAACTTATCTGTTCAATATGAACCCTTTCGAAGGTGTCAAGTAAATCTTTGGCTGCTTCCACGTAAGCTGCCATCTTCTCACTCCGGGCTTGGTATTCCCCGACAGTTGATTAACTACGAGCTGTGAATCACAATACACCCTGACTCGTTTTACTTTCAGAATCTTTACACTTCTTAATCCAGCTAAGAGTGCCTCATACTCCGCCACATTATTTGATGCACTGAAACCAAGCCGAACAGATAGTTCGATCATTACTCCTCCAGGAGGAAAAAGGACCATCCCAATTCCTGAACCAGTATTACATGCTAATCCATCAACAAATAACTTCCATTCCATTGGGTCCTGTTCGGCAAAGAATTGGCTCTTCATAGGTGATGTTTTAGTCGCTTGTTCCTTTCTTGTAGGAGGCAAGGGAGCCACTGCAGGAGAAAAATCTGCCACAAAATCAGCCAACACTTGGCCTTTGATTGCTGTACGCGGCTGATAATCAGTATCGTATTGGCTTAACTCGACGGACCACGTCGAGATCCTTCCTGAGAAATCTGCTTTTCGTAGCAGTGATTTCAGTGGGAACTCAGTATAAACCACAACCTTGTGACTTTGGAAGTAGTGTGGCAATTTTCTTGTGGCTGTCCTAAGTGCCAAGACAAGTTTCTCTAGGGGCAAATATCTCGTCTCTGCATCCAGCAATGTCTTGCTAACATAATAAATAGAGATTTGTTCGGTTCCCAAATCCCTTAACAGGACTGCACTAATACCATGTTCGGAAACAGCTACGTACAAAACTAAAGACTCACCTGGCTGTGGAGTTGACAGAAGTGGAGGCTCGGCCAGATACTTCTTCAGGTTCTGGAAGGCCTGTTCGCACTCTGCTCCCCATTCGAATCCCTCCCTTTGGGTCTGCATTTGTCACTTGACCTGCTGATGAATCTATTGAGTGTTGCAGCCATTCCAGTTAACCATTGGACTTCCTTAGCAGTTTTGGAACTTTGTAGCCTTTGCAGGGCTGCAATTTGATCAGGGTTGGCCTCAATCCCTCTTATGGTCACCAAGTGGCCTAGAAACTTTCCAGAACCAACTCCAAACGTACATTTCGAGGCGTTGAGCTTCAATTTATATTCCCTCGGGATTTCGAAAGCTTCCTTCAAATTCGCTATGTGTCCCTGTTTATCTTGACTCTTTACCACCATATCATCTATGTAAACCTACATAGTCTTGCCAAGCAGCCTGTTGAACATGATGGGTGCAAGTCTTTGGTACGTTGCCCCAGCGTTTCTTAGCCCAAATAGCATAACGCTATAGCAGTACAACCCTCGTGGTGTGATAAAAGAAGTTTTCTCTTGATCGGGTCCAAACATAGCAATTTGATGATATCCTTGATATGGGTCGAGGAAACTCATTCGCTCTTATCCAGCAGTTGCATCAACCAACTGGTCTATCCTCGGAAGAGGGAAACTATCTTTTGGACACGCCTTGTTTAGGTCTGTGAAATCTACACAGACACGCCACTTCCCATTCTTCTTCTTTACAACTACGGTGTTGGATAACCATTCAGGATAATAAACCTCACGTATTGCTTTGGCCTCTAGCAAACGATCGACCTCTTCAATTACATCATCCACAAGCTGCACGGCTGCCCTTCGCTTTTTCTGGATGATCAGCTTATACTGAGGATCAACATTTAGATGGTGACAAATCACACTCGCATCTACTCCGGGCATCTCCTCTGGGATCCATGCAAATACGTCGACTTATTCCTTCAGGAATCTTATTAATTCAGCCCTTTCGTCTGCTGGCAATGATTCTCCAATTAAGAAATATCTTTCAGGATCAGTCTCGTTGATCTGAATTTTCTCTAGGCCTTCCACCACCTTTTCTGTTGGGCTTCTCCCAGCATCCTCAATAGTTGGTTGATCTGGTACTTCTAATGTATGAACGTGGTGGGCCTTTGGAGCTCTTTTGACGATGGAAATTAGACACTGTTGGGCCACTTTCTGATTGCCCCTAATTACCTCGACTCCATTGGATCGTGGGAACTTCACCATCTGGTGGTAAGTTGAGGAAACTGCCCTCATTTTGTGCAACCAGGTCCTTCCTATAATCGCGTTATAGGAAGAAGGAACATCTACAACCAGGAAGTCTGTCCTCAAGACAACTTATCCGGCCCGGACAGGCAATGTTACTTTTCCGAGAGGCCAGACTGCTCCTGCACCAGACCCAATCAAGGGTGTTGTAGATTGCTCTAGGTCCGTTTGGGCCAACCCGAGCTTCTTGAAAGCATCGTAGTACATCACCTTTGTACAACTCCCCGAGTCCACCAGAATCCTTTCGACGTCATATTCCCCAACTCGTAGGGTTATGACCAAAGCATCGTTGTGGGGTATTTGGACTTCTCCCAGATTATCATCTGTGAATGCTATGCTTTCAATGCATACGCCATTCTCTCGCCCTCTTTTGTTTCCTAAACTCATCACATGCTGATCGTGCTTGACCTGCCTTTGTAATAGCCTAACCTCATTTCTCATATAAGGTGTGGCCAACCCAAGTATCATATGGATTATCCCCTTAGGATTTTGCTCGTAATCCAACTCCATGGCATTCCCTTTGTCTTTGGGGTCTTCCTGGATAAATTCCTTGAGATAGCCCCGAGAGACCAAATCGTCAAGGTGTCTTTTGTACATCTCACAATCCTCGGTGATATGGCCCCAATCCTTATGGTAGCTGCAGTGCTAATTCATAGCACGTTTTGCGTCCTTATCTCTGCCTAGACTTGGGGGCCATTTGAAGTATGGCTGATTCTTTATTTGATAAAGAATCCTATAAATTGGTTCCTTCCAAACCGTAGTGATAGAAAAGAAAGATTTAGGGTCATGAGCTTGCTTATCCTTGTATGGCTCTTTCTTAGCCTGCCCGTACTCCTTTCTCTCTCTGTAAGCCTTGGGCTCTGGCTTATCCACCTTTTTGACAGGTGCCTTTGGATGTTCGGCAACGATTCTGCCATCCTCATGGAGTATGTCATCCTCCATTCTGGCGTGCTGCTCTATTCGTTCCATCAATTTAGCCAACGTGGCTATCAGATGTTTATTCAATGAGCGACGCAGTTCTCCTCGAACAGGCAAACCAGTCTTGAAGGTTGCAATGGCATACTCCTCACTGCAGCTTTCAATCTCGTTGAAAGTTTCCTAGTACTTCTTTGCATAATCCCTGATCGGCTCGTTCTCCGCCTATTTCATGGTGGAAAGACTCTCAAACGTCTTTGGAGCTTTTCTGCTTGTCAAGAACCGAGCAGTGAATTCTTCAGCCAACTGCCTCCATTCTCGTATGGATCGTGATGCCAGTTTATGAAACCAAGACAAAGCCACCTTGCCAAGACTTGAAGGGAACATTTTGCATAAGATGGCTTCATCCCCTTCATGCATGAACATAGCCTGCTGATAGTGCTGTATGTGAGCTACGGGGTCCATGTTTGTCTCTTAAAGTATGAACGTACCGTGCTTCACTCTGCTCGGCAACCTAGCCTCTTGTAGCCTTCTTGAAAAGGGGGAAGCTGCTATGTTGCTTAGGGCCTTTCGTGCTGCTTCTCGTGCAGTTATTGTCCCATCCTCGAATTCTTTCATTTTGTGAGCCGTGGCTTTGGCCCAATCAGCATCAGGTCTCTCGTACCTGTCCCAGTCATGCTTCCTTGTTTCCTCCTCTTCCAGGGTGGAACTTTGGTCTCTGCTTCTCCTTTTTCGTGAAGAAGCCCTTCGTCTTTCCGGTGTTCGGCTTTTACTTCTATTTCTCCTCTTTCGTGGAGAAGCCTCGTATCGCCCTATAGTAGGACTCCTGCTCCTTCTCCCTCGTGAATGAGCCTGCTTATGGACTACCAAAGTCCGTCTATCTCTTTCGAAATTCCTTCTTAAAAGTCCGGAATCTTCTGGGTGCTCTCGTACCCGTTGTAATTCTTATATCTCGTACTCTCGTTTTCTAATCAAACGGGCGTATTCCTTGATTTCCTTCCTCTTTTTATCGAGGACATCTTCACTATTATGTACACTCCTTGAATGTTCCACCGATGCCTCTCTTTGGTGAGATTTACTTCTTCTTGTGGAGCCCGTAGTCATCTTGCCCTGTCTACCAGTGGGCTTTTTCGGAGCACCTGGTGGAGATTTATCTGCTCCACCACTTAACTAGTCCTTTGGATTGAACGGCATGGCTGGATCTTCTTCCATCATGATTATTTTTCAGAAAAATTGGTTCGTTTCCCACAGACGGCGCCAAATGTAGGGGGATGAAAACAATTGATGCTTTGAACAACACCAAACTGCAACGGCTTCACGTGCCTCTACACTGGAACCCTAGTTCCTCATCGGAACCCTAATCTGCAAGACAAACAAGGGGTGAGCGCACCTTTGCTTCTTGTAGCAAAGGCCCTCTGATGCCAAAGTTAGTATCACGAACTAAAAACAAAACCTAATTATCAGTAGGAAAACAATATGAAATGCCCCAAATATTGCGTACCTTTTACCTCTAGGTTTACCTCTTTATTTATAGATTCATAGATGCTTGCTGCCCAAGCATCCCTGTTGCCCTGGATTCCTATCTCATATCATCGACCTTGACGGCGACGAATTCAATACCGTGGTCAACATGGATCAATTCAAGTGCTACTTTTCCATGAGAGAAGCTCGTTGGGCTAAAAACCCCAAAGGTGGGCTGTTCCAAGCAAAAGTTAGAGCAGCCTACTAGACCGAAAACCTAAGGAGGCGGTCTAGGCAAAAATAAATAGGCAAAAAGTCGAAAGCTTGCTAGACCGAAGACTCGAGTGGGCAGTACTAGGCAAAAGTTGAAGCGTAAAAGGAGAGGTAAAATACACGAGTGAACCTTGGCCTGAACTATGTTTTGACCTGATTCCCCAAAAAGGAGATACGTAGGCAGTCTCTCTCTTCGAGACTCGGTCATAATCTATCAACTGAATCTCAAGGTTTGGCTTTGGTGCACCACGTTGGCCGCCGGAACTATTTTTTGACAAATCCTTTCCTGAGGTTCGGTCGCAATCTATCAATTGGATCCAAGGCTTTGGTACATCGCCATAGTCAAGAAGAAGTCAAACTTCAGTTGTGCAGAAATGGAAAAAAAAAACCTTTTGTCTTTCAATCTTCTTTCAAATTACTTCTTCAATTTCAAAGCTGAGCATAAAGCCTTAAAATATTTGAAGCATAAAAAACAAAACGAAATGCTTACGAGGCCTAATGGCTCACAGTTTATTCTAAGTTCAGCGAGGTCTAGTATGAGTAGCTGCTATAGACTTATAGTCACACGCGCTAATTTGAGGTTCACGCGCGCTTGTTCAAAGTGATGCGCGTTGGTTTGAAACCTGCGCGCGCTTATTCGATTCCTGGAGCAGGCAGCAGTAGGCAGCCATTGTGCCTAACAAAGATTTTGGACCCCTGCTGGGGTACTTCAAGTTCAAATCAAGGTCCCAGTGCCTCCAAAGTTGTCGTATCATTCAAAGAACCTCAAATGTCATTCAAAGGGCTTTTGCCCAGTTTTTCATGCCGTGCAAGTCATGTGGTCCTAATGTGACTGCACAGGGGTGTCAATTTTAGTCCTGGCCTATACGAGTCATCCCTTTGCGTCTTTTTGTCCATCTTTGCGGCATATTTCGAGTGTTTCAGTCTGTTTCCTATTCTGGGGCTTTCTTCTCAATTTTGTTTGTTCATATAGGGTCATTGTACATCTATTTTGACCTTACGCAAATGTCAGTTTCACCTGTCTACGGGATATTTGAATTTTGGCTCATTAATGCCCAAAATTTAATTATTTTTCGTGTGTCTAAGAGTCCGCATTGAATCCTGGGGCTCTTTCTCCCTTTTTGTTCGAGCTAGGCGAGTCTATACATATATGTGTGTCTGTTTGTCGACTCTGCTCGCTTGTCAATGCAAATTAGATATTAGTGCTGGGTATATGCGCTCTTTCTCAAAGGAGAGTCAATAAACTGAAAATCCAAATTTTACATTGCTACCCTAGCATATATAATCCATAAACAGTGGAATCTCGTGAACAGTAAGAGCATATCAGTCCAAGGCCAAGCAAATCATATCTATGAGGCACATTCACCCAAGCATCAAGGAAGGGGCACACAGGCCCAATACAGCTACTAAATGTCAATTGGGGGCATGCCGGCCCGCTCAATGCCCCTATATTTTGGCACGCAAGCCCAAAACTCAAAAGCAGAAGGCAGTGAAGTAAGGAGGCACAGTGATAGTCCTCAGGCGCCGTCGTCCTCTTAGGAGCGACCTTTAGCTTGTGTCTGCATTTTCAATTTGTGCATTCAATATCATTGCATATTGTATATCAACTGTTGAAAACAGGAAATTTCTATCGAGTGCCAAAGCATGCCTGTCCAGTATCGAAAGTAGCAAGTAATCAGGATTTTGGGGTTCATACTTGGGATCTAGTCACTACTGGAACTGGATTCGGAGTCGCTACGCTGGGATAGTGTAATTTTAAGGGGGTGCCATATGCCGTTCTCCCTATCCATTTCTCCATGGCAAAAATCAAGCACATAGCCTCACTGTCCCACTCCACTAGCACCTGGAGTACACTTTTTGGGATCAAAATACAATTTCAAGTAGCAATGGCTCGTACTACTCAAATCCAAGTTCACCGACGCCACGTTCATCCTGAAGAATGATCCTCCGGTCCTGTCCAAATCAACAACGATCAGCCATATCGTCCTTTCAAATCAATAATCAGCAATCAGAATATCGTCCGTTTTAATTCAATCAATGAGGATTAGCCATGTTTTCCTTCAATCAACGACGGTCTACCCATCCTTCAAATCAATTCAATCAACGACGATCAACCATGTTGTCCTTCAAGTCAACGACGATCAGTCATGTCATCCTTCAAATCAATTCAATCAACGACGATCAGCCATGTCGTCCTTCAAATCAACGACGGTCTACCAGTCCTTCAAATCAATTCAATCAACGGTGATCAGCCATGTCGTCCTTTCAATCAATCAACGGCGATCAGAATGTCATCCTTTCAATCAATCAACGGCATCAGTCATATCGTCCTTTGAATCAATCAACATCAATCAGTCATGTCGTCCCTTTCAATCAATCAACGGCGATAAGCCATGTCATTCTTTTTTATCAATCAACGACGATCAGCCATATCGTCCTTTCAATCATCAACGGCAATCAGTCATATCGTCCCTTTCAATTAATCAACGACGATCAGCCATATCGTCCGCTTCAATCCATCAACGACATTCAGAATATCGTCCACTGTCCAACTCAACGATGGTCCGTGTCATCCTCAATGATGATCCACGGTCCAATTCAACAGCGGTCCGTCTGTCCAATCAGTACAACGACGGCCTGCCCATCCAATCAGTCTACAACAACTATCCACCTATCCTGATCCACATCAGTCTACAATTAGCGTAGCTTCCAACAGTCTGATTGCTCTGTCTCAGATGGTCTTTGATAAGAAGATTGGCTATGATTCCCAATGGATGGAATTCAACCTACCTGACACGACCTACCCGTGATTGTTGGAGTTCTATGTGCCGAAAAAGGTTTGATCCCCAGTGGCAAGGATTTGTCTGCAACTGATTAATCCTCAGGAGAGTCCGCATATGCATTCAATGATGGTCCATCCATCCCCGTTTCTCAATAGAGTTCAAACTCTCTTCCAACGGTCTTAAGATGGCCTGCCCGTCTTCGATTTCTCAATAGACGGTATTTTTATATACGTGTCCGCATTTTCTATTTTTCTTCTGGATAGCCTTGAAAGGGTGTCTAGAAACCTTTGATGTTACTTGTACCAAGACAATGGTGCTTCAAGTGCCGTCAAAGGGGGGCTACCGTAGACACCTTATTTTTTCCTTCAAAATTAGTTTACTTACGGTATTTGATTCCCCGATGATGAAATAGATCAAGAACACCCCGGAAATGTTAGTATGTTTGAGCTTTGAGCATTCCAAAACCCTTTCAGATCCCTTTCAAACTCTCTAAACCAGAATCAAAAGGCCTCAACAAAACTCAACTTGCATACGCTGGTACTCAACTGGCGTGCGTTGGTCCTCTGCCACGTGTCAGTCATCGGTCAACTTTGACCATTGACTAGGCTTGGACTGGCATATGCTAGTTATCTACTGCCGTACGCCAGTCAAACCTCTGGTCAAACTTGTGTTTTTCAACATGCAAAAGCCATGGGTAGGGGTCTACAACACATGGGAACCTTCCAATTCATCAATCCATTGAAAGAGCAGTCTCTGCTGGGGGACATCTCTTACACCCATCCCATCACCTTTTCCCTCTCATCCAATGGGAGTAAAGACTTAAGGGCTAAGGCACCAATCACTTTGACTGGCATTTTCCCTCTTTCACTCCTTCTCCTTCTATATATACCCCCTCTCTTCATCCTTGTAAAGGGTTCATAAAAAAAAGGGTTAAACTCATAAAGCTCTCAAGTTCTTTCTCTCTCTCTTTGGTCCTTGCTCCCTCTTCTTTCATTCATTCCATTGAAAGAGTAAGCAAAGGACCATCTCCCACACTATCTAAACCCTTTTTGCTCATCATCCATCCCTCAAACTCCAAGTTCAAATCTCAAACATTCCATCAACATCAAAACGAAAAGGAATACCACCTTTGTAAACTTTCTGTTCTGATCCCTGAGGGGGGCTGGCAAGGTCAAGGCTGGTAATCAATATCAGTTCGGGCCCTAAAGCTGGCAAGGTTTCAAAAAAAAAAAAAATTTCTGACTAGAATCGTCGTGCGCCGGGCACTCGTACACCGGCCCGTGGCAGCACATAAAGTTTTTAATTTGATCTGTCTGGGATCTATCTGGAACTGGCGTATTCCAGTTCAGAACTGGCGTACTCTAGTTCAGAGCCCTCTGGAACTGGCATACTTCAATTTTGAACTAGGGTCTGGATCTTTGTTTTATGCTTTATTTCTTGTCTATTCATCACTGTGAGCATGCCTAATAACCAATTTACTGCTTTCCATAATTAAAGTTGTTAGTCTTACTTTCTTAATATTATTTCTGCTGCTTTAGAATGCCTCTGGGGTCCTTCTGATTAGTTCCAGAGCCCAGAAAATGCAAAGCCAAACACTGAAAAAAAAGGTATAACTGGCGTATGGTCCCCAATGACTGGTGTACGACAGTTAGATCTCATCCAGCGACTGGCCCTTGCATCGCAATTACGCCTTGGTTTTGTTTATTTTCACAAACTGTTTATGGGGTGTTCTGTCTATTTCGTGTCTCTAAAGTCATTTTATTTCTCTGTAACTGATATATTCTGCTCTATAAATTGCGTGGTTTGTCCTGCGTGTGCACTGGTCCTTTCCAAGCCCAAAGGGTTGAAAATAAGAGTTATAAGTTTAGGCTTACTAGAGTACGCCAGTCTGTGTTTGGCGTGCGCAGGTGAAGCTTGCATGCAGTGGTTTGACTAGTGCATGCAGACTTCTTCTTGCGCACATCATTCCGGACCAGTGCTTTCCAGTCTGTTTAAAACATATATATTGTACTTAGCAAGAGAGTGAGAGGGAGAGAGAGGAAAGAGAGCCGTGAGAGAGAGAGGGAGAGAGGGGGGCCGGTTGGGAGGAGAAAGGAGGAGGGAGATTTGCTTGTACTTGTCCATTGAACTTCCATTGTACTCCAAATCTTTGAATTGTTATTCTTCCAACCAAAAATCTTAACTCCATTATACTCCTTTGTACACCTTTCAATTGTTAAACACTTGGATCTTGTACCAATCTCATCTCCACCACAAATTAGTTCCAAGAATCAAATCTAGTACTAACATAGCCATGCAACCCTAGGATTTTTGCCTTGATCTTTCATAAAAAGTAGATTTTATTGAATTAAAAATTGGGGAGAGGAGAGAGAGAGGGGGGCCGGCCATTATGAGGGAGAGGGAGCCCTTTGCCAATAAATAGAGAGCCATTCTTAAGCTTGAACTCACACCTCAAAGCAATAGCTCTTCCTCCTCTCTAGGAATCCAAGCATTCTTGTTCTAAGTTCAAGAACTTTCTTTGTTCTTGAGTGTTCTTGAGCGAAACCACCAAACCACTTCCAAAACCACCCATCGATCCTTAAAATAGCTTAGTTAAGGTTAGGAAGTTGTTTCTAGGTAAAGAAATACAATTCTTTTCCTTTCGAAGCAAACCGGACGCCGTTACGCCGCCGATTTCAAAACCGACGACCAATCTTCCGTAGTCGTCACCGCCTAGAAGAACGGTAGTTAAATCCTTACTTTATTTTCTATAAGTAGTTTAAATCTTGCTACTTGATTCTCTACTTACTTTTTCTAAAAGTTTAAGAAGTTACTTTGATCGTAGATAAAAAAGTTGGAAATGCATGATTATTGTTGTTCATGAAATTCAAGCATGCTGTGTAGCTTAAGATTTGGATGATCTTGTTGTGCTAATTCAAGGCTTGATTAAATGCATGTTGTATGTAAAATCTTATACCGCGGAGTCATGCATGAGAATGAGACACAAAAACCGAGAAAAGTAGAAACATGGCACCTAGGGTGTGTTTAACAAGGAAGTTGTGTTTTCCCGGTTGGAAATATTTTGACACTACATAATGACCATTTCGAGGGTATTATGTGAGTTGTGTGGGTGTGTGTGTTCCAATGGGAATCCGGAATAGCGGAACCATTGTGAGGTTGTGTGTGTTCCCATGGGAAATCGGACCGGCGGAACCATGGTGAGGTATAGCTTGGTTATCCGTGGAGAGGAGCCAATGCAAATGTGTGCCAATGGGAACCCGGTGCGGCGGAACCATTGTGAGGATACTCGGGAACCCGGAACGGCGGAACCGAGGTTGGGTGAGTTAAAAGGTGTTTTTGAAAAGGGTAATAACGACATGGTTCACGACGAGTCGACGCCAACGGTAGTTATAAAGTAATTGTGAAAGCGTTAGTGCTATTGTCTTTTTATCACTGCTTATGTACTTATCATGTGGAAATCGATGCTAGTATTAGGATTTTACTACTGAGCCTTCGTAGCTCATGGTGATGCCTTGTGGTGACCCTAGCATATTATATGGGTGGCGACGCCGATATAATATGTCAGAATTGATAGACGAACAGGACGAACTATTCACTTTGGAGGCGTTCGGAGCCGAGGAGCAGGCTAGAATGGAGAAGCAAGAAGAACTGTAGTTAGGAACCCTAGATCCCTCTGTTATTTGAATAAAAGTACTTTTGCAAGGTTTATGATGTAATAACGAGCAGGACTCGCTTCGTTTTTATAATAAAATGTGTTATTTAACGTACCCAAAAATTTGGGGGCGTTACAACTTGGTATCAAAGCTTTAGGTTCAAAACCTCGGCCATGGGTAGAATGGGTAGAACCATGTAGAACCGTGAGATAAGTTTGACCGTTACACAAACGTGACTTCGATTTTCAAGTTTAACATCCCAAATTGGATGGAATTCTGTCAAAACAATCTTCGGATTGAAGCAAGGCGTAGAAATTGGCAGTACCGCCGAGCTGGGAATTTCCGAACAATTGGATGATTACTTAAATCAAGGATCGAATGTGGAACGTAGAAACCTGAAAAGTTTTCCCTATCGTTTGTACCAAAAACTATGTTATTTTCAAAACATACTAATGAAGTCTTTATTGTAGATGGATCACCTAAGTCCTTACCAAGTCAACCTTCTAACTGAAGCTCACCGACTCGCAAGCACCGTAAGGTCCATGACACATCAACTAGTGGAGGATCCCTACTTCCCGTATGCTTTTCCTTACACCTTCGACTTCTACCAAGAGCATGGCGCTCTTATCCGTCCCATCAATGAGGAAGAGGAAGACATAGTTGACGCCGTACCTGTCCTTGTCCAACTCGCACCTCCCGGCAACGTGCACTTCCTAATTGTGGGAATCAATGCCGAACCAGTGGCTGTAACACCTCCCAACAACATGGAAGTTGAGGAAGACCCCGAGGAAGAAGATCCCGAGGAGTTCAATGACCCACCGATTAACGAAGCTGACTGGGAGCATTTGATGAACATGCCAAACCCAGACTTGCCATCTGACGATGACGATTCCGAGGACGAAGACCCCGAAGAGTTTGAAGAAGAAGGACCAATGGGATGGGATTCCGACGAAGAGGAAAATGTGGATTTCGGAGAGTTACCACCCGCACTGGTTATGCCCGATTACATGAACATACCCGCCAACTTTGGAGATGTGCCACCACTACCCTTCGAGGACGATATAGGAGCCTATAGGGTTAAATTCCCTCACCTTTTCTAGACTAACTAGCAAGCCTAGCAAGTAATAGGATCTTTTGTTATAAGTAGAATGGGATAGGATCTTTTGTAACCGGTATGCCGTAGGAAGCTTGTTCTAGTTTATGTATTTGTAGTAAAACTCTATGCTTCATGATGTAATTCTTCGTTATCTATGAGAAGATGCTTTTGTTTTAAAAGTGTTGTTGAATATTTGATTGCTTTTTACCTTGTGCAAAAGAAAATAGTTTAGTTAAACCTAAACCCTCCCCCTTTTCAATTTTCACTCGTAGATGGTGAACCGACGCAGTGGGCTCGGGTATGAGACCGGTGACTCTTCCAACCCTAACCCTAATCCCAACCCTGACCTCGCTCAAGTCATGCAGGCACTCGTGACCGCTCTGAATGCTGCCCGCCAAAACCCAAACCCGAATGATGGACCTATGACTCGGACCCGGGCAATGAATGAATTTTGCAAGCGTCGACCTCCAACTTTCAACGGAGATACCAACCCACCGTGGCTGAAGCATGGCTGAAGGAAGTCAAGGTGATCATGGACACCTTGGAGATCACTCGTAACGGAGATCGTGTGGCCTTAGCCACGTACCAGCTGAAGGGAGAAGCCCGCTATTGGTGGGAGCTGATGGAGGCAACTCATGATGTGGCCACCATGACATTTGCTCAGTTTGAGACCTTGTTTCTCGACAAATATTTCCCCACGCCAGTTCGTTTGGCTAAGGAACAAGAGTTCAACAATCTAAAGCAAGGAACTATGACCGTTACTCAGTATGCGGCCAAGTTCGAGGAGCTATCTTGCTACGCCCCGGATGCCGTTGCAACCGAGGACAAGAAGGTGAGGAGGTTCGAGTGGGGGCTGACGACAGCCAGGAGAGCTGTGGTTGCTCAGGCTTTCCCCACCTATTCTGGTGTGGTGAAGTGCACTCTTCGACTGGAAAGTGAGGAAAACGACTTCAAGACCCGATGGAGGAAGGCGACCGGCAATGCTGGCGGACCTATCCGAACTCAGACCTCCACCAGCAACCGTGGACCCTATCCTACCAAAACCTTTACTCTGGGTCAAAGCAACCAGACTTGGAAGGACACTACGCCAGGACGTGGTGACTCGCAGAGTTATGGCCAAAACAAAGCATCAGTACAGTGCTTCAACTGTCAGGCTATGGGTCACTACAAGCGTGAGTGGCCCCAGCCTCAGAAGGAGAAGAATGGAAACTTCGGAAACTAGAAGGCACAACAGCCGGGGCAAGCCAGCTTTGTGAAGCAGAACCCTGGAGGCTCAGCCCAGCTGCAAAACGGGTAGAACAAGGGAAAGTAGCCCTTGGGAACACAGCAAGGCGCGGGAGGGCGTATCTTTGCGCTGTAGACCGAGGAACAAGAGCCAGATCCCTCTGTGATCCAAGGTACGCTACTATTATATAGTACTTGCGTACAAGCTTTGTTTGACTCTGGTGCATCGCATTCGTTCATATCTACTGCTTGCGTAACTGCTCTAGCACTAGAAACAGAACCCCTAAGTAAGAGTACAAGGGTAATATCGCCATTAGGGGAAAGTATAGTTGTTAGTCTAGTGTGTAGAGGGTGCGAGATAGAAGTAGCAAATCTGCGCCTTACCTGCGACCTCCGAGTAATCGACATGGCGGACTTCGACGTTATCCTTGGGATGGATTGGCTATCGGCTCATCGAGCAGTCGTAGATTGTCACCAGAAGACTATGACGGCTTACACCCCAGCAGGGACTCGTTTCCGTTTTAAGGGGGATAGAGAAACAACGAGTTCGATGACGAAGAGATCTAGGTGGCAGAATCAACTGTTTGGATGGCTAGCCAGTCTCCAAATGGAAGAAGCCGATAGGATAGAACTGGGATTGCCACACATCATTTGCGAGTACGCCGATGTTTTCCCAGAAGAACTTCCTGGCTTACCACCTCAAAGAGAGATAGACTTCTCTATAGAGCTTTAACCAGGAACCGCTCCAATTTCCATGGCCCCATACCGAATGGCCCCTGCCGAATTGAAGGAGCTTAAGACCCAATTGCAAGAGCTGCTAGACAAAGGATTCATCAGACCGAGCACATCGCCTTAGCGCCAGCATTGTTCGTGAAGAAGAAAGAAGGAACCCTTCGACTGTGTATCGACTATAGGAAGTTGAACCAAGTCACAGTCAAGAACCGATATCCATTGCCTAGGATCGATGACCTGTTTGATCAATTAAGAGGAGCAACTTGCTTTTCTAAGATTGATCTCCGATCAGACTATCATCAGCTAAGGATTTGGGATGAGGATATCGCCAAGACGGCTTTTCGCACCAGATACGGCCACTACGAGTTCGTAGTAATGCCGTTTGGACTAACCAATGCTCCGGCAGTATTCATGTGTCTCATGAACAAGATTTTTCAACCCTACCTAGATAAGTTTGTAGTGGTGTTCATTGACGACATCTTGATAAACTCCGCCAACAAGGAGGAGCACGAAGAACACCTTCGAATGGCACTACAAATACTCCGGGATAACCAACTCTATGCCAAGGCCAGCAAGTGCGAGTTTTGGCTGGAAGTGGTTAAGTTCTTGAGGCATGTAGTATCCAAGGATGGAATCGCAGTGGATGAAAGCAAGGTCGAAGCAGTGCTAAAGTGGAAGCAACCAACCTCCGTGTTCGAAATCAGAAGTTTCTTGGGATTGGCTGGGTATTACAGAAGGTTCATAGCGGACTTCTCAATCTTAGCCAAACCAATGACCAGGCTAACTCAGAAAGGAGTGAAGCTGGATTGGGATGAAGCCTTTGAGAAATATTTCCAAGAGCTGAAGAAGAAACTGACCAGTGCACCGATACTCATCATTCCCGAGTGTGGTGTAGATTATACCGTGTACTGCGACGCGTCAAGAGATGGCTTAGGATGTGTGCTGATGCAGAATGGGAAGGTCGTAGCCTACGGATCGCGACAACTCCCACCTCACGAGAAGAACTACCCCACCCACGACTTAGAATTAGCCGCAGTAGTATTCGCTCTCAAGTCATGGCGTTACTATCTGTGGGGAGAGCAATTCGAAGTTTTTACCGACCACAAGAGTCTCAAGTATCTTTTCACTCAGAAGGAGTTGAACTTGAGGTAGCGTCGATGGGTGGAGTTTTTGGAAGACTACAAGTTTACCTTGCAGTATCACCCCGGCAAAGCTAACGTAGTAGCCGACGCCCTGAGTCGAAAGGAAAGGGCACAGAAAGTCAAGACTGCCATTAAGGAATGGGAAATGGTAAATACTCTCAACGAGTTCAACTTGCGGCCATCATCAGAAAACGGGAACGCTCGATTGTACGCTCTAATTGCGGAACCAGCACTTCATCAGGAGATCTTGCTAGCTCAAACTTTCGAGCAGAATTGCGAATTCGTCCGACATCGAATCCGAGAAGGAAAGGCGGTGCCAGGATGGGCTATCGAGGAGAATAACAGTTTGAGATTCAAATGAAAGGTATTCGTGCCTAATGTTGGAACCCTTCGAGAGGACGTACTCCGAGAAGCTCACCATTCGAACTTCGCAGTTCACCCCGGCGGTACAAAGATGAATCATGATCTGCGAAGAACGTACTGGTGGGAAGGAATGAAGAGGGATGTAGCACGGTTCGTATCCACCTGTTTGGTGTGTCAACAAGTCAAGGCCGAGCATCAGAAACCTGGAGGAGACCTTCAACCCTTGCCAATACCGACTTGGAAGTGGGAGCACATCTCAATGGACTTCGTCACTGGATTACCAAGATCTGCCAAGTCAAATACTGCTATTTGGGTGATTGTGGATCAACTCACCAAGTCTGCACACTTCCTGCCTGTCAAGATGATGGAAAACGTGGAGCAACTAAGCCTGTTGTACATCCGAGAAATCGTACGCCTCCATGGATTACCGATCTCAATAGTGTCTGACAGAAACCCATGTTTTGTGTCACACTTCTGGAAAGGATTGCAGAGAAACCCATGTTTTGTGTCACACTTCTGGAAAGGATTGCAGAAAGCATTGGGGACGGATGTAAGGCTTAGCACGGCCTTTCACCCATAAACAGACGGACAAACGGAGAGGACTATTCAGACTCTGGAGGATATGCTGAGAGCCTGCGCCTTGGATTTCTCTGGGAACTGGGAGCAGCACTTACCATTGGTGGACTTCGCCTACAACAATAGTTATCAAGCAAGCATCGGGATGGCACCGTACGAAGCTCTATACGATCGAGCCTGTCGATCGCCAATCTGCTGGACGGATGCTGGAGAGGCGGGATTGATCGGGCCTGACATAGTGTGAGATACCACGGAGAAGGTCAAGACCATCAGGCAAAGGATTTAGATTGCTCAAAGCCGACAGAAGAGTTATGCTGATAAAAGGAGCCGACCCTTGTCTTTTGACGTGGGAGATCATGTGTTCCTGAAGATCAGACCAAAGAAAGGAGTCATCAGATTTGGAAAGAAAGGAAAGCTGTCCCCGCGCTACATCGGACCATTCGACATTGTGGAGAGGATTGGAAAGGTTGCTTATCGCTTGGCACTACCACCCCAACTGGATCGAGTGCATAACGTGTTTCACGTGTCCATGCTTCGCAAGTATCTAGCATTGCCCACTCACGTTATCAACTGGGAGGATATTTCCATCAAGGAAGATGCGACCTATGAGGAAGAACCTATAGAGATTCAAGACCGAAGTGAGAAGACTATCCGTAACAAGACGATCAAGTTGGTTCGAGTTTTGTGGAAGCATCGAGGAGCAGGAGAGACCACATGGGAAAGAGAAGAAACCATGAAGATGAATTACCCTCACCTGTTTGAGTCCGAGCGTACACCTAATTTCGAGGACGAAATTGTTTAAGGGGGATAGGTTGTAATAACTCCGAATTTCAATAAATGGAAATTTATTTTCTTATTCGAGTTATTAATTTTTAATTGCTTTAATTCCTGTAATTGTTATAATTGCACTTTGGCCTTTCAATTTTCGTTTCTTGCACTTTAGTCCTACTTAGCAAGCCTAGTTAGCTTCTAACCCTCCGGTTGGAGAAACTAAACTAGGAAGTCATCTAGTCACCGTAAAATGACCATTTTGCCACTCATTGGAACTTTTGAACCTTTTGAACCCTAGACTAAGAATTTAATATTCTTTTTCTTTTAATCAATTTAGTTTTATTCTTTGTCCATTGGACAATAAATGTTAGGGAAACTATTACCCATTGGATAATAGAATCCCATTTGTTTATATTAAAGGTATATTTGGTTAAAGTACTAAGGATATTAAAAAAAATAGACTTTTTAATTACTTTAAAGTACTTTTTGATTATTTTAATATTAAAAGTGACCTAATAACTATTATCCATTGGATAATAGAAGTTAGAAAATTTTTTACCCATTGGATAAAAGGGTGAATCTTTCTAGTACCATGGGATTTATTAAACTAATCTTTTTTTAAAGCCATGTGGCAAAGTACTTAATACTTTAATTAAAAAGTACATGGTACTAATATTCCCAAAGTACCCTTTATTATTCTTTAATGGGGATTCTAACCACCCATTGTACATGTGTATACTAGTATATATATATATATATATATATATATATATATATATATAGTACTTGGTAGACTAAACTAATACCCTTAGTACCATGTGATAAATTGGTTAGTTTCATAGGAAATCTAGACTTAAAGGCTACTTTTGATCTTAAGTACCAAAAAGAACTATTTTTTTATTTCTTTTCCTTGCAATATAACACATGTATGTATATATATTGTACTTAGCAAGAGAGTGAGAGGGAGAGAGAGGAGAGAGAGCCGTGAGAGAGAGAGGGAGAGAGGGGGGCCGGTTGGGAGGAGAAAGGAGGAGGGAGAATTGCTTGTACTTGTCCATTGAACTTCCATTGTACTCCAAATCTTTGAATTGTTATTCTTCCAACCAAAAATCTTAACTCCATTGTACTCCTCTATACACCTTTCAATTGTTAAACCCTTGGATCTTGTACCAATCTCATCTCCACCACAAATTAGTTCCAAGAATCAAATCCAGTACTAACATAGCCATGCAACCCTAGGATTTTTGCCTTGATCTTCCATAAAAAGTAGATTTTATTGAATTAAAAATTGGGGAAAGGAGAGAGAGAGGGGGGCCGGCCATTATGAGGGAGGGGGAGCCCTTTGCCTATAAATAGAGAGCCATTCTTAAGCTTGAACTCACACCTCAAAGCAATAGCTCTTCCTTCTCTCTAGGAATCCAAGCATTCTTGTTCTAAGTTCAAGAACTTTCTTTGTTCTTGAGTGTTCTTGAGCGAAACCACCAAACCACTTCCAAAACCACCCATCGATCCTTAAAATAGCTTAGTTAAGGTTAGGAAGTTGTTTCTAGGAAAAGAAATACAATTCTTTTCCTTTCGAAGCAAACCGGACGCCGTTACGCCGCCGATTTCAAAACCGACGACCAATCTTCCGTAGTCATCACCGCCTAGAAGAACGGTAGTTAAATCCTTACTTTATTTTCTATAAGTAGTTTAAATCTTGCTACTTGATTCTCTACTTACTTTTTCTAAAAGTTTAAGAAGTTACTTTGATCGTAGATAAAAAAGTTGGAAATGCATGATTATTGTTGTTCATGAAATTCAAGCATGCTGTGTAGCTTAAGATTTGGATGATCTTGTTGTACTAATTCAAGGCTTGATTAAATGCATGTTGTATGTAAAATCTTATACCGCGGAGTCATGCATGAGAATGAGACACAAAAACCGAGAAAAGTAGAAACATGGCACCTAGGGTGTGTTTAACAAGGAAGTTGTGTTTTCCCGGTTAGAAATATTTTTGACACTACATAATGACCATTTCGAGGGTATTATGTGAGTTGTGTGGGTGTGTGTGTTCCAATGGGAATCCGGAATAGCGGAACCATTGTGAGGTTGTGTGTGTTCCCATGGGAAACCAGACCGGCGGAACCATGGTGAGGTATAGCTTGGTTATCCGTGGAGAGGAGCCAATGCAAATGTGTGCCAATGGGAACCCGGTGCGGCGGAACCATTGTGAGGATACTCGGGAACCCGGAACGGCGGAACCGAGGTTGGGTGAGTTAAAAGGTGTTTTTGAAAAGGGTAATAACGACATGGTTCACGACGAGTCGACGCCAACGGTAGTTATAAAGTAATTGTGAAAGCGTTAGTGCTATTGTCTTTTTATCACTGCTTATGTACTTATCATGTGGAAATCGATGCTAGTATTAGGATTTTACTACTGAGCCTTCGTAGCTCATGGTGTTGCCTTGTGGTGACCCTGGCATATTATATGGGTGACGACGTCGGTATAATATGTCAGAATTGATAGACGAACAGGACGAGCTATTCACTTTGGAGGCGTTCGGAGCCGAGGAGCAGGCTAGAATGGAGAAGCAAGAAGAACTGTAGTTAGGAACCCTAGATCCCTCTGTTATTTGAATAAAAGTACTTTTGCAAGGTTTATGATGTAATAACGAGCAGGACTCGCTTCGTTTTTATAATAAAATATTTTATTTAACGTACCCAAAAATTTGGGGGCGTTACAAATTCTAATAACATTAATAACCATCGTGTCGTCCTTCCGGTGAGGGCCAGTTTCTCAAACAGGTACTTGAGGGGATCCATTCGAGAAATGATCCATACTAGATAGGTTAGCATATAGTCTGGAAGCCCAGACAAGTGCCTAGCACGTCTTTTCCAACGGAGTATAACGCTACTCACATTCGACCATCTTTTTGCTGAGGTAGTAAATAGCCTTTTCAACCCCATCGTCTCCTTCCTGTGCCAGCATACACCCCATAGAAGTTGGAGTGACTGACAGATATAGGATCAAAGGTTTTCCCGGCATAGGGGCATTAAAACTGGAGGATTTTGCAAGTAAGTCCGAATCGCGTCAAAGGCCTTCTGGCACTTGTCATCCCACTTGAATGGCACACCTTTCTTGAGCAAGCGGAAGATTGGTTCGCAGGTCGAGGTCAGCTTGGCAATAAACCGACTGATAAACTACACTTTGCTGAGGAAACTCCTCACATCATTTTCGAACCGTGGCAGTTCCATTTCTAGAATAGCCTTGATCTTAGTTGGATCGATCTCGATACCTCGGGTGGTAATCATGAATCCGAGCATTTTTTCCGACTGTAACGCCAAACGTGCACTTGGCCTGGTTCAGACGCATCTTATACTTTCTGATTCTCTCGGAGAACTTTCTGAGTGCTGGTAGGTGCCTTCCTGCTCTTTTGCCTTAATAATCATATCATCAACATAAACCTCAACTTCCTTATGAATCATGTCATGTAACAAGGTCGTGGCGGCTCGCTGATACGTGGATCCTGCGCTCTTTAGCCCGAAAGGCATCACCCGGTAGCAATAAGTTCACCACTCAGTGCTGAACGTGGTTTTCTCCCTATCCTCTGGGGCCATTAGGATTTGATTGTATTCTGAAAAGCCGTCCATGAAAGAGAGCAGAGTGTGTCCGGCAGTATTGTCAACCAGCACATCGATGTGAGGTAACGGGAAGTCATCTTTCAGACTTGCTTTGTTGAGGTCCCTAAAGTCAACGCAAACCTTAATTCTACCGTGTTTCTTAGGAACGGGAACAATGTTTGCGACCCACTGAGGGTATTCTGTTACCATTCGAAACCTGCGTTAATCTATTTAGTGACTTCTTCCTTTATCTTAAGCACCCAATCAGGTCTCATGCGTCTTAGTTTCTGTTTTACGTGTTTTGCGTCGGGATAAAGGGGAATCCGATATTCCACGATTTTAGGATTAATTCCAGGCATATCAGCATGCAACCATGCGAAAACATCTTCGAATTCCTTCAACAAACTTATGAGAGCTTGACGCTCTTCTACAGATAGCGCGAAACCGATCTGAATCATTTGGGGATTCCCTTCATCTCTTAGATTTATTTAAAACAACTTCTTTTTTACAGGCTGAGCGTGCCTTTCGCCTTCCCTTTCAACTAGAGATCGGATTTCTTTAGGGATATCCCCATCGACATCGATCTCCTCATCATTAGGGTCGACACAATTTATTTCAAAATCAGGGAAGTAAGTGAAATCAGGTTCATTTATTTCATCACCAGCAAAGACCTCGAGGGCACCATACATACGGGTAGACTAAAACTCGAAATACAGATGATGAGGGGTTGGGCCAAGAGGCTCCAACTCAGACTCAACAGACTTAGCAGACTCGAAAGACTCAGAGGACTCGGATGACTCAGACTCAGATTCAGATCCATGGTGAGTTGCATTTGGTAAGAAAGCCCAGTTCTTGTAATCTTCAGTGGCATCCATGATGAGCGAAGTCGAGTCTTCGAGGACCTTCTGTCCCAGCATCAGCACTTTTGATTCAATAACTGTACTCATTGGTTTGTCCTCCCTAAACAATGCCAGACTCTATATGTCAAAGTTCTTAATCCAATCAATTGGCCCCGTTGTTTCCTTTGCAACCTCAAATCCCTCATCAATTTTTGGCCAGACAACATTGGCGAATATCTCGAATCCCGGAAGTAGAGTATTGGTTTCCTTATCCCATAATGGCTCTGGCTGTCCTTAATAAATTTGTTTCACCTTTTCCTTAACAAAATAATCCTCCAGCCTATCCCCCTTTTTCAACTTACTGCCGTTTGAGGCTAATTAGCCAAGGCCAGTAGTGCGCATCTGAGTTCCGCAGGCTTCGAACTTTGCAAGAACTTGCAGGTTCTTCCCCAATCCCAGACCTGGCATGTTGGACATCTTCTTCTTCATTATCTTTATGGCAACATAGCTAATGAGAAAGTTATTATCAATTCTGACCGAAAAGACCGAATTAGAGGGATCTAGCGAGAAGCCGCCCAGAGCAATGTCTTCTTCTCCATGTTGGATTTCCAAGAGTGGGGCATTGTCTTCAGTGGGTGCATGAATCCCAAAGTCTTCATGAATAGCAAGCATGCCTGTTTCAAGACCTAGACGAATCTTCTAATGGAGAGTAGAAGGTACTGCCATGATATCAGGTCGATGCAGCCAAGGTCTGCCTAGCAACAAATGGAAAGAAGCAGGGATGTTCACCACATGGAATTCCACCTCAGTTTGGTACAATCCGAAGGTCATTGGCAGCATAAGGGTCCCAACCACATCTCGACACGCATTGTCATATGCTCAGACTTTGACTTCCGAGGGAGAGAAGTCCTTATTTTTGTACCCCAGGCAGTAAGCAACACGGACTGGGCAAACATTGATTGCGGACCCATTGTCAATTAGGATTACCGGAACCCATTTATCGCGGCACTTTAGAGTAACATGGAGCAGTTTGTTGTGATTAGTTCCTTCAGCGGGCAGGTCTCGGTCAGTGAAGGTTATGGCGTGCTTAATGGTTATGGTTTTAATAAGTGCTACAAGCTCATCGGGAGTTATGGTAGAAGGAACTTCCAAGCGGGAGAGGGCTTGAATGAGTCCCTCACGATGGCGAGTAGAGTGAACAAGCACATCCCAAATAGACATTTTAGCCTGAGTCCATTCAAGTTGTTGCTTAATCATTCCTTCAGGGTTTTTCTCAGGACGGGAGGGTTTCTTGGCTGGTGGAGCAAAAGGGTGGAAAATATTTTTGGTCAGGGTAGTGAAAGGGTCTGAGGGTTCTTTGGCTAGTGGAGCTGTAGGGTTAGAGGATTCCCTGACTTGGAGGTTGGGAGGTTGATAGATAAGCCCACTTCAGGTCAGATGATCAATCTGGCGGTACTTTGATTTCTCACTTTATAAATCAACGAGGCTTTACGCGTCTTGGAGATTGGATGCTAAATCAGCAATGACCAAATCTTCCCAAAGGTCCTCGAGTTTTCATAGTTCGGCCTCCATTACTGCCCTGCTCACAGTCCATTCCTCATTTCCCACCTTTATGTTGACGACTTCAGAGCCAGCCCAAGGTCCTGCTTTGGCCCCTGGTTCATCCTCCCATAAGTTCATCATGGCAACATCAACATCTTTTAGGAAGGTGACCGATGGTTCTGATTCCGCTTCTTCCACAAGGTAATCGATGGGATTAAATTCACTACTGGCCACTTCTTCTTCTAACTCTGGGAATCCTGGATTTGCAAGCCACGGAGCATACCCAACATCATTGCCAACGTCATACCCAGAGAAGTTTGGGTGGAATGGGCCAAATTTTGGCCAACATTGCTGGAAGGGAGAACATATCTAACGGATCATCCGGGGCCAAAGTTGATACTCACTCGGGGTTGGGTCCCATTCCCACCCGAGAATTTCTTGAGGGATCTGATAGTTTTCATACATCATATTCAAAGAAAATCCATCAAGGGGATCTGCATGAATATTTTACCAATCAACTTCCCATCTCGGCTCGAATGGTGGTTCAGCATCCCCCTGAAAGTTGGAATTTTGAATTCTTCCCAATCCGAAATAAGGTTTCCCCACGCATCTTCCCATTCTCCCAAGAAGCAAAGAGCAATTTCTTAGGGGATTTTCACAATCAGCTTGGGCTCGGTATCAGGGGTGGTGAAGAGGGTTGGCTCAAAATCTTGGGCGGTTTGATCTGTGGTCAAGGTGATTGGGTTAACACGGAAAGGGCTGTTGTGTTGTGGTAACGGGTTTGAGATGGTGTTTGGTTTGTCAGGAGGAGGGGTATCAATGACCTTATTATCGATGAGATTTTAGATCTCATGACAAAGGCGGATGCAATAATCGGTAGTATGGCCAGGTATCTGATGGAATTCACAGTAAACGCTTTGGTTCAAGTTTGGCGGAATGGTTTATGGTGGTGGAAGAGGTTTCAACACTCCAGCTTCTGCGAGCTTCTTGAGTAGCGCAGATCTTGGAGTGCTGAATTGGGTAAAAACTCAGTTTTGGGATTTCGGTTTTTCAGAAACCTGATTAACCTCTACAGGCTTGGCGGACGAGGTTTGGGCTTGATTGGTCTTCCCAAAAAGAACATTGTTGTTGCCGGAATATGCCCTTTTGGACTTGGATCATGTTTCCTTATTTTCCAAGGTGCCATCTCGAAGAGCCTCTTCTATGGTCAAACCAGAGTCATAGAAAGTCTCAAAATTCGGGGCGGCTTGAGAGAGAACCATGTATGGGGCAAAAGAGCTTGGCAGATTCTTGGTTATGATTCATATCTATTTCTTGAGATCTAGCTTGTTTTGCATTTGCGCTGCCTTGGCCCTCCAACATTTCACGAATTCAACAAAGCTTTCCTTTTCACCCATCTTAGTGCTTTCTAATTCCTAAGTGGTCATTTTCAGATCAACATTGAAGTCGTATTGGGCTACAAAGGCTATCCCAATGTCTTCCCAAGTCCTTTTCATAGATGGCTCGAGAGTGAGGAACCATTGTAAGGCGGGACCAGATAGAGATTCATGGAATAATTGGGCCATAGCCTCCTTTTCGATCCCTCGCATGGAGAGAGAGCCAACATACCCTTGGAGGTGTGCCCTTGGATCACCGGTGCCGTCAAACTTCGCAAAGTCCACACCTTTGAACTTTTCTAGTAACTTAGCATTAGGGAATAAGCACAGCTTGCTCATGTCAACTTCTCCCTTTCCAAGTCGCCTGGTTTCTTGAATGGATTCCTCTAGCTTGCTGATCTTGGCCATAAGAGCGGACATCTTAGGATCTGTGGCGGGCTCTTCCTCTTTGGGTTGCTCAGGTTGCGGATAAGGTTTGGCCTGAAGTTTATCACTAACTTCTTGCATGCCTTCCATCATCATGACCATGTCATTCTTCATAGATGCAACAGAGGTCTTGAGTTGTGCGCCGACATGGGCCAGGTACTGTTTAAACTAAGCATCTAAAGCAGCCACATTCTGCCTAAGCTCCTCTACCCCATTTCCTTGGTCAACCATTGGTAAGGGCCTTTCAAATAGTATTTTTATTGAGGGTTCCTGTGGTGTTCCTGTTGATGGTTGCCCTTCCTGCACTATCTGAACTTCCAACAATTCTGTGCCTTCCAGGGTGTCTATGCGAACTAGTCTTCGGGGTGGACGAAACCAATTGAGTACAGCCTATTCTTGCGGTCGACCAATGTCTCAGAACTGGCAACAAAGCAAAAGGAGAAACTCTCAACTCATCACGAATGTTTGTACTTCCCTCATTCGAACCTCCTAGAAACTAGGCCTAAGACCTACCGTGATCCAGTCTTCACTTAAGGCGTTTGCACAGAAGATTTTCGATTAATCCGGGTAGGTGCTGTCAGGCAAGTTTAATTTCGAACGCTTCGGAATCAGAGCCAATCTCCTTACCTTGACCATCCAAGACAGAGCAACATGATTATCGAAATCCGAATACGCGCACCATTAAGATTCGTCCTAGACCAAGGAGCCATTCGGGCACCAAAAACACCGGAGGTCTCTCAAACTCTATGGATTTAGAGTCTTCTAGACTGACCGAATCCTAAGGGAGTCCTATCCTCTAGCCTGCAGAATGCAATGATGTATGAATGATATGTATGTACAGGAAAGAAAAACACATAAACAGGATATACTCCCCTCCGTTTCAAAATGACTGTCCCGTTCGGTCTTCAATGCAAATTTTAAAATGTTAATATCTTTCAATTTAAAATATTTTTAAATATTTTAAAAACTTTGTATAATAAAACTAATTAAGATCTATCATATAAGATCCATATTGCACATAAAATTCATTATAGATTGAAAGATATTAACAATTTAAAATTTACATTGGAGACCGAACGGGACCGTCATTTTGAAACGGAGGGAGTATCACATAAGTCCTAGCCACGGGTTCTTGTCCTAGTTGGGATGGTTCTATGGTTATGTGCAAGTGTAAAGGCCGGTTTGGGTCTCAAAAGGGTTCCCCGGACTAGAGCCAAGATATACTCCCCATTTCAAGTGTATTGCAAGACAATGGTCGAACAACACGATGGCCCATCATCGTCGAGGGTTGCAAGGCATTCTGGGAGAGCTTGTTGCCGGCGAACCGGGCAAGATTGCCGAAACACACTGGCGAGGCTTGTGTGGTGCAGAGTGTACAGGATAAAAAAGTTTCATTTTCCAAAAGATATCGAAAAGTTCCCCTTTTTGAAAACATTTTTCAAGCTTGGCTCGCTCTTATTAATCAATGTGTAGACACCCCAATCTGGGCTTCCAGATTAGTTTACTTACGGTTTTTGATTCCCCGATGATGAAATGGATCAAGAACACCCTGGGAATGATAGCGTGTTTGAGCTTTGAGTGTTTGCAAAACCCTTGAACCTAACCTAGCCTAAGCCACTTCAAAAACCAAAAACCTTGCTGGTCCGCGCCAGGGCGCAACCATCCCGCGCCAGGGCGCACCATCGCGCGAGGGTTTCACTCCATCGCGCGACAGTGCGCCAGGGCGCACCATCGCGCTACAGACTGACTCCGTCGCGCGACGGTCCAACCTACCACCGACCTTTCTGAAGGAGGACAATTGGCCACCAATGCAGCTTCAGCCAGGCCTCGTGGACTGGCTGAACTCCTCTGTTTGCAGCCCAAACCTACCCCATCTCTCCCTATATATACACCTATCTTTCTTCCATTAAAAAGGTTACAAATTTCACACATCTTGGCCATAACCTTGCCTTCTTCTTTGCAAACCAAAGAGATACAAGGGCACTCAAGAACATAGCTTGTTCTTTTTCCTCCATTTTCAACCACTCAATCAAGCATTCAAACCTCAAAACTCAAATACTCTTCCAAACTCAACCAAAGGTATAGCATACCTACTGTCTTTCTGTTCTAATCCCTGACGGGGACTGGCAGGGCCAAGGCTGGTAATCAATACCAGTCCTGGTCCTAAAGCTGGCGAGGTTTCAAACACCGTCATGGCAAGAACCAGCGCGCGATGGAGCCACTCTCTCGCGCGACGATTTTGATCATCGCACGACGTTTCTCGTGGGGATTGGTGTCTTGCTGTTTTTGTATTTATTTACATATAGATCACTGTTAAGCATGCTAACAACCTGTCTATTGCTTTTCCTTTGTTAGAAATGCTAGTTGTACTTCAATATGTGTTTCTGTTATTTTGGAATACCCCTGGGATTATTCCGGACCTGTCCCAGAATCCAGAAATGTGTAAACCGAGCACTGGTCTGGTCCGCGCCAGGGCGCACCATCGCGCGCCCGACTGGCTCCATCGCGCAACAGTGCGCCAGGGCGCACCTTCGCACAACAGAGTGAGTCCATCGCGCGATAGTCTGCCTCTGACCAGTGAGTGGCCTTGCACGGGTAACTTGGATTTAGGTCATTATTTTGTCTCCACACTGTTTATGGGGTGTTTTATTAATTTGTAGGGCTTTTAAGCCTTTAAACTGTATATTATGCTGCCTATAAACTGCGTGGTTTGTCCTGGGTGTGCACTGGTCCTTCCAAAGCCCAGAAGGTTTGAGAATAAGAGTTGTGGGTTTAAGCTCACCGGCACGCGTGTGTCTTGGAGTTGTGCGCGCAGGAGTAAACAACATGTAGTGACTTGTTCAGTGCATGTTGGTTCCTTCCTGCGCACGTCACTCCAAAACAGAGGCCTCCCAGTTTGTTTAAACTCCCACAACAACATGTTCTCATCCTATACTAACTGTTCATCCATGTTATCTATCACATCCAGCAAACGTGTTACAGCTTTAATCCCCATTAAACTGTTCCCCCGCCCTAATTGGCTAAAAATTGATTAATCAAACAGAATCGCAAACAAACATCTTTCGCAAATGCCTAAGTAAAGACCGATCTCCGGATTTGGCGAGAGGGGTGCCATAAAACCCTTCCCCTCTCGTAACCTGGCTCCCGAACCCAGATATGGTTATGAGGGACTAGTTCCTTAACTTTTTCAAATCAAACAGCACGGTAGGTGCTTCGAAATACGGTTCCTTGGGTGTCGGACCTTCAAACCCGAGTGGCGACTCTGTATTTTCGCGAGTGCTTGTCGTCCAGCTTAAAAGCGCTCCCGCGAACCAGCAGCATCTTTCCTTTCTCAAAGGGTGGGGAACGGAATCCCTTTCCCGGAGGAAAGAAAGATCGGGCAAATCGCATTGCCCACAGTGGCGACTCTGCTGGGGATCGAATCAATATTAGTCTATACTTAGAAGTTAATACGCTTGGGAACAATCCCATAAAAGCCTGTCAAAACGGTGAGCTTCTCGCTGCCGAAGAAAGGATTGGTGATTTAACAGAACCTCGTGTCCGGCCATCCAATCTGGGGCTTTTCCGATTGTTCTCTAGTGTAGTTTCCTCTAAGTATTAATTAATAAAGAGAGCCAAATTTGAAAAGGCATTTGCGAATTTGCGATTCTGTTCCATTAATCAAACCTTTTAGCATTTCCATTTGCATCGATGTGGGATAAGCCTCGTTGGATCGTTTTGGCAATCCGGCACGGTTTACCGGAGCCCGGGGACCCCGAATGACTAACAACCTTCGACGATGATGAGTCATTCTACCGTTCGACTGTTGCTCTGCGGTTACGCAGGCAACGGGAGGTATATCTTGGCTCTAGTCCGAGGAACCTGTTACAAGCCAAAACCAGCTTTTGCATATACAAAGCACTAGCACTCTCCAAACTAGGACAGGTACCTGCAGGGTAAGATTATTTGCATCTAACCCCATATACTGTCTATGTGTTACTGCTTTCCCTATCGCATGTACTGTACGTACATTATTTTGCATAGGAGCATGCTTAGAGTGGTTCTTTCTTTCGAGTTTGTCCTGCGCAGTCTAAGACGTTGTTGGACCCGATGAGGAGTCGTTCATTCTGTCGAATGTTCGTTATCAATCGCAAAATCCTTAGTTCAATGAGACTTTGAGAAATCAAAATTTACTACATCTTTGGCTCATGCCCGGTTAAGAATTCAACCGAAAATATGGAACAACAAAAGTAGTGATGCCGTGACACTAGCGCCACCTAGGTTGAAGTGCGAAGTCACTATACACCGTCGTGTTCAAGGTTAAGGTGTCATGTCATCACCACCGAGTTGTTCCAAATTCAAAGTTGAACCTTCAAATGGGACTAGTCGAAGATTTAGTCTATTTTGACATCTTTTAGGATCTGACGATCTACTCAAGGACACATGGCTGAAAAGAATTTTGAGGATTCTGGCAACGTCTGAAATTCGTGAGGCAAACTCATCTCTGTTTTTGTACATACATACCATTTTGCGTAGGAGCATGTTTAGGGCGGCTTCTAGGTTGTCTCTTTTTTGAGTCTGTCTCATGCCTATTAAGACGCTGCTAGGCCCGATGAAGAGTCATGCATCTCGATGGTGCATGTTTGTAACGCCCCGAATTTTGGGTACGTTAAATAAAACATTTTATTAAAATTTCAAAACAGAGTCAAGCTCTTATTACAACAAAACTCCCACAGGAGTACTTTCATTACAAATGGGAAAGAAACTAGGGTTCCTAACTACAGCTCCGCCTTCTCTTCCATCCTGGCTAGCTCCTCGGCTCCGTACGCCTCCAAGCTGAAGATCTCGCCCTGCTCATCTATGAAGTCTGACACATTATACCGGCGTCGCCACCAATATAATATGCCAGGGTCACCAAAAGGCAACACCGTGAGCTACGAAAGCTCAATAGAGTAAACCCTACCCACTAACCCATAACTTACAAACGAACGATCATAGAAATCACATAAATGACGGTAACACATCCACATTCACTATCTAACGTTGGTGTCCAAGATTTCCCGATTTCTCCTACGCGACTCATCGTAGACCGTGTCAATCATTTTCACTTACAAAACCATCTTTCAAAATCCTTTGCATTGGCTCCGTACCGCGGATAACCAAGCCTTTCAAAATCATTTGACATTGGCTCCGTACCGCGGATAACCAAGCCACACACCCAACCTCGGTTCCGCCGCGCCGGGTTCCCGAGTATCCTCACAATGGTTCCGCCGCGCCGGGTTCCCATTGGCACGCAACACTAGCATTGGCTCCTCTCCACGGATAACCAAGCCATATTACCAATAAGGCTACCATGTCCGGCCCTATTAGCAATCTTCACAAAGGGCTACCAAGTCCGGCCACATTGTGGTTTTCACAACCCGCGCAATGGGCTACCAAGTCCGGCCACATTACGGTTTTCAAAACACATCTCACGTAATGCCACCAAACTAGTCATTACGTAGTTTCAAAAATATTTCCTTCCTCGGAAAAACTTATCCTTTTATAAACCACACCCTAGGTGCCATGTTTCTACTTTCTCGGTTCTCGTGTCACGTTTACATACAAAGACTCCGCCGCAGGACAAAAGTAAGCACTAACAAGATCATTCACTCTACTCAAATCAACGCTTAAAGCATAACGCCACATGTTCGGACGCCCTTGGAGTGATAAATCACTTATGCTTTATCGTGTCACAAGTAATACAAGCAATTCACATATAAGCATACTCACAAGCATCGTAAAGATCAAAATACAAGTACTTGATATGGAAAGTAAATAAAGATAACTTACTTTGAAATGGAAGATAACGAGATCTTACATATACATAGGGATAGGGATAAGGGTATCCTACCTTGATCCGAAACTAGTCGGGGCCAAATAAGCAAGTTGGAAGATCCTACGGGTGGTGAATACTCCAAATCTGGACCGAACTTCGGACGGCAATAACTTGGTCAATCTTTGGCCGAATAGAGTCGTTCTTGGGTCCAAATCGAAGATCAAGAAACCCTCTACAACTTCCGTGAAGAAAGTTGATCCTAGAAACGACTTTAGGTAGGAGAAAAATGGGGATGAAAGAAGTGACAGTAAGCTGTCAGGAAATTGGAAATCCGAGATTTTACTGAACTTCGGATGACAATATCTTGGTCATTTCTTAACCGATTGGGGTGGTTCTTGAGCCTAACTTAAAGCTCTTGAAGTTCTCTACAACTTTCCCGAAGGAAGTTGGTTCTAAAAACTATCCTAAGAAGGAGAAAACTGGAGATTTTCGAAGGGGCAGTAGGCTGCCTGGAAGTGGAAATCCGAAATTTTCTAGAGAGAAGGAAGAGCAAATGCTTTGAGGTGTGAGTTCAAATGCTTGGAATGGCCTTCTATTTATAGGCAAGCCCTTGGCCCTCTCCTCTCTCTCTCTCTAAGTCTCACTTTGACACATGGCATGAATCTTGGAAGATCAAAGGCAAATCCCTAGGCTTGCATGGCTAGGATTTGATCTTGGGAAATCTTGCAAGACTTGGTGGGCAAGGAGGAATAAGTTGTACAAGATTTGGTCCTAACAAATCCTAGAAGTACAAAAGAGGTTAGATATTGGCTAGGAAGGAAGCTACCCCATGGATTTCAAGTACAAAGAAAGATCAAGGAAGGTACAACCCAATCTTTCTCTTCTTTCTTTCTTCCTTCCTCTCTCTCTCTCTCTCTCTCTCTCTCTCTCCGGCCTCTCTCTCCTCTCTTTCTCCCTCTCTTGCTCAAGTACACACACACACACACACATATATATATATATACAACCATGTGTAAGAAAAGAATAAAGTAAAGGTACTTTTGTACCAAGGATCCAAGTAGACCTTAAAAGCTAGGATTTTCCTATTAAACTAATCAATAGACACATGTGTACAAAAGGCAATATAAATAATCATCCTAGTACTAATATATTAGATACACATGTACCAAATAATCTAGGAAGATCAAAACCCTAACATAAAATAAGTAAAAGGGTACTACAAGAATCTTAGGGTTAAAAAGGTTCAAAAGGTTTACGAGGGCAAAACGGTCCATTTGAGGTTAGGGAAAAGTGACTAGATGGCTTTCTAGTTTAGTTTCTTCAACCGAATGGTTAGAAGCCAACTAGGCTTGCCAAATAGGACTAAAGTGCAAGAAATCAAATTTGAAGGGTAAAAACGTAATTTTGACAAACAACAAGAGTATTAAAACAAAATTCAAATATTTAACGAAATTTAAAATAACAACGAGATTTTTATTCGTTAAAAATCGGGGTTGTTACAATGTTGCTAATTTTCAAAATCCTTAGATCAGCGAGACTTTGAGAAATCAAACCTTTTAAAGCCTTTGGCTCATGCCTTATTGAAATTTCAACCGAAAATATGGAACAACAAAAGTAGTGATGCCATGTCACTGGCGCCACCTAGGTTGAAGTGCGAAGTCACTATACACCGCCGTGTTCAAGGTTAAGGTGCCATGTCATCACCACCGAGTTGTTCCAAGTTCAAAGTTGAAACTTCGAAAACGGAATAGTCAAAGGCTTAGACTGTTTTGACATCTCTTAGTGTTAGTCGATCTATTCACAGGATACACCCTAGAAAAGAAATCCGAGGATTTTGGCAGCGTTCGAACATCATGAAACAGACTTGTTTGTAGTTGTAGAGTCTAGGAGGACACCGACGACGACGTGTATATTGCTTTATTCTTGTACATAGCATGCTGCAGGAACGTCACTGAGCTTTCAATTACTTTGCTGTCTAGTTTGGAACCATTGCACCAAACAAGAGAGTACTGAAAGGAAGAGCTAAACCTACTTGGGAACGTCTTCAGCATCCGGTTCAAAGGCTTGTCAGGCTAGGACCCCAGTCAGTTACAACGGAGGCTTCTCCAAGTTCATTATTGGCCACCCTGCAGTCGGGTTCGCCATCGATATTGCAAAAAGTCACGCCGCCGGCTTCCCCATCTTCAGCTGCTTCATCAAGCTCCATTGAAAAACCTGCAATGGCAGATCAGCCGCAACCGCTCACTCTGGAAACCATGCTCATGAACCTCCAGAACAGTATCACTGCTATGCAACAGAGAGCCACTCAGACTGATGCCTCCATCTCCCGTTTGAATGACCTTATCAACACTCGTCTTCCATCAGTAGCCGAAGAGGAAGGTGAGGACGAGTAGGATGTTCATGCAGAACCTGTCTTTGTCGAGGATCCAAACCATGTAGGGCGTCTCATTGTTCAGCCCAACCCTAGAAAGGCTCGTGTGCCTGCTCCAAATCCAAACCCCGCTGTTGTTAGGCCCGTTCAAAACCCTGACATAGCTGCACTTATGGCCAAGATGGCTAAGCGGGAAGAAGCTGTTTCAAAATCCGAGAAGATCAGCGCAGGAGGAATTGATCTGGATCGTCTCTGTTTGTACCCTGATGCTAGGCTTCCTGACAAATTCAAGATGCCTGACTTGGTTAAGTTTGATGGGAGCGGTGATCCCAAGACTCATCTCTTTGGCTACCATGCTGCAATGAAGTTGCTCGGTGTGGAAAGTGAGGCCATGTCTCAGCTTTTCCCTCAAACTCTCTCTGGGCCTGCCTTCCATTGGTTTTTGTCGCTCGACATTTCCAAAAGAAAAACTTGGGAAGACATAGGGGCTGCCTTTGTTGAGCAGTACAATTACAACTCTCTGCTCAAGATGACTACTCGTGAGTTAGAATCCACCAAAATGGAAGCAAAGGAGTCCTTTGCGGATTTTGTTAAGAGGTGGAGAGCCAAAGCCGCATTGATGACTGATCGCCCGAGCGAGAGGGATCAACTCCGCATCATCTCCCGCAATCTCCAGCCTGACTTTGCCAAGCACCTCGTGCTCGTTCAAGCATCTGCCAACTTTGAGACCTTCTTCGAATCTGGCCTGGCCATTGAAGATGCACTGCAGAGTGGAATTCTGCCTAGGGGAGAGTCCTCCTCACAGAAAGTTAAGCCGAGGGCTTACTCTAGAAATAGTAGCACACTATTTGGTGGAAGCAATTACGCCAATTCAACTACAAATGGGGACAACGCTGCTGCTTCCCCCAACCATACAGCCGATGTCAATCAGGTTCAAAACGCCCAAAGCTACCGGGCCCGAACCCAACGTCGGAGTTTCTCTGCCTTCAAGGCACCTCTGTCCGCAGTGATGGAAAAACTTGTCAAATCTGGGCATCTCAAACCCTTGACCCCAACTTCTCCGCCAAAAGTCCTACCTTCCGGTTACAAGCCTCACCTCTTTTGTGCCTTCCACCAAATGCCTGGTCATCCCACTGATGCATGCTATCGTCTTCGACATGAGATTCAAGATCTCATTGACAATGGCACGGTTCATGTTCCACCAAAGCCTAACGTCATTTCTAACTCCTTGCCTCAATACAACTCTGACCCTCTGGTTGGTCAAATATCTATCATCTCCACTCAAATCAACCCCAGCTCTACCATATTCAACCCTAGCCACTACATCGTCCCAGCAAATCAACCCAAACCCATCGTATCCATCCCGTCTGAACTGGAGGTTAACATGATGGCTGTAGGTTGGGCAATTGAGGTTTTCTCTGCCGACACCTGGATTGACAGTAATGAAGAGCTTACAATGGAGCGGACTGACGGGCTGAGGTCCATTATTCATGGGAGCACAGAGTAGGTTTGGTCGAAGAAGCCGAGGAAGCCGAAGTGCTGTTGCTTGGGCCTCACACCCGCTGGATCCTACCTCTTTTTGTGGAAGCTATGGGTAGCTTTTTTAAATATTGCATTTTCAAACCGCGTCTAGTTTGCATTGGCGTTTTGTCTGAGTTTGACACAGAGTCATTTCCATTTGTTTAAGTCTAGCTCTGAGTCGGAGGTTGTGCCTCTTGGCCCTCCACGTCGTAGCCTTTGTTTCAAGTTTTGAGTCTGCTGTACTTGGCAACCCTGAGGGGCTTTCTTTATGATATGCATTATCTTGCTTCTCAGTACTTCGCTGGCTTTTGAATAAATTGTGTCAACTCTGACGACGAAGGGATAGATTTCGATGGGAACATCCCCAAGGAAATGTGTTCCCTCGTCGAAAGGGAAGACAAAAGGGCGTGCTCAGCCTATAAATTGAAATAGTAGTTTTCAAATAAACTTGAAAGATGAAGTAGACGTCCAAATGGTTCAAACTGGTTCAACGCGGTTCTCAGAGGAGCATTGTACCCGGTCAGACAGGCTCGAAAAGTTCATCAATATCTTGGCAGTGTCTCACAAAGTCACCCCTGGCGTTGATCCTAAGATAAAGAAGCATCAAATCCCCCTGCTATCAGGTGCCAAACCATGTAAAGCAAAGCTCAGAAGGTCCAGCGCCTCATACCATGTTCAAATTTGTAGGAACAGCGTTCCGCCGAGCACAAGTTAGAAAATTCAAAATTGGCCTGGGGCGAGGTATGTCAATTAAAGCACACTGGACTCTACGCTATCAAGGCCGTTTTATTTGAGGCTGTGGCCAGAACTCATTGACCTCGACCGACCTCGTTGGCAATCAAATTCAAATACTTTGGTCAGCATGGATCAATTCAAACGCCTTTTCCCTGAGAGAAGCTCGTTGGGCTGAAAACCCCAAGGGTGGGCAGTTCCAAGCAAAAGTTAGAGCAGCCTGCTAGACTGAGAACCTATGAAGGCGGTCTAGGCAAAAGTAAAGGCAATATTTGAAATCTCGCTAGACCGAAAACCCGAATGGGCGGTTCTAGGCAAAAGTTAGAGCGTAAAAGGTGAGGTAAATACTCGAGTGAACCTTAGCCTGAACTTAGTTTTGACCTGATTCCCTAGGTTAGGATACGTAGGCAGTCTCTCCTTGAGACTCGGTCACAATCTATCAATTTGATCCATGGTTGACATTTGGTACACATCAAACGTCGAAGAGGATCGAAGATCAAGCTGCATGGGAGGCGTCTGACGGGGAAAACCTTTTGTCTTTCAGTTTTATTGCAAACTACTATTTCAATTTCAAAAGCTGAGCATAAAGCCTTAAAAGAATTTAAGCATCAAAAACAGAACGAAATGCTGGCGAGGCCTAACGGCTCACAGTTTATTCTAAGTACAGCGAAGTCTAATGTGAGCAGTTACAGTAGCCTTGCAGTCATGTGCGCTAGTTTGAGGTTCACGCGCACTTGTTCATAGTTATGTGCATTGGCCTCAACCCTGCGCACACTTTTTCAATTCGTACAGCAATCGATAGCAGTCAGCTATTGCCTTCGAGTTCTGTTCAAGGGGCTTTTGTCAAGTTTGGTCATACCGTGTAAACTTAATGTGACTGCACGGGGGTGTCGGTTTCAGTCCGGGCCTACATGTGTCTTCATTTGCGTTTTATGTTCGTCTTTGTGGCATTTTTCTAGATTTCAATCCATTGTCATGTCGTGATGCTATTCTCGGTTCTATTTGTTCGTGCAGGTCATTGTACAGCTATTTTGACCTCGCAAGTGTCAGTTTCGCCTGTCTAAAGGACTATTGTAAGTTTTTGGTACGTTAATGCCCAAAATTTCATTATTTTCCATGTGTCTAAGGGTCCATGTCATATCCTGGGGCTCTTTCTCCCTTTTCATTCGAGCTAGGCGCGTCAGTATTTATGTGTGTCTGTGTGTCGGCTCAATTCACTTGTCAATGCAAATTAGATATTAGCGCATGGTTTATATGTCAATAAACTGGAAAAATGCAATTTTTACATGGCTACCCTAGCTTTTGTAATCTACAAGCAAAAGAATCTTGTGGACGGCAAGGGCACGTCAGCCCAAGGCCAAGCAAAGCACATCTATGGGGCTCGTCTGCCCAAGCATCAAAGAAAGGGCATGCAAGCCCAATGCCACACCGCTATATGTTAACTGGGCACGCTGGCCCGCTCAACGTCTCTCTATCTGGATGCGCATCTCAGAAGCAAAAGACAGTAAAGTATTAGGGCTCAGTGATAGTCCTTGGGCATCGTTGTCCTCCTAGGAGCCGCCCTTAGCTAGGGTCTGCATTTTCAATTTGTGCATTTTGTTTGTATACAACATTGCATATTGTGTATATCAACTGTTGAAAACAGGAAGGTGACCAGAATGGTTACCATCAAGCTTTGTTTGCCGAAGGATGCGATGCTATCTCCTGCAGTTTTGTTCTCATTGGTTAGCGGAGGAAATGGAAATCTCCCTAACTCTTGATTTGTTTGCCAAAGGATGCGATGTACTCTTCTGCAGTTTTGTTATTGTTGGTCAGCGGATGCAAAGAAATCTCCCTGAGTCCACGATTTGTTTGCCGAAGGATGCGATCGAAAATCTCTTGCGGCATTGTTCACACGGCAGGATGCAATAAAATCTTCTACAGAACCAAATCAACGACAGTCGAACCTGTTCAAAACTCAACGGCTCGATCATTCTGAACACTGATCCGCCCGTCTCAAATCAACGACAGCCGGCCCTGTCCATTTCTCAACGGCTCGATCATTCTACACACTGATCTGTCCGTCTCAAATCAACGACAGTCGGTCCTGTCCATTTCTCAATGGCTCGATCATTTATACTGATGATTGTCCCATCCTGTCTGCAACGGCTTGGTCATTTATACTGATGATCCTCCCATCCAGACTTCAACGGCTCGATCATTTATACTGATGATTGTCCCATCCTGTCTGCAACGGTTCGGTCATTTATACTGATGATCCTCCCCTCCAGACTTCAACGGCTCGATCATTTATACTGATGATTGTCCCATCCTGTTTGCAACGGTTCGATCATTTATACTGATGATCCTCCCATCCAGACTTCAAAGGCTCGATCATTTATACTGATGATTGTCCCATCCTGTCTGCAACGGTTTGGTCATTTATACTGATGATCCTCCCATCCAGACTTCAACGGCTCGATCATTTATACTGATGATCCTTCCATCCTGTCAAATTCCCCAACGGTTTGATCACTCGGCTCATTGATCTCTCCGTTCGCATCCACGACAGCCGGTCCTGTCAAATCCATCAACGGTATTTAGCCATGTCGTACATACAATCCAATGACGATCAGATTATCGTCCGATGGTTTGTTCAATGGTCCACCATCCGCAACTAGTTGTTCCCCAGGAGAGTCCGCCTCGGCCTGCCCCAAACGACTACCTCTACTTCAGTCTAGCTTCACGCGCATCTTCCAGCAAGCTTATTGCTCTGTCTCGGATGGTCTTTGATAAGGAGATTGGCTCTGATTCCCAACAGATGGAATTCAACCTACCTGACATGACCTACCCGTGTTTGTTGGAATACTTTGTGCCGAGGATAGCTTGATCCCCAGCAACGACGGCCTGTCCCGTCCACATCTGCAGTGACAGCCTGTCCTGTCCAAATTTGATCAACAAGCGGCGATTCGCTCTTCCACTTCTACTTCCATCCCCGGCAATGGACCGCTCGTCCATTCCACCGATCAGGTTCCTTAAGTTTACTTGTCTACTTTGCTAGTACGCTTTTGCTCTGTATTGCCTTGAGGGGTGTCTAGAATTCTTTGACGTTACTTGTACCAAGTCGATGGTGCTTCAAGTGCCGTCAAAGAGGGGCTACTGTATACACCCCAATCTGGGCTTCCAGATTAGTTTACTTACGGTTTTTGATTCCCCGATGATGAAATGGATCAAGAACACCCTGGGAATGATAGCGTGTTTGAGCTTTGAGTGTTTGCAAAACCCTTGAACCTAACCTAGCCTAAGCCACTTCAAAAACCAAAAACCTTGCTGGTCCGCGCCAGGGCGCACCATCGCGCGAGGGTTTCACTCCATCGCGCGACAGTGCGCCAGGGCGCACCATCGCGCGACAGACTGACTCCGTTGCGCGACGGTCCAACCTACCACCGACCTTTCTGAAGGAGGACAATTGGCCACCAATGCAGCTTCAGCCAGGCCTCGTGGACTGGCTGAACTCCTCTGTTTGCAGCCCAAACCTACCCCATCTCTCCCTATATATACACCTATCTTTCTTCCATTAAAAAGGTTACAAATTTCACACATCTTGGCCATAACCTTGCCTTCTTCTTTGCAAACCAAAGAGATACAAGGGCACTCAAGAACATAGCTTGTTCTTTTTCCTCCATTTTCAACCACTCAATCAAGCATTCAAACCTCAAAACTCAAATACTCTTCCAAACTCAACCAAAGGTATAGCATACCTACTGTCTTTCTGTTCTAATCCCTAACGGGGACTGGCAGGGCCAAGGCTGGTAATCAATACCAGTCCTGGTCCTAAAGCTGGCGAGGTTTCAAACACCGTCATGGCAAGAACCAGCGCGCGATGGAGCCACTCTCTCGCGCGACGATTTTGATCATCGCACGACGTTTCTCGTGGGGATTGGTGTCTTGCTGTTTTTGTATTTATTTACATATAGATCACTGTTAAGCATGCTAACAACCTGTCTATTGCTTTTCCTTTGTAAGAAATGCTAGTTGTACTTCAATATGTGTTTCTGTTATTTTGGAATACCCCTGGGATTATTCTGGACCTGTCCCAGAATCCAGAAATGTGTAAACCGAGCATTGGTCTGGTCCGCGCCAGGGCGCACCATCGCGCGCCCGACTGGCTCCATCGCGCAACAGTGCGCCAGGGCGCACCTTCGCGCAACAGAGTGAGTCCATCGCATGATAGTCTGCCTCTGACCAGTGAGTGGCCTTGCCCGGGTAACTTGGATTTAGGTCATTATTTTGTCTCCACACTGTTTATGGGGTGTTTTATTAATTTGTAGGGCTTTTAAGCCTTTAAACTGTATATTATGCTGCCTATAAACTGCGTGGTTTGTCCTGGGTGTGCACTGGTCCTTCCAGAGCCCAGAAGGTTTGAGAATAAGAGTTGTGGGTTTAAGCTCACCGGTACGGGTGTGTCTTGGAGTTGTGCGCGCAGGAGTAAACAACATGTAGTGACTTGTTCAGTGCATGTTGGTTCCTTCCTGCGCACGTCACTCCAAAACAGAGGCCTCCCAGTTTGTTTAAACTCCCACAACAACATGTTCTCATCCTATACTAACTGTTCATCCATGCTATCTATCACATCCAGCAAACGTGTTACAGCTTTAATCCCCATTAAATTGTTTCCCCGCCCTAATTGGCTAAAAATTGATTAATCAAACAGAATCGCAAACAAACATCTTTCGCAAATGCCTAAGTAGAGACTGATCTCCGGATTGGGCGAGAGGGGTGCCATAAAACCCTTCCCCTCTCGTAACCTGGCTCCCGAACCCAGATATGGTTATGAGGGACTGGTTCCTTAACTTTTTCAAATCAAACAGCACGGCAGGTGCTTCGAAATACGGTTCCTTGGGTGTCGGACCTTCAAACCCGAGTGGCGACTCTGTATTTTCGCGAGTGCTTGTCGTCCAGCTTAAAAGCGCTCCCGCGAACCAGCAGCATCTTTCCTTTCTCAAAGGGTGGGGAACGGAATCCCTTTCCCGGAGGAAAGAAAGATCAAGCAAATCGCATTGCCCACAGTGGCGACTCTGCTGGGGATCGAATCAATATTAGTCTATACTTAGAAGTTAATACGCTTGGGAACAATCCCATAAAAGCCTGTCAAAACGGTGAGCTTCGCGCTACCGAAGAAAGGATTGGTGATTTAACAGAACCTCGTGTCCGGCCATCCAATCTGGGCTTTTCCGATTGTTCTCTAGTGTAGTTTCCTCTAAGTATTAATTAATAAAGAGAGCCAAATTTGAAAAGGCATTTGTGAATTTGCGATTCTGTTCCATTAATCAAACCTTTTAGCATTTCCATTTGCATCGATGTGGGATAAGCCTCGTTGGATCGTTTTGGCAATCCGGCACGGTTTACCGGAGCCCGGGGACCCCGAATGACTAACAACCTTTGACGATGATGAGTCATTCTACCGTTCGACTGTTGCTCTGCGGTTACGCGGGCAACGGGAGGTATATCTTGGCTCTAGTCCGAGGAACCTGTTACAAGCCAAAACCAGCCTTTGCATATACAAAGCACTAGCACTCTCCAAACTAGGACAGGTACCTGCAGGGTAAGATTATTTGCATCTAACCGCATATACTGTCTATGTGTTACTGCTTTCCCTATCGCATGTACTGTACGTACATTATTTTGCATAGGAGCATGCTTAGAGTGGTTCTTTCTTTCGAGTTTGTCCTGCGCAGTCTAAGACGTTGTTGGACCCGATGAGGAGTCGTTCATTCTGTCGAATGTTCGTTATCAATCGCAAAATCCTTAGTTCAATGAGACTTTGAGAAATCAAAATTTACTACATCTTTGGCTCATGCCCGGTTAAGAATTCAACCGAAAATATGGAACAACAAAAGTAGTGATGCCGTGTCACTAGCGCCACCTAGGTTGAAGTGCGAAGTCACTATACACCGTCGTGTTCAAGGTTAAGGTGTCATGTCATCACCACCGAGTTGTTCCAAATTCAAAGTTGAACCTTCAAATGGGACTAGTCGAAGATTTAGTCTATTTTGACATCTTTTAGGATCTGACGATCTACTCAAGGACACATGGCTGAAAAGAATTTTGAGGATTCTGGCAACGTCTGAAATTCGTGAGGCAAACTCATCTCTGTTTTTGTACATACATACCATTTTGCGTAGGAGCATGTTTAGGGCGGCTTCTAGGTTGTCTCTCTTTTGAGTCTGTCTCATGCCTATTAAGACGCTGCTAGGCCCGATGAAGAGTCATGCATCTCGATGGTGCATGTTGCTAATTTTCAAAATCCTTAGATTAGCGAGACTTTGAGAAATCAAACCTTTTAAAGCCTTTGGCTCATGCCTTATTGAAATTTCAACCTAAAATATGGAACAACAAAAGTAGTGATGCCGTGTCACTGGCGCCACCTAGGTTGAAGTGCGAAGTCACTATACACCGCCGTGTTCAAGGTTAAGATGCCATGTCATCACCACCGAGTTGTTCTAAGTTCAAAGTTGAAACTTCGAAAACGGAATAGTCAAAGGCTTAGACTGTTTTGACATCTCTTAGTGTTAGTCGATCTATTCACAGGATACACCCTAGAAAAGAAATCCGAGGATTTTGGCAGCATTCGAACATCATGAAACAGACTTGTTTGTAGTTGTAGAGTCTAGGAGGACACCGACGACGACGTGTACATTGCTTTATTCTTGTACATAGCATGCTGCAGGAACGTCACTGAGCTTTCAATTACTTTGCTGTCTAGTTTGGAACCATTGCACCAAACAAGAGAGTACTGATAGGAAAAGCCAAACCTACTTGGGAACGTCTTCAGCATCCGGTTCAAAGGCTTGTCAGGCTAGGACCCCAGTCAGTTACAACGGAGGCTTCTCCAAGTTCATTATTGGCCACCCTGCAGTCGGGTTAGCCATCGATATTGCAAAAAGTCACGCCGCCGGCTTCCCCATCTTCAGCTGCTTCATCAAGCTCCATTGAAAAACCTGCAATGGCAGATCAGCCGCAACCGCTCACTCTGGAAACCATGCTCATGAACCTCCAGAACAGTATCACTGCTATGCAACAGAGAGCCACTCAGACTGATGCCTCCATCTCCCGTTTGAATGACCTTATCAACACTCGTCTTCCATCAGCAGCCGAAGAGGAAGGCGAGGACGATGAGGATGTTCATGCAGAACCTGTCTTTGTCGAGGATCCAAACCATGTAGGGCGTCTCATTGTTCAGCCCAACCCTAGAAAGGCTCGTGTGCCTGCTCCAAATCCAAACCCCGCTGTTGTTAGGCCTGTTCAAAACCCTGACATAGCTGCACTTATGGCCAAGATGGCTAAGCTGGAAGAAGCTGTTTCAAAATCCGAGAAGATCAGCGCAGGAGGAATTGATCTGGATCGTCTCTGTTTGTACCTTGATGCTAGGCTTCCTGACAAATTCAAGATGCCTGACTTGGTTAAGTTTGATGGGAGCGGTGATCCCAAGACTCATCTCTTTGGCTACCATGCTGCAATGAAGTTGCTCGGTGTGGAAAGTGAGGCCATGTCTCAGCTTTTCCCTCAAACTCTCTCTGGGCCTGCCTTCCATTGGTTTTTGTCGCTCGACATTTCCAAAAGAAAAACTTGGGAAGACATAGGGGCTGCCTTTGTTGCGCAGTACAATTACAACTCTCTGCTCAAGATGACTACTCGTGAGTTAGAATCCACCAAAATGGAAGCAAAGGAGTCCTTTGCGGATTTTGTTAAGAGGTGGAGAGCCAAAGCCGCATTGATGACTGATCGCCCGAGCGAGAGGGATCAACTCCACATCATCTCCGGCAATCTCCAGCCTGACTTTGCCAAGCACCTCGTGCTCGTTCAAGCATCTGCCAACTTTGAGACCTTCTTCGAATCTGGCCTGGCCATTGAAGATGCACTGCAGAGTGGAATTCTGCCTAGGGGAGAGTCCTCCTCACAGAAAGCTAAGCCGAGGGCTTACTCTGGAAATAGTAGCACACTGTTTGGTGGAAGCAATTCCGCCAATTCAACTACAAATGGGGACAACGTTGCTGCTTCCCCCAACCATATAGCCGATGTCAATCAGGTTCAAAACGCCCAAAGCTACCGGGCCCGAACCCAACCTCGGAGTTTCTCTGCCTTCAAGGCACCTCTGTCCGCAGTGATGGAAAAACTTGTCAAATCTGGGCATCTCAAACCCTTGACCCCAACTTCTCCGCCAAAAGTCCTACCTTCCGGTTACAAGCCTCACCTCTTTTATGCCTTCCACCAAATGCCTGGTCATCCCACTGATGCATGCTATCGTCTTCGACATGAGATTCAAGATCTCATTGACAATGGCACGGTTCATGTTCCACCAAAGCCTAACGTCATTTCCAACTCCTTGCCTCAGTACAACTCTGACCCTCTGGTTGGTCAAATATCTATCATCTCCACTCAAATCAACCCCAGCTCTACCATAGTCAACCCTAGCCACTACATCGTCCCAGCAAATCAACCCAAACCCATCGTATCCATCCCGTCTGAACTGGAGGTTAACATGATGGCTGTAGGTTGGGCAATTGAGGTTTTCTCTGCCGACACCTGGATTGACAGTAATGAGGAGCTTACAATGGAGCGGACTGACGGGCTGAGGTCCATTATTCATGGGAGCACCGAGTAGGTTTGGTCGAAGAAGCCGAGGAAGCCGAAGTGCTGTTGCTTGGGCCTCACACCCGCTGGATCCTACCTCTTTTTGTAGAAGCTATGGGTAGCTTTTTTAAATATTGCATTTTCAAACCGCGTTTAGTTTGCATTGGCGTTTTGTCTGAGTTTGACACAGAGTCATTTGCATTTGTCTAAGTCTAGCTCTGAGTCGGAGGTTGTGCCTCTTGGCCCTCCACGTCGTAGCCTTTGTTTCAAGTTTTGAGTCTGCTGTAATTGGCAACCCTGAGGGGCTTTCTTTATGATATGCATTATCTTGCTTCTAAGTACTTCGCTGGCTTTTGAATAAATTGTGTCAACTCTGACGACGAAGGGATAGATTTCGATGGGAACATCCCCAAGGAAATGTGTTCCCTCGTCGAAAGGGAAGACAAAAGGGCGTGCTCAGCCTATAAATTGAAATAGTAGTTTTCAAATAAACTTGAAAGATGAAGTAGACGTCCAAATGGTTCAAACTGGTTCAACGCGGTTCTCAGAGGAACATTGTACCCGGTCAGACAGGCTCGAAAAGTTCATCAATATCTTGGCAGTGTCTCACAAAGTCACCCATGGCGTTGATCCTAAGATAAAGAAGCATCAAATCCCCCTGCTATCAGGTGCCAAACCATGTAAAGCAAAGCTCAGAAGGTCCAGCGCCTCATACCATGTTCAAATTTGTAGGAACAGCGTTCCGCCAAGCACAAGTTAGAAAATTCAAAATTGGCCTGGGGCGAGGTATGTCAATTAAAGCACACTGGACTCTACGCTATCAAGGCCGTTTTATTTGAGGCTGTGGCCAGAACTCATTGATCTCGACCGACCTCGTTGGCAATCAAATTCAAATACTTTGGTCAGCATGGATCAATTCAAAAGCCTTTTCCCTGAGAGAAGCTCGTTGGGCTGAAAACCCCAAGGGTGGGCAGTTCCAAGCAAAAGTTAGAGCAGCCTGCTAGACTGAGAACCTATGAAGGCAGTCTAGGCAAAAGTTGATGAGCACAAAATATTGACATGTGGAGATACCTATATCGTATATTGTTAGTTCTGTATATTGTGTTTAATTAGACTAGTTATTATCTTTTTGATATTTTACTCTGAATTATTAATTTGCAGGAAAAAGATGATAACTACTTAATGTTTTGGCCGTTGGATTAAGAATTAATCTCAGTGGTTGGTCATTTATCAAGCAATTGCATCAAAGTTAATTCCTTGGAGACCCATGGCTTGCACGTGATCTAGACTACTAAAGGAAAGAGCCATATTAGTTGTAGCCAATTAAGCAAATTAAATAACGGGGAGATTGAGTTCAAAAAGGAATCGAATTCCTTATGGCAATTTTCAGCATTATAAATAATTAAGGCTATATGATTCACGGGGGGATTCGTGACTGGAAGGACCCCGGATTGCGAGTTCGACCTGGAGAGCCATGGCTGGGAACACAAGAACAAGAGTAGAAGAAATCTTTGTGAGCTTTATTATTTTCATGGATTCTAGCCAAATAATTGATACAATGTTTTTATCCAAGAGCAGCTAAACTTGTGAACTAGGGTTGAGGATGAAACCCCATAAAGTTTATTGATTGATTTTATGCATATGATTTTTCCTACGCGCTTTCATAGTTTATTGTTCTGATCTCATTAATTAATTGGGTTGAAATTCGGATATGGATTCAATCGGAATGGGTTTTTTTTCCATGATTTGATATCATCCTATTAATCGAATTGCTTGGTTTATTAGAGTTAATATTTAAGTACGGGATATCTACTGTGATTTGTTTATACGGATACAGTTGATGATTTTGGCTTAAACCTTAAAGCAGAGGAGGAACATATTTTCGATATAAATAAAAAAGTGTTTAACGATATATTATCCATGATGATTAAGATTAGCTTCTAAATCATTGTGTAGAAATCAAGGAAAAATCATTGTGTAGAATTGATTGATAAATATTTGTGGGTGTGGATTCCAAAACCTTAGTTACTTTTCTCAACCGGCAATCTCATTATCTTTCCTGTGTTAGTTTAATTATTATTTTGTCATTGCTTTATTCAAATTCTTTAGTTTAAAAACCAATCACAACTTTTGTCGACTAGGTTAGGGTTTAATCAGTTTAAGTTATTTAGTTTTCCCAAAAAAATCATAAGTCCCTGTGGGTTCGACCTCGCTCTTGCATTACTATACTTTGGTACGATTCGTGCGCTTGCGAGTACATTAAAATTTCACATCAAGTTTTTGGCGCCGTTGCCGGGGACTTAATTATTTTTTTTTTGGAAATCTAGTGATTTGAATTGATTTCACTCTTCTACTAGTTTAGTTAGCATTGGAAAAGAAAACTGAAAAAAAAAAAGAAGCACTTTTCCGTGAATCTCTGATCAGTAGTAATTGCTTTTTGTTACTAAGTATTTTTGTGGTTTGTTGTCTCTTTATTAGTCATACAGTAGAGCGGCCTTTTTATTTGTTTTTATCGGCCGAGATTTTCAAGTCGGCTACAAGTGCTTGATTGAAATAATTTTGGGAACCACTGTACGTATTTACAACGCACCACGGTGGTTGGAGTTAGAAGCAACAAGTCACAGGTTAGTCTCTAATTAATCTTAATTTACTTTTGCTATTTTTATTTTTATTTTGCAGCTGAGTTTTTTTTAATTTTTATTTTGTCTAGAAGCATGGATTTCTTCAATCAAGATCATAATCGCGGATGCTCTATATGTTATAGCACTTGGCATACAATAGAAACTTGTCCCACGTATTATTATGAGCAAGCTAATGCACGAAATAATTTTGAAGGTCCATTTGGTCATTCTTCTCAGGAGACGTACAATCCAAACATGGGAAATCATTTTAATTATTCTTACACACAAAATCAATTTCCTACACATATAGATGGGCAACCTTTGCATTCACATGATGATCAATTTTTCCCGAATTTTAGCCATTCTACTGAGTCATACCCTACACAGTCATATCCTCTTCAGTCTCAGCTTTTATATGCTCAAGCTTCTGTGTCTCATGAACCGAATTTTCACTTTGTTGCACCACAACAACAGTCATCGTTAGAGGTCACTATTAAAGCCTTCATGGCTGAAATGAAAAGTACTACTCACTTGAATACTCAAGCCATTTCGAAATTAGAAAATCAATTGGAGCAATTGGCTAATCAAATGAGGGAGATTGAGGACGAGGACATTTATAGTGGATCTATAGTTAATCCAAACTGGCAGGTTGTCGCAAGTGACACTGCTTACTCTTCTGATGAGCAGGAACATATTGAATCTACTCTCACACTTGAGTCTAGGGCAATTGATGAGCCAGTGAGTATACCAGTGGAGAATGATCCATTGGAGTCAAAAAACGAGAATGTATGTTTGGGTCTAGGGACTTTTATCGAGTCAAATCATGAGGACTTAGATCACTTTACAAGTAATTGCAATATTGATGAGATTGAACAAATTTGCACATTGGTAGACAGTGCTCCATGGTGTAGAATTGAGGAGTGGATATACACCAAGGTTTCGCCGCCGCTTTCTTTCTCAACACCATGTCCGTCTAGTATACCCGCCTGTGAGTTGAAATCTCGATCACCTAAGCCTACCATTCAACTTGTAGAACCAGTGGATATTACGTCAGTTGTTATTCATAGCCATTGTGATCATACTAGATGGAGGAAAGTTGACAACAAAACGGACAATAGCGGAGTTGAATGTGATTTTGTTTTTGGAGCTGAAACTCCCGAACATACTCATAAAATTTTGATACAAACACTGTTATTCAAACAAATATTTCCATGGTATGCTGATCTTGCCTCTATTTTTACTCTGTACTTGACACACATGATTAAACAATTTGCTAAATTAATTTTGGTTGTGTCATATAATTTTTGTTGGGACGATCCATACATTGTAAATTACAAGAAGAGAATAAAAGAAAATGATTTGATTGTCCTGCTTCATAACTTCTAATAATTTAATTGTTCTTGGTTTTTTTTTTTTTTGGTCACTAACCAATTGCAGGAAATAAAAAACTTGTTCACCATATGAGGTAACCCTTAAACTTCTCCTGTTTTATTTTTTTTCTTTGCTACATTGAGGACAATGCATCATTTAGGTTTGGGGGAGGGACGATTATTTTTGAAAAAAATTATTTGCTGCAATTGTGATTTTAGTATTTTTTTTGTGTCAAATTTAAAAAATTTTGAAAGTTGCGGATACTTGATTTGGACTTCCAATGTAGTTCTTGGTTTTTGATTAGTGCTAGTTTGATTATTGCTCAAGTTCGAGTCTTGATATGATTGTATTGATAGAGTTAAGCTTGTGAACATAGGCATTGATAAGAGGCACTTAGTTGGTTCGTATCACCTATGTTTGGATAGCGATTAATCACTCGTATGCATGCTTTTGCACAAGCACTATCACACTTAGAGTTGAAATTGACCTCGAGTGCCATACATATATTTTTGATACCTCAGTATGAAACAGATGTCTTATTAAAATGCATAATGTCCTTTCCCCAAAAAGAAAGAAAAAAAAAAGAAAAAAAAAGAATAAATTGCATGCTTTTTCGGGCTTTTCACTTAGTAACCGGGCCTCTTGCCTCAGTAAGCAGTGAGTGTTCGCGTCAAACGATGGAGAGTTCTGGGACTGTCATGTGTGGTTAGCTTGGGTTCGTAGCCTTTTTGACTCGAGTGATTAAGTCCGTTGGGGTGTTCTCTACATCTAGTGGCCTAAAGCCGTTTGGTTTGGGTGTCACTGGCCTAAAGCTCGCTACAAGGGTCAATTAGAAAGCTTAAGGGGCCAAGGCATTGCACGACCGCAAGAAAAAAAATATATAAAAAAAAAGAAAAAGATATGAATAAAGGGAGGGGCTATAATTTGATATAAGCATTTTGATGAGTATTGAGGCATTGAAGGTGCGTGTATTATTTTCGAGGTTAATGAACATCTTTGTGTGATTTTTCACTTACACGCATGCCATGTGATTTCTTTCTATCTAGATATATGTGCGATGAACCATTTTAGTGTTAATTTGGATTAGAATGTTCACTTGTTTAACTTCGTTAATGAATGAAGCATCTTGCCTCTAATTTGCACTATACTCACACTAGTTACTTTGAGAGGCCAATGAGTACTCTGGGATTCGAATCGAGTGTCATCTTCTTAAGAATTTGTGGGTATATTCACGGCAAACCCTCACGAGACTATAACTCGTCCACTAGAGCAATCTAGGGGTTTAAAGGCTTATTGCATATGCTAAATGCAATCGGACTCCTCCGAAAAAGGATTAGTTAGTTCTTTGGTTTCCTTTATTTTATTTTGTTTCTTTTGCTCGAGGACTAGCAAAATGTAGGTTTGGGGGTATTTGATGAGCACAAAATATTGACATGTGGAGATACCTATATCGTATATTGTTAGTTCTGTATATTGTGTTTAATTAGACTAGTTATTATCTTTTTGATATTTTACTCTGAATTATTAATTTGCAGGAAAAAGATGATAACTACTTAATGTTTTGGCCGTTGGATTAAGAATTAATCTCAGTGGTTGGTCATTTATCAAGCAATTGCATCAAAGTTAATTCCTTGGAGACCCATGGCTTGCACGTGATCTAGACTACTAAAGGAAAGAGCCATATTAGTTGTAGCCAATTAAGCAAATTAAATAACGGGGAGATTGAGTTCAAAAAGGAATCGAATTCCTTATGGCAATTTTCAGCATTATAAATAATTAAGGCTATATGATTCACGGGGGGATTCGTGACTGGAAGGACCCCGGATTGCGAGTTCGACCTGGAGAGCCATGGCTGGGAACACAAGAACAAGAGTAGAAGAAATCTTTGTGAGCTTTATTATTTTCATGGATTCTAGCCAAATAATTGATACAATGTTTTTATCCAAGAGCAGCTAAACTTGTGAACTAGGGTTGAGGATGAAACCCCATAAAGTTTATTGATTGATTTTATGCATATGATTTTTCCTACGCGCTTTCATAGTTTATTGTTCTGATCTCATTAATTAATTGGGTTGAAATTCGGATATGGATTCAATCGGAATGGGTTTTTTTCCATGATTTGATATCATCCTATTAATCGAATTGCTTGGTTTATTAGAGTTAATATTTAAGTACGGGATATCTACTGTGATTTGTTTATACGGATACAGTTGATGATTTTGGCTTAAACCTTAAAGCAGAGGAGGAACATATTTTCGATATAAATAAAAAAGTGTTTAACGATATATTATCCATGATGATTAAGATTAGCTTCTAAATCATTGTGTAGAAATCAAGGAAAAATCATTGTGTAGAATTGATTGATAAATATTTGTGGGTGTGGATTCCAAAACCTTAGTTACTTTTCTCAACCGGCAATCTCATTATCTTTCCTGTGTTAGTTTAATTATTATTTTGTCATTGCTTTATTCAAATTCTTTAGTTTAAAAACCAATCACAACTTTTGTCGACTAGGTTAGGGTTTAATCAGTTTAAGTTATTTAGTTTTCCCAAAAAAATCATAAGTCCCTGTGGGTTCGACCTCGCTCTTGCATTACTATACTTTGGTACGATTCGTGCGCTTGCGAGTACATTAAAATTTCACATCAAAAGTAAAGGCAATATTTGAAAGCTCGCTAGACCGAAAACCCGAATGGGCGGTTCTAGGCAAAAGTTAAAGCGTTAAAGGTGAGGTAAATACTCGAGTGAACCTTAGCCTGAACTAGTTTTGACCTGATTCCCTAGCTTAGGATACGTAGGCAGTCTCTCCTTGAGACTCGGTCACAATCTATCAATTTGATCCATGGTTGACATTTGGTACACATCAAACGTCGAAGAGGATCGAAGATCAAGCTGCATGGGAGGCGTCTGACGGGGAAAACCTTTTGTCTTTCAGTTTTATTGCAAACTACTATTTCAATTTCAAAAGCTGAGCATAAAGCCTTAAAAGAATTTAAGCATCAAAAACAGAACGAAATGCTGGCGAGGCCTAACGGCTCACAGTTTATTCTAAGTACAGCGAAGTCTAATGTGAGCAGTTGCAGTAGCCTTGCAGTCATGTGCGCTAGTTTGAGGTTCACGCGCACTTGTTCATAGTTATGTGCATTGGCCTCAACCCTGCGCGCACTTTTTCAATTCGTACAGCAATCGATAGCAGTCAGCTATTGCCTTCGAGTCCTGTTCAAGGGGCTTTTGTCAAGTTTGGTCATACCGTGTAAACTTAATGTGACTGCACGGGGGTATCGGTTTCAGTCCGGGCCTACATGTGTCTTCATTTGCGTCTTATGTTCGTCTTTGTGGCATTTTTCTAGATTTCAATCCATTGTCATGTCGAGATGCTATTCTCGGTTCTATTTGTTCGTGCAGGTCATTGTACAGCTATTTTGACCTCGCAAGTGTCAGTTTCGCCTGTCTAAAGGACTATTGTAAGTTTTTGGTACGTTAATGCCCAAAATTTCATTATTTTCCATGTGTCTAAGGGTCCATGTCATATCCTGGGGCTCTTTCTCCCTTTTCATTCGAGCTAGGCGCGTCAATATTTATGTGTGTCTGTGTGTCGGCTCAATTCACTTGTCAATGCAAATTAGATATTAGCGCATGGTTTATATGTCAATAAACTGGAAAAATGCAATTTTTACATGGCTACCCTAGCTTTTGTAATCTACAAGCAAAAGAATCTTGTGGACGGCAAGGGCACGTCAGCCCAAGGCCAAGCAAAGCACATCTATGGGGCTCGTCTGCCCAAGCATCAAAGAAAGGGCATGCAAGCCCAATGCCACACCGCTATATGTTAACTGGGCACGCTGGCCCGCTCAACGTCTCTCTATCTGGATGCGCATCTCAGAAGCAAAAGACAGTAAAGTATTAGGGCTCAGTGATAGTCCTTGGGCATCGTTGTCCTCCTAGGAGCCGCCCTTAGCTAGGGTCTGCATTTTCAATTTGTGCATTTTGTTTGTATACAACATTGCATATTGTGTATATCAACTGTTGAAAACAGGAAGGTGGCCAGAATGGTTACCATCAAGCTTTGTTTGCCGAAGGATGCGATGCTATCTCCTACAGTTTTGTTCTCATTGGTTAGCGGAGGAAATGGAAATCTCCCTAACTCTTGATTTGTTTGCCAAAGGATGCGATGTACTCTTCTGCAGTTTTGTTATTGTTGGTCAGCGGATGCAAAGAAATCTCCCTGAGTCCACGATTTGTTTGCCGAAGGATGCGATCGAAAATCTCTTGCGGCATTGTTCACACGGCAGGATGCAATAAAATCTTCTGCAGAACCAAATCAACGACAGCCGAACCTGTCCAAAACTCAACGGCTCGATCATTCTGAACACTGATCCACCCGTCTCAAATCAACGACAGCCGGCCCTGTCCATTTCTCAACGGCTCGATCATTCTACACACTGATCTGTCCGTCTCAAATCAACAACAGTCGGTCCTGTCCATTTCTCAACGGCTCGATCATTTATATTGATGATTGTCCCATCCTGTCTGCAATGGCTTGGTCATTTATACTGATGATCCTCCCATCCAGACTTCAACGGCTCGATCATTTATACTGATGATTGTCCCATCCTGTCTGCAACGGTTCGGTCATTTATACTGATGATCCTCCCCTCCAGACTTCAACGGCTCGATCATTTATACTGATGATTGTCCCATCCTGTTTGCAACGGTTCGATCATTTATACTGATGATCCTCCCATCCAGACTTCAAAGGCTCGATCATTTATACTGATGATTGTCCCATCCTGTCTGCAACGGTTTGGTCATTTATACTGATGATCCTCCCATCCAGACTTCAACGGCTCGATCATTTATACTGATGATCCTTCCATTCTGTCAAATTCCCCAACGGTTTGATCACTCGGCTCATTGATCTCTCCGTCCGCATCCACGACTGCCGGTCCTGTCAAATCCATCAATGGTATTTAGCCATGTCGTACATACAATCCAATGACGATCAGATTATCGTCCGATGGTTTGTTCAATGGTCCACCATCCGCAACTAGTTGTTCCCCAGGAGAGTCCGCCTCGGCCTACCCCAAACGACTACCTCTACTTCAGTCTAGCTTCACGCGCATCTTCCAACAAGCTTATTGCTCTGTCTCGGATGGTCTTTGATAAGGAGATTGGCTCTGATTCCCAACAGATGGAATTCAACCTACCTGACATGACCTACCCGTGTTTGTTGGAATACTTTGTGCCGAGGATAGCTTGATCCCCAGCAACGACGGCCTGTCTCGTCCACATCTGCAGTGACAGCCTGTCCTGTCCAAATTTGATCAACAAGCGGTGATTCGCTCGTCCACTTCTACTTCCATCCCCGGCAATGGACCGCTCGTCCATTCCACCGATCAGGTTCCTTAAGTTTACTTGTCTACTTTGCTAGTACGCTTTGCTCTGTATTGCCTTGAGGGGTGTCTAGAATTCTTTGACGTTACTTGTACCAAGTCGATGGTGCTTCAAGTGCCGTCAAAGAGGGGCTAATGTAGACACCCCAATCTGGGCTTCCAGATTAGTTTACTTACGGTTTTTGATTCCCCGATGATGAAATGGATCAAGAACACCCTGGGAATGATAGCGTGTTTGAGCTTTGAGTGTTTGCAAAACCCTTGAACCTAACCTAGCCTAAGCCACTTCAAAAACCAAAAACCTTGCTGGTCCGCGCCAGGGGGCAACCATCCCGAGCCAGGGCGCACCATCGCGCGAGGGTTTCACTCCATCGCGTGACAGTGCGCCAGGGCGCACCATCGCGCGACAGACTGACTCTGTCGCGCGACGGTCCAACCTACCACCGACCTTTCTGAAGGAGGACAATTGGCCACCAATGCAGCTTCAGCCAGGCCTCGTGGACTGGCTGAACTCCTCTGTTTGCAGCCCAAACCTACCCCATCTCTCCCTATATATACACCTATCTTTCTTCCATTAAAAAGGTTACAAATTTCACACATCTTGGCCATAACCTTGCCTTCTTCTTTGCAAACCAAAGAGATACAAAGGCACTCAAGAACATAGCTTGTTCTTTTTCCTCCATTTTCAACCACTCAATCAAGCATTCAAACCTCAAAACTCAAATACTCTTCCAAACTCAACCAAAAGTATAGCATACCTACTGTCTTTCTATTCTAATCCCTGAGGGGGACTGGCAGGGCCAAGGCTGGTAATCAATACCAGTCCTGGTCCTAAAGCTGGCGAGGTTTCAAACACCGTCATGGCAAGAACCAGCGCGCGATGGAGCCACTCTCTCGCGCGACGATTTTGATCATCGCGCGACGGTTCTCGTGGGGATTGGTGTCTTGCTGTTTTTGTATTTATTTACATATAGATCACTGTTAAGCATGCTAACAACCTGTCTATTGTTTTTCCTTTGTTAGAAATGCTAGTTGTACTTCAATATGTGTTTCTGTTATTTTGGAATACCCCTGGGATTATTCTGGACCTGTCCCAGAATCCAGAAATGTGTAAACCGAGCACTGGTCTGGTCCGCGCCAGGGCGCACCATCGCGCGCCCGACTGGCTCCATCGCGCAACAGTGCGCCAGGGCGCACCTTCGCGCGACAGAGTAAGTCCATCGCGCGATAGTCTGCGTCTGACCAGTGAGTGGCCTTGCACGGGTAACTTGGATTTAGGTCATTATTTTGTCTCCACACTGTTTATGGGGTGTTTTATTAATTTGTAGGGCTTTTAAGCCTTTAAACTGTATATTATGCTACCTATAAACTGCGTGGTTTGTCCTGTGTGTGCACTGGTCCTTCCAGAGCCCAGAAGGTTTGAGAATAAGAGTTGTGGGTTTAAGCTCACCGACACGCGTGTGTCTGGGGTTGTGCGCGCAGGAGTAAACAACATGTAGTGACTTGTTCAGTGCATGTTGGTTCCTTCCTGCGCACGTCACTCCAAAACAGAGGCCGCCCAGTTTGTTTAAACTCCCACAACAACATGTTCTCATCCTATACTAACTGTTCATCCATGCTATCTATCACATCCAGCAAACGTGTTACATCTTTAATCCCCATTAAACTGTTCCCCCGCCCTAATTGGCTAAAAATTGATTAATCAAACAGAATCGCAAACAAACATCTTTTGCAAATGCCTAAGTAGAGACCGATCTCCGGATTGGCGAGAGGGGTGCCATAAAACCCTTCCCCTCTCGTAACCTGGCTCCCGAACCCAGATATGGTTATGAGGGACTGGTTCCTTAATTTTTTCAAATCAAACAGCACGGCAAGTGCTTCGAAATACGGTTCCTTGGGTGTCGGACCTTCAAACCCCGAGTGGCGACTCTGTATTTTCGCGAGCGCTTGTCGTCCAGCTTAAAAACGCTCCCGCGAACCGGCAGCATCTTTCCTTTCTCAAAGGGTGGGGAACGGAATCCCTTTCCCGGAGGAAAGAAAGATCGGGCAAATCGCATTGCCCACACAATGCTTCGGAGAAAACTATAAAAGCGAACAATAGTAAAAGTCCCAGTCCGGAATGGTCGGATGTAAAATCGTGTTACGTCACCATTCCGTTCTTCAGCAGAGTGAAGCGTACTATTTTGACAGACTTTTAAAAGATTGTTCATTCATGTATTAATTTCCAAATTTTGATTAATAATTCGTCCCCAACAGAGTCGCCACTATGGGCTCCCCGACCGGTGCGCGCCCCAGAAAGAGTCGCCACCCGAATTTTTGAGATGGATGATCCGAGAAACCAAGAGCTTGTTTAGAAAAGCATTTTGATCCAATGAAAACGTTAAGATTTTGGGTTTGGGAGCCACATTATGAATGGGGAAGGTTTTATTGAAAAAGCACCCCACTCGCCCGGTGAAACCGGTCTCTACTAAACATTTTATAAGGGGATTCTTTTAAATATCTTATGGAAAATCAAGCTCTTTAATAAACAACTAAAAAGGGTAGGGACATGGGAAATATATCACTTTGACGTGCATGTGGTGCTTGTAGGGGGATGAAAACAATTGGTGCACTGAACGATACCAAATTGTAACGGCTTCACGCGCCTTTACACCGGAACCCTAATTCTTCGTCGGATCCCTAATCTGCAAAACAGACAAGGGGTGAGTGCACCTTTGCCTCTCGTGGCAAAGGCCCTCCGATGCCTAAGTTAGTCTCACGTACAAGTAAACAACCCTAATTATCAGTAGGAAAGCAATAAGAGATAGCCAAATATTGTGTACCTTTCTCCTCCAGGTTTACCTCGTATTTATAGACTCATAGATGCTTGCTCACCAAGCATCCCTATTATCCTAGGATTCTCATCACGTACAGGAATCCAGGATATTTTGGGCACTTCTTTCGTTATCAGTTCACCAAGAGAGTCATTTCAGGACTCTCTTCCATAACTGGCCAAACCTCCCACTCACGTTGGGTATCTATCCAAGATCCTACATACTCGGGATCTCATCCCTTTACAGAATATTACCATTCTGGAACATTCCCGTTACCTCGCGCTTTAAGGCAACTTGTTCCCCTGTTCGGCTATCATGTTGCCGAACAGTCCACATGGACCAATGACCTCACATGCAACTGGTCCTTATCGTTATATCTGGACAGATGACCTCACATGTCTCTTGTCCTTTATAGCCGAACAGACTGCCTAGATTAATGACTTCTCATGTTATTGGTCCATATTGTTGTTTGTCGCACTGTCCGGCGATAAACCCTAACTTCTTAACCACGTGGTCCCGTACATCACGTGCTCGGCCACTTATTATGTCTGTTCGGGGATACCTCCATACAATTGCTCCCCAGCTTTACCTGTGACCACTGTTCAGGGATTACAAGTGAAGCTTGATGTTGTACTTCGAGCCAAGCTCCTCGAATCTTACATAGATTTAAAACCCAAATCCTTTGATGTTTTTGGCGGCTCACACATTATACCATTTCGGGGTATTGGCTCCACGTGGCATGTTTCGTATGCCACTCATTAATTTGAACTGACGTTCTATAGAACGGCGTCAGAACGTCAGCCTCTTTCCGTTACCTTTTGACGAAACGACTTGAGGGGAGATGTTTCATCTCCGTTAGCTTCGTTTTTAGATTCTCAAAAAAGGGGGTTTTGGAGTATTTTACCAAAACTCAGACCCTCTGAACCATTTTCTCGGAAATCAGACGAGAGGTGCAATCTGCCATCGCCGCCGCCTGTAATTCGATCACATCTCGAGCAACCACTGCAACAGTTTCGTAAGAATCTCACTTTCTCTTTCCCTCGTTTGGTTTCTGAGGTTTTTCGTCCTCAGACTTCTACCGTTAGGGTTTTATTGCTTAGATTTCGCAAGCTTTCAAAGTGTCCATGGCGGATGGAGACGAAAATACTCCCAGACCCAGTAAGTTTAGAAAACTCTGTGAGAATCCAACAGCCATGGCGGCTTTTAGGACAGAATACGCTATCCCTGACAATGTGGGGCTCGAACTCGCCCCACTGGGGGCGGATAGGGATGGCGGCTCATGGGACAGAATGTGTATTCCCATTGTAGCGATTGTGGAGGGCGGAGTCCGATTTCCGCTTCATCCACTACTCCGCTAGGTTCTGAACTTTTATCGTCTCGCACACATGCAAGTATCAACAAACGTTTTTAGGTTAGTCATGGGGGTTATAGCCCTGAATAGGATTCTAGGGACCCAACTTGGACTCTGGGATATTCAATGGTGGTATAGTGTTGTACTAAACCCTGAGTATAACACGTATTACTTCAAAGTTAGGAGGGCAGACAAACGTCTCGTGTTAAACCTGCCAGATTCTGCTCGCGACCATGAGATTGACTTCCTCTACGTAACTGGAGCATTCGAGCCAATAGGGGAAGATGGCCAAGTGGTGGGCTTGCACTGCCCCCACATATGGGGTTACCCACGTATGCTCCTAATTTTCTTTCGTAATTCTCGTTTACTGTTTTGTCAAAAACCTTTACATGCTTCTAATTCGTATAAGGGCTTTCTTCGTTACAGCGGATAATGCCAACAGACGCCCCCGTAGAGAGCCGAGTTACATCCGCACAGAAGAAATTAACAGAATCTTAAAGTATACAGGTGAACCGGGTACCCAAACAGCTGGTCGGGGTCGCAACGCTGAGGTGCTGCTAGGATACGATCCCTCCTACAGGGGAGTGATTGATAGAAGACTCGCCAATCCCAGCACCAGCACTGCCTCCAAATCGACTGCTCCCCAGCCACGGAGTTCAAGGCGTGACGCTGGAGTGACAATCGCCGGGCAGCCTGGCGAGGTTCCTATTTCAGAAGGTGTCCCCCTTCCCCGCCTGAGGCTCAGAAGATCCGTCCGGCATCAACTCGATCAACCCATTCCTAATCGTGACACCGGGCAATCTTCATCACCGGGATATTCAACCTCGCCCCTCTCATCAGGTACGATGACTCGTCAACCTCTAAATTTGAGTTCCCTTCTGACTGTCGCTGGGCGCGGCCGTGGCACTGGCCGGACGGCGTCTACCGGGCACGCTCCACCACCACCCCGTCGTAACAGGGGTGGTTTGAATCGATCCTCTTCTTCACCTCGGGAGCGACGAAGCTGGAGATGCTGATGCTCCAATTACTTCAGTACCGCTGGAAACTCCATCGCCGAGCATACAAGTCGCTCCTGAGGTCTGGGCCCCTCAACTCATGAGGGGGGAACGACCTGTAAACATCGGAGACAGCGCCAGCTCCTCTGAAACTGCACTGGCCCTGGCTCAAGGACTATCACTTCCCGTGGATATGCAAAAAGAATCCTCATCTTCTGCAAATAGACTCGTGTCCACTGGTATCGTCAGTGGAATCAAGGTAACCATAAACTCGTTTTGTTAGCTTCACCTTGATTATTGTAGCCGAAAGAATCCTTTAACTTATACTTGGTGTTTGTACAGTTTATCCAAAAGATGATGACACTGGGTCAGAAGTTTCAAGAGGCTGATGCTGAGAGAGTTAGGCTTCTGAATGACAACATTGGCTGCTACGTACAGTCTCAAGACTGGAGAGGGAGAGAGACAAAGCCAAAGCGGAAGTTACGGAAACTAAAAACAAACTCGAGACTGCGGAGGACAGTCTTAGGCAAGCCTTGACAGAGATTGACAACGCCAAGAAGGCCGCTTTTGAAGATGGTTATCAAAAGGGGTATGATGCCACCACAGCCAGCTATGTGGAGCAGATACCAGGCCTGCAAGACCAAGTCTGGGTTGCTTGCTGGGAAGCCTGTCTGACCACGGTTGGTGTTGCAGATGATTCCCCATTGTGGACTGCGTTTGAACTTCCCAGCAGCCGGGCAGCTGCAGCTCAAGAGCAGGATGAGGACCCAGTTGATGACGTCGAACGACAGATAGACGATTTTGCTGATGCTGACGAAGAGATTCAAATGGAATCTCAGGATGCTGTGGTGGAACACACAACAGTTCAAGAAGCCACTGCCGTGGAGGAGAGTGCTGCTGCTAACATTAGCACAAAGATTGCAGATGACATCCCCCAAGAGATCCAAAACTTGGATTAAAACAGCTGGTATTCCCGAGATTAACTCCTCCGAACAATTTGCAGGTCTTGCGTGACCGTAGATTCTGCAGCCTTGCGTGGCATTAGTACAACTTATTTTCTGATGCATGTATTCAAATGCATAATTCAGTATTTCGTACGTTGTTTTCAGCTTCTCGTGCTTCTATGCATTGTAGCTAACATATGCTCGTTATATTAGCTTTTAAGCCAAATGTTTCATATTAGCTTATAAGTGTCTCATACTTTACTGTCTGTGCACATTCGTACGCATTCTTGAGTTTGCTCATATACTTAGTGATCTTCCAGTCAAATGAAATCATAAGTATAGAATCCAAGTATTTCGTACTTGATGTTACTGTTTGTTTATCCGAACAAACTGCATATATTCGTATGCAACCCAGGTTCACAAAACAGACCTAAGCCTCTCGTACTTAGATAAAATCATACATAACTCGTTATGTCTATTGGCCAAGTATTTCATACTTGGATTTTACTAAGTGTATTCGTACTTAGAATCGTATAAGTATTTGACATATCTCGTTATGCCTTACAGAATCAAGTATTTCGTTCTTGATTACTTGCATGTCTACGTATGCAAGCCTCAGATTTAGGTATATTCGTACTTAGGCATTTCTCAAGTGTTTCGTACTTGGGAAATGCGAAATGTAAGTTTCGCGAACTTATAGTATCTCATACTTTTTTAAGCACAATTACTTGCTCAAATGATTGTACCCGAACAGCTGCATGCTTTTGTATGCATCCCAAGTGTTTTCGTACTTGGGAAGTGTACGTTTATAAGTTTCTCAAACTTAAGCGTTTGTTCGTGCGCAGTTATTAAGCTATCATACGTAGATGTATTCGTATACGGCGTTCGTGCCAATCCCATGCTCCCCAATATGAATAAGGAAAAGAAAATTAATATTCCATATTTCATATTAAAAAACCAATATTTTCAAAAAGCTGAATATACTGTGAGGAAAAGGATGTCTTTATTCATAGACTGAACTCAAGGGGGCGTTATTCGTGCCCCTTGCAACTAAAACAGAGTAATAAGAGAAACAAGGGAATTTTATTCGTAATTCCCACACAATCACGTAGTGCAATCTAAAATAAAACTAAATTCTTCTAAACAAAGAATCTTCTCAGATTATGAACATTCCATGGCCTCGGGATTGGGATGCCGTCCAGAGCAACCAATCTGTAGGCCCCAATGCCCACAATCTCTGTTACCCGATACGGGCCTTCCCAGTTGGCCCCTAGCTTGCCTTCATTGGCTACCTTGGTGTTGCCGAGCACCTTTCGTAGCACAAGGTCCCCAACACCAAACTCTCGAGGGTGAACGTGCTTATTATAGCTCTTCATTAGTTGTTCTTGATAAGAGGCCAAATGGACAAGGGCCCTTTCTCTCCTTTCCTCGGCGAGATCAAGCTCAATTTGTAGGGCTCTGTCATTGCCCCCACTTTCAACCAACACTGTTCTATTGGTTGGAAGGCCCACTTCCAAAGGTATGACTGTTTCTGTACCTTATGCCAACGAATAGGGGGTCTCTCCCGTAGACCTCCTAGGTGTTGTCCTATGTGCCCACAAAACAAGGGGCAATTCATCGGGCCATTTCCCTTTGGCCTTGTCCAACCTCTTCTTGATCCCGTCAAGAATGGTTTTATTAGATGCTTCTGCCTGCCTGTTGCTCTGAGAGTATGCTGGAGTTGAATAGTAGTTCCGAATTCCATACTGGGCACAAGATGCTTTGAACTTCTTTTGAAATTGGGACCCATTATCTGTGATCAAAGAATAGGGAACCCCAAATCGAGTAATAATACTCTTCCACACGAACCTTTCTATCATGGGTTCGGTGATTTTGGCCAGTGGTTCAGCCTCAATCCATTTGGTAAAATAATCTGTCGCAACTAAAAGGAATTTTCGATTCCTAGTTGCTTTGTGCAATGGACCCACGATGTCCATTCCCCATTGGGCAAACAGCCAAGGACTTGTCAAAGGCACTAGATCCTCAGCTGGTGTTCGAATCATTGGTGAGAATTTCTGACACTTCTCACAAATTTTAACATACATCTTTGCATCCTCCTGCATATGTGGCCACCAGTAGCCTTGGGTAATTGCTCGGTGGGCAATGGATCTGCCCCCAGCATGACTCCCACATGTTCCTTCATGTATTTCATGAAGAAATTTCTGCACCATCTCGGGGTGTACGCACAGCAAATATGGGCCTGTGAAGGACTTTCTGTAAGCTTTCCTTCTGCGAACAGCCAAAACCTTGCAGATTTGGTTTTGACCTTATGAGCCTCCTTTTTATCAATGGGGAGTATTTCATCTCGTAAAAACTCCACGATTGGGTCCATCCAACTTGGACCTTGGTTCACTTCCAAAACTAACTCCACGCTTCTTCCAATGCTCGGCTCTGTTAGATACTCAACTGCAACTCTTCGTTTGCGTTCGGTTGGGACCGCTACAGCCAGCCATGCCAGTGAATCGGCATGTGCATTCTGTCCAGAACTTATCTGTTCAACGTGGACCCTCTCGAAGGTATCAAGTAAATCTTTGGCTGCTTCCACATATGCCACCATTTTCTCATTCCGGGCCTGATATTCGCCGGACAGCTGATTCACCACAAGCTGTGAGTCACAATGCACCCTTACTCTTTTTGCCTTCAAAGTCTTCGCACTTCTCAATCCAGCTAGGAGTGCCTCGTACTCTGCCACTTTATTCGATGCACTAAATCCCAGCCGAACAGACAGTTCTATCATAACTCCTCCAGGAGGAAAAAGAACAACACCAATTCCCGAACCAGTGTTACAAGCTGATCCGTCAACGAATAAATTCCATTCCATATCGTCCTGTTCGGCTGAGACTGTATCCCTCGTGGACAATGTTCTACTCTCTTGTTCCTTTTTCGTAGGAGGCAGGGGAGCTACAGTGGGAGAAAACTCTACCACAAAATCAGCCAACACTTGGCCTTTGATTGCTGTTCGGGGTTGATAATCAATATCGTATTGACTCAACTCGACGGACCACGTCGAGATTCTACCTGAAAAATCTGCCTTTCGTAGCAGCGATTTTAGTGGAAATTCAGTATAGACCACAACCCTGTGGCTCTGGAAGTAGTGGGGCAATTTTCTCGTTGCTGTCCTAAGTGCCAGGACAAGTTTCTCTAAAGGCAAATATCTCGTTTCTGCGTCTAGCAACGTCTTGCTCACATACTATGTTGGGATTTGCTCGATTCCCAAATCCCTTAACAGGACCGCACTCACAGCATGCTCAGAAATAGCTAAGTACAAAATCAAGGACTCACCTGGCTACGGGGTTGATAGAAGAGGAGGCTCGGCCAGATACTTCTTTAAGTCCTGGAAAGCTTACTCACATTCTGCTCCCCATTCAAATCCCTCCCTTTTTTTCAATAACTGAAAAAAGGGCCTACATATATCACTTGATCTGCTGATAAATCTATTGAGTGCTGCAGCCATCCCAGTTAGTCTCTGGACCTCCTTCGTGGTTTTGGGACTTTGTAGCCTCTGCAAGGCTGCAATCTGATCTGGGTTAGCCTCAATTCCCCTCATAGTGACCAAGTGCCCTAGGAATTTCCCAGAACCAACCCCAAATGCACATTTTGAGGCGTTGAGTTTCAACTTGTACTTCCTCAAGATCTCAAAGACTTTTCTCAAGTCTGTAATATGCCCTCGCTTGTCTCGGCTTTTCACCACCATATCGTCTATGTAAACCTCCATAGTTTTCCCGAGCAACTCCCTGAACATGATAGTCGCAAGCCTTTGGTATGTCGCCCCTGCGTTTCTTAGCCCAAACGGCATGACACTATAGCAGTACAAGCCCCGTGGGGTGATGAAAGATGTCTTCTCCTGATCGGGCCCAAACATAGCAATTTGATGGTATCCTCGATACGCATCAAGAAAACTCATTCGCTCGTAGCCAGCTGTTGCGTCAACCAACTGGTCTATCCTTGGAAGGGGAAAACTATCCTTAGGACAGGCCTTGTTCAAGTCTGTGAAGTCCACACAGACACGCCACTTCCCATTCTTCTTTTTTGCGACCACGGTGTTGGACAGCCACTCAGGGTAGTAAACCTCACGTATTGCCTTTGCCTTAAGCAATCGATTAACCTCTTCAACAACAGCATCCGCGTGCTGTACGGCCGCCCTACGTTTTCTCTGAACAACTGGCTTATGCTGAGGGTCAACATTCAGATGGTGGCAGATTATGCCAGCATCTACGCCGGGCATCTCTTCTGGTACCCATGCAAACACGTCGACATATTCCTTCAGAAACTGTATTGACTCAGCCTTTTCCTCTGCCGATAATGATTCCCCAATCAAAAAATATCTTTCAGGATCAGCCTCGTTGATCTGAATTTTTTCCAAACCCTCGATTACCTTATCTGCCGGGCACCTTCCGACATCCTCGATAGTCAGTTGATCTGGTACTTCCAGCGTATGAACATGGTGGGCCTTCGGGGCCTTCTTAACGATGGAAATCAAGCATTGTTGGGCCACTTTCTGATTGCCCCTAATTGCTTCAATCCCATTGGATCCTGGGAATTTCACCATCTGGTGGTAAGTTGAGGAGACTACCCTCATTTTGTGCAACCAGGTTCTTCCTATAATCGCGTTATAAGAAGAAGGGACGTCGACGACCAGAAAATCCGTCCTCAAAACAACTGATCCTGCCCGAACAGGCAGTGTTACCTTTCCAAGGGGCCAAACTGCCCCTGCACCAAACCCAATCAATGGCGTTGTGGACTGCTCCAAGTCTGTCTGGGCTAGACCCAGCTTCTTGAACGCGTCGTAGTACATCACCTCTGTACAACTTCCTGAATCCACTAGGATCCTTTCAATGTCATACTCCCCGACTCGTAGGGTTATGACTAAAGCATCTTTATGAGGTACCTGGACCTCTCCCAAATCGTCATCTGTGAAGGCTATGCTTTCATTGCACACGTCACTCTCTCGCCCTCTTTTATTACCCAATCGCATCACATACTGATCGTGCTTAAACTGTCTTTACAACAGTCTAACCCCATTTCTCGTATAAGGTGCGGCCAGCCCATGTATCATATGGATTACCCCCTTAGGATTCTGCTCGTAATCCAGTTCCATGGCCTTCCTTTTTCCTTGGGATCTTCCTGGATAAACTCCTTGAGATAGCCCCGAGAGACCAAATCATCAAGGTGTTTCTTGTACATCTCGCAATCTTCAGTCATGTGGCCCCAATCCTTGTGGTAGCTGCAGTGCTGATTCGTAGCACGTTTAGCGTCTTTATCTCCGCCAAGACTCGGGGGCCACTTGAAGTACGACTGATTCTTTATTCGATAAAGAATCCTGTAGATTGGCTCCTTCCAAACAGTAGTGATAGAAAAGAAGGATTTGGGATCAGGGGCTTGTTTTTCCTTGTACCGATCCTTCTTAGCCTGCCCGTACTCCTTACGCTCCTTGTACGTTTTGGGCTCAGGTTTGTCCACCTTCTTGGCAGGCGTCTTAGGCTGTTCGGCAGCAATCCTGCCATCCTTGGGGAGTATGTCATCCTCCATTCTGGCGTGCTGCTCTATTCGCTCCATCAGTTTGGCCAACGTAGCCACCGGATGTTTATTCAATGAGTGGCGCAGCTCTCCCCGAACAGGCAAACCAGTTTTGAAGGTTGCTATGGCATATTCCTCACTGCAACTCTCAATCTCGTTGAAAGTTTCCCAGTACTTCTTTGCGTAATCTCTGATCGGCTCGCTTTCCACCTGTTTCATGGTGGATAGACTCTCAAACGTCTTTGGGGCCTTTCTGCTTGTCAAGAACCAAGCAGTGAATTCCTCGGCCAACTGCCTCCATCCTCTTATGGATCGTGGTGCCAATTTATGAAACCAACTCAAGGCCACCTTGCCTAGACTTGACGGGAACATTTTACACAGAATGGCATCATCGCCATCGTGCATGAACATGGCCTGCTGGTAATGCTGTATGTGAGCCACAGGGTCCGTGTTTGTCTCGTAAAGCACGAACGCTCCGTGCTTCACTCTGTTCGGCAACCTTGCCTCTTGCAGTCTCCTTGCAAAAGGGGAGGCGGCGATGTTACTCAGGGCTTTACGTGCCGCCTCTCGTGCAGACACTGTCCCTTCCTCATTTTCCTTCGTTTTATGAGCCGTAGCTTTGGCCCAGTCAGCATCAGGTCTCTCGTACCTGTCATGGTGATGCTTCCTTGTTTCTTCCTCAGGTGAGGAACTCCGTTCTCTGCTCCTTCTTTTTCGGGAAGAAGCCCTTCGCCTTTCTAGCGTGCAGTCTCTATTTCTGCTTCTCCTTCTTCGTGGGGAAGCTTCATACCATCTCGCGGTAGGACTATTGCTCCTGCTCCTTCTTCTTCGTGAATGGGGCTCGTTATGGACTAGCAGAGCCCTCCTGTCTTCTCCAGAATTCCTTCGTGAGAGTCCGGAGTCTTCCGGGTGATCTCGTACCCGTTGCAACTCTTGTATCTCGTACTCTCGTTTTTTAATCAAACGAGCGTACTCCTCAATCTCCTTCCTCTTTTTGTCGAGGATATCCTTGCTGTTGTGGACACTTTTTGAACGGTCCACCGATGCCTCTCTTCGGTAGGATTTGCTCCTTCTCGTGGAGCCAGTAGTTGCTTTGTCCTCTCTTCCAGTGGGCTTTTTCGGTGCACCCGATGGAGATCTATCCCCTCCACCACTTAGCTGGTTCTTTGGGTTGAACGGCGTGACTGGGTCTTCTTCCATCATAACTATTTTTGAAAGAAAAATCGGTTCGTTTCCCACAGACGGCACCAATTGTAGGGCGATGAAAACAATTGGTGCACTGAACGATACCAAACTGTAACGGCTTCACGCGCCTTTACACCAGAACCCTAATTCTTCGTCGGATCCCTAATCTGCAAAACAGACAAGGGGTGAGTGCACCTTTGCCTCTCGTGGCAAAGGCCCTCCGATGCCTAAGTTAGTTTCACGTACTAGTAAACAACCCTAATCATCAGTAGGAAAGCAATAAGAGATAGCCAAATATTGTGTACCTTTCTCCTCCAGGTTTACCTCGTATTTATAGACTCATAGATGCTTGCTCACCAAGCATCCCTATTATCCTAGGATTCTCATCACGTACAGGAATCCAGGATATTTTGGGCACTTCTTTCGTTATCAGTTCACCAAGAGAGTCATTTCAGGACTCTCTTCCATAACTGGCCAAACCTCCCACTCACGTTGGGTATCTATCCAAGATCCTACATACTCGGGATCTCATCCCTTTACAGAATATTACCATTCTGGAACATTCCTGTTACCTCATGCTTTAGGGCAACTTGTTCCCCTGTTCGGCTATCATGTTGCCAAACAGTCCACATGGACCAATGACCTCACATGCAACTGGTCCTTATCGTTATATCTGGACAGATGACCTCACATGTCTCTTGTCCTTTATAGCCGAACAGACTGCCTAGATTAATGACTTCTCATGTTATTGGTCCATATTGTTGTTTGTCGCACTGTCCGGCGATAAACCCTAACTTCTTAACCACGTGGTCCCGTACATCACGTGCTCGGCCACTTATTATGTCTGTTCGGGGATACCTCCCTACAGTGCTATTTGTACAAGAATGGTAAAGACGATGCAGAATGAGAGAACCTTCTAACAGAAACTGTTTGGATCTCAGTTTCCTTCTGCGCGACATATTGTAATACCGCGCACACTTTTACATTATGCCGTGCAGAGTATTTTTTCTGTTTTCAGGCCATCATTAGGTTCCAGAACACCGCCCAGCATATTGAGTAGCACGCACGGGGTTTTCAACAAATATCTGATGGTGTTTCCGGCACTGGATCATTCTGGAAAGCACCATTCCTTCAAGCCATGAACGTAAATCATCTTTTTATACTTTTAATCACTCGAAATGATTAAAGAAGCTTTGTTTATAAAACCAAACAAGGCTTGTAGATATGGTCTTATTTTGAAAGCACCGACACCTGATATTTTAGCAACAAAACAGGACTGATAGAGGATGGCTATGATCCAGACAGTTTGAACAAGAAAACAGTAACTATATGGAACGCCGTGCGTTCGAGTACACTATGCCGTGCGACGTACTGAAGTGCCACGCGGCATGGTGCACTCAGCACAATGGTTGTTCCTATCTTTTTTGAAAATAATTTTAAGTAGTGTCCAACCAAAAGGGGTTGATTCTGACTACAAAAGGTTCCCTCAGGGGTAAGGACAAAGCCTACCCCAAGGAAACTGGTTTATACCTTTGATCTTGAGCTTGGACATGGATGGATGGCTACGGATGAGTGCGGGTAAGACCGGTTGAGAAAAAAAGGTTGTGGGTGTGAGTAATGGATGGTATATTGGGTAGTTGAAACCTTAAAGTTAGTAAAAAGACTTACTTCAATGATGAGGAGAAAAATGGAGGATTTTAGGAAAGAAAGATCCTTGAGAATGTTTTTCGAATAACTTTCTCAAGACTTCGAAATGAGTAGTGGGTGTGAAAGCATGATGAGAGAGAAAGAGAACTCAGGGCCCCTTTCCCTTGAGTGGAGGGTTGTATTTATAGGCAAGAGTCAAGGATTTTGAATTCAAATGGGGGAGGCATTTTCTGGGTGGGCTAGAAGTGCTTTTTCAGCTAAGCTAATTTGTAGCTGTGGCTCTAGTGGGCATGGCCGACAGCTAGCTGAGTCAATCAGAACTTTATCCAAAATGCCATGCGGCTGATCTCATGACCTCGTGCGGCATAATGAGATTCGTTATGCCATGCGGCGTAGAGATGTGCCACGCTAAGGGTCCAATTCCGGGCCCTTAGGTTTGTTTTGGGCTTTTGGTTTAAGGAAATCCTTCCTCCAAGCTCTCGAAGGTATGGCTTCCTTTATTTCATCATCGGGACATTTAAAGAACCTCCGAGGTCCGGATTGGGGTGTCTACACAAGTGCACCATGGCACGCTTGTTCGAGTATAGCATAGCCCCAAATAAGTACAACAGATAGGCCCTTGCCATTTGCTCCTCTTCCTGCTCTATGGTCGGTGTCCTCCTCAAATAACCCTAGAATTGCTCATGTCGAACCATCTCCTCTCCTCTCTCAGGCACTCGGCCCAGGAACCACCTCAGTGCCGCCTCATCTCTATGGATCCTATAGTCAAACGGGATCGGCTCGCCTCCTACTCTCAGGCCCGTAATGGCCACGAAGTCCAATGGGGTCACAGTCACCTCCCCGATCAGAAAATGGAAGGTATTGGACGTGTCATGCCACCTTTCACCCAAAGCAATTAGCACGGCATGGTTATTCTTCACCGATGTCAACATGAGGATGAACAGCTCAAATCCTGCAATGTCTACCAACTTTCGCATCCGCTCAGGCAACCCTCGGTAAAGCTCAAGCAAGCTTGCTGCTCCTCCATGCCCTCTCGAACTAGCCACCTTTCTCTGTTTAAAACAAAGTCAAGACAAAGAAAATGCGTCAGTGCGTCGGCAAATCAAGATCAATAAGCAGCCGGTCAAGCAATTTGAGGCATTCTACAGTCAATATCAATTTCAAAGGCATTCTATGGTCGATTCATGTTACTTTGGACATCTTATGGTCGAGTTCTAAAAGTCGAAGCATCCTCTAGTCAATTCCAGGTTACGGTCTATAGTCAAAGTGTCAAGGCATTCTGAAGTCAGTTCAGGGTATATCGTTTAGGGCTTCCACATGACAAGTCAAGTGCAATGGATCAAATAACATGCAATATCAAATATAAGTCTATGCGGATACAACGGTACAAAATGGAAGGTAGGAGCAAATTTTAAAAGATATACCTGCTCCCAGGCCCGCGCCAAGTGCTCTTCGGGATCCCTCAGCACAAGCTCGGCGTTGTAGCTCTCCCAATGGGGCACGTAGCTGTCAACTCCCGACGGGACAAAAACATGTGGCTCTGGTGACGTATATAGATCTGCAACAAAGTCAGCGCGAGTTGCTTTCAGCCTAGTCCTTGCCAGCTCCACCACTGACTCTTGCACCCACGCTCCTTCCTCTTGAGCTTTTTCCGCTGCCTCAGTCTCTCTCACAAAGGTCTGCTTCTCAGATGCAACTCTCTCAGGCTGACTCTCAGCCTCTCCTCCTCCCAGACCATCTCTACCTGCCTTTGTCTCTCCTCTCGAGCAGCCAACACTGCTGCGACCACCGTAGGGTTCTCCTCCAACAACCGGGCAAGTATGTCGTTGCCCTCGAACTCCGCAAAGTCGCTCTTCGTAATGGGTATATGTCCTGAAGACCCTAAAATCGGCCTGAACTCTGCCAGACCAACTGTTACGTCTCCCAATGCTTCCTCAATGACCATCAGGTCTTTACCCCGTGCTGGATCCCTCCGTGGTGACTCCGACTGAACACCACTGCCGCTGCAGCTGGCCCCACCAAAACCCCCTTCAGTGATCATGAGGCCCTCCACCCCACTCTGAAAGTCCAATCGACTCACCCGTGGGCCCCCTGTCAACACGCTCATTGGTGTACGCTCCACCGGTGCCGGTGTAAGTTGATCACCACCATCACCCACCTCCGTTGCATGGCGATCGCCACCGTCACCACCACTCTGTACCTCTGCATTGGTGCTCATCGGGGCTTCCTCCACCATCTGATCGTTGATTGGAGGCCTTGTGGTCTCGATTTGGTCCCTCAACTGGTCCCCATCATCACCAGCACCTTGAGCACCGCCATTACCCACCTCTTCCATCTCTGTATCGTATGTGTATTGCGGATTGTTTTGGTTTTGAGTAAGGAAGAGCAAGAGTTCGTGAGAGAGAGAGTTTAGAGGAGAGGGGGAGTTTTGAAACCGCTGTATGGCAGTTTCCTCGCATTTCCAAGAATAAAAGGAAGAAGAAAAGGTTTGGGCAGGGTCTGGGCCGAGTTTGAAGCCAGTCCTGTAACATGTACCCGCGTACGCCAGTAAGAAAACAGCGTACGCCGGTTATCTTTGGGCCTGAGGCCCAATTAGTGATTCTACATCAAATGCTTCTTAATGGTAGCCCATGTTGCCCCAATTCATGTTCTTATCAAATGGTCAATCATGGCCCAATCTAGTAGAGCCAATCAATTCAATCAACAACAGTCCGCCCGTCCTTCAAATCAATTCAATCAACGACGGTCTACCCGTCATTTAAGTCAATTCAATCAACGATGGTCTACCCGCCCTTTAAATCAATTCAATCAACGACGGTCCACCCGTCCTTAGAATCAATTCAATCAACGACGGTCTACCCGTCCTTCAAATCAATTCAATCAATGATGGTCCACCCGTTCTTCGAATCTATTCAATCAACAATGGTCTATCTGCCCAATCAATTATACCTCCAATAGAGACTATTCGTTACCAAGTCAATGGTGCTCCAAGTGCCATCAAAGGGGGACTACTATAGACACCCTACTTTGGACTATCCAGATTAGTTTACTTACGGTCTTTGATTCCCCGATGATGAGTAAAGGTCAAGAACACTCCGAGAATGTTAGTGTGTTTGAGCTTTGAGCGTTCCTAAAAACCCTTTCAAAACCCTTTTCAATTCCTTCGAGGCAGAGCTAGAAGCCTCAGCAAAACTCTACCTAAGTACGCTAGTTCCACACTAGCGTGCGCTGGTGTGTTCCCATGTGTCAGACATCAGGCATTGACTCACGTAGGCAGGTACATTACGGGCGTACGCTAGTCAATGCCAATCAAATCACCTTTATTCAACCACGCGCACAAGACTTTTGGGCCCCCAGAATCCTATACATTCGTCTGGTTGGTGTACTCATGCAGGGGATGTCCCCCCCTCTCTCCTACAACATATATCAAGCAAATCCCATGCATTTAATGCCTGGAGACTTCCCTCACTAACCCAACCAGCCCCTTGAGCTGGTTACCACCCCTTTCTCTCTCACTCCTTGCCCTATAAATACCCCCCTTTGCATTCATGTGCAAAGGGTTACCACCATAAAAGCTCTTAGGCGCTCTCTCTCTCTCTCTCTCTCTCTCTCTCTCTCTCTTGGTTTCTTGCTCTCTCTTCTCCCACCATTTGAAGGAGTGAGCAAACAACCCTCTTTTCATACACCACTCAGACTCAAACACTCATCATCCACCTTTCAAACCTCAGGCTCAAGCTCAAAACATTCCATCAAACTCAAAACCAAAGGTATACCACCTTTTGTAAACTTTCTATTTTGATCCCTAAGGGGGGCTGGAAGGGTCAAGGCTGGTAATCAATACCAATCCTGGCCCTAATGCTGGCAAGGTTTCAAAGGCCGTGTATAGCAATAAGTGGCGCACACCTGTAAGAGTGAGCCGTACGCCAGTACTGGCGTGGAGATCAGTGATTAGCTATTTTATGCTTTTCTTTCCATTTGATCACATTATTGCATGATAAAAACCAGTTTACAGCTTTCTGTATTTAGAACTGTGTAGTTGTAGCTTTCAATATTTACTTCTATTAGCTTTGGAATGCCTCTAGGATTTTTCTAGTCATGTTCTAGAGCCCAGAAAGTGCAAAGCCAAGCACTGGACAAAAAAGTGAAACTGGCGTACGGTATCTACATACCAGCGCACGGCAATTAGATCTAGCCCAATGGCTAGCCATTGCATGGCAACTAGGCCTTGGCCTCTGTTTACTCCCCCACTCTGTTTTATGGGGTATTCTGTTTATTTTAGGGCTCTAAAGCCATTTTAAATGTCTGTAACTATATATAAACTGTGTGGTTTGTCTTGGGTGTGCACTGGTCCTTTTCAGAGCCCTGAGGCTTGAAAGTAAGAGCTGTGAGTTGAAGTTTACTGGAGTACGCCAGTTCATGTGTGGCGTGCGCAGGTCAGGTCTGCATGCAGTGACTTGGTCAATGCATGCTGGCCTTCGTCCTGCGCAAATCCCCTTGGATCAGTGTGTTCCAGTCTATTTAAAATGCTCACAGAAGTCTGTTTTCAATCTTTATTACTTGTTTCAATAAAGCAAACATACCATTTTGTCACATCCTGTCGACATGTTACGGTTTTAATCCCCTTTAACTGTTCCCCTCCCCTAATTGGCTAAAAGATGATTAAAAGAGAGAATCGAACATTTTACAAAATGCTTGAGTAGAAACCGATCTCTGGATTGGGCGAGAGGTGAGCCTTAAAACCCTTCCCCTCTCGTAACTTGGCTCTCAAATCTCAGATATCGAAGGTGACGATGGACCAATCTATGCCTTTTCAAAATCAAAACGTAGCAAACGTTTCAAGTTCGGTTCCTTGGGTAATTTACCGCAAATCCTGAGTGGAGACTCTAAATTGTAGCATTTCGCCGCGCTTTTCCAATAGGGCGCACTTGAATTTTCAGGGGCTTGTGCCCACAATACGAATAAGGAAGATTAATATAAAATAGGAGTAGTAGGAAAAGGTCAAAATAAAATCTATTCTTATTATGCTTCAGACATTTGTGATTTCGACTAGCTACTATATAACTTGAGGTTAACCTTTTTAGTCACGTAGTTAGACTAAGGATTATGCAAGTCAGCTATAGCGGGTTGTTACATGTAATTTTAGGGAAAAAAAATAGCTCCCCAACACCCTTTGAACATGACTTCTCCTTTTATATTCTAAGTAAACTTTCTTCTATCAATTGGAAAAATAAAACCCCAAAAGGGGCACACATGCATAAACTTGGTGTGGCAGTGGTGTCATAAGAGATATCCGAAATAGCTGTAGAAACAAATTTCAATCATAGGTTTTGATTCAGAATTTTGAACTCTAGTAAAGACTAATAAATTTGTTTGCTACATCTGCGTAATCATCATCAAGCTATAATCAAATTAAATTTTTTTTTTTGAAACAGCAAAAATAAGATTTAATTCATTACCTCATTACACAAAGTACAAAGATAATAAGGTTTTGAATACACCGGCCTGAGCATCCAAAGATGCTCTTCTCCAAACCACACGGAGAAACTGATTTAGACCCAACAAACTAAACCCAAATCAGAAGGAAAAAACCTAAAAAAACCCCTAAGAATTGGTAAGAAACCAACACAGCCCCCAAAACCCGCCCAAAACAGGTGGGCCAATCCAAAAAAAACCCCAAAAATCCCTAAATCCTGATCAACATACCCAGCCACCACAACACTCGTCGCCGCGGTTGCCCCTCAACCACCGTAAACAACAACCCACCGCCGCGGCCAAAACCATAAACATTACAAGCCACGTCCACCAGCCCAAATTAAATTTTAGACACTTTTCAGCTTTCAAAAATCCGTAAAATCTCGAGATTTGTTGACATGTGTTTTTTTTTGGTAACATGGGGCGGCTATCCGCATGTGTCCCAAAGTGACGTCCATTTTTTTTTTGGTAATGAGAAGGTCATCTATACAAAAATTAGCTTAATTGGATATCGATAATTATGTCAACCAAGCATATCTGCAGTCTGTAGAACCTTACACTGTTCATTTTTTGTTCCGAGAATGTGTTTTCGCTGACATAATTGTTGGTGTAAGACTGAGCTAGTTTTTGGCAGGATAACTTTCTCAATGTGGATTAAGAAACAAACGGCTCCGCTGATTGTTTTGGTCCCGGGTGAAACGACTTTGTTTGATTTGGATTTTTAGAGAGATTTTTTGGGTAAAAAGTGAGGAGAGATAGATAAAGAAATAAAGTAATAATTTGAGAAAAAGTTTATTGAAACCACGTACATATAGATGGATCAGTTCTAAAGACCCAAAACGAACACAATTACAATTGGACCAAACTGGAAGGTATGGAACTGTCCCACATGGGAGTAGTTTTTTGCAAACATTTGCCTAACAAAAAGCACACGCTTAAATCGCTTGGTCAGCAATACCTAATACCTAGGCCGGCCCTGGACATAGGCCCACCAGGCGGCCGCCTAGGGCCTCCCCGTTTGGACCCAATTGAAGGGCCCCCAAATAGAGGAAAAGTTATAAATATTATATGTCTCTTATTATTCTAAGTTGTTTGACATAGTTCATGTGTTGTTCACGGAACTTCTCAAGTTCGAGTCCCAGCGGCATACCTTTTAACCCTGTCACCTTTTTGAAGGTCTACAAAAAAATTTTTGAGCTGTCCTCGCTGGGCTTCGAACTCACCACCTGTGGTACTAACAAAGTGCAACAAGCAATTGCCAACTGCGCTACGAGCCTTTTGAACTACAAATTTCAAGGTAATAAAATATATATAAAAACATGAGGGGCCCCATTTTCAAATCCCGCCTATGGCCTCGAAAATTTCAGGGCCGGACCTGCCCCCCTCCTCTCTCTCAAATTTCAGGGCCGGGCCTGCCCCCCCCCCCCCCCCCCCCCAAATTTCAGGGCCGGGCCTCCCCCCTCTCTCTCTCTCTCTCTCTCTCTCTCTCTCTAACTTTAATTATTTTGACCAGAACAAAAGCATCTACCACGAAAGCCGGCAATAGCGTAGTCTTCTTTAAAGTAATCAGCCTGCAATGCATGACCTTTCAAACATAAAAGACCCCACGCCCCCACCACTCTTCAAAGGCCTTCCCATCCTTATCATATCACTAGACACGAAAGAAACCAAACAACAAACCAAACCCAACAAACACACTCACCATCCACGTAATTTCCCATCACAACCACCCAATCTTGCCTTTTGGGCATATTACACCATTTTTTTTTTTTGGGAAAATGACCGATTAGAACGTATTTTGATAATTAATACCCGTCAAGAACAAGTTAAGAACATTTGTTAATACTGAAAATGTCATTGGCGGGTACTAATTATCAAAACACGTCATTGGCCGTAATTTTTCCCTTTTTTTCTGAGTACAAGAAAGACACATTTGCACTCCAATTCACTTGTCAAACCTCACACCAACCAAGAAAATTGAAAGATACTTGGTACAGATTAATATTGACAAGATTAATATTGACAACAAGAAACAGCTTGTTTACATAATATATATACATGTTCACAGTGTGCCCTGCAATTTCATCCCCATAAGCCTTTATTACAAAAATGATATCAGTTGCCTGCACGCAACAATTCTTAACAAAAATGAAAAAAATAAACACCAGCACGCAACAATTCTTAACAAAAATGAAAAAAAAAAAAGAAACTGTGGAAATTTCGTAAAAGACCATCAGCTCCTCGCCTTCGAATTACAATTACAATGAAGGACAAGACTGACACAACAGAGTCTCAAAAAACCCTCAGGAAAGACCTAGCCCAAGAGAAAGACCTTCAGTCTCTTTCTCTCTATCTCACTTCTCTTTATTAGATCATCGACTCTGATACAATATATACATACTTCGATTCAACAGAAAACTCAACAAATGCTGAACCACTCAACCTTGTATATACAACCAAAAAAAAAACTATGTCATAAATAGGTCATCCCTCCAAAATCCACCGTTTCTTGTTCCTCCCCCTTGCTTCTTTGAAGAAGGAATTGGATGGAGTAGCTCTTCTTTTAGGCTACAGCAGAGATGCTTCGGCGATCTCGGCTTATGCAATCAAATCCCTCAACTCTCACTGCGGCTGGCTTTTGCCCAAATTTTACCCGAGCACATGAACCACCTTTCCGTGCAGATGAGGATGGAGAGGATACCAGATTTGGTGCCTGGTACGACAATGGAGATAGTGGACTAAACTCCTTGTTTCGAAATTGGGAGTCCTGAATCAAAGGGTTTGAAGCCCTGCTTGGTGGAGACCCGCTGAAAAATGGTGGTGACGAAGCCACTTGAGTAATGGATTTTTCCACATTATAGCTCCCCTGCAACAAAGATGAATTCAACCTTCATTGAATCACTCAAGATAGAGAGCTAGCCGACAAATTTTGATATAAGATGCTGAAACATCCGAATAACCATATGGTTGGTGTTGCTAACATGCACATATCAGTGCCAATAAAATAAAATAAAAACGTGCACATCAGTTTTCTGTGTTTTGAGAAACGAAAAATAATTAGGAGACCCATGGTGCTACCAAATCTTATTTAGTTATTTGTTACAAATACAAACTATTATCAGACCAAATATCAGGATATCAAAAATATTTCCAGGTGTTACATGAAAAGTTGGGTTTTTTCAGAAAATTTTCAAGACAGATTTTGAACAACGATTAGTCAATTACCAAGCAAACTTTCAGGTTTACCAAAACAAGGACAAATAAACAGAAAGCGATATCAACCAACTATGTAGCACACTCCAAAAGGGCTCTGTGTCCACGTATTGGACACGAGGACATGGCGGGGACACGCCCAAATACGTATTGGACACGCCACGTGGCGTGTCCAATAATTTTTATTATTTTTTGATAAGTGACACGTGGGGGACACGCCGGGGACACGGCTGGGGGTCAAAATGTAATATATATTTTTAATTCTGAGGGGTTAATATGAAATTATTCAAAAATATTTAGGTTAAACTGTAATTATGCCTTTATTTGGACCGTAGTAATCTTATACATTCATATAGGATATGTCTTCATCAGCAGTGGAAGAAAAGAAAAGAAAAAATATATGTATATCTGTATTCATATATATATTTATTTATACACATGGCATGTCCCCCGCCGTATCCGTATTTTCATTTTTTTAGAATTGCTGTGTCCCATGTTGGTATCTGTGTCCATATCCATATCCGTGTCCGTGTCCGTGTCCGTGCTACATAGCCAACCAGGCTTTAATCTTATGGTTCTATTTCTTTTGTATCTTAACACACATAAATAGTTTCATATATTATTCCAGATCTAAGCATCAGTGAAACTTTTTGGTTAAGTTTAGAACTAGATCCCTTGATTCTCTACCTTTATCTCAGAAGCTAAACAAGTGAGCAAGCAAAATAGTTTTGTACGCTAAAGCTTTTGTGTTGTATATTTGAATCTAAGTCACAAAATATCAAGAGGTCTTGGGCCGGAGTGCAATTAGATGCCAGGAGAAAGGAGGGCAAGAGTTGTGACCATCTTTCTAGGTCCTAATCTAACCATTCCAACAATACTAACTTTCGCTGATCAAATGAAAAGAGTCACAAAATATAGTAGCACAAAAGATCAAAATATTCTGATATCATAAATTTCTCAGTGACAGAGAGGAGGGGTACCTTGATTAGTATGATGTCAAGAAGTTCCATCCCTGCTTTTGAGTCAGAGATCTCTGTTTGGTAACTGGAAATTTATTAGGCAAATAAATTCAGAACCAAAAAATTAGATTTCTTGCAACATGAAAAAAAAAAAAAAAAATGAAAGTGTAAAATTAACTATTCCCTCCGTCCCAATGTCTTTTTCAGTGGACTAGGGTGTTTCCACAAACCTAAAATTTGGGAACTAAAACTTTTTCCATTTTGCTTTTGTTAAAAATAATTTGCGGTTATTAGTTTTGTGTCAACTTCATGTATTATTATTGGTTTGTCCGAGAAATCGAAAAAATAAAAACTTCTGATTTTTGCCTAAATTTTTTAGGAAATATCCACACAAAAAAAAAAAAAAAGAGAGAGAGTCAAAAAGTCATACTTGTACTCCGTATAAACTAAGGATAATACATAAAGTTTGGCGAAAAACAAACCAAAGCGAAATTTTTTAACAAGGAGGGCAAACAAAAAGTTGTACGCCATAACTTCTAGGTCCCCCTAATTTTTAGGAACACAGAGAGAATAACCAATAAATAAATCCAATAAATCGTAGGGAAAAAAGATGAGGTCCAATCGATTATGAAGTTGAAAAACGTACTTGGCATGCCATCTAGAAGGTCTAGATTGTTCGTTTAAGGAGGGATTCAAAATTCCGATTCTACGAGGTTTGGGGCAAACGACGGAATCGGAAACAGATATCGAGACTCCATCCCTCTTCTCTCCACAGGCAGCCATGGCGGCTTTATTTTCTCGAGATCTGCAAACGCCTGTAACAACAAACCTTATAAGATCTACTCTACATCCAGATGTACCTAACTAATCATGAACATGTATTCTATAAAAATAATTATTTTAGAGAGAGAGAGAGAGAGAGGGAGACCTGGGCTGCCTGCCTGGGTGGGGGGTTAGGGACGGAGAGGGAGGACCGAAGAAGAGAGATAATGTGGGGATAGAGGAATATATATAGTATAGTATAGTATAGTATATATTGCCCAAAGAGTGTAAAGTGTTGATGCAGTGAAAATGGGGCGGAGAGAGAGAGAACGCCAATCACGGATAAAAGAGATAGAATTGGATACGCTATACATGGATCTGGGTCTCTTGAGATCGCATCTTGTCGCCTTTTGATGCATTTGTCAGGTCCCCCGTCGTTGCATTGTCCACGGCCACATGATGTCGACACTGGATAAATCAGAATGGGGTGCTACTATATTTTATGTGGAGCCGGTTTTGGTTCTCATAAAAATAAAAAAATGCTCAATTCTCGTATAACGAAAAATATTCCTTCTGAATTAGTAAGAGTGAAATTGATTACCCATACAAATCTAGAAATAAGAGTGAAATTGATTACTCATACGAATTCAAAAATAATACTTTTTGATTCATTTGAATTGATTTTTTATAGAATTTTATAAAATAATATTTTAAAATTTATGAGTATTTTTTTTGAATTTTTGTGAAACCTAGAGTGGACCTCACATGAAATGGATAGTGTAAAAAAGTAATATATACTTAAATTAAAAGGGTGTTTCCACCAACCTAACAGTTGTGAGAATAACAACTTTTTTGTTTTGTTTTTATTCATTTTTTTTTGGCATTTTTTGCCTTTGTGATATCTTTAGTCCAAACGAACCAATAACATATATTCATACAAAACTAACAAACACAAAAAAATTAAATAAAGACAAAATAAAAAAGTTGTAGTCCACAACTTTTAGTTAGTGGAAACACGAACACCCCCGCGTAGGTCTAGCCTTGGGAAAAAAAAAAAGAAGTTCTAACCTGTGTCACGAGTGGTTGAGAATGCGGGAACGCGAGCGTGTGCGTGAAAGTGTCTTCCAAAAATCTCACCAATAACTAAAATTAATAAGCGCTAGGATTGAGACGGCAATCACAAATCATTTTGAAAGATATAGTGGGTGAAAAGAGAAATAGGGTAATAATTGGAGAGATGGATAATAAGTAGAGAGAGAAAGAGAGGGATGACAAAGTAATAATTGGATAAATATAGTAATGATTGGAGAAAGAAATAGAGTAATGATTGGAAAATAAAACTAAAATGCCAAACAAACACAATCATGTGACTAAGGTTTTAGCTTAACTCCATAAACGGTAAATGATAGAATAAATAGTTAAGGAGTCAAACGGACTTCTAGGAATAGAGGGACTTGAACTCTCACGATTTCTAAAGCCGACAGATTTTTCTCTTATAATAAATTTCATTGTTGTCGATATTGACATGTAGAATGGGACTCTATCTTTATTTTTATCCGATTCATCAGATCTTCAAAAGATCTAGATGGAGTAAATGATTTGAACAATACATATGACAAATTTTTTTTTCATGCATCAGTAACTATGCATATTATTTTTTGCAAATATTTTTAATCCAAGTCAATTTCTCGTGGATTATCATCCAATAACTATTCGTCATCGCCGCACATTTTCACGAGGCCAAAAAGCAGTTTGACATTCTTACCGCACAAGCCATGATCAGGCAAGTCCACTCTTATTTGAAGAGCCCATTTCATATCTAAAACACGGGAAAATGACGGCCCAATATGTGTTTTGATAATTATTATTTGCCAAGGATATGTTGAGAACATTTGTTAATGCTGAAAATATCCTTGGCGGATATTAGTTTTCGAAACACGTCATTGGCTGTCATTTTCCCCTAAAACACATATCGGATCCATGATTATTCTTGGCCCAAATCACATCTAATCCAAGCCCAAGACCAACCAAAATCACTCTTGATCCATTGCATAGGCCCAAAGCCATTCATGCATTGTACACCATACACTTGTACATACCTCTCCCCGCGCACACACCAAAAACGTTTTTTGAGCACTATTATTCCTCCATGTGAAATTTCAAGCTGGCCCAGTTTTTAGAGTTTTGTCCCATATAGACCCTTTTTTAGATTTTCCTTCTCCATAGGCCTTGACGCATTGTTTGGGCTAAATTAGCTCAATCTTTGACAAAACAATTGTGTGCAGGCGTTCCAGAAAAATAATAGAATTTATCCTTTTCAGATTAACTCATAAATAGCTAACTTAATCAGGCAATTGTGATTATCCGTTCGATTATCTCAATGAAGAGGATTTTTCTAAAAGGTATCAATCAAACTGAATCGACACAATTCAAACAGAGAAATCAGAAAAGATAACTGAATATAAGCACGCTTGAATTTAATTTAAAGCAAGCTTATATACGATTTTACTCTTAGGATTTCAACATGAAAAAGACAAAACAATGCAAGATCACTTGAATTTAATCAAAAGCAAAAACTTACATTCAAATAAGTCTTCAAACTTGTAAGTTACAACTACTTTAACTACAACTACTTCGAACTAATTTTTAAGTCCTAAAACTACTCTAGATAGATCTCTGAGCAACCATTTTGTATGGAATGTCAAATGATGATTTTGTCAGGGGGGTCTCTTCTTCGATTGCCTCTTCTATTTATAGACAAAGGGTCTATCCATAATTATTGTTCTTCTCGTTTTCTTTAAGTGCCCAAGTCTTCATTCAAATTTGATTTGAAATACCTTGATTCCCTCCAAGAATGGTTGTAACTGTAACGACCCTGATTTTTTGTCGGAAAAAATTTCGTTAAATATTTGAAATTTATTTTAATTACTTTAATTTTCCGGTAGTTTGTCATAATTAAGCTTTAGCCCTTGAAATTTCATTTCTTGCACTTTAGCCCTATCTAGCAAGCCTAGTTAGCTTCTAACCATCCGGTTGGAGGAACTAAGCTAGGAAAACACTTGGTTACTTTTCCCTAATCGCAATTGGACCATTTTACCCCTCTTGAACCATGTGAACCTTTTTAACCCTAGACCAAGAATTGTTTATTCTTTTTCTTTTAATTATGTTGGTTTTATTCTTTGTTCATTGGACAATAGAAGTTAGGGAAACTATTATCCATTAGATAATAGAAACCTCAATTGTTTATATTAAAAGTATACTTGGCTAAGTATTATTATCTTTTAAAAATGGACTTTTGTATTTAATTAAAGGACTTTTTGGATTATTTTATTATATAAGTTACCTAATAACTATTATCCATTGGATAATAGAAGTTAGGGGAATTTTTACCCAATGGGTAAAAGGCTTGGTCTTTCACCTAGTACATGGGATTCATTAATTTAATCTTTTCTTTTAAACCCATGTGTCAAAGTACTTGTTATTTTAATTAGATAGGTACTTAGTACAAGATTCTAAAAGTACCTTTAATTATTTTATATTAGGGTTTTGATCTTCCTAGATCACATGGTACATATGTGAATAATATATTAGTACATGGTTGATTAGTTAATTGCCTTAAGTACCATGTGCCAATTAGTTTGTTAAAACTTAGCCCTTAAGTTTCCTTGACTCAAGGTACCAAAGTTCCTTTATTTTATTATTCTTTCTTGCATTGTATATATACATATATATATATACATATGTAGTGTACTAGAGAGAGGGAGAGGGAGAGAGAGGAGAGAGAGGGAGGGGAGAGAGAGAGAATTTCGGCCAAGGAGGGAGGGAGAGAGAGAGAGAGAGGAAGGAAGAGAGAAAGAGATAGGATTGTACCTTCCTTGATCTTCTTTGTACTTCATATCCTTGGTGAATATTCTTCCCAGCCAAAAGACTTAAATTGTACTCCCATGATTTGTTTCACACCAAGTCTTGTACAACTACCAATTGTTTAAGCTTGTTCACACCTCTTTTCTTCCAAGAAGGACCAACCTAGCCATGCAAGCCTAGGGTTAGCCTTGATCTTTCTAGGATTCTTTGACAAGCGTCAAAATGAGACTTAGAGAGAGAGAGAGAGAGGGGGGGGGGGCGCGCCTTGAGAGAGGAGAGAAAGCCAAGGTCTTGGCCTATAAATAGAAGTCATTCCAAGCTTCAAAGCTCACACCTTCAAAGCTTTGCTCTTCCTTCTCTCTAGAAACCATTTTTGTTTTTCTGGGCAGCCTACTGTCCCTTTGGAAATCCCCAGTTTTCTCTTGCTTCGAGTAGTTTTTAGAGCCAACTTCCTTCGGGAAAGTTGTAGAACACTTCGAGACCTTCAAGTTAGACCCAAGAACCACCTCAATCGGTGAAGAAATGACAAAGATATTGTCAACCAAAGTTCAGTGAAATTCTCGGATTTCCATTTCCAGACAGCTTACTGTCACTTCCTTATTCACCCTTTTTCTCCTACTTAGAGTAGTTTCTAGGATCAACTTCCTTCATGAAAGTTGTAGAGAATTTCTAGAGCTTCGTTTTCGACCCAAGAAAGATTGTATTCGGCCAAAGATTGACTGAGTTACTGCCATCCGAAGTTCGGTCCAGATTTGGACGTTTCACCGCCCGTAGAATTTTCCAACTTGCTTATTCGGCCCCGACTAGTTTCGGATCAAGGTAGATAAATCTCTACCCGTTCTCCCTAGTATAACTTTTGTTATTTTAAGGTTATCTATTGCTATCAATGAAAATATTCGAAAGGTGTTTCTTTGAAATAATGAAAAAGATGGAGAGTATATTAAACTCGCCAACTTATGTTTTGAGCATGCTAGATAATGAAAAATTAGATGAACTTGTTAGTTTAGTTTCAAGATTATGAAGCATGATTTGTGATTACGTATGTGGAAAGTCCTACTGCGGAAGTCTTGCATGTCAACGAGACATGAGAACCGAGAAAGTAGAAACATGGCACCTAGGGTGTGGTTAATGTAAAGGCGTGTTTGAAAAGGGTGAAACGTTTTGGGAATCCGCAATGTGGCCGGACTTGCCCGTTGTCTGAGGTGTGTGTGTGTTCCAATGGAAATCCGGAATAGCGGAACCATTGTGAGGTTGTGTGCGTTCCCATGGGATCCCGGACCGGCGGAACCATGGTGAGGTATTAGCTTGGTTATCCGCGGTACGGAGCCAATGCAAATTGTGTGCCAATGGGAACCCGGCGCGGCGGAACCATTGTGAGGATACTCGGGAACCTGGCACAGCGGAACTGAGGTTGGGTGTGTGGCTTGGTTATCCGCGGTACGGAGCCAATGTCAAATGATTTTGCAAGGACGGGTGTGAAGCTTGGTTATCCGCGGTACGGAGCCAATGCAAATGATTTTTGAAAGGTTGATTTGTAAATGGAAAATGGTGACACAGTCTATGACGAGTTGCGTAGGAGAAACGCAGAAAAAACTTGGATACCAACGAATGGGGATGTGTTATTGTTATTGTCTTTTGTAGCTGCGTATACACGTATCATGTGGAAATCGATGTTTATTAACGATCTATTGTTTATAAGTTAAGGGTTAGTGGGCAGGATTTACTCTATTGAGCTTTCGTAGCTCATGGTGTTACCTTTTTGGTGACCCTGGCATATTATATGGGTGGCGACGCCGGTATAATGTGTCAGATCTCATAGACGAACATGGCGAGATCTTCACCTTGGAGGCCTTTGGAGCTGAAGGGCTGGCTAGGATGGAGGAGCAGGCAGAGCTGTAGTTAGAAACCCTAGTATTCCTTCCTTTTGTAATGAAAGTACTCGTATGAGAGTTATGTTGTAATAAAGAGCTAGACTCTATTTTGAAATCTCAATAAAATTGTCCTTTTAACGTTCCCAAAATTCGGGGCGTTACAGTAACTGCCTTCGAACTGCTTGTTGACTTAGTCTTCTTAAGAAACTCTTCCACTTTCCACGTTTGTTGCTATAAGTCATGGCTAAACATGTTGACGAGTTAATCAACATGAATTAGTGCTTCGAAATGGGTTACTCTAACGGATGTAAATAAATATAATTGATTTTTCTCATAAAAGATCTCTAAATGACACCGTTCGATGGTTAATGAGTTAATCAACTGTTATACTCAATAATCCTCTTGACATCTGTTATTAATTGCTTTGATTTCCATTTTATGGCCAAAAGTGGTCATTTCCAATCTAAAAGATACCGTATAGTACTAAAATAACATGATAATTAAACCCGTTGATTTCATGTATCTCAGGTGTAATTGTAGAAACCCGTAATTTTGTTTAATAAAGTTTAATTGTGTCATAAAGGATAAATGATGATATTATATGAAAAAATATGTTTTGAGGGTTCGATGGGCAAGAAATCGAAAAGTGCAGGTGTTAGTGTGATTTGCATATATTTGTATATATAGGAGAGTGTGAAAGATTTACACGCCCCCCCCCCCCCCCCCCCCCCCCCCCCCCGAAAAACTCCACCCAATCCCTCAAAACCCACACTAATCAACCTCCATTCCACCTTTTACACATGATTTTGAGATTGCTCTTCGTCAATTAGAGCTCAGAGTGGTGTATTCCGGTCGAATCAAGGTTCTCGAAGTCTAGGGCTTGTTCCATTTCGTGGTTTCGTTCTTAAGACTCGAAATAGGGATTCTACCTCTCAATATATATAAAAGAAGTGTTTTCTTACATTGAATTATGCCTATGGTGGTTATTATTGTTGTTGGACCATTGAAATTCTACAGAAAATTTGGTCGAACTAAGCTGGTATCGATACCACTTTGCATGGTATCGATACCACTTAGACAATATGACAAGTTTGACATGCAATTTTGAAAGGGAAAAATTCAAAAAAACTCCTGAACTTTGAAGCCAATGTCAAATAGACACCTGAATTTAAATAAACTTCAATTGAGCACCTGAACTTTCACTCCGTTATTCAATTTACCCCCTGCTGTCTCAATCCGTGACTTTCCTAACGGCAACCGTTGAGCTGGACACTAACAGACTAAACTAAACGTTAGAGGGAGAAATTGGAGGGAAACAATTGGGATCTGGCACCTTTTTAAGGTCCCGTTAGGTTAAATAAGCCTACTGGCTTATTTTTTGTCCTTATTCAACTTTTTTTAATATTTGTTAGTTTTTCGTTAATTTTTTGGGGATTATTGCATTGTCATAACGAGAGGAATCTAAAAAGTAAAAAATTATCGAAATCCATTTTTTTAATAAAGACGAAAAAATTGGCTTATTTTTGTCTTTATTCAAAAAAATTAGGTTTCGATCGTAATTTGTTACTTTTTAGATTGCTCTTGTCATGACAATGTAATAATCCCCCAAAAAAATGATGAAAAATTGCTATGTTTGGATTGGTATTTGAAATTTTTTTTGAAAAATAGTAGGGGTAATAAGTAGAGAGAGATAGAGAGAAATGTTGGAAATATGGAGAATCAAGGGGGAATTTTTTGAAAAATTCTTTTCGAATTGTAAAGAGATCAAGGCAAAAATACAAAAAAAAAAAAAAATTGAATAAGGACAAAAAATAAGCCAGTAGGCTTATTTAGCCGAATAGGGCCTTAAAAAGGTGTCAGATCACTGTTGTTTCCAATCCAATTTCTCCCTCTAACTTTTTGTTTTGTCTATTAGTACCAGCTCACCGGTTGCCGTTAGGAAAGTCACGGATTGAGACGGAAGGGGGTAAATTGAATAACGGAGTGAAAGTTCAGGTGTTCAATTAAAGTTTATTTAAGTTCAGGTGCCTATTTGACATTAGATTCAAAGTTCAGGGTTTTTTTTTTGAATTTTTCCCATTTTGAAACTTGATGTTAAATTAGAATTGCATTGCCAAAACTTAGTATTGAAGTTAGGACAAGATTGAAGAGGTTTTTATTATTCTTAATGTCAAATTCTAGCTTAGAATTTGGGTCATTTGGAATTTTTTTTCATTTGAATAGTATACTGTTGGGTAAGGGAATGAAGGGGTTGTTTCTCTTAAATTTTTGACCTTTTTTTCTTATTTAAGAAATAATTGCATTTATTAGTTTTACGCCAAACTCAAGCTTTTATCTTGGATATTTTAAAATATATTTGGGTAAAAGTTAAAAATTTCTTATTCCGATTCCTCTCGTCGAGACGAACTAATAATTCACAAAAGTTTGATACAAGACTAGTAACATACATGAAAAAAATTGAATAAGAAACCCAAAAAAAAACTTTCAAAAAAGCTATCAACTCCGAAAAAAATCGTCCAAACATACCGTAAAATGAACCACGGGACAAAAGGCATTGGCTTCGGAAAGATAGACCTTTTCCAGGATTCATTAAATTAACCTTTGGGTTGAGGCCTTCCACTTTGGTCTATAATGATGGTTTGAAACATATTAATCAATGAGATCGAATCTCTCTCCATATAATCAAAGTCATTCTGACTAGTATTATCGGCTAAAAAATTTTAATCAATATTTAAAAAGTCATGTGAATTGAATATATCTATCAACTTCTAAGCACATATACTCAAATTGAACAAGTTCCATTCATTTTGTTAATTTATTCTATTTCAAGGTAAACGTGCATGTTGTGAAAATGTCTAAATAATTAATTTTGAAATAAATAGGTTTCAAGAAAATATTTGAATCTACTTCATTAAAAGATAAATGAGTTCAGTAAATTAATTATTAATATAATTTGTGACATCATTAATTTTTTTTTTACAAGCTATAAAAACTATATTATTACTAATTCATCATTACTTAAATAAACCTGAAAGAGACTCACGAAACGAAGAGAATTTGGAGGATCCAAATCCTCTGTAAGAATATTGTGTGGCTTTTGTTGTGGGCTAGACAACACATCAATGTGGAGATCTTATGGTCTACAATAACCTTCTCTATTTGTCAAGCAAAACTGTGCCATTTTACTTGATAAAAATTTAATGGAGGCTTCAGTCTTTTTCTTCTTCAGTGATCCTCTGTTACAACGTTTATTCTTCCTTGTTTCATCGAAAGCAAAGAAACTCTTCTCAGTTCTCACGTACTCTTCCAACAAGGTTGAACATTCACATCTTCCTTAGGGCATTGCTGATTGTGGCACTTTTTTGGAGTGCACCATAAGCTCTTGATGAATTTTTGTGACAAAATTTTTGCAGATTGATATTGGAATTTGTGGTAGTTTATCTTTATGAATTTTTGTGGCCCCTTTTATGAAATTTAGAGGTTCATATCGTAAGAACCAAATTTTGGAGTCTTTGTGTATTGGCAATTCCGTATGACAAAACACATATTTTTTATCGAGTTGTAATTTTATTATTTTTAATAAGCTAGTGAGTCTGTATAATATTAGAGTGGAATGAGTCATTATTATTTGTAATTGAGAGTGAGTGTGAGCATTTTGAATTAAAAAAGAAGGCCAATTATTGCGAGATGGATTTTGACAATCGATCAGATCAATCGTGTTATCAATTGGGGTGTTCTGCCTTCTAAATAAAAAGCAACGTGAAAGAGGTCCATATATGGACTGATCTTTTCTTCCTATTGGGGGGACTACACAGCCTTACAAAGAGATGTTAGAAAGGAAAGAAAAAGTCAAGCTCTATATTCTACATATTTTACGTACGGTGATCAGGGACGGAACCAAGATTTTGTAAACACGGGGACCGAACTATGGACAAGATTTTGAAATTTCAAGGTTCAGAAATCTAATAGTTTGTTTGGTTTAGATTTGAGGGAGGTTTTTTGAGTGGTAAGTGCAGAGAGATCGAAAGAGGAATGAGATAAAAAATTAAAGAAAAACTTATGAGAGACTGTGTCACAGATAGAAAAATTGGGTTTTAGATCCAAAACGAACACATTTTTAAAGAATTTAAATGTCTAAATAGCATTTAATACAAAATACAATATTTAGGTGTATTAACAAACAAAAAATTGCTAATATTAATATTAAAATTTAAAAAAAAAACTTACCTGAAACAAAGCGGGGGCCGTGGCCCCCATATGACCACACATAGATCCGTCATTGACGGTGATACTAGAGGAATAAAGTTGCGGCGGCAGAGGAAATTGAAGCAACTGGTTCTTTCGAGAGCTATTCTTTGTGAATGAATTTTTTTTTAGTTTATTGGAGGGCTTGTGGATTCAAGGCCGTTGGCAATCAAGATCACTGGATGCGGTGTACATGTGACTTGGCAGCTAGTACTTAGAACGTTGTGAGGATTTACGTCGTTTGGATAGATATATCTGTAACTGCACAATGATTATAGTGATTTGATTCATTCCAGTGGTTTTTACCCATTCAGGGGTTTTCCACGTATATCTCTGTGTTGTGTGATTGATTGCTTTGCGCAATTTTTGCTCATAATTTTACTTAGTGATTCGCGTTCATACTGTTAGGATTTTTTACGGATTATTAGGGAATCCTGATTTTTCAATTGGTATCAGAGCAGTAATCACTTCCCAAAATAAAGGTACATGAACATCAAGTTCATCAGCTTACCTTATCTCCTGGAGTTACTTTTGTTTTGGCTGTCTTTTATGGACTGTTATTTTTAGCTAGATGTTCCTTTGTCTTGGTGCTCAAACTCGTTCAAACTCAGGGTATTGGTACTCTTTTGGAACCATGGCTTCTCATGAAAACTATTAGCGTAATGTACTCTTTTGATTTCAGCCGCTTAGGGCTATGCTACTCTTATTAAAATTTCTATTGTACAAATTCTATTTCACACATATTACTGCATACATTTATGAGCCAACCAGTGTTTGGAGATGGACCTAAGGATATGTGTTTGCTGCATATTTCATCTTAACTCCCATGTCCAAGGCATATGGGAGACACGGGAAAATGTGCATATTTCTTAATTTATCTATATTACTTTCTCCGATTGTCTCAATGCTAGTTTTGTGGAAAAATTCGAAGTTACTATGGTGTTTTCCTCAGCTCCACCTGGACCCTTAGGTGTAGCAATTGAGGAACTTCTGAACCAACGCAGGTAGAGTTCTGGTCAAGGAAAAGGCTGAGACATGGAGCTGGATCAGTCAGCAAAATCTGTGACCAGTGGTATCTTCTTTTCAAGTAGCACATGTGTTTTTATACTTGTTTGATACTGGTGCTTCTCAGTCTTTTATAACTGCTTCCTTTTCGTTTTATCAATTTAGGAAAGCAAGTTAGATACTTTAGAGGTGCCACCTAGTATCGAGTCACCTTTGGGTAGTAGAACCTTCGGAGATTGGATATGCCCTTCCTGCTCTCGGAGATGTGTGATCTTCGACTGGTACTCGACCAAATTAAGGATTATGGTTGCGTTCTAGGCTCACTCTCTAGCTAAGTTCGTTGAATTTTGGTGGGTTAGCCCATTGTTTAGCTACACTAGCTGTGGAAGTAGTAGTATTTGCACTTGGGAAGCTAGGTTTGCATTGCCCTTATCCCCTCTAGTTCTGTCAGACTCAAGCCCTGGCCATTCAGAATCAACAAGGCATCTCTGACTTCTAATTTGTCACTCAAGGCCTCCACTCTCATCATTTTAGTTCTGTTAAACAAGGCCCAACACATACTTTATCGAGTCCTGCTCTCAACTTTTTCGTCTGTTAGTAGGCTATATTCTAAATCAACAAGTACACACGTTACTTTGCCTAAAATCCTATATGCCAATTTTTTGTGTAGAAGGAGCTCGGAACTCTAAATTTCAGTAAAACCACCCACAGTGATAAGTGGATCATTTATAACAGAACAATAGAACAATTGTACCAGGTTGCATGTGAACAAAGAGGGATGGGTAGTACTCTGTTTGAAGTCACGGTTCTGAAGGACATCGTTGTAGGCTCTACAAAGCCTCTTTCAGCTTGCAAGCCAAATGTTCGACTCATTGTTGTGGATACTAAGGGGAGTTGAATTTTTATGTAAACTTTCTTGGGTGGTGTGCCAAAAAGGAATTGTTCATATCGGTTTGAAATAGCCGTCAAGTTGAGTAGAGACCAAACCCCAAAGCCTAAACATCTCGCAACAGTTACAAAACTCTCCTTGTAAGTGTGAATCCCTTGTTTATATATATATTACCACTGCAACAACTATTACTTTTCATAGCTTAAGTTTGTAGTGTTCTTTTGGGAATGCTATAAAAGGGTAACAATTATAGCGTTTTTCTATGTTCAAGCAAAGGAACCACACAGAAGGATTTTATATAAGCATAATTGGAAGCAAATAGTATGTATACAAGCGGCGGGCTCCAATGGGAGTTCTAAGTTATTCACTTCAATAAGTGTCCTTGTAGTGATTAGGGAAGATATTAGTTGACATTACAATCATGGTATTGCTTGATCATAAGAAGTACAACTAAACATTAAATTGGTGCACCATGGCTCCTAGTAAAAGGTATCGTTTGGCTTGGTAGTCTTCTTAGGATGGCTAACCATTGAATAAATGTCCATCTAGGAACTTGTTTCTTGTGCTCAGTATATATTTCTTTTTGTTCGTTCAATACATACAAGTTTTCAGCTAAGATTCCAACTTGATGAAGAATGGTTGAGTGAAAGTGTTTTGCGGAAAATGGATGAACTTTGGAGAGCCGTAAAATTATAATAAAAGATACTTCAAATGAGGAAGAAAGGCTACAGCTGCAAGCAGCCTGATACCATCAAGTCACTGCATTGGAAAGATTTTGTGAAGGAAAAGAAAAATTCAAGGTATGTGCATTTTGGTGTTAGTAACTTGCTGATGATGAATTGTTGCTGTTGTGTCTATATTAATTCTTCTACCATTGGGGGTACCAACTAAGATGTCTGTGGGTGGATGTGATTCTGGAATGGTTTGTTGTGTACTATCAAGTATACTATGAATTTTGTTGATGTTTCCATATTTTAGAATGGTTTTGGTTCTAAGTGTGTCTCCGTCGGTTATGCTATTTCTGGTTCCAAGTGTGCCTCCATCTAATATGGAAGTAAAAAAATTGAGTTTGCCAAAGATCGATTTCTTGCCTGAGTTTTAGTTTAGTTATTCCCATGATTTGTCTTTTTTAAATTAACCTAGGATTTGGTTTGTTTATGTACTTGCTTCTTAGTTATGATCATTTCATAAACTCATCACGAGAGTGCTTATGAATGATGAAATCAATGACTGTGGGATCATCTTCATATAGTATGTGGCACTACACGAAATTTATACTTCTGATAGCGTAGAGTTATAACGTTCATTGGGTATTAGCTTTTTCAGGATGTTGTGATAGCTAACATGTCACGCCCTCGATTTTCAACATAATTAAATAATACATTTCAATAAAAGATAAACCTCACATATCAAATACGTTACCCAAAGGAGTTTTCCACCTGTTAAATTTACAAATAAGTCCTTAAGTTTAGATAATTACAACTTTAGTCAAAAGAAAATTCAGTAGTAATTAGTTACAAAACCATCTTTAACAAAGTGAGATCTTCGCAACGATGACGAAATAACCAGTGATGTCAGCTTCCAAAAGTCTTTCACTACCAAGCACACAATGCATGCAATCTATTGCCCGGTGTCTGAACTTGAAAAGAAAGATTTGGTTGAGCTACACTAGCCCAGTAGAGAATTCTAAGCTCAAGTTATATGTGATTTGAATGAATCATACACCGAGAATGAATGAGTGTTGACAGATAAGCCTATGGTACAAGTGACTACCTACAAGCTGCAATTTATCGTCTAAGGGTCCTAAACTTCACAGAATTTTCACTAGCCGTTTACTTCTTTAACTAAATACATTAATAAACTCATGTCATTCTACATTTGTCTTTAATCAAATCAAAACATCTTATTATTCGTCTTACGGTAGTATAATCTTTCTCGTGTCCACATTGATCTTCATTAAATCCTTTTATTGCCAAACCTTTCGTTTCCTTTAATCCAGTATTTTCCATCAATAATCACTAGGGTCACCTCGGGTCTGGTTCCCTCGAGCGCAGGGTCACCCCGAGTCTTTTCCCTCAATAATAATAATAATCAGTTGGGGTCACCTCGGGTCTAGTTCCCTCGAGCGGGTCTAGTTCCCTCGAGCGCAGGGTCACCCCGAGTCTTTTCCTCCAATAATATGAATCAGTTGGGTCACTTCGGGTCTAGTTCCCTTGAGCGCAGGGTCACCCCGAGTCTTTTCCCTCAACAACGACCACTTGGGTCACCTTTCACACTTTTCACAATTCGACATCATTTCATAATTAATTTTATCATCCCTTCAACGGTTATACAACTGAATTTTAATTAATCATTATGTAACTCCACAAATGTACATGTTCATGCCTTCTCATTCGTTTACCTATTTGAATCTGACATAGCATACTAAGCCCGTACATATGAACCTACCATACTTTATCCGTTAGTTTCTACTCTTGAACCTCATAGGAAGGGTGCCAAAAGAATTGAAAGACTCGACGGGTCGAGAGGACACCAATCATTTTATCATCTTAGACGGTTCTTTCACAACAAGTATTCTAAACAATCCACCACGTTCATTACATTTCCAAACGTGCCAAACTGCTACCCATATCAAGACTCCGACTAATTAATTAAAACACGCATTCTCCTTTAAGCATACCACAATACCACACGTCCTCACCGTACCTCTATGTACACCCCCGTACTATCACATACTACATATCTACCCACGACTAGACTCTACGATGCCCGGTTATCTAGTTTCTATACTCGGAGTCCGTAAAAACATGTACTAATGGAACCTAAGAATTTTATGAGTCATGAGAGAGAACGGATGGTAATACTACTCGTCGAATCCCTAAACATGTTCAAGTGTATCGTTCATAAAACATTGTGCAATTCGAAGCTCATCCTCATCGTTTTAAAAAGATTTCACATTTTCGGACAAATCTAAGTTGGATGATTCAATAATCATGGTATCATGCATGATTGCCCATGCCATCATCATACATAATAAACTAATCAACCCATGGGAAGATCTTTAGGCTGGAAAAGAAAAGGTGGAACGTACATGAGGAATTTGCTTTTTCAGTGGTGGTCTACCGGTAGGAACGTGGAGCTACCGGTAGGAATTGTAAACAGTGGACACAAGTTTCAGCTGGTAAGAGTTCCACCGGTAGAAAGAAAAATAGTACCGGTAGGTAAGAAAATTTTATAATCCTACCGGTAGGGAATAAGTCCTATCGGTACAAATACAAGGCAGAGAGTACTCATTTTTACGGCAACAAAATTCTACCGGTAGAGAAAAAGGTCCTACCGGTAGGAATCCAAAATTTGGCGATATTTCATCAGATGACAGACTTTCGTCCAGACCAAACCACAACCAATATAAGCTCAAACAAAACATGGAGATACTCAAAGAGGACATAAGAGAACCCAAATAACATGTAAAGAGAGGTAGAATTCCATATCTCGAGTACCCAAACACAAATCGAACAAATGGAGCAAGCCTTGCTTCCGGAGTTCCAAACCAAGCAAAAATACTCCAAACCAAGTCCTATCCAACGCGATACGAGCCCAGATACGCACGTAGATGATGGAGTTGAGAGTGATTGTTGTGGGTTTTGAGTGATTGGGTGAGAGAGTGAGAGAGATCAAGAGAGAGAGAGGTGACGAGAGAGAGCTGAGATAAAAATGAGAAAGAAAAGAAAAAAAGAAAGTTTCTCCTGGTGATATACATGTTGCACACATGCACCAATCACAAAAACACCCATGACTTTCAACTTCTTTCACATTTAACCCTCAACTTTAGTTTTCAAGCCATTTTCACCCCTTTTCCTTTTCTTTTATTTCCTTTTACTACAATATTAAAATTAAATGAGAAATTTACGGGTCTCTACATTCTACCCCCCTTAAAGAAATTTCGTCCTCGAAATTTAATAAGGCAAGCCTAATCATGCCAAGCATCACATCAACATACTCCAACTGTAACACTATCCATTATACATCAATTCAATAATCATCAAAATATATGTCAAGATTCATATCAATCAAACCACAACAATCACGCGTATATCTTTTGAATTTTTGTACCCCCATTTCCATGTAACCTGTCACTAACGACATCGGTTTACCTCTCGAAATTGACTACGCAAGTCTAGGGTACGCATCAGTTTCTCATCATAGTACACTTTAGCTCCTAATTGAACTTCAGACCTCTCTAATACATGCAATGGATTTATTTCGTACCTCCTCAATTTCCTTATACATAATGCATCATATATATTGAAAATTTTAAATGACAACGTCAACGGTTCACAGTTTCCAAGTTTTCCTCTGTTACGAAATTCCTATATACAATTATCTATCTCACCATAGAGATCTTACCTCCTAATTATAACCAAATAATCCAATTGACTTCCCGAGACTTCCATCTAGAAGGTGCGGTGATCAAGCGCCTCTTCTAACTGGATTTCACCGGTTGTCGCCTGGGTATCCCAAAGACACACTATATCCGACATTTAACCTATCTTTCTAGCGATAAAGCTTCATTTTCCACCCAAGACGAGACAAACTCTAACGCAGTGATGATTTGTGAAACATATGTCCCTTCTTCTAATAACATTGGATGACGACGACGGTCAACATGATTCTTTGATCGGCCCTACGTGGTTGGTAATCCTTGACGATCTTCACCCTTCTCCTTTGAGCTTCCAAATATCGTTGGCGAATATATATATCATCGTACTTCTCAGTACTAAATCTAGTGAATCAACGACACAAACCTATCCTTCTAAAAGTTGACCGAAATTTTTTTTTTCTTCTAGGTTGGGTCATTCTGGATTAAAAGAAGGATTCAATTTGTCATCTCAAATGAAACCAGTAAGCTACAAAACTCAAGCAACCTTAATCAAGAACTTGAAGAACGGTAATAGGGCATCTGAAATTTAGAGAACACATGGAATATTCTTTATGGCGGTTCGGCAACAAACTCGAAGTACCTTTCTATGGTGACCCAAGAAATTTGAAATGACAGATCATGACTTTCTTATTGCTTTACGAGTCAACAGAGTTAGTGAATAACCTTTAGTAACTGAACGATATCGATACTAAGGATACATACAAGAAGTGAAACAAATCTATGGTAAACTAACTAATACGAACTCATAAATTTTTCAACACCGAAAATGACAAGAACTTCCAACAAGTTAAGGCTGAGTGTTACAGAATGAGTCATGTGCCTCCAGAGTTAAGGAACCACGACAGAGTAAAATACCGCTGAATGTAACTTCCACAATTGAATTCGTATTGAACGGTGTCAATAAATAGACATCAATAGATATGTCACCACAAGATTTGACTCCAACAATGGAAATTCGGACCAACCGAATAGGCAAGGGCAAACAAATAGATACAAAGCGGATATGAGTTCAAATCATATGACTTCTTAATCAGGGGATCAAAATGGATGATGGCCCAAGCAGGCAATAATGGGAACAAGGTCTAAATTTTGATAGTGCTAACGAATTTGTAGTTCATACGGTGCATAGCCAAAGGTTGGGTTCAATAGATTGATGTTGCAAATTAAAAACTCATATGGAATAACGGTTACAAGCAAACGACGAAAATGATAATTGCATTAAGGAAATCTAAACTGACCAATGAAAATTCATCTTAATCAGGACGATGTCAAAATAAGATCTTGAATAGGGAACGAGAAACATTTGTCAAATTTGATAGCAACCGTGTCATAGGATACTTCGCTACAAGAATTTAAATATGCCCAAGAAAATTTAGGAAGGGATCGCATGACAATTGACTCAAATACTAAGAATTATAACAGGTCATTTACACACTGGATTTTCACGGAAGAATAAATTACGATACAATTCTAACCATGTTTAGCTCAGCCAATGAAAGATGGTAATAGAAGAAGCAACTCTTCTAAAATCACATTTGAGATGTTACCAATCATCATGGATACAACCAATCCCTGTCCAAATCAAATCAAATCTTGATATAAGCAATTTAAAGAGGTCAAAGCCAACACTTCAATATGGAATGATTAACCTCTAATCTCGGCAAATATGATCTATCGATATTTCTCAACACACGTGGGCTAAGTTTTCTTATTTTCGATTCCACACATGAAAAAGAATGGGATTCTCAGTGAGTGAAACGCTTCTGAATCAAAAGTACTATAGCGAATGAGAAAAACAGCTAGAAAAGACAATACCTCAACAAGCGACGTTTCTAAGAGCTAGAGAATAGTAGGTAGTGGTAGTTTAGCTACGGAATTACATCTGTTGTTGCGTCGACGTTTGTGTATCTTGCTGCATTGAGCTCGACTCACCATGTACTTCCAATCCTCGAGGACAATTCCTTGCCATGTGGCCACGTTCGCCGCAAGCATAACAAGATCCCCCACGTGATGGACATTGAGAACGAATATGACCAATCTGACGACATCGATAACACACAGTTTGATGCTTGAGAAGAACTCTTGGAGTCCCAGTATAAGGAGGTGGCTTAAAGCCCTGCTGGTTCTGAATAGAGTGATCTGATACTCTTGGTTTCTTCCTTCCTGAACTCTAAACACTCTCTGAAGGTGATTTCGCGCTAACGACTCAAAGTCTAGTTCCCCCCACATTCACACCAATTTGCGCACTCTCCAGAATCTCAGCACCATTCCTGCACTCAACAATCTCATGAAACATCGCTTCATCCCTGGTACATTGACTCGCTTCATTCTCCTCGTATACACTACAGCCCTGGTGCTCACTATCCCCGGTCTCACCACACCTATCTCCACGTCTCGAAGACATCCTACTATAAAAGCATAAGGAAGAAAACATCAACACTAATTACATCTCTATCTGATGCGAGTCTCCAACCTTTCAATCAGGGGCTATCAATCCTACGCCACTCTACCGTAATATCAATGCAATGACACATCGATGGACTAACACCACTCATGCAAGCACACATGTGATTTTGTTAAAAAAAAGATGCAGCAAAAAATTTTTTTTTTTGAACCCATGAGACTAGAAGTCTCCCCACGGTCACGAGGTGTTCTAACTTATGCTCTGATACCAAGTTGTCACACCCTCGATTTTCAACATAATTAAATAATACATTTCAATAAAAGATAAACCTCGCATATCAAATACGTTACCCAAAGGAGTTTCCCACCTGTTAAATTTACAAACAAGTCCTTAAGTTTAGATAATTACAACTTTAGTCAAAAGAAAATTCAGTAGTAATTAGTTACAAAACCATCTTTAACAAAGTGAGATCTTCGCAACGATGAAGAAATAACCAGTGATGTCAGCTTCTAAAAGTCTTTCACTGCCAAGCACACAATGCATGCAATCTATTGCCCGGTGTTTGAACCTGAAAAGAAAGATTTGGTTGAGCTACACTAGCCCAGTAGAGAATTCTAAGCTCAAGTTATATGTGATTTGAATGAATCATACACCGAGAATGAATGAGTGTTGACAGATAAGCCTATGGTACAAGTGACTACCTACAAGCTGCAATTTATCGTCTAAGGGTCCTAGACTTCACAGAATTTTCACTAGCCGTTTACTTCTTTAACTAAATACATTAATAAACTCATGTCATTCTACATTTGTCTTTAATCAAATCAAAACATCTTATTATTCGTCTTACGGTAGTACAATCTTTCTCGTGTCCACATTGATCTTCATCAAATCCCTTTATTGCCAAACCTTTCTTTTCCTTTAATCCAGTATTTTCCATCAATAATCACTAGGGTCACCTCGGGTCTGGTTCCCTCGAGCGCAGGGTCACCCCGAGTCTTTTCCCTCAATAATAATAATAATCAGTTGGGGTCACCTCGGGTCTAGTTCCCTCGAGCGCAGGGTCACCCCGAGTCTTTTCCTCCAATAATATGAATCAGTTGGGTCACTTCGGGTCTAGTTCCCTCGAGCGCAGGGTCACCCCGAGTCTTTTCTCTCAACAACGACCACTTGGGTCACCTTTCACACTTTTCACAATTCGACATCATTTCATAATTAATTTTATCATCCCTTCGACGGTTATACAACTGAATTTTAATTAATCATTACGTAACTCCACAAATGTACATGTTCATGCCTTCTCATTAGTTTACCCATTTGAATCTGACATAGCATACTAAGCGCGTACATATGAACCTACCATACTTTATCCATTAGTTTCTACTCTTGAACCTCATAGGAAGGGTGCCAAAAGAATTGAAAGACTCGACGGGTCGAGAGGACACCAATCATTTTATCATCTTAGACGGTTCTTTCACAACAAGCATTCTAAACAATCCACCACGTTCATTACATTTCCAAACGTGCCAAACTGCTACCCATACCAAGACTCCGACTAATTAATTAATACACGCATTCTCCTTTAAGCATACCACAATACCACACGTCCTCACCGTACCTCTATGTACACCCCCGTACTATCACATACTACATATCTACCCACGACTAGACTCTACGATGCCCGGTTATCTAGTTTCTATACTCGAAATCCGTAAAAACATGTACTAATGGAACCTAAGAATTTTACGAGTCATGAGAGAGAACGGATGGTAATACTACTCGTCGAATCCCTAAACATGTTCAACTGTATCGTTCGTAAAACATTGTGCAATTCGAAGCTCATCCTCGTCGTTGTAAAAAGATTTCACATTTTCGGACAAATCCAAGTTGGATGATTCAATAATCATGGTATCATGCATGATTGCCCATGCCATTATCATACATAATAAACTAATCAACCCATGGGAAGATCTTTAGGCTGGAAAAGAAAAGGTAGAACGTATAGGAGGAATTTGCTTTTTCAGTGGTGGTCTACCGGTAGGAACGTGGAGCTACCGGTAGGAATTGTAAACAGTGGACACAAGTTTCAGCTGGTAAGAGTTCTACCGGTAGAAAGAAAAATAGTACCAGTAGGTAAGAAAATTTTATAATCCTACCGGTAGGGAATAAGTCCTATCGGTACAAATACAAGGCAGAGAGTACTCATTTTTATGGCAACAAAATTCTACCGGTAGAGAAAAAGGTCCTACCGGTAGGAATCCAAAATTTGGCGATTTTTCATCAGATGATAGATTTTCGTCCAGACCAAACCACAACTAATATAAGCTCAAACAAAACATGAAGATACTCAAATAGGACATAAGAGAACCCAAATAACATATAAAGAGAGGTGGAATTCCCTACCTCGAGTACCCAAACACAAATCGAACAAATGGAGCAAGCCTTGCTTCCGGAGTTCCAAACCAAGCAAAAATACTCCAAACCAAGTCCTATCCGACGCGATACGAGCCCAAATACGCACGTAGATGATGGAGTTGAGAGTGATTGTTGTGGGTTTTGAGTGATTGGGTGAGAGAGTGAGAAAGATCGAGAGAGAGAGAGAGAGAGAGAGAGAGAGGAGACGAGAGAGAGCTGAGATAAAAATGAGAAAGAAAAGAAAAAAAAAAGTTTCTCCCGGTGATATACACGTTGCACACATGCACCAATCACAAAAACACCCATGACTTTCAACTTCTTTCACATTTAACCCTCAACTTTAGTTTTCAAGCCATTTTCACCCCTTTTCCTTTTCTTTTATTTCCTTTTACTATAATATTAAAATTAAATGAGAAATTTATGGGTCTCTACATAACAATTATCCATCACTTCCAATTTCCCTTCAAAATATAGTCCTTAGTATTGCATGATCGATTAACTTACTTTCTGGTTGATGTTAGGTATTTTTTTCCCGAGTACAATACTACTAAAGGAGGAAATTGGTTGATGTCATGCATTAAAATATAGTCCTTAATATCTGCTACTTTGTTGTTGTTCTGTTTCTAGTTTTCTGTTTTGTGGTGCTGCTGGTTGCTTCAGTTGGTGTTGTTTCCTGCAGCTTCCCACATATCTAGAAAAGGCTAGCTGAACAAAACATCTACCCCTGCCCATAAAATAAGGCACAACCAAGCACACCTGTAATGGGCTTACAAAGAATACTTTAAGACATACAAAGGGGATCCATACACACCCTGTGATTATCTATCTGTAAAGTTGGGATTCTTCCCTAAAAAACACACACTAGCCCCCCCGGCATGAAACACAGCTTCTCTACCTAGGATGGCCAACAATTGAATAAATATCCATCTAGGAACTTGTTTCTTGACTTTGTGTCCATATTTCAAAATGGTTTTGGTTCTAAGTGTGCCTCGAATATGTTGTTTCTGGTTCCAAGTGTGCCTCCATGTGATATGTTGTTTTGCTGTGTCCATCTTTTCCACAAAAGGGAACCTTTCAGCCCTAAGGTGCATCTTCTATAGATTGATTTTTCTATTTTGCTTGATTTTTTCTATATCTTGGTTTTCTTATATGACATTGGAGAAATTTTGTCTGGATATTGATATTGTTTGCTAATGATGAATTGTTGTTGCTGTGTCTATATTTTCTACCATTGGGGGTACCAATTGTGATGTTTGCTGATGATGAATTTTGTTTATGAATGATACAAATCAATAACTGTAGGATCATCTTCATATGGTATGTGGCACTACAACAAATTATACTTATGACAGCGTGAAGTTATATCGTTCATTTGAAAATGCTATCTATTGTGGTGAATATATAGCGTTTGGTTTTGTAGTTAATCATGTTTCTAATATGTTGTGTGTTCCCTTCAATAATTTATATTTACAGGCATGCGGATGGCTTTGGGAGCAGAAGCTTGGGAAAGAAGTAAGCTTCAAGTAAAGAAAATCAGCGGAATGAGATTGTTGATTACATCATCAAGAAGGGGGAATTACATTAGTTTTTTTTTTCAAAAAGTCTAATTAGTCAGACTCTTTTATGTAGTTTTTCTTGGAAAATTGTTTTCCAAGTTAATGTAATGAATTTTTATTCAATGGTTGAATTGTTTATTGTACATTGACGTTTGGATATAGTTGGTGTTGAATGAAATAAATCATTTTTGTTTCTTAAATGAAATTACCATGATCTTATTTAAAAATACTAGTATATTGGTATTTATAGAATATTAGAAAAAAAAGGCCAAAAATTGGCTGATATAGGGTTTATTGCAAGTTGTAAAAAGTAGTATAAGATAACGGACAAAGAACGCTATAGAAAGTATAAGATAGCGTTCTAAAGAGCCAATGCTATTAAAAGTCTTGGACGTTTGATAGTGGTCAAAGAACGCTATTAGAAATTTATCTAAGACAACAGTCAAAGAACGCTATTAAAAGTATGTTAAAGACAGCATGCAAAGAATGCTATAAAAAGGTTACATACCATAGCGTGCAATGAACGCTATTAAAAGTCTAGACTTTTAATAGCCTCAGCTAATACAGCATTCTTCGGAATGCTATCTATGACATTCAATAGCATTTTTTCGCACGCTGTAAAATGTGATTTTTGTTGTAGTGATAGTTCATTTGGAGAGGTTGACCTTGCCGTTTGAGGCTAGGTCGTAGTTTCATAACTTAGGTTTAATTGTTCTTGCGTATCTAATTACATAAACCAAACCAAACCAAACCAAGCCTTACGTCCCAATCACTTGGGGTCGGCTACATGAATCTGTTTCCTCCATTGAGCTCTGTCAAGAGCCACTTGTTCACATAGACCTATTAGACTCATATCTTTGTGTACTACAACATCTAATGTCAATTTAGGTCTACCCCTCCCCGCAACATTGCTACCTAGAGCTATCCTATCCACTCTCTTAACTCTGCATCTTCCGGTCTACGGTAGATATGTCCAAACCACCTTAGCCTATTTTCCCTCAACTTCTCCTCTATAGGTGCTACACCTACCATCTCACGAACTGTTTCATTTCTAATCTTGTCTCGTCTAGTCTTACCACACATCCACCTCAGCATTCTCATTTCCGCTACACTCATTTTGCTTACATGTTGTTTCTTAATAGGCCAACATTCTGTCCCATAAAGTATCGCTGGTCTTATGACCGTTCCATAGAATTTTCCCTTCAATTTGGTGGGTACCCTCTTATCACATAGTACACCAGTAACGTTTCTCCACTTGAGCCACCCCACTTGGATCCTATGGGCCACATCATCTCCAATCTCTCCATTGCTACTAATAATTGAGCCTAAATACCTAAAATGATCACTCTTTGGTATCTCCTGGTCTTGGATCATCACACTTTCTTCAACGGCACTACTGGTACCACTAAACTTGCACACCATATACTCCGTTTTACTCCTACTTATCCGAAAATCCTTTGACTCTAATGCTTCCCTCCAAATTTCTAGTTTCGTATTAACACCTCTAGCAGTTTCATCTACGAGGACAATATCATCTGCAAACATCATACACCATGGAATATCCTCTTGAAATTGTCTAGTCAATTCATCCATAACTAAGGCAAAGAGGTATGGGCTCAGGGCTGACCCTTGATGCAATCCTACGGTGCAGTTGAATATTATTTTTTGGTAATGTTTATTGAGTTATTAAAAAAAATTTGAGTGTTCTATGAAATGAGCATGATAGTGTTCGATGTGTAGTTGAATATCATTGAATTTTATGAACATGTTCATCCATAGTTTTATTGCACTTCTTTCAGGGTATTCTTACTACAAGGCTGTTCGAATGTTAATAAATCACGAGTATTCGACATTTTGTACACTTATCCATGGCATCTGGTTAGTTTCTCGGTTATGGACCACCTGTAACGACCCTGATTTTTGGTCGTTAAAAATTTCGTTAAATATTTGAATTTTATTGTAATTGCTATTAATTTCCAAAGTTTGTCAAAATTACGTTTTTGCCCTTAAACTTTTGTTTCTTGCACTTTAACCCCTAATTGGCAAGCCTAGTTAGTTTCTAACCAACTTGTTGGAGAAACCGAGCTAGCAAGCTATCTAGTTACTTTTCCCTAACCGCAAAATGGCCGTTTTGCCCCTCGTGAACCTTTTGAACCTTTTGAACCCTAGACTAAAGTATTGAATATTCTTTTTCTTTTAATTATTTTGGTTTTATTCTTTGTCCATTGGACAAAGATTGCTAGGGCAACTATTATCCATTGGATAATAGAGACCCCAATTGTTTATATTAAATGTATACTTGGTCAAAGTACTAAGAATGTTAAGAAAAATACTTTTTAATTACTTTGAAGTACTTTTGGGATTATTTTTGTATATAAGTTGCCTAATAACTATTATCCATTGGATAATAGATGTTAGGGGAATTTTTACCCAATGGATAAAAGCTTAGTCTTTCAAAGTACCATGGGGTTTTATTAAATTAATTTTTTTTTAAAACCATGTGTCTAAGTACACATTATTTCAATAGGAAGGTACTTAGTACCAAGATTCCTAAGGTACTCTTAAACTATTTTCTAATGGGGTTTTGATCTTCCTAGTACATGGGTACATATGTATATAATATATAAGTACTTGGAAGGTTAAAGTATTACCCTAAGTACCATATGCCTATTTATTAGTTTATTGGGCAAATCCTAGCCTTTAAGGCCTACTTTTGATCCTTGGTACAAAATACCCATTAGTTTGTTTGTTTGCTTGCCATATATGTACTTATATTTGTACCATGAGAAAGCAAAGGAGGAGAGGTAGAGAGATGAGAGGGGGGGCCGGCCATTGAGGGGAGAGAGAGAGAGAGAGAGAAAGGAAGGAAAGAAGGAGGAAGATTGGGTTGTACTTGGTTGATCTTTCAATGTACTTCAAATCCATGGGGAACCTTCCTTCCTAGCTAAGACTTAACCTCCATTGTCCTCTCTTGTACATCTACCAATTGTTTAATCTTGTTCACACCTCCTTGCCCACCAAGTCTTCCAAGGTTCACACTAGCCATGCAAGCCTAAAAGATTAGGCCTTGATCTTTCTAGGATTCTTGCCATGTGTCAAAATTTGAGGGAGAGGGAGAGGGCATGCCTTGGCCTATAAATAGAGCCATTCTCTTGCCATTTGAACACACACCTTCTCATTTGCTCTCACTTCTCTCTAGAAATCTCGGATTCCAGTTCCTGGCAGCCTACTGCCCTTTGAAAATCCCCAGTTTTCTCATTCTTAGAGTAGTTTTTAGAACAAACTTCCTTCTGAAAAGTTGTAGGGAATTTTGAGAGCTTCAAGTTAGGCTCAAGAACCACCCCAATCGGTTAAGAAATGACAAAGTTATTGTCATCCAAAGTTCAGTGAAAATTCTGGATTTTCATTTCCTGACAGCTTACTGTCACTTTTTTCATCCCCATTTTTCTCCTACCTAAAGTCGTTTCTAGGATTAACTTCCTTCACAAGAGTTGTAGAGGGTTTCGAGATCTTCGATTTCGACCCAAGAACGACTCTATTCAGCCAAAGATTGACCGAGTTACTGCCATCCAAAGTTCGGTCCAGATTCACCACCCGTAGAATTTTTCCAACTAGCTTATTCGGCCCCGACTAGTTTCGGATCAAGGTAGTTATCCTTACCTACTTTCCAAGTATAAATTAGTCTTTCACCTTAATTCTATGTTTTGAATAAATCGCATGTTATTTGGAAGTTACTTTGATCGTAAATAAAAATAAATCGCATGTTGTTTGGAAGTTACTTTGATCGTAAATAAAAAGTTGGAAATACATGATGTGTGTTGTTTTGATTCAAGCATGCTATGTAGCTTAGATGATCTTGTTGTACTATTTCAAGGCTTGATTGAATGCATGATTGTATGAAAAGTCTTACACGCGGAGTCTTGCATGAGAACGTGACACGAAAACTGAGGAAGTTAGAATCATGGCACCTAGGGTGTGCTTAACAAGAGAAATGTGTTTTGAAACCGAGATGTGGCCGGACTTGGTAGCCCATTGCGTGGGTTGTGAAAACCACAAAGTGGCCGGACTTGGTAGCCCTTTGTGAAGATTGCCAATAGGGCCGGACGTGGTAGCCTTGTTGGTAATATGGCTTGGTTATCCGTGGAGAGGAGCCAATGCAAGTTTTGTGTGCCAACGGGAACCCGGCGCGGCGGAACCGAGATTGGGTGAGTTAAAAAGGAGACTTTGGAAAAGAAAGGTAGTAAAAACAACCCGGTCTACGATGGGTTACGTAGGAAGAACTTCGAGAAAACTTGGACACCAACGTTAGATAACGAATGTGGATGTGTCATCGTTACTGTCTGTTATATAAATGATCTGTTGTTAAGTTAAGGGTTAGTGGGTAGGGTTACTCTATTGAGCTTTCGTAGCTCACGGTGTTGCCTTTTTGGTGACCCTGGCATATTATATTGGTGGCGACGCCGGTATAATGTGTCAAACCTCCTAGACGAACAGGGCGAGATCTTCACCTTGGGGGCGTTCGGAGCAGAAGAGCTGGCTAGGAGGGAAGAGCAGGCAGAGCTGTAGATAGGAACCCTAGCTTCCCTTTCTTTTGTAATGAAAGTACTTTTGTAAGGTTTACGATGTAATAACGAGCAAGACTTGCTTCGTTTTTATAATAAAATGTTTTATTTAACGTACCCAAAATTCGGGGCGTTACACCACCATTGTCATATGCTTAGATATATCTTGTGTCTTTTTAGAACCGGGACCACCTTTGTTTGGTTTTCGTTGATAGCGTCCTCGTTTATTCAAAAAAAAGAAAAGAAAAGAAAAAGAAAACATATTTCTTGCATTTTGCTTATCTAGGCGGGCGTTCATTGATTAACAGGACAATTGGGGTGAGGTATTCTCTCTCTATGCGTTTGCGTCAAAAAAATGGATAGACCTTGTGAAGGCACCCGTGTTGGACCATTTGCTTAGTAACCTGACATTGGGTATAAGGTATTCTTACTCTCAATATTCGTGTCAAACAGCGGTGTGGTAAAAGTAAAAATACGGTTATGAATTTCTATTGATTACTTATTAAACAACCGCCTGTCGTTGAGGGGGAGCTTGTGATTAATTATTTGTGACTTGTTTGTTGAACCCAGAGAGGTGTATCTTGTTGAGGGGGCATCACCAGATAAACCTAAGCACTTGAGCAACTTGGCCCTATTTTGAGTTGCTGAATTTTTTGGTCATGGATGCGCACACACACTTTCCTCTCATGTCGATGATTATGGTGTATTGCATTCCTTCTACCTTGCATGGTGTTATATCATTAAGTGGTGCCTTAAAATTTGGATGTTTTTTTCATCTCATCTTATGATATAATACTTGCGATAAACCTATCTCATGCTCGTATCTTCACATTTCTCATTCTTTTTTAGCATTTAGTTTATTTTTATTTTATTGGATTTTGCGTGTCTGTTAGTTCTTCATTCTGGTTGAATTTAGCTACCATGTTATTTATGTTATTATGTGCACTTCGATTAAATTTGTTATTTGGCTGCTTCTATTGGTCACTAATTGCGTAAGTCTCTTTCATTTGCATCTATTGTTTTTTTGTTTATCCTATTCACCATTTGTCATTCCATGTCAAAAAGGGGGAGAATGATCATGAAAGGGGGAGTAGGTTGCTTATTATTCTAACGTGTTTGGATGTTGAGTTTTATTTGCAGCTTCTCTGCAACTCGATCTTAGTCATTAGATTTTCATTGTATTGTGTTTTGTCATGGAAGTACCAAAGGGGGAGATAGTAAGGACCAAATTTTGGAGTCTTTGTGTATTGGCAATTCTGTATGACAAAACATATATTTTTTATCGAGTTGTAATTTTATTATTTTTAATAAGCTAATGAGTCTGTATAAGATTAGAGTGGAAAGAGTCATTATTATTTGCAATCGAGAGTGAGCGTGAGCGTGAGCGTTTCGAATGAAAAAAGAAGGTCAATTATTGCGAGATGAATTTTGACAAAGACGGATCGATGGACGGATCAATCGTGTCATCAATCGGGGCATTCTACCTTCTAAATAAAAAGCAACGTGAAAGAGGTCCATGTATTTAAATGGTGGAACCTGCTATGCAAAAAGGATCACACAAGAGGTGAAGTGATTTGCTTTAAGCCACAAATTCAATAGGAACAAATAGATAATAATTCAAAAGAGATCTCCCACTTCCTTTAATACTTGCTTAATGCCATATACACCTTCAACCGTTTATGTTACCTGGACTCTTCTAATAGTATAAAATAGCTGTTCGGACACTCGACACTCCAGCATGGGCATGGGATTTGTGTCCAATGTATTTGGTTGAACACTCATCTAGAAAACATATTTTGCAAGTTGAACTTGCATTGAACTATGCATAGATCTCTTATAAAACTCATGGAATGCCCTAACCCACATAATAAACACCATTTATCGTAGAAAAGAAAAGAAATACATTAATGAAAATGATTATTTTTCCGAGTCTCCGTGTCCTGAGATGTGAACTAGATGAATTGAGCTTAGAACATGAAAATAGGTAATTCCTTTTTTCATTACACGTTCGACATAAGGCACACTCTGCCTCTAAAGTAAATTCCCAGCTCTGTAATTTATCCAGCCTATTTAGATGGCCAACTATTCAATAATAGCCCATCTAGGCACATGATGTGCTAGCCAGGCAATCCTAGACCAGGAGACCAAGGGAGTTGACTTGGTTGTAAATGTACCACTAAGATGTAATCCAAATGATAGAGTCAGACTGATCCTAGGAAGAATAGTATCGGGATTTGGGAATTGTGATTTGGCTTCTGGGTCTCTTACATTTTCACATACCCTGATGAATAATAGATTCAACCTTGGCTGATAGGGAGCTCCCCATGTTGAACTCGATGTGCTCCCTGTACTTCTGGTATAGAGGGCCAACGGGATGCCAACTATCGAACTAAAGGTAGGTACTATGCCCATTGCTTGTGGTACTCTTGAAGGTGGAAAGTCAATTGTCCTCGTCCGTTCAAGCAAGTTCGGAAGGATGATTTGCAAGCTCAATTTTTTGAATTGGAATTAGAGAACAAATCTGCAACACCTCATACTCAGATTTGGCGGAAGCGAACAACTTATTGGGGAGACGCCCAATTTATGCGGGGACACAACTTTTTTGGCTCGTTAAGGAACATTATGTATCCTCCTTTTTATTTCCATCATCTCCAGCCTTCTAGTTGCGTCTTTTAATGGACAAACATAGCGCTCAGTAGCCTTTGATGAATTGTGGCTATAGGAAAACTCAGATGCCTTTTCTTTTTCAACAGGTTTTTGGTACATCTAGTTCGGCCTACCGTCTCGGATTACTTGGACAAGTGAAACAAAAGCCAAACATGAAGTTGTGATCAAATGCAGAACATGGCTGCAGTGGGCTCACATATTGATCATAATCTACTATTAACAACTTCCCCACTAATTCCATATTGACCCGAACCCACCCACATGCTCCAATTTTTAATATTGAGGCAGGTAGTAGGGGTGTAAACGAGCCGAGCCGAGCCGAGCTTCGGCGAGCTCGAGCTCGGCTCGTTTCCTTACGAGCCCAAAACTCGAGCTCGAGCTCGGCTCGAGCCTTAACGAGCCGAGCCCTTATCGAGCCGAGCTTAGCCATTTACTAAACGAGCCTCTCTTAATCGAGCCGAGCCTCCCTTAACGAGCCAAGCTTTTGTCGAACGAGCCGAGCTCTACTCGGCTCGTTTAGTAAACGAGCCGAATACTCGAGCTCGAGCTCGGCTCGTTTAGTAAACGAGCTGAGCCGAGCCGAGCTTTAACAAGCCGAGCCAAGCCAAGCTCGCGAGTAGCTCGGCTCACTTACAGCCCTAGCAGGTAGAGACTTTAAGAGCCAATGCCAAGTTCTTAATCAGACTTAGCAAAAACTCCGAGTGATTATTATTTGTAGCCATAATACAGTTCCCCTATGATTAGTATCAATAATACAAGTCTCATGCTTAGAAATTTAAGAAGGTGGACCTGAAATGTCGTGGGTACTACAGGTTCCTCTTCTGCTGCCTCTTCTGGTGAGTTTCTAGAGCTTCCAGAGATTATTAGTCCACAGATTCCTCTTCTGGAATTCACCACACATCTCTGGAATACCGAATACCACCACTTCCAGTTCCTCGTAGGTGTAGCAAATGATATCTTGCTGTTTGAAGGTTCAGATACTTGAATTTAAAGCCAATTAGTTGGTTGAGTAGTTAAGTTCAGTTGTTTGGTTGTTTATAAGATTGTATTAACCTGAATGTAAGCATTTTGCTCATTGCCAAATTGGTTGATAGTGTTGTTCAACATTATTGCTTTTAGAACACATTTTACTCATACCTCTGGCTAGTTAATTTGTTCTTATGTTGTCATATTTAGCATTTAAGTGTTGGTGTCAAGCTTGTTGGCAATATAGTGTGGATTTTCCTTTGCTTTCACTTCTTGACAGCAACGTCATGTGAGACCAATTACGTGCTCTCTTGTTATTTGCCGAACCTCATATATGTAACAAATTAGTTGTGAGTGATAGTGTAATTTGGTGCAGGTCATTGTTGAATTCTGCTTTTGAGCTTATCATTACAATTGCTTTGGATTCAACTGTTATTTTCCTTCGCTGATAAGGTATCTCTTTTTCATTACATATGCCAGTCTTCTGGTCTTCTATAGCCAAAGGGCATGACACGTTCACACCAATTAGCTTTGTTGTAAGAGAACTAACTTTCGATCTAGTGTCTGATATTTTGGCGTTTCCCTTTCTATGGGAAGATTGATTACTCACAAATTAAAATTAGACTGACTGATGTTAATTTAAGTTTGCTGAATTGGCGGGTGAATGTAGGTTCGAACTAACAGCTATACTTTGCATGTTTACGCGAAAGGAAGTGAGGAATTTTCCAAAAAATGAAAAATTGAGACAGAGCATGTCATAAACCTTTCCTATAATTAGTAGAATTGATGTTATACATAAGCTCAATTTGTTCCATGTCATACCTACATGGAATTGATGCATAGGGGGGCTATGTATTAGCTATCTAATTGCAGCACACTCTGGAATATTACTGAAGGGGCGATGATAACAAGTCTGAGCTTTTTAGATTGGTTTCTGTCTCTTGACCAATTTTTAGATTGGTTTGAGCTTTTTCAGTCGAATAGGAGTGCAAGTGTATAGGGTTTTTTTGTCTTGTGGCCTTTAATTGTATATATGTGGCATTCTCTTAATGCCTTTTTGGTAATATAATCTTTTTCTTATCAAACAAAGATATCAAGGTCGGAACAAAAGGATACAGAAATATGATAAACATGTATTGGCATGGTTGCTCTTGAGTTTCCTTTTCATAGGCATGCTATCAGATGTAGGCTTCCAACTTGTTCTATCGGTTGACAACCTAAAATTCTTTCTGCAGCTATCCAAATCGTTGTGCTCGACCCACGTAACCTAGAATTGTGGTTAAAAGTATCATTTTTTATGCTTTCTTTTCTTCATTGTGCTTTTAATTTCCTAGATTTTTTTTGAAGAGTTTTTATTTCCTAGATTGATTAACTCACTTCCAAACTGCTTGCTGTATGCATATTTTTCTTCTCTGGTAGATGGAGAGATTCAACAAAAAGGCTCAGAGGATATGATATTTAAGATCTCTTATTTGATTAGCCACATAAGCTCCATTATGACTCTTCTTGAAGGAGATGTTATTCTAACAGGTAGAGAGGGGTTGCCTAAGTAGCACGGATACGGACATGGACACGGGACACGGCAATTCTAAAAAAATCGAAATACGGACACGGCGGGGGACACGCCACGTGTGTATATATATGATTTATTTTATTTCTTTTCTTTTCTCCATGCTTACATTGCAATATGTAAATAATGAACAACTTAACAGTTAACATTCATATTTTGCCATAAATACTAACCATTAGTAGTTTTAACATAATAGATTAGATGCATACATTGTAACATCGGTCCATTAAAGCAAAACAAAACATCCATAGTCATAGATTTAATACAACCCAATCGAAAAAGAAAACATCCATAGTTCCATACACTAAACAGCCACGTGTCCAAATATCAATTAGACCCAACTTCCATCACTTCTTCATCGCTATTGAATTGGTCACCATCTCCATCGTCCGTGAAGACTACAACCTCCATTTCGGGTTCATCAAGTGAGAGGTTTGCAACCTCAAGCATCCCAATATCATCAAGTGAGCCAAATTGGTCTCCCGCAATATCCCACATCTTAGTTACCCCATTACAATATTGAGGATTTCTCCTTGATAAAAGACGGAGGTTACTATGAATATACACCAAGTCCTCCACCCGTTGAGGGGTCATTTTGTTCCTTCTCAATGAATGGATGAAGGAGTATGTACTCCAATTTCTCTCACAACATGACGAAGAAGAAGGTTGAGTGAGAATCTTCAAGGCCAAAGTTTGAAGACTGGGGGCGGATGCACCATGAATTACCCACCAACTATGAGGATCCATATTATATCTATCTTCAATAGAATCAATCGGAAAATGACCCCTCCTTAGTTGAGAACTTGGCATACTCCATATTGGCTTTGGTACGCTCCATTGAATCATTTAAGTACCTTTTCAAGCATTTCTTTCTCTCATTCGTGACCTCTTCATCCTTGTGTGGAGGAACTCGCTTTGGATCCTCTTCAAGCCATATGTCACTATAATACCTACATTATAAAGTAAATAATTAACTAAGAGGTGTTTGCCCTAAAGACTTAGTAAAAATGGTAAATTATGTTGTAAACTTGTAATTACCTTGGATTTAGAGTGTGGGCATGCGGTGCCCGATTTTTCTCTCCTCCGGGAAGGGATTTCGTTCCCCACCTTTGAGAAGGGAAAGATGCTGCCGGTTCGCGGGAGCGCTTTAAAGCTGGACGACAAGCGCTCGCGAAGATACAGAGTCGCCACTCGGGTTTGAAGGTCCGACACCCAAGGAACCGTATTTCGAAGCACTTGCCGCGCTGTTTGATTTGAAAAAGTTAAGGAACCAGTCCGTCATAACCATATCTGGGTTCGGGAGCCAGGTTACGAGAGGGGAAGGTTTTTATGGCACCCCTCTCGCCCAATCCGGAGATCGGTCTCTACTTAGGCATTTGCGAAAGATGTTTGTTTGCGATTCTGTTTGATTAATCAATTTTTAGCCAATTAGGGTGGGGGAACAGTTTAATAGGGATTAAAACTGTAACATGTTTGCAAGATGTGATGGATAACATGGATGAACAGTTAGTATAGGATGAGAACAGACTGCTGTGGGAGTTTAAACAAACTGGGAAGCCCTTGTTTTGGAGTGACGTGCGCAGGAATAAACCAACATGCACTGAACAAGTCACTGCATGTTGTTTACTCTTGCACGCATAATTCCAAGACGAGCGCACGCCGGTGAGCTCAAACCGACATCTCTTATTCTCAAACCCTCTGGGCTCTGGAAGGACCAGTGCACACCCAGGACAAACCACGCAGTTTATATAGCAGCATAATAAATAGTTCTAAGCAATGCTAAAGGCTAAAAAGCCCTACAAATGAATAAAGCACCCCATAAACAGTGTGGGGACAGAATAACAGCCTAAATCCAAGTTACCCATGCAAGGCCACTCACTGGTCAGAGGCAAACTGTCGCGCAATGGAGTCACTCTGGCGCGCGATGGTGCGCCCTGGCGCACTGTCGCGCGATGAAGTGAGTCTGTCGCGCGATGGTGCGCCCTGGTGCGCGATGGTTGCACCCTGGCACGGACTAAACCAGTGCTTGGTTTACACATTTCTGGGTTCTGGGACGGTCCAGAATAATCCCAGGGGTACTCCAAAATAACAGAAACACATATTGAAGTACTACTAGCATTTTTAACAAAGGAAAAGCAATAGACAGGTTGTTAGCATGCTTAACAGTGATCTATGTACAAAATACAACATAAAACAGTAGGACACCAATCCCCACGCGGTCCATCGCATGCAACACCGGAGTGTCGCGCGAGAGAGTGGGACCATCGCGCGTTGGTTCCTACCATGACGGTTTTTTAAACCTTGCCAGCTTTAGGATCAGGACTGGTATTGATTACCAGCCTTGGCCCTGCCAGCCCCCCTCAGGGATCAGAACAGAAAATAGAACAAAGGTAAGCCATACCTTCGGTTCTTGAGTTTTGAAAGGTGTTTGAGCTTTGAATTGAGGTTGTGGTTGTTTGAGGTGTTTGAGTTGAAGAAGAACAAGCTATGCTCTTTATGGTGTTTAGGGTGTAAACCTTTGAATGCCAATTTTTTGTTAACCCTTTGAAAGAGAACAAATGGGGGTATAAATAGGGAGAGGGGGTGAATCTGGTTGGAAACAGAGGAGTTCAGGCAGTCCACGAGGCCTGCTGAGAGTTGCATTGGTGGCCAACTGCCCATCTCAAGAAAGATTGGTGGTAGATTGGACCGTCGCGCGACGGAGTCAGTCTGTCGCGCGATGGTGCGCCTGGGCGCACTGTCGCGCGATGGAGTGAGTCTGGCGCGCGATGGTGCGCCCCGGCGCACTGTCGCGCAATGGAGTGAGTCTGTCGCGCGATGGTGCGCCCCGGCGCGGGATGATTGCGCCCTGGTGCGGATCAATAGGGTTTTTGGTTTTTGAAGTGGCTTAGGCTAGGTTAGGTTCAAGGGTTTTGCAAACACTCAAAGCTCAAACACGCTATCATTCCCAGGGTGTTCTTGATCCATTTCATCATCGGGGAATCAAAAACCGTAAGTAAACTAATCTGGAAGCCAGATTGGGGTGTCTACATAGAGCATGTGCCAAGCAATGAAGTGGTGTATTGTTCTTGTTCCACCTATCCACTAGAATTTTATGAACAACATCATAAAATTCGCTCTCATCTTCCAAGTGCTTCTCTTCGTGCTTGTAAACGACACACTTCACTTTCTCAATCATATTATCCTACATGTCGTAAATCAAGTGAAGAGTAGGCCTGTCCGTGTCACATTCTCTAAGCATGTCATAAATAGGTGCCGTAAATGATAGAATGTAGTCCACCTTATCCCACCACTTCTCATTCAACAAAGTCTCCCTCACAAATGAAGCCCCTTGCTCCTCCCTATGAGAATTCCATTGAGTACTAATTACCATCGATTGAAGACCTTGCTTGATGAGCTTAAACCTCATAAGCATTACAATGGATGAACCAAAGAGAGTCTCAGCAACCGAAAGCAACTTCAAAGAAACAAACTCATTAAAAATAGCCAATCTCATTGAGTGATTCATTATGAAATTCTTGATGCAACTTGCATCACCAACGACAATAGTAATCCACCTACACTCATCATACACAAGTGAGTTATTCTCAATGTTTTTCGTGGCACAAATGTTCTTCAAGGCAAGATTTAGAGTGTGCACTACGCAAGGAGTCCAAAAGATGTGAGGGTATTGGGCTTCAATTATTTGTCCCGCCGCCTTACAATTTGTAGGATTGTCTGTAACAATTTGAACCACATTCTTTGGCCCAACCTTAATAACTACCTCCTTCATCAATGAAGCAATGAAATGTTTATCCTTTATTTCCCCCTCACAATTAATAGCCTTAAGAAACATAGGTGCACCTCCGGTGACTACCATAAAGTTAATTAAAGACCTTCTTTGAGAATCACTCCAACCATCACTTGCAATTGTCAAGCCCTTCTCCTTCCATATCCCTTTAATAGGATCTAACAACCATTCAATATTCGCCCTTTCCCTTTGAATCAATCTAGTTCTCAACAAGTTGTACCCCTGTGGTATATATCCCGGTATGCTATGATTCGCAGCATACATGTAGGAACTAACATAGTGTGGATTTCTTGCCAAGTTGAAAGGCAATCCCCCGGAGTAAAACATTCAAGCAATTTCGCTATGTAAGTGGTCCTGAGCCCCAACATTGAATGCTTTAATGACGGGATTATCACTTTCACTAGTGTTTGCCCTCCTCTTTTGCGATCCCAAGCCTCCTTGTGTTTCATTGAAACTTGTGCCCGTAAGAGAGGCACTAGAAGGAGGCAATGGAACTTTCTTCGGTTGCCCTTGTTCCACTTTTGATTTCTCTTCTTCAATCAATTTATGAAATTTTGCAACTTCTGAACTTGTTACAACCCCACAAGCCGTTACCCCTCCTCCGGTAATTTTCAACAAATGAGCTTTCACCCTTGTATATGAACCATTTTTTGTTATACCATAGTAATTGCACTTCCATTTGAAATTTCCTCCTTTTCCACCATATTTATCCAATTTAGTTACAAATTGCCAAAGTACTGATCCCTCCACAGTTTTGGGTGCACTACTAGCACCCGTTGAGGAAGACATGTCCTATATGATTAATGTATGAGATTAACATGGTTCAAATAAAAAAAAAATAGTATGCAAGTCAGTTATACATATATATACACACTAATATAAATATATATATACATATATATACACACATAAAAATGTAGAGAGTCAGAGACACCTAGAGAGAGAGACGAGAGAGACAGACAGAGAGAGGCAGAGAGGAACGAGAGTCAAAGAGATAGAGAGGAACGAGAGACAGAGAGGAACGAGAGACACAGAGAGGGAGAGAGGAACGAGCAGGAGAGAGAGACATACCTAAGGGAGGAGAGGAGAGGAGTCGAGTCTGAGAGCTCCTCGTCAGTCGGCTAGGGCTTCAAATTTGAAAGAGTAAAGAGAAACTGAACCAGTCGACGTAATATATAAGTTTTAAAGGTATAATTACAGTTTAACCCAAAAGTTTTGAATCATTTCATATTAACCCCCAATTTTTTAAAAAAATTTCATTTTGACCCCTAGCCGTGTCCCCATCCGTGTCCCCGACGTGTCCCCTATCAAAAAATAATATAAAATATTAGACACGCCACGTGACGTGTCTAATACGTATTTAGGCGTGTCCTCGCCGTGTCCCTTTGTCCAATACGTGAGTACGGCGCCCTTTTGGAGTGTCGGTGCTTCCTAGGTAATCAATACATGCTTGTTTATTTGTTGTGATTTTTGAGTTCTTTTATCTCATATTAGGCTCTTCGTATATTTCTTTTGGCAAGCTCATCACACTCTATTTTTTCTAGTTAAGTTCATGTTCTTTATTAGGCTCTATTTCTTATTATGCATTGCTCATGTGTAATCTATTTCGGTAGATACGCTCACTTGAGATGGTGCATAAACGCTTTGAGAGTTTTCCAGAAGCCTTTGCCAAGAAACTTGTATCCCCACAAACAAAAAGGTGGCCTTTCGGATTACTGTTTCTCACCATAGTAGTGATGACTGATAGGTTAAGTTGGTTTTCTCTCCGTTTGGATGGGCTTACATAGAAATACTTCCTTTGCATGAGTGCATCAGAAGACTATCCACTTTCTCAAATAAATACTTAAAAAATAAGGACATATTTTCAAGCTTAAAAATATTAGGCTTACAAAAATAATTTTTTAATTTTTTTTTTTGCAGGCTTATGAAAATAAGGACATTTTTAAAAATTTTTTTAATGGGCTTGAAAATTGTAAATAAATACTTATTTTTTAAGAGGGTAAATTGGAACGGCACAACACCTAAGATCATCTGAAAGAAGGGATTGTTGATCTGTCTAAAACTCTCAATTCCAAATTGAGCTTGTTTTGGTCTTTTCAAATCTCTATTTCAACAGCTATATAATGCACCAATAATATATCTCGGTGTTAAGATTCTGAGGGACATGACTGATGCAACAAAATTGCTCTCAAAGTCATATAAATCAGGACCGAAAGAGATGGAAAGAAATCCTAACTGGGGTTTGGGTGAGAAAACAGAGCAATTAGCTCTACTTGTACTCTATATTCATAAAAAATAAAAATAAAATAAAAAAAACTAATTGCCATTCAGCTTACATCCAATATTTATAGGATAAAAGTCACTAACAGCCACTAACACTATATCAACTTAACCAAGAGCATCCCCAATGGCCATCTCTACATTTTTGTGATAAAATGTTTGTTAGAATGTGCATTAGGATAAAAGTGGGTCCCTTAAGTGTGTGTTAAGACATTACTAACTTAAGAGACCTACTTTTATTGTAAATATGTACTCCATTAGGTTGTCCCACATTGGTTAAATATCTCCTCCAAAACTAGTATATAAGCCTGGGCAGCCTCTCCACTCATTACCAATTGATTTTGAGTTGGATGCTTTTACATGGTATTAGAGCTCGGCTATAGAAGGCTTTTGGACAAAACTCTTTGTCGTCTATGGTTGGTTCCCCTTTGTATGTCGTTGATCGTTGTCGTATGTGTTGAATCGTTTGTTTACCTCACCCCTTGCGAGTTAGGGGTCACATGTGCGGGGGAGTGTTAAAGCTTGTCCCACATTGGTTAATTATCTCCTCCAAAACTAGTATATGAGCCTTGGCGGCCTCTCCACTCATTGCCAGGTTTTGAGTTGGATGCTTTAACATTTTGACAAACTATAAAACCTCTTTTAAAATAAGTACCAAATCAGTGGCTAAATTTTTTTACGGTTGGAATTTGAATTGAAGTAGATAGGGCCCACTTATTGTTTGGTAGCTATACGGCTAAACTTGGTATGCATTTTAGGACACTTTAAGATTAGCACACTCTAGCACGCAAATTAATACAAGCATTGGAGCACCTAAAATACATTTTTGTATGATTGTTCCTAGTGCACACCACTAGAGCACTTGATGCCAAAACCATTGGAGATACTCTAAGATTACACTTAGCAGAAAATCAATAGTACTTAGGAAACTAGGCATTGGTGTCTATCGATAGTAAGTTCTATGATATTTTGCTTTATCTTCTATTATCTTAAATTTATGACAATTGTACTCTGCTCCTACAGGATGCCCTTCAATGTACAATCATCTCAGGTTTGTTATCTCTTCAAATCAGAACTTGCTGTTTAGAGTCTGGATCATGAATTTTTCCATTGATGTTCTTGGTCACACGTTATTCCCTTCTTTTGTTGTCATAGATGAGTTTCCCATCAGTAAAGTTGTTGATCCCTTAATGCCTATAAAAAATACATTAGTTTAAGGATTAGACTTTTTGGTAGATTGCCATCTAGCTGCAGGTGATTTGGCCTACTCTGGCCCATCTCTCATGATCCAAACTGTTCTTGTGAGATCCGTCGAGTTGAATATCCCTACAAAAATTAGTCTGATGTCTCTATCCTATGTTCTCATTCATATTGATATACTCCCTCTGTCCCATTTTGTTTGCTCAGGTTTCCTTTTTGGGCTATCCTAAATTGTATGCAATTTTTCATAATTAGAAACCACCATAGAGGCAAAGTTCCAATTATACCCTTTTAATGTAAGATTCTAACACAACTATTAAACAAATTGTACTGTTCTAAAGGGTATTGAGGAAATCTGTACACTTTTCAACCCAAAACCTTTTAAGTCAATAAATTCGGAGAATTCCTAAAATGAGCAAACAAATTGGGACGGAGGGAGTAGTTGAATGGTTTGTAAGCCTTGCCGTGCTTAAAGGCGAAAGCTATTGACTCAAGCTGTTATTGATGTTTGATGAAGCTACGTCTTTGCATTGTTGTTCTACTCTGCAGGCACATAGAATGAACAACCCTTAAAATTTGAGGTGGGTTCAGAGTGGGCCCAAGTCAGCTGCCTCCACTTTACAGAGGGCCCTTAGGCCACCCTGCACCGCTGCCACCTGCGCATAAGATCTAACATCCCCTCTACACCAACCATTACCTAACACATAACCTTTCAAAAGAAGAGAAAATATACTCTACCCATCTAAATTAATGATTCTGGAATGAATCTCTCGTCCCCCTTTCGCCACAATTTCTAGAAGTGCTTTGCCATTTCTCTTGTCCCCCTTTCAAAGTATTCTCCAAGTCTCTTAATTTGAAGACCTTGCTAACCGTCCATGGTGTATCACCTGGCAAGGTCATTTTCCTCGAGCAGTTTAGTTTGACACAGTGTGTGCGCACCGATTTATCTCAATGGGTATCAACTTATTGAGACATATCTATGCCTGGTAGCCTTATTTGAATGCTCGAGGGATATGATAAATTCATTCATTTTTGTATTATCCAAATCTAAATTTCGGTGATAAAAGAACATTTTGTTGCAGGTTTCACAAGATAGCAACAAGATATATACAGCCATATTTTCCCCATTTTGGAATGAGATAATTAAGAGCTTGTGCGAGGAAGATTTTATAATGCTGAAATCTGGTACTTAGCATTTAGAAATTATGTCTATGCTTAGTTTTCTATTTGAGTTCATGGTATTTGGGTTTTTCAGGGAGAAGGATTTGCTTTCTATGCCTAGAAATAGTGAGAGTTTGAGATTAGTGCAATGGCCTTTGTTTCTCCTAAGCAGTAAGGTGCAACCAGCTAATAGTTTACTTAGCCTAAATAATTGCTAACATTGTAGTGTTAGCCTCTTGTATACATTATGATACCATATACTATTACAGATCTTGTTGGCAGTTGATTTAGCTTTGGACTGCAAAGATACACAATCAGATCTTTGGAATAGAATTTGCAGGGATGAATATATGACATACACTGTTCAGGAGTGCTTCTACAGTTTTGAATGGATTTTACATTCCTTGGTTGATAGCGAAGGCAGACTCTGGTATGAATCACTTAAAACTAGGAATCAATAATCACCTTTTATTTTAGTAGTTACTTTGATGCTTTAGTGTCAGATATAGTATATGTATGTGTAGTTATAATAGGTGTTTCTTATGTCTCATGTGTAGCAATATGCTTAAGTACGGACTACAGTTACATTTGTCTTTCCATAACCTTTATTTTTTGTTTGGACAGGGTTGAAAGGATCTTTCATGAAATCAATAGTAGTATATTGGAGGGTTCACTTGTTATAACATTAGTTCTTAAAAAGCTTCCACTGGTCCTCTCAAGGTTCACATCATTGGTAATTGTTGTTGAGATTTAACTTATTGTGGGCAATGCGATTTGCCCCGAATCTTTCTTTCCTCCGGGGAAGGGATTCCGTTCCCCACCCTTTTGAGAAAGGAGAGATGCTGCCGGTTCGCGGGAGCGCTTTTTGAAGCTGGACGACAAGCGCTCGCGGAAAATACAGAGTCGCCACTTGGGTTTGAAGGTCCGACACCCAAGGAACCGTATTTCGAAGCACCTGCCGCGCTGTTTGATTTGAAAAAGTTAAGGAACCAGTCCGTCATAACCATATCTGGGTTCGGGAGCCAGGTTATGAGAGGGGAAGGGTTTTATGGCACCCCTCTCGCCCAATCCGGAGATCGGTCTCTACTTAGGCATTTGCGAAAATGTTGTTTGTTTGCGATTCTGTTTGATTAATCAATTTTTAGCCAATTAGGGCGGGGAACAGTTAAATGGGGATTAAAGCTGTAACACGTTTGCAGGATGTGATAGATAGCATGGATGAGCAGTTAGTATAGGATGAGAACAGACTGCTGTGGGAGTTTAAACAAACTGGAGGGCCCTTGTTTTAGAGTGATGTGCGCAGGAAGAAACCAGCATGCATTGAACAAGTCACTGCATGTTGTTCACTCTTGCGCGCATAATTCCAAGACAAGCGCATGCTGGTGAGCTTAAAACCTACAGCTCTTATTCTCAAACTTTCTGGGCTCTGGAAGGACCAGTGCACACCTAGGACAAACCACGCAGTTTATAGGCAGCATAATATACAGTTTAAAGGCTTAAAAACCCTAGAAATTGACAAAACACCCCATAAACAGTGTGGGGACAGAATAACAGCCTAAATCCAAGTTACCCGTGCAAGGCCAGTCACTGGTCGGAGCAGACTATCGCGCGATGGAGTCACACTGTCGCGCGAGGGTGCGCCCTGGCGCGCGATGGTGCGCCCTGGCGCACTGTCGCGCGATGAACTGAGTCTGTCGCGCGATGTTGCGCCCTGGCGCGACCAGACCAGTGCTTGGTTCACATTTTCTGGGTTCTGGGACAGGTCCAGAATTATCCCAGGGGTATTCCAAAACAGAAAACATGCAAATTAACTACAAAGCTAACAGTTTATACTAAGGAAAGTAGTAAACTGATTATTATCATGCTTGCAGAGTGATCTATATATACATAAATAGAAAACAATAGGACACCAATCCCCACACGGTCCATCTCGTGCAGCACCGGAGTGTCGCGCGAGATAGTGGGACCATCGCGCGCTGGTTCCTACCATGACGGTTTTTGAAACCTCGCCAGCTTTAGGACCAGGACTGGTATTGATTACCAGCCTTGGCCCTGCCAGCCCCCCTCAGGGATCAGAACAGAAACAGAACAAAGGTAAGCTATACCTTTGGCTTCGGGTTTGAAAGAGTATTTGAGCTTTTGATGTTTGAAGTTGATTGAGGTGGAAGAACAAGCTATGTTCTTGAGGTTGTGTGGGTGATAGAAGCAAGGAAACAAGGTAGCTTGTGATATTATAACCCAAGGTGTAACCCTTTGAACATTTTGGAACCCTTTGAAAGAGAAACAAATGGGGATACTTATAGGGAGAGGGAGGTGAATCTGGTTGGTGCCAGGAGAGGGGTTTAGCCAGTCCACGAGGCCTGCTGAGAGTTGCATGGGTGGCCAACTGCCCATCTCAGGAAAGATTGGTGGTAGGTTGGACCGTCGCGTGACGGAGTCAGTCTGTCGCGCGATGGTGCGCCCTGGCGCACTGTCGCGCGATGGAGTGAAACCCTCGCGCGATGGTGCGCCCGGGCGCGGGATGGATGCGCCTTGGCGCGGACCAGCTGGGTTTTTGGTTTTTGAAGTGGCTTAGGCTAGGTTAGGTTCAAGGGTTTTGCAAACACTCAAAGCTCAATCACGCTATCATTCCCAGGGTGTTCTTGATCCATTTCATCATCGGGGAATCAAAAACCGTAAGTAAACTAATCTGGAAGCCCAGATTGGGGTGTCTACAGTAGCCCCTCTTTGACTGGCACTTGAAGCACCATCGACTTGGTACAAGTAACGTCAAAGATTTCTAGACACCCCTCAAGGCAATCCAGAGCAAAGCATACTAGCAAAGTAGACAAGTAAACTTAAGGAACCTGATCGGTGGAATGGACTGGCTGTCCATTGCCGGGGATGGAAGTAGAAGTGGACGAGCGAATCGCCGCTTGTTGATCGAAATTTGGACAGGACGAGGCTGTCGCTGCAAGATATGGACGGGACAGGCCGTCGTTGCTGGGGATCAAGCTATCCTCGGCACGAAGTATTCCAACAAACACGGGTAGGTCGTGTCAGGTAGGTTGAATTCCATTCTGTTGGGAATCAGAGCCAATCTCCTTATCAAAGACCATCCGAGACAGAGCAATAAGCCTGCTGGAAGATGCGCATGAAGCTAGACTGAAGTAGAGGTAGTTGTTTGGGGCAGGCCGAGGCGGACTCTCCTGGGGAACAACTAGTTGAGGATGGGTGGACCATTGAACAAGCCATCGGACGATAACCTGATCATCGTTGTGGATTGTATGAACGATATGGCTAAATACCGTTGATGGATTTGACAGGACCGACTGTCGTGGGTGCGGACGGAGAGATCAATGAGCTGAGTGATCAAACCGCTGAGGAATTTGACAGTATGGGAGGATCATCAGTATAAATGATCGAACCGTTGAAGTCTGGATGGGAAGGATCATCAGTATAAATGACCGAAGCCATTGCAGACAGGATGAGACAATCATCAGTATAATGATCGAGCCGTTGAAGTCTGGAGGGGAGGATCATCAGTATAAATGACCGAACCGTTGCAGACAGGATGGGACAATCATCAGTATAAATGATCGAGCTACTGAGAAATGGACAGGACCGGCTGTCGTTGATTTGAGACGGGCAGATCAGTGTGCAGAATGATCGAGCCGTTGAGAAATGGACAGGACCGGCTGTCGTTGATTTGAGACGGGCAGATCAGTGTGCAGAATGATCGAGCCATTGAGAAATGGACAGGACCGGCTGTCGTTGATTTGAGACGGGCAGATCAGTGTGCAGAATGATCGAGCCGTTGAGATATGGACAGGACCGGCTGTCGTTGATTTGAGATGGGCAGATCAGTGTGCAGAATGATCGAGCCGTTGAAAAATGGACAGGACCGGCTGTCGTTAATTTGTTATGCAGAAGATTTTATCGCATCCTGCTATGAGAACAATGTCGCAAGAGATTTTCGATCGCATCCGCTGACAAACAATAACAAAACCGCAGGAGATTGCATCGCATCCTTCGGCCAACAAATCGAGAGTTAGGGAGATTTCCATCGCCTCCGTTAACAAACAGAACAAAACCGCAGGAGATAGCATCGCATCCTTCGGCCAACAAATCGAGAGTTAGGGAGATTTCCATTGCCTCCGCTAACAAACAGAACAACATTGCAGGAGATTGCATCGCATCCTTTGGCAAACAAAGACTTGATGGTAACCATTCTGACCACCTTCCTGTTTTCAACAGTTGACATACACAATATGCAAAGATGTATACAAACAAAATGCACAAATTGAAAATGCAAATGCAAGCTAAGGGCGGCTCCTAGGAGGACAACGATACTTAAGGACTATCACTGAGCCCAGTACTTTACTGTCTTTTGCTTCTGAGATGCGCATCCAGATAGAGAGACATTGAGCGGGCTGGCGTGCCCAGTTGACATTTAGGAAGTGGTGGTGGGCCTGCGTGGCCCTTCTTCGATGCTTGGGTGGATAAGCCCCAGAGATATGCTTTGTTTGGCCTTGGGCTGACGTGCCGCTACTGTCTCAAGAGAGTCCACAGCTTGTGAATTGTAGATGCAAGAGTAGCAATGTAAAAATTGCATTTTTCAGTTTATTGACATATAAACCATGCGCTAATATCTAATTTGCATTGACAAGTGAACTGAGTCGACACACAGACACACATATATGTACAGACGTGCCTAGCTCGAACGAAAAGGGGAAAGAGCCCCTAGGGAACAATGCGAACCCTGGACACATGGAAATAATGAAATTTTGGGCATTAACGTGCCAAAACTCACAATATCCCTTTAGACAGGCTGAAACTGACACTTGCGAGGTCAAGCACTATGTACGGTGACCTGCATGAACAAATAGAACTGAGAAAAGCATCTTCGACATGACAATGGATTGAAATCTAGAAAAAAAAATGCCACAAAGATGGACATAAGACGCAAATGATGACACATATAGGCCCGGACCTGAAACCGACACCCCCGTGCAGTCACATTAAGTCTACACGGCTATGACCAAACTTGGCAAAAGCCCCTTGAACAGGACTCGAAGGCAGTAGCTGACTGCTATCGATTGCTGTACGAATTGAATAAGCGCGCGCAGGGTTGAGACCAACGCACATAACTATGAACAAGTGCGCGTGAACCTCATACTAGCACACGTGACTGCAAAGCTACTGCAACTGCTCACATCAGACTTCGCTGAAGTTAGAATAAACTGTGAGCCATTAGGCCTCGCCAGCATTTCGTTCTGTTTTTTATGCTTAAATTCTTTTAAGGCTTTATGCTCAGCTTTAAAATTGAAGTAATAGTTTGTAATAAAACTGAAAGACAAAAGGTTTTCCCCCTTTCAGACGCCTCCCATGCAGCTTAATCTTCGATCCTCTTTGACCTTTGATGTGTACCAAATGTCAACCATGGATCCAATTGATAGATTATGACCGAGTCTCAAGGAGAGACTGCCTACGTATCCCAAGCTAGGCAATCAGGTCAAAACGTAGTTCAGGCCAAGGTTCACTCGTGTGTTTTACCTTACCTTTTACGCTCTAACTTTTGCCTAGAACCGCCCATTCGGGTTTTCGGTCTAGCGAGCTTTCAAACATTGCCTTTACTTTTGCCTAGACCTCCTTCATAGGTTCTTGGTCTAGTAGGCTGCTCTAATTTTTGCTTGGAACTGCCCACCCTTGGGGATTTCAGCCCAACGAGCTTCTCTCAAGGAAAAGGCTTCTGAATTGATCCATGTTGACCAAGGTATTGATTTTGAATGCCGTCGAGGTCGATGAAATGGTCGCAGCTCCAGGTCCATAGTGCTTCAACTGACATGCCTCGCTCCAGGCCAATTTTGAACTTTTGAATTTGTGCTTGGCGGAACGCTGTTCCTGCAAACTTGAGGATGGTATGAGGTGCTAGACCTTCTGAGCTTTGCTTTACATAGTTTGGCACCCGGTAGCAGGGGGATTTGATGTTCCTTTATCTCAGGGTCAACGTTAGGCATGTCATTTGAGAGACCCTGCCAAAACATTGATGAACTCTTCGAGCCTGTCTGACTGGACACAATGCTCCTCTGGGAACAGCTTTGAACCAAATTTGAACCATTGGGAGGTTGTCCTTGTCTTTCAAGTTTATTTGAAAACTACTATTTCAATTAATAGGCTGAGCATGCCTTTTGTCTTCCCTTTCGGCGAGGGAACACATTTCCTTGGGGATGATCCCATCGAAATCTATCCCTTCGTCATCAGGGTCAACACAGTTTATTCAAAAATCAGCGAAGTACTTAGAAGCAAGATAATGCATATTATAGAGAAAGTCCCTCGGGGTTGCCAAGTACAGCAAAAGACTCGAATAAAAGCTACGACATGGAGGGCCAAGAGGCACAACCTCCGACTCAGAGCTAGACTTAGACAAATGCAAACGACTCTGTGTCAGACTCAGACAAAACGCCAATGCAAACTAGACGCGGCTTGAAAATGCAATTTTAACAGCTACCCTTAGCTTCCACAAAAAGAGATGGGATCCAATGGATGTCAGGCCTAAGCAACAGCACTTCAGCTTCCTCAGCTTCTTTGACCAAACCTACTCGGTGCTCTTTTAAACAATGGACCTCAGCCAGCCAGTCTTCTCCTTTGTAAGCCCCTCATTACTGTCAATCCAGGTGTCGGCAGAGAAAACCTCAATTGCCCAACCTACAACCATCATGTTGACCTCTGGTTCAAACGGGATGGATACGATTGGTTTGGGTTGGCTTTGTGGGACGATATAGTGGCTAGGGTTGAATATAGTGGACCTAGGGTTAATTTGAGTGGAGGTGATAGATATCTGACCAACCAGAGGGTCAGAGTTGTGTTGAGGCAAGGAGTTGGAAATGACGTTAGGCTTTGGTGGAACATGAACCGTGCCATTGTCAATGAGGTCTTGAATCTCATGTCGAAGACGATAGCATGCGTCAGTGGGATGGCCAGGCATTTGGTGGAAGGCACAGAAGAGGTGAGGTTTGTAACCAGAAGGTAGGACTTTTGGCGAAGAAGTTGCGGTCAAGGGTTTGAGATGCCCAGACTTGACGAGTTTTTCCATCACTGCGGACAGAGGTGCCTCAAAGACAGAGAAACTTCTAGGTTGGGTTCGGGCCCGGTAGCTTTGGGCGTTTTGAACCTGATTGACATCGGCAGCGCGATTAGAGTCGAAAGCTGGAGCATCGCTCCCACTTGTAGCTGTATTGGAGTAGTTGCTGTTACCAAACAGTGTGCTACTGTTTCCAGAGTAAGCCCTCGGCTTAGCTTTCTGTGAGGAGGACTCTCCCCTCGGCAGAATTCCACTCTGTAGTGCATCTTCAATGGCCAGGTCAGATTCAAAGAAAGTTTCAAAGTTTGCAGATGCTTGAACCAACACGAGGTGCTTGGCAAAGTCAGGCTGAAGATTGCGGGAGATGATTCGAAGTTGATCCCTCTCGCTTGGGCGCTCAGTCATCAATGCAGCTTTGGCTCTCCACCTCTTAACAAAATCCGCAAAGGACTCCTTTGCTTCCATTTTGGTGGATTCTAACTCACGAGTAGTCATCTTGAGCAGAGAGTTGTAGTTGTACTGTGCAATAAAGGCAACCCCAATATCTTCCCAAGTTCTTCTTTTGGAGATGTCGAGCGACATGAACCAATGGAAGGCAGGCCCAGAGAGAGTCCGTGGGAAAAGCTGAGACATGGCCTCACTTTCTACACCCAACAACTTCATTGCAGCATGGTAGCCAAAGAGATGAGTCTTGGGATCACTGCTCCCGTCGAACTTAACCAAGTCAGGCATCTTGAATTTGCCAGGAAGCCTAGCATTAGGGTACAAACAGAGACGATCCAGATCAATTCCTCCTGCGCTGATCTTCTCGGATTTTGAAACAGCTTCTTCCAGCTTAGCCATCTTGGCCATAAGTGCAGCTATGTCAGGGTTTTGAACAGGCCTAACAACAGCGGGGTTTGGATTTGGAGCAGGCACACGAGCCTCTCTAGGGTTGGGTTGAACAATGAGACGCCCTGCATGGTTTGGATCCTCGACAAAGACAGGTTCTGCATGAACATCCTCATCGTCCTCGCCTTCCTCTTCAGCTGCTGGTGGAAGACGAGTGTTGATAAGGTTATTCAGGCGAGTGATGGAGGCATCGGTCTGAGTGGCCTTTTGTTGCATAGCAGTGATGCTGTTCTGGAGGTTCATGAGCATAGTTTCCAGAGTGAGCGGTTGCGGTTGATCTGCCATTGCAGGTTTTTCAATGGAGCTTGATGAAGAAGCTGAAGATGGGGAAGCCGGCAGCGTGGCTTTTTGCAATATCGATGGCGAACCCGACTGCAGGGTGGCCAACAATGAACCTGGAGAAGTTTCCGTTGTGATTGACAGGGAATCTAGCCTGACAAGCCTTTGAATCGGATTCCGGTGCAGACGTTCCCAAGTAGGTTTGGCTCTTCCTTTCGGTACTCTCTTGTTCGGTGCAATGGTTCCAAACTAGACAGTAAAGTAATTGAAAGCTCAGTGACGTTCCTACAGCAAGCTATGCACAAGAGTAATGCAATGTACAGGTCATCGTCATTAGTGTCCTCCTAGACTCTAACTAAAGACGAGTCTGTCTCATGATGTTCGAACGCTGCCAAAATCCTCGGAAATCTTTTCGAGGGGGTATCCTTTGAATAGATTAACTAACACTAAGAGATGTCAAAATAGTCTAAGCCTTTGACTATTCCATTCTCGAAGTTTCAACTTTGGAGTCCGGAACAACTCAGTATTGATGACATGACACATTGACTTTGAACGCCGCGGTGTATAGTGACTTCGCACTTCAACCTGGGTAGTGCCAATGACACAACATCCATACTTTGTGGTTCCTTATTTTCAGTCGAAACTTCAATCAGGCATGAGCCAAGGGCTTAAAAAGGCTTGATTTCTCAAAGTCTCGCTGATCTAAGGACTTTGAAAATTAGCAACATGCACCATTGAGATGCATGACTCTTCATCGGGTCATAACAGCGTCCTAATAGGCATAAGACAGATTCGAAAGAGAGACAACCTAGAAGCCGCCCTAAACATGCTCCTACGCAAAACGGTATGTATGTACAAAAACAGAGACGAGTTTGCCTCATGAATTTCAGACGTTGCCAGAATCCTCAGAATTCTTTTCGGCCATGTGTCCTTTAGTAGATCGTCAGATCCTAAAAGATGTCAAAATAGACTAAATCTTCGACTGGTCCCATTTGAAAATTCAACTTGAATTTGGAACAACATGGTGGTGATGACATGGCACCTTAACCTTGAACACGGCGGTGTATAGTGACTTCGCACTTCAACCTGGGTGGCGCCAATGACACGGCATCACTACTTTTGTTGTTCCATCTTTTTGGTTGAATTCTTAACCGGGCATGAGCCAAGGATGTAGTAAATTTTGATTTCTCAAAGTCTCATTGAACTAAGGACTTTGCGATTGATAACGAACATTCGACAGAATGAACGACTCCTCATCGGGTCCAACAACGTCTTAGACTGCGCAAGACAAACTCGAAAGAAAGAACCACTCTAAGCATGCTCCTATGCAAAATAATGTATGTACAGTACATGCGATAGGGAAAGCAGTAACACGTAGACAGTATATGGGGGTTAGATGCAAGTAATCTTACCCTGTAGGTACCTGTTCTAGTTTGGAGAGTGCTAGTGCTTTGTATATGCAAAGGCTGGTTTTGGCTTGTAACAGGTTCCTCGGACTAGAGCCAAGATATACCTCCTGTTGCCCGCGTAACCGCAGAGCAACAGTCGAACGGTAGAATGACTCATCATCGTCGAAGGTTGTTAGTCATTCGGGGTCCCCGGGCTCCGGTAAACCGTGCCGGATTGCCAAAACGATCCAACGAGGCTTATCCCACATCGATGCAAATGAGAATGCTAAAAGTTGATTAATAGAACAGAATCGCAAATTCGCAAATGCTTTTTCAAATTTGGCTCTCTTTATTAATCAATACTTAGAGGAAACTACACGAGAGAACAATCGGAAAAGCCCCAGATTGGATGGCCGGACACGAGGTCCTGTTAAATCACCAATCCTTTCTTCGGCAGCGCGAAGCTCACCATTTTGACAGGCTTTTGTGGGATTGTTCTCAAGTGTATTAACTTCTAAGTATAGACCAATATTGATTCGATCCCCAGCAGAGTCGCCACTGTGGGCAAATGCGATTTGCCCCGAATCTTTCTTTCCTCCGGGGAAGGGATTCCGTTCCCCACCCTTTTGAGAAAGGAGAGATGCTGCCGGTTCGCGGGAGCGCTTTTTGAAGCTGGACGACAAGCGCTCGCGGAAAATACAGAGTCGCCACTTGGGTTTGAAGGTCCGACACCCAAGGAACCGTATTTCGAAGCACCTGCCGCGCTGTTTGATTTGAAAAAGTTAAGGAACCAGTCCGTCATAACCATATCTGGGTTCGGGAGCTAGGTTACGAGAGGGGAAGGGTTTTATGGCACCCCTCTCGCCCAATCCGGAGATCGGTCTCTACTTAGGCATTTGCGAAAATGTTGTTTGTTTGCGATTCTGTTTGATTAATCAATTTTTAGCCAATTAGGGCGGGGAACAGTTAAATGGGGATTAAAGCTGTAACACGTTTGCAGGATGTGATAGATAGCATGGATGAGCAGTTAGTATAGGATGATAACAGACTGCTGTGGGAGTTTAAACAAACTGGAGGGCCCTTGTTTTAGAGTGACGTGCGCAGGAAGAAACCAGCATGCATTGAACAAGTCACTGCATGTTGTTCACTCTTGCGCGCATAATTCCAAGACAAGCGCACGCTGGTGAGCTTAAAACCTACAGCTCTTATTCTCAAACTTTCTGGGCTCTGGAAGGACCAGTGCACACCCAGGACAAACCACGCAGTTTATAGGCAGCATAATATACAGTTTAAAGGCTTAAAAACCCTAGAAATTGACAAAACACCCCATAAACAGTGTGGGGACAGAATAACAGCCTAAATCCAAGTTACCCGTGCAAGGCCAGTCACTGGTCGGAGCAGACTATCGCGCGATGGAGTCACACTGTCGCGCGAGGGTGCGCCCTGGCGCGCGATGGTGCGCCCTGGCGCACTGTCGCGCGATGGACTGAGTCTGTCGCGCGATGTTGCGCCCTGGCGTGACCAGACCAGTGCTTGGTTCACATTTTCTGGGTTCTGGGACAGGTCCAGAATTATCCCAGGGGTATTCCAAAACAGAAAACATGCAAATTAACTACAAAGCTAACAGTTTATACTAAGGAAAGTAGTAAACTGATTATTATCATGCTTGCAGAGTGATCTATATATACATAAATAGAAAACAATAGGACACCAATCCCCACGCGGTCCATCTCGTGCAGCACCGGAGTGTCGCGCGAGATAGTGGGACCATCGCGCGCTAGTTCCTACCATGACGGTTTTTGAAACCTCGCCAGCTTTAGGACCAGGACTGGTATTGATTACCAGCCTTGGCCCTGCCAGCCCCCCTCAGGGATCAGAACAGAAACAGAACAAAGGTAAGCTATACCTTTGGCTTCGGGTTTGAAAGAGTATTTGAGCTTTTGATGTTTGAAGTTGATTGAGGTGGAAGAACAAGCTATGTTCTTGAGGTTGTGTGGGTGATAGAAGCAAGGAAACAAGGTAGCTTGTGATATTATAACCCAAGGTGTAACCCTTTGAACATTTTGGAACCCTTTGAAAGAGAAACAAATGGGGATACTTATAGGGAGAGGGAGGTGAATCTGGTTGGTGCCAGGAGAGGGGTTTAGCCAATCCACGAGGCCTGCTGAGAGTTGCATGGGTGGCCAACTGCCCATCTCAGGAAAGATTGGTGGTAGGTTGGACCGTCGCGTGACGGAGTCAGTCTGTCGCGCGATGGTGCGCCCTGGCGCACTGTCGCGCGATGGAGTGAAACCCTCGCGCGATGGTGCGCCCGGGTGCGGGATGGATGCGCCCTGGCGCGGACCAGCTGGGTTTTTGGTTTTTGAAGTGGCTTAGGCTAGGTTAGGTTCAAGGGTTTTGCAAAAACTCAAAGCTCAATCACGCTATCATTCCCAAGGTGTTCTTGATCCATTTCATCATCGGGGAATCAAAAACCGTAAGTAAACTAATCTGGAAGCCCAGATTGGGGTGTCTACACTTATTTTTTCTTTTGGAATAAAAAATACTTTGTACAACCATCTTTTCTTCCTTCTTTTCTTGGTTGAGATATGACGTGATGAGAGCTTGACTTGAGTTGCGAACCCCTCTATTTACTTTTGTTATCTTTTGTTTTATTGTTTGCAAAATGCCTCTGTGCCCTTCGTCCCTCCACAGGAAAACACAGGGAAGATTTTTTTTTTTTTTTTACTTTGTTAATCTGCCACTTAAAGATTTAATTTTAAAATTCCAGTTTCGATGGCTTAATTGATAGTTTTTCTCCTCATTTTTGGTAGTTAATTACTAGTAGGGCTTGTCGTTTGTTGTAAAGACAGTTGAAGGGTTGCTTCTTTTTTCTTTTCTTATTTTTAGGTGGGGGTGGTAGTTCAATGTGGGGAATTGGTCAGCGGTACTGTCCCATCAGATTGTGTACTTAAGTTGTTGGATATGGAGGGCAGGGGAAAGGTAAAGGCAAATTATAAAAGATAATGATACGAAGAAGCTGAATTACTTATTGGGGTTTTATATCCTTTTTCTTTCCTTGGACAAACTCGTCCATATCTCCAAGATTCATAAACAATCTTACTGTTTAAATAACCATGAACTAGTGTAACAGTGGCTTGCTATTGGGGTTGTGATTTTGAACTATAGAGGGCAGTGTATTATTTTATTTTTATTGGACGTTGTCACGGATATTATAGAGATTACCACAGGTAATCAAAAAGATTTTATTGATCATATGATACTTTGTGTATATACTTTTCACATGGTACCTAAGTGTATGTTCAATTTTTGACAAGGAAAACATATACCCACCTATGTTTTTGAGAAATTAATATACATCTCTCATGAAACCTTTGTCCTATGTATATGTATTGTTGCAGTCTTTCTGATAAGGAAAACTCATTTTGCATTGCTCTGCATAGAGCTATTTGTCTTCATAGTACCTGAGTTTCTGCCTTATAAGGTTTTATGATAGTAACTTGTTTGTTGATATTAAGTTTGGGGATCTCCAATTACTGGTTGTTGGACATGTAGAACAAAATGTGAAGCATTTAAATCTTCTTTTTTCAGGTCATTTGTAGAGTCTTCCACCTTTATTGGCCGTCTTGCCAGTGGGGCTAGTACATTTTTGTACTTTTCCAGCTTTATTAAATGTGTTTTCTACTTGTTAGGTTCAAAACCTGTATTTGACTTTTTTAATGTGAGTCACTAATGACTAATCTGTCTTTAGTCACCTTATTCAAGTTCTAACACACTGGCCACTTTGACCAACAATTCCTAGACCTATTCAGCTATCATTCATCAGTACCCCTTTGTTTCTGGTGTGTACTTGTTTTGCAAGGTTGTGACGCCTTAGATTACAATTTTCTCTCTCCCCACAACTCTGGTCACATTAGAATGTGCAATGAACCTGGTACCGGGAGTTCACTGATGCATTGGGTTCACCTTCCTTCTATTTTCTGGTTTCAACTAAATGTCCTGATGCCCAGATACAAATTCTTGTTTTTTTAAAGTGCATTTATACAATCGACATTGCAGATTTACAATTTTGGTAGTTTCGTAGAGTTGTTTGTTGGGCCATGTAAACAATCACATCCAGTTCTAGTGCTGTGCGTTTTGAAACTTGGCTGTCTTATTTCCATTATGTTACATCATGTGCGAGAGAAGTAATGCTCGTCCTTTTCATTGATCGAGAGTCAACCTTTTGCTATCATACTAGGATTTTTGTTGTTAAAAAAAAGAAGCGAATTCCTTATTCCTTGTTGGTGATTGGTTTGGATTTTCCTCATCTATGTCTTTGAGTGATACTTTGCCTCTTGTTGAAGCTGTTGCTATTGTGGGGTATTATTGCTGAAATTTTCAGAGGATTCTTTATCTGTTTCATCTTCTATAAAATTCTTGTTAGTTAATCAATTACAAAAAAATATTGTGTTTTCTATAACGATGCTGTTGGTTAATTGAATGTTAAACAAAAATATTGTGACAGACATGGAATGAAACTCCTGAACTTGCAAAAGGTGCTGCAAAAGCCATTTATGATCTTTATGAGGTTGTTACACATGATCTGCTTTCATCTGATTTAAGGTATTGTTTCCCTGAAAATTATTCCTTGCAAAGTTTAATAGAAACTAGTTATTTATTTTGTTTAAAGCTGTGCATAGTTTAATCTTTAGGGAGCAGCTTGATACATGGAATATATATTATTAAGGGCAAGAAATGAAGCTCGACTCTTTTCTAGGATAGAATGGCCTAAGGATCCCGAAATTGTGAGAATAATGCAAATTTGCTTCTTTTTTTTTTTTTTGAAAGGCTAATCTTCAATTAAAATCCGAACGAATCAAGGAGCAGAGCTCATCAGGGATATTACAAGGGGCAAGGGGAATACCAACACCTAGTCTAATGCTATAAGCAATCCAGTTAGCACATCTATTGGCTTGACGATTACACCAACTAAAACAAAGCTTGAATTAGCTGAAAAGGAAAAAATATCATCCAGAAAAGCTTGAATGGTCCAATTCTTCAAGACAGACTATGGTTGGAGCATATTGACTAGGGGTTGGCAGTCCGACTCAATCACAGCATCCTTCTTTCCCCAAGCCAGGGCCATTGACACTGCAGTCCTAATAGCCCAATGTCACGACCCAAACCCGTGGTTGAAGGTCTAATGACCGGCCAGTGAGTTTACATCACCCTAGGCCTAACATAATAAGATAAGTTTAGGGAATTTATAAAATCCTCTGATCAAAATAGTTTTCCTTAAGAAATTCAATAAACTGCAAAAGCCCAATTTCAATAGTTCCAACATATTCCAGAGTTCTATGTGTAAAGATAAAAATAATTGCTTAACAATACCTGCAAATAATCATAGCATAACCTGACCAGAACAAGCCAGCTATCAAAATTCGTAAATCTTCAAATCAAGTCCTCATAGCTCTATACTCACATCAGAACAGTACGACTATATACAAATAAGAACTGATCACCAAAAGACTTCGGCTTGAGAGAAAAGCCAAGTCCAGCTATTGCTGCTAACCTGAAAAGTATGATTTTTGAAAAACTCCATAAGCTAAAGCTTGTGTGAAACATAGCATATCCAGTAGACACATTAAATCATGGATACAACTAACATCTTATAAAAAGTGTAGTCATACTCTTCAGTTTCAAACATATAAAATATACTTCCTTTCAAAGATATTCAAATCTCAAGTCCATAATAAAATGAGTTCAAGTCTTTCAATAGACTTACGCTAAAAGCAATAATTCTCAGTCATCAGTCCATCAGTTCATTCACAGAATGAAATCCAACTTTTCAGGATAAAGTAGAAAACCATCATGATATTCACAATATCACATTTCATAATACTCGTCGATTTCGCACATCTTTCATGAACAAGTTTCAACCAGAATCTAGAGGAGCGACCTCTAAAGTATAAAGGGAATGACGTCAAACCATCAGGATACCTGGTTAATATCCCCCAACCTTATAACTCCAAATCCACTTTGTCTGTTTAAAGTCCTCAAGCACGGACACTTGTTCAGATGTATCGACAGGAAAAATATACATTTCATCAAATCATTTAGCAAGTTAATCAATATCCATGATTCTATAGAAAACATTTCTAAAATATTTCAACAATGAAATATTTAAACAACACATGTAAACAAGATACGCATGTTTCACCTTGATCCTGAGATGCGGCTAATCTCTACTCGAGTCTTCGCGTATTTCATACTAACAATCACATAGACCTAATGAGAATATCATAAACGTCCAAGTATGAGTACAATTAATGTATTAAATTCGAATAATCCAATTCTAGTCATCTAAGTTACGGCTTAGAGCCGATCTGTTACTAGGGGTAAAACGGTCATTTTACGTTCCAGGGTCAATCTATCCAAGCGCTATGAACTCAGATCTCTCATCTTATCAAATTTGATCCAAAAATCTTAAATTACTCAAAACTCAAGTATAAAACTCAGTTTTAAAACATTTATGACTAAAAAGGTCATTTTAGCACACATAAAATCCCAAGGGCAAAATAGTCATTTTAAATCTCTTAACTACAAAGTGTAAAATTTAAGTATCCTAATTATTCAGAAATTACAATCCTGTAGTCTTTACAAAAATCAATAAGATTTTATACAAAGTCCATTTTTTTGGCGTAAAAACACAACACAATGGATTAGAGGTTCAACAACCTCTAATGGTAAAATGGTAAACACAAGTCCACCTTAAAATCACATGAAATTTCTGGGTAAAAATTTAGTTTTGTCAAAAACTTTCAAAAACTTGTGCATGCATGGTATTTTTAAGAAATGAAAACAGTATTTCGTTCATTTACTAAAATCTGTCACACTTTCTTTGAAAAATCATAACTTATTCATGTAAGGTCCAAAAATACTCAAATCAGTGCCCAAACTTGCATAACATCCACATGTTTCTACTGTAAAAATTGAAAGATTAGTTATCAACTAAATATTCTCCAAATTTCAAAAGAACAAGCTGTTCTACAGGAAAACAGGGCAGCTAAACATGTTTTAGTAGAAAATTCATAACTAATTCATTTCAACTCCAAAAATGTTGAAACCAACGCTCAAAGTTGCGAAACATAAATTATTATTCTCAGTAAAAATATCAAGTTCATAAATTAAGAGAATAGTTCCCGGAAATTAAAAGAAGATGGCTCTGCCCAGATTTCGGAGCATTTGTATCAGTCCATATTCTGAAAATCATAACTAATTCTGTGTTGATCGGTTTTGCATGTTCTTGGTACCAAAATCTTCGTCTTTAAACGTACTTTAAAAGTTATGAAGACTTCAAAAATTGAATCATAGCAGAAGGGTTCTCAAAATACGAATTTGTGATGATCCAGAAAGCTGACAGGAAGGTTTAAGAAGTTACCCTCAAGATTTGATGGAGAACCTTGGTGTCTAAGGGCTGGTCCAGAGCTTGGAGGAGCTAAAATGGCTTCTCTTCTTCCTTCCTCTTCTCTCTCTCTCTCTCTCTCTCTCTCTCCTGCCGAACTCTCCTCTCTCTCTTTTCTTTTCATTGTGTTTTTTTTTGTAACTAATAACTAATATAGTAATAATAATATATGTATAATTATGCTAGTATACACTTGGCACATAAATAAGCTAATTGGGTGCCAAGTGTTGGCTTGGTCTTGACACCTAGCCACACATGCATGGTTAATTCCGGAGCTTAATTCCGGAGCGCGACTCGTGCGCGGCTCGAAAAACTGAACAGGTTTCGGACTCAGAAAAATATGAAATTTGCACAGTACCCTAAATAAATTATTCTAAGAATAACCCCATTCTCAAAATTTCAAAGAAAAATCCAGAACATAGAGATTTGAAATGCTTGACCAATTGACTTGTAAAATGTGTTTGTGACCTCGTTCGTGACTAATAATTAAAGTTAGTGACGAATTATCATCGTACTAATTATTTTTAACGTGAGGGATTTCACATCCTTCCCCTCTTAAGAAATTTGGTCCTCCAAATTAACTTAACACATACATACACAGAGAATATAATCGGTAGCATACAAAGCACCTACAACGAACAATCTTGGGTATCGTCTGTGCATGTCAACTTCCGTGGATTCACAAGTAGACTGGTTCCACCAAACTCACACAAGTGAAACTACAATTTTTTTTTTTCCTTAACCGTTTCTCTTGCCGATTCAAGGCACAAGCATGCCTCTCCTCATTACTCAACTCCTCCTATACTCTACTGGAGATCGATCCAACACGTGAGAGGAAACACTAATGCAACATCTTATCATGGATAAGTGAAACACATCATGAACTTTTGCGAGTTCTAAGGTCGATGCTAAACGACAAGTAACTGGCCCAATTCTCTCTAGGATCTCAGAAAGACTCACACAACGTGGACTGAACTTTCTTTTCTTACCAACTCTTAAAACTCCTTTCATAGGTGAAACCTTCAAGAAAAACACGTTCTATCTTATAAAGATCCAAACATGGAATAAAAACAAATAATGATTAACTCAAGAATTCTTTACAAAACGATGTGCTACTTTCCAACCCATCTAAGAATTTTCCAATTAATATCTGCCTATCATGATGAAATTCTTCACCATCCGCCTTAGTGTGAATCAAAATGTGATAACCATTGTGATAATATTCCAACAGTAAATGCTGCCCCTAATTTCTTTCACAATCCATCAACTATACTCACAATATATTTCTTACTGTCTAGATTGTCCCTTATAAAGAAGTTCACATCAGAAAAATCATGTCTCAAAGGTATAAAGTCAACAAACAAGTATCAATCTTTAACTTTGATATCACGTTTCTATTGATATTCGATTCCATTGAATTATGAAAATCTTTTTCTTATATCTTGTATAAGAGTTTCTATTTTAGATATTCGACGTGAAGTCGCGGTGGCCAGTCGCCCTTCCAACCGAATATCCAAAAGTAGATTGTAAAAGTTTAACAAAAACGTTTTTCACTTATGTCATATACATTCATCTTTACTGCTCAATACTTCACTCGGGATAAAATTTTCACATGCATCATGAATTAGAGCTTAACAATTCACTTAGAACATTATGTGATCATCTCTATGTAATAAATTTCCATTCTCATACCAAATGCCCTCAGGGTACGTCATTAATTAAATCCACAAGTTAAAGACATCAAGTAATATACCTATGAACTAAGTAGAAAAACTACTACATATCAGGTAGCTACACATGTAAAGTATATATAGCTAACTTACATTAACCCATGTATGCCTCATGAATCCAAGATCCCGACTCTATCTTTCATATACCATCCTATAACACATAACATACCCCAGTAACGCTATTGACAAGTAATTCCATATGTTCTTATCACATTTAGGACACACCAAGCCCCTTTTTTTTTTCTTCCAATGCCCATAACAACTCTAAGGGATCATTGTTTAGGAGTTTCACACTAATAGGAGACGAATTTTGAGGTCCACTCTAATTTTTATTTTATTTTTTTCATACTCCCATTTCATATTCTCCTAGTGTATATATTCCACCATGCTTCCGTTGCGCACTCTTCTCATTGTTGTCACAATGGCTCTTTCCATTTCCTTTCCTAGGAACTGTGGCCTATGTCCGATCTCTTCCCGACCAATTGTGCGTCTTTCTCTTATCACCTCAAAACAAAATTACCTTGCTACTATCAATCTCCTTTTCTTATCATCCACAACATAGCGTCAAAAGAGTGTATCCACAAATGAGACAAGAATTTCCGCAATAGCGTTCTAGTTCTTATCTGGTTGTTTGTTCAACATTTTTATTCTAGGTTTCTTCTACAACTTGTTCCCTTCATTCCTCAATTTGAACCTCTTTTGTTCTCGTTGAACTAATAAACGACTCCCTTCCTCTTACCCATCTACTAATGTCTATCAATCAAAAACAATAGCATATGCCTCAAACTTTGTAGGTTCCATTCCCAACCTGGCTATTAAGTCTCATTCCTTTTAAGGGCCTTCCATCTCCATATACTCAGTTGGTATTAAGGTAACCTACATGAGTTAAATCCACAAATTCAATGGCATAATTAGCCACAATCATGTTATCCTTCTGAAATTCCAATGCGTTTCTTATCCCATATAGTCCGCATATCCAATGTTCCCTAATTTCAAGTTCAAACTTTCCCAATTCATACTAGGCTTTCTAGGATTCACAAGTTATAACAATGAATCCACTCAACTTCACAGCTAATGGGCTATCAAGCTCTTCATATGTAACGTACTACAAATAACTATCATAAAAATTCTCCTTCAACGAAGTGTGCCAACTTTCACATTTTCAAGTATCCATCTCTCTCTTGAAAGGTAAAAGTTCTAATTCAAAATTTTTCCTTCAAAAGATTTTCAATTCCACGAACTGACTCGAGTACTAATGCAAAAGACCATCACTCCAAGCGCAATATGGAAAGCTACAACCCAATCTCTATGGAATACAGGAACTTCATAATCAATTCTTGATACTAACCTCCACTTAGCAACTACACGTCTTAACTAAGAGAACCAAATTCAATTCTCTGATCAGATGTAAATTTCACCTCTAATCAATGTATAGCTTGATTGTACAACTCAGGATTTTACCTTATATATGCCCCGGGAAGAAAGTCTAATAATCATATGGAATCCTTTAAAAAAAATCATAAATGTCTAGCAAGGGCGTCCATAGCTACATCATATGGGAATAGATCTTGGACAATCATTGAACCAAGCCTTAAGTGTCGTTTCTAAGGTACAATGGTCTACTGACCACAAAGTTCAACTTACTTGTTGAAATAGTTACAAGCAAACATAATAACTATACGAGTAGCCACATAGGTGCAATATAATGTGTAGTGACCTTATAGCTCTGGATTTTTTTTTTTTAAATTCCGAAAACTGCTGCTCTGATACCACTTCTGTCACGACCCAAACCCGTGGTTAAAGGTCTAATGACCGGCCAGTGAGTTTACATCACCCTAGGCCTAACATAATAAGATAAGTTTAGGGAATTTATAAAATCCTCTGATCAAAATAGTTTTCCTTAAGAAATTCAATAAACTGCAAAAGCCCAATTTCAATAGTTCCAATATTCCAGAGTTCTATGTGTAAAGATAAAAATAATTGCTTAACAATACCTGCAAATAATCATAGCATAACCTGACCAGAACAAGCCAGCTATCAAAATTCGTAAATCTTCAAATCAAGTCCTCATAGCTCTATACTCACATCAGAACAGTACGACTATATACAAATAAGAACTGATCACCAAAAGACTTCGGCTTGAGAGAAAAGCCAAGTCCAGCTATTGCTGCTAACCTGAAAAGTATGATTTTTGAAAAACTCCATAAGCTAAAGCTTGTGTGAAACATAGCATATCCAGTAGACACATTAAATCATGGATACAACTAACATCTTATAAAAAGTGTAGTCATACTCTTCAGTTTCAAACATATAAAATATACTTCCTTTCAAAGATATTCAAATCTCAAGTCCATAATAAAATGAGTTCAAGTCTTTCAATAGACTTACGCTAAAAGCAATAATTCTCAGTCATCAGTCCATCAGTTCATTCACAGAATGAAATCCAACTTTTCAGGATAAAGTAGAAAACCATCATGATATTCACAATATCACATTTCATAATACTCGTCGATTTCGCACATCTTTCATGAACAAGTTTCAACCAGAATCTAGAGGAGCGACCTCTAAAGTATAAAGGGAATGACGTCAAACCATCAGGATACCTGGTTAATATCCCCCAACCTTATAACTCCAAATCCACTTTGTCTGTTTAAAGTCCTCAAGCACGGACACTTGTTCAGATGTATCGACAGGAAAAATATACATTTCATCAAATCATTTGGCAAGTTAATCAATATCCATGATTCTATAGAAAACATTTCTAAAATATTTCAACAATGAAATATTTAAACAACACATGTAAACAAGATACGCATGTTTCACCTTGATCCTGAGATGCGGCTAATCTCTACTCGAGTCTTCGCGTATTTCATACTAACAATCACATAGACCTAATGAGAATATCATAAACGTCCAAGTATGAGTACAATTAATGTATTAAATTCGAATAATCCAATTCTAGTCATCTAAGTTACGGCTTAGAGCCGATCTGTTACTAGGGGTAAAACGGTCATTTTACGTTCCAGGGTCAATCTATCCAAGCGCTATGAACTCAGATCTCTCATCTTATCAAATTTGATCCAAAAATCTTAAATTACTCAAAACTCAAGTATAAAACTCAGTTTTAAAACATTTATGACTAAAAAGGTCATTTTAGCACACATAAAATCCCAAGGGCAAAATAGTCATTTTAAATCTCTTAACTACAAAGTGTAAAATTTAAGTATCCTAATTATTCAGAAATTACAATCCTGTAGTCTTTACAAAAATCAATAAGATTTTATACAAAGTCCATTTTTTTGGCGTAAAAACACAACACAATGGATTAGAGGTTCAACAACCTCTAATGGTAAAATGGTAAACACAAGTCCACCTTAAAATCACATGAAATTTCTGGGTAAAAATTTAGTTTTGTCAAAAACTTTCAAAAACTTGTGCATGCATGGTATTTTTAAGAAATAAAAACAGTATTTCGTTCATTTACTAAAATCTGTCACACTTTCTTTGAAAAATCTTAACTTATTCATGTAAGGTCCAAAAATACTCAAATCAGTGCCCAAACTTGCATAACATCCACATGTTTCTACTGTAAAAATTGAAAGATTAGTTATCAACTAAATATTCTCCAAATTTCAAAAGAACAAGCTGTTCTACAGGAAAACAGGGCAGCTAAACATGTTTTAGTAGAAAATTCATAACTAATTCATTTCAACTCCAAAAATGTTGAAACCAACGCTCAAAGTTGCGAAACATAAATTATTATTCTCAGTAAAAATATCAAGTTCATAAATTAAGAGAATAGTTCCCGGAAATCAAAAGAAGATGGCTCTGCCCAGATTTCGGAGCATTTGTATCAGTCCATATTCTGAAAATCATAACTAATTCTGTGTTGATCGGTTTTGCATGTTCTTGGTACCAAAATCTTCGTCTTTAAACGTACTTTAAAAGTTATGAAGACTTCAAAAATTGAATCATAGCAGAAGGGTTCTCAAAATACGAATTTGTGATGATCCAGAAAGCTGACAGGAAGGTTTAAGAAGTTACCCTCAAGATTTGATGGAGAACCTTGGTGTCTAAGGGCTGGTCCAGAGCTTGGAGGAGCTAAAATGGCTTCTCTTCTTCCTTCCTCTTCTCTCTCTCTCTCTCTCTCTCTCTTTTCTTTTCATTGTGTTTTTTTTTGTAACTAATAACTAATATAGTAATAATAATATATGTATAATTATGCTAGTATACACTTGGCACATAAATAAGCTAATTGGGTGCCAAGTGTTGGCTTGGTCTTGACACCTAGCCACACATGCATGGTTAATTCCGGAGCTTAATTTCGGAGCGCGACTCGTGCGCGGCTCGAAAAACTGAACAGGTTTCGGACTCAGAAAAATATGAAATTTGCACAGTACCCTAAATAAATTATTCTAAGAATAACCCCATTCTCAAAATTTCAAAGAAAAATCCAGAACATAGAGATTTGAAATGCTTGACCAATTGACTTGTAAAATGTGTTTGTGACCTCGTTCGTGACTAATAATTAAAGTTAGTGACGAATTATCATCGTACTAATTATTTTTAACGTGAGGGATCTCACACCCAAGCTTCAGCAGTTAGCGCAGAAGAAACCCTGATTCTCCCGTGGTTAATGTCTACCACTAATCCATTGTCATCTCTAACTAAGACAGCAAAAGCAGCAAACTTGTCCGAGGGGTTGAAGGCCCCGTCGCTGTTAAATTTCTAGCTACTGTTGAGGGGACGTTGCCACTTCGGGACATTACTATCACCATGATTACGGGCTGGTACATTTATCTGAGAACAATTCGCTGCTAAGAATTCCCCATGGAGACCCATAGCCCTCTTAAGAGTCACCTTCGAATTAGGCATTTGCTGCAAGAAGACCCATTCATTCCTTTGCTTCCAGATTGACCAGCAAATTTGGCCTATGAGGCCCATCCTCTCCGAGAATTGGCGCCCCCATTTGACAAGAAGATTTACCAACCACTTCTTAATAGAAACCTCTCTGTTCACCGGTGTTGGAAACTCGATTCCACTATTTGCCCAAACCTCTTCTGTCCACTCACACCTGAGGAGAACATGTTCAATTGTTTCTATCTCAGCTCCACAGAGACCACATATAGGACTTCTTGCACATTTCCTTGCAAACAGGTTTTCCTTGGTGGAAACTGCATTTCTGATGATACGCCAGAGGAAGTGTTTCAACCTAGGAGGAGATTTGAGGTTCCAGATTTTCTTCCACAAGAACGAATTTAGCTTAGAGGATGAACTATCTTGCCCCCTATCCTTTTCTTGGGTCAACTGGAAAGCTAGGTGGTACCCGGACTTGACAGTGAAATTTCCGGAGCGAGAGTGTACCCAGGTTAGCTTATCTTCTCCTCCTGACCAGGAGATAGGCGTCGACTTAATGGCATTCCCTACCTCCCTAGGAAAAAGAGAGTTAATTTTTTCCTCATCCCATAACGTACCACCATCCAGAATCAAATCACCAACTGTTAATAGAGGTTTGTCATTGTTGGGGGCCAAAGGAACAAGGGACACAAATTCGTTATTGATATTTAGCCATTTATCCTCCCAGACATTGATGGATAGACCATTGCCTACCCTCCAATGGGATCCCTTCCTTAGTAAATCACCACCTTCCAGCAAACTGGACCAAATCCATGACAGAGAGGCTCCCCTCTTGACTTTCCAAGGGGAGGAATTTGGGAAATAGGACTCCTTGAGAACTCTAGCCCATAGCGTATCGGGTTCCTTTACCATTCTCCAAAATTGCTTAGCTAAGAGAGCAATATTAAAGGCTTGTAAATCCCTGAAGCCCAGACCTCCTTCCTCTTTTGGACCATTCAGCTCCTTCCAACGAACCCAATGGATCTTGTTGCCTTTTTCCTTGTTGCCCCACGAGAACCGGCAAATATCAGAGCTTATTTTTTGGCAAAGCATTTTTGGAAACTTGAAACATGACATAGGGAATGTAGGAATAGCTTGAGCCACATCTTTTATAAGGACTTCCTTGCCAGCAGGGTTCATGATCATTTGTTTCCAACCTTGGAGTTTGGTCATGATTCTGTCCCTCACATAGCCGAGGGTTTCTTGCTTTGAATTTCCCCAACTTGTGGGCACCCCTAAGTACTTGAAGCCGTCTTTCATAATCCCCATGCCCGTGAAATTAACTATCTCCTGTTGGAGATCCTTTGGGGTATTTGGAGAGAATAAAATTTCTGATTTCTGGAAATTAATTTCTTCTCTAGATGCTTCACCAAATATATTCAAAATCTCCTTTACCTTCTTGCAATTCTTTAGATTTGCTTCCAAGAGCACCAACGAATCATCTGCAAAGAGAAGATGAGATAGAACTGGCCCTCTATTCCTGACACGAATTCCCCCCAATTCTTTATTTGAAACAGCCGAAGACAGTAAAGAAGAAAGAGAATCCGCTACCAAGAGGAAAAGGTAAGGAGAAAGAGGGTCCCCTTGCCTCAATCCTCTAGATGGTGTGACCTCTGCCACTTTTTTGCCATTTGCCATTTGCCATAATCGAGAAATTAACCGTAGTAACACAATGCATTACCCAATTAATCCATCTATCATTGAAACCTAGAGTACGCATCGTGTCTTCCAGAAAACTCCATCTCACTCTATCATATGCCTTACTCAGGTCCAGTTTCAAAGCCATGAGAGTTTTGGGGCCTTTCTTCTTGTGTTTGATGTAGTGAAACACTTCGTGAGCAATGATAATGCTATCGTGGATTTGGCGGCCCTCAATAAAGGCAGATTGCTCTTGGGAGATGAGGGAAGGCAGTAAGGGCTTACGTCGATTTGTAAGAATTTTGGAGATGATCTTGTAGATAAAGTTGCATAGACTGATAGGGCGAAATTGGCCAATGGTTTCAGGGTGGGGAACCTTTGGGACAAGGACTATGTTAGTTTGATTAAGCGGACCCAGATTCGACGAGCCATCAAAGAACTCCCTGACCATTTTGCTGACATCCACTTTTACTAGCTCCTAGTATTTTTGGAAAAACAAACCTGGAAAACCATCCGGACCTGGGGCTTTGAGGGCCCCCATTTGAGACACAGCAGAGGTAATCTTCAGGTCTCACTGGTCTACAAAGGTTCACATTAGATTCTGCACTTATCTTGTTAGATACCCCACTTAAAGCTTTGTCAGAACTAATAATGGGATTAACATCAGTAAATAAATTATTGAAATGCTGACAGATGATATCAGATATACCTCTTGGGGAGTAGATCCATTCCTCCTTTTCGTTTTTAAGCCTCAGAATCAAGTTCCTTTGCCTCCTTTGAGTAGCTGTAATATGAAAGAATCTGGAATGTCCATCTCCAAATTTCAAGTAGTTTAAACGGGATCGTTGGTGCCAGTACATCTCTTCTTGTTCCTAGAGTTTATTCAGCTTTTCCGTCAGATCCTCTTCCTCCATTTTAGAGGCAAGAGAGCAAGGTCCTCCTTGGATTACCTCAATCTTGCACTTGAGCGTTGCTATTTGTTCCTTCATCTTGCTAAATTTCCCCTTATGCCATGCCTGGAGCTCCCTCTTGCATCTGACCAAGTTTTGAACCACCCTAGAGACATTGTTGTTTCCCCCTTCAGACCTCCAAATGGCTTTAATTATTCCCTCACAATCTTCCTCCACTGTCCACATAGATTCAAAGCGGAAAGGACGATAGATCTTCAAAGGTTCCTCAAGATTAAGGCGAATGGGACAATGGTCAGATCCAATAGCTGGTTCATGGAATACCATAGCCTGAGGGAAGGCTCCTCTTCCCTCAATATTAGCATAAGCCTTGTCGAGGCGCTCCATCACAGCATCTGAGCCCACTCTATTATTCCTCCAAGTAAAAGGGTGACCTTTAAAACCAAGATCAATCGGAGCACAGTCATTTAGGAAATCATTGAATGCTAAAATCCTAGAGCTAGAAGGACTTCTTCCCCCAAACTTTTCCTTTACCACTGCTATATCATTAAAATCCCCCAGACAGAACCAAGGACCATCCATAGAGAAGGCGATGTCCCTAATCTGATCCCAAACCTCCTCCTTTTGCTGAATTGTGGGACTTCTATAAACAAAGCTCATTACCCACTTCTTGGAATTAAGTAAAGACACACAACTAGTGTGAATAACATTATTCGACGCAAACTCAACAGAAAGGGAAACATCAGCAGTCCACCAAAGGGCAAGACCCCCGGATAAACCAACTGGATTAACATAAAAAGAGTGCTGAAAATTAAGAGATTGGCAGAGCCGATCCATTTTATTCTCTTTATTTCTGGACTCCATTATAAAAATAATGGAGGGGCGATGTGTGTGAACACTCTCCTTCAATGCCTTGGAAGTCAAAGGTCGCCCAACTCCTTGAACATTCCAGGCCAAAATCAGCATTGGGGGTGTGGCTGTTTGAGGCCAGCCACCACCGCCCCTTCCATCTTGGAAGCATTCGATCCCGAGCCAGCAAAAGAAATCTCCTAACACCCATCCATAAAGGAATTCTTATCATCCAAATTGACCTGAATAATTCGAACATCCACGAGATTATCATCACCATCTGAGCCGAGGAGTAAGGGGGTAGGTCCCGGGTTAGGGCTCTTCTTCCTTGGAACAAAGTGCTTTTTAGTGGTTGCTCTGGTATTATACGGGTGGGAGTTTGATAGGGAAGGGGTGGGTTTGGTGAGGGGGATAGTAGGTAAGTACGAGTGGTTATCAATCTTGAGAGCCTTGGATTTGGTGGGAGAGGTAGGGGAATCATTAGTTTTCCTTTTGAGACTAAGGAGACGGTCAAAGACATTAGAGAGAACAACATCTTCTTGGCCTCGACCAAGGGATGGTTTAGGGCTGAAAGGAGTTATAGTGGGGTGGGGTTGGGTTGAATAGGGGAAGTTTTTGGGCTGAGGGGAATTATAGTGAGGTTGGGCTGAATAAGGTCAAGAGTACCAGTTGCACTTGGTGGGTCAAGAGGTCCAAAGTAAAAAGGGTTAAAAAGAGGAATAGTTTTCTTTGGGCTATCCCCAGGCTCTGTAACAAACTATGCGGGTGGTCCACCCGACCCCGAATTTGAGCTCACCGAATCATTTGGAGAAATTGGCATCATTCCACGTGGCTCCAAAGATTCCATTCCATCATAATAAGGAATATTCAAAGAGGATAAATTTGGGATAACGTTAACCTTCAAAGGGGATTTGTTGGTACCTGGGGTCAGTATAGAAACGACACTGGGGGCCAGAGTCGGGGCGACATCTGGCATAGGCAGGGTGGTGGATTGTTGCTCACATACAATCTCCGTACTCGTACCAACAACCTCGCTCCTTGGGGTCTTTACACACGAAGAGACATGCTCCTAGTCACGTGCCCCCGCTCCTGTCTTCATCACCAAAGGCTGGCGGCCCAGTTCTGAGCTAACCACACTAGACTCCATATCCACCACCGGAAGGCCAGGGCCTCTAATCGAACCGGTACGGAGCTCTGGCCCATAACCAGAACTGAGACCTTCTTCCCTAGAGACGAACTTGCAATTCTTGTTCTCATGGCCCAGGCGGCCACAGGCGAAATAGAAATCGGAGAGCCTCTCATACTTGTAAGCAATCCACAGGTCAGCCCCTACGGGGTTCCTTTGCCGCAACCAGAAACCTTTAGGTAAAGGTTGGGATATGTTGACCTCAACCCTGACCCTAAGGAAACTCCTTTGAAGGAGAAGCCCATCAGGGATGGCTTCGATACCTAAAAGACGAGCAAATCTCTTTCCAATAATCTCTGCATTAACTCTCGTGATTTTTTCCACAGGAAGGCCATGGATTTGGACCCAAAAAGGAGAGCTGTTGAAGTCCATCTCCGAAGCCACCACACCTTTAGGTAAAGGTTTGAGCACAAGAAGGTTACCCATCACCGACCATGGAGCATCGCGCAAGATCAGCGTCGGTCTTCCTCATCATTGAAACGAAACAAGGTGGTATTGTTACTCCAAGGGGTGATGGAGAACTCTGCCCAGGTGTTCCAAGCTTTTCGAAGGATATTAGAAACAGCTATCTTATTTAGGGGTTTATCACTAATAATCCTCCCAAGAAGGCACTTAGTGCTACTGGCTTCGTTATCCCCACCCCCTTCTTCCAAATCAAGATAATTCGAGTTAGACATGGGGAAAGTGGAAAAAGAAAAAAGGGCAAGGCAGCCAAGAATTGGAACAGAGGGAAGGAAAGATAAAAGGGAGGAAGGAGATAAGGTGGGGAACTAGGTAAAAGAGGGAAGGGAAAAGGTTAGAGGAGAAAGGGAAAGGAGAAATTATAAGATGGAGGAGGGGAGCGAGGTCAAGGGGAAAGACTGATAAATGAGGAAAAGGTTGTAGGAAGGTGAAACAGAAGAGAGAGAGAGAAAGGGAAAGGGTGGGAGGACAGCCGTCGGAATGTCTCACGAGGAGATAGAAGCTCTCATTTAGAGAGAGAGAGAGAGAGAGAGAGAGAGAGAATATTGCAAATTTGCTTCTTACAGTAAAGGATTCTGCAGCAAATGTTCCGAAAAATCTTGAAGCAAGAAGATTAGAGTTTTTCACAAATTCGTTGTTCATGGATATGCCTACAGCAAAGCCAGTTTATGAAATGATGCCATTCTGGTGCATATTTTCAGAATACATCCATACTAACTTTTTATTTGTTATTTCACAATATCGTTGTAATCATTTAGTTTTATTTGTGTGCAGTGTCTTCACCCCGTACTACAGTGAAACTGTTCTTTATATTTCCTCTGAGTTGCGCATTGAAAACGAGGATGGGTTTTCCACTCTTTTCTATCTTCAGAAGATTTTTCTAGGTATTCTTCTCAGTGGTTGAATTCTTTTCACTACAAGAAAAATGGTCATTCCCGGCATTTTAATTAATGCCGAAAAAGCCATTATTATCGGCATTTCAAGAAATGCCGGAAAAAATTAATTATTACCGGCATTTGTTTAAAAAAATGCCGGCAAAAGTTGATTTTTCACCAAAATAATACCATTAAACTATTACTGGCATTTGTTGAAAAAAATGCCGGGAAAACTCTCCGTGTAATATAAATATTTTTCATTGTGCAAGGTGACCCAATATGGTGGCTAGCCCAGTTGATAGTCTCACGCGCGTGCGAGGCAAAGGTCACGAGTTCGAATCTTGGGGCAAGCAATTTCTCCACAAAATTTGCACGCCATGTGGGTGCCACACAAGCACCTCTTGGCGGCCACGTGGGCGACAAACAAGCACCACGTGGCATTTTGTCTTATATGGTATAGTTTTTCCCGGCATTTGTACAAATGCCGCAAATGAGTCCAACTATTCCCGGCATTTATAGAGGGGAGCCTTGTTGATAAGGACATACTACAGGGTTCAACATGCAATTAATCCACCAAAACTTTTAATAGCGGTTCCAGTACATTCTCCATCACTTTTCCAACAATACCCCCTCATTTAAACACAAGCGGCTGAAAATATAATTCCATTTCAGTTGATCCAGAAGACCGAGAAAGAGAGAACTTACGAGAGAGAGAGAGAGAGAGAGAGAGAGAGAGAGAGAGAGAGAGAGAGAGACAAAAACCCCCTTCGCCACCTTCGTTTTCCTTCATCGCCGCCTTCGTTTTCCTTCATCGCCGCCTTCGTTTGGTTTCGTCGTTGTCGTTATCATCTACCTCGTCATTTTCAAACGGAACTGGTAAGTAAATATTACACATTCTTGTCTTCGTTAAGGTTTTCTAGTGCTCTTCATTGATTAGACTTTGTATTTCGTTTCTACTGCTCTTAGGGTTTGGTAAGCATCTTGGAATCCAGTTAAAGTCTGTTGGTTCTTATTATGATTACATTAGGGTTTGTAGACCGTTGATTAGGATTTTGAGTTATCTGCGTAAGTTAGTGCTCTGGATTCTTGGTTGTTAAATAAATGTGGTTATCTTCCTATAGTATAAGAGATAGTCTAGATTTGTGTATTTAACAACAAATATGATTATCAGTCAATATGTGTATTAAATGATTTGGTTAACTGTGACTGTGTTCAACTTCAATAGATAACCATAACTGTGACTGTGTTCTTTGTCACAGTGTTTGCCTTCATTGCCATCGTCATCAACTTTCTCGTCGTTATCAAACAGAATAGATAACCATAACTGTGATTGTGTTCTCCGTTGGTTAGGGTTTTGTTAGCATTTTGCATTACATTTGGAGTGTATTCGTACTGATTAAGGCTATTGTAGTTTGTTGGTTAGGCTCCCTTCTGATTTTGCTTGCTCAGTATTGTACTCTGTTTTTAACAGTTATGGTTATCTGTTGGGAAAGAGTTTAGGTTTTTTGTAGTCTATTTGCTTACTTCATATTTGTACTATGTTTTTAACAGTTATGGTTATCTCCTTATATGTGTAGGACATGACAAAACGCAAAGGTAAAGAATTGATGGAAGTATGTAAAGCTCGGCCATTAAAAATTATTTTGCCTTCGCAAAAGATGAGAATCAAACAGTCACCGAGAAAAAGAACAATAGAACCAAGTCCAACAAATCTAGAACAAAAGAAGGCTTCCTCTCCCCCTCAAAAGCAGACAACTCCAATGAAACCATCTGCTGAAAATGTCCGGAGTCCAAGAAAGAGGACAATAGAACCAAGTCCAACAAGTCAAGGAGGGAAAAGAAGTAAAGCTCCCTGATGAACAAAGGAAAGAACAAGACAAGGAGATCTTTCCCAACGAAGGTGCCACCCTCTTTGAAGAAATGGTCCCCGATATAGAAGTCGACAAGACAATAAATGAAACAGTACTTGATATTCTACATGATCAAGGCAAACCCAAAAAGAAAACCGGGAAGACCCCATCATCTATGACAAATAGGGTCAAAGGAGTTTACTCAAGAGTGGAGAAGAGGGACTCGAGTTATATCTATCCTGAGGATGAGAAGAAGAAGAAGGATACTGAAATGTGGAAGGCTGAAAATTCAAAGTTGGGTCGTTTCTTGTCAGAAAAGAACATGAATTTATTGAAACGCTTCCATCAATTATATCAAGGACATGAGATGTAAGTAAAAACTCTAACTCTGGTATTCCAACATTAGTAGATAACCATATTTTTTTTGCTTTTCACAGACACAATGAACCTGTTTGGCAAAACAACAAAACCGAAGAAACTATGACTCTAAAATCCATAATCAAGCTCTTGCAAGAAGGAGATGTGGGAAATGAGGTAAAGAAAATTTGTATTATCATGTGCCAAAATATACTTTTTGTTGATCTTAATATGTAACATGAAAACATAAATTATGCAGGTGATTGATGGATATACTGACACGCTGAAAACACAGCAGGAACTTAAAGGCCAAGATCGTGGAAAGGTTGCGTACATCACATCCACTTGCTGGGTAATTATATCTCATTTTCCCACAGAAGTTATGTATTTTTAATGCGTAATAACTAAATATTTTCATCAGACACTGATCACATCGGTAAATGAGTCACTCAAACGTCACTTTCATAGGAAGATTGCACAACTGCAACAGGAAGCAGAACAAAAGGGCAACGATTACTATAGATTAATTGTGTTTTCCATCAACTCTTTTGGAAAAAAGACTTCCATAAATACCAGTCCATACCATTGGACAGTAGTCATTTATGATGTTGAAGCGGAGGAATGAAGACATTACAACTCCTTCCGATCAAGAAGAAAAGTTGATCCTTACCTTCAAGATGCCATCACAGTGGTACGAAGTCTTGCACTTTATTCCATTTCACATAATGCATGTTTGAAAAGATAACAGACTGAAAAACATTATTTGTTTTGGAAACATAGAAAAACTGCGTAGAAGAGTTCATGAAGGAGCTAGAATTAAAGAAGAATGACCTTCCACAGTTCGACCTCCTATCACAAGCACGGCCCATCTTTAAAATTGGTTCTCCGATAAAATCAGTGGATGAAACCCCACAGCAGAATGAATCATCGTAAGCTTCCAGGAAAGTTGGTTTATCGTAAGCTCTGATCATCATTCTTTCATCTCTAACTTATTTTCACTTTAATATGTGCAGTGTTGATTGTGGCATATTTGTGTGTTACATCATTAAGCGATTGGCAGAGAAAAGGGAGATACCACAAACACTACGGCCACGTGATGTTGCAGAATTCAGAGTACATATGGTTCACAAATTTCTGAATGACGACCAAAGATCATGGACAGAAGATCTGTGGAAGGACAACCAACTGGCTAATAAGATGGAACAATAGATAAAATCCTGTAAATGGTAGTATTTTGTCTAACAAGAGGGAATAGTACAAATGCTTGTGTTTTGTTTTGTTTTATGTAATTGATCAACTCCAAACAATTGGAACTTACTGTACATGTTTCTTGGAGTTTGACGCAAAACTATTGATCTGTTGCGAAGTAAAATTAGTTGATGTGCAGGTTTTTTGGGTGTCTGATGCTAGACTGTTGATTTGTTGGGAAGGAAAACATTGAAATTTACTGTACATGCTTCTTGGTGTCTAATGCAAAATTGTTGATCTTTTGGAAATTTACTGTACACGTTTCTTGGAGTATAATGACGCATGATTTGTTGGTTTATGGAATTACAATAACTACGGAATTCTGGGCAGTGTTGTATGACAACAACATCAGTAGATGACCATAACTGTCAAAAATTGTTCTCTGAATCTCAATAAGAACACAGATAGATGTGGTTAACTGCGGAATTCTAGACAGTGTTGTATGACAACAACATCAGTAGATGACCATAACTGTCAAAAATTGTTCTCTGAATCTCAATAAGAACACAGATAGATGTGGTTAACTGCGGAATTCTAGACAGTGTTGTATGACAACAACATCAGTAGATAACCATAACTGTCAAAAATTGTTCTCTGAATCTCAATAAGAACACAGATAGATGTGGTTAACTGTGGAATTCTGGGCAGTGTTGTATTGACAACAACATCAGTAGATAACCATAACTGTCAAAAATTGTTCTCTGAATCTCAATAAGAACACAGGTAGATGTGGTTAATTGCCAAAAATTTTGGGATGTGTTGTATGACAACATCAGTAGATGTCCATAGCTGTCAAATATTAAAAGAAATAACAGTATCTCAAACAATAAATTTCACAAAGTAGAGTGACAGATAAAGCTTTTTTTTTATTTGATCCGAGTGACCAATAAAGCTATCTCATACAAAACATTCTTTATGAACCCTATAAACCGTAAACCCTAAACATGCTATGTAAAAACCAAAAAAAGGGAGAGATAACAGTATCTCAGACAACATTCAATGTCCAATGAATATGAATCAACAATAGAACACAATGAATCAATTGCAAGCTTCCTTACATCTCTTCCTATTATGATTTCCTAACTTCTTGCACCTGCCACACCTTATTTGTCTCACCTTCTCACCCCTTGACCGGATTCTTGCAACCTTGGGTCTCCCACGTGGCCTCCTTGTCTTAGGAGGAAGAATAATAGCAGAATTTTCAGACACTTGTGCAGCTCCAAGAGTAGAAATAGGAATAGGATGTATAGGACAATTGTAGGAGAGTCGGAAAGCATCAACAGTGTATAATGGATCAATATGATTAGATACATCTATGCCATTCTTCTGAAGAGCTGTGAATGCATGCACACAAGGAAAACCATAGAGCTGCCAACGACAACATGTGCATGTCTTGTTTCTTATGTCAACCACAACAGCTGGTAATGAAGACACTTCAAAAACCTCATCACTTGATCCAAACACAGTCCATGACCGTCCTTTATTAAAGAACTCTCTCAATTTCGCATCATATTCAGGACACAAAACACTGTTCAACTTTCTTGATAATTGTTTCCTTTCACACATTTGAGTCATGATTTGAATCCTGATCGTATCAACACATTTAAGAACTGACAACTTACGAGCTTCAAGAATCCAGTTGTTGAAAGACTCCACAGCATTTGAGGTCATTTCTCCATATCGTTTACCTGGGAAATATGCATTCACCCAATTATACAATGGAATGGAAGCAACAAACTCCTTAGCTCGGTCTCCACCAACCTCAAACAATTCATTTACACAGTTTTTAAAATCTAATATTGTTGGTGCAAGAGCACAATCATTGAAGAGACTCACTACTCGTTCCCGAAAACCATTAGGTGCTCTTCCTGATATCCTATCCCTCAAGTTATTCTTCAAATGCTGTAGACAATAAGAATGATATCCATTTGAGAAAACCTCTGGCACATGCTTCACAAGACCAGTATGGCGATCCGTTATAAAAGTAAGTTCACGAGCTGACAGAATAGATCTCAACTTCAACAAAAACCAAAGCCAATTATCGTCGGTCTCAGAATCAACAACACCATAAGCAACCGGAAACAATCCTACACCACAAAAAACAACAGATGACAGTATCTCAGCAATAACAGTCTCTGTATCTACCAGAACAAAGTAAGATAATGGTATCTCAATAAAAACGGTCTCTACCTACCAGAATAAAGTAAGAGATAACAGTATCTTAGAAATAATAGTCTCTGTATCTACCAGAATAAAGCAATAGATTATGCTATCTCAGCAAATAATCACAAAACTAGAAAGAGATAACAATATCTCAGTCAATACAATTCACAAATAAAAGAGCGAGATAACTTTATCTCAGAATAAACATTCTCCGAATTTGAAAAAAAAAAGAAAAAAACTGACCGTTATCAGCATCCTTCCCAACGGCTGCGAGTAAAGTTCCCTTATATCTCCCCGTCAAAAAAGTACCATCAAGACACAAAAAAGGTCGACAAGAGTTGAATCCTTTGATGCATGCATCGAATGCCACAAATAACCTTCGAAACCGATTATCTTCACAGCATTCAACGTCCACAACACTACCAGGATTTTTCTCCTTCGCTACCTCCGCATACAATCAAAGTTTGTTAAATGACAATGCATAATCACCTTGAGTATCATTGTTCGCCATCTCAACACCTAACCACGCATGGTGATAACCGATTGTATTACTGTATCGTTGCCTGAAGAATCTAACAGCATCTATAGGCTTAAACGAGGCCTTTGAACGAACTTCATCAAGAACTTCTTCTGCAACAAGCTTTGAAGACATCCGAGAATTTTTTGAATTACAAATTGTAGCACCACATCTGTGTTCTTTTTGAAGCTCCTTAATGCAAAAAAAAAAGATTTGATTTGTCTAGAATTACATAAACAAACCATTTACACCCATCTGCCTTAAAAGCACACTCAGCTGTCACTCTTGATTGGTCATTCTTCAAATACTTGAACCTAAATCCAACTTCAATTGCATACTTACACAAAGATAACCTAAAATGCTTAACACCACCTCTAAATTCTTGACCAACATGACTAATCAAATACGCCTAATCAGCAGAAAGTCTTTTTGTCTCATGATGAGGACAAAATTTTTCAAGAGGATCCTCAACAATTTCAGAATGCGAACTATTAGTTACTCCACCATTTTCATTGCTATGACTGCTTTCACCGATTTCAAAACGGCTACTAACTCTACAATTACTGTCTTCAACAGATACCTCAACACAACGAGCACCATATGCAGCAGCTAAATCCATCATATTATGAAAATCATCATCATCATCAAGGAGTATATTAAGATGATCACAAACAGAATATAACAACCTCATTGATACCAAACCATTCCACTTGTTAGAAATACTTCCAATAAGATCCTCAAATTGATAACCTTCTGTCGCCTTAACAACAAGACTGTAGGATCCATATTTGCACAATAGAAGAATAGAAGAATTCATTTCAACTTCAAAAAACAGTCCACTCTGCAAACAGATAACATTATATCAGAAAAAACAAAGCAGATACACATATCTAAAAAAAGTAGTCTATCTACGAGAACAAAGCAATAGATAATGTTATCTTAACAAAAACAGTCTCAGTATCTATTAGAACAAAGAAATAGATATAATGCTATCTCAGTCTATAAACAAAAATAGAAAGAGATAACAGTATCTCAGCAAATTCAGTTCACAGTGATACACATATCTCAGCAACAATAATTTCTATATCTACCAGAATAAAGCAATAGATAATGTTATCTCAACAAAAAATAATCTTAGTATCTACCATAATAAAGCAATAAATAACGTTATCTCAGCAAAAATAGACAAAAATAGAATAACACAGCAAAAATCAAAACAAATACTCAGACAAAGAAGAACAGAGCAACAGAGAAACATCATTACAGAAAAAATCCGAAGACAAAAGATATTGAGATCGTGAAAGTGATTGTGATCGCAAAACAGAATTCAGATCGTTAAAGTAATCATGATCCAGAACTGAGCTGTGATCGAGACAACTGAGCTATGATCGCAGGAGAAGAGAGAGAGAGAGAGAGAGAGAGAGAGAGGCGCACCAAGAGTGATCGTGCAGCTCAAGATCCAGAAACGAAACCGTATCTCCAGTACGGCGCCCTATGATGCCCGCGTTGTGTTGAACCAGAGAACCAAATTTAAAAAATATCACGTTATATATACAAGCCAATAAGGGCATTTTGGTCTTAAAATGGACTGTAGACCTCGTAAATGTTACATTAATGGACCTTCACCACTATTATACATTGGGCTGGATTAAACACCCAAAACCACCTTCAAAACGGACCCTAGCCCAATTTACCGTTTATAGGGACCTCTCCCGGCATTTGTACTTTTACCGACACACTCCTAGACGGCAATTGTAAAAAATGCCGGTAATACTTTTTAGCGGCATTTTTGAAACTTTTAGCGGCATTTATGAAATGCCGGGAAAAGCAAAATTTCTTGTAGTGTTTTCTTATTGGTACCTCTTGTTAAATATTAGGCCTGGTAGAAATGCTTCTTTCTTTTGTTGGTTGTGCTTGTGGGTTGTGGCTGAGAAGCCCTAACACTTCTGACTTCTAAGAAGTAGGTGTGTCCATGTCTAACACCGACACTCATCGGTTACTCTCCATAACATGTGTGGAGTACTCATTTAATGTTGTTTACATTACATTTTATATTTTTAGAATTGCATACCCTTTTGACACTTAAGCCTATCACTCGGACACACGTCAAACACGTGACAAACACGAAAATTTAATTTTCAAAACCATAAATGAAACGAAATCAGTTTGGACCTGTAACTTTTGAGCCTTTCTAATTTGGGTAGAAGAATACTTTTTTGTAAGAGTAAGATTATTGTATTTCTTTTCTAGGTGGACTTGTTGTCTTTCTTTCTTGTACTCTTCTGCTAGTTATTTTATTAACTTGCTGATCGAAAAATAAGTAAAAAAAACTAAAAGAAGTAATTTTAGCAATACACAATCTGGGAATGAACTAGACTGGCAAAACGACGTCAATATGCACAAAGATTGAAATGTCAGGCAAGTCTAACATTTGGATATTGAGTTCATTTTCCAGGGATTTAATGTCGTTGTTTAGACAACAGAACGAAAAATGTGGTACCGAATAATTAGAAGAGATCAGTGGAAAAGTGTTCATTTCTCTCTTTCCTTCTTGTGAGATAAGACTCCTTTTTGTGACAACCAGTGTTGTATATGCTGGTGAATTTGTTTGAATACGAGGTTAGAAATGGGTGGGTGATGGACGCTGTCACAGCAATGATAAACACATCTCAAAGTTATATGTGCTTGACTGCTTTAGAGTTTTGTTTAGTGGGAATAATTTGCGTACATTGTCAATATTTCCTTGTCGTGATGCCTTTGTTACAATGTGTACCCATTGTTTAGTTTTGGACAATGGTTTGATCGAGAGATAAGATTGAGAAGATTGGTTCTTCACTTCTAGTGTTCTACATCTCCCTGCTTATTGTAGGACCCTATTGCTTCACTATTGATGTTCCATGGAATGATATCTTAGATTTACGTCTTTGCAGAACTTATATCTATTTATTGTGTACTGTTTTTACTTTGGATGAATGAGATAATTTTTTGGAATGGATCGGTCGAGGAGATAGTGGGGATGTAGAACTTCAAGAAAACTCTCGTGATTCCTTGGAGCTTCAATTTTGGGCATCTTATCGAGGACAGACATTAGCTAGGACAGGTTAGATTGTGTCAATACTCGTTTGCATTGCTCCCTGGATCTTATATGAAAGCCTTGTTTATGTTCAATTTTAGTTCTTTCAGGAGATTGGTATTTATTATTCTATATTTCTCTAATGTTCCAGTGCATGGCATGATGTATTATAGAAAGGCGTTAATGCTCCAGAATTTTTTGGAGAATAGGTCACTTGGAGGTATTTAATTTTTTGAATTCTTGGGAGCCTCTTTGCTGTAAATCCATACATATTCTTACTCATTGCATCTTTCATTTACAGAGGGTTACTCTCAAGCAAACTTCCTAACAACGGAAGGTTTTGAGTTGTCACATGAAGCACGGGCACAATGTCACGCCCTCGATTTTAAACATAAATATTGATAACTTTTCATAAAGAAAACTCTTGCAATATATCCACAATATTTCCCACAAGACTTTCTTGCCAATCTTCTCGAATTATAGTTCCAAAATATTACATCATGAGGCACCACAGCCCAATGCTTCATAATTACATGGGTTAAAAAGGTCATAAGAGTTTACATTACACCTTCAAAATATGAATGATGAGCTAGATGTCTCCACTTTCTCACTCTCAAAAGAATGCACTTGAATGCATGTACGTCTGTAATAACTCGGAATTTTGATAAATAAAAATGTATTTATTATTCGAGTTATTATTATTAATTGCATGAATTGCGTTAATGTTCCGATAGTTTGTTAAAACTACGCTTTGGCCCTTCAACTTTCATTTTCTGCACTTTGGCCCCTGAACTTTTATTTCTTGCGCTTTAGTCCTATTTAGCAAGCCTAGTTAGCTTCTAACTATCCAGTTAGAGAGACTAAGCTAAGAAGCCATCTAGTCACCATAATTGGACCGTTTTGCCCTTCATTAAACCTTTTGGACCTTTTGAACCCTAGTCAAAGTATTGAATATTCTTTTTCTTTTAATTATTTTGATTTTACTCTTTGTCCATTGGACAAAGATTGCTAGGGAAACTATTATCCATTGGATAATAGAAACCCATTTGTTTATATTAAAAGTATATTGGGATATAAAAAAAAATATAGACTTTTTAAAAGTACTTTTGACTATTTTATATTAATAGTAACCTAATATCTATTATCCATTGGATAATAGATGTTAGGGGAAATTTTACCCATTGGACAATAGACTTGGTCTTCCAAAGTACCATGGTGTCCCATACTATCTTTAAGCCATGTGTGAAAGCACAACTTTTTTTTATTAAGAAAGGTACAAAGTACTAAGATTCTAAAGTACTCTTTAACTATTCTTTATTGGGGTTTTGGTCTCCTAAGTACTTATGTATCTAAGTATATATATATATTCTAGTACTTTAAAGGTTAAAGTAATACTCTTAGTACCATGTGACCTATGGACTTATTTAAAATAGAATCCTAGCCTTAAGTCTACTTTGTCCTTAAAGTACAAAAGTATTTAGTTTTTTATTTGTTTGCTTGCTATATTTGTACATGTGTATATATATAGTGTACTTTTGAAAGCAATGGAAGAGAGGGAGAGAGAGGGAGCCGTGAGGGAGAGAGAGGGAGAGGGGGGGGCCGATTGAAGGAGAGGAGGAGGGAGAAAGTTGGTTGGTACTTGGCCATTGAACTTCCATGTACCATAAGATTCTTGTGCTTCCAAGCAAACCTCACCTCATGTCCTTCCTTTGTACATTTTTTTCATTTGTTTAAGCTTAAGAATCTTGTACAAACTCATCTCAACCATCCATTAGTTCCAAGATCAAACCTAAGGACAACATAGCCATGCAAGTCTAGCCTTTTTAGCCTTGATCTTCCTTGAAAAGTTGGATTGGATGAAATAAAAAAATTGGAGAATGGAGGAGAGAGGAGGGGCCGGCCAAGGGAGTGAGAGGGGGAGTCTTTGCCTATAAATAGAAGGCCATTCTCATGCTTTGAACTCACACCTCAAGCAATAGCTCTTCCTTCTCTCTAAAAATTCTAGTATTCTTGTTCTAAGTTCAAGAACTTTCTTGTTCTTGAGAGTTCTTGAGCAATACCACCAAACCACCTCCAAAACCACTCTCTAATCTAAAAAAGTAGGATAGGAAGTTGTTTCTAGGAAAAGTGGTCCAACACTTTTCCTTTCGAAGCAATCCGAGGGCCGTTACTCCGCCGAAACCAAAACCGACGATCAAACTTCCGTAGCCGACCACCGCCTAGAAGAACGGTAGTTTAATCTTACTATTGTAGTGAAATCTTTACTATATCATAGTTCGATCTTATCTTCTAAAGTTGTTAAATTTTGCTACTTTAAATCTCTACTTACTTTACTTGAAGTTTAAAAAGTTACTTTGAGCATGGATGTTGTTAACCTTGAAAATGCATGATCTACTTTCGAAATGTTTCAAGTATGCTAGATAGTTGAATGATCTTGTTGTATTGTTTCAAAGCTTTAGATGAATGCATATGTGCATGTAAAGTCTTAAACGACGAAGTCTTGCATGAGAACGAGACACGAAAACCGAGAAAAGCAGAAACATGGCACCTAGGGTGTGATTAACTAAGAAGATGTGTTCTTCCCGGTTGGAAGATATCTTAGAAACTACATAATGACTATTTCAAGAGTATTATGTAGATTGGGTGGGTGTGTGCCTATGGGAACACGGCGCGGCGGAACCATAGTGAGGATATTCGGGAAACCGGCGCGGCGGAACCGAAGTAGGGTGAGTAGCAAGGTTATCCGCGGTAGGAAGCCTATGCAAGTTTTTGTGTGCCAACGGGAACCAAGCGCGGCGGAACCGTTGTGAGGATACTCGGGAACCCGGCGCGGCGGAACCGAGGTTGGGTGAGTTAAAAAAGAAGTCTTTGGAAAAGAAAGGTAGCAATAAATGACACGGTCTACGATGTGTGCGTAGGAGGAAATTTCAAGAACCTAGGACACCGGTAATGAGTATAAACATGAATAAGCTATGATTGTCTTTTGTTTACTGTTTATGTGATTATCATGTGGAAATCGATGCTAGTAGTAGGATTTTACTATTGAGCCATCATAGCTCATGGTGTTGCCTTATGGTGACCCTGGCATATTATATGGGTGGCGACGCCGATATAATATGTCAGACCTGATAGACGAACAGGGCGATCTCTTCACCTTGGAGGCGTATGGAGCCGAAGAACTCGCTAGGTTGGAAGAGCAAGAGGAGCAGTAGAATAGGAACCCTAGCTCCCTTTTTGTTATCTATTTTGTATTTCAAATGCTCTTATGAGAGCCGTGTTGTAATATTGAACAATGACTCTATTTAATTTCTGTAATAGATTAAACCCTTAACGTGCCTAAAATTAGGGGCGTTACAACTTGGTATCAAAGCTTTAGGTTCAAAACCTCGACCATGGGTAGAATGGGTAGAGCCATGTAGAACTTTAAGCTAGTTTGGCCGTTGCACAAACGTGACTTCGATTTTTAAGTTTAACATCCCAAATTGGGTGGAATTCTGTCAAAACAATCTTCGGATTGAAGCAAGGCGCAGAAATTGGCAGTACCGCCGAGCTGGGAATTCCCGAACAATTGGATGATGACTTGAATCAAGGATCGAATGTGTAACATAGAAACCTGAAAAGTTTTTCTATGGTTTTACCAAAAACTAGATATTTTCAAAACGTTACTAATGAAATTTTCTTATAGATGGAACCCTCAACCGATCTGTCAGTCGAAGACTATGTCTTAGAAAGGATGACAGCCCAGCATTTGGGGGACCCCAGCTTCATTGCCGCCATGCATGCAGAACAGCTTGACTTCATGAGAGTGCAGCAGAATACCCCTCATCCCTTAGAAACAGACCCTTGGTTTCCCCACATGTTTCCTCTCCTAAGCTCATTCTATGAGTATTTTGGTTTCCTACTCCTAACGCCAAACACCGAAATTGAGAACGAGGAGGGAAGAACCGTCGCCAACGAAGACGCCACGGAAGGAAACCCCGCAAATTGAGGAAGCTCGAAGATCAAAGAAGATTAGGAAGAACACCCTAAGTAAAATTCCCTAGCCGTGGTATAGGATGTTCAGGAATGGGATTCCCGCTATCTAAGTTGTATTTTCGGTTATGCTATAATAAAGACGTGTTGTTATGCTTATTGAGTAAGTCTAATAGATAGTTCCCCTATTGTAGATGGATCACTTGAGCCCCTACCAAATCAATCTTTTTGCTGAAGCTCACAAACTTGCAAGCACTGTAAGGTCCATGACCCATCAACTGGTGGAGGATCCTTATTTTCCTCATGCTTTCCCCTATACCCATGACTTCTATCAAGAATATGGCGCTCTTGTCCGTCCCGTGAACGAGGAGGAAGAAGACATGGTTGATGCAGTACCAGTTCTGGTCCAACTTCCACCCCCCGGTAACGCCGAAGCAGTGGCCGTAGCACCTCCTATCCACATGGAAGTCGAGGAAGACCCAGAAGAGGAGGATCCCGAAGAAAACCTCGAGGAGGATTCTGATGAAGAACCTGAGGAGTTCAATGACCCACCAGTTAACGAAGCTGACTGGGAGCATTTGATGAACATGCCGAATCCAGACTTGCCATCTGATGATGAAGAGGAGGAAGACCATGAGGAAATTCCCGAGGAGGAACCGATAGGTTGGGATTCCGACGATGAGGAAAATGTTGATTTCGGGGAATTGCAGCCCCCATGGGCTGTGCCTGATTTTCTGGACATGAACACCGATTCTGGAGACGTGCCGCCACCACCTTACGAGGACGACGTAGGTGCAATTAGGATTGAATTTCCACCTATTTTCTAGATTAGCTATCAAGACTAACAAGTAGTAGGATCTTTTGTTATAAGCAGAATGTGGTAAGATCTTTTGTAAGCAAAATGCCGTAGGCAGCTTTGGCTTATAAGCCATTTATGATGTACTTGTTGTTTTTAGTAATATAAAGACTTGTGTTTTATCTACTATGATCACTGTTGTGTATACTTGCACCTGCTGTATACACTTTCCACTGTTAAGTCTAATATATAACTTTCCCTATTGTAGATATGGATAGCTATTTCCCCGCCAAGGCCTCTGTAGCCAACCTTCTGTACTACAAGGCGCTACTTGCACCCGAGAGCGATCTACCGATGCCTCTTCCAGGGATCATTGACCCCGCGACTGGCAACCAATTTTGCGAGATAGTCGTATTTCCACCTGGTACCACCGAGCACCTCGATCCCCAGGATCCGCAACTTAGAGAGCTTGCTGAGCAGATTCGTATTAAGGGAGAGCAATGGCTGACGACAAGAGAGAGGGAATGGAAGATTCAGCTGAGAGAGTTCTTTGTAGTCGTTCCACCTAGCTAGTAGGATAGTAGCATTAGAATAAGGTTCCGAAAGCTCGAGTCGCCTTTCAAGCACTTGTACTAGAAGAACCATGTAGTATGATTGTCGTAACCTGTTGTAGGAAGCTTGTGTTGGTATGTTTATTTTGTAGTAAAACTCTATGCTTCGTGATGTAATCCTTCATTATCTATGAGAAGATGCATTTGTTTTAAAAGTACTATCGATTTTACTTACCTTGTGTAAAGGAAAATAGTTTAGTTAAAACTAAACCTTCCCCTTTTCAATTTTCGCTCGTAGATGGTGAACCGACGGAGTGGATTAGGGTATGAGGCCGGTGGATCTTCGAATCCTAATCCTGACCCTAACCCCGACCTCGCTCAAGTCATGCAAGCGCTCGTGACCGCCTTGAATGCTGCCCGCCAAAACCCGAACCCTAATGAAGGACCTATGACTCGAACCCGGGCAAGGAACGAGTTCTGCAAGCGTCGACCTCCGACCTTCAACAGAGATACCAACCCGACCGTGGCTGAAGCATGGTTGAAGGAAGTCAAGGTGATCATGGACACCTTGGAGATCACTCGTAATGGAGACCGGGTGGCCTTAGCCACATACCAGCTGAAGGGAGAAGCCCGCTATTGGTGGGAGTTGATGGAGGCAACGCATGATGTGGCTACCATGACGTTTGCTCAGTTCGAGACTCTGTTTCTCGACAAGTACTTCCCCACGCCAATTCGTTTGGCTAAGGAACAGGAGTTCAACAACCTGAAGCAAGGAACTATGACCGTTACGCAGTATGCGGCCAAGTTCGAGGAGCTGTCCCGCTATGCCCCGGATGCTGTTTCAACTGAAGACAAGAAGGCTAGAAGATTCGAGTGGGGGCTAACAACCGCTCGACAGGCTGTGGTAGCTCAAACTCTTCCCACCTACTCCGGTGTAGTGAAGTGCGCCCTGCGACTAGAGTGCGAGGGAAACGACTTCAAGGCTCGCTGGAAGAAGGTGACCAGCAATACTGGCGGACCGATCCGAACTCAAACTTCCAACAACAACAACCGTGGGCCTTATCCCACCAAAACCTTTGCTTCTGGACAAAGCAACCAGTCTTGGAAGAATACTACGCCTGGGCGTGGTGACTCGCAGAGATTTGGCCAAAACAAGGCATCTGTGCAGTGCTTCAACTGTCAGGCAATGGGTCACTACAAGCGTGACTGCCCCCAGCCTCTGAAGGAAAAGAACGGAAGCTTCGGAAACCAGAAGGCACAATAGCCTGGGCAGGCCAGCTTCGTGAAGCAAAACTCTGGTGGCCCAGCCCAGCAGCGGAATGGGCAGAATCAAGGAAAGCAGCCCGCAGGAACCCAGCAAGGCACTGGAGGGCGAATCTTTGCGTTGCAAACCGAGGAGCAAGAAGCGGATCCTTCTGTGATCCAAGGTACGCTACTGTTATATAGTACTTGCGTCCAAGCCTTGTTTGACTCTGGTGCATCGCACTCGTTTATATCTACTGCTTGCGTATCTGCTCTAGCACTAGAAATAGAACCCCTAGGTAAATGTACAAGGGTAACATCACCAATGGGGGGAAGTATAGCTGTTAGTCTAGTGTGCAGAGGGTGCGAGATAGAAGTAGACAACTTACGCCTGACCTGCGATCTCCAAGTAATCGACATGGCGGAGTTCGATGTAATCCTTGGAATGGATTGGCTATCGGCTCATCGTGCAGTTGTGGATTGTCATCAGAAGACGGTAACGGCTTACACACCAGAAGGGACTCGTTTCCGTTTTAAGGGGGATAGAGAGATAGCAAGTGCGATGACGAGGAGATCTAGGTGGCAGAATCAACTGTTTGGATGGCTAGCTAGTCTCCAACTGGAAGAAACCGACAGGATGGAACTGGGATTGCCACACATCGTTTGCGAGTACGCCGATGTTTTCCCAGAAGAACTTCCTGGGTTACCACCTCAAAGGGAGATCGATTTCTCCATAGAACTTCAACCTGGGACGGCCCCAATTTCCATGGCCCCGTACCGAATGGCCCCTGCTGAACTGAAGGAGCTCAAAACGCAACTACAAGAGCTGCTAGACAAGGGATTTATTAGGCCAAGCACATCGCCTTGGGGAGCGCCAGCCCTATTCGTGAAGAAGAAAGAAGGAACGCTTAGGCTGTGCATTGACTATAGGAAGCTGAACCAAGTTACGATCAAGAATCGATATCCGTTGCCTAGGATCGATGACCTGTTTGATCAATTGAGAGGAGCAACTTGCTTTTCTAAGATTGATCTCCGATCAGGCTATCATCAGCTAAGGATTCGAGATGAGGATATCGCCAAGACGGCTTTTCGCACCAGATACGGCCACTACGAGTTTGTAGTAATGCCGTTTGGACTGACCAATGCTCCGGCAGTATTCATGTGTCTCATGAACAAGATTTTTCAACCCTACTTAGATAAGTTTGTAGTGGTGTTCATTGACGACATCTTGATTTACTCCGCCAGTAAAGAGGAGCACGAAGAGCATCTGCGGATGGCACTACAAATACTCCGAGACAACCAACTCTATGCCAAGGCCAGCAAGTGCGAGTTTTGGCTTGAAGTGGTTCTTGGGGCATGTGGTATCCAAGGATGGGATTGCTGTGGATGAAAGCAAGGTTGAAGCAGTGCTGAAATGGAAACAGCCAACCTCTGTGTTCGAAATCAGAAGTTTTCTAGGATTGGCTGGTTATTACCGAAGATTCATACCAGACTTCTCCACCTTAGCTAAGCCAATGACCAGGCTAACTCAGAAAGGAGTGAAGCTGGATTGGAATGAAGCCTGTGAGAAATCTTTTCAAGAGCTGAAGAATAGACTGACCAGTGCACCGGTTCTCATCATTCCTGAGCGTGGCGTCAATTATACAGTCTACTGTGATGCGTCAAGAGATGGCTTAGGATGCGTGTTGATGCAGAATGGAAAAGTCGTAGCCTACGGATCTCGACAACTCCGACCGCATGAGAAGAACTACCCCACTCATGACTTAGAATTGGCTGCAGTAGTATTCGCTCTCAAGTCGTGGCGTTACTATCTGTGGGGAGAACAATTCGAAGTTTTTACAGATCATAAGAGTCTCAAGTATCTGTTCACTCAGAAGGAGTTGAATCTGAGACAGCGTCGATGGATGGAGTACTTGGAGGACTACAAGTTCACATTGAAGTATCACCCCGGCAAAGCCAACGTGGTAGCTGACGCTCTTAGCCGAAAGGAAAGAGCACAGAAAGTCAAGACTGCCATCAAGGAATGGGAAATGGTGGACACTCTCAACGAGTTCAATTTACGCCCATCATCGGAAGCCGGGAACACTCGATTATACGCTTTGGTTGCGGAACCAGCACTTCACCAGGAAGTTTTGTTAGCTCAAACATTTGAGCAAGATTGCGAGTTCGTCCGGCATCGAATCCGAGAAGGAAAGGCGGTGCCAGGATGGACTATCGAGGAGAACAACAACCTGAGATTCAAGGGAAAAGTATTCGTGCCTAATGTTGGAACTCTCCGAGAAGACGTACTCCGTGAAGCTCACCATTCAAATTTCGCAGTTCACCCTGGTGGTACAAAGATGTATCACGACTTGCGAAGGACATATTGGTGGGAAGGAATGAAGAAGGATGTGGCACGGTTTGTATCTACCTGCCTGGTGTGTCAACAAGTCAAGGCCGAGCATCAGAAACCTGGAGGAGATCTGCAACCCTTATCAATACCGACCTGGAAGTGGGAGCACATTTCGATGGACTTTGTCACTGGATTACCAAGAACTGCCAAGTCCAACACGGCTATTTGGGTGATAGTAGATCGACTCACCAAGTCTGCACACTTTCTGCCTGTCAAGATGACCGAAAACGTGGAGCAACTAAGCCTGTTGTACATTCGAGAAATCGTGCGCCTTCATGGAGTACCAATCTCGATCGTGTCCGACAGAGACCCACGTTTTGTATCACACTTCTGGAAAGGACTGCAAAAGGCATTGGGAACGGACGTAAGGCTTAGCACAGCCTTCCACCCGCAAACAGACGGACAAACGGAGAGGACTATTCAAACTCTGGAAGACATGCTTAGAGCCTGCGCTTTGGATTTCTCTGGGAACTGGGAACAGCATTTGCCATTGGTAGAGTTCGCCTACAACAACAGCTATCAGGCAAGCATCGGAATGGCGCCGTACGAAGCTCTTTACGGTCGACCCTGTCGATCTCCAGTCTGTTGGACCGATGCTGGGGAAACAGGATTGATCGGGCCTGACATCGTACGAGATACCACTGAGAAGGTCAAAACCATCAGGCAAAGGATCCAAGCAGCTCAGAGTCGACAGAAGAGTTATGCGGATAAGAGGAGCCGACTGTTGACTTTTGCCGTAGGAGATCATGTATTCTTGAAAATCAGACCAAAGAAGGGAGTCATCAGATTTGGGAAGAAAGGGAAGCTATCCCCGCGCTACATTGGACCATTCGACATCGTGGAGAAGATTGGGAATGTTGCTTATCGCTTGGCCCTGCCACCTCAGCTGGACCGAGTGCATAACGTGTTTCATGTGTCAATGCTCCGCAAGTACCTCGCATTGCCCACTCATGTTCTCAATTGGGAAGACATCACCATTGAGGAAGATGCGACATACGAAGAAGAACCGATAGAGATTCAAGATCGAAGTGAGAAGACTACCCGGAACAAGACAATCAAGTTGGTTCGAGTTTTGTGGAAACATCGTGGAGCAGGAGAGACCACTTGGGAAAGAGAAGAAACCATGAAGATGAAATACCCTCACCTATTCGAATCCTAGTGTACGCCTAATTTCGAGGACGAAATTGTTTAAGGGGGATAGGTTGTAATAACTCGGAATTTTGATAAATAAAAATGTATTTATTATTCGAGTTATTATTATTAATTGCATGAATTGCGTTAATGTTCCGATAGTTTGTTAAAACTACGCTTTGGCCCTTGAACTTTCATTTTCTGCACTTTGGCCCCTGAACTTTTATTTCTTGCGCTTTAGTCCTATTTAGCAAGCCTAGTTAGCTTCTAACTATCCAGTTAGAGAGACTAAGCTAAGAAGCCATCTAGTCACCATGATTGGACCGTTTTGCCCTTCATTAAACCTTTTGGACCTTTTGAACCCTAGTCAAAGTATTGAATATTCTTTTTCTTTTAATTATTTTGATTTTACTCTTTGTCCATTGGACAAAGATTGCTAGGGAAACTATTATCCATTGGATAATAGAAACCCATTTGTTTATATTAAAAGTATATTGGGATATAAAAAAAATATAGACTTTTTAAAAGTACTTTTGACTATTTTATATTAATAGTAACCTAATATCTATTATCCATTGGATAATAGATGTTAGGGGAAATTTTACCCATTGGACAATAGACTTGGTCTTCCAAAGTACCATGGTGTCCCATACTATCTTTAAGCCATGTGTGAAAGCACAACTTTTTTTTATTAAGAAATGTACAAAGTACTAAGATTCTAAAGTACTCTTTAACTATTCTTTATTGGGGTTTTGGTCTCCTAAGTACTTATATATCTAAGTATATATATATTCTAGTACTTTAAAGGTTAAAGTAATACTCTTAGTACCATGTGACCTATGGACTTATTTAAAATAGAATCCTAGCCTTAAGTCTACTTTGTCCTTAAAGTACAAAAGTATTTAGTTTTTTATTTGTTTGCTTGCTATATTTGTACATGTGTATATATAGTGTACTTTTGAAAGCAATGGAAGAGAGGGAGAGAGAGGGAGCCGTGAGGGAGAGAGAGGGAGAGGGGGGGGCCGGTTGAAGGAGAGGAGGAGGGAGAAAGTTGGTTGGTACTTGGCCATTGAACTTCCATGTACCATAAGATTCTTGTGCTTCCAAGCAAACCTCACCTCATGTCCTTCCTTTGTACATTTTTTTCATTTGTTTAAGCTTAAGAATCTTGTACAAACTCATCTCAACCATCCATTAGTTCCAAGATCAAACCTAAGGACAACATAGCCATGCAAGTCTAGCCTTTTTAGCCTTGATCTTCCTTGAAAAGTTGGATTGGATGAAATAAAAAAATTGGAGAATGGAGGAGAGAGGAGGGGCCGGCCAAGGGAGTGAGAGGGGGAGTCTTTGCCTATAAATAGAAGGCCATTCTCATGCTTTGAACTCACACCTCAAGCAATAGCTCTTCCTTCTCTCTAAAAATTCTAGTATTCTTGTTCTAAGTTCAAGAACTTTCTTGTTCTTGAGAGTTCTTGAGCAATACCACCAAACCACCTCCAAAACCACTCTCTAATCTTAAAAAGTAGGATAGGAAGTTGTTTCTAGGAAAAGTAGTCCAACACTTTTCCTTTCGAAGCAATCCGAGGGCCGTTACTCCGCCGAAACCAAAACCGACGATCAAACTTCCGTAGCCGACCACCGCCTAGAAGAACGGTAGTTTAATCTTACTAATGTAGTGAAATCTTTACTATATCATAGTTCGATCTTATCTTCTAAAGTTGTTAAATTTTGCTACTTTAAATCTCTACTTATTTTACTTGAAGTTTAAAAAGTTACTTTGAGCATGGATGTTGTTAACCTTGAAAATGCATGATCTACTTTCGAAATGTTTCAAGTATGCTAGATAGTTGAATGATCTTGTTGTATTGTTTCAAAGCTTTAGATGAATGCATATGTGCATGTAAAGTCTTAAACGACGAAGTCTTGCATGAGAACGAGACACGAAAACCGAGAAAAGTAGAAACATGGCACCTAGGGTGTGATTAACTAAGAAGATGTGTTCTTCCCGGTTGGAAGATATCTTAGAAACTACATAATGACTATTTCAAGAGTATTATGTAGATTGGGTGGGTGTGTGCCAATGGGAACCCGGCGCGGCGGAACCATAGTGAGGATATTCGGGAAACCGGCGCGGCGGAACCGAAGTAGGGTGAGTAGCAAGGTTATCCGCGGTAGGAAGCCTATGCAAGTTTTTGTGTGCCAACGGGAACCCGGCGCGGCGGAACCGTTGTGAGGATACTCGGGAACCCAGCGCGGCGGAACCGAGGTTGGGTGAGTTAAAAAGAAGTCTTTGGAAAAGAAAGGTAGCAATAAATGACACGGTCTACGATGTGTGCGTAGGAGGAAATTTCAAGAACCTAGGACACCGGTAATGAGTATAAACATGAATAAGCTATGATTGTCTTTTGTTTACTGTTTATGTGATTATCATGTGGAAATCGATGCTAGTAGTAGGATTTTACTATTGAGCCATCATAGCTCATGGTGTTGCCTTATGGTGACCCTGGCATATTATATGGGTGGCGACGCCGATATAATATGTCAGACCTAATAGACGAACAAGGCGATCTCTTCACCTTGGAGGCGTATGGAGCCGAAGAACTCGCTAGGTTGGAAGAGCAAGAGGAGCAGTAGAATAGGAACCCTAGCTCCCTTTTTGTTATCTATTTTGTATTTCAAATGCTCTTATGAGAGCCGTGCTGTAATATTGAACAATGACTCTATTTAATTTCTGTAATAGATTAAACCCTTAACGTGCCTAAAATTAGGGGCGTTACAACGTCCCTCCATGCTACTGCTCCGGGTTCACGCTTGAAAATGAAGGGTTGAGCTACACTACTTGAGTAGAGAAATCTACACAATTCTTATGTAAAAATGAGTAGACAGCTAGAATGAAGAATAGAGAGAGGATACGGTAACTCAAATGACATGCAGAATGTGAATGGTAAATGTCCCACCATCGATTATGGTAGTAAAGTACAATGACTACACTTCAAGATTCTAATCTAACCACAAAGATCCACAATTCATATGTTTTACTCATGACTACCCTTGACTCTTATCCTATTCCAAATTACCTATCCGACGTCTCGACTCCATGATATACATAACAACACATGTTTAAAAGGAATAAATATATCTCAACAATCTCGTGTCTAAACAACCAACCTTTCCTTTCATGGATTCATTCTGCTGACCCTTTACTTATTTCCATTTCACCATTGCATACCAACTTCACCCGTCCTAAGCGAATGCTCTTACCGGGCTATTTATGGAGTCCTGTTACTCCCCACAAGTACCTTTCTCACCGATATAGCCAATTCAAGGTAACACAGTATAGGTTATCGCACCACCATACCCTTACTACATTTTATAATCTACCATTCATCTCAATCGCATATAAGGAATTCATAAACAAGATCCATTCATATAGAAATTATAAGGATAATCCCATTTCAATTGACTCACAAACATACAATATCAATTTCTCGCGTCATCATACAAGTGTCCACGTTTCTCATATCAAGCATATCCATTCACAACTATTCAAGAGTTCCCACCTTTTAGCTCATTAAACTTTACAAGTTGCGCTAGGGATATCTTTCGTCTCAAACATAAAGGAAACGTCTCTCACATCCCTATCTAGCATTGCCAAACTTAGGGGAGTGTCCTACGTGTTCGTTTCTCATATCGCATTTCAACACATGTCATTTCTGCCAACCTACAACCTTTAAGTTCTCTAGGTTCTCTTCCTGGTATCTTTAGACTCCTACGGAACCCAACAATCACCACCAAGCCTCAATCTTACCACGAAGTCCTCATAATCTAGGACACACTAACAACCCTTTACGAAGTTCACACTAAGTCTATGATGTGTTAGAAAGACTAGGTTTCTTAAAACGTGCAGGATCATAGATGAAACAGGGGCAAAACCTGCCAGAATGAGCAGGGGGCCCAAACTGTCCAGAAACGAAAAGGAGTATCGATACCCCACCTTTGGGTATCGATACCTCGACCTCGATCTGTGATTTTCAGCGATTTCAAAGCTTCACAACAACGATCAAGAAGACGATTCATGCACCAAATCAACTCATAAGCATATAATAGAAGTGAGAAATCCCTACCTCAAATATCAAAGCCAAACTTGAGTGCTCCAAGCAAGCCCTAGCTCTCCAAGACTTGAAATCCACAAAGAACACCTCCTCCGAGCTTGAACGAATGAATCACGAGGTCTAGAACATGGGTATATGGTGGACAGCAAGTAGATCCTTGCGGGTTCGAGGTGTATTGAGCTCAAGGATGGGCGAGACGAGAGAGTGAGAGAGAGAGAGAGAGTAGAGAGAGACGTGGAGATGAGGAGAGAGGATGAGGTGTGTTGTGTGGTTTTCCACCACACACACCTATATATACTCACACATACACTTGCACCCTTCCACTAATAATCTCGTCTCTTAAACCCCAAAACACATAACCACTACACCTTTCACATTAACTCAATATTCTAACTTTTATTTAAACTTCAAAACTATTGAACTTTAATACGGGTCTCTACACACAAGCTGATATAAAGTTCACTTATGTAGTCTCTTGCCAAATTTATGGGCAACAAAAGCAACATAAGGGTCTAGAGGCGACTGATATTGCTCTTTTGTTGCAGAGGTACTATTCAATATTAACTTTGACATTTTGTTCGTTTTAGTTTGTGTTACTTGATTCCTTTGTGGTCTTACTCACATTGGTGTTTGAAGTGTCAATTAAGAGTTACATATTTGATCTTGTATTTGGATGGGGTCTTCGACGAAAACATTTTGAAGGCTAGCTGGCTAGTGGATCCATGGCCTTAGGGACGGGAGCGATGAGGTTACCGAGTGTGCAGGCTTCTCATCTGAAGTGCATAAGCCTTAAATAATGCAGGGAAATTTAATTTATCTTGAAGATGTACTGCGAATAAAGGAAATGGTAGGGAAAAGATAGTGGTCATGATTAAAAACTTGTAGCATTAGATTTAATCAATCACAATCAATCATTTCTATTAATTGGTGGGATTGCCTCCAAAACATTCAGAGCAAGAACTTCACTAGAATTGTTTTCCCAACTCCCATTGAGATAGAATCGCAATTCTACTTGGGGCGGTCGAAGCTACCAAAGCAAAAGAAACCTATATCTGGCTTTAAGTTATGGAATTGTGCAAATTCGAAAAGAGTGAATGAGATACGAAGATTAGTATCCGGCAAATAGAGTTGGTAGTTAGGAGAATCAATGTTGACAGGATTAATTAACCTGGAAATCCGACAGACAAGGAGCGATGGAACTGGAAAATAGTAAGAGCAACTCTTACCAAGCTTAGGTCTCTATATAGTTTCTGAACAACCTCTCCGTTGGACTGCTATTGGAGGACTCTTTTTTGGTCCGATATGGCAGATAGCGCATCCCTCTTCAGATTTTAACCCTAGATTTACTTCTAAATCTTTCAGGGTTTCTATGGAGTTGATCGTGGAATTGCGTGGGTCCCTGCTTCTCTAGGTAGTACTTCACTGAATGCAGCTTTAAATGCTCAATTTTTGGTCTAGATTGGAGTCTTCACTACAGTGCCAATGGTAGTGGGTTTCATACTTGAACTGGGATTGCTGAAGGTTGGTACATCTAATTTTGATAAACTATGAGCCGAGTTCCTCTCTCATGAGTGTTTGGTTGGCTTCTTTTTGTATCAAACATCTAAATCCTTTATTCATCTTTCTATTGAACTATCTTGTCAAAGTCTTATTAAGCTGAATATAATTGGTTAACATAGTACTATATTCTGCCATTTTTATCTTCTTCAATGGTACATACTTGCAAGCCGTGTTCAACTTTATTACAATGCAGCGTCAACTATGTTCTATCTTTTTCACCTTTTCGTTGGGAACTAGAACTCATTATTTTGGGTGTACTATCCTCCATGGTGGCGCAAGGGTATGCCAATCCTATCGTATATCATAAATCAGGAAGCTTGAATAGATTTTTATGGGGGGGATTAATTGATTACATTTGCATTGTGAAATGTCATCTGCAGTATCGAGCAACCGGTAGAGGCTTTGTTGTCTACAACATAAAGTTTGTTGACAGGCTTTACTCAAGAAGTCATTTTGTCAAGGCGTAAGTGAATATTTTATTAGATGATAATGGTTTCTTTCCCTTGATGTACAACATTGGCAGCTAATGGATGGGGTATTTGTGAAAGGTCAATAACAATCAAGTGGCGTTGCTGCTAATATGTTACATTGCTTATGGATACACGAAGGGAGGTGTTGTTTCTTATGTTCTCGTAACCCTTAGCAGTTGGTTCCTTGTCATCTCATGGTTGTTTGCTCCTTATATCTTTAATCCCTCCGGTTTTGAGTGGCAAAAGTAAGTTGAGACATATTCCATCTTCAGTACTATTTATTCTACGAAATGAATTTGCCGTTGTTTTGAATTGTGCATTCTTGAATATATATTATACTTTTCCCATTTTGGAGATGTATATTGTGAAGTTTTTGTATATTTCATCCATGATTAGCAGGCCTAATGCAATGGTGCGATGAACAGTACCGTCGAAGACCTCGATGATGGGACCAATTGGCTCTATACAAGGGTGGTGTTGGGGTGAAGGGAGAACATAGCTGGGAATCTTGGTGGGATGAAGAATAGGTTATTATAGATCCCTATGCACGCCTATGTAGTTAATGCCTTTCCAAATGTGTCTGTTTGACATCGCTTTTCCATTTTATAACAGGCTCAGTTTGGCGAAAGCCATGGGATTGGTATCTGCACTTTGCAACCCTATTGCTAGTCTTCTATGTTTGACCACATCTAAACTATGCTATGACTATTACTCCAGGTGGCAGCATCCCATTTGGACACTGTTTTGGAAAAAATTGAAAGACATAATATTGGGCAGAGTATCTTTCAAAGGTGTGTGCCAGGATCATTAGAGAACTTTCTCTATCTTTTGATATGCATGTGGGTGTGGGGGCATGCTCCAGCTTGTATTTTAAACTTTTATCTCTATGTACAGTGATTGTGGCGACGCTTTAGCTTTCTTGCTTTCATTAGTTTTTATTACATTTTTCTTGTTATCCTAGCATTGACCGAATTTTTACTGCTATATATATGGAAGAAAAAAACTTCTAACCGCATGTAAAACATCTTCAGATATTCTCCTGATGATTATGTTAGGTGTATGTTGAGGATTATTATCATACTCATTCAAGCTGCTAAGAATATAATTGCATTAATATTCCTAGAGAAACATTTAATATTTATGTAGCACTTTGCGCTGAAGCACTCTCTTGTGAATTATTGTTCCTCAACAAACTAACTCTAAACTTTGTGCTCTAGTACTCTGCGAGTTAAGTTTTGATATTTGTATTAGAATTATGTTGCTCTGAGCATTACGGTGCTCTATTGGCTGCATATTTCTGTCTTTTTTCTCTGATAGAGCTAAGATAGATGAAACTTATTTGGATGACATACACGCTGCTTTGGTGCTAATGTACAGGTATGCAGCGAGATATGCGTCCATCGTTATTGAAGCTAGAATTGATGCTCTTGTGGTATGATACCACTTTCTTTGGTTCCTTGTGAATATCTCGTTACCTAATGAACATGCACATTGTGGGCAACGTGCCCCTTAAAAAGGATTTCGTTCCTTTCTATAATGCCGGTTCGATGGAGCGCTTAGCTGGACGACGAGCGCTCGCAAAATACAGATTTGCCACTTGGGTTTGAAGGTCCGACACCCAAGGAACCCTATTTCGAAGCACTTGCCGTGCTGTTTGATTTGAAAAAGTTAAGGAACCAGTCCGTCATAACCATATTTGGGTTCGGGAGCCGGGTTACGAGAGGAGAATGGTTTTATGGCACCCTCTTGCCCAATCCGGAGATCGGTCTCTACTTAGGCTTTTGCGAAAGATGTTTGTTTGCAATTCTGTTTGATTAATCAATTTTTAGCCAATTAGGGCAAGTGAACAGTTAATCGGGGATTAAACTGTAACAATTTGCAGGATGTGAATGATAGCATGGACGGCATGAAACATGGGGAAATAAACGAAATAAAATCCAGAACCATGGCTGGATGTCAAACAGTGTCCGAGTATGAGTTCGATACAAACAATGGCCAACTTGCATGCATGGATCTTCATGCATGCAAGTACTCCATCGCGCGATGAACCTATAATGTCGCACAAGGGTTGACATCCCATCCACATACTGAACTTTATTCCCTTCTGGGCTCTGGAAAGACCAGTGCTCACCCAGGAAGCAAACCAAGCAGTTTATATATACTGCATGGAAATAAATGTTACAAACAAGATGAACACAAATAAGATACAACCCTTAAAACAGTGAGGGTGTTGAAACAAAGGTTAAGGATCAAGTTGCCCATGCAAAGGCAGCCTCTGGAAATAGATAGACCATCGCGCGATGGTCCTGACTAGATTTTCAGGGATTGCTCTTGCATGACTGGGCTCTGATACATATTCAGAAGCGACCCAGAGACATTCCAAAGGCAAATAAAGGAGTAAACTGAAATAAGCTAACTGGTTTTAGCATGCAAAACAGTGGAATAACTCTAAACGTGCTTCACAGAGATTTATTATACTATAAATAGGAAACAACTAGCATCCTATCCCCACGAGGACCGTCACGTACTGACTGAAATAGTCGCGCGGGAGGGTGAGTCTGTCGCGAGCGGGAATGCCAGTACACGGTTCCTGTAACCCTGCTGACTTTAGGGCCAGATCTGGTATTGATTACCAGCCTTGGCCCTGCCAGCCCCCTCGGGGATCAGAACAGTAAGCAAAACAAAGGTGTTCTACCTTTGGTTTTTGGGGTTTGAATGAGCTTTGAGCTTGAATGAGGTGTGAAAATGGGGTGTAAGATTTGTAACTTTTCTAACCCTATGTGTATGGGTTTTTTTGAACCCTTTAAAAGATGAACAAATGGGTGTATTTATAGGGCAAGACCCTTCCATTAATGGAAATTATTCCATTAAAAGAAACTATTCCACTAATGGAAACCTTTAATGGAAAACATGCCATTAATGGAAACTATTCCATAAAAAGAAACTATTCCTTTAAACGAAAATATGCTATTAATGGAAACTATTCCATTAATGGAAATGTTCTAGAAACCTTCCATTAATGGAAAGCTTCCAGAAACCTTCCAGAAGTGGAAAGTACAAGTGGTTGTTACAAATTTAATCGCAGCGTGCGCGGATCGTGGACGCACGCGCGCAGATCCAAATGCTCACGCACTGGTCAACGGTCAATTAGGGCCATTTGACCAACACCTCGCACTTTAATCCATGCGCGCTAGTTCTCAACCAACATGTGCTAGTGGGTTTTTTGGCTTTTGAAATGGCTTAGGCTAGGTTAGGTTCAAGAATTTTGCAAACACTCAAAGCTCAAACACTCGACAGTCCCAAGGGTGTTCTTGATCCATTTCATCATAGGGGAAACAAAAACCGTAAGTAAACTAATCTGAAAGTCCAGATTGGGGTGTCTACACACATGTAATTGAGATGGTTTCATATGTTGCCAACTAATTGTACCATGAATGCTCTCCCTCCTTTATGCTTTTGGCTTTAATTTTTGACCGGTAACCTTGTAGGAAGCCTATTTCTCCTTTCGTCCCATTTTCATTGTCCATTATTCTTTGTGTTTATTGCCTATATCTTTCAATCCATAATATTTTTCATGATTTTGACAACTTTGTATTATAGAACAAATTAAAATCTATCAAATAACATTCACATTGTATATTTTTCGAGAAACAAAAGGAATAACGGACAATGAAAATGGGACAGAGGGAGTAATACGGATTTAGGTCATTTGAGGTAGATTGTCGGACTGCTTTCCTCTTTTGATGACAATATGTTGAGAGAGGGCGATCTAGGCGTAATACATATCAAAAGATGAAACGTTTGAAGATATGAAGTTCAAATGGCTTGATAAGAACTGATAGTGTTCCACCTTACAAGCTATTGGGTCTGGCCAACATGTTTGAAGTAGACTTTCGTACGTTGCTGACGTGAAGGATTGGAGGCTGTGGTGTTAATACTGAAAGCTTTGCGAAAGTGATTCAAAGCCATATATTGCATAACTTGAATTACAAAGAGTACAAGAGATTAAACTGACAAAACCTTAGTTAATTGTGACTAATCTACCCTCGAAAACAATAGTAAATAACAAGAACCTAATCCCTGAATATTAATACACTTCTTCCATCTACTATTGCTAGTGATTTTCATGTTTCGTTTTTTAACAACCCTTAGCGAATTCTATTGTGTCTTGAACTGATAGCTGCTTTGGAGCACTAATCGTGAGTATTTTGCTTTTTAGATTTTGTTTTACTTTCTTTTCTTTATTGGTAATCTTATCCAAGAACAAACAAAAAAAAGAAACAAAGAAGGCATACCTCCCTAATTACATTAGCTAATCACCTAAAACTAACTATGAAATATGGGATACAAACCCGGCCTCGTTGTTAAATGCTCTGAAGTTCAAGGTGAATGTGTGCCACTGAGAGAGATCAGGATGATGCCAGCCTCGGAGCCCCGGTTATTTGAGGCACCATCAACAAAAAGCTGCCAAGTATCCCCAACCAGAAGACGCTACAATTCGGCTGCAGGCTCTTGGACACTTGGTTCGCCTTTAGAGTGACTCGGTCCGGCTCCAGTTCGGTCAATGGTTGGTGAGAATTCGGTGATGGCTTGACCTTTAATTGCGGTTCTTGGTTGGTATTTGATGTGGAAATTGGCCAACTCCACGGCCCACTTGGAGATCCGGTTAGATAAGTCGGCCCTTTGCAATAGAGTCTTGATCGAATGCTCGGTTAGTGCAATGATCAAATTGTTTTGGAAGTATTGGATGAGCTTCTGGGAAGTAGTGTCTAAAGCGAGTACTAATTTTTCGAGTGAGAGTTACCAGGTCTCAGCGTCAGTTAGAGTTCGACTCGTATAGTAGATAGACTGTTGCTCCAAACCGTCCTGTCAAACCAAGACCGAGCTTATAGAGTTGCCCGAGACCGCCAAGTATAAGTATCAGTCTTCATCATCCACTGGTGTTGTAAGTAGAGGGGGGGACTGTAGGTAAGACTTGAGATCTTCAAAGGCGATACTACACTCCTCGGTCCACACAAAGTTTCTTTAGCATCCCTTCAGGGCATTGAAAAATGGCCAACACTTATCAGATGACTAACTTATAAACCGGTTGAGAGCGGCCACCATGCCGGACGAGGCTTTGGATCGCTAAGATCTGATTGGGGTTGGCCTCTATTCCCTGTCATGTCACTAGGTGACCGAGGAATTTACCAGACGCGACTCCGAACACACATTTCTCGGTGTTCAAGTGAAGTTTGTGCTTCTTTAGAATATCGAAGACTTCACGAAGGTCATCCAGGTGATCGGTAGACTCTCGGCTTTTAACTACTAAATCGTCGATGTATGCTTCCATGATTACCCCCAGCTGTCTTCGAACATAGCAAAGATCGTTTGCTGAAAGGTTGGTCCAGCATTCTTAAGACCGAATGGCATGACTTTGTAACAAAATATCCCTTTCAGTGTAATGAAAGTGATTTTTTTCTAATTCGGACCGTACATCGTATCTGATGATACCCCATGTAGGCATCCATAAAGCTCAGTCGGGCATGTTAAGAGACGGCATTGACTAGCTGGTCAATCTTCGGTAGTGGAAAACAGTCCTTCAGGCAAGCGTAATTTAGATTAGTATAATCTACGCATACTCGCCACTTCGCATTCTTTTTGACGACCACTGTGTTAGGCAACCAAGTGGGGTACTGGACTTCTTTGATGGCACTAGCCTCAAGCAATCGGTCCACTTTTTCACTCACGGTGTCAGCATGAGCGACTGCGGATCACCAAGCCCTCTGCATGACTAAGCATCCTTATCAACATTGAGGTGATGACTCATAAACTTGGGGTCCACCCCCGGCATCTCATGGGGAGTCCAAGCAAAAACCTCAATATTCTCTCTAAGGAGGGCAACTATTTCCTCCCGTTCCTCATTTGTTAAACTGGAACCGACCAAGAAATACAGATCTGAGCCTTCGGAGATGAGATCCTCCACAGCCTTTTCAGCTCCTGTTTGCCAATTTCGGCCTCTGGTTGCTCAATGATTTGCACCTCAAAGGGCTTTTTCTTCCCATGGATGGCTGAGACATAACAGACTTTCGCAGCCAATTGGTCTCCTAACACATCCTCTTGTCCATACCAACCGATGAAATGTACAACCTGGTGGAACGTTGACGCCACAACCTCCATTTTATGCAGCCAATTACGGCCGACTATGGCATTGTAAGGGCTTAGGACTTTTACGACTATGAACTCCATGTCAATTGTTCAAGTTTCGATGGTGACTGGAAGGGTGATTTGGCCAAGGGGCCAGACTGGGGCTCCACAGAAACGAATAAGTGGGATCGGGCAAGGCTGAAGGTCGGTCTCAACAAGTCCCATATCTTTAAAAAGCGAATAATAAATTATCTCCGTCGAGCTTCCCCAATCAACAAGGATGCGCAGGACCGTGCAATCTTTGAGTTGGAGGCTAACCACCAGAGCGTCATTATGGGGAAGCATAAGGCGATCAAGGTCGCTGTCATCAAAGAGATCTGTCTTGCAGGGCTTCGGCAGAACTTTGGAGCCGGAGTGATTGACATGACAACTAAGGCATCGGTTGCACTGCGTAGTTCGGCTTTCAACCGTGCTTCTGCTTCGGCGTCAAACATCTCATGGATGATGTTAATGATACGGGTAGTGGGTGTGCCACTCGGTCCCGCTCGTGTCGAACCCCCTGCCTAGTGTCTTCAATTCCCCAGCCTTTTCCCTTGTCTTCTCTTGGTCGATGTACTCGGCAAGATGCCCCTTCCGAACTAACTCTTGTAGATATTCCTTAAACTATGGGCACCAGGTGGTTAGGTGCCCATGCTTTGAATGATAAGAGCATCGATACTTCTTGTCCTCCAGTTTGGGGAAGGGAATATTGAGGGCGGGGTAGCTGAAATACGGCTCGTGCTCTATTTTCTTGAGCAGTTCATGCCTAGGGTCTTTGAACACAGTGGGTCTGGCCTCGAACTCATGAGGCTTTGGTCCCCTTATACACTTCCTTTGGCATCCACCGCCGCCTTGCTCTCCCCACCATTCTTTCCCCCTTCCTTTCTAGATATCGTGCACCGCCTTGCCACCCTTATTGGGTTAAGTTTTTCCGTACCCTCCAGTGGATTTCCAACGCGCAACCATATCTTTGGATATCTGGCAATGTTAATCGATGCGGAGCATCAGATCCTCCATATCCTTCGGGGGGTGTAGGTAAAAATATTGGTAAGCCTCCTTGGCCAACTCGATTACTCCGTCCCTTTTTTTCCCACGACTTTTCGCTTCCAAAAATTTGCCTTGGTGTAGCAATATAACAATTATCAATTACTCCATCCTAACTTGTACATCAATTTTTCTCTACTATTTTCCATTTGTTTTTGCATGAGTAGTGGATAGTGTTGGGATGTGGTTGCTTCTGATGTGGGAAAATAGGATTTTATAAGATCTCTCTGCTTTGAATTCATTTGTGGTTGAAATCATGTTCCCTTTTTTTTTCCCACGACTTTTCGCTTCCAAAAATTTGCCTTGGTGTAGCAATAGAACAATTATGGGTTACTACATCCCAACTTGTACATCAATTTTTCTCTACTATTTACTTTTTGTTGCCCGAGTAGTGGATAGTGTTGGATGTGGTTGTTGGGACTTGGAATCCGAGTAATATTTAGTGTTGCTACTTAGATATGAGGCATTTGATTATTAAAATGGATTTTTTACAGCATAATCAACATATGCAACACCAGCTCCTGCAACCAACGAATCTTGTCGCTTTGTGTGGGTTGATCAATAAGTAATATTAGGTTCTCTTTTGTTAATGTGAGTACGGCCAGTTCTTACTGCCAGTGTTTTTACTACATTTATCCAAACGGTCAAACCAGTTTATCAAACCCTAAGTTATGCTCAACTCATCAGTGTGAATCTTTGGAACAAAGATTTAAAGCCCTTCCCAAAAGATGGCTTATGAAAGTCCAATTAGAGAGAAGATTGTAAAAGATTGTCAATTGTATGTTTAACATCTTCATCATGTTATGTATTGTGATACAATAAGAAAAACATATGGCGTGGATGGAAGATTTGTATTATTTGTAATTGGAGGGATGGTACTTTTATTTCATAAATGAATTTGTCTGAGTGTGCTTTGATCCAGTCAATTTGTCGGACCATGCTATAAAAACTAAATTTCGGTTATAGAGAACGTAGTATGGTACAAAACTATTTGTACCCTCTTGATGTAATTTATTTAAATTGAGTTTGCATTGGCAATTAGTAATCTAACTTTCGAACAGAAATTGGGCATGCTTGTGGTAAACTAACATAAGTAGTGAAGATACATGATCTAGGATATTGGATAAGTTTCCAGTGGCATATTTGTGATGTTAGCAATATGTTCATAGAGTCGAAAAATTCCCTAATCGACTTCTTGAGAAAATTTTCCAAGTCCTACTCAATTGAACTCTATGTAAAATTGCATGCCCATTTTTGGCATAGACCACCTCTCATTTTGACTCTTGACAAACACATCATCTTTGTGAATCCTTGCACCTGTTTGTATTGAAGGTTAGGCTAATGAGTTAGCAAAATTCACTCCAAACCCTTCTTCTCCTTCCTTGATCTATCCTCCCTTGGTGCCATTTGATTTACCATTTTTTAAGGCCCAAGTAAAGGGTTTTTGTAATCAAACCCTTCTTCTCCTTCCTTGATCTATCCTCCCTTGGTGCCATTTGATTTACCATTTTTCAAGGCCCAAGTAAAGGGTTTTTGTAATCAAATTTTTGTTTCAATTCCTTCTATCTCTTCTAATCCCTTAAAGGATATCGAACAGCTCTTGAGTCCTTCCAAATTTCCCAAATCCTCATCTTTCAAAGTCAAGCCTGTTATATCCAAACGTGAAGCCTCTCTGTTGTTGAGATTTCTCAAAGCACTTGTCAATTTAGGGCTTCCTACCCTGCTTGAGCAAGGATTGACTCAACCTTTCGAAGTGTGTTGTCAAGCTCTGTTTTTATCCAACAGACTTCCTTCTTCCACTACTTCAGAGCTTCAGTAGTCCCATGCTCAATTTAGAAAGTTGCTTTCCCAAAGTCAATTTTTGGCAAAAAATATAGAACATACAATCTCAAGAGAGGAGATTTGGAGGTTCAAGCCTCTAAAATTGCTTCTCATTTATCATCTGATCATTCTCAACTTGCCAAATTTGAGGAACTTAAAGAGAAGAAAAAGAGATTGGAGTTCAATGATGAGCTCAATGAGACCTCAACGGATCTTACAACACACCAAACTGAGGCTTTGAAGGGCTAGTAGACCCTCACAGAGCTCATCCATTTGCTTCGATCAAGAAGACAGAGAAGCTTATGTTCCTTTATTAAACATTACAATGATTTCATGCAAATTGTATTCTCAGGAATTTGTAATGTAATCAATTCCAACTTGTAACAGTTGTTTGTAGAGGTGGCAATTTATAATCCATATTTTGTAACTCGTTCAAATCCACCAACTTTTAATCCAACCCAATCCACCCATGTTGTATAATGGGTTGATATGGGTTAAACCCATATTAACCCATATTTACATAGGTTTAGATGGATTGAAGTTGGGTTCAATATGGATTGAAAAGAAAAAACCTAGAGAAGGCCGGGACTAACCCATATGAACGAACAGTTGATGCAAGCTGATGATGCCATACGTGGCCAAATCAAATATCTCTATTATAAAATAGAATGGTGTGGGGACAAGTTGTTGGAACGACTTAGATTCATTTGATCCAAAGGCTGTAGTGCATCCTCCCACTTTTCGGTTAAGTGTCCATGGTTTTCACCTAAATTACACAACTGCCATCCCCTTCCAACATGGATGCGTAGTGCCGTAGGCACGGGTTATCACTAGTCTATCTAATAAAGCATAAGGGTGTGGGGACCACACAAACACAAGTTGAAAGACAGGATAAGATTCATTTGATCCAATGGCTGATGTGTAACTCTCTTAAAAAAACACTCATACTCTTACAAATATATTACAAAAATGTCATCGTTTTTTTTTACCCACTGCTCGGCTTTTAACGTTGACATAAAAAAACAAAAATATATTCACAAATTGCCCGTGCCTATAGCACTATCGGGATGCGTAGTGCCGTAAACACGGGCAAGCACTAGTCACAATTATATTTCAGGTTTACGGGATTTCATAGTCACGAAAATTCAGAAATTAATAAGCAGACATTATATACAATTATGGTCACATTTAAAGAATTTATTTCAGACTTCTTTCATTATAGTTATTAGTTAGGGCCTTATTGGCTGAATAAGCCAATTGGCTTAATTCCTTGTTTAATTTTTTTCAAGCATTTGTTAGTTTTTCATCAATTTTTGTGGATTATTGCTTCGTGATAATGAGAGAAATCTAAAAAATAAAAAATTATGATCGAAACCCATATTTTTTAATAAAGACAAAAATAAGCCAAATTTTTTTGTCTTTATTCAAAAAAATTAGGTTTGGACCATAAATTTTAACTTTTTTGACTCCTCTCGTAGAGTCGAACCAATAATCCACAAAAATTTGACGCGAAACTAAAAATTGCGAATTTTTTAGAATAAAAACAAAAAAAATAAGCCAATTGATTATGTGGCCAAAAAGGCTTTTAGTCATTAATTACAGTAGTTCATTCGAATAATCCTTATCGTAAGGAGCCATAGTTTAATGTATTCGATCTATGCATAAACAGAAAATTTGGCCTTTTGGTTGATGTTTGTCTTTATTCAAATAAATTTTAGTTTGGACTATAATTTTTTTAGTTTTTCGATTCCTCTTTTTAAATAGAATCAATAATCCACGAAAATTGACGCAAAATGTACAAATACAAAAAAAATAAATAAATAAAGGCAAAAAAAAAAACCAATTGGCTTATATAGCCGAACCCCACGGAGTTTTACCTATTTGTGAACATGTTTCAACCCATATCGGGTTAAGACAGTAGAGAAGGAAAAGAAGGAAGGGGGAAACGGAGATGGGGGGGGGGGGGGGGGGGGGGGGGGTGGGGAGGAGGTGTTGTGGCGGGGGGAAAGAAGAGGAAAACGGGCGGGTTGGGTTGGATGGGTTTGGCTTTAACTTGACCCGTATTCGACCCGACTCGTTTCAATCTGTTTACCATTCGCCCCATATTTAACTCGCGACCCGTTTCAACCTGTCCATTTGCCACCTTTAGTTATTTGTAACACTTTGCTATGTTCATGCTAGTAATTCCATGACCTTACATAGACTGTTCTTTATTTAGAAACAAAAAAAAATTCTAAACCATGTCTCTTAATACCCATAATAGTGGACACATCTGTATTCCACACTTGCTTTAATTGGGCACAATTTCTTTTGAATTAACTTTAAAATTTGACGCCCCACCTTCCCTTATTAGGGTTATTAATGATGGTCATCAGAAATTTTCATATAAATATGGGTATGTGGAAAGACACACTCGTCTTTGACATACTCGTCTTTCCTTCTCTCACTCTAAAAAATACAAAATTGTCTTCTCCAGTGACTCCAGTTCCCCACCTTGCTCCTGAACAGCTGGATGTTATACTTGAGCACATCCGCATCCGCACTTTCATCTTACTCCTTAAAACTGACATTGAGAGGAAAGACAGGAGGTCTATAGACATGCTGAGAACATTTGTTAGTGTTGAAAATGTATTTGACGGATATTAATTATCAAAACACGTCCCTGACCGTCATTTTTCCAAAAGATTAAAATCATGGCCGTTAGATCAAAATCACCCACAAAATGAGATGATTTTACTATTTCTGCCAAAAAGATCTCAATATTTGATGATGGTTCATGAAGAGCACACATAGATAAAAGATAGCAGGTCTAAAGAAACCTTAGTGGCCAAGTTAAAGACAAGAGGCAAATGAGAAGATTCCTATGAAAAAGATTTAAAATGGCGAAAACACCCCTCTCGTTATTATAAAGGCCGTTCTCCCATTAAGGCAAAGAAAAGCCTCTTCAATAAACTTGTCTGATATACCTTGATTATTTATATTTTAGAGCCCCCAAAAACATTTTCAATTAGTCTAATTATTTGTGTGTAGACAAAAAGTTTTTACGTGTGCCATATTTTATCTATTCTTTTAAAAAGAACTTGCTACACGTGTACGGATACTTGTGGCTGGAGTTTGGTCGCCCTATTATTTATTTATTTCTGTTTTCTTTTGTGATTTCAAATTTTTTTGGTTAATCCCTATCAATATGGTATGTCCACTTTAACAATTAAATAGACACTATATATTCTCTTCGATTTGTTTCTATGCGATTGAAAATGTGTTAACCTAAAAGGTTGTATTGGTTGATTTTATGTTTTAATTTTGAATATGAACGGTAATTTCAACAAATATAAGGGAAATAAAACCGACAAATTGTGGCAGCCCAACCTCTTTAGAGGCCTAAGCTGAAATTTAAGTGTGAAGCCTTTAAGAAAAGAACTCATATTAAACATATTGTAATCGCGGATCCAAAAAAAAAAAAATATTGTAATCGAACATATTTTATATTTTATTGACCACGGTAAAGTTATGACTAGTGAAATACTTACGATCTCTAACGTACGTACACAATTTCAGTATTTTACAGAAGATGAGAAATGTGAGAGATTTATCACAATTTTAATACTTGTAAATTAATATATACATACAAACGTATATACGTATGGACGTGAGGCCTATCAAAATTGGAGGCCCTAGGCGCACACTAGTCTTAATGGCCTAGTGGGTGGGATGCCCCTACCGACACGCAGATAAAGATCGAGTCCGAGCCAACTAAGCTAAACCAAAAAAGACTGTAGTAAAAGTTGTTCCTTTGATCGATGGTTGATTGCAAGACGTTCTAAACCTCTATCATAATTTACGCTTGAGAGTAGTAGTGCTCGATCAGAGTAAAACGTACAAACTACCAAAGCAGATTACACCCATTGCGCGCGATCTGTTGATTTTGTGTACTCCAGCTACATGCGAACTAAATTAATCAAACAACTGAACTGACTAATTAACGGCCGGTTAGATAATTAAACAGAAAAAATTAAAATAATGGTGTAGAACTTGCCATATAGTATTTATCTCCCTTTTCCTTTACAGAGTTAATTAAAACCTTCAGCAGAGATCTCAATTTTATTGACATTTATTGCTCGGATATATATTATTAATATAGGAGTAATTCGTTATGATGCATTGGGTTGCTCCAAACCAAAAAAGGATCTCACACATTAGTCCACTCGAGATCTCCAGCGTTAATCATATATATAGAGTACTGAGGAAATCCCAAACTAGATGGTCGATCACGAGGGGAATATTAATTACTGTAGTAATTATCATGGACTGGACTTGAATTCCAAAAGATATGAATTAGAGTTTCTCTAACAGTGTGCTAGCTAGCTATATGCTTGGATTACAGATTACTGTCCCGCACTTTCTTACGGTGCGGGACTCCCCTTTCCGATTGAATTTCAAAAATCCGAGCCGCTCAAAATGATCAAAACGTAATTTTCGGAATATTTGCAAGAAATCAGCAAAAAAAATGACCGGAAAGGGCTTGATCCGAGCAGTTTTCATTGAACGGTTCAAATAAAAACCGCTCAAAACAAGCCATTCCCGATCATTTTTTTGCTGATTTTTTGCGTATACCCTTAAAATCACGTTCTGCACACATTGAGCGGCTCGGATCATCAAAATTCAATCGGGAAAAGGAAGTCCCGCACCGTAAGAAAGTGCGGGATCCCTCATGTGAACCATGATGTGTGTGTGTATATATATATACAGCTGTGCTACATGCACAGCAAGCTATGCACAGCGGCTGTGCACAGCAGGCATTTTCTCCCGTCTCGGGTCGTAAAAAGATGATCGGAGCCGTTCATTTTGTTCTAAAATGCGTCGTTTAAGGTCTCTGTAAAAAATGAGACCTTGGGTGTTTTGGGTGTGATTTTGGGTGTTTTGTTAACTGCCTCTAACGATATCGAACGAAGCTCATTTTTTACAGAGACCTTAAACGACACATTTTGAACAAAATGAGCGGCTCCAATCATCTTTTTTACAACCCGAGGCGGAAGAAAACTGGCTCTGTGCACAGCTGCTGTGCACAGCTGCTGTGCACAGCTGCTGTGCACAGCTTGCTGTGCACAAAGCTTTTCTGATATATATATATATACAGTTGGGATCTCCTCCGGGATCCCGGATGAGATGGCTGGTGCGGGACTTCCATCTCAGCCATTGGATTAGATCCAACGGCTGTCGTTTAAAGAGCAACACGCGGATCTAAACACGGGTGGGTCGGGTAGAAACTATAGGATCCGGGTTCCAACAAAACAACATCTCACCCGGCTCCTCCCATTTCTTCTGCGTTTCAAACACAGACAGAAGAGAGGGAAAGATAAGCGACGAAACTCAGGCGATTTCGACGAAGATGACGAAGCACTCAGACGATTTCGACGAAGAACAAGAAGAAGAACACCACAAGGTCTCTCTCTCTCTCTCTCTCTCTCTCTCTCTGTGTCTCTCGTTCCGTACGAGAACCAGAAACCCTAACCCGTTTCTTAGGGCTCTTCTTCGTGAACACAGGAGAACACCACAAGTCTGGCTTTGATGTTCTTCTTCTTCGTTCTTCGTCAAACTAAAGGTCTCTCTCTCTCCCGATCTCTCTTTTTCTATCTCTCTCTCGAATCCGTTTGATTTTTGAGTTTAATTTGTGATTAGGGTTCGATTTTGGGTTTCTATCGATTTGAAGCCCTAATTTGTGGTTCGATTTTCCCAAATAAATAAATAAATAGACCATTTTGTTGATTTTTTTGAATTTTTTGATTGGCATTTTGTACTTTAGATTGTGGACATTAATTTTAGATTGGCAAAAAGAGGAAGTTGGGCATATATATTCGAAAGAGAAAAAGCTGCAGTTGGGAATATTATCCACGTATGTAGGTTTTCATGTAAAACTACTAAACACATATAGCTACGAGAAATACACATAAATGTGGACAGACTGCAAAACATCTGTCATTCTCATGGGGGTGGATTGTTCAGCTAATGTAGCTAAGATTCAGTGATATTTAGCTGTGAGATTCAGTGATATGTAGGTTTTCATAATTAGTGGTAGTTTATAATGGCATTTCATAATTTAGATTGGCTTGAAATCTGCTACTGCTCTATGTATTCTTTGAATCATTTTTAGTTTATGAAGCATGACAGTAGATATTGGTGTCTTTTTGAGAGACAGAGTCATGCAGTATAGCTAACTGGTTAGTAAATCAAATATTTGTTTTGCTGCTTCTTCTCCTTCCCATTTCAGTAGCATAATTGAAGGTCCTCCTTGCAAATGTGGAATACCATCACCTATAAGAACTTCAGAAATAGAGGCTAATCGGGGAAGAAGATTTCTAGGTTGTGTAAACTATAAGGTAGTAATATTTTGTTTTTGTTATTTATTATTTATTCCATTCATTAAAAACTGATGTCCCTGTTTTTTAAAATTATCCAGGTACCTAACGGATGCTGTTTCTTCTATTGGATTGATTCTGAAAGAGACATGAAAAAACAAATGTTGCAAGCTGACAAGAAGAATATGGAGAGGGAAACTTCAAACTTGAGAAGAGATAATTAAGATTTGAGGAAGGAGGTAGAAGAACTTACAAGAGAGAACGAGAAACTGCGAAAGAAATTACAAGAAGTTGTAGCTAAAGTGTTTGACTACAAAACAAAGTGTTTGATTATGTTATTAGTTTTATGCATTGTTGTGTGGTTCTCGAAGAACGCTGAAACTGTTCCGAACATGAAATACCTTTCTTAGTTCATATATGTAATGACCATGGTCCAAAATGATGTCAATTAATATTTGCTTGGAAGCCACCGTAGGATGAATGGCATGGACATGTTTTTTGTACTGATTTCTAAATGAATGGATTGAAAATTTGTCATGAACATGGTTACTTTCATTCTGGCACATGGAATGGCATAGACATGTTTTTTTTGTGTTTGTTTCTTGGTTGGAGGTTAGTTTGAATCACAAGGAAAATGGGGAATTTCAGTAGTTATGGTGGTGGTTGTGTTTCTTGAATGGAATCCCACTGACAGAAGGTATGAGTTCGATAATTAGATGGGAAGTAAAGACAATCCTCAATTGGACCTCCTGCTTTCCTTGGTGCCAAAGTTACTGATTAGAATATGGTTTCTGCTTTGGATCAGAACCTCTCACGGTCTCATCACCCGATACATCTACTGTAAAGTCCTCGACAATATTAGTTTCCATGTTCTGGGTGCAAAAATCTTGGATTACCATACGTTTGGAAGTTCTAGTAGCTCCTAGTTTGCCCTGTGTACTATAAATTTGTTGCAGGTGGATAATGAATAATCGAAGAGTAGGTGTTAGATGACTAAAAGCTCTACATTACGAATTTTAGAACAAAAAAACAAGTAGATCACACACTATTGGTTACTGGAAAACCCTTTGCAAGTCTTCCACAATGCACAAAATATAGGATGGTGCTATACTATATGGCATTCAAGTTTTTGCATTCATGCATTCCGTTCTTAACTTTCATAGTTCTCATATTATCAAATGGTGGTCATTTTCACGATTCACATGCTCCAGTTCTGAACTTTTCTGTTTTTTACCATTATTTTCCTCTCCAGAGAATGATCAAGAACCAGAGAAGATAAGAGAACACGTCCTATGCCCCCTCCCATGGACATGTCACAGTAGAAAGCCGGCCAAACACATATCAGAATTACTTCACACCAAACAACAGAAGCTGGCCACAGTCAAACTACTACGAATGTTTTTTGGGTAAAATAGCTTGAAATAAAAGGAGGACAACCAAATATACAGCCTACAAGGGACATACTCCAGGAGGAAAAAAAGAAAAACAAACAAGAGTAAAAGAAAATTTGTTTACACCAAATGGCTACATAAGCTAGCTGATATCCGCTGTTTCCAAAGTGATAGTAACAAAAGGATAACAAAATGCCAATGTGCATCCGCTCGATCCACCAAATGGCACAAGATGAATTCCTCATGGAATAGGTGGAATGAACATGGGGCTTCACCTCATAGAAAGAGGTCATAGAACCTGTAGGAAACAACATCAACAGTGAATAGCTGCTACCATAATAGCAGTAGTCTGCAGCAGTAAACAAAAACCAACAGCAGATAACCATGACAGCTAAAATTGATCAACAGTAAAGTGTTGCTTGTCGGACAGAAAATCTGTGGAGCAAGTACTTGTGTGGCTCAAGTTCACTTGCCTCTGGTGAACCTGGAAGACAAATGGAACCAACTATTTTGTTTTCATCTCAATACAACTATGTAATATCCAGAATTAATGTCAGGGATGAGGGAACCAACAGAAAAGAAACACCACCAGGCTCCTTGTTCACAGTTTGTTAACTTCAAACTTGAAAGTACTTACATCAGCATAATTTTCACTTGTACGAGTACTGCAACATTTTCGTTGCATATTCAAGCATCCCAAGTGGTAGGTAAGGAACAGGAACACTTGAAAGTGCAAAATAACAAAAGAAATAGCTAAGGCTTACTACAAAGAACATAATCCAAGTTATTAATCATTGACAACTATGATTCACTTATGATTGCCACGCTTTATACGGTTTCCTTCGAAAACTAATCCTAATATTGTCATGGAACCTTACTTGTCACTATCCACTACTTAACATTCATGAATAGGATTGAGTGTACTCTCTACCTTATTTCCTGATAGCTACAAATCCATAGTAACTGAGCAGTAAAAGAACTATACTTGCTCTACAGCTCCTGTGACACATTCATGCAGGGAGAGGGGTCTTGATCTACTACTCAAATTACAAACACCTGGCTCAATCCCTACTTTTCAGAATTTTTGGTAGTCCAGCATTTGTTGAGCTAAGAAAATCAAAAAAAATAAAAAAGTTCTACACGTATGACCTTCAAAATAACGAAATGAGAACAGCAAGACATTTACAAATTAGCCAAAAAAATTGTTTATAAAAAATGCATTTCGTATAATCTAAATTTTCTCGGTTTGTCAAAACGTAACCGAAATCAAAATCAAGCCCTAGGCCAAATGAAATCGTTGGTCAATTTCTGTGTTTAACAAATGAAGACATAAGCCTTTCGAAGCCCTAAATCAATCTCCCAGAAAAACGCAGAAAAAAATCTGGTTCAAACCCCTAAATCGAACTACAAAAAATTCCTAATTTTTTGGGGAATTTTTTGGTGCGGGACTCGGCCCAGAGACATAAAAGTTGTACACACCACAAAGGTAGCAAATCTCTTGTATCGGAGGCAGATGAAGAGAGAGAATAAAACCCTAATTTTGAATCGGCATAAAAAGCCCCAATTTCTGTTACACTCGGCAAAACCCTAACCAGATTCTTCGAGAGATTCGAGACAGAGAGAGAGATACCTTGGATGAGATCTCTGCTTCAATCGATTCTTCTTCGTCATCTTCGTCGAAATCGCCTGAGTTTCGTCGCTTCTCTTTCTCTCTCTTCTGTCTGTGTTTGAAACGTAGAAGAAATGGGAGGAGCCGGGTGAGATGTTATTTTGTTAGAACCCGGATCCTATAGTTTCTACCCGACCCACCCGTGTTTAGATCCGCGTGTTGCTCTTTAAAACGACAGCCGTTGAATCTAATCCAACGGCTGAGATGGGAGTCCCGCACCAGCCATCTCATCCGGGATCCCAGAGGAGATATATATAGAGTTCCTTTTTCTTAAGAACCACCTCATTTTAATAAAATAAGGACCTCCCTATCCCGATCGAATTTTGATGATCTGAACCGCTCAATGTGTTCAGAATGTGATTTTAAAGGTTCCCGCAAGAAATCAGCAAAAAAAAAAAAAAAAAAAACCGGAAAGAGCTTCATCCGAATAGTTTTTGTTATGTTTTTATCAAACAGTTCAAATAAAAGCTGCTCAAATCAAGCCCTTCCCGGTCATTTTTTTTGCCAATTTCTTGCGGGTACCTGTAAAATCACGTTCTGAACACATTGACCAGCTCAGATCATCAAAATTCAAAAATACTAACAGCAGAGACAATTTGCAGAGAACCACGCAGAGACAAATGCGTTTGGCCCCATTTCGGGTCCCCAAAAAATCTAGAAAAATATCCATAAATTTTTAAATATTATTTTATGGAGCCCTGTAAAAAATCAGCTCCAGTGGATATCGATAAGTATTACTTTTGGATTCGTAGGGGCGAATATTTTTCTAGATTTTTTGGGGACCCGAAATGGGGCCAAACGCATTTGTCTCTGTGTGGTTCTCTGCAAATTGTCTCTGCGCATAGCAGAGCTTCAATCGAAATAAGAGAAATGGAGATGTCCTTATTTTAAAATAAGGAGAGAAATATATATGGTGTCAAATTCGGATAATGATTTGGTAATATCTAAAATTAAACAGGCCCATTTATGACAAAGAATAGAATAAATGGCATTTACAACATTTAAGAATCGTTGTTAAATTATGTACCAATAAAATTTAGATACTAATCTTTTCAATTCTTAATCAATATTAATATATCGATAACAGTCGGGCTATCCACCATTGTCATGGTTGAAACTTTTACCCCAAAAAATGGTTACTTGCTACTTATATGTCGACGACTAGCTAGGTTATTGCGTTATTGAATGTGGAATAAAGAGTATCAAAGTTAATTACTATTATAGCTTGTGAACATTTTTGGTTGATTGTAACATGTTGAAATGTGAGAATAACATCCGAGCTTAGGGCATATCAGTCATTTTGTGTTTTGGCAATCTAGGAAGACATTCTGAAAGCAAATAAAGCACTCACTGATTGCACATTTCATAACCCATCCCCCCCAAAAGAAGATGCAATGTTCGAAAGAAACACTCGTTAGGTTGTTCTACAACGTCTCCAGCTCCTTCCTCCTCCTCTTCCTCTTCTTCTACTTCACCTCCCTTCTCCTTGCCAAGCTCCTCCACTTTTGCGGCACCCCTATCATCCAAAGGTCTCTCTCTCTCTCTCTCTCTCTCTCTCTCTCTCTCTCTGTGTGTTTTGTTTTTTTTTAATCGGTGAAAGTTAGTATCATTGAAATAGTTATAGTAACATTTAGGAGGAGAAGTTGAACTTCCGACCTCCTTTCTCCTAGTAGCATTTAAGTGCACTTCTGATGGTGTCGGGCCAAAGGCTTCTCTCTAAACCCTCTGATCGATACGCTAATCATTTTTCATTTTAATGCAGAAATCAGGATGGATATGACTTTGCCATGTTTTCCGAGGAGGAGGAAGAAGAAGAAAGTGGACATTTTTTCAACGAGTACAAAGAGAGAGGTGATCATCTGGTGGCCGACGGTGGTGAATCACTTGAGTTTTTGGCCCCCAACAAAAACTGCCCAAAGGTTGTTACCTTTGGAGAAGACGCGGAGAGCTATTTTGATCCCATCTATGAAGAAGTTGATCATGTTGATGATGATGAGGAGGAGGAGGAGGAGGTTGAAGACGAGATTTTGGGAAAAAGAGATCAGAATATTAATGATTCTATTTCTATTGGCAATTCAGCTGAAAATGATTGTGGGGCCACCAGACCGGTGATTCGGGTCCAGAACAAAAGTGATGACTTGGTCACTAAGTTTGAAACCCATCAAGGTACGTGTACTTTATCGAATAAAGTTTACATTTTCACTTTAATTGATAGAGTAGTGTTTTCGAGACAAGTTCTAGGCCATATCCATTTCGCATTTTATTTGCAAATTGGGGAATTATAGATAAATTAATTCAAACAAGTTCAGTTTCTATTCTAAAATAGTAGTGGAGTTGGAACTCGACTGTGGGTATGTCTCGAGCCTCACACAAACTATCGGCATCATTAATTTGTAGACAATGATTTTTACACCTTCCTTGCAAAATTAAAAATTATATTAGTTGGACATGGTTAAAAGCTTTATAGATTAATATTCAAGTTTTAGTTGATCAGGATTTTGCACTTTAAATTTTGAACCGAAAATTGAGTAAATCGATGAAGCATTTAATGATATTCAATTTAGTTAATTTTTTGAATAGGAATTAAAGGTAATTATACTCTACAAAATGAACGACTCCAATCATGAAATCTTTTCATATTCTCTATTCTGAAATTACCCTTACAAGTACCGAGAAGAGTGAGATTTGGTGAAAGTAAAAGGACAAGGAGTGTATGTCATGTGACACCGAAATTGCAAAAAAATGACAACCATATGGTCCCTGTCTCACAAACTTCCTTACCCATCTGAAAACGATTTAAAACCCTCAAAACAAAACAAAAAAACAAGTTGTTTCTTTATTTTTCCATATACTACCAAACAGACAGATTTATATCATTCACACGGAAACTTTTGCGTATTGTATTTGCTCTTGACCCAGATCAAAAAAACAAGTATTTATACTTGACCTGATATTTTTTTATCCAAGAAAGCAATGGTACACCTAGGAGTATGACCGAAGGGCTGCTCGGGGTCCGGTTCGGTTCGGATTTCTAGGAATCCGAGGGCCGAACCGCTAGTCACGGTTTTTTCAAAATGAAATCCGTGTCTGGACCAAAAGTCCTACGGTTCGGTTCCAATCCGATCTGTGACTCGCGGATTGGTTACGGTTTTATCCACGGATTTTAGCAAAAATAAAGCTCAAACATATATCCCACGATAAAAGGGAAGAATGTTACATTCAGAATTGAGTTTAACACCACCAAAAAATACTTGTTATATAAACTACCAAAGGTTTACTTCAGAAATCAAATTCAAAAGAATCTAAAACACTAGTAGGATTGTCTCATTATAGTACGTTATATAACATAAAAGAACCGGAAAAGAAACGAACTACTGAAACTCAACTATAAGGTTACCCGTAATTTTTACAAAAAAAACTACGATTTACTCCCTATATTTTATGTACATTTACACTATATCCCATTATTAAGATAAAATACTAAAATTGGTGAAAAAAGGTGTTAACATTACTAACAATTTATTATATAAATACACACATATATATTATTTATATAAAATAAATATCTCACGGTCTGATTCGGTTAATCCACGGTTTCGTAGTTAAAATCCGTGGACTGAACCGCGAGTCACGGTTTTCTAATTTTTCAATCCGTGTCCGAACCATTAATCCACGGACAAAATCCAAAAGGTACGGATCGATTTGGTCCGGACCGATTTCACGGTTCACCGGGTTTTTTGAGCAGCCCTTATACTTGACCTGATATTTTTTTTATCCAAGAAAGCAATGGTACACCTAGGAGTATCACAAAAATATTACTAGGTATTTTTTTGGTGTATGTTTGCACATTATTGTAGTGTATGTTACGCATTTTTTTTTATTAGTCACTCAGAAGTCTACCTTAGATGTGTATGACATTCATGATTTTTTGTGTCTGGTATGTCTATTTTTTGCGTATGGTGCGCATTTTTCTGGCTCATTAATTAGGGGTCTACCAAATCGATCATTTTTATTGTATTCTTTACACTTTGTTTTTTAATTTTTGGTGAATTTACAAATATGGTGTACACACCACCCCAAGATAGAGGATGCATTGCCGGTAAAAAAAGTACACAAAAAACAAAATAGTAACACATTTTGGTTTTGAAAACTATGTTTTGTCTCCAAAAAATTATACAGTACTGAGTACCATAGGCTACGCCTGGTTGTAGGAAAATGCAAAAATACTAAGGCGAAATTCGAGAAAGCGAGGACAGAATTCACGAGGGATGAGAAATTTTTGAGTTTTGCACCACCAATATCGGAAGCAAAGAAGATACAAGCTCAAGGGAAGGATGGTATTGATTATGAAAAGATATTTGGGGACTCATGTACGGTTGGATCAACATCAAAGAGCTCTTCTGAATGGAGAAGCTCCATCAATTGCAGGGATTCGGGTACAGAGGATCCATTTTCATCTTCGTCCAGACGAAGTTGCCCAAAATGGGAGTCTTACACTGTTTTCCAAAAGTATGATGAAGAGATGCTCTTCTTGGACAGAATTAGTGCACAAAAGCTCCATGAAACAGGTACGACATTCGAGCTGAATTTTGGCTTTGAAAGAGCTTTTTTGCTTTCGAATGGCTCGCTAGTGACTAGTAATGCAGTGTCGACCAATCAACCATGACAATTTAGTTACTACGTAACTTACTATGAGCAAAATAATTGGAATCATATATAATTTTACGCGAACTACAAAAATTAAATTAACGATGTACAGTAGTTATTGTAAAGCTTTCACGTACAGAAATTAGAAGCTGCAAAATGAAGTCGATCGTTTAAGTTCGAACACAACATGTCACATCTTTCTGCACGCAGTTATATATATATGTTCACATAGCATTAACTAATTTTATTCTTACAGTCCAATTTATGCAAACATATAGTATAATAATATGGCCGGGCTGAAGATTTTCTCTCCCTAAAATCGTCTGTCGTCCATGCGTCCTAATTAATTAATGTTGTAGTACTCCATGCTGCGCGTACTATTGGTTTGAATGATGCTGTTCATCATCACTACTCACTAGCTAGCTAAAGAAACATTGGTAGTACGCAGGGGCGGACCTAGTACGAGGCACGTGGGGTCACGTGCCCCCACACCCTCTCATACCAAAATTTTCAACTAAGGTTTTCTCTTGTTTGATTTAGGGGTGCCAAGTATATCTCGCGCAGTTATGGATCTTTTCCATTGATCCAAGACGTGTATCACACAAAAAATCAAGTTGATCGTGCACTGATAACAACTTGATAAAAATATTTCATTTATGCAGAAAATGGTTAGACCGTGTATTTTTTATGAGTATGAGTATTTCGATGGAGTTGTTTCAATTTTAAGTCTAATTGACAGAAAATTTTTAATGGACAATTTATATGATGAGTCCTATCATATGAACGGTTCGGATTGATGGGCGATATACTTGTGGACAAATTGCACTTGTAGGGAATCTGAATCCTTTTACTAAGTTGGAAAAGAAAAACAAAGTGCTTAAGAAGAACAGAACACTAAAACAAAATTTTGGAAAACATATTTTGCCGCTTCACCCCTCAAACAAAAAAAAAGCTAGCAGAGAATGCATATGTTTAAAAACTTTTGGAATGGTGTATAATTATAGTTGACGGTGAACTTCTCTAAAGTTATGAATGATTATGTGACCCCACTATAAATAATTCTTGGGTCCGCCACTGGTAGTACGTAACTAATTCAAACACCATTTTCAGAGTCACTGAGATCGATACAGGCCTGTCCAAGATCAGTATCAGAAAGGATAGTTTACAAGTTATCATCAACAACAAGGAAAAAAAGCTCAAAGGGTACGGATCGGAACCCGTATAATGAATTGGAGGCGGCGTATGTTGCTCAAATCTGTTTAACATGGGAAGCTCTGAATTGGAACTACAAGTATTTTCAGCGGCTCAGAGCATCGCGCCGTGATTCTGATCCGGGTTGTCCTGCCTATATAGCCCAGGAATTCCAGCAATTCCAAGTACTTCTACAGAGATATATAGAGAATGAGCCTTATGATCAGCATGGAAGGAGGCCTGAAATTTATGCTAGGATGAGGAGTGTGGCACCTAAGTTGCTCCAGGTGCCCGAATATCGAGGTGCGTGCGTTCTTCCTGATCCAATGCACGCACGCACGCACTCTCAGATGCACAATTAGTAGTACTCCGTTATTTTTAATTTTTTTGTTGTTAATAGTTGCATCATGTTTCAAGGTTTAATTTCATCAGTGCGCAATTCATGGGAGTATATATTTAGCTAGGATGCATATGGCGGCCTTCATTTAATTAATTAACTCCAGTTGGAAAATCAATTTAGGTTGCTTCTATTCACATCTAGCTAGCTAGGGATCGATAAATGATAAGTATACTGTACATGCATACTACTGTTAATGGCTCCATATATTCTTGAGTTGCTTTGGGGACAGGAAAGGACCGGACAGGACAGGGATGAGAATTGTACTTTTGGGTTTGGACTCTACAATAGTATTATGCATGTCGATCAATAACATACATACGTAACATGCACATTAATTAGTTATTATATAAGATTTGAAACGAATAATTAGTATAGGAGGATCCTAATCAGGTAGCTAGGCCCGTTGTACGGACATTGAAAATGGACAGATTATGTACCTACTACTCTCTAGGATCGAGAGCAATGCTAGCTAGCTAGCTAGCTAGTCGTGTTCTAGGAGAAATGCTCGTGTCCAGTCTAGATAGCTCTCACGAAAATGCATGTACTTGGACGTGGAACCTACAGTACACTTATGCAAAGGAGAGGAGTATTGCTCCTGAAATGTTTTTTCTTGAAAATGTACTAAGTAATTAATGTATACGGTGTCATATGCACTTGGAATACATGTAAGAGAAGAAAGAATTAATAATTTACTACGAGTATGATTTACTCCCCCGTCTCGATTTATTTGTCTCTTTTTTTATTTTTTAAGAGTGTTTAACATCTAAAAAAATTGTTTATACTTTTCAGTTCGTAATGTTTTTAATATACAATATGGATCTTATTTGGTAGATCTCAATTAGTTTTATTATACAAAATTATCAAAATCATAAAAAATATTATAAAATGTAATATATATAAGTATATTTTTGAAAGACACGGATTTCAACAATTGGACAAACAAATTGGGACGGAGAGAATATGTTACAAATTGTTAATTTAATCAAGGGTCTAGCTACTGTTTTCTTTTTCTTTTAATTTACAATGTTTCTTTTCCCATTATTATTATTATTATTTCAGATTCGATCGATGAAGATAAAGAGGAGAGTCTTGGCTCAAGAATTCCATCAGATTCATTTCTCCTGATTATGGATGAGTCCATAAGAACATTCATGAATTTTCTCAAAGCAGATAGGGAGAGTCACTACCGAAGACTTGCAGCTTTCTTTAGGAGAAACCAAAGAGGTTCCGTAGATCCGATTCGTCTTCTCCTCCTAAAGAAACTAAATAAACAGGTCTGTCCAAACCTCTGTTTTATTACCTTTTCTTTTAATTTCAACAAGGACAATAGTATAAATTCAGATTTTTTTCATAAAAAAAAAAAAAAAACAGTGTTAAAAAATGTTGCGCGCGTTGGTAGTGGTACCACTTAGTAAATTAATAAAACACTAAGTCCATATACCTATTTTGTGCACTCTTATTCATACCACATTATCCCAAAAATAAAATAAAAAAATTGCTGTGTTGGCAGCTACTTAATTTGGGTTTTCCGGTTAAGGAAATTTTTCGATGGAATTTTTTAAGTCTATTAACAACTCAGTAAAAAGAGGACGGCCATAATTAATAATGTGCCATCGATACATATATATATATATATATATATTGTTGTTGTTGTTCATATCTCTGTGATCGAGTTCAAAATTAATATTGTACCTATATATATATATATATATATATATATGTGCAGAAGAAATTGAAGCTTAAAGATGTTGGGCGGACTCGAAATTGCCTGAGAAGGAGGAGGAGGTTAAAGGAGGAGGAAGAGATGGAGATTTTGATGGCTCTAATAGACACAAAGGTGGTTTCTAGGGTTATGAGAATGACTGATCTAACTGAAGAACAATTGCAGTGGTGTGATGACAAGATGAGGAAAGTGAGGGTTGGTGATGGGAAACTACTGCAAAGAGATTCTTCACCACTTTTCTTTCCTGCTCATTGACATGACCCGGCCGGCCCGACCCACCACCCCCCACTAGATTATTATGTGTTAGCTTTACGACTAGATCGATCCTCAATATGCAAAGGCTGCAATATTGGAATTAATGGATATCCCTAGCTAACACATGCACCTTTTTGGTATATACTGAGAGAGATGTAAAGAAAGAAAGTGCTGCATATATACGTTGAAGTTTTAGTAAGAAAAAAAATAAACCAGGAAATGGAATTTGTGGCCGGACTAGAGAATATTCATATATTGTGCATGTATTTATTACATCAGACAGGATCATAGTATTTTTTAATGCACACGATCGATATAGGTTGGTTTAGATTAAGTCAATTGTATATTTTGTTGTCTTTTTAGAAGTAAATTTTAGATTTAATCATTCGTCTAGACAAGCAAAATTTGAAAATTTAAAAAATAAGATTGAAAAACAAAATTTCAAAAAAGCGAGTTTTACCGTTGTTTATTCATCATAATTGAATATTTTCAACTTCACTCCATACTCTCTCTCTCTCTCTCTCTCTCTCTCTCTCTCTCGACACGTAGGGGTCATTTGGATGTAGCATTAAGTGGGAAATAAGTTTTTAACCCAGAATAAGACCTTGGGCCCCTCCCTTTACCCTCGTTTGGGAAGGCAAAGTTCAGGGGTTTTCGTTTGTCCTGTTTCTTGGCTAAGACCGGAGAAGGGGGGAAACGGGGGTATTATCTTCGGATAAGGTTTGAGGTCCCCATAAGTTATCCCCCCTAATCCCCTTGAAACTTGACGATTCCATCCCTTTTTATCCCCTTTCTCCCACCCTCAGATTCCTATTTCTGCCACTACCCTAGTTTTACTTTTGTTCGAAGAGACGAGAGGGAAAACTAAGAAAAAAAATTTAAGTGTTTCAAATTTCAATCCGTTTGAATCGGTGGAAAGATTTAGTTTTTTGATCATGTTATCCTAAATGATCATAATTAAATATTGACTCTAGGGCTCTCGTTGATTAGTCTTAAGAAAGTCGTAGAATCAAATATCTGTTAGAACTAATCAACGAAAGCCATAGAGTCAAAATTTAATTACGAAGGTTTAGAATAAAATGATCAGAAAACTAAAATCTTTCCACCGGTTCAAACGAATTGAAATTTGGAACACTTAATTTTTTTTTAAACCAAATTTTATAAAAAAAAATTTGTTTAATAATAATACTAAATTCGTTAATTTGTTAGTAGAAATAAATATTACGGCTTAAATTGTGAAAGAATAATTAAATTTGCAATTACAAATAAAACTTAATACATAATTAATTTAGGGACTGCACAAAGGCAAAAGGGTCATTTGACAGTTTTTTACATTATCCACCCTTCCTTATATCCCTTATTAATTCTCCATCCAAACGAAATACTATTTAATCCCCTTCTCTAATACCTCATCCAAACAACCTACTACCTTCGTCCCTTTTTTAAGTGTCCTGCTTTGTAATTCCAACTTATTAAATAGACATTATCATTATACCTTTCACATCAACTTTTTCCTCCACTTTTCCTACTTACCCATCATCATTACACTTTTACTTACTAACTTTTCAAAATGTAATCTACTTTTATGGACAAAATAGACAATGCACTAACTTTTACCCGCTAACTTTACAAAATAGACACTTATTAAGGGACAGCCCAAAATGGAATACCGGACTCTAAAAAAGGGACGGAGGGAGTACTATATATTTAATCTCCCCTTCATAAACATCACATCAATGTAGCTCATCCCTTATTAACTAATACCCCCTACTATTTTATCCCCCTTACTAACTAATACTCCCAATTTTTTCTCAGCATCCAAACGGGCCGCTAGGTTTTTCTTGGGAAGGAGTGACCACCCCCCCCCCCCGTTTCCTCTCTTTCTCTCTACTTGAGATCTATCCCCCTTCATTTTGGTGAGCCCCAACATCGACAGAGCTGATCGTTGCCAGAGCAGTCTGCCTGCGTGCTCTTTTGTCCAATCTTCCTCACCGCGTGCTCTTCTGTTCGATCGTCCTGCAGTTCCATCGATGTTATCAAGCCAGCCCCGTTCTTGTCGCTATGGGAGTCGCATAGGTTCACGCCCTAACAAGGGCGTAGTTTCTTGGGACAGAGGTAGCAATGGATGGTGCTGTACGATGGGGTGTGGCTACTGTGGTGATCAAGATTTTGTTCCATGGTATTTGCTGTGTCTCGGCCACCCTTGTGGTAGCGGTGGCAACGACAGTGAGGGTCTTGATCGACGTTTTTGGGCAACTGGACTTAGGGGTATGGATTTGTTATTTTCTTACAGGTTTTGCATTAGTTTCTGTTTGATGTTTTTGTTGATTTTCTTCCCCTGCATGGGACTTTCTCTCACTCCTAGTGGGTGATGGCTTTTCGTGATCGGAGATGAATCTTGTCTGTGTGAGGTTCTGAATGTTCGTTTGTGAGTTTAGGCGTCATTTGTGGTTGATTTCCTCCCTCCTTGGAGATGGCTACCCGTTCTCAATGTATGATTTTCGTATCATTGAAAACACCTCTAAAAAAAAAAAACCCTTCACTCGATATTAATTATATACATACTTTTATGTTTTTCCACTTGTTTTCTATCGATCGAGACAAATAATGAATTCCAACAATTTTTGAGGTAATTTTTGTAAAACAAAAAGTTCACATACCAACCAACTATATATCTGCCCAAGTAATTAATTTAATCAGACACATATCATTAATTTCTCGTATATTTTTGGTACATGCATGCATGTTTATTCGTGCTAAAGAAAAAGAAAGAAAGGGTAAGGAGCCCACAAATTGAGCATGTGGGAGACATATAGACTTTGGAGATATGGAATCCACGAAAGAAGGTGTAAAGAGGATTATCAAAAAAAGAAAGAAGGTGTAAAGAGAGCTAAGCTGATTTCATGAGCATTGGAAAGTGAAAGAGCAGAGGCAAAGTAAGGAACATGAGGATAGAGGACAAATGTAGCTTTAGTTCTTTCTCTTTATCTTCTTTTTTAAATTATGGTTTATCTACATACATTAGATTTATTTTACTTCCTTTATCTCTTTTTAAGTGTACATTACAATTCTGCATGTCATTTTTACTAATTTATATTTCTCGACGTATAATATATTTATATTATTTTTTAAAACCATTGTTTTATAGAAATAATTGAAATCTATTAAACAATATTCATATTGTATATTTTTTTACAATATACGTTAAGAGATATAAACAAATGAAAATGACACGCAGAATCATAATGAACATTTAAAAAGAGACGGAGGGATCGGAGTATTACTCCAGTAAAACAAAGCTGCAAACACATGGGTATATACGTCATACGTGGAATAAAAAGTTGCACATGGTACACTCAACGGATCATGTCTAGGAGCCTCATCATCATATGGTCCCACTAAGTTTGGTGGGGAGGGGAGCAAAGCTGAATAAGGAGTCAACCTTACATAAGATGTATCTTTTTTTTTTTTTGAACAGTACATAAGATGTATCTAGATTCATCATCATGATTTACATAATCAGAAACGCAGTCAGAATTTTGAGGAATAGGGTGATAAACATTTTAATATGCCATCTACGTATCAAATACATATGAATTGTGGAACTCATCTCGGGTTACTCAAAGATTATTCGAATCGCCTGTTATTTTTAAAATATTTTTGTATGAAACCCTGTGAAAAAACAGCTATCGGTAAGGATTTTTTCTAAATTTGTAAGGGTGAAACTGAGCAGTTAAGTAGTTTTCCCTCCACAAATTCAGAAAAAATCCTTATCGCTACCGAGTTGAGCTGATTTTTTACAGGATTTTATAAAAAAATGTTTTAAAAATAATGGACGGTTCGAATCGTCTTTGAAGAACCCCAGATGGGCCCCACAAAAGCTATATGCATATCATATGTACATCTCAATATGTACCAGTCATAGCTTTATTGATATTGTATACAAATATTTTCTTGGTGTACAAAATATTTATTTTATTTATTGAGGTTGCCGGTGTTGATGTAGTGATTTATTGTAATTTAGATATACGCTATCTACTACATGTAAATGGTTTTAACAAGGTTGGGAGTGGCCTGTATAGCAAAAAAAAAAAAAAAGGGTTGGGAGTGGCACTAGCACCCCATGCACTATATATAAGAGAAACCTCCAACCATGTACAATGTACATAATGTGCTTATCTTGGGTTTTTTTAATACATTTATCCCCTCAATTATGCAAAATCTTTTTACTTCATCCCTCATCTATATATATATATATATAACATATATGAAGCAACATTTTTTGAATTTCCTATATTTTGGATCATTGAATTGGTACACATTTTTTGAACGGCTAAGATTTACGGGTAGTAGAGTTAGAGATATATATTTGAAAATATTTATATAGATGTTTGCTACATAATGTCTGGGTATTAGATGAGTTTTCTGACATTAATTCCATTTCAGAGCTTGAATTTGACATCTGAAATTGTGCATTTAGTTGGAAAAATATGCATTCCATCTGTAAAGTAAATTTTTATTGTGAGTTTTTATTGGTTCTTAAGATAATTTAAAAGCACAAATGAACCTAGCTTCTCTCAAAATTTAGTATTTATTAACTAAAGTTTCGAGACCCATCTAACTAAGTTAAGTAAATTAATTTAAGAAATATTGACCCGGTCACAATAACCAATGAAATTAAAGTTTTCTAATTTCAATAAGTAGATTAGATAAACATCCATGGAACTAAAATAGAAACCACTGAAGTCATATAAGCCAACATGATTCCAACCGACGTATAGATCTTTTCGATGGTCACGGTAAACACTGATTAACCACCTATTTATTTCAGAACCATGTATATTATAGTAAGTCCGGCAATGAACCACAAACAAAAGAGAGAAATAATAATTAAAAACACGATAAAATGTGACATTAAAAAGAGAGTGATAGTCAGCTAATGTAATCTATACGGTATCTAAACGAAAATGCATCACTTTGAGTCTTTGATCTACTGTGAAGAGTAGCTTTGTATGTTGGTTGAAAACAATTCATAGAGGCTCTTGCTGTGTTTCCGAATTGCTCACACCTGAAAAAATAAAATGAAGAATAATCAAGTTACTACGGTGATAGAGTGTCAAAAAAACTTTTCAGGTCCACACTCCATAATAGTTGCTCGAAGATGGTATTGCTCGGAGCAGCAATTAATGGATCGAGCATGCACAGATCACCAAATATTTAATCTGCAATTGGTTATCTGAACAAAATAATTTATTAAACTTACGTAAAGCCACAAAAAGAGAGAATAACGGAAAAAGTTAAAACCATCTCAAGATATAAGTTTAACATTCATACCGAGAAAGAAACATGAACTACCTCCCTTGTTCCCAACAGAGAATCGGTGCGAGAGAATAGAATTCTATATACCAACTTTTAGGATTAATTATGAATGGAAGAGAATGTGAAAAAAAGCCTTCATTGTAGATTTGGTAGACAAATCATTTTCAAAACAATAGAAGTAAAATAGATTAGATTTTTTATTGATCCCTTGATTCCATATAAATCAGACCTTTAAAAAAAAAAAAAAATTTGTTTTCCTAGTTTTTTTTTCTTCCTTTTTTTTTGTCAAACTTTAGAGATACTTTCATTTTTTTTTGATCAGCTTAGAGGTACTTTCATTGATACGAAAATCATACACAGGAACGGGTAGCCACCCCCCCAAGAAGGGTGGAAAGCAACCACAAAGGAGGCCTAAACTCACAATCGAACAAACAAGACTCGTCTCTGGCCTTGAAAAGCCATCAAGACGACGTAGAAAATCTACCACAACACCCCACAAGCAGTGAGAGAAAGTCCCATGCAGGGGAAGAAAATCAGCAAACAATAGATCCACACCCGTAAGTCCAGCGGCCCAAAAACACCAAACAAGACCCTCACCACAGCCACAAGGGCGGCCGAGACACAGCAAAGACCACGGAATGGAACGTTGATCACCATAGCAGCCACACCCCACTGTACACCACCACCAACTGCTATTTCCGTCCAAAGGAACTACACCCTTGTCAGGGCGTGAACCTATGCGACGCCTAGAACGACAAAAAGGGAGCCGACCGGATAACGTCAATGGAACTGCAGGACGATCGGAAGGAAGAGCATAGTGAGGAAGATCGGACAAAGGAGCATACAGGCGGGCTACTATAACGACGATCGGCTCCATCGACGTTGGAGCTCGCCAAAATTAGGGGATGATCTGAGTGAGAGAGAAGGAGGGGGGGGGGGGGGGGGGTTGTGTTGGTTACACCGCCCCTCCGCCCGGAAAACCCCAAGTATCGAAACTCTTAGGCTCCGTTCAGTTGTCGAGAAAGTTGTGTGGGAAATTGGGTCCCAGAAAAAGTGAAGTGAGGTGAAGTAAAAGAAAAAGAAAATTATTTTCCTGTGAGTGTTCATTTGACAAAAGAATTTTGTAAGAAAAATTAAGGTTTAGTTGTTCATTTGTTAGGAAAAAGAAACTTTCGGGAAAATTGTGTGAGTGTTGACTCATTTTCCTTTTCCCACGACGCAAAATCCTGTGTTTTTTGCAGGATCACTTTTGCAGGAAAGTAATTCCTGCAGGAAAACTTAAATTGGTAAGTCCTAGAATTTTCCTGCCAGCTGAACACTAGGAAAGTTATGGGAAAATTGATTTTCCCATCCCTTCTTGTACTTTCCTAACAACTGAACGAGGCCTTAGAGAGTTTGTTTTCCTAGTTGTGTTGGTATGCGATTGGAAATGTACAAAATTTTCCTTTTCATGATTGTAATGGAATTGACGGATGGCAGAGATTGTAATAACTCCACGAAAAACCTTTCTGTTTAAAATTGAAAGTGTAAATTAGGGGACATTTGTCGCATCCACGTGATGGAAAACCAATTTTGACTCCAGCGTATAAAAGGTTAATTCACATTTCGAGGAGGAACATCGGTCAAATGATCATGCATCCTCATTCTGGTTAGAAGATTTGTATCTATTTTCTTGTTTGCCCGTCACTGCTAAGTCTACTCTTAGCCGAAATATAACTTTAATGTTCACCCAAGCTATTAGATCCGTGTCAAAATCTGCTCACACTCAGGAACATCCGATAAAATTGGAAAGATAAAGCTAAACTAGATATCATATGGATTAAAGAAATCAAACCCAAGCCTCAGGCCCACAAGAAAGTTAAAGACGTTAAGAGACAACCAAGGGCAGGAGTAATTTAAACACCTTTTTTGAACAGTGGAAAACTGGCTACAATAAGTAACGAGCTTTAACACTGCAGAAACATGTTTAGATTATGCCGCAAAAGGTGTCATCGGGCTTGGGATTACATCAAGTTCAACAAACACAGAGCAGAAACTCAAGAGATGAATGGAATGTACACTAATCACTAAGTTCATGCACAGCTCATCCATGACTTCTTCCTTTTTCTGTTTCCACTAATAAATAGCGGAGTGTTGACAGAGTCAATTGAAATGGTTTGGGAGAACACACCAACCAGAAACGGAGAATTTAATCTTTTCCAAGGGATAAATTTCTACCGGAGTGAGCATGCCATAAGTTTCTCGCTTTGCATGGGAAGAACTTCAACTCAGATTCAAGAGAAAAAGCACCGGGAAATGAATTTCAGAACCAGTACTGAGTATCAGAACAGGAGGAATAGCAGTTAACCATGTTTTGATGCGAGTAGTCTAACCACCATCATCCTGCTGGGAGTAAAGAAAGAGATTAGAAAGACATGACTGCAGTACTAGATCAATTGAATTTATTGTTTCTAACTAAACTGACGCAGCTGACACAAATCCAAAATGGAAGTAGTTCTGCAACATCAATTTTAACAGAAAGCCAAACTGAAGTAATCAAGGAACTTGTAATTCAGATATATGAATCTAAGGCAACATTGGGATACAGTAACAACAAATAAGTAGGGTTGACTGGGGGGAATCCTAGTTCCTAACCAGTAATCCTTAACGTACCCAATAGTAAATTATTCTGACAAAGAAACTGCGACGCTATAAAAATGATGACTATTTACTGCATCTTCTTCATATTTACTGAACTGCGGATTGTCCATTGTAATTAAGCTGATGATACGGCCCTATCCACTTTCATTATGTAGAAGAAAACTGCAATTCCTTGTCCCTATCACAACCTGATTTTTCTTTCATTCACAAATTCACCTAATAAAACTCTAACCAACCTCAAAGTTGGAAAACTAATCCGGTTTCTATGCCAATTGCTATTTTTAAAATAAAAAAGCATTCCCAAGAGAATACCAATTGCAAACATCATTAACTGCGTCATTTAGCATACAAATTTTGGGTATCTACTCAATAATGCATTTCAAACATTGCAAAATCAACAAATCATATCTAGAGTTGGCCATGGATGTAATACACACTAAATTTGTAGTCCAAAAATAAAAAAATAAAGGCCCTCTGCACTAATCTTAAATGGTTTAATACTTTAATTACACGCATCATTTTGCAAGTTAATAAAGTGGGAGATGCATCAGCTAAACTTCAGACCTAAAAAAGATGACGTAAAGAGTTGTGATGTGCTCGTTCAGTTAACTTATACATAATCAATATAAAACCACATTTCACTTGATTGGATTAGGCCTGAGAAAGAAACTCTACCCAGTTTCTTCAGAAAAGGAGACCAAATCTGTCAACTCATTACGACAGAAGGAAGATCATGGCTCTCTGAGCTCAATGATTCTGACACTTCATCTTCCCAATCAAGGGGATCTTCATCAGCATTTGAACCAATCAATGAAGCTTCATCTTCACTCTGAAAAAGAAAAGATCAATGCAATTTCTTTCATCTTAGCATCAATCAAATACTTCCACCCACCACCAAAAGGAACAGAAGAAGAAAATGAGAAAAAGGAATTAGGTGGGTAATGTCACTATTGTCACCAAGTGTGAGAGCAGTAATCAATATAATTCGAAACTAAAAACTCACTTGGCTGAAGACCGAGATATCGTCAAATATGTCATGGTCCTCAGCTTGTACATCTTTACCATCATCCTGGGCACAATTATCACAAATTTTCTCCATTGGTATATCTCAGAAATGATTTTTGTAACAAATACAATTGGTAATGGCAATATTGACTAATCAAAGAAGCCATTTTGATTTTTGTAATAAAAAAATCTATCAACTTAAAAATATCTCAATAAACCCTGGATGAATCAAATCATCAGTGTCTGGTTTCATCAGTAAAAACTGAAATCAGATACAAATGGAAAGCATTGGAAGCCATATGCCTTAGCTTAACAATGACAATGTTCTGAAATTGACAATACTTGATGTAGAGCTTGTCCAGCATTGGTTAATGATAACCTCCAAAAACTAGTAGAGGAGCCTGGACGGCCTCTCCACTCATTGCCAATTGGTTTTGAGTTGGATGCTTTAACACTTGATAAAGATATACATCCAAGAATCCATGTGGTTCAATCCAAATTCATTAAAACAAAAGTTTGCAATTTAAAAGAGCTGCCAACAGCCAAAGATAACCAAACCACGAAACAGAGCCGCAAGTTTTTTCTATCGAGGATATTGTGTTCTATGATATTGAAAGAACCTAAATCATTTCGAACTACTGCCTCTAATCTCAAGTTCGGTCTACCCCTCAAATTCGTGTTAGCCTCAACCATACCCGTATTACTCCTCGTAACTACTACATCGAGCGATCTGCGATAGACATGTTTAAACCACCTTAATCTATTTCTCTCATCTTATCTTATACCATTACACGAATGTTCTCGTTTCTAATGTAGTCTCGCAAAGCCTTACCACACATCATCTCAACAATCACATTTCAGATGCACCCATCTTACTTGCATGTTACTTCTTAGTAGCCTGACACTCCGTGCTGCATAAAATGTAGCCCAACACTTGTCTTACTTGCATGTTATTTAGTACGAACAATAAAACATCTCCTTCAACTTTGTCGGCATCTTGCCGTTGTAAAACACCCCAAAGCACTCCACCATTTGACCCACCCAACTTGTACTCTATGCGTTACCTTATCCCCAATCTCTCATCCTTATTTACAGTTGTGCCAAGATACTTAAAACGGTCGCTTCTTGGTAATTCGTGATTTTGGAGGGTCACTCTGTCAACACTAGCACTTTGACTACCGCTAAACATACATTCTGTTTTATTCCTACTGATCCTATATCCTTTTGACTTTAATGATTCGCTCCAAGTTTCTAGTTTAGCATTAATGCTTCTTACAATTTCATCTACTAAAGACAATATCATCCGCAAACAACATACACCCTGGGATATCATCTTGAATAGGTAAAGTCAATTTGTCCATAACTAAGGCAAAGAGGTAGGGCTCAAAGTGGACACTTGGTAATCTTACTGAGATTGGGAATTCACTTATTTCCCCTACTAGAGATGAAATAGTAGTTGCAACACCTTTATACATGTCCTTAACAACATCGATATACCCTTTTCGTCATACCCTTTCTCTCCAAAACCCAACACATAACATCCATAGGCACCTTATCATATGCTTTTTCTAAGTCTATGAACACCATGTGAAGGTCCTTTATCTTCTATACGTTCCGACTAATCGCTTTAACAAACAGATTGCTTCCATATTTGATCAAACAGGCATGAACCTAAACTGATTCTCCGAGACCGTTGTCATCATTCTTGGGTAGATTTCATGCTGAAGTCAAATCTTTATGCTATTATAACATGGCTCAACTAGTGTGGGGAGACTAGAAAAGGTCATATCTACCTCGTCTCTTGTGTTACTATATCAAAAGATCAGCAAGTGTGTCAAACCTTAACTCAGCAAGCAATTCATAAATTTGAAGAACGCAACTACTGAGGATTGCGGGCCAAATTATGCCCGTGATTCTTGCTAAAGCTGGGATACTATTATCTTCTAATCGTCTTGAAAGGATACTATCATCATACTCGTAAAGTATAACACATCACTAGAATTGATTAGCTCATTTACCTAGTGGTGAGTTTCTCTGAGAAGTGTGAAGGTTTACATTGCTTGAAAAGAAAGCTGCAGGGAGATCAAAAGTTCAAATTGACCCAAGGTTCCAGACGTTCCAGCAATAACGACCAGAAACTAACAATAAGTGATTTAACAAAACCACAGTAAATGGCCAAAAAGGATAAACTTAATTGAACGAAAAAACACATGAACAAAGTACAGCTCGGAAGAAGAGGGGAAAACGTGGTTTATCATCCTTTCCATAAAACAAAATTAAGCAACAGGAATATCGCAGAATGTAATACATAACCTCATCAAACAAGCCTGAATACAGCGTCAGCGAACGTGCAGAATTACTTCAGGAGGAAGACTAAGACTTACGATTTCATTTCTCATGTGCTCTATGGCTTTCTCCACTTCAGATATGTGCTGACTGAGAGCCTATAAATATCCATTAGAAGACAATGGGAGTAGACAACATAGTTAAAGTGGATAAGGGGAAGAGTATCATCTACAATTACACGATAGCATCATTCTTTCAAAACAGTTCAAGGATGTTAAGCATGAACGAACCTCATGTCGTTGCATGGCCACTGAACGCTTCAATGCTTTTGCCTTTGTTAGAAGGTTTCTTGGCCTCAAGCTAATGGGCCGTTGATAATTCTTTCCGCGATAGTAAATAATAGCATGACCTTTGGGGACTCTTTCTATTGCAACTAAAATTCCACCACTTTCATATTCCAATAATCTTGCTGTTTCCTCCACAAAAGCAAGGCTTTTTTGTTTTGATATCAACTTCACAAGTTCTCTATGCTTCCAATGCAGATGCATATTCTCAATAACACCATCGAAAACACCACGAATGCCTGTTGCATCCACATACACCACCCGTCAAATTATAAACTTAGATGACGCAAAACTAAACATTTAAGAAAGACAACCAACCAACAGGCAAGTACGGCTTCATTCTCAATCCAACCCTCCGGAACATAGACCGTTCCTCCTCAGTAATTGTTTCCTGGTCATCAGAAGGACCTACAGGAACCATAGATGCTTCTAACTTAGCTAACAATTTCTCTGCTCTATGCAATTTAGTCTGGGCCTGTTCAAGCATTAAAGTCAAACTAAGTCGAGTTGAAATTAACTAAGCAGTTAATAGTTACACAATAAGAATGGCTAACATAAGAAAGTAGGCTCTAATGGTTGCCAAAATGAAGACCAGATGGACAACCACCACACAGCCAACAGCTGGAATCCGCAATTTCTCAACGCGTAAGAATAAAATTTGAAAAACTTAAAGATTTTAAACATAATGCACAATGGTAGACTCCCTACTGTGAAAAGAGGTTTCCCTTTTCTAGAAAGACCAAAAAGATGCTCAAATGCCCTCACAGTGTTCTGGATGTTATGCAAACAAAGAGTTCAATAAATAGAACCAGAGAAAACTGCAAAAAAAAAAAAAAAAAGTAACACAAGGGCAGGATCAGATATGCGCTTTGTCTCATGGAAAAGGTAAAGTTAGAAGCTGGATGAGAATACCTGAATATGACAGTAAAAGGACTACTTGGAGCTAAATTTATATATATTATTCACGATTGTTAATAGGCCAACTTAAATATCTTAACCACCTAACCTATGAAGTTGTGGTCCCAATTAATTACTTGGTAGCCTACGTGAGTGCGGCTATATGGAGGTCCTCAGCCTCTAAGAGGCCATGAGAGGATCCTCCATCCACTAAGGCGGCACCCTAACTCCATGGCTCTCATGCCACGTATCGAGGCGAGCTCACCCAAAGACTAACATTGCTTGCCTCCCCAAAGCTCTAAAGCTCACAGACTCATGGCGACTCTGCACAACACCCTAGGCCGGGAGCAGAGCCTATATACCTTACTCGGGACATAAGGAGGAATGTGGTTTGGAGGCTAGAGTAAAGGGATTGTCAAGGTTCTGAGGTGAGCTCCAACTTGACCGGTCATAGAGAGAGAGAGGGGTTCGCCAATGTCACCCAACGTGTGAAGATCTCTGCAGCATCCCAACTGACAAGCTGATACATAGGGGCCTGTATCATACCTACCATCTGGCCATGACACAGGCCTCCATATATCATCCAACTGTCTCTGTAAGTCCCTTAATACATAACTCCAGTTCTGATCAAAACACCCAAAGGGGGAACCCGTACTCATATGCGTATTAATGAGAGACACGCTTCGTTCCCCTCCAAGGATCCTGCCTCATCTATAAAGCGGACTTAACGCTCATTGAAGAGAAGCATTCAATACACACCTACTCTCCACTGCCATCCCTCTCTCTTTCTCTCTCTCTAAGGCTGCCTTGAGCTCCCTCCTGCTTCACCTCCGGCAGTCCTGAGTCATCGTAGTAACCACCATATTCCCAGAGGGTAACCTCAGGTACTCTTCCCACTTCTCATACCCACAGTGAGTATCAATAAAACAATCCATCCAAACTTCCAACAGAAACCAACCCGAGCTTTGCTTACAAAAACTGGAAACTTCAGTTTCAATCACTGCAGATACTTACCGGCTCTCTTTATTTCAGCTCTTGTCCCCCACTGAAAATAAAAAGGCCTAATTTGTTAAAAGTCATAAGGGACACCTACGCACTATGATTGAAATCTTTGAAAAGTCATCTCCAAAAAAGAGTGGAAACATTTGTTGACAAACAGGCGCTAGAAAAAAAAGTCATTTTCAGTGCGATGCATACGTGGATAAAAATCAAGAAAGGATAGATCATCATCAAACTTAACCAAGAATAGATAAGTCATCTAATTGTCCAAGGCGCCCACCGAACAATCTTCAACTGCTTGAAACAAGCAAATAAAAGGATCAAGTTGGCATGCCCAGTTTGTCATCCACAAAAGCAACAGGCTTTGCGATGGCACATAATTACAGATTGACGCAATCATGCAAGTACATTCCAACTACTGAAAAACTTCAGTCGGCATTCAAAGTTTGTTGAATTAATAAAAGAAACAGGCTTCATGATGGCACAGAAATACAGATTGGTGCAATCCTGCAAGTACTTTTCAGCTATTGAAAACTTCAGAATGACATACTTACAATGTTCAGTTTATGCTCCATTCGCTTTACTGCTCTAGCACGTTCTGTTCTTGAAGCTTCTTCTATCATCTTCTCACGCTCTTCATTAGATGTTTCTCTTCCCCAACGGGCCTGAGCCTCATAAAATTCAGCCAGGGTACCAGCTTGAGCCTGCCCACCTTCCACCATCAAAGATGCTTCTACAGTCCTATTCCGCACTTGTTCTTCTACGTCTTGAATCTGTTTGGTCATTTCCTGTCTTTCTACTAAAGCAGAAGCCACGCTTGTTGGTAGGAAATCCTTCCCGCGGTAGATAACAATGAAATATTTGTTTCTGAGCAGTAAGACACCTCCTGTTAGATTCTGTGATGTAGTTCAGGAGTTAGAACCTGTCGTATGGATTATTGGTCACAGGTAATACATTTTTACACCTCTGGTCAAAATGGCAAATCTTACAGTGATACATAAACCAAGACACTCACCACATGCGTACATACAGATAGTTCTGTGTTCATGTAATATACCAGTTTTACGATGCAGTCTGAAGAGTGCCTTGTACTCCACACAGTACTTGCCAAAAACAGAAAATTTCAAAAATGTACGTTTGCCAAGTAAATCTCCCTATACTCATTCCCACGTAGTTTCAGTTTTAAACGCTCAGTCATCCCAATCTCAATAGGAAGCCGCAAAAGAACGCAAGCAGTTTTCAAGTTCCACAATGTCAAGGTCATCATGCAGATCATAAAATGATCGAGAACAAGTAAAATCGAAGGGAAATTTTGGAAATTGATTGCTTTCCAGTGAATTCTCTCGTGACCAAATGGAACCATGTAAAGTCAAAGTATTAAGATTAGAAAACTTATTTTGCGATAATATTGGCTAGGTAGTCATATTATTCGTTTACAATTAATTAACGTTTATACTCAAAGATATTTCTATAATTTGCAGGATTTCTGGAATTGGTCGTGGTCCATGCGGCCAACATACGGGTCAGTTTTGTTACCAGTTGCATGTTGTTTGACATAGATTTTTTTCTTACTCAATGACTTGCATTCTACTGCTTGACCGTTTGTCTTTCTTTTAGAGGTTTTTTCCCCAAGAAATTACCTTTGGATCTGGGCTGAGCGTGCAAAGTTTGTTAGTGGGTGTTCATACTTCATGTAATGAATGAACTAAACTAGCAATTATACATAGTTAATTCTGTAATTAAGGAGTCCAAGGTATTCAACTGATACCCCAGCCAACCTGTGCCGCCGCCAGTGCCTACAAGTCTAGACAATTCAAGATTCTGATTGTGAATCATTGCTTGAGTTGAAAATGAGTGACATTGGGCGGCATAATTTTTGCATCAGACTCAATTGAAGTTAGGTCCTGTTTGAGCTTTAGCTTGAACTGGGGTCAGAATATCATGAAACCTATTGACGTTTGGCTGGCCAGTATTCATCTTAAGATTCCCGACTCAAGCATCGGTGTTCATTTTGCCAGGCAATATCCGAGCTAGCAATTTTCTGACCAAAGTGATGGTGCCATAGTTAACCAGTGTCAATTGTAAGAGTTCTTCAAGGCGTTTATCGCTGTCTTTATTGACAAAATATTCATGTCAGGTGAACCCTTAAAATTTGAAAGATGTAATTAGATTTTTATTGGTGGTTGAAGACATGTAAGCTAGTATTTTCTACAAGATCAGACAATGGGTCGTATTGTAAGATTAAGCTCCGGATACAAGTAAAAAAATATAGTAAGATCAAGTGGAGCTCTGTTATTAGAACCATATTCTATTTGATTTGATACACCGAGTTATCTGTTCGTATCTGTGGGGCGAATCACTAGAACATGAAGAATTTGCCATACGTGTTGTACGATCCCTAAAAGTTGGTTAACTTTATTGACATGTTTCAATTGCAAAAGGAATAACTCAAATTCATCAAGGGAGGTGTGAAAAAAATCTGATGATTTGAGGAGAGTAACGAGTATTAGGATTGCATGAACTCCAAAAATCGAGTTCATTGAATGCCTGTCTCTTGCAATCACAAGCTTCTTCTCTATCTTTAGTTTTTGCAAGGAAATTCTGTATCACCTGGGCCACTGTTCATCACTTATGAATTATGCCCGAATCAGAGCAATTACCATTTGATAAGATTCGTGATTAGGAAAAAAGACCATTTGGATTCTCGATTCAATTCACCGTTTGACAACAATGAGTGGAGGGATTAACTTTGTCTTGGCTTAGTATGACAGTCGATTGTAGTCCAAGTGGCTGACATGGGTAAACGAACAAGAGAGAAAAGACAGAACCTTCTTGGTTCTATATTTTTGTGTCTTGGAAAAAATATTTGGGATGTCGAATGGTCAGAAGAGGTTTAATGGACATATATATTTTTTTGGACATATATATTTTTTGGAATGTATACTTTTATTTCATAACGTTTTTGTTTATTAATACATTACATTTGTACATTCTAGCCTAATGCAATTAAAATATACCACTCATTATATTTTCTTCTTGAGGCAACTTCAACAGTCACGTGATTTTTTTTTATTTATGAAAGAAATTGAGAAATGAGAATATAAAATAACCGATTTTTTATCAAATCAAGCCAAAATTATTAAGATTATAAATAGCTATACACGAATAATTATCAATAATATTCAAAATCAGGTATATACAAAATAAAATTTTTAAAACTCTGGGGTTTGAGGAGGAGGAGGAGGAGGAGGAGGGAGGGGGGGGGGGGGGGGGGGGGGGGGGGGGATTGGAGTTGGGCCACCCTGGGCCCCAACATAGCTCCGCCACTATTCCTATCCCAAAGCGTAACTTGATAAGGCTGCAACAATCGAAACAAAGTTCTCCATACAAAATAAATAGAGAGCAGGTTATATAAGATAATTGGCAAAAGCTTCACTGACTACCCTACTAAAATTTCCCCGAGCCGCCGGTGCTTGTAGAGCACCTCATAAACCTCTCTAGGCACATTGTACTACAACAAAAGCTTGACACTGGTGGAACATTCTAATGAAAGAGTAGCTTGCTGCTTAGAGTGTCCCCAACTAAGAAGACACCTATAGTAAAACCAAAAAAAATACTCTAAAGCTGATGAAGCTGCAGTTTTCCTCTGGTAGCCGAAAAGCTTCCAATTTTAGCCATCAAATTCAAAATAATCCTAAACAATCTTATGACCTTGTTAGTGGCTCATTCAAGCTCGACTCGGAAGTTTAACGAACGAGCTCGAGCCAACTTTTTAAGCTCGTTTTGTAAACGAGCCGAGCTCAAGCTAGCATAAGCTCAGCTCGAGTCGGCTCATGAGCCAATATATACATATATGTATATTATATTATAAATTATCGTCAATAAACCACTAGCCATTGGCTGGCAGAAGTGCCAAGGGTGCAAAGATGCTTTTATAGACCAGGTGGATGCCTCTTGAGTTTTTGAATTTCCGATGTGGGATTCATCCAAATGGAATACCAGCCAAAGGCATATTTCTTCTTAGTCCCACATCGCCTCTTTTGCCCACAGGATAAGGCAGATTTCCTTTAAAACAAGAGCAAATCCTCCACAACTCCACCACGCCATTTGCGCGTGACTTTCTTGCCGAGTTAAAGCGAGCCAAGCTCTAGCTGTTCGATTATCTCTCGAGTCAAGCTCGAGCCAAGATGGTGCAGCTCGTAACGAGCTCAAGCTGACCTTATTTTTGACGAGCCGAGCTTGTACACCTTGAAGCTCGGCTTGATTGCAGCCCTACCCCCAAGCAGTAACTACTACACCTTCTCTCTACTTATACACAACAAGTACACATTCTCTCCTTTTAGATCATAACTGAATAATAGCTCCAGCTAAAACTGTACACACACACACACACACACTCTCTCTCTCTCTCTCTCTCTCTCTCTCTCGCGCGCAGCGCGCGCATCAGCATTGTTAGTTGTAGGTTTGTCAGGTTTGAACCCCTATCAAATGCATGAGAGTACATGGTGCCTACCACTCCCCTTCCTTGAGAAGAAAGTGCAGTATCCTTGCTTTAAAAGAAAGTCGCGCGCGTCAGCATTGTTAGTTGTAGGTTTGTCAGGTTTGAACCCCTATCAAATGCATGAGAGTACATTGTGCCTACCACTCCCCTTCCTTGAGAAGAAAGTGCAGTATCCTTGCTTTAAAAGAAAGTTCAGATAATTCTATTCTTCAGTCCCTTTTGTTTTATTGTTGAAGGAAAATTGTGATTTGAACAAGCTATGCACAGGCATCATGTGGACCAGAACACTAGCATAATTTCGTAGGAGCAATGTGTAACACACCTTAATCTCCTCAGCCATTAGTTTGTTGTTTGTATTCTGGATTCCACGTTTGACAGCAATTTTCACAATTAGACTTTTCTCCCAAAGCTTGATTATAGCAGCTGCCAAGCCCTGATGTTTTCTGTTTCTTCCTGGTGAAGGAGTTCAGCATAATTTGACATCGGACGTAGGCATAACAATAATTGAAAGAAAAACAAAACACAAAGCAAGTGAACAATACCAAGGGCAAAATGACAAGGAAGTGATTTTGCAAGTTTCCGGAAGTTAGTCAGCTCAGCATTCGTGAGTCGTGGCCGCATTCCAGTTGGAAGAAGCCTGAAAGGTGTTTTGAAGCCAGGAATTGTCTGAGGAAGCAAATCGGCATCAACAGGAAGTAAACATGTACCCCACCAATCCTCAAAGCGTGGACCTAAACCATCCAGAAGACTATTGTACTCGGCTTGCTCTTCCGTCGTACTCTCAGTGCTCACTGAAGTAGGCATTTTGGTCTTTTCCAGAATTGAATTAGAACCATTCACAATATTGTGCATCGGTTTTCCAGCATTAGAAACATCTGGCACAAAAAGAGAATCATCTTCTCTATCCATTGATTTTGAAATCTGAGATGGCCCTTCATAGTTACTTCCCCGAAAAACCACCATAACACTTCCAGACCTCCATATGACCAATCCTCCACTTCGACGCTGACCATTACAACAGGAGATTAGCAATGAAAGTGCAGTTGTTTTCCAAATGGCTCTCAATATTGCACAGAACAACTAGTCACTACAACATGATAACGATATGGTGCTGCCAAAAGTTATGATTGTAAGATTAAACAAACAAATAAAAAAAGAGAGAAAACCAGAGATGACCAAACCATTTCAAAAGCTAGCATTTAAATTAAAATATCAACAACATTAGGCATTAATATTTTGAGTCTTTGACAAGAAATTAAAATGCAATTCTAGACTACCTTACCTCAGAAACATATGTAACTAACAGGGATACGTGGAATAAATAAAGCACATCAACTACTATCTAGGAGAACTCCGAATCCCCTAGTGCTGGTTTCTCATAGACTGAAACAAGTAGAGCCTGGTTTCTACTTATCAAAAAAAAAAAAAACAAGTAGCCTGGTTTCTCATTTCTAGATCAATTGCTTAATTCAGCAGGACATATTTGGGTCTGAAATAAATACGATTCTTCGCGATGCAAATACATACCAAGTCTACCTTACTGCCAATGAGCTCTCAACCCTATTTCTCAAGACAAATATTCATTCCCAAAATACTCATTGGCTTCTCAGCTAAGCTACAAACAAAATGCGTACACCACCTGGTCACATTTTCAAGTAACTGAAGCATGTTGCATTCCACAGGCATCGCCATGCTGCGTCAGTGAAATACTTCAGCAAAGTCATGTTTTTACCTCAAATGTCATACGTAGGAGATGACTGAAATATTTTGCAGGGTTGTCAATAGCTCCTATTCTCTAAAAGAATCAAGCCAATACGACCCATGGAATTCAGTGGTTAAATAAATAAAAAAAATAAACAAATTAGCCTGTATGTCTAAAAATGATACCACTCTGGTGACATATTTATGCAGCACTAGTTTAGGCTACAAAAGAAGTGAATAAGATGGACTATGGGGTCCCAGACTACCACTATAATAACTTTAGGAAATCGCTCACCAATGAAGCACCACATATCTAAGGGGGCCTACAAAGAGCCCATATTGGATTCACTCAAGCAACATGTTTCCTACCCGTCACCAACATGAATAAAATCAAACTAAACCGTGAATAGCTATTTGTAGTTATGGAATCAAAAACAAAACGAATAAAACCCATCAAGAAGAAATATAACACCATTATGGTCTATCAGTAATTGAGAAGGAAATTAATCAAGAATGTCTTGGGATAAGTGAAAAAGCAAGTTCTTTATCTTAATTTGAAAACCATAGGGCTCAAGTTAGGGTTATACCCCACTTCAATTAGTAATTATAACCTGCCAATATAACCGAGCAGCCAAGTTACTGAGCCGGTTTACCAACTACAGCACTGAAAACTAACTAGTGAACCAAATCAACAATAAAAACTATCCCTGCAAATAGCGTATTTAAAATAGAGCCACCAACCTCAACGATCTCATGTGCAGTCCTCATGTCATGTACCAAGCTCTCATGGAATTTAAGCCTAACCAACTCCGATTTCCTCCACAGCGTGTGAATCTTTTCGAGTACAGCCCCCGTAATCCCTGCCTTGGGGACACTCACCCTCTCCCTAAGTGTTATCCCGAGCCGCCTCAGCCTCCTCAACTCACTATCCTCGATAGTCAATTCGGCCAAAGTGGGCGCCTTCACCGTCTTCTTCTTCGCTTCCCCCTCGGCCTCTCCTCCCTCCTGTTGTTCCCTCCCCACCACCCTCTCCCACGGCAACAGCGCCTCCTCGTCATCCTCCTCCTCCACCTCCTCAACTAACATCTTATCAGGTCTAACCCAATCCCTCCTCAATAAATCCCCCAATTTCTCCTCCCCGGTAACCGGCTTTGCCTCCCTCTCCTCTCCCTCCATTTCGTCATCTTCTTCCTCATTATCGGCGGAACCATGCTCTAGATTTCTCAACCTAAGAACAATTCTCTCAATAGCACTAGGCCGAGCCGAACCACCCTCCTCCCTCTTGTCATTGGGATGCCGGATTTCGGCTCGATCCTTGGGTCGAGTCGAATTATGGCGACTAGTAGGGGGATTTGGGTTTGGAGTTGGAGGGGTCCATTTATTGAGCCAAGAATCAGCAGCAGGCTTGGGTTTTGGAGCGTTAGGGTTTTGGGTGTGGGGATGGTAGTCGAGGTCCCAGGGATAGGTGTTTCTTCTGGTGTGGAGAGAAGAGAAGGTCTTGAGGAGGAGAGAGGGTTTTGAGGAGTGGTAGAAGAGGTGGAGAGAGGAGTGAGAATAACTAGTGAATGGGAATGGGAATGTGGTGCGGATTTGGATTTCTGTTAGTTTCGCTGTTGTTGTCGATAGGGTCATTTCTGGAATAGGCAGGCAGATTGAGCGTTTAAGCTGCTTCTTGTTCCACCTCCTCCTCCTGTAACTTCATCACACACACACACACACACACACACACACACACACAGAAAGAGAGGCAGTTGAAGCTGTGGGTCTGAAGGAGATAACGATAAGACTATGGAGGAATGAAATGGATATTTTTCTTATGGATAGCGCGAAACATATAACTCGGTTTTGTTGGTTGGGTTGGTTGTTAAGAGCGTCTCCGCCCTATATTTAAATTTGACTAAAAAAACATGGGTAAAATTTTCATTTGGTATTGTGTGTTACAATGGATAAACTCAAATCCAAACATAAATATGCACAAATTTGAATACAAACTTCATTAATGGTAATATTATAAATTTAAAAGTGTGAAATTTGCCTTCAAAATTTGAGTAAGGATTTGAATCTAAGAGCATCTCGAACATTGATCTATTTTAAGACCCAAATTTAAAATTTGGGCAAAATTCACAAAAAAACTTTATCCAATCTTTGACCCAAACCCTTTCCCATTTTGGGTTTTACTCATTTTTTTTTTCCAAATTTGAGACAACCCAAGTTTCTTCCCATTTTTTTCTCCAATATTCCAACGGCTTTTTTCTCTTTTCAACGGCTCCTTCCATGTCACTCTGAGAGCATGGAGTTAGCTTTCCCAAGTTTGGATACCTGCAACTCTCTCTTCCTCTCTCTCTGTCTCTCTCATGGTCGCCGCTACAGATGGAAAAGAAAGGAGGATACATGGATCAGAGTTCTATGGGTGGTGGTAAGTGATAAACTGTTTGGGTGGTTGGCGGTGGTTATGGAGGTGGGCCGAGTTCTTTTTCTTCTTTTTCTTCACAGCTGTCAGTCACTCTTTACCCCAAATCAAATTTGTTCCCTTATATTATTTACATTATTACCATTGAATACGTAAAAAATAATATATTTGGATAAAATATCATTTTGTCATTGGAGTGAGCCTGACCCAAAATGGGTTTTTACCCAAATTTTGATCCAAATTTGAGTAAAATTTTGGGCCAAGACTGGAGATGCTCTAACAGACTCAAATTTGGTATAGGTTTGGGTAAGAGGTGGAGGGTTTGGGTGATTTTTACTCAAATTTAGATTTGAGTCAAAATTTAAGTAAGGAGTGCAAATGCTCTAAAAAGTTCTTGCCTATCCTCAAGCTAATTCCTAATAAATTCACCAAAACTTCCCAATATACCCCTTCCCTCTCAAAACCCCTTGATGAAGCAACTTTGTTGATAGCTCTGACCTGGACCTGCAAAACAAAGCTAACAACTTGAGTCACCGGTGCGGTGATCGACGTGTATTCCACCCTCCGATGCCTAAGTTAGTAGAATTCTTATTCTGGTGAAAGGATTGAGATTCTCAGTTATGGAGTTTCGTACCTTGTATTGGAGTTCTTCCGTCATATTTATTGGCATTTTAATTGGAGGTTGAGTCCTTGTAGGACTGTATTTTGCCGATTTTAGGGATGGCAATTGGGCCATTCGGGGCGGATATGGATAATTTCGTACCCGATCCCCGAAACCGAACCTCTACCCATATCCGCCCCGATACCCGAACGAAAAGAGCAGAAAAAATTATAACCGAACCATTCGGGGATCTGGTAATCCCCGAACCGAATGAATACCCGAATCAATGTTTCAAACTCACATTCACAACTTGGACCACGCTCTAACGCGCGGCCTCACTGCGTGAAGTAAACTTAAGCCTAGGCGAGTATTTTTATAGAGTTAAGTTTCTTTTCTAAGTTGTTTCCCCACCGATGTGGGACTAATGAATCACTCAACACCTAGCACTTTCTTCTCGTTCTCTTCTTCAAAGAGCTGCTGCCCCTGTAGCCATGACCACTGGTCCTTTTAAACTCCTATATAAATATAAATAGTATATATATGAAGTGATAATTTTGTAATTATATGGTTTCGGTTCGGGGATCGGTTCGGGGATCTACTAAACCATACCCGCACCGATACCCGTTTGGTTATCCAAGACCTCAACCATACCCACGGGGAATTTTTCGGTTATGGTTCGGGGAAAATTTTCGGTAACGGTTCGGGTACCCATCGGTTCGGTTCATTTTGCCATCCCTAGCCGATTCCTGATTACCTCTTTAAGGAATGTAGAGTTCTGACTTGGCTAGGAATCTATGGGCATTCCGCCTTAGCTAGGAATCTTTACCTGTTGATGAAGCATATCTTTGGCGTTCCATGTTTATCTTATCATCAGCTTTCTCTTATCCTTTAGGATTTAGGTTTCTTTGTGTGGTATCTTTATCGGAACAAGTATATTCCGTGGGTGATACCGTGGATATTATGCTTCTCGTTGTAGCTAGGGGCCAGAGCTGGAAGGTCATGGCTCTATTTCAAGTAAGCTCCTAGAGGAGATTTGGCGAGGCTAGCTCACACTCCCTAGGTCTGTAGTTCTTGTAGTGCTGAGCTTCTTAGGTCTATCCTACTTATCACCCCTAAAACTATCCTAAAAATTACACTTTAAGCACAAAATTAAGAAGGTTTGAAAACTCTCTCCCTCCCTCTTCACTCCCAGTCAATGTTTTCAAATCGGGATAGGTATCGTATATCATTTATCTCATTTTATATATTGTATCAGGATATGTATCATGTATCGTAAGATACGTTAACGAAAACAAATATAATATAAAATAATATTTATACTTAATTATAATCTAAAAATCTGTTGGATTTATGAAAATAAGTGTTTAATGTATGAAAAATAGGCTTTTAGGATGGAAAATTTCAAGTCTCCCGAGTAGGGTCTGTCATAATGAGGCTTTCTCGTGTCTGAGTCAGGCAATACATGATTGAAATATGTTTTTTCTTCTATTCGAACTTTGAATTTTGGTTTTCGCTAAATGGTTTGGATACCGTCATAAATAGATCAAACGATTCAGAAAGCGTTTGTGTTCTGATTCTTAAAATATGGTATGATTTCTTCTCAACAAGATATCGTAGCATACGTTCCGAATCGGGATACACTATTATATAATTTATATTGTAAGATACGTCATTGTATCATAGGATTTCTATACAAAAAGGATACGGGGTGGGATACATATCATTTTTGGAAGGAGACGATACAAATTGTAGGATACGTATCCCATATCGTAAGATTTTAACAACCATGCTCCCAGTTGATCTCTCCCCTCTCACACAATTATTCTCTCCCTCCCTCTTCTCTATCTCCATCGCCACCACCACTGACAGCGACCAACACCACTGAAGCACCACTCTCTCCCTCTTCAAGGTACGTCGTCTCACTCTCTCTATCGCAATCTCTATCTATCTTGGTATACATACATATAGACATGCACTTTGAATTTTTTTTTTTTCCAATAATAAGTTGAAAATGCTTGTGAAATTATTGGAAAATAGTTTATGAGCACTGTAATTGACTTGAGAATGAAAAATGTGAATCCAAAAAGTCGGGAAATAGAAAAAAAGAACTGAGTTGTTGATGAAAACGTTTCAAATTGAAAGTGTCGAAATTATTACACCTGAATAACATTTACATACCAAAAAAGCAGCATAGTTGGCAAATGCACAAGACTTGATAAAGGAATAACATCCCGTAAAAGGTCAACATCTACGGGAATTAAAGCTTGTAATGTAGTATCTTTCACAGTATTTCAATTCCGAAATGAATATATTTCCTAATTGTGCTAGCATGGAAAACGGAAACTAAGTCCCGTTTATACTATACAATTTCGGTATTTAATCTCTGTATTTGTTATCAACTTTCGGGTTAAATACTCTAAAAAACGTTATTAGTCTCAAGCCTGGAATGAAAAACGGTAACAAAGTCCTATTTTGAACATAATATTTCAAACTTAAAATCTTGTAATAGTTGTCCATTTTCGGGATACATAATCCAAAAGGCATTATGAACATTTGCATTTCATATAATACGGGTACCAAATCCCCTTTTATGTACTACTATTTTTCTAAATTTATGACCATAATTATTGAATTATTTCGGATTTTCAATGTCGTACCAGTGTACAGAATTAAAATTTTGTTTCATTCAATTAGTTGTTTTATCTGTTGGGAAACCGAGTAATGACGCGTACAGATTAGACAACAAAAATTGTAAAACCCTATAAAGCTGAATTAGGGTTCTACCTCAACTCCCTGCGATACGAACGTTGGTTGAACTTGTGATAGCACGCCTTGCTATAAACCACGAATACTACTCGACCGTACCTTACGATCTTCTATCGTATTCCCTGCACGTTTAGAACACAAACCGATGGTGGACTCTTTCGTGATCTTATTTGCTCTCTCTAAGCCTGCCTCTATTTTGTAAATAACAAAAAAATGTCCAACCTGACCTGGAGAGCATAACGTGTATATATAGGGCTACGATAGGAGCCTATGGAGTAATAAGTCTGGGCCCCCAGTGTAACTAAGAAAACCTAATCTCACCAGGATTCTATTTCTTATTTCACTAATTATAATTCACCTCAATACAGAATTATAGATACTCGAGCTCCATAAAATTAAATACTTATTAATCTCCCCACGTTAAGATTACAGATACTCGTTAATTTAAATAAATTACTAACAATCTCTCACTTAATCAACATCTTAACTTGAGACTATCCGCTTAACTTCTTCGATATGTCGGATACAAAATCCACTGAAATGCCGCGATAAATGGGTCCCGATAATCCTAATTTACAACGAGTCAGTAATCAATGTTTGCCCGCTCCGTGTGGCTTATTGCTTGAGGTACAAAAATAAGGACTTCTCTCCATCGAAGTCAAAGTCTGAGCATATGATAACACTCATCGAGATGTAATCGAGACCCTTATGCTTCCAATGACCTTCGGATCTTACCAAACTGAGGTGGAATTTCATGTAGTAAGCATCCCTGCTTCCTTCAACTAGCTGTTGGGTAGACCTTGGCTACATCAACCAGATATCATGGCTGTGCCCTCCACTCTCCATTAAAAAATTCGCTTAGGACTTGAAATTGGTGTGCTTACTATTCATGGAGACTCTGGAATTCGCGCACCTGCTGAAGACAATGCCCCACTCTTGGAAATCTAGCATGGGGAGGAAGATATCGCTCTGGGTGGCTTCTTGCTAGATACCTCTAATTCTGTCTTTTCAGTTATAATCGATAATGATTTTGTCATTATCAATGTCGCCATAAAGATAATGAAGGAGATGTTCTACATGCTAGGTCTAGGATTGGGAAAAAACTTGCAAGTATCTGCAAAGTTTGAAGCCCGCGGAACTCTGATGCGCACTTCTGGCCTTGGCTATTTGTCCTCAGACAGGAGTAAGGCGAAAAAGGGAGACAGATTGGAAGACTATTTTGTTAAAGAAAAAGCAAAGCAAGTCTACCAGGGGCAGCCAGAACCATTTTGGGATAAGAAAACCAATAGTCTGCTACCAGAGTTTGAAATATTTGCCAATGATGTCTGGCTAGAAAGCGAGGAAGAATTTGAGGCTGCAGAAGAATCAAGAAGGCCAACCGATTGGATTGAGGTCTTTAACATGGGGAGTCTAGCAATCCTGGTTAGAGAGGACGAACCAATGGGTGCAGTCACGAAAGCTGACGTGCTAATGCTGGGACATGAGATTCTCGAAGACCCAACTTCGCTCATCATGGATGCCGCTGGAGATTACAGGAACTAGACTTTCTTGCCGAGTGCAACATGTCATGGGTCTGATTCTAAGTCTGAGTCCTCTGAGTCTTCTGAGTCTGAGTTGGTGCCTCTTGGCCCAACTCCAAATGATTTTTACTTCAAATTTGAGTTTACCCGTATGTATGGTGCCCCCGAGGCCTTCGTTGATGATGAAATAAATGAACCTGATTCCACTTACTTTGTGTTGACCCTGATGATGAAGAGATCGATTTTGATCCCTAAGGAAATCCGATCCTTAGGCGAAAGTGAAGATGAAAGGCATGCTCAACCTATAAAGGAAGAAGTTGTTTTAATAAATCTGAGAGAAGAAGGGAATCCTCAAATGATTCAGATGGGTTCCGCGTTGTCCGCCGAAGAGCAACAAGCTCTCATAAGTTTGCTAAAAGAATTTGAGGATGTTTTCGCATGGTCGCATGCTAATATGCCCGGAATTAATCTTGAAATGGTGGAACACCAGATTCCCCTTCATCCTAATGCAAAACATGTAAAGCAAAAATTGAGGCATATGAGATCAGATTGGGTGCTTAAGATAAAAGAGGAAGTCACTAAACAGATTAATGCATGATTTCTAATGGTAACTGAATACCCTAAGTGGGTCTCAAATATTGTTCCCGTTCCTAAAAAGGATGGTAGAATTAGAGTCTCCGTTGATTTTAGAGACCTAAATAAAGTGAGCCCGAAGGATGACTTTCCACTACTACACATTGATGTGCTGGTTGACAACACTGCTGGGCACACTTTGCTTTCTTTCATGGACGATTTTTCGGGATACAACCAAATCCTCATGACCCCAGAAGACCAAGAAAAAACCACGTTTATCTCTGAATGGGGAATCTATTGCTACCGGGTGATGCCTTTCGGGCTAAAGAATGCAGGATCCACTTATTAGCGAGCCGCTACGACCATGGTGCATGACATGATCCACAAGGAAGTAGAGGTTTACGTTGATGACATGATTGTCAAGGCGAAGGAGCGGGAAGGACACTTACCTGCACTCAAGAAGTTCTTTGAGAGAATCAGAAAGTACAGGATGCGCCTTAACCCAGCCAAATACACGTTCGGGGTTACAGTTGGAAAGATGCTCGGATTCATGGTCACCACTCGAGGAATTGAGGTCGAACCATAAAAAATTAAGGCTATTCTAAAAATGGAGCCGGCTCGGTCCGAAAAGGATGTAAGGAGCTTCCTCGGCAAAGTACAGGTTATTAGTCGGTTCATTGCCAAATTAAGTTCAATCTGTGAGCCCATCTTCTGCCTGTTAAAGAAAGGTGTACCATTTAAATGGGACGACAAGTGCCAGAAAGCTTTTGAGGCAATTCGAACTTATCTGCAAAATCTGCTGGTACTAACGCCCCCCACACCAGAAAAATCTATGATCCTATACCAGTCAGTCACTCCGTCTTCTATGGGGTGTATGTTGGCATAGGAAGGAGATGATGGGATTGAAAGGGCTGTCTACTATCTGAGCAAAAAGATGGTTGGATGCAAGGAGCGTTATACTCCGTTGGAAAAGATGTGTTGGGCGCTTGTTTGGGCTTCCCAGAAATTGAGACTTACATGCTAGCCTATCCAGTAAGGCTAATTTCTCGAATGGATCCCCTCAAGTACCTATTCGAGAAACTAGCCCTTACTAGAAGGATGGCACTGTGGCTGTTGATGTTGTCAGAATTTGAACTAAAGTACGCCACCAGGAAGTCTGTAAAAGGAAGAGTTGTTGCTGACTTCTTAGCTGACTGCCTAGTCGAAGAAGGTGAAGATGCCAAGTTTAAGTTTCCCGACGAAGACCTAATGACTCTATCCGAAGATGTTTAGAAGTTGTACTTCGACGAGGCTGCTAATAAGAAAGGGTTTGGGATGCTAATTAGAAAGGGTTTGGAATAGGCATGTTGGTGATAACACCTGATGGATCCCACATTCCGCTCGCGTTCAAACTAAATTTTGAGGTCACTAACAATCAAGCAGAGTACGAGGCTTGCATTGTAGGTATGGAAGCAGCAATCAAAATTGGTATAGAAAAATTGGAAGTGGTGGGAGATTCCAACCTGGTAGTGTCGCAAGCCAACGGTGATTGGAAAGTCAAAGAAGAGAAGCTAAAGCCCAACCATCAAGATCTTAAGGAACTCATCCTGCATTTTAACAAGGTAACCTTTACTCATATACTGAGGCTCAAGAATCACTTTGCGAATGCTTTGGCAACACTGGCATCCATGGTCAAAATTTCTATCGGCGTGAAGCTAAGGCCAATTGTAATCGAATAAAGGAATACATCGGTATACCAGCATGTCATGGTCGTTAATGAGCCTGAAGACGGTCACCCTTGGTATTACGACATTTGGAGACTTGTGGAAAGAGTGGAATACCCTATTGAAGCAAACAAGAAAGACAAAATTGCGCTCCAAAGGATGGCAGCTCAGTACAACATTTGCGGAGGGAATATATATCGGAGGTCACACTGTGGCATGCACAAGTTATGCATCCATGGTGCAGAAAAAAGAAGGGTAATGAAAAAAGTTCACGAAGGTATGTGTGGCCCTCACATGAACGGCATGATGCTCGCCAATAAGATCCTCAGGCAGGGGTATTTCTGATCCACCATGGAGACAAAATGTGTAGAATATGTGCAGCGATGTCATAGGTGTCAGATTCATGCCAACCTCACGCATGTCCCACCATCCAAGCTACATCAAATGATCTCACCTTGGCCTTTTTCAGTATGGGGAATCGATGTCATCGGAAGGATCGTGTCAGTAGCATCTAACGGTCATAAGTTCATTTTGGTGGCCATTAATTACTTCATGAAATGGGTGGAAGTCGCTTTGTACGCCACTCTAATCGCGGTTCAAGTTGCACACTTTATCAAGCAAAATGTCATCTATCGATATGGAGTCCCTCAAGCGTTCATGTCTGACAATGGGGTTCATTTCAAGGGACGAGCCAGGAAAGTCTTGGATGAGTTTCAGATCCAAGTGCATAAGTCAACAACCTACCGGCCACAAACCAACGGAGCCGTGGAAGCAGCCAACAAAACAATCAAAGCCATTCTAGAAAAGACCATTCAATCCGCAAGAGATTGGCATGAATAGTTACTGTTAGCTTTGTGGGGGTATCGCACGTCCATACGCACACCAACAGGGGCAACCCCTTATTCCTTAGTCTACGGTATGGAGGTTGTGCTTCCCATTGAGTTAGAAGTTCCATCTCTTCAAACTATTATCGAGTGTGAGGTCTAGGAGGCAGAATGGTTAAGTAATCAGTTTGAAGAGCTTATGTTGTTCGATGAATGCCGGTTGAGGGCCCTTTATCATATTCAAGGCTATCAAAGCAGGATCGCGCGTGCGTTCAATAAGAAAGTAAGGCCCAAGGGCTTGATAGAAGGCGATATGGTTTTAAAGGAAATTCGGGCACCAATTTACGATCCACGAGGAAAGTTCCAACCAAAGAGGTCTGTGCCTCAAGACCACCCTGTCCGGAGGAGCTACGCAGCTCATTGACTTGGATGGAAACGAGTTTTCGACTTTGGTCAACCGGTATTAACTCAAGCGCTACTATCCCTGAGAGAAACTCACTGGGCTGAAAACCGCAAGGGCGGGCACTGCTAGGCAAAAATTAGAGCAAAAAGCCTACTATAATGAAAATCCGCAAGGGCATCCTAGGCAAAAATGAAGGCATACAACAAATGGGCTTGCTAGGCCGAAAACCCAAAATTGTGGTACTAGGCAAAATTTAGAGCGCAGAAGGAGAGTGTTAAAACCAAAGTGAACCCTACCTTGAATTACGTTATGACCTGATTCCTTGTTACAAGGATACTTAAGCAATCTCACTCTGAGGCTCGGTCACAATCAATCAAAATAAAAATCCAGGTTGAATTCAAAGCGCTGAATCAAAGAGGGGGAAGCCCTCTGCGACTCATCTTATTATAATAAGTGCTTCTAATACATAGGGCTGAGCACGACTTTCAAAAACAAAAAGTGCAACATGATGAAAGCAGGTCCACAATTTATTCTGTGATCAGGGTAGTAGGATCTAGTCAGTTTCCCTGGGCCCCAGCCCTCACAGCAATGTCCCTCCTAAGCCACTTCCGATAGCTCCCGCGTGCCGCCACGAACGGTAAGGATGCGCGTCAGTCACCTTGGGAGTCCTCCAGAATTGCTAATAGTTTTGAAGAACGGAGTGGCGAAAGAGAGGCAGAACAATATCTATCACAACTTCTACAGGGGCCTCTCGTCTAAGGCCAAGCTGACGCTGAATTCGGTAGGGAATATAGAAGGTGAATGCCTCTAAACCAGCAAAGACGACCCACTGGGGCCAATAAAGTGCACTGTCATAGGCAGAAGGTCTAGCCACGAGCACCTCCAAGAAATTGTCTCAGCCCGCAGGCGCCTGAAGAAGTTAACCCACTCAGAAACTTATCTGTCTGCGAACTCAAAGCATCGTACAGATAGCAGCCTAGCTTCATACGCCTAATTGTCAGGAGGAATGGTCAGCACATTCACTTTATCACAAAGCCAAATATGCAAAAAAAAAAAAAAAAGAGAAGAAAAAAACAAGAAACCACAGAAAGCCAAGCCGAGCGCTTAGGTAAAATGAGAATGTGAGAAGCTGACCTGTAGGAGGAGAGGACTACCCCCGAAAGTCTCTGTCCCTCCGAAGCAAACCTTGTCCAAAGCCATCAATGTCTCAGCCAAGACCATTGGAATCACGTCCTTCTGAGCCTCGATCTGGATGATAACCAATGTTGAGCTAGCATGGCCGACAAAAGGCACCAAGAGGTAAGTTGCAAGCAGGCACATGCAAAGAGCAGTCATGCGCCGAGTTTGATAGGTCATGTCTACAAGATCACCGGGAGGAGAGAACATCTCAATAAGTCGCATTGTGTTGAGATGACCATCGCTAACTAAGTAGCGGGCAGCACCGCCACTCAATCCAAGGATCACGGCCAAGACTTTGTAGATGCTCTCACAAACAGAAGGGATGACAACTTCCCCCGAGCCGAAGTTGCTGAGGTATGCACAGAATTCCTCGATGGTGGGACAAAGCTCTTGCTCACTGAAACAGAACACGTGGACCTCTGAATCCCAAAAACTCGTGGTTGCCCTTAAAAGTTCAAGACGGAGACAAATGTTGTGAAGGTACCTCATAGAATAGAGACCATGATCCAGGAAATTGAGCCAATCGACACCCTCCATTGAAGCCAACCATGGGCGAAGCGAACCAGTGAGGGAAAGAGCCATTTGGAATAAGGGAGAATTCTTAGAAAGAGAAGAGCTGAATGAGGTGAGAAGAATTTGAAGTTGAAGGCTTAAATTTATAAGAAGAATGAAAAGAGACAACTTCAACTTTCAAAGAGCCTCGGGTTTCAAAAGTGCAAATTTTCTATGAGTCTTGCATAGAAAAAGGCTTAGTCATAGCATGGAAGCACAATGCAAACATGCATTGGCTCGAAAACGCCTTTGCACAGGTCAAACTCCAACCATCGTGTAATCTGCCTTGGGAAACAGCAAAATACAGAATGTTAGGAAAGAAGCCACGCGCGGCATAATGGAAGAACACGTGGCATATCTAATCCTGGAAATTAGCAAGGTGTAGCATTGATACCCCGCGAAATCTTACAACATAACGCACAGCATTTTGAAGAGACACATGGCATATTATGTCTACATTTCTGCAATTTTTTACTACAAAGGTATAAAATGTATTTGAGGCGTCATGGGGCATCACCAACCACCAAAACACACTCCAACAAGTATTTGGGATTTCAGGGATGTTTCGCCTCAGGTCAACTCTTGAAATTCAAGGTCATGGTACAAAAAGTCAACAAAATCCCATTCTTGAGCCATGTCGAGACATCAAATCATGTTTTGGGCTGTTTCGGGTCATTTTTTTGAGTCACGCAGGTCACAATGGTTAAAAGTGACTTAGTCCAAGTTTCAGTTCGAGTCTCAAGCCAAAAATTGAAGTTGTTACCTTTTAAAGTCAACATTTTCCTAGTTTTTAAATATGTTCCAGGCATAAAGGTCGAACTTTCGAGTCCCGTATCAAGTTTTAGGGTCATCGTTGAACTCACAGCATGGCCGTTTGTGTAAATTCCCAGATATAATGTCAATTCTTTTGAAATTTATTTGGTACTTCTTTGATTTCTATTCCTTTGTCAATTTATTCCCCATTGTAGACCCTACATCGGGCTCGGTTTCGTGATCAAGTACTAGTTCTACATTCCCGTAATGTCTTAATTGCTCAACTTTCTTTGTATAGCAGCAATAAAAGAAAAACAAAGACGTTGGAAGAACAGTTCATGTGCATAGATATATAAACTCAAAAGCATCCACGAGTCAAAATACACGACAAAAATAAGGCTCGCAAGCCTAATGCTCAAAATTCTATCTACCAATGGCAAACAAGCACCCTACGAAAGGAAGCACGCAGGCTCCACCAAAAGGAAAAAAGGAAAAGAGGAAACTCAATCCTCATCACCATCTTTGCCCTCCTCCTCGTCCTCCTCAGAGACCTCAGAACTAGCAACCTCTTGAGTGCGAGTAACCCCGAGCACGGTACTCATGGAGGTATCCTCCAAATCAATGTCTGTAAGCTTCTCGGTCTCGTCCAAAACTGCAATGGGCTCCTCCTCGGTACCACCGGAGTGTCACTGTCTCTTCAATGGCTACTCCTCCCGAGAGCCACTCGAAGAAGCATGTTGCACAGGCATGAGAACAGAGTTCCGGCGTAATCCTCGTGCAGCCCCTCCTCTAGCCTAAAATAGCGTAACATTCATATGGAATTTGCATCATAATCATGGATAAGGGTAGTGAAAAACGGAATAAGTAGCTAAGATTCAAGGGTTTACCATCGTTCCTCCAACATGAGTCAGTACAGGTGGGGAATGGCCCATGGCATATTGTCGCACGAGCTGCTCCAAGCCCATCATGGCCACCGCCATTTCCTTTGCATACTCCGGAGTTGCCTGTGTGATGAAAAGGTTAATTAGGACGAGCAGTGACAATAGCAAACATACGAAAGGAATAAAAGCATGTCATACCTGAGCAAGGAACTCCATAGGCTCGATTGAAGGACGTGAGACCTCCACCAGGCCAGGGACTCCCTGAGCAGTCACCACGTCCACTGTCCCAGAAAGCATGGGCAACCTTGCCCCACTCTGACCTGCGCCGTCACCACGGCCCTTACCTCCTCTTCTTCCATCTCATTTTCTTCCTCCCCTGCCTTTCCTACCACCTCGCGCCCACTGTCGCGCCTCCCAAGCAGCATGAATCTCAAAGCTTTGTATCAAGTACCGAGTTTGGTACTCTGCGTAGTCAGCACCTGCCTAGAAGAACGGCTCCAACTCGGAATCGAACTGCGTGAACTGCTCAATCTCCTCCAACGTGCACTCACTCGTCCTCTGCACGAGAGAAGGGAGTGGTTCAAGAACTAAGAAGGTGTCTAGCCTCAACAACTGACGTGATACCCGGTCGCCTAGGTACCACTACCAGCCGTAAGGAGACTCCAAAAGCACTCTCCCTCTCGTCACCTCCCTATTCTGAGCCACGTACGGGATTTCGAATCGATCCTAGATACGCCAGTACACTTGCAGTCAAAAGTGATATCAGTATGCTAATGAGAAAAGCATGAATTAAATAGACAAGGAAGAATGGATACCAGATCAGGACACAGCTCGTCCAAATACAACCGATAGGCATTCAAGTCGCCTTTTCCTTTCTTCACTCCTCGGTATTCCTTTGACCAACGAAGGGCTCTAGGTAGTACCGCGTCATTGGGACACGACGTCGCGGGAGGGTACATGTTTAGTACCTTGAATGTCCAAAGCTGCAAAGTTCAAAGCTAAGAATTAGCACAAGGTATACAAAGACTAATGAAAGCAAACTGACAGCAAAAGGAAAAAAAGAAGGGTCACGAGCCATACCTCCCAAACTCGCCAGTAGCCGCCAAGGCTCTTCCTTGCTCCTCCAGAAAAAGACCCCATGAAGGCGTAGCACGTCCCTAAAGCTACACCGCCCCAATCAAAACAGGCTATCTCTCCAATGTTCCTCAACGCTAGTAGGAAAGAGAGATGCACTCGATTGCGTCTGTCAGAGACACACCGAGCATGTACAATAAGAAGCACCATGCCATCTGCTCCTCCTAAACCCTATCTTCTAGAGGCTCCTTCCAAAAATCCAGCATCGTAAGGAATAGGGTCACCTCTAACCCTCAGACCGATGATCGCTAAAAAGTCCAAAGGCGTCATCGTCACCTCACCGAAAGTGAAGTGGAATGAATTTGTTGTATCCCACCACCTCTCGGCAAGAACTCTCACCACCTGGTGATCGTTACTCGCCCGCTTTAAGATACTGACAAACTCTCTGAAACCCGTTTCTCTCACCATCTCCTTCACCATTTTTGGGAGCCTCTCCTAAAAATTTTGGCACATCTGCTGCACCACTGTAGCACAAGATTATTATTTCCGGTGGCAAAAAGGAGATAAGATTCAATAAGCAAGCACGATACTCAAAAGCAAGAAACTGAGAAGCATGGTATATCGTATTGAAAATGCAAGTATTAATGCATACCTCGTCCCGTCACAAGGACAAGTGCTGCTGTGGGTCCCTCAGGAACAAGGCCTCGTCGTAGGTGGGTCCTCTCTGGCCTGTAGGCATCTAGCAGCGAAGGTACCACCATGTGCCGAAGAGACCTGTAATCTGCTTTGTCAAAAGCTCGGCAGTTCCTAAGGACAACCGTCGCCTCATCCACGACACTCCTCTGAGGGCCCGCCTTGCCCTAAACCTCCTCCATACCCTGTAGTCCCCTGATGGCCCCAACCTCAAGCTCCTCCCAAAGCTCTCTCTCACGAGACTAGCGCAAAGCCTCTGCTAGCCCAGGCACTCCCCGTAGTATCTCCACCAAGTCCTCAAGGGATGCCGCCTCTAAGTAGTCGCCCATTCCAATAGGCCGCGACGACCCCGCACCCTCACCACTACCTACAAACATGGCCAAAGTCTCCCGTTCCCCGGCCGGCTCCGCTTTGAAAATGGGGTCCTTCCCCAAATTGACCTAAGGCTGGCTCATGGCAGAGGCCTCCATCTCCTCCGCTGCCTTCTCTGAACTACCGCGGCTATGGGCCTCCGCGGCCCTCTCCACTAAACCACCCACAACCACCTGATTGGCCCGTAACCTCATCCTCACCCTCACCCTCACCCTCACCCCTTGGCTCCATTGCACCCGAGCCCTCCGCACCTTGGCCATCGCCGGCCACCCCTCCACTGCTGCCACCCTTTGCTGGCCACCACAACAGCCGAGACCGTGGCCTCCTAGGCCATGGCTGCCGAAGCTGAGACCCCTGGGGTCCCTAAAGCCTCCCAGATCGTCGTGTCACTCTTCGAAGGGACCGGGGGTGGTGTTACCTCAACCCTTGGTGGTTGATCACCACTGGGTAAATCGCTATGGTCCATAATCGCTACGAGAGAGAGAGACAGAGATGAGAGAGAGAGAGACAGAGAGAGAGAGAGACAGAGAGAGAGAGAGAGTTGTCGAGAGAGAGAGACAAGAGAGAAGTGAGAAAGAGAGCAGAGAGAGCAAAGGGAGAGATGAGAGAGAGAGAGAATTCTAACGGTGAGGCGTACTCCTCACCCATATATACCCCTTGAACTGGCTCATCTGGAATTGAATTTGGACCGGGTTCAAAACCCATAGTGCCGCATGGCATCCCAGGATGCACGCATGGCATATCAACCTGACATGCAAAATTCACAGGTCCTGAACCCTGTTCGAATCTTGTTTGGGTTTCTAAAAACCACTTTTGGCCCCCATGATTATTTAATAGTCCATTTTTCAAGACTTAAACAAGATTTGGTATGCCGCGCGCTATTGGATTGCCACGCATGGCATTATGTTTGTCTCGGATTCTGGACAGTTCTTCACATTCGAGGATGTGATGCTTGGTTTGTTCGAATTCATTCAGAAACAACAATGAAGAGAAGATCAGATGGACAAAGGGAAAAGAGGACTTTCATTCATTAAACCGGGGTGCGCCCTGGTGGTTTATTACATTCCCAAAGAAAAAAGAGACAAAAAGACAAAGACAACAGCAAAAGTCCTACTGCCTCTGCCTTTTTCTTCTCCTACTTCTTCCTCAATCGCTCCCCTTACCGGACACGTCGTTCGCTCCATCCGAACGACTGTCAAAACCATTCGGATTCCCCTCAGAATCCTTGGCGGTATCATCCGACTCGCGCTCCAGCGCGTATTCAGGGTCATCCTTGTCATCCAATTGATCAAAAGCAACATCCTGAAGATTGGAGACGGCCCAACGAAGGGTGCAGATCGTGGAGATGAGCCTCGCAATTTGCCAGTTGAGTTCTTCGATTTCTTGGCGATAAAAGGCCATTTCGGCCTTAAGTGAGATCACGCGTGCAACAAGGCTGCTGTCCGCCATTCCTACTCTTGAAAGTCTTGAGTATAACCTATGGTGTGGAAGAGATGTGAAGAGTTTTAGAGAAGTTTTGTAGGTGGTGCATAGAATGAGGCACCACCCTCCTTTTAAAAGAGGCTTCGACCGTCGAAAGGGCACGCCTGTATTAATGGACACCCTTAAACCAGCCAACTGTTCTCGAAAATTGAAAAGTTGCATGGGAAGTTGAAACACCGTGCGGTGTCATGCTGAGTCGCATGGCATTTTGGTACCTCAGAATTAAATCATATTTCTCAAAAATTGTTCAAGCCAGCCACCAATATCATCCTTGGGAATGATATGTTCCGAGCACATTTCATTAAAAATGTATTCGAATGTTGTGCCTCGATCAAAGGAATTAATTTCCTCCTCTGGAACTCGCTGTAATGTTTTGTCAAATTTTGTTCTCTGGGACTTGCTGAATTTTTGTCCCCCGGGACATGTCATATTTTGCCCCTCTGAGGGCTCGTCTCAAATTTTGCCCTCCGAGGGCTCATCTCAAATTTTGCCTTTCGAGAGCTCGTCTCAAATTTTGTCCTCCGGGACTCGCTGAATTTTTGTCCTCCAGGACTTGTCAAATTTTGCCATTCCGAGGGCTCGTCTCAAATTTCGCCTTTCAGGAGCTCGTCCCAAATTTTGTTCTCTGGGAGGACTTGTCAAATTTTGCCCCTCCGAGGACTCGTCTCAAATTTTGCCTTTCGAGGGCTCGTCTCAAATTTTGTCCTTCGGGACTCGCTGAATTTTTGTCCTCCGGGACTTGTCAAATTTTGCTCCTCTGAGGACTCATCTCAAATTTCGCCTTTCAAGAGCTCGTCTCAAATTTTGTCCTTCGGGACTTGCTAAATTTTTGTCCATTGGGACTTGTCAAATTTCGCCCTCCGAAGACTCGTCTCAAATTTTAGTCCGTCGATGGCTCGTCTCGATTGCAGTCCCCTAAGAACTCCTCTCAATTTTTGTCCCCCGAGGACTCGTCTGAATTCTAGTCCCTCAAGGACTCCCTTCAATCCCCTGAGGACTCGTTTCGCATTTTAGTCCCCTGAGGACTTGTTTGACGAACTTTTGCAACAAACAACACTACAGGCACTCAATCTTCTCAAGTTTATGGCATAATTATGTAATTAGTCCTTCGGGATTTATTTTGCTTACATTGTCCCGATTGAACTACATTGGTCTAATCTTTTCTAATAGCGTACGTAGGCAGCTCCACGAGTACGACAACCTTCGGCATTTATTTGCATTTTGGTTTTCATGCGTTTTTGTCTCCGTTCAAAGACTTTAGAGCAACGGATTGGGATGCCTATTCTTTAAACGTCACTCGCATCAACCAATGGTTTTCGAGTTTCGTTAAAGAGAGATTACTGTAGACACCCCAATCCGGACCTCGGAGATTCTTTGAAGCACCCTGATGGTGAAATAAATGAAACAATACCTTTGAGAGCTTGAATAAAGGACTTCCCTAACCTAAAAGCCTAGACAAACCAAAAGCCCAAGAGCCCAGGCAAGCTCAAAAAGTCTTGGACTGGACCTAGATTACGGCACGAAACACTTTTACACTGCACGGCGTAATAAAACTAATTACGCCGCACACGGTCATGAGGTTAACCGCACGACATTTTACAGAAAAGTTACGATTGGCTTAGTAAGCTGTCGGCCGCACTGTTTGAGCCACAACTACAAAGTGGCTTAGATGAAAAAGCACTTCTAGCCCGCCTTGAAAACACCTCTCTCATTTGAGTTCAAAATCCTTGGCTCTTGCCTATAAATACACCTCTCCACTCAAGAGAAAAGGGTCCTGGGGCTCCTAATACCCAATCTTTTTTCTCTCTCTCTCTCTCTCTCTCTCTCTCTCTCTCTCTCTCTTACTTTACCCATTTCCAAGTCATAAGAATGTTGTCCTAAAAAGACATTCTCTAGGCAAAATGCTCCATTTTTCTCCTCACCATCAAAGTTAGTCTTTTACTCACTTTGAGACCTTACCTACCAAAACATCCAACAACCACTCCCACCCACACTCATCCATACTCACCCGATCCTATTCATACTTATCCACTATCATCCATCCGCATTCAAGCTCAAGATCTAAGGTCAAAGCAAGTTTACTTAGGCTCAGCTCTGTCCTGGCCCAGAGGGAGACCATTTATATGGTCGGGTTTAACCCCTTTGGATTTAAAACTGACTTAAAAAAACTATTTTTGAAAACCAAAACAGTCCCTGAACTGGACATACCAGGCCGTGCAGCGTACTGATGCGTCGCACTGCGTAGTATATTCACGCATGTGGCCTTTTATTTTTTATTGTCTACTTGCTTAAACAGTCTAGATGGTCTTATTCAATACTTTAGAATAAGCCCATATCTACAAGCCATATCTAATATCCAAAAGAGGTTTTTACATTGAAAATTATTTTTTACTGTCCACTGCTTGAAGAGAAGGTACTATTCTAAGATAGATCAGCGGAGGTGTATCTTTTGATATTTTTAAAGAAAAGATGCACGGGATATATAACACGCCGTGCGCTGTCCTGGGTTTTGATGATAGTCTGATTGTGAAGCAGGTAAACCACACGGCATACCATAAGGCCGTGCGCGGTATTATGGTAAGTCACATGAGAATGGTTCTGATCTGGACAGTTTATCGATTAGCTATTTTGTCTCATAACATCATACTCTTATCATTTCTAAACTGACAGCAACGCGCACGCCAACGTGATATATTTTCCCCTGTCCATTCCCCCATTACTTGTTTATCAAAGAGTTTTATCTTCCAAAAGATGTACGAAATTTTTCTCCTTTGAAAATGTTTAGTAGAGACCGGTTTTGCTGGGCGAGCGGGATGCTTTTTTTTAGCAAAACCTTCCCCATTCGTAACGTGGCTTCCGAACCCAAAATCTCAACGTTTTCACTAGACCAAAAGCCTTTCTTTTCAAAAAAAACTCTCGGTTTCTCGGATCATCTATCTCAAAAATCCAGGTGGCGACTCTCGAGCGCGCCGGACAGGGAGCCCACGGTGGCGACTTCGCTGGGGATCTTTGTTATTCGAAACTTTGGAACTTACTTTTTCAAAGAATTGAATGATTTCGAGAGCCAAGCTTGAAAGGCATTTTCAAAGGGGATTTTCAATATCTTTTGAAAAATAAAACTCTTTGATCTAAACATTCTGCACCGCACAAGCCTCACTAGTGTGTTCTATCAATCTTGCCTAGTACGCCGGTGACAACCTCTTTTGAGATGCCTAGCAACCCTTGACCATGATGAGCCATCGTACTGCCCGACCATTGTCTTGCAATACACTTGACAATGGGAAGTACACCTTGGCTCTAGTCTAGGAACCATGCTGAGACCAAAATCAGCGTTTGCACGTGTACAGAACCATAGAACCTTCCCAACTAGGACAGGAACCCGCGGTTAGGTCTTATGTGATATATCCTGTTTATGTGCATCTATTTTCTGCTCATTCATATCAATCACACATCATTGCATCCTGCAGGCTAGGGGATAGGGTTCCCTTAGGATTCTCTATCTCTTCCCAGTCAGTCTAGGAGACTTTAAATCCATGAAGTTTGAGATACCTCCGGTGTTTGTCGTGCCCGAATGGCTCCTTTGATCTAGGACTAACCTTAAGTGTGTGTGTGTGTATCTGAATTCTGGTAATCACATTGCCCTGCCTCGAATGGTCAAGGTAAGGAGATTGGCTCTGGTTTCGAAGCATTCAGAATTTAGCCTGTCTGACAGCACCTACTCGGATTGCCGAAAATCTTATGTAGCAACACCTTAAGTGAAGCCTAGGTCGCGGTAGGTCTTCGGTTTAGTCTTTAGTTGGCGCGCAGAAGATAGGATGAGTATTCGGGATTAGTTGTGAGTTGATCCTTTTGCTTCATTGCCAACCCTGAAACATTGGTCGCCTGCAAGAAGAGACTGTACTCAATTGGTTTCGTTCACGCAAAAGACTAGTTCGCATAGACACCTTGAAAGGCACTCAGTTATTTGAGGTTCAGGTAGTACAGGAAGGACAACCGTCAACAAAAACATCACAAAAACCATTAGCAAAAATCTTGCCAGAAAATCCCTTACTAATGGCTAATCAAGGAAATGGGGTAGAAGAGCTCAGACAAAATATGGCTGCTTTGGATGCCCAACTCAAACAGTTCATTGCCAATGTCGACGCATAACTCAAGGCTTCCGTTGCATCCATTAAGAATGACATGATTATGGTGGTGGAAACTATGCAAGAAATTAGTGACGAGCTTCAAACCAAGCCTCCTCCACTGTCTGAGTAGCCCAAAGAAGAAGCGCCCGCTACAGATCCTAAGTTGGCTACTCTTATGGCCAAAATCAGCAAGCTAGAGGAGTCTATTCAAGAGACTAGGCGACTAGGGAAAGGAGAGGTTGACATGAATAAGCTGTGCTTATTCCCTAACGCCAAACTACCGAAAAAATTCAAAGGCTTGGACTTCGCGAAGTTAGACGGCACTGGTGATCCAGAGTCACACCTTCAGGGGTATGTTGGCTCTCTTTCCATGCGAGGAATCGAAAAGGAAGCTATGGCGCAACAATTCCATGAGTCTCTATCCGGTCCCGACTTGCAATGGTTCCTTACTCTTGAGCCGTCCAAGAAAAGGACTTGGGGAAGATATTGGGATAGTCTTTGTAGCCCAATATGACTTCAATGTCGATTTGAAAATGACCACCAAGGAACTAGAAAGTACTAAGATGGGCGAAAAGGAAAGTTTCGCCTGCTTTGTGGAGCGTTGGAGAGCCAAGGCAGCTCAAACGCAAAACAGGCCGGACCTTAAGGAACAGATACGAATCATAACAAAGAACTTGCCGAGCTCCATTGCCCCATACATGGTTCTTTCCCAAGCCGTCCCAAATTTTGAAACTTTCTATGACTCTGGGTTGGCTGTAGAGCAAGCTTTACGGGATGGTACCTTAAAGAAAAAGAAAACGGGATCAAAGTCCAAAAGAGCATATTCAGGTAATAGCAACGTTCTTTTCGGGAATATCAATCAGGTAAGAACATCATCTGCCAAACTCACAGAAGTTAACCAAATTTCCAAAAAAACAGAATCCCAAAACTTAGCCTTCACCCCATTCGGCACCCCCAAATCTGCATTACTCAAGATGCTCACAGAAATTGAGGTGTTGAAACCTCTTCAACCACCGCAAAACCCTTCTACCGAACCTAAACCAAAGCGTGTACTATTAATTCCACTAAATGCCTGGCCATACCACCGACAACTACATTCGCCTTTGCCATGAGATCCAGAACCTCATTGACAATAAGGTTATTGACACCCCTCCTCCGGATAGACCAAATACCATCTCAAACCCTTTACCATAACATAACATCCCTTTTCTTGTCAACCAAATCGCCTTAACCCCAGATCAAACCACCCAAGATTTTGATCCAACGCTCTTCATCACCCCTGATACCGAACCTAAACCGATCATGGAAATCCCCGAGGAAACTGCTCTTTGTTTTTTTTGGAAATAGGAGAGTACGTGGGGAGACCTCATTTGTGATTAGGAAGAATTTGAAGCAGCCAATTTTTGGGGGATGATGAACCGCCATTCGAGCCTGGATGGGAAGTTGATTGACAGAATGTTCATGCTGACCCTCTTGATGGACTTTCTCTGTACATGATGTTCAAAGGCCAGAATGATCAGATCCATCAAGAAGCTCCAGAATGGAAACGGGACCCAATCTCGAATGAGTATCAACTTTTAGCCAAAGATCCGCTGGATATGTTCTTTCTATCTGTAATGTTTGCTAGAGAATACCAACCCGAGATGGCAGCCTATGGTTAGGCAGAACTTGCTCCACTTCACCCGAACTTCTGCTGGTACAGTGATTTTGGCAACAATGTCGGCCATACCCCATGGCATCCGAATCCAGGATTCCCAGAGCCTAAGGAAGAGGTCGCCAATAGTGAGTTTAACCCCATGGATTACATCGTGGAAGAAGCAGAATCAGAACCATTGGTCACCTTCCCAGAGGATGTTGATGTCGCCATGATGAACTTATGGGAAGATGAACCGGGAGCCAAAGCAAGTCCATGGGCTAGCTCCGAAGTTGTGAACGTAAAAGTGGGAAATGAGGAATGGATTGTGAACAAGGCAGTAATGGAAGCTGAGCAATGGAAGCTAGAGGACCTTTGGGAAGATCTGGTAATTGTTGATCTAGCGTCCAACCTCCAAGATACCACCATTAGAACCAAGCGCAAGGCTCCCATCGACTTATGGAGCGAAGAATCAAAGTACCGCCAGATTGACCATCTGACGAGGAGTGGTTGTATCTATCAACCTCCTAATCTCCAAATTGGAGAATTCTCTAAACCTGCAGCTCCACTAGCCAAAGAACCCTCCAACCCTTTTATTACCCTGACCAAAAACACTTGTCAACCTTTTGCTCCACCAGCTAAAGAACCCTCATGTCCTGAGAAAAACCCCGACAGAATGATCAAACAATAACTTGAGCAAACTCAAGCTAAAATGTCTGTTTGGGATATATTTATTCACTCCACTCGCCATCGTGAAGGACTCATTCAAGCCCTTTCCCATCTAAAAGTTCCTTCCACTATAACCCTCGATGAGCTCGTGGCATTCATTAAAACCATACCCGCCAAGCATGCCATAACCTTCACCGATCGAGTCTTACCCGCTCAAGGAATTGATCATAACAGATCACTCCATGTTATTCTAAAATGCCGCGATAAATGGGTCTCGGTAATCCTAATTGACAATGGGTCAGCAATCAACGTTTGCCCGCTCCGTGTGGCTTATTGCTTAGGGTACAAAATAAGGACTTCTCTCCATCAGAAGTCAAAGTCCGAGCATATGATAACACTCGTCGAGATGTAGTTGGGACCCTTATGCTTCCAATGACCTTCGGATCTTACCAAACTGAGGTGGAATTTCATGTAGTAAGCATCACTACTTCCTTCAACTTGATGTTGGGTAGACCTTGGCTACATCGACCAGATATCATGGCTTTGCCCTCCACTCTCCATCAGAAAATTTGCTTGGGACTTGAAACTGGTATGCTTACTATTCATGGTGACTCTGGAATTCGCGCACTTGCTGAAGACAATGCCCCACTCTTGAAAATCCAACATGGGGAGTAAGACATCGCTCTGGGTGGCTTCTCGCTAGATACCTCTAATTCTGTCTTTTCAACTTGAATCAATAATGATTTTTTCATTATCAATTTCGCCATAAAGATAATGAAGGAGATGTCCTACATGTCAGGTTTGGGATTGGGAAAGAACCTACAAGGACCTGCAAAGTTTGAAGCCCGCGGAACTCTGATGCGCACTACTGGCCTTGGCTAGGTGAAAAAGGGAGATAGATTGGAAGACTATTTTGTAAAAGAAAAGGCAAAGCAAGTCTACCAGGGGCAGCCAGAACCATTTTGGGATAAAGAAACCAATACTCTGCTACCAGGGTTTGAAATATTTGCCAATGATGTCTGGCCAAAAAGCGAGGAAGAATTTGAGGCTGCAGAAGAACCAAGAAAAGCCAACCGATTGGATTGAGGTCTTGAACATGATTGTTTGATAGAACCTCTAATTTCTCCTATATATTGTACCCTTTTGTAGCTAATATAGTTAGTGAACTAAAAAACATAATGTTGTTGCCCATTCTATTTTGGAGGTCAACTACTGTGAAATGGTTCATACAGACTCTTCAGTGGGTTTGTTCTCCTATTTGGGTCTTGGACATCATTGTTTCAGTTCTTATGAGGAATTTTTTCCCCGGATAATCAAGCCGCCGTATTTATAGCTAGCAAGTACTTTTTGTCAGGAGTGCACTAGCGGCATAGTGAGCGCACACTAACTGCATAGATGTTGTGTCAATAACTTTATTTTGTATTTGATGAAGACAAAGCACATTGTCACTCCTTATGTTCACGCACAGGAACAGTTAGACACGGTATTGAAACCCTTCGTTTGTCTCGACTTCAGCTATGGTGCTCCTAGGTGGTTTTGGGAACACCATACTCCCAATGAATTACAGCATTTGGATGGAAAATAGATAAATCATAGCCTTTGGATCAAAATCAAAAACTAAAAGTAGGGTAGTTTGTTAAAAATGAGGTGGTTTTGACCAAAAAAATGAATGATTACTGACCACAAAAACAGGCAACACTTATCATTGATTTAGGTAACACTCACCATCATATAAAGCAAAACTTACCACACAAACAAGCAATGCTTACAATAACTGGTTGGTCAGGTAACGAGTTACCATTAATTTTTAAAAAAGTATTCTATTTTTTGGTGGAAAAATTTGGAGATTTTGGGGATATATATATATATATATATATATATATATATATATATATATATATATATATATATATATTCACACCACTTTAAACTATATACACCATATATTTTGCCTTTTTGGTAAGAATTGGGTGTGAAAAACCTAAAAAATGGTGTTCAATTATAAATCTAGTTTAAAATTTTAATTTGTTATAAAGATATAATATAATTACAAGAATTATCTAAAAACAAAAAAATTGACAAATATTTTTCATAATTTCTAAATAACATTATAAATGTATTTATTTTTAAATAACCATTTACTATAGATATATTTAAGTAATCTACTTTTAAATATTATGGAAAAACTATATTATAGATATATTTACTTTTAAGTAACTTTTAAATAACGATTTATAATATATATATATATATATATATTATATTATTTATTTATTTATAATAGTACGTACCACATTAAATTTTATTTGGATTTACTAGTATTACTTTTATGATAAATTAAATAAAGCATTTACGTTAATAAAATTACTTTTAAAAAAGGATCAAACAAATGAGATATTTCAATTTACTGGTTCATTAGCGGTTACTGCTACATTGGCCAAGTGATTAATGTTAACCACAAAGACTGTTTACGACTTCATTTGCCAAGTGATCAATGTTAACCAGTTTTGAAATTTGTGTAGACACCCCAATCTGGGCTTCCAGATTAGTTTACTTACGGTATTTGATTCTCCGATGATGAAATAGATCAAGAGCACGTCGGGAATGTCAAGTGTTTGAGTTTTGAGTGTTTGAAAAACCCTTGAATCTAACTTAATCCAAAGCCACTTCATAAAGCCAAAAACCCTATTGGCACGTGTTGGTTAAAAAGCAGCGTGCGCGGGTCTAGGACCTGCGCACGAGGGTCAAACTGCTAGGTGGTGGTTAATAGTTAAAGCTTGACAGTTGACCCACGCGCGGGTTGGTATGACTCGCGTGCACCGGGGCACAATACGCGCACACCAGACCAAGTCTGCCCCCATCACCTTTATGGGTTGATAGACTTAACCAAGTAACCCTCAGCTAGCCTCGTGGACAGGCTGAGCTCCTCTCTTTGCAGCTGCATACCTACCTCCTCTCTCCCTATAAATACCCCCATGGTTCTTCCATCCAAAGGGTTACAAAAATTCAAAAGAGTAAGCACACAAGCTCTAGTGCTTTTCATCCAATTTCACATTACTCAACATACTCAAACAAACACCTCAATCAAGCCTCAAGCCTCAAAGCTCGACCTCTTTCAAACTCAATTTAGGTATAGCATACCTACTGTTTCCCTATTCTGATCCCTCAGGGGGGGTTGGCAGGGTCAAGGCTGGTAATCAATACCAGTCCTAGCCCTAAAACTGGCAAGGTTTCAAAAACCGTACTGGTAAGAATCAGCACGCACCAGGGTGCCATGCACACGTGCCGGTTTATAGAACTCACACACCACTCTGTGGCTGTGCGCGCATGTCAGCGTAGGGATTGGTGGTGTCGTGCTGATTTTATGCATTTCTTTTCATATTCACCACTGTAAGCATGCTGAGAACCAGTTTACTGCTTTCTTTTGTTAAAAATGCTAGTTGTATTTCAATATGCATATCTACTGCTGTGGAGTACCCCTAGGATCATTTTGGATATGTTCTAGAACCCAGAAATATGTAAACCAAACACTGGTTGAATGGTTTAGACATGCGTGCACCGGGGCGCCATACGCGCACACCAATCTGTCTCTGACCAGTGAATGGCATTGCATGGGTAACTTGGCCTTAGGCCTCTATTTTGTCCCCACTGTTTATGGGGTGTTTTGTTAATTTGTAGGGCTTTTTCAGCCTTTAAACTGCTTAGAACTGTGTATTATGCCGCCCGTAAACTGCTTGATTTGTTCGTTCGGGGAGTGCACTAGTCCTTTTAGAGCCCAGAAGAGGATAAAAACAGGGACCGTAAGTATAGCAAATACGCGCGCACATGTGTGGGATTCATGCTCGCATGTGTGAATCACATGCAGTGATCCACGTGAACTGGATCAGTGCATGTAGATTCTTTCTTGTGCACGTTAATTCAGTACAGTGCATCGGGTTTGATCTGTTAAACAGAACCTAGCCTTTACCCTATTTACTGCTTTTGCATCCATGCTATCAATCACATCTTGCAACGTGTTACTGCTTTAATCCTCATTAAACTGTTCTCCCGCCCTAAATGGCTAAAGAATCGATTAATCAAACAGAATCGCAAACAAATATTTTTGCAAATGTCTAAGTAGAGACTAATCTCCGAATTGGATGAGAGAGGTGCCTTAAAACCCTTCTACTCTCATAACCTGGCTCCCGAACCCAGATATGGTTATGATGGACTGGTACCTTCACTTTTTCAAATCAAATAGCGATCGAACGCTCATCAAGTTTTGTTCCTTGGTGTCGGACCTTCAAACCCAAGTGGCGACTTTGAATTACGAGCGCTCGTCCCGCTTAGCTCTCCCTCGATCCGGCATTTAGAAAGGAACGAAATCCTTTCTAATGGGCATGCTACCCACAACGGCAACTTTGCTGGGGATGTCGAATCAATATTAGTCTATACTTAGAATTTAATACGCTTGAGAACAATCCCACAAAAGTATGTCAAAATAGTGAGCTTCGCGCTGCTAAAGAAAGGATTGGTGATTTAACAGGAGCTCGTGTCCTGCCATCCCGACTGGGGCTTCTTCGATTGTTCTCTTGTATATTTTCCTTTAAGTATTGATTAAATAAAGAGAACCAAAATTGAAACGTCATTTTGCGAATTTGCGATTCTATTCCATTAATCAATTTCTTTAGCATCTCATTTGCGTCGATGTTGGATAGCCGCGTTGGAGCGTTTTGGCAAGCCGGCATGGTTTACCGAAGCCTGGGGACCCCTAATGCCCAACAACCTTCGATGATGATGAGTCATTCTACCGTTTGACTATTGCTCTACGGTTACGTGAGCAGTGGGAAGTATATCTTGGTTTTAGTCCAAGGACCCCTCTCAAACCAAAATCGGCCTTTGCATATACAAAGCATTAGAACTTTTCAAAGTAAGATAGGTACCTACAGGGTAAGATTACTTGAATCTAACCCCATATACTGTCTATGTGTTACTGCTTTACCTATCTCATACATACAGTTTTTGCGTAGAAGCATGTTTAGTGCAGCTTCTAGGTTGTCTCTCTTTCAAGTTTGTCTTATGTTTATTAGGACGCTGCCATGACTCGATGAAGAGTCGTGTATCTCGATGGTGCACGTTATCAATTTTAAAAATCCTTGGATCCACAAGACTTTGGGAAATCAAACCTTTTTAAGTCCTTGGCTCATACCCAATTGGGGATTCAACCGAAAATAAGGAACCACAAAGCATTGATGTTGTGACACTGATATCACTCAGGTTACAAGTGTGAAGTCACTTAAAGCAGCCCCGGCTAAGGCGCGAAGTCGCTTGTCGCCACCCCGGTTAAGGTGCCACGCCATCAATACTGAGTTGTTCCAAATTCAAAGTTGAAACTTCGAGAACGGAATAGTCAAAGGTTTAGAATATTTTGACATCTCTTAGTGTTAGTCGATCTATTCAAAGGATACACCTTGAAAAGAATTCCGAGGATTCTGGCAGCGTTTGAACATCATGAGACAAACATGTCTTTAGTTGTAGAGTGTAGGAGTACACCGACGACGATGACATGTACATTGCATTTCTTTTTTGCAATTAACTGCTGCTGCAGGAATGGCACTGAGCTTTCAATTACTTTACTGTCTAGTTTGGAACCATTGCACCCCACAAGAGAGTATCGAAAGAAAGAGCCAAACCTTTTTGGGAATGTCTTTGGAATCCGGTTCAAAGGCTTATCAGGCTAGATTCCTTATCAGTCGCAACGGAGGCTTCTCTAGGTTCATTGTTGGCCGCCATACAGGCGGGTTTGCCATTGATATTGTAAAAAGCCATGCCGCCGAATTCCCCATCTTCAGTTTCTTCATCAAGCTCCACTGAAAAACCTACAATGATAGACCAACCGCTCAATCTCGAAATTGTGCTCACAAACCTCCAAAACAGTATCACTACTATGCAATAGAGGGCCATTCAGACGGATGCTAACATCACTCGCTTGAATAACCTTATCAACTCGTCTTCCACCAGCGGCCGAAAAGTAGGATGAGGACGATGAGGACGTTCATGCCACCCTCGTCTTTGTCAAGGATCCAAATCATAAAGGCCGGCTCATTGTTCAGCCCACCCCTAAAGAGGCTCAGGTGCCTGCTCCAAATCCAAACCCCGCTGTTGTTAGGCCTGTTCAAAACCCTGACATAACTGCTCTTATGGCCAAGATGGCTAAGCTAAAAGAGGCCTTCACAAAATCTGAGAAGATTAGTGCATGGGGAATTGACCTAGATCGTCGTTGTTTGTATCCTAATGCTAGGCTTCCTGATAGATTCAAGATGCCTGATTTGGTTAAGTTCGACGGACGTGGAGACCCCAGGACTCATCTCTTTGGCTACCATGTTGCCATGAAGCTGCTAGGGGTGGAAAGTGAGGCCATGTCTTAGCTTTTCCCTTAGACTCTCTCTGGTCCCGCCTTCTAGTGGTTCCTGTCGCTCGACATCTGCAAGAGAAAAACTTGGGAGGCTATGGGGGTTGCCTTTGTTGCACAATACAATTACAACCTCTCAACTCAAGATGACTACTCATGAGTTGGAGTCCACCAAAATGGAAGATGAGACCTTTGTGGACTTCATTAAGAGGTGGAGAGCTAAAGCCGCTCTAATGACTGAGCGCTCGAGCAAGAGGGATCAACTCCGCATCATCTCGCGCAATCTTCAGCCCGACTATGCCAAGAACCGTGTGTTGGTTCAAACATATGCAAATTTTGAGACTTTCTTTGAGTCTGGTTTGGCTATTGAAGATGCACTATAGAGTGGAATTCTACCTAGGGGAGAATCCTCCTCACAGAAAGTGAAGCCATAGCCCTATTTTGGAAATAGTAGAGCTCTGTTTGGTAACAGCAACTACTCCAATATAGCTACAAATGGGAGCGATGTTCCGACTTTCGACTCCAATCGCGCTGCCGACAACAATCGGTTCAAAACGCCCAAAGCTACCGGGCCCAACCCCAACCTCGAAGTTTCTCTATTTTCGAGGCACCCCTGTCCGCAGTGATAGAAAAACTCGTCAAGTCTGGGCATCTCAAACCTTTGACCCCAACTTCCTTCGCCAAAAGTCCTACCTTCTAGTTACAAGCCTCACCTCTTCTATGCCTTCCACCAAATGCCTGGCCATCCCATTGACGCGTGCTATCGTCTTCAACATGAGATACAAGATTTCATTGACAATGGCACAGTTCAAGTTCTACCAAAGCCTAACGTCATTTCTAGCTCCTTGCCTCAACACCACTCTGACCCTCTGGTTGGTCAGATATTTATCACCTCCACTCAAATCAACCCGATCTCCACCATATTCAACCCTAGCCACTATATCGTCCTAGAAAGCCAACCCAAACCATTCGTATCCATCCCGTTTGAACCAGAGATTAACATGATGGTTGTAGGTTAAGCAATTGAGATCTTCACTGCTGACACCTGAATTAACAGTAATGAGAAGCTTACAAAGGAGCGGACTGACGGGCTGAGGTCCATTTGTTCATGGAAGCACCGAGTAAATTTGGTCGAAGAAGCTGAGGAAGCCGAAGTGTTGTTGCTTGGGCCTTACGTTCTCTAGATTCTACCTCTCTGTAAGGAAGCCAAGGGTAACTATAAGAGTTGCATTTTCAAATCGTGTCTATTTTGCATTGACACTTTTGAGTCTGAGTCTGACACAGAATCTTTTGAGTCATCAAAGTCTAGCTCTGAGTCGGAGTTTGTGCCTCTTGGCCCTCCATGTCGTAACGTCTATTTTCTATTTGAGTCTTCTGTTGTACTTGGCAGCCCCAAGGGGCTTTCTTTTATGATATGAATTATCTTGCTTCTAAGTACTTTGCTGACTTTTATATAAACTGTGTCGACCTTGACGACTGAAGGGATAGATTTCGATAGGATCATCCCCAAGGAAATGTGCTCCCTCACCGAAGAGGAAGACAAAAGGCATGCTCAACCTATAAATTGAAATAATAGGTTTCAAATAAACTTGAAAAATGAGGTAGACCTCCGAATGGTTCAAATTGGTTCAAACGCTGTCCCCAGACGAGCATTGCGCCTGGTGAAACACGCTCGAAGAGTTCATCAATGTTTTGTCATGGTCTCTCAAATGACATGTCTGACATTGATCCTGAGATAAAGAAACATCGAAACCCTTTGTTACCGGGTGCTAAACCATGTAAAGCAAAGCTTAGAAGGTCCTGTGCCTCATGCCATGTTCAAGTTTGCAAGAACAACGTTCTGCCAAGCACAAGTTAGAAAGTTCAAAAGTGGCCTGGAGCGAGGCATGTCAACTGAAGCACTCTGGACCCTATGCTATCAAAGCCATTTTATCTGGGGCTGCGGCCCGAAGATCATCGACCTCGACAGCAATAAATTCAATATCTTGGTCAACCTGGATCAACACAAGTGTTGCTTTTCCTTGAGAGCAGCTCGTTGAGCTGAAAACCCCAAGGGAGGGTAGTTTCAAGCAAAAGTTAGAGCAACTTATTAGACCGAGAACCTATGAAGGAGGTCTAGGCAAAAATAAATAGGCAATATTTGAAAGCTCGCTAGAAAGAACACCCGAATGGGCGATTCTAGGCAAAAGTTAGAGCATAAAAGGTGAGATAAAACACACGAGTGAACCTTGGCCTAAACTACGTTTTAACCTGATTCCCATAATGGGATACGTAGGCAGTTTCTCTTTGAGACTCGGTCATAATCTATCAATCTGATCCAGGGCTTTGGTGCGTCATCGTGGTCAAGAAGAAGACAAGCTTCATCTGTGCAGAAGAGGGAAACCTTTCATCTTCCAAATTTTATTGCAAACTACTACTTCAATTTCAAAGCTGAGCAAAAGCTTTAAAAGATTTTAAGCATAAAAAACATAACGAAATGCTTGCGAGGCCTAACAACTCACAGTTATTCTAAGTTCAGCGAGGTCTGGTGTGAGCAGCTGCAGTGAATTTGTAGTCACGCGCGCTAGTTTGAGGTTCACGCACGTTTATTCAAAGTAATGCCCGTTGGTCTCAAATCTGCGCGCGCGTATTCAATTCGAGCAACAATCAATAGCAGTCAGCTCCTGCCTTTGAGTCCTGTTCAATGGGCTTTTGCCAAGTTTTGTCATGCAATGCAGATCATGTGGAATTAATGTGACTACACGAGGGTATCGATTTCAGTCCGGGCCTATATGTGTCTTCGTTTGCGTCTTATGTCTATTTTTGTGGCATTTTTTCAATTTTCAACCCATACTCGTTTCGGGATGCTTTTCCTGATTTTATTCGATTCACACAGGTCATTTTACAACTATTTGACCTTACGCAAATGTCAGTTTCACCTGTTTAGGGATATTGTGAGTTTTGGCATATTAATGCCCAAAATTTCATTATTTTCCATGTGTCTAAGGGTCCGCGTTGTATCCTGGGGCTCTTTCTCCCTTTTCGTTTGAGCTAGGCGAGTTTGTGCATGAGCGCATATCTGTGTCTCGACTCAGTTCACTTGTCAATGCAAAATAGATTTTAGTGGTTAGTTTTTGCATTCTCTTAGACATTTGCAAAGGGAATTAATGAACTAGAAAATGCAATTTTTACGTTGCTACCCTATTATCTATAATCCACAAGCAGTGGAATCTCGTGAACGGCAAGGGCATGTCAGCGCAAGGCCAAGCAAAGCATATCTCTGGGGCACGTCTGCCCCAGCATCGAAGAAAGGGCGCACAGGCCCAGTGCCGTTATTATATCAGTTGGGCACGCCGGCCTACTCAATGTCTCCTTGTCTGGGTGCGCATTTTAGAAGCAACGGCAGTAAAGTACTGGGGCTCAGTCATAGTCCTTAAGCATCGTTGTCCTCCTAGGAGCCGCCTTTAGCTAGGGTCTACATTTTCAATTTGTGCATTCATATAGCATACATCTTTGCATATTGTGTATATCAACTGTTGAAAACAGAAAAGTGGCTAGTTTGTGGGAGTTATGTCCGAATGATTGCCGTCATGTCTTGGTTTGCCAAAGGGCGCGATGCAATCTCCTGCAGGTTTTGGTTAGTGGAGGCAATGGAAATCTCCCTGACTCTCGATTTGATTACCGAAGGATGCGATGCAATCTCCTACAGTTTTATTCTCGTTGATCAGTGGATGTGAAGAAATCTCCCTAATCCTCTACTTGTTTCCCAACGGATGAGATAAAATCTTCTGCAGAACAAATCAACGACAGCCGGTCCTATCCAATCCACAACGGCATGATCTGTCCGTCTCAGTCATTCAACGACGATCAGCCATATCGTCCGTCTTAGTCATTCAGCGATGATCAGCCATATCGTCTGTCTCAATCCATTCAACGATGATCAGCCATATCATCAACGACGATTCAACCATATCGTCTGTCTCAGTCATTTAGCGATGATCAACCATATCGTCCATCTCCTTTCAGCAATGACCAGCCATGTCATCAACGACGATCAGCCATATCGTCCGTCTCTGTCATTCAGTGATGATCAGCCATATCATCAACGACGATCAACCATATCGTCTGTCTCCATCATTCGGCGATGATCAGCCATATCATCAGCGACGATCAGCCATATCGTCTGTCTCAATCCAATCAACGATGATCAGTCATATCATCAACGACGATCAGCCATATCGTCTGTCTCAGTCATTTAGCGATGATCAGCCATATCATCAACGACGATCTACCATATTGTCCTTTCAATCCATCAACGACGATCAGACTATCGTCCGCATTCACTCCAACGATGATCAGCCATATCGTCCTATCATCCCACATTGACGATCAGAATATCGTCCAATGGTCCTCCCATCTGCAATTAATTGTTCCCCAAGAGAGTACGACTCGACCTCCCCCAAACGACTACCTTTACTTCAGTCTAGCTTCACGCGCATCTTCCAACAGTCTTATTGTTCTGTCTCGAATGGTCTTTGATAAGGAGATTGGCTCTGATTCCCAATAGTTGGAATTCAACCTACCTGACGCTACCTGCCTGTGTTTGTTGGAATGTTTCATGTCGAGGATAGCTTGGTCCCCAGCAACAACAGCCTATACCGTCCAAATCTGCAGCGACAGCCTGTCCTGTCCAAATTCAATCAACAAGCGGCGATTCACTTGTCCACTTCTACTTCCATCCCCGGCAATGGACCGCCTGTCCATTCCACCAATCAAGTTTCTTAAGTTTACAAGTCTACTTTGTTAGTATGCTTTGTTCTGGATTCCCTTGAGGGGTGTCTAAAAATCTTTGTCGTTACTTGTACCAAGTCGATGGTGCTTCAAGTGCCATCAAAGAGGGGCTACTGGAGACACCCCAATCTGGGCTTCCAGATTAGTTTACTTACGGTATTTGATTCCTCGATGATGAAACAGATCAAGAACACCCCGGGAATGTCAAGTGTTTGAGCTTTGAGTGTTTGAAAAACCCTTAAACCTAACCTAATTCTAAGCCACTTCAAAAAGCCAAAAACCCTATTGGCACGTGTTGGTTGAGAACCAGCGTGCGTTGGTCAAATTGACAGGTGTTGGTCAATAGTCAAAGCTTGGCCTTTGACCAACACGTGTGTTAGTTTGACTCGCTGCGAGCGGGTCTAAGACCTGCGCGAGCGGGTCTAGGACCTGCGCGCGTGGGTCAAACTACCAGGATTTACCAGGTGGTGGTCAACAGTCAAAGCTTGACCGTTGACCCACGTGCGGGTTGATACGATTCGCGTGTGCCAGACCAAGTATGTCCCCATCACCTTTATGGGCTGGTAGACTTCACCACCAAGTAACCCTCAGCCAGCCTCGTGGACTAGCTGAGCTCCTCTCTTTGTAGCTCCATACCTACCTCTTCTCTCCCTATAAATATCCCCATGGTTCTTCCATCCAAAGGGTTACAAAAATTCAAAAGAGTAAGCACACAAGCTCTAGTGCTTTTCATCCAATTTCACATTCCTCAAAATACTCAAACAAACACCTCAATCAAGCCTTAAGCATCAAAGCTCAACCTCTTTCAAACTCAATCTAGGTATAACATACATACTGTTTTCCTGTTCTGATCCCTGAGGGGGGCTGACAGGGTCAAGGTTGGTAATCAATACCAGTCCTGGCTCTAAAGCTGGCAAGGTTTCAAAAACTGTAGTGGTTAGAACCAGCGCACGCCGAGGCTGGTAATCAATACCAGTCTTGGTCTATAGTACGTGCACGCCACTTTGTGGCTACGCACGCATGTCAGGCGTAAGGATTAGGGTCTTGCTGTTTTATTCATTTCTTTCCATATTCTCCACTGCAAGCATGCTAACAACCAATTAACTGCTTTCTTTTATTAGAAATGCTAGCTGTATTTCAATATGCATATCTGTTGTTGTGGAGTACCCCTGTGATTATTCTGGATATGTTCCAGAACCCAGAAACATGTAAACCAAACACTGGTTGAATGGTTTAGACATGTGCACGCCGGGGCGCAATGCGCGCGCACCTGGGCGCCATACACGCGCATCAGTCTTGTCTCTGACCAGTGAATGGCCTTGCATGGGTAACTTGGTCTTAGGCCTCTATTTTGTCCCCATATTATTTTTGGGGTGTTTTGTTAATTTGTAGGGCTTTTTCAGCCTTTAAACTGCTTAGAACTGTGTATTATGTTGCCCTGTAAACTGCATGGTTTGTCCTGGGTGTGCACTGGTCCTTCTAGAGCCCAGAAGAGGGTAAAAACAGAGACTGTAAGTAGAGCAAATATGTGCGGGCATGTGTGGGATTCAACCGTGCAAGCGTGAATCACACGCAGTGATCCACGTGAACTGGATCACTGCATGTAGATTCTTTCTTGTGCACGTTAATGCAATATAGTGTGTCGGGTTTGCTCTGTTAAATAGAACTTGGCCTTTATCCTATTTACTGCTTTTGCATCGATGCTATCAATCACATCTTGCAATGTGTTACAGCTTTAATCCGTATTAAACTGTTTTTCCGCCCTAAATGGCTAAAGAATCGATTAATCATACAAAATTGCAAACAAATATTTTTGCAAATGTCTAAGTAGAGACCGATCTCCAGATTGGGTGAGAGGGATGCCTTAAAACCCTTCCCCTCTTATAACCTGGCTCCCGAACCCAGATATGGTTATGACGGATTGGTACCTTCACTTTTTCAAGTTCGGTTCCTTGGGTGTCGGACCTTGAAACCCAAATGGCGACTCTGAATTACAAGCGCTCATCCTGCTTAGCGCTCCCTCGACCCGGCATTTAGAAAGGAACGGAATCCTTTCTAAAGGGCACGCTGCCCGCAATTTGCTAATTGTATAATTTGAAGGATTGAAATAAATAAGTTCGTGGTTAATCAATTAAACAAATTAGTCAGCTTACTTTAGCCAATTGTATTAATATTCGCTAATCACTATCAATCAACATTATTGTTAACTACTAAATCTGCCAAATATGATTTTAATCAATTCACATAGTTTGATTAATTGGTTTAACATATAACCAGATCAATCAATCACAAATAAATCAATCTTTGTTGATTGATCACTGCCAAGTGTATTGGTATCAACACTATTAGTTGTTAGATTTGCAAAATATATCATATTGATTAATATAAACTATATTAATGAAATTGAATAGCCTAATTTCATTAAATACTACCATAAATTCAATTAAGAATCCTACAAAATTATTCAATAGCTATTAAGCAAAAATATACTAACATAGATAGATATGCTTACCATAAATACTATTACCTATGGTATGGCAAGCAAAACTGTATTACCTACAGAGAGTGCCAACCATTTCTATGACCTTACTTACCACAAATACAGGGTTTTTACTAAATTTTAGATATACTTACCTCAAACACGGAGAACTTATTTTCCAGATACTTCCTAATACAGTTTTCATCGGTAATAAAAATACCATAAAAAGTGGTATAGATGGCCATAAGAAATGGTAGCATAAAAATCGTATGTAGATTTTTCTTAAATCATAAAAACCATTTGGAAGCTTCATTAGGTTCTTGTGAAACACTTATTCAACAATCTTCAACTTATAATCTTTTGGTAAATTGGTACGAGGTAATAATCACAATTAAATTCAGTTTGTTCTTCAAAAAACTTACTAGGTGAGCTTTTTCAACTTGTTATAGAGCTTCTTCTTAAATCTTCATTTTTTTGGACAAGAGGAGAGATGAATGGGAGCTAGAGGAGTTAGAGTGGATAAGTTTGCAAGGTTTAAGGTAGGTATGAAAAAATCTGATACCATCAATGTCATAATTAGTGGTAGAAAAACAAGGCAATTGACAAAACGTAACCAATTTGCTGTGGTAATATTGGTTTAAGCATACAGTCATTTTACCCTTATTTTATGGCAAGTATTGTCAACCACGTGGTACGTGCTATCAATGATTTTTAGTCCATCGTAAAAAGTCAGCTTTTGTGGTATCTCTAGCCTTATAATTTGGTAAGTAAACCTTATTTTATAGTAAGTGTGACATTAATGATGGATAGATATACATTTATGTATCATCATTAATGTCCTAGTACCTACCACATTAAATTTTATTTGGATCTACTTGTATTACTTTTATGTAAATTAAATAAAAGCATTTATATTAATAAATATTACTTTCAAAAAAGGATCAATTAGACGAGATATTTCAATTTACTGGTTCATTAGTGGTTACGCCTACATTGGCCAAGTGATCAATGTTAACCAAAAAGACTGTTGCTGCTTTATTTGCTAAGTGATCAATGTTAACTATCAAATAACCATTTTTGAAATTTACTAACTATTTAATTTGAAAGATTGAAATAGATAAATCTGTGGTTAAGGTAATTAAACAAATTAGTTAGCCTATTTTAGCCAATTGTATTAATTTTTACTTATCACTATCAATCAATATCATTGTTAACTACCACATCTGCTAAATATAATTTTAATCGATTCAAATCGTTTGATCAATTAGGTAAACATATAACCAAATCAATCAATTACAAATGTAACGCCCCGAATTTTGGGTACGTTAAATAAGACATTTTTATTGAAATTTCAAAACAGAGTCAGGCTCTTATTACAACAAAACTCCCACAAGAGTTCAATATTACAAAAGGGAGGGAAACTAGGGTTTCCTAACTACAGCTCCTCTTGCTTCCCCAGCCTAGCCAGCTCCTCGGCTCCGAACGCCTCCAAGGTGAAGATCTCGCCCTGTTCATCTATGAGATGTAACACATTATATCGGCGTCGCCACCCATATACAGTGGCGTAGCCACAAATTTATGTAAGTGGGGGCATTTTTTAAACACATTTCAATCAAAAAATTGCTTACTAAGCAACGTTAAAACGTTTGTGTTAAGAATTAAAAAACCTAATATATTTATTAATATAGTAAACCATATAGAATATAAAAACAATCAAATTGCTTGAATTGTCACAGCGTATCAAGTCTAAGAGCAATTCACTATACAATATTTAGCAATATTGCTCCCATTGTTAATAATTGCTAAAGTATAAAAAATATAGCCCATGGTTAGGCATTTTTGAATTTTAGACATTATGCATTAGAGAGTTTCAATTAGTAAGTGACAGCTATTTTTCACATTAGACATCTCATTTCGCCAGAATAATGACAATGTTCAAAAATGTGAAACAAAAAATTGAGAATGAAATGATATTGAAATGTCATAGAGATATTAAAAGTAGATTTATGAAACACAATTAACTAGACAAAATACAAAATATACATTTTAAAATCTTAAATTAAAAAAAAAAACGATTGGGGGCGCGTGCCCCCGCTTCGTCCCATGCTCCCTCCGCCACTTGCCCATATAATATGCCAGGGTCACCAAAAGGTAACACCGTGAGCTACGAAAGCTCAATAGAGTAACCCTACCCACTAACCCTTAACTTACCAACAAATGATCATAGAAATCAAATGACGATAACACATCCACATTCACTATCTAACGTTGGTGTCCAAGTTTTATCGCGTTTCTCCTACGCAACTCGTCGTAGACCGTGTCAATCATTTTCACTTATAAAACAATCTTTCAAAATCCTTTGCATTGGCTCCGTACCGCGGATAACCAAGCTACACACCCATCCTTTCAAAATCTTTTGACATTGGCTCCGTACCGCGGATTACCAAGCCACACACCCAACCTCGGTTCCGCCGCGCCGGGTTCCCGAGTATCCTCTCAATGGTTCCGCCGCGCCGGGTTCCCATTGGCACACAATTGCATTGGCTCCTCTCCGTGGATAACCAAGCTATATCTCACCATGGTTCCGCCGGTCCGGGATCCCATGGGAACGCACGCACACAACCTCACAATGGTTCCGCTATTCCGGATTTCCATTGGAACACACACACACATAATGCCCTCGAAATGGTCATTATGTAGTTTCTAAAATATCTTTTTCTTCGGAAAACATATTCTCCTTGTCAACCACACCCTAGGTGCCATGTTTCTACTTTCTCGGTTCTCGTGTCTCGTTATCATGCATAGACTCCGAGGCAGGACAAAAGTAAGCACTAACAAGATTATTCACTCTACTCAAATCAACGCTTAAAGCATAACGCCACATGTTCGGACGCCCTTGGAGTGATAAATCACTTATGCTTTATCGTGTCACAAGTAATACAAGCAAAGCAATTCATTTATGCATTCTCATAAACATCTTAAAAGATCAAAATACGAATACTTCGTTCCAAACGATAAGTTCTTTCTTAGAGATCAAAACAACATACGTTATACTTGAGAAAATGAGTAGAGATTAATCTACCTCGATCCGAAACTAGTCGGGGCCGAATAAGCTATTTGAAAATCCACGGGTGATGAAACTCACGAATCTGGCCCGAACTTCGGACGGCAGTAACTTGGTCAATCCTTGGCTGAATACAGTCGTTCTTGGGTCCAAATCGAAGCTCAAGAAATTCTCTACAACTTCTGTGAAGAAAGTTGATCCTAGAAACGACCTTAGGTTGGAGAAAAATGGGGGTAAAGCAAAAGACAGTAAGCTGTCTGGAATTTGGAATCCGAGATTTTACTGAACTTCGGATGCCAATATCTTGGTCATTTCTTGACCGATTGGGGTGGTTCTTGAGCCTAACTTGAAGCTCTCGAAATGTTCTACAACTTTCCCGAAGGAAGTGGGTTCTAAAAACTAATCTAAGAAGGAGAAAACGGAGGATTTCCGAGGGGCAGTAGGCTGCCTGGAACTGGAATCCGAGATTTCTAGAGAGAAGGAAGAGCAAAGCTTTGAAGGTGTGATCTTTGAAGCTTGGAATGGCTTCTATTTATAGGCCAAGACCTTGGCTCTCTCTCCTCTCCCAAGGCCGGCCCCCCTCTCCCTCTCCCTACCTCAAGTTTTGACACATGGCAAGCAATCTTGGAAGATCAAGGAATAACCCTAGGCTTGCATGGCTAGTTTGTCCTTCTTGGAAGACTTGGTGTGAAAAGAGGTGTGAACAAGTATAATTGTACAAGATTCTAGTGTGAAACCATAGATAATGGTACAAGGGAGGACAATGGAGGTTTAAGTTTTGGCTAGGAAGAATCTCACCAAGGATATGAAGTACAAGAAGATCAAGGAAGGTACAATTCTATCTCTTTCTTCCTTCCTTCCTCTCTCTCTCTCTCCCTCCTTGGCCGACTTCTCTCTCTCTCTCCCTCCCTCTCTCGGCCTCTCTCCTCTCTCTCTCTCTCTCTCTCTCTTGCATAGTACAAGCACACACACACACATATATATAATGCAAGAAAGAAAATACTAGGTACTTTTGTACTTTGAAACAAGAAACTTAAAGACTAAGTTTTCTTACTAAACAAACAAATAGGCACATGTGTACTTTAGGCTTTATTCTAGTCTTTCAAAGTACTTTTATAATATATACAAAGGTACTATGTAATCTAGGGAATCAATTCCCCACTAATTTAATCCAATTGGTACCAAAAACCCCAATAAAGAATAATACTAGAGTACTAAGGAATCTTAGGGTTCATTAAAATATTGGTACATCATCCCATGGGATTCCTTGAAAATGAATTGATTAATAAAACCCTAGTACTTGGTTGAAAGAACAACCTATTACCCAATGGGTAATAAAACCCCTAACTTCTATTGTCCAATGGACAATAGTTATTAGGTAACTTATATATTAAAATAATCCAAAAAGTCCTTTAAAGCATGTGAACAAAAATCTATTCTTTTATAAATGAGTACTAAACAATTTAGGGTTTAGATATACCCCAATAATTTAATGCACAAAGTACATGGGAAATCCTTACTTGACTATTAAAATGATACCTTGTACTTTGTTGGAAGACCAAGGCTATTACCCAATGGGTAATAGTTTCCCTTGTAGTTATTAACCAATGGATAATAAAGGACAAGGTACTTATATAATAAACTAAGCTTTTAGGAAAAACTACATGTCCTTTTGCATGTGGCAAATACACATATGTATATATATACATGTACTTATCAAGATATAATAATGGAGGAGCTATTGTCCAATGGGTAAAGATTACCCTAACAATTATGGACCAATGGGTAATGGTAAAAGGTTCAAGGAGGTTCAAAAGGTTCGACTAGTAACTAGGTTAGTCTAGTTCCATCAACTAGTTGGTTAGAAACTAACTAAATTGATAAAGTAGGGTTTCTAGTCAAAATCTCACTATGACGGAATTTACAAGAAATCAAATAGCCACCCAAGAGATAATTCAAATAAAATTCAAATATTTAACGAAATTTAAAATAACAACGAGATTTTTATTCGTTAAAAATCGGGGTTGTTACAACCTATCCCCCTTAAAACAATTTCGTCCCTGAAATTGGCGCGCGACTACAAATTAGACTGGGTCGCTAGACCGATCGTGGAATCATCGTCTATCCCCCTTAAATTGGAAACGAGTCCCTTCGGGGGTATATGCGGTGACCATCTTCCGAGGGCAGTCTATGACCGCTCGATGAGCCGATAGCCAATCCATTTGTTGAAATCCGCCATGTCGATCGCAGGTCAGGCGTAGGTTGGCTATTCCTATCTCGCCACCCAAGAGATAATTCAAATAAAATTCAAATATTTAACAAAATTTAAAATAACAACGAGATTTTTATTCGTTAAAAATCGGGGTTGTTACAACAAATGAATCAATCCTTGTTGATTGATTGGTGCCAAGTATATTAGTATCAATACTATTAGTTGTTAGATTTGCAAATTATATCATATTGATCACTATAAACTATATTAATGAAATTAAATAGCCTAAATTCATTAAATACTATCATAAATTCAATTGAGAATCCTACAAAATTATTCAATAGCTATTAAGCAAAACTATATTTATTGTTCAATTTTGTTGTAACAATAAACTTATAGCATTATTTTATAATATATATTAACTAAATTTGTAAGCTATCAAAATATTAAATGAATATCTTATTTTTTTTCACAATATTTAAAAGTAAGTAATTCAAATATATCTATAATAAATGGTTATTTAAAAATAAATTAATTAAATACATTTAGAATGTTATTTGGAAATTATGAAAAATATATGTCAAATATTTTATTTTTAGATAAGTCTTGTAATTATATTTTCATAACAAATTAAAATTTTAAACTAGATTTATAAATGAGCACCATTTTTTAGATTTTCCACTGTCCAATTCTTAGCAAAAAGGCAAAATATATGGTGTATATAGCTTAAAGTGGTGTGAATATATAAATCCCTAAAATCTCCAAATTTTTTGGCAAGAAAATAGGTTTTTTTTTTTACTTAATGATAACTTATTACCTGATCAATCGGTTATAGTAAGTAATGCCTGTTTGTATGGTAAGTTTTACCTTATACGATGATAACTGTTGCCTTAATCAATAATAAATGTTGCCTGTTTCTGTCGTAAATAATCTTTCGTTTTTTTGGTCAAAACCACCTCATTTTTAACAAAAAAACCACCCTACTTTTAGTTTTTGATTTTGATCCAAGGGCTATGATTTATCTATTTTCAATTCAAGGGCTGTAATCATTAGGAATATGGTGCTCTTATACCACTTGGGAGCACCACAGAAGTTTTGGTTTGTCTCCCTTTCTAATTCTACAGTTAGCAAGTTTGATCTATGCGCGCCTAACTGTGATGCCCCAAAGTAGTATTGGGGCATCATGCCCCCAAGTGTTTCCAGCCATTAGATTAAAGTATAAACATCACAACCGCTCAAGGAAAAGTAAGAAAAACTTGCCCAGCCGGTGAAAACTCAAAAGTGTACTCTCTGTTTTTTTTTTTTTTTTTATCTTGACTCAAAAGTGTATTTAAAAACCCAAACTCCTTTTTACAAAATCATCTCCTCCATATTACGCCCCTATGCTCTCTCTTACAGCAGAAGGCCCAAAAATTATGGTGAAAAAATTAAGTTCCTTTAGACGGTTTATGGTGAAAAAATTAACTTTTTAAAAACTGTTTATATATTAAAAAATATGGAAAAAAAATTAGGTGCTCTAATTTTTAATCTGTTTGAATCGGTGCGAAGATTTTATTTTTTATTATGAGTCTTGAAAATAAAAATTATGACCCTTTAGGATAAAATGATTAAAAAAAGATCTTTACATGGGTTTCAACAGATTGAAAATGGGAGCACTTAAATTTTAATCATATTTTTTAGTACATACATAGTCTAAAAAAAATTAAGTGGTCTAATTTTCAATCCGTTTGATCGGGTACGAAGATTTTATTTTTCTGATCACTTTATCCTGAAAGGTCATAATTAATTTTTATCTTTAAAACTCTCATGATTAAGTTTCTGCGCTATAGGGTCCTAAATAAAGTGCAAATACTTAATTATGAGAGTCATAGAGATAAAAATTAATTACGACCATTCAGGATAAAATGATTAGAAAAATAAGATTTTTGTACAGGTTCAAAAGGATTGAAAATTAGAGTACTTAATTTTTTAATCATATTAAGTGCTCCAAAAAAAAATTAAGTACGATTAAAAAATTAATGATTTGAATATATAGATAGCTATCGTATCAACAAGATAGCTTGGATGATTTTTTGCTAAAAAAAATCCATTGTGTTCAAAACTTAGAATCACTGCATTTGTTGCTGCTACAAAGATAAGTGAGCAAGACTCTAGACTTGTTGCACCTTAGAAGAATTGGCAAATACGTTGAAACATGTAGTCAATATTTCCCTTCAAAATGGTAAGTACTAGCAAAAGTCATGGTATATTGGCATGAAGAAGTAATGGTTGAATGTTATGGTAGTAATAATGATCAAGTTTTGTGGTATGCGTAGCCTTATTCTATAGTAAGTATGGTATTAACAATGATCGAGCTCTCTGATGTACGGAACGTGAGGCAAGGTGATTGATGACTTTCATATAGGAGTTAGAATTGGTTATGGGAGTTGGATATCATTTTCAAGTTTAGTGAACTCGTTATTCAATTCAAGATGTTGAGTTATCAGACTAATAAGTCTTCTTTTTTTTGTTCAATTGAAGAAACCAATTTTATTAACTATAATGAGTTTGTTGGATCTAAGATGTGGTAAAAACGTCGTTTCTTATAACAAACCGATTATCGCCAGTTCCATCATCATCGCTAGTGTCATCACTAATGTCTATCATTACATTCTTTCCTTTCGAACGAACGTTGTCATACATCTTTCCAAATCTGGTCAACTTTGACTGGTATTGATACCCAGTGTTGGGGTATTGATACCCCATGTTTCTTTGGCTGATTTTGGCTATTTCCTTCTTTCTTCCGATCTTCGAGAGCCCCCGAACCTTCCTTCCGTTTTTTGATTGCTTCGTTTGAGATTCTGGGAAGGATCCTAATGTGCCACGCGTACTCGAATGCTTCCGCATTCCTCCGGAGATTATTGCGAGCCTTGGAAATGTCCTTTTCGCTCTGATTACTTACTTTTTAACAAAAACACAACTTGAGCGCAAAATTAAATAGAAACAAGTATAAACTGTTTGCAAGTGCAGTAAAACGGGATAGATAAGCCCCATTATTTACATTATTTAGGGCTTATCAACGACCATAATCAGGGGCAAGTGTTTTCTTATATAGTGGTATAAAATGCAATACATTATGGTCGGCGTGATCTAAACAAACAAAAAAGATAATCATAGAGATAAATGCATATTATGGTCAAATATGATCATAGTTTGTGGTAAGTAATTTCATATATCGTGATAATCGATTGATATACATTATGGTCTATACAAACCAAAAACGTAAACATTGATCTTTTGTGGCAAGTGTATCCTTTTCAAAAAGTAAGTACTAACATAAACCGTGATATGTACACATTATGAAGTGATAGTGGAGTATTATGGTTGAACAATGATCAGGTATTGTGGTATGCATAGCCTTATTTTGTGGTAAGTATGACATTAATGATGGGTAGGTATAAATTTTTCTAACAATGTACCATAATAAGGGTAGTTAATAAGCTAACAACCAGAACAAAATTTGATGTCATTTAGTTCCACTTAATTTGTATTACCTTATAATTAAGTATCATACCTACTGATTAATGAAACTAAATGATTTATTGAATTCGGCATTAGGGATCAATAGTTAGTACTTACTCTTACATTAACCAATTGTATAAGTCACTCATTGATCGCAATCAACACTATAGTTAACTACTACATCTACTAATGACTTTGATTACTATCAACCTACATTACCAATTCATTTTAGTCAATTATCAATGTTCAATCATCACTATAGCATTAGTACAATTGGCCAATGACTCGACTACTATAGTCAATCATCACTCATTGAATATGATCAATTAATTAAGCTCTTAGTCAAATAACTCTGACTACTATAGTCAATTATAGTGATTAATCGTTACCCTACCACAAATTGAATAGTATAATGTCATATTATAGCTACTAATCGTTATAATATCACGTTACTCAATTGCAAAAATTATTTCAAATAAATTATTTAAATATAATTTGGAGATTATTACAATTATATGATTTATATTTTAATTTTTTAAAAATTTGTTATAAGAAACATATATACACAAAGTAAAAATTTAATGAAATATATTAACAACATTAATTGTGAGTTATTCAAAACAATATTATTTTTATAATAATATTTGTTAAATACGTAATTATAAATAATTTAATAGAATATATTAAAAAATGAATATAAAATAAAGGCAACTTTTTGGCTTAAATAATTAGTTTCAAAAACTTGTTACAATTGGTTTACAAATTAAATATTATTAAATTATATTTATATTTTCACCAAATATTTGGTACTATATTACACAAATGATTAATTAGAAAAATATCAAAAAGTGGGGGAATAGGACAAAAAGTGGTGTCAATTTATAAACTTTTAATAATTAAAAAAATTCTGCATAAAGGTTTATTTTCCTGCCAAAAAAAATATTTTCCCGCCAAACCAGCTACCTGGAGAACCGGTTAGAGAGAGAAAGGGCAAAAAACGTTGAAGTGTAGCCTTTAGTTGTGGTAAGTATACAATATGTGTGTGGTAAATATCAGCATAAAATATGGTAAGAAGAGTTTGTTTTCATGGTGAATATAATTGCTTTATTTAACCGAAAAAACGCAAAACCACTTCACGTTTTGGGGGTGGTTTTGATCAAAGGGCTTAGAATCACTTAAAATTTGATCTAAACGTCCGTATTAAATGGGGGCATCACGCCCCAATACCACATTGGGGCATCATAGAAAAATTGGCTCCAACTAAGTGAGAGGGCTATATAAGTTATTTTTCCGTATTTCACCATAATACTTGTCTTTGTGTATGTTATTCATTACTATGGGATTTGAGTATGTTATTCATTACTATGGGAATTGCTCCGTAGCACTAAATGATAAAAGAAGAAATTAAATGGGCATTCTATTTAGAGGTTTATTTAGGTGCTCATCTATGATGTCATTACTACTTATGTTCCCATCCTAAACATGCATTAATAGTTATATATTAAAATAGATATTGTGTGTGTGTATTAATTATACCATTATACCATGGACGTTTCCCATCCTCCCAATTTTAGGGATTAGGCACAATCTCATTTCAAAATAGATTATGTTACTCCCTCCTTCCCTTTTTTAAGTGTCCTGCTTCTTAACTCCAACTTATTAAAAAGACATCATCATTATACCTTTCCCATCAACTTTTTCCACCACTTTCCCTACTTACCCGTCATCATTACACTTTTACTCACTTGCTTTTTAAAATGAAATATACTTTTAGGGACAAAATAGACAATTCACCAACTTTTACCAACTAACTTTACAAAATAGACACTTATTAAGTGACAACCCAAAATGAAATACCGGACTATAAATAAGGGACGGAGGGAGTACCATTTTTTCGTCCCAATCCAAAAATCAAACCTAGAAATTTTCAAATCTCCATCCGTACAAGGCACAAGGCATAAGTATCTATAAGAAACATGATCAATATTTAAGTTTCTCATGATAAAAAGCATCGAGTATTTCTGTACAAAAGTAGTTCAGAACTCGGTCCTCATTTACCGTTTCAATGGCACTACCAAATTACCAGTGACATAACTTTTTTTTTTTTAAACACAGGTGTTTGGGCCAGTAGATGAGCATCTCGCTAATCCGGAGGACCAATCATATCGTCCATTAGCGGGCCCAATAAAAGCTAGAGCAAATATCTCGTATAAACTGGCCCCAAAGGGTTGATAACACCTGGACGATTTTCAACCTAAAACTTTAAAGAGGGAGCAAACCTGTCAATTTTAGACTTTGACCACCAAGCCAACCCATTCGGTTTACTAGTGTCATAACTACATAAACCACATAAAGATTATGAGAACCATGGCAACTGCTAAATGCAAAAGCCCTATTACTGCAATACTTTGGGTTACACATGTTTCACCAAAAACCCTCTTTCAAACTATGTTAACTCCTCCAAACAACAAAACGCTTTGATTAAGTTAGAGTGTGTTCCACTAACTTCTTTTTTTGAATTAAAGGTGACGTATTATGAGAGAATGACTTATCTCGTAAAACGAAAAATAAGTATTTAAAAAATAAGAACTTTAATGGAACGAGACCTTAGTTACTTTGAATACTTTGAGAAACAGTAATACCAAGTCAAAGATAGCCCTTCCTATTCCGTTGCCACCAAATATCCCACATATCCCCCACATACCCTAACTCTTTTCTTCCAAACAAAAAAAAAAAAGGATTCCAGCTCTGCGGTTTGGGAGAAATCAAGATGCAACAGTCACCATACCACCAGCCAAAGATCAAAGCCACAATGCCACGAACGCTCTATGAGTCAAGAAATTTGAAATTGTGCGATTTTGAAATGAAAGACGAGATTTCCCATCTTAAATTCAAGTTAGGTTTTATCCGATTAAGGCTTCTCACAATCTTTCTATTCATTGCTCAGAATCTGCAGATGCACATACATGATCTACATTTACATTTACCTAACACACAGGTATGCCACAATGGTGACTTAATCAATTATGGAACTATATTTGAAACCCCTAGATGGCTATGATGCTAGTAAAATTATGTCGAGAAAGAGAGGATGCTGATCGAGATTAAGGTATGTATCAACAGTCAATCAGTGGAAGATTTTCTGCTCAGACCAGGTGAGGAGTTTAAGATTTCCTTGCCTAGTTCAGCTATGTTGTTGAGTAAAAGTGTCTTTTCAGTCTCCAGCTGGACCAAGTACTCTTCTTGCATATCGTGGAGGCTTTGGAGCTCACTCAAGGATGCTGAGAGTCCATCAACATTCATATCCTCAACTAGAGATCGAAATTCGATCATCATTTGTTTCATCTGTCAAAACCCAACTTTAAAAAAAAAAAATTGTGACGTAAAATTATGCAGCAGTAAGTAGCCTTCAAGCTGTTAAAAATAGCCTACGTTTTACTATAGCAATAGATATGTCATGAAGCATAGGCAATAACGAATTGGGCTTTCAGTAGTGTCGCAAAGCTAGCCTACCTTACTATTAGGACCAAATAAAATGAAATGCTTACAACTGGCAAGAGATTGTTAATGATTTGCATTACTAACCTAGGGACAAGGAACATTAAGCATGATATTCTGATACGCTGAAATCTTGATAAGTTTTCCTCTTTTTTAAAGTTCTTTTTTTTTCATGGGGATGGAGTGGGCTGGGCTGGGCTTGACCCTTGAGGTAAGTGATTTAGCTGTATGATACATATGCAGGGTCTTTATTCGTGTCAATCAACAACAATACGTATTGTTCAAAAGTTGCTGTTATTGATCAGATATTATGTGCATTATGCAAAATGTGATTTTGTTTTTAGAGTGCCATATTATCATGAACTTATCAGATAACAGAGGAAATAGATTTTTAGCATATATCAGGCATCTTTTGAATAGCTAGAAAAATTTATTAGAAATTTGTACTTGCCAGCTTGCACAGTTGAGATGCGGCACACAAACTATGCATGAATAGGCAATCCAAATAGGAGTAATTGCAAACACTTTCACCTGGACAGAAATTTCGTGCGCTTTAGTTGCTGGTGATTCGGATTCCGAACTCGGTCTCTTTTCTAGTTGTGGAACTTTTCGTGTAATCTGAACATGAACCTCTCCCTTTTTAACTCCTTGGAGGGGTATCCACGTGTCAGATGGCTGGTTTGGAGGCAATCTCTGATATTCTACTACGCAATCACCAATGCTTGATGTGGGCAGCACAGCGTTATGGTCTTTCACATGCAACTCCAGCAGACTACCATCATCAGGGAATTCAAAGGTCTGGTGCCACCGAGGATTCAATGTTTTATACATAACCTAAAAGGCAAGGCGAAATATGGCAAACAAGTAAAGAGATTAAGTGCAATCTCATGCAACACTTATTAAGAAACGTCAAGGCAGAGAATATGAGGTTCCTATAGAGATAATGTGGATAGTTTGGTAAATAGGAACGTTACATGGTTTACAATGATGCAATCGCAAAAATTAACGATGAAACCTTTGACTTGTTTGAGAAAGTACAGGTGAAACTACTGACTTTACCATTTGACATTGGTTACGGAAAAACTTAGCTGATGTATGTTGTCGACAGGTGCTATAAAAGTTAGACTGTGAACCAAAAGAAGGAAGGTCTAAGATAGGATTGTGGAGAGAGAACTTGACATCTAAAGGTTTTAAGTTAAGTGAGAGTAAGCCACAATACGTGTGGTGAAATTTTACAAAAGCTATAAATAAGGATAAAATCATAAAAGTCATGTAAAACTTTTGGGATGGAAAATTAAACAGTACTTGATGGGTGAGAGATAATTAGAGCAACCAGTTTTGATATTTTATTTAGGTCACACTAAACATCGAGCCATCGAGGGACCAAAGAAGATACGGACCAATACTAAAGCACGATGATGAAAACAGGAGATGAGACAGGAGTGTTGAATAAGAGAAGGATTTATTAATCTGACGGGAATTTGTTCTACAAAAGCAGCAATCATAGATTACGCAGAAGGTTGGGGAGTTTGAGGAAAAATATGCTCAGAATTGAGTGGAGCTGTAATAAAATGTTGAGATGAATGGGAACTGTTGCCAGAATATGTAAAATAGAAAATGAACAGGACAGGTAGAAGGATGAGTCTCACCAATTAAGACAATGCTGATTGATTTGATCTACGTGAAGGTTGGTGAAAGAAATACAGGGGATGAGACGAAAAGGAAGCACATCTGCACGACTGTTTTAAGTATGACACAAATTTAATCAGTTTGATGAAATATATCCACGTAACTGATAACCCTGAGTAAGTGGAGGTAGTGTCCTATTGACGTGACAGTCTGTGATAGTTAGTGATGCAGAGTGCCGTCAACATTGTAGTATTTGATCTCGGAAAATTCTTGGAGAAAGACGTGAATGTTGTTCGCGAAACAGACCCAACGGGTTGATCGGACAGCCTGTGTCAGCAAATGTGTGGAAATCGAATAGCTTCAGCTTCTTGAGTTGAGTTGAACATCAAAAGATATTGATGAGACCCCTATAAGCACACTTCAAAAAGTTAAAAGATATGACATACATTTGTAGACCACTTCAAAGTGATAGACTTGGCATACAAGAAGTCTCACTCGTGTATGTATTAGGGAAAAAGACGAGGAATGGAGAGGATCTGATAATACTGGAAGTTCCAACCCTACCTATGTGATTTAATACGTTCTACTCCATGTTTAACTGGTGCTCAGGTGCATGCCCTGGTGCAACTTGCATTTGGAAAGAAGAAGAAGAGAAGGAAAAAAAAAAAGGAAGAGTGAAGCAATGTGAGTAACCGGTAGTCATCAATGGAGAGCTTAAACACAGATGAATGACATGGATACAGGATAGTTGATCTTATATGGACAACATCATTACGCCTCTCGCACCAATAAACATGGACCTAGCTATATAGTCAAGTATAAACCACAAGGTGACAGAAACGATTCCTTTGTTATAGCAGCCTTGGTATAGAAATACCTACTTAACTAGGGTGTCACTAACCTTTGTTCTTCTCTTTGTGTTTCCATATTGTAGCTTCACATATGGATCACTTGTTCCTCTGGTATCAGCAGCAACAAGGTCTCTTGCTTCAATGAGAGTAAGTTCAATCCAGCCATTGCTTGAACTAATTGAACCCTGAACACACAAGGACAAGTAAATTGAAACTCACGCTATCTAGCTTGAGGTCCACAACTATCTATATGGAAATGCAAACACAAACATGTATATATACATTAAGGGCAAAAATTGATGGGCCCAGGCCCTTAATCAGTATGGGGTTGACCAGTATTTGGCCAAAAGTGGTAAAACTACAGAAGAAACACAACTTGGCTTGATTCAAAGGTTCAGTTTCCTTTCTAAATAACCTAAACAAGTTTCATAATATAAGCAGGTAGAAAACAATTTGGACGTTCCATGACTTCAGGATTCATAATTTAACCATCGCGAAAGCATACCCTGGATCCTTCATTGTCATGGATTCTCACCGCTTCGATCTAAAATCGTAATTCTCCAGAATTCACTTTTTCAAGGGGAACCCACACATCCCTCATTGAGCCCTCTATGAGTCCTTCTAAATTTAACCGTGCACTACCAATGTCGTCATCTTTGAATGTCTCTTCACTGTGGCATTTTATCTTAAGGTATTCACCACCTCCTATCTCATGAAATTCAAACTTCTGGTTCCAAAGAGGATTTGTAGTATTTGGGACCGACCTTGTTCTTTGGATAACCTGAAAAGAAGGTTCCAGCATTGCAAGTACTGAATTGTTAAGTTATCCCAGTAAGTTCCTTATTAGATAAAACAAATAAATTCACAAACGATAACAATCCCAATACCGATGTAATCCCAAATTGATGGGGGTATGGGCAGGAGAGGATGGAAGATAGACCTAACATTTTGCAATATATACACAAAGTGGAAAATATATATATATATATATATATATATATATATATATATATATATATATATATATAGTCCCCTTCTCCTAAGGACCATCTTAACTTAATAAAATGAGGACCTTCCTTTCCCAATAGAATTTCGATGACCCAAGCTGCTCAATGTGTTCAGAACGTGATTTTAAGGGTACCCGTTAGAAATCAGCAAAAAAAAAATGACCGGAGAGGCTTCATCCGAGCAATTTTTGTTTGTTTTTCATTGAATGGTTCAAATAAAAACTGCTCGGATGAAGCCCTTTCAGGTCATTGTTTTTGCTGATTCCTCGTGAGCACTCTTAAAATCACGTTCTAAACATATTGAGCGGCTCGAATCATCAAAATTCGAAAGGGAAATGGGAGAAATGGAAACATATACCACATGGGATTTATATATAAAATCACTTTATGAAAACATATATAAAATCACTTTATGAAAACAATTGACAAATACCACATGGGATTTATACAAAAAGAGATACTAAAAACTTGAGGAGCAAAAGTAGTACTTCTTGATGAAGAGAAAATAGACATTTACCTTCCCATACTGCATACGTAAGGTTCAGACTTCCCAAATTTGTCTTTTACCATAAGGTCCTTCCCTTCAACTACAGTTATATAAATTTTCCTTCCAGTTCTAGGAAGAAAATTTGCGGACACATATATCGATTGCCTAGAGCTCAGACGGTCACTGGTCAAGCTATGTGAACCATCGGAAAACTGCCATTCTTTCAATAGAAGTTTCACTGTCAACTGCCAAATTTTGTTTAACCAAAAGAGTATCAGATTTCAGTTAAACTTCTGTATAAGCCAAAATAAATACATAAATTTAGATGCTGCACTTTTAGTAGCGAAAGTACATGAGCATATTCTAACATCTATCATGGGAAATAAGGAGACATTTGGTACAAGCTCAACCTTATTTGATTTAATTCTGGTAAAAAGCTGGTTGGAGTTATGAGAAAACATATATCGAGGAGTTTACGAAAATAATCAGAATAGTTAGAGAGTGAATATAATAACTTTTAAGGTATGGTAGTCATCAAAATTTTTAATCAGAAGAAACAATGCTCATCTACCAAAATAATATATTAGCCATCAAAAATTTCAATCAACAGAAACAAGACTCATTGTTACTTGATAGCAAAGGGGTGACAGCGCTCTAATTCAAAATCTCTTTCATGAGATAGCTAATACCGGCTCATACCTCTCGTGAATTAATTCCCTCAAACGGAATGACAATGTCAACTTCTTTACCACAAAACTCAACATGCTTTGCAATCGCCCTAGATTCAGGTCCTATTGCCCAAAACACCGTGGAATCATCTGCAACGTATATTATCTGCTCATTGGACAAAAGAACGAATTTTCATGATGTCAATGTCAGTTACAATTCTGTCAGAGACCAGAGCTAGCATAACTGATGTAAATACCTTAATTTCGCAGCTTGTTAGATAGTCATACTTCACACTCCCTTGATTGCGTTCATACAGATTGAACTCGAGAATTCCTTTATTGTCATGTAAACTCATATTAAATGTTGAGTCCCATTTAGGGCTTGATCCATGTCCAACACTTGTCCTCCTAGTTAGTTCTTCAAGTTCAACCTCTACAAAAGTCTGCAGGTTGTTATTATCACGGCATTCTTCTAACCTACCATCTATCAATGAACTTTCCTGTCTTCTAGAAGGGCTTCCCTTTAAGTTACTTCTGGAAAGTTTGTTTGCTGAAATGACTGTAACAAAGATTATGCCAGCAACAGCCTTTTTCCTCAGTTCTATGAACGGAAGAGGGTGGCATTGACGGCGCGGTTCAACCATGGTTTTATCTAAGGTGTCAGTGAAAAGTTTAACCTGTAACAAGGAGAACAAGATACATAAGTGATTGTAGTTTAAGTAATTAGCCATTGTAAGAATACAAATTAAGATATCCAGTGATTACCGACTATTTTTGGTGTAAGTCATAAAATGAGGAAAATTCAAGATGAGTTGCAACAAAGCAAATGTAATGTGTTGGAAGAGAACACAAAAGCAAAAATGTGAATGTCGTGTAGATTTGATTTTTTCACTAACTGTTAAGTTTTATTGGTTAGGAAATATACCAGCCACGAGGAAACACCCGGCAATTCTGTTGCAGGTAGAGATTGACTTCCTCCACTACCAAATGCAACACCTATTCTCACCTCAGGAGTTGATAAAAATGAGTATAAAATTGCTTTTCCCTCCAAAACTGGCATCAAGAGAAGCTACAAAACATAACCAAAGAACCATGTAAGTTTAGACATGTCTTGTGGGTGTTCCATTATGGGCTTCAAGTGAGCACATAACGGTTTACGAATATATTGGCTTACTTAGAGCATCCAGCCCTTACTCTTTTAATTGACTCAGAACCAAATTCTGAGAAAAACCCCGTGAAGCGAAGTCCCACATCGCTTGGCTACCAAAGTAATATGAAGAATATAAGGGTGAGGGCACCCACACTTTAGTAGCTAGCTTTTGAGGTTGAGTTCTACCCAAGAAAGTGTAACATGGTATCAGAGTCGGCTATGCCAAGGATGGGTAGGGTGTGTGTCCTTGGCCAACACGCGGCAGGTGCTGCCGAGTGAGCACGTTGGGCGTGAGGGAGGGTGTGAAGTGAAGTCCCACAACGCCTAGGTACGAAAGTAATATGAAAAATATAAGCGTGAGGGCACCGTCACTTCAATAACTAGCTTTTAGGATTAAGTTCTACCAAAGACCGAGTAACAAACCCCTCAAAACATAGCCCAGTCCTTGACTCAAAATCATACTAGATTGAGTTTTACTCATACTTTTCACCAAATCAAAGGAGACTCAAATTTTTGAAAGCATGTTTTGCTATTCACAATGTACATGTCATTAATGAAGCTTTTACTCAAATTTTTGCTTATTTTGGGTTTGTCCAATGGAGTACTTCACACCAAATTAAGCTTTTGCTCAAATTTTTTTTTCCTTTCTAATTTTGAGTAAAAATATGAGTAAGGGCTGGAGATACTCTTACAACAGTCCATCTCCCTAAAATTCAGAAGAAGTATATCGATACCAACTTTGCTTCAGCGCAACGGCTTTGGTGTCAAATTACAACAGGTTCGAGATACAAACTCAAAAATAACTGGACTACAGAAGTGCAAGCACTTGGACAGTATTTAAGTTGCATAACTTCTGTGACCATAGAACTCCGTTAGGCTTAGAACTTTGATCTCCACGTAAACGAGAAGAAAATATCACCCCTAGTTAAAATGCTATAAGCCATCTAGATAATCCTTCAGGAGAACAAATCCCACTATTCATACGTCATCCAATTTGCAATATCAACTGAATCCCCAACTGAATCAGGGATTCGACACACATTGCCACTCTCACTTCCTACCAAACAAGGGCAACTTAGTGAAGCCTGATTTCATTACTAAAATCAACTAAATATAACTCATTTGTTATGATCTAAGTGTAGAAACTTTATATCCATCTCAAAACCAATTGGCTATGAGTGGAGAGGTCCCAAATGTTATTAAGTGATCACTCATTCCACTCCCAAGCAATCTGGGATTCTATATCCTTAACATCCCCCTCATGTGCAGCCGCGTTTGAGGTCTGTCACGTGTGGCAACTTTTGGGTCCTATCATCGTGCAACCTTTTTACTGGTCTGTCATCGTGGGATGTGAATTGTAAATTTTTAAAATGTGGGCTGGAATGAGTCCCGCTCTCATACTATTGAGAAACTTTATATCCATCTCAAAACCAATTGGCAATGAGTGGAGAGGTCCCAGATGTTATTAAGTGAAAACCCATTTCACTTCCAAGCAATGTGGAATTCATTTCCTTAACATCCCCCCTCACGTGCAGCAGCGTTTTGAGGTCTGTCATGTGTGGCCACTTTTTGGGTCCTATCATCGTGCAACTTTTTTGCTAGTCTGTCATCGTGAGGTGTGAATTGTAAATTTTTAAAATGTGGGATGGAACAGGCCCCGCTCTGATACCATGTAAAAGCATCCAACTGCAAACCAATTGGCAAAGAGTGGAGAGGTCCCATATGTTATTCAGTGATCACTCATTCCACTCCCAAGCAATTTGGGATTCTATTTCCTTAACACTAAGCCTGTTTTCAATCGAATCCATCACTAGTCTTCAAATTTCAAAAAATGACATTTGACCAAGTCTCTTGCTGCCTTGCATCTTGTAGCATCATTGGTATTCCTTAACTTCTACAATTCTAATATGAACTTCGAGAACTATAGAGCGTAAATGAAATGAATCTACGGTTTTTACAGTTATTTTTTAATTTGAAATTAATTCAATACTTGGGCAAAGTAGTAAAATTGCTATGCTCAATCCAACTGCCCCATGTCTCCCTCTAGCCTATTTAGAGAAAATAACCATCACTTTGACTCTTCTCCTCCCATCTTCTTTGCATTTCTCTTCTTCACATGTTGTATCCTTTCTATAAATTTGCTTTCTTTGATTAAGAATGCTTAATGGACAGTCGTTGTGAGTTTTTGTGAGATGCAATCAACCAATTGATGTGTGCTGCTTTCAAGGAGTGATTTACTTCCCAATTAGTGAGTTGTGTTATTTTTGTTCACACACATGCCATGAATGGATGATTTTCTAACAGTACTTTTCGAACTTTCTGGATGAAATTCTTAAAACCCGTTTTGGTGTCTTACATTAGTAATAATGTTCTTTTTTTTTTTTGAATTCTAACACTATTTCTCAAAAAATCTGATTCGTAGAATGGTTTTCATATTTGTGGTATGATATACACTGCATTACGATTATACAAAACTCGACTTGCACTCGCATCACATGTGCCCAACCCCTAGTCTTAGCTAAGGCTATTACCAGATGTTGGTCCCACCCACAAAGTAAGGTTCTAGGAGTAGAATAGGCAATGCCGTTCAGTGGTTTTTTAGGGGAAATTTTCCATTTGGCATTATTAGAATGGAATGCATAAGACTAAACCTCCCACCCATCTTCTTTAACAACCAAGTGTTTCCGTCTAGTAAAGCTCAAAACATTACAGCGACAGAGTTTTATGTTCATGCTCTTCAATCAGTCAGACATGTTGATGTCATTTCCACTACAACATTGTATTGGGAACCAAGTAAAAGGCAGAATACAGGTATTATCCTTGAGCAAAATAATTATATGGCCCAGTATAAATAATATACAATCTCTTACAAGAAGATTCATTAAGTACTTATATAGCTAATATTGTTCAGTTTGCCAACTTTGGAAATTCTGTGATGCAACTTTCACTTCCCAACAAAAAACGAAGGAAGAACTTCATTGCTGTCTCTTCTTTTTGGTTTCCCTCTTTTAATTTTAAAAGACTATGCGACAATAAGGGTTCAGCCCAAAGATTAAAGTGTAGGGTCAAAACTTTCACCACCTGACTTCCAATTGCAGTGGCAAAGGCACCTTTAAATGAGAACCTTCAGTTCTTCATTTCTACGAGTGTGACTTCAATACTTCATTAACCCAAAAAATGGAAGACTCTAAAACTTAATCTGTAAAAATTAAAATTAAGTAAACAAGAGGAAAGAAAGCAACATACTTCACCCTTGATGTGGATGCTATTAATGACTATCCGAGCAGTTCCCATCAAAGGCTTTGCCAACTTAGCAAGTAGCATTATATTTATATCAGTAGAGTCCCAATCCAAACCCAAATGCATTATTCGCTGTCAACATACAGTTCAAGACCATAAGCTTTCATTTATCTACTGAGATGTGCAAAAGGAAATGGAAAGAGTAAAAGGCTTATTAAAGACATGGCCAAAACAGTAAAACTCTTGGGAACCACAGTAAGCCGTAATAACTCTTTAAATAAACATGTCAAATGACAGATAAACGCTCATCAAGATCTTTAACATTGAAAACTAAAATATGAATATATACCTACATCTCGTAGACCATGATTTGGAAGAAAATTATATCAGCAGATTTTCTCCTTCCTCCTCGTTCTTCTTTTTTGGGTGACTGTATATACAACCAAGGATGGACCTAGGGGCGCGAGCGGGGCAGGTTGGTACCGTTTTGATAAACTCCTTTTTAGTATACTAGTATTTCTGTCAGTTATCGCCAAACTATCTAAGCTCGCTTCCTCTAGGTTTAGAGGCAATTTTAAGTTCTGGCCAGTTCTGTATTAGTATATGTGTCCATCACCAAATGCTTTGTTCTCTTTACAATTCAAGAAGAATTTTTCAAAAAATACCCCGTAGATTCTCCCTACTTCCAACATTTCTCTCTTTATCTCTCTCCAATTATTACCCCTACCATTTTTCAAAAAAAATTTTAAAAACCAAACCAAAATAGCATTAAATTTTTGGATCCGTTCCTGCATATCAACCTTGTAAGAACACATCCCTTCCAGTATCTAGCCCAAGTTCGATGGGGAAATACATTTTGTTGAACGGGTTGATGGGGACATACTTATTAACACCCGATAACTTCTCTTCATATAAACTAAAGAACCATGGAGAGTAGTAGAGGGGTATAACCATAAAAGTATTTATGAACCTGAAACAAACCTGATCAACTTCAGTTGACCACCGAGTACCATGCAACCCCAAGGTGGGAGGGCATGAACCTAGCAAAAATTCTTCCAATTCCATCGTTTCCTATGCAAAAGATAACTCAGTCTTAGTCGAAGTGATTAGATAGCATGTTCCAACATATATTTACAGTTCATTGGAAAAAAGGTAAGGCACTTACAACAAGCCTTGGTTTTCGATACTTCAACCGTTTCTGCAAGAACAAGTTTGAGTGTATGACAACCATAAACCTATATTTCTAACACAAAAGATGGACTAATGAGTGTTTAAGCATCCAACTCCAAACCAATTGGCAAGAAGTGGAGAGGCCCCTAGGCTCATATACTAGGTTTGGAGGTTATATTTAACCAATGTGGGACAAACTCCAACAATGAGGAAAAGATGAAGACTTGCATTTGATATACTCAATAATCCAGTCCCAACAGAAAGAAAACAATTTTACCAGAATAGGTATTAAAGTGAATGCTACAAGCCTACAAAGAAGTAACAATAAAATCCCGTTAGATCCCTTGTTTATAGACAATCCTATTTCAAGATGAGGGCACGCAGGATGCTGACGGGCACGCAGGATGCTGACAGCTCTTGGACCACTACATTTTCCGCAGCACATAATAACTGAATAAGTACGTACCAGCCGTGCCGTAACTGGACCCTAGGTGATTTATACTACCAGTCATAGTTGGAAACAATTGTTAGGTAAAAAAACACAGAAATGCTAGTGTTCCCTCCCAATTTCTCCCATTCCTACTAGGAAAAGTGTTTGATCAGGGGAGAACATTCGAATCAGCTAGTATTAGTCAAGAAATAGAGCAATCACCTCAACAATAGATGCAAACCTCATTGAAAGCTTAGGGCTAATGTAGTTTGGCCAAATTTCCATTAATAACTTGTTAAGCCACTAGCAGTGCTCCAATGGTGTTATTGGCTGTGTAAACAAAAGCAAAAGGCTGCAAATCAATTTTGATTAAGGCACAATTGGAAACTTTTGTAAGAAGAAAATGCAACTCACCGAGGTGCGCAGTATGACTTGCCTCCATTTACTATCCAAGTCGTCCACTAGGATTTGGCGTTGATAACTCCCATACTGCAGTGCAGATGAAAATGTTAAAATTCCATTCACCATGGCCAGAACAGAGAGAGGAAATAATCAATTAATCCTCTTTTTTTTTTTTATCAAACTATTTGAGAAAGCATTCTGTAATACTATTGATTCTAAAGGGGGGGGGGGGGGGGGGGGGGGGGGGGTGTGTGTGGTGTTGGTGGTGGGGGGTGGAGAACACAGGACAAAAGAACCTCAAGCCATTAATTCTGCTAAAAGACATTATGAGCATGAGCCCCATTTATTAAGGCTTTCTCTAACCAGACCAGACAACTCGTCTTCCAGTTTTGTAAGCCCCAGCTTTCGATTCGAAGGACTTCGGTTGGAGAAGTGCACCAAAGTTTTTAGTACGTATGATATATTGATATGAAAAATAGTGTATAGTGCAATTACTTGACACCATCCAACAGCAAAACCCAACAATATACTGATCTCCATAAAGTCAAAATTACGTCTATCATAAACTCGTAATCACAAATTAATGAGAGAAGAGAATAATTTCTGAAACTAATTTGTTTAGTTATTACGGAAAGAAATTGAAGGGAAAGGGGAAAATTAGTAGTCCTCCGTATGAAGGAAGAGAGATACGCGGTGAATAAGTTGTTCAGGAAATCTCACCCATATGCTTTCAGCAATCAATTGTCCGGAGTTTGAAAAAACTTTTTCAGAGAAAGAGTTTACCTCAAAAAACTTAATCCGAACAGTCCAAAACACTTTTGGACTCACGCAAATTCACCTCCTTAAAACTTTTTTATGGAAACATCGAGAGAAAAAGTTTGTCTCGTGAAGGAAAGTGCGTGGAAAATGGAAGACGTACTCTGTTCAACACTCTATTTTGTTACTTTCCTCTCTCTTTACCCTACGAATCAAACAATGAAAATTAGATGTATTTTCTTATTTTTCCTTCTTTACCCATACAAGTAACTGTACGGGTCTAAAAACCCAGTTCAGAGGGAGGAAATTGAAGAAGTTAATTAAAATGAAAAATTCGGAGAAAAAGATAGTACTTGAATAGTTGCCCAGACAGCGACCAGAAGCGGAACCCAATTGGAGAAAGAGAAGATCCATTTCTCAATAACCCACCCAACTAATATCAGAGGAATTACAAATGGGACAACAGGATTTTTCACCAATAAATGGTTCAGAAACTCCAAAGCTTCATTCAAAACAAAATTTCCTTTCTTCCGTTCGCTCATTTTCTGAGGAAAATTACAGTAAACTCCGTCCCTTAGCACATCCTTGTTTGCCCATGCACGGCTTCAAGAACCCAATATTCCAGTGTAGAGACCAGAAAGCAAAAGCCAGAACTCGGATTTTAGCAAGAGAAAGTGTGACCAGGTTCTAGAGAAGGACGGCTGCCAATGGCTCCAAATGGCAGTGGTCTCCAAATATGTTGAAATGGGAATTCCGAGAGAGAGAGAGAGAGAGAGAGAGAGAGAGAGAGAGAGTTCTCTCCTTGACTCCTTCCGTAGGGAGGTCGAGACACAGAGAAAGGGTTGAAACTAGAAAGGGTTAAATATCTACTTCCCTTAAATTATTTCAATTTTAGTTACTTCCCCCCAAACTACCAATTGAAGTTACTTGCCTCTCCAACTATGAAAACGTTATTCCCTTCATCCAATTCCTCACTTCAGTCGGACAAAGACGGTATTCTTGGACGGAAAACCTCTGGACCAAACCTTTTGGCGTCCCAAAGGTTGTTTTGGCGCCAAAAGAAGGGTAATATGAACATTCAAGCTCAAACCCTACCAATCTATTATATATCCATCTTCTTTGTTTGTATATCAGTCCCCATTCCAATCCATTTCACCCTCACTCTCCCTCTCACTGTAGGGAGGTATTCCCAAACAGGTGCAATAAGAAGCCGAACACTTGGTATAAGAGAGCACGTGGTTGACACAATCTGGTGTACCGCCGGGAAGTGCGGTGAACAGCGGTATGGATCATTTGGCCTGAGAAGTCATTAGCCCATGTAGTCTGTTCGGCAAATGTGGATTAGTGACATGGGGGGTCATTGGTCCAGATGTATTGTTCAGTAATAATATGGCCGAACAGGGAAAGAGATATTAAGAAGAACGGCCTTGAATGATAAGGCAGTTGGAACGCTCTAGAAAGTTCTAGAGCGGTGCTAATCCGGTAAAGAATAAGATCCCGAATGTATAGGATCTTGGAAGATACCCAACGTGAATGGGACGTTCGGCCACTTATGGAAAAGAGTCCTAAAAAGGACTGAGGTAATGAAATGATAAGGGAACGAGAGTCCCAGATATCCTGGGTTCCTATACGAGATAGGAATCATGGGGCGAGAGGAATCCTGGGGCAAGAGGAATGCTTGGGCAGCAAGCATTTGTGAAATCTATAAATACGAGATAAACCTGGAGGTAAAAGGTATGCAATTCTTAGCATTCATACGACTCTCCTACTGATAATTAGGGTTTACTGATTAGTACGTGACACTAACTTTGGCATCGGAGGGCCTTTGCCACGAGGGGCAAAGGTGCGCTCACCCCTTGTCTGTTTTGCAGATTAGGGTTTCGACGATGAATTTGTAACGCCCTGAATTTTGGGTACGTTAAAGGGATAATTTATTACAGAAATAAAGTGAGTCATTGCTCATTATTACAACACGGCTCTCATAAGAGCATTTGAACTAAGGTTCTTATTCTATGGCTCCTCTTGTTCCTCCATCCTAGCGAGTTCTTCGGCTCCATACGCCTCCAAGGTGAATAGTTCGCCCTGTTCATCTATCAAATCTGACATATTATATTGGCGTCGCCACCCATATAATATGCCAGGGTCACCACAAGGCAACACCGTGAGCTACGGAAGCTCAATAGTAAAATCCTACTTACTAGCATTGATTTCCACATGATAAGTATATAAGCAGTAACAATAGACAATAATTATATGTTCACATTCAGATCATGACTAGTGTTAGTGTCCAAAATTCTCTAGGTTCTTCCTACGCGACCCATCGTAGACCATGTCGTTTATTACTACCTTTCTTTTCCAAAGACTTCTTTTTAAACTCACCCAACCTCGGTTCCGCCGCGCCGGGTTCCCGAGTATCCTCACAACGGTTCTGCCGCGCCGGGTTCCCGTTGGCACACACATTGTATTGGCTCCGTACCGCGGATGACCAAGTTACTCACCCTACCTCGGTTCCGCAGCGCCGGTCTCCCGAGTAGCCTCACAACGATTCCGCCGCGCCGGGTTCCCGTTGGCACACACACATACCCACATAACACCCTTGATATGGTCATTATGTAGTTTCTAAGATATCTTCTTTTTCGGAAAGTACATCGTTCTTGTTAACCCACACCCTAGGTGTCACGTTTCTAACTTTCTTGGTTTTCTTGTCTCGTTCTCATGTGAGACTCCGCGTGTGAGAGTTTTCATACGACCATGCATTCATTTAAAGCTTTGAACAATTACAACAAGATCATCCAACTTTTACTAACTAGCATGCTTGAAATATTCCAAAAGTAAATCATGCATCTCCAAAGTTAACATCATTCATGATCAAGTAACTTCTTAAACTTTAAGTAAAGTAAGTAGAGATTTTAACTAGCAAGATTTAACAACTTTAGAAGAAGAAAGTAAGATCGAACTACGATATAGTAAAGATTTCACTACCGTTCTTCTAGGCGGTGGTCGGCTTACGGAAGTTTGATCGTCGGTTTGAAATCGGCGGAGTAACGGCCTCCGGATTGCTTCGAAAGGAAAAGAATTGTACTTCTTTTCCTAGAAACAACTTCCTATCTTTAACTAAGCTACTCTTAAGATCAAAGGGTGGTATTGGAAGTGGTTTGGCGGTTTTGCTCAAGAACACTCAAGAACAAAGAAAGTTCTTGAATTTTGAACAAGGATACTAGAAATTCTAGAGAGAAGGAAGAGCTATTGCTTGAGGTGTGAGTTCAAAGCATGAGAATGGCCTTCTATTTATAGGCAAAGGGTTCCCCCTCTCCCTCCTTGGCCGGCCCCCCTCTCTCTCTCCTTTCCCCAATTTTTTTAGTCCAAAAAGATGTGTTCACATGGAGAAATTAAGGCTAAAATCCTAGGTTTGCATAGCTATGGTGTACCAAGGATTTGATCTTGAACACTCTAATGGTGGAGATGAGATTAGTACAAGATTCTTAGGCTTAAACAAATACAAAATGTACAAAAGAGGACAATTGGAAGTTAAGTTGGCTTGGAAGAATAAGAATCCAAGAATCTTGAAGTACATTGGAGGTCCAATGGTCAAGTACAACCAAATCTCCCTCCTCCTCTCTTCTCCCATCCGCCCCCCCCCCCCTCTCTCTCTCTCTCTCTCTCACGGCTCTCTCTCTCTCCCTCTCTTCCTTGCTTCCTCATGGTACATATATATATACATGTGTACAAATATAGCAAGCAACCAAATAAAATATATATACTTTAGTACTTTAAGATCAAAAATAGACTTAAGGCTAGGATTTTCTTTTATACAACAAATAAACACATGGTACTTTTTAGGGTAATACTCTAGTCTTTCAAGTACTTATATAATATATACATATGTACCCATGTACCTTAGGAAGATCAAACCCTTAATATAAAATGGTTAAAGGTACCTAAGAGAATCTAGTACTAAGTACTTTTTCTAGTAAAGTAGTGTGAACTTAATCACATGGGTTAAAGAAAAGTTTAATTAATAATCCCCATGGTACTTTGAAAGACTAACTCTTTTGTCCATTGGGTAAAAATTCCCCTAACATCTATTATCCAATGGATAATAGTTATTAGGCCAAATAAATAATAAAATAAATCCCAAAAGTACCTTAAGGTAATTAAATAATATTTTTCTTAATATTCTTAGTACTTTGACCAAGTATTCCTTTAATAAAAACAATTGGGGTTCTATTATCCAATGGATAATAGTTTCCCTAGCAATCTTTGTCCAATGGACAAAGAATAAAATTTAAAAAAAATAGTTAAAAGAAAAAGAATATTCAATACATAACTAGGGTTAAAAAGGTTCAAAGAGTCCAATGAGGGCAAAACGGTCCATTCATGGTGACTAGATGGCTTCCTAGTTTAGTTCCTCCAACCGGATGGTTAGAAGCTAACTAGGCTTGCTAAACAAGACTAAAGCGCAAGAAATAAAACTTGAAGGGCTAAAGCGCAATAAATCAAATTTGGAGGGCAGAAACGTAATTATGATAAACTACTGGAAAATTAAAGCAATACAAGAAATTTAATAAATAACTTGAATAATAAATAAGCTTTTATTTATTAAAATTCAGAGTTATTACAGAATTAGGGTTCCGTGAAGAGGCACGAATAAGCCGTAGTAAAAACAATTGATCCGAAGCAGCAATTGTTTTCATCCCCCTACAATTGGCGCCGTCTGTGGGAAATGAACCAATTTTTCTGAAAAATAATCAGGATGGAAGAAGATCCAGTCACGCCGTTTAGTCCAAAGGACCAGTTGGGTGGGGGAAGAGATAAATCCCCACCAGGCGCTCCGAGAAAGCCCATTGGTAAACATGACAGGGATAACTCCAAAGAAAAAGGAGACAAAACTGCCACTGGCTCCACGAGAAGGAGTAAATCTCACCGAAGAGAGGAATCAGTCACCCATTCAAAAAGTATTCACAATGATGACGATGTCCTCGATAAAAAGAGAAGGGAAATCGAGGAGTACGCTCGTTTGATTAGAAAACGAGAGTACGAGATACAAGAATTATAGCGGGTACAAGAGCACCCAAAAGATTTCGGACTTTCACGAAGGAATTCCCAAAGAGACAGACGGACTCTGGAGGTCCATAAGCAGGCTCATTCACGAGGGAGAAGGAGTAGGAGTCCCATCATAAGGCGATACGAGGCTTCTCCACGAAAGAGGAGAAGTATAAGTAAAAGCCGAACACCGGATAGACGAAGGGCTTCTTCACGAAAAAGGAGGAGCAGAGACCGAAGTTCCACCCTAGAAGAGGAGGAAACAAGGAAGCACCATTGGGACAGGTACGAGAGGCCTGATGCTGATTGGATCAAAGCCACGGCCCACAAATCAAAGGAACTCGAGGATAGGACAGTGACTGCACGAGAAGCAACATGGAAGGCCCTGAGTAACATTGTAGCCTCCTTGCAGGGGGAGGCTACAAGAGGCTAGGTTGCTGAGCAGATTGATGCACGGTACGTTCATACTTTACGAGAAAAATGCGGACCCCGTAGCTCACATACAGCACTATCAGCAGGCTATGTTCATGCATGAGGGGGATGATGCCATCTTATGCAAGATGTTCCCTTCAAGTCTCGGTAATGTGGCTTTGTCTTGGTTTCATAAACTGGCCCCATGATCCATACGTGGATGGAGGCAGTTGGCTGAGGAATTCACTGCTCGGTTCTTAACAAACAGAAAAGCCCCAAAGACGTTTGAAAGTCTTTGCACCATGAAGCAGGCGGAGAATGAGCCAATCAGGGATTATGCAAAGAAGTACTGGGAAACTTTCAACGAGATTGAAAGCTGCAGTGAGGAGTATGCCATTGCAACCTTCAAGATTGGTTTGCCTGTTCGGGGAGAGCTGCGTCGCTCATTGAATAAACATCCGGTGGCCACGTTGGCTAAATTGATGGAACGGATAGAGCAACACGCCAGAATGGAGGACGACATACTCCACGAGGATGGCAGGATTGTTACCGAACAGCCAAAGGCACCTGTCAAAAGGGTGGATAAGCCAGAACCCAAGACTTACAAAGAGAGAAAGGAGTATGGGCAGGCTAAGAAAGAGCCGTATAAGGATAAGCAAGCTCCTGACCCCAAATCTTTCTTTTATATCACTACGGTCTGGAAGGAACCAATTTATAGGATTCTTTATCAAATAAAGAATCAGCCATACTTCAAGTGGCCCCCAAGCCTAGGCGATGATAAAGACGCAAAACGTGCTACGAATCAGCACTGCAGCTACCATAAAGATTGGGGCCATATGACTAAGGATTGTAAGACGTACAAAAGACACCTTCACGATTTGGTCTCTCAGGGCTATCTCAAGGAATTTATCCAGGAGGATCCAAAGGAGAAAAGGAAAGCCATGGAACTGGATTACGAGCAGAATCCTAAAGGGGTAATCCACATGATACATGGGTTGGCCATGCCTTATACGAGAAATGGGGTTAGGCTATTACAAAGACAAGTCAAGCACGATCAGCATGTAATGCGATTGGGAAACAAGAGAGGGCGAGGGAATGATGTGTGCAATGAAAGCATAGCATTCACAGATGATAATCTGGGAGAAGTCCAAGTACCCCACAATGATGCTTTGGTCATAACCCTACGAGTTGGGGAATATGACATCGAGAGGATTCTAGTGGACTTAGGGAGTTGTACAGAGGTGATGTACTATGATGCGTTCAAGAAGTTGGGGCTGGCCCAAACAGACTCAGAGCAATCTATAACGCCCCTGATTGGGTTCGGTGCAGGGGCAGTCTGGCCTCTTGGAAAAGTAACGCTACTTGTTCGGGCTGGATCAGTGGTGTTGAAGACAGATTTCTTAGTTGTTGATGTTCCGTCTTCCTATAACGCGATTATAGAGAAGACATGGCTGCACAAGATGAGAGCTGTCTCCTCGACTTACCACCAGATGGTGAAATTCCCAGGATCGAATGGGGTTGAAGTAATTAGAGGCAATCAGAAAGTGGTCCAATAGTGTCTAATCTCCATCATTAAAAGAGCTCCAAAGGCCCACCACGTTCATACATTAGAAGTACCAGATCAACCAACTATTGAGGATGTTGGGAGAAGTTCGGCAGAAAAGGTGGTCAAAGGCCTGGAGAAAATTCAGATCAACGAGACTGATCCTGAAAGATATTCCTTAATTGGAGAATCATTGCCAGCAGACGAAAAGGCTGACCTGATAAGATTTCTGAAGGAATATGTCGGTGTATTTGCATAGGTGCCAGAGGAAATGCCCGGAGTAGATGCAGGTGTGATCTGTCACCATTTAAATGTTGTTCCTCAGCATAAGCCGATCATTCAGAAAAAACGGAGGGCAGCCGTGCAGCATGTGGATGCAGTAATTGAAGAGGTCGATCGTTTGCTGGAGGCCAAAGCAATACGTGAAGTTTACTACCCAGAGTGGTTATCCAACACCGTGGTGGTAAAGAAAAAGAATGGGAAGTGGCGTGTCTGTGTAGATTTCACAAACCTAAACAAGGCATGTCCAAAAGATAGTTTTCCTCTCCCAAGGATAGACCAGTTGGTTGACGCAACTGCTAGATACGAGCGAATGAGTTTCCTCGACGCATGTCGAGGATATCATCAGATTGCTATGTTTGGGCCTGATCAAGAAAAGACTTCTTTTATCACACCACGAGGATTGTACTGCTATAGCGTTATGTCATTTGGGCTAAGAAATGCTGGGGCAACATACCAGAGACTTGCGACCATCATGTTAAAAAAGCTGTTTGGCAAGACTATGGAAGTTTACATAGACGATATGGTGGTAAATAGTCAAGATTATCAAGGACACATAGTGGATTTGAAAGAAGCTTTCGAAATCCTGAGGGAGTACAAACTGAAACTCAACACCTTAAAGTGTGCGTTTGGAGTTGGTTCTGGAAAGTTCCTAGGCCATTTGGTGACCATGAGAGGGATTGAGGCCAATCCTGATCAAATTGCAGCCCTGCAAAGGCTACAAAGTCCCAAAACTACTAAGGAAGTCCAGAGGTTGACTGGAATGGCTGCAGCACTTAATAGATTTATCAGCAGGTCAAGTGACAAGTGCAGACCCTTCTTTCAGTTATTGAAAAAGAGGGAGGGATTCGAATGGGGAGCAGAGTGCGAACAGGCCTTCCAGGACCTGAAGAAGTATCTGGCCGAGCCTCCACTTTTGTCAACTCCACAGCCAGGTGAGTCTTTAGTTTTGTACTTAGCTGTTTCTGAACATGCTGTTAGTGCAGTCCTGTTAAGGGATTTGGGAACCGAACAAATCCCTATTTATTATGTTAGCAAGACACTACTGGATGCAGAGACGAGATATCTGCCCCTAGAAAAACTTGTCCTGGCACTGAGGAAAGCCACAAGGAAATTGCCACACTACTTCCAAAGCCACAAGGTTGTGGTTTATACTGAGTTCCTGCTGAAATCACTGCTACGTAAGGCAGATTTCTCGGGAAGGATCTCGACGTGGTCTGTCGAGTTAAGCCAATACAATATCAATTATCAGCAACATACGACAATTAAAGGCCAAGTGTTGGCAGATTTTGTGGCAGAGTTTTCTCCTACGGCAGCTCCTCTGCCTCCTACGAGAAGGGAACGGGTGACTAAGACATCACCCATGAAGAATCAACTCTCTGCCGAACAGGACCCCATGGAATGGAAGTTATTCGTTGACGGATCAGCATGTAATACTGGTTCAGGAATTGGGGTTGTCCTTTTTCCTCCAGAAGGAGTAATAATCGAACTATCTGTTCGGCTTGGTTTCAGAGCATCAAATAATGTGGCGGAGTATGAGGCACTTTTAGCTAGATTAAGGAGTGCGAGGACTTTGAAAGCAAAACGAGTTAGAGTGTATTGTGATTCACAGCTCGTGGTTAATCAATTGTCCGGGGAATACCAAGCCCGGAATGAGAAGATGGCAGCATATGTGGAGGCAACCAAAGATTTACTTGATACCTTCGAGAGGGTTCATATTGAACAGATAAGTTTTGGACAGAATGCTCATGCCGATTCTCTGGCTTGGTTAGCCGCAGCTGTTCCGACTGAACTCAAGCGAAGGGTAGTAGTTGAGTATCTGACGGAGTCGAGCATTAGGAGAAGTGTGGAGTTGGTCTTGGACGTGAACCAAGGTCCAAGTTGGATGGACCCGATTGTGGGGTTTTTACGAGATGAAACGCTCCCCACTGATAAAAGGGAAGCTCATAAGATTAAAACTAAGTCTGCAAGGTTTTGGCTGTCCCCAGAGGGTAAGTTATACAGAAAATCCTTCACGGGCCCGTATTTGCTATGCGTACATCCCGAGATGGTGCAAAGATTTCTTCATGAAATCCACGAGGGAACGCGTGGGAGTCATGCTAGAGGCAGATCCATCACCCACCGAGCAATTACCCAAGGCTACTGGTGGCCACACATGCAGGAAGATGCAAAGGTGTATGTAAAAATTTGTGAGAAATGTCAAAAATTCTCACCAATGATTCGAACACCAGTAGAAGACTTGGTGTCATTAATGAGCCCTTAGCCGTTTGCTCAATGGGGAATGGACATCGTGGGTCCACTACACAAAACAACTGGGAATCGAAAATTCCTGCTAGTTGCAACAGACTATTTTACTAAGTGGATTGAGGCAGAACCACTGGCCAAAATCACTGAACCTATGATAGAAAGGTTCATGTGGAAGAGCATCATCACTCTATTTGGGGTCCCTTATTCAGAGTAATGGCAGGCAGAAGCATCCAACAAGACTATTCTTGACGGGATCAAGAAGAGGTTGGACAAGGCTAAGGGGAAGTGGCCCGATGAATTGCCACTTGTTCTATGGGCACATAGGACAACACCTAGGAGGTCTACGAGAGAAACCCCATATTCGTTGGCATATGGCACAGAGGCAGTCATACCTTTAGAAGTGGGCCTTCCTACCAACAGGACTATATTGGTTGAAAGTGGGGGCAATGACAGGGCCCTCCAAATCGAGCTTGATCTCGCTGAGGAAAGGAGGGAAAGGGCCCTGGTACATCTGGCTTCTTACCAAGAACAGCTGATGAAGAGCTATAACAAGCATGTTCACCCTCAAGAATTTGGTGTTGGGGACCTTGTACTATAGAGGGTGCTCAGCCACAGCAAGGTGGCCAACGAAGGCAAACTAGGGGCCAACTGGGAAGGCCTGTATTGCATAACCAAGATTGTGGGCATTGGGGCCTATAAGTTGGTCGATTTGGACGGCAATCCAGTGCCAAGACCTTGGAATGTTCATAATCTGAGGAAATTCTTTGTTTAAAAGAATTTTATTTTGGAACACACTACATGATTGTGTGGGAGCTACGAACAAAGCTCCTTTGTTTTCTATTATTTATTAGTTGCAAGGGGTATGAGTAAGGCCCCCTGAGTTTATTTTCAGGTTCGCCATGTGATTGTGTGGGGGCTACAAACAAAGCTCCTTTGTTTCCTTTTGACTTCTAGTTGCAAAGGGCACGAATAACGCCCCCTTCAGTTTCAAAGATTATGAAAAAAATCATTATTCTGTCTATATCAAATCCTTGGAGTTTTTATCTAAATACGAATTTGAACTTATTTTTCTGTATTCGTATTGGGGAGCAGGGGAAGGCATGAATGCCACGTAACCACTACCGAACATTTAACTTCGCATGTTTGAACATGTCCACTTGTAAAAAGTGAACAGCTGAAGCAACAAGAAGCACATAGCGTACGAATAAAACGGCCTAGGAACCTTAAATGTGAGTACGAAATACTTGGGTTGTACACTTATGATTTTCTCTAAGTACAAGAAGCTGGAAATTTATTAAGTATGAGATACTTAAGTACGAGATATTTACGGGCAAGTATGAAACACTTGGCTTAACAAATCCTAATTATCAGTAGGAAAATAGTATGAGATCACCAAAAATTACGTACATTTTACCTCCAAGTTTACCTCGTATTTATAGATTCACAGATGCTTGCGGCCCAAGCATCCTTGTTCCCCTAGGATTCCTATTTCGTATAGGAAACCCATGATATCATGGATTCTCATTCCTTATCAAGTCATTATCCTTAGCCCTTTTAGGACTCTTTTTCATAATCGGCCGAACATCCCAATTTCATTGGGTGTCTTTCCTAGATCTTATATACTCGGGATCTTATTTTCTTACGGAATATTACTGTTCTGGAACCTTCTAGAGCGTTCCTACCGCCTTAGCTTTTAGGGCTACTTCTTTCTCTGTTTGGCAACCTCTTTGCCGAACATTCTATCTCGACCAGTGACCCCTCATGTCACTGGTCCACATCATTATGCATTGTAATCGACTTCTCATGTCTTTCTATCTAAAACTGCAGAACAGACTGCATGACCAATGACTTCTTATGTTATTGGGACTTATCGCCGATCACCGAGCTGCCCGGCAATAAGTCCTCTCGTATTTACCACATGCTCCTGTACATCACGTGTTCGGCTACTAATTGTATCTGTTCAGGAATACCTCCCTACAATTGCTCCCCAGCTTTACCCATTTGCCACTGCTCGGGGGTAATGGGTGAAGCTTCTAGAAACAAATGCTAGACGGCTCTCCTCTAACCCCGGGCAGTCAAGGTATTAATATTTATTGATGCTTTTGGCGCCTTTGTCATTATACCGTTTCGGGGTTGTGAGTCCATGTAACGACCCTGATTTTTGGTCGTTAAAAATTTCGTTAAATATTTGAATTTTATTTGAATTTCCTTATTTTCCTTGTAAATTGTCATAATTACATTTTTAGCCCTTGAAATTTGATTTCTTTGCGCTCTAGCCCAATTGGCAAGCCTAGTTAGTTTCTAACCGACTTGTTGGAGAAACCGAGCTAGCAAGCCACCTAGTTACTTTTATCTAACCGCAAAATGACCGTTTTGCCCCTCTTGAACCATGTGAGCCTTTTGAACCCTAGAACAAGAATTGATTATTCATTTTCTTTTAAAAATTTTTGGTTTTATTCTTTGACCATTGGACAATAAATATTAGGGGAATTATTATCCATTGGATAAAAGAACCCCAATTCCTTACATTATAAGTATACTTGGCTAAGTACTTTTATCTTTTAAAAAATGGACTTTTAAAATACTTTAAAGGACATTTGTGATTAGTTTACTATATAATTTCCCTAGCAACTATTATCCATTGGACAATAGAAGTTAGGAGATTTATTATCCATTGGGTAAAAGGATTAGTCTTTCACCAAGTACAAGGTTTATTAAACTAGCCATTTTTCTAAAAAACCCCATGTGATGTTAGTACCTATATTTTATTGTGTATGTACTTTTGGTTTAAAAGCTTTAGGATTCCTTTTGTACCCAATTGGTTTATTTTAATGGAGAGTTAAACTACCTAGGGTACACTAGTACAAATAGTTTATTAGTTTAAACATGTGCCAATTAGTTGTTAAAACTTAGCCCTTAAGTCTCTTGACTTATGTACCAAAGTACTAGTATTTTATTTGTATTCTTGCATGTGCTACATATATATATATATATATATACATATATAGCTAGTGTACTAACAAGGGAGAGAGGAGAGAGAGAGAGAGAGGCCGTGAGAGAGAGGGAGAGGGAGAGAGGCCGGATGGGAGAGAGAGAGAGGGAGAAATTGGTTAGTACTTGGCCATTGAACTTCCTTTGTACTTCAAATCCTTGGTGTGAACTCTTCCTAGCCAAAAATCTAGTCCTTTGTTGTCCTTCTATTATTCTTTAAACAAGAATCTTGTACAAACTATTCTCCTTGCCCCCCAAGTCTCCAAGATCAAATCCTTAGTACCAATCTAGCCATGCAAGCCTAAGATTAGGCCTTGATCTTTCTAGTTGGCATGACAAGTGTCAAATTGAGGAAAGGAGAGAGAGAGGGGGGCCGGCCATTGAGGGAGAGGAGAGGAGCTCAAGTTTGCCTATAAATAGCAAGCCATTCCATGCCTTGAACTCACACCTCAAGCATTGCTCTTCCTTCTATCTAGAAAACCATTTCTGATTTTCTGGGCAGCCTACTGTCCCTTTGAAAATCCTCAGTTTTCTCTTGCTTAAGTTAGTTTTTAGAACCAACTTCCTTCGGGAAAGTTGTAGAACATTTCGAGAGCTTCAAGTTAGGCTCAAGAACCACCCCAATCGGTTCAGAAATAACAAAGTTATTGTCATCCAAAGTTCAGTGAAAATTCTGGATTTTCATTTCCTGACAGCTTACTGTCACTTCTTGCATTCCCATTTTTCTCCTACCTAAATTCATTTCTAGAATCAACTTTCTTCACGGAAGTTGTAGAGCATTTCTTGAGCTTCGATTTGGACCCAAGAAAAAGCATATTCGGCCAAAGATTGACCGAGTTACTGCCGTCCAAAGATCAGTCCAGATTTGGAGTTTCACCGCCCGTAGAACTTCTCAACCTTGCTTATTCGGCCCCAACTAGTTTCGGATCAAGGTAGGATCTTCTTATCTTTCATTCCAAGTAGGATACTCTTACCCTATCCTAAGTTTATGTATGATCTTCTTATTTTCCATCTCAAGTATAACGTATGTTGTTTTGATCTCTAAAGAACTTATCGTTTGGAACGAAGTATTCGTATTTTAATCTTTTAAGATGTTTATGAGAATGCATATATGAATTCCTTGTATTACTTGTGACACGATAAAGCATAAGTGATTTATCACTCCAAGGGCGTCCGAACATGTGGCGTTATGCTTTAAGCGTTGATTTGAGTTTGAATGTTTATGTGAAAAGTCCTGCCTCGGAGTCTATGTATGATAACGAGACACGAGAATCGAGAAAGTAGAAACATGCACCTAGGGTGTGTTTAACAAGAAGTTGTGTTTTTCCGGTTGGAAAAATATCTTTGAAACTACGTATTGACTAATTTGGTGGTATTACGTGAGATGTGTTTGAAAACCGTAATGTGGCCGGACTTGGTATCCCATTGCGTGGGTTGTGAAAACCACAATGTGGCCGGACTTGGTAGCCCTTTGTGAAGATTGCCAATAGGGCCGGACGTGGTAGCCTTATTTGTAATATGGCTTGGTTATCCGTGGAGAGGAGCCAATGCTAGTTTTGCGTGCCAATGGGAACCCGGCGCGGCGGAACCGAGGTTGGGTGTGTAAGGCTTGGTTATCCGCGGTACGGAGCCAATGCAAAAGATTTTTGAAAGGCTTGGTTATCCGCGGTACGGAGCCAATGCAAATGATTTTGAAAGGTTGGTTTTGTAAGTGGAAAACGTTGACACAGTCTACGACGAGTCGCGTAGGAGAAACACGAGAATCTTGGACACCAACGATAGATGATTAACGAATTTGAATGTGTGATTGTTAGTGTTGTTGTAATTATTTACCGTCGTAAGGTTGGTGGGTAAGGATTTCCTATTGAGCGTTGTAGCTCACGGTATTACCTTTTGGTGACCCTGACATATTATATTGGTGGTGACGCCGGTATAATGTGTCAGACTTCATAGATGAGCAGGGCGAGATCTTCAGCTTGGAGGCGTACGGAGCCGAGGAGCTGGCTAGGATGGAAGAGCAGGCGGAGCTATAGATAGGAAACCCTAGTTATCCCTCTCTTTTGTAATATTGAACTCCTGTGAGAGTTTTGTTGTAATAACGAGCTGGACTCGCTTCGTTTTTTTAATAAAATGTTTTATTTAACGTACCCTAATTTTGGGGGCGTTACAGTCCACGTGTCATGCTTTGTACGCCTTGCATTAAATTTGAACTGACGTGCTTAGCCAAACGTCGTTAGTAAGGTCCCCGTTTCATCCATATTTTACGTTACCCTTTCGTAACGGCAAAAAAAACGGAGACGAAACGTCGCTTACTTCAAAACCCTTTAGGGGGATCTTTTTGGATTTTTACCAAAAAACCCAAATCTCATATCTCTTTCTCTAAAACCAGGCGAAAGCTTTCCTCTCCTTCTGTCGCCATCACCGCCATCTGCAACTCGATTGCGTCTCAGGCAACCACTGCAATAGCTTCGTAAGACTCTTATTCTAGCTTCTTCTTGCATCTTTTCCTGAACTTAGTTTCCAAATTTATCAGTTTCATTTAGGGCTCTATTCTTAGCCATTTCCTGATTCCTTCGTTCTTAGCATACTAATGGCGGATGAAGGTGATAACGGTCCTAAGCCTGGTAAATTTAGGAAACTCTGTGATTCCCCTATTGCTATGTCAGCTTTTAGAACCGAGTATAATGTTCCTGAAAATGTGGGACTTGAACTTGCCCCCTTAGGAGCAGATAGGGATGTAGGTACTTGGGATAGGATGTGTATCCCAATCTTGGCGATTGTCGAGGGTGGAGTTCGTTTCCCCCTTGATCCACTGCTCCGTCGTGTGCTTAACTGGTATCGCCTCACGCCCATGCAAGTTTCAACAAACTTTTTCAAGCTAGTGATGGGAGTCGTAGCCCTGAATAGAATCCTAGGAACCCAACTAGGAATCTGGGAGATTCAATGGTGGTATAGCATCATGCTAAACCCTGAGTATAAAACTTACTATTTCAAAGTAAGGAAAGCAGAGAAGCGCTTCGTGCTTAATATGCCAGACTCTGCTCGTGACCACGAGATGGACTTCCTGTATGTTACTGGAGCCTTCGAGCCAATGGGGGAGGATGGTCAAGTGGAGGGTTTCCACTGTCCCCACGTATGGGGTTACCCACGTATGCTCCTGATTTGCTTTGTAATTTCTTGTTTTGTTGCTTTCTCACTGCTTTTCTTATGTTTCTAACTCTTGCTTGCGCTTCGTTTGTGCAGCGGACAACGCTAACAGGCGCCCAAGACGAGACCCAAGCTACATCCGAACAGCCGATATCAACAGGGTTCTCAAGTACACGGGAGAGCCTGGTACTCATACTGCTGGCCGTGGTCGTGACGCTCACGTCCTGCTGGGCTACGATCCAGCCTACAGGGGGTTCATCGACAGGAGGTTAGCCAACCCGAGCACCAGCGGTGCCTTGACTTCCACTGCTCCCCAACCGCGAAGTTCGAGATTGCAAGCTGGTGTTACCCTTGCCGGACAGCCAGGTGAAGTAGCAATCCCTGAAGGCGTGCCTCAAACACACGTGGTGCTTAGGAGATCCGCGCGAAGACAAGTTACCTCTGAACAACAAACCGAACAGCCTGCTCCCTTTTGTAATACAAGCCAGTCATCGTCTTCAGGCTACTTCCAATCTCCGACAAACCCAGGTACGATGACTCACCAGCCGCTAAATTTAAGTTCCCTCTTGACCATTGCTACACGCGGCCGTGGCACTGGCCGGACAGCGTCTACCGGGCACTCTCCACCACCACCCCGACGTAACAGGGGTGGTTCAAATCAATCCTCCTCTTCACCTCGGGAACATGATAGTTCCCTCGAGGCCATTGACGCCCATCGGGACAAACGTCCCCGAAGCGACGAAGCCGGAGATGCTGATGCTTCGGCTACCTCAGTACCACTGGAAACTCCATTGTCGAGTGTCCAAGTCGCTCCTGAGGTCTGGGCCCCTCAACTCATGAGGGGGGACCGACCTGTAAACATCGGAGACAGCGCTAGCTCCTCTGAAACTGCATTGGCCCTGGCTTAGGGACTATCACTTCCTGTGGATATGCAGAAGGAATCCTCATCTTCTGCAGATAGACTTGTGTCCACTGGTCTCGTCAGTAGAATCAAGGTAACCATAAACTCCTTTTTTAGCCTCACCTTGATTATTGCAACCAGAGAATTCTTTAACTTATACTTGGTATTTGTACAGTTTATCCAAAAGATGATGATACTGGGTCAAAAGTTTCAAGAGGCTGATGCTGAAAGAGTTAGGCTTCTGAACGACAATATAAGGCTGCTCCGAACAGTCTTAAGGCTGGAGAGAGAGAGAGAGAGAGAGAGAGAGAGAGAGAGAGAGAGAGAGAGAGACAAAGCCAAAGCGGAAGTCACTGAAATGAAAAGCAAGCTCGAGACTACCGAAGACAGCCTCGGTCAAGCTCTTGCACAGATCGACAATGCAAAGAAGCTTGCTTTCGAAGATGGCTATCAGAAGGGGTATGACGCCACCATGGCCAGCTACGTGGAGCAGATACCAGGCGTACAAGACCAAGTCTGGGTTGCTTGCTAGGAAGCCTGTTTGACCAAGGTTGGTGTCACAGATGATTCCCCATTGTGGACTGAGATCGAACTTCCCAATAGCCGGGTAGCAGCGCCCCAGGAACCGGACGAGCCCCCAACTGATGATGTGGATCGTCAAATAGATGAATTCGCAGATGCAGATGAGGAGATAGAGATGGAATCTCAAGATGCTACAATAGAGCACACATCGGTTCAGGAGGCAGCCATTGAGACCAATGTTGCTGAGGAAAGTGCTGCTACTAGTGATGGTGTCGTACTTCCAGGGACTGCAACCAATGCTGCATCAGAAATCCAAGAGTTGGACTGAATTGCTCGGTGAGTATCTGATTTGGTGGTTTCGTCAGAACGTAGATAATTTCAGCTGGTTCTATGTAACCAAGGCTTTTCAACCCTGCGTGGTACCAGTAATTTCATACTTTTATTAGCATAGTATTTGGCCTTGTGTGGCGTAACATTCAGTTTTTGTCTGCTTGGCATCTTGCAACCTTCGTATGGACAAACTTATAGGCTAGATTGCTAAGTTTAATCGTACTTAGATAACTTCTGATTTCATTTTTATAGCACAAGCCAATTATGCATATGTTCGTATGCACTCGTGCTAGGAAATTTGGGTGAATTTCTAAGTTTCTCATACTTAGATATTTGAACATGATCACGTATGCTTCTATTTGCTGCAGATGCATATATTTGGCTAACACGTCTCATTGTTGTCCCCAAGCATTTCATACTTAGGAAACATTTATCCATATGTACATATTTGGATAATTGTTCATGGATTTGCTCGGCACAGTTTTTAGTACTTTAAACAAATTTTAAGTCTCTCGTACTTAAACAAATTTTAAGTCTCTCGTACTTAATATTCATCCAAGTATCTCATACTTGTTCTAAGTTTCTCATACTTAATTTAAGAGTCTCGTACTTGTTCTAAGCTAAGTATTCTCTTTACTATGCATATATTCGTACGTGGCATTCGTGCCCATTCTCTGCTCCCCAATATGAAAAAGGAAAGTAACACAGAACTCAATTTTTCATATTTCGAAGATGTCAAAAAAGCTGGATATACTTAGAAGAGAATATCTTTATTCATAAACTTGAACTCAAGGGGGCGTTATTCGTACCCCTTGCAACTAAATAAAATCAAAAACTAAAACAAAGGAATTATATTCGTAGTTCCCACATAATCACGTAGTGCATGCTAAATTAAAACTCAAATCTTCTAAACAAAGAATTTTCTCAGATTATGGACGTTCCAAGGCCTCGGAATTGGATTACCGTCCATATCAGCCAATCGATATGCCCCTACGCCCACAACCTTAGTTACTCGATACGGGCCTTCCGAATTGGCCCCCAGCTTGCCTTCACTGGCTACCTTGGTGTTGCCGAGCACCTTTCGTAGTATAAGATCTCCGACGCCAAATTCTCGAGGGTGAACGTGCTTGTTATAGCCCCTCATTAGCTGTTCCTGGTAAGAGGCCAAATGTACCAGGGCCCTTTCTCTCCTTTCCTCGGGGAGATCGAGCTCGATTTCAAGGGCCCTGTCATTGCCCCCATTTTCGACCAACGCAGTTCTATTAGTTGGCAAACCAACTTCTAAAGGAATTACTGCCTCCATGCCATATGCCAACGAATAGGGGGTCTCTCCCATAGACCACCTAGGCGTTGTTCGATGGGCCCATAACACTAGTGGTAACTCGTTAGGCCACTTCCCTTTAGCCTTGCCCAACCTCTTCTTGATTCCGTCAAGGATAGGCTTATTAGACGCCTCTGCCTGTCCATTACTTTGAGGGTAAGCTGGGGTCGAGTAATAATTCCGTATTCCATATTGGGCATAAAAGGCCTTGAATTTCTTCTGGAATTGGGACCCATTATTAGTGATTAATGAATAAGGGACCCCAAAGCGAGTAATGATGCTCTTCCACACGAACCTCTCTATCATAGGTTCGATGATTTTTGCCAGTGGTTCTGCATCAATCCACTTAGTAAAATAGTCTGTTGCAACTAGCAGGAATTTTCGATTCCCAGTTGCTTTGTGGAGGGGACCCATGATGTCCATTCCCCGCTGGGCAAATGGCCAAGGGCTTGTCAAAGGTACCAAATCCTCGGTTGGTGTTTGAATCATTGGCGAGAACTTCTGACACTTCTCACAAATTTTTACATACACCTTGGCATCTTCCTGCATGTGTGGCCACCAATAGCCTTGGGTAATTGCTCGGTGGGCAATGGATCTGCCTCCAGCATGACTCCCACACGTTCCCTCATGGATTTCGTGAAGAAATTTTTGTACCATCTCAGGGTGTACACAGAGTAAATATGGTCCTGTAAAGGACTTTCTGTAAAGCTTCCCTTCTGGGGACAGCCAAAACCTTGCAGACTTGGTTTTGATCTTGTGAGTTTCCTTCTTATCAATGGGGAGTGTTTCATCTCGTAAAAACTCCATGATTGGATCCATCCAGCTTGGTCCTTGGTTCACGTCCAAAACCAACTCAACACTTCTTCCAATGCTCGGTTCCGTCAGATACTCAACTACTACCCTCCGTTTGAGTTCAGTTGGACCGGCTGCGGCCAACCAGGCCAGAGAATCGGCATGTGCATTCTGCCCCGAATTGATCTGTTCAATGTGGACCCTTTCGAATGTATCAAGTAAATCTTTGGCTGCTTCCACATATGCCGCCATTTTCTCATTCCGGGCTTGGTATTCCCCGGACAGTTGATTTACTACAAGCTGTAAATCACAATGCACCCTGACTCGTTTTACTTTCAGAGTCTTCGCACTTCTCAATCCAGCTAAGAGTGCCTCGTACTCCGCCACATTATTTGATGCACTGAAACCAAGCCGAACAGATAGTTCGATCATCACTCCTTCTGGAGGAAAAAGAACAACCCCAATTCCTGAACCAGTGTTACATGTTGATCCGTCGACGAATAACTTTCATTCCATAAGATCCTGTTCGGCTGAAACTTGGTTCTTCTTGGGTGGTGTATTTTTCTCTTGCTCCTTTCTCGTAGGAGGCATGGGAGCTACTGCAGGGGAAAATTCCGCCACAAAATCTGCCAACACTTGGCCTTTAATTGCCATTCGCGGCTGATAATCAATGTCATATTGACTTAACTCGACGGACCACGTCGAGATCCTTCCTGAAAAATCAGCTTTTCGTAGCAATGACTTTAATGGAAATTCGGTATAAACCACAACTTTGTGGCTTTGGAAGTAGTGTGGCAATTTCCTTGTTGCTGTCCTAAGTGCCAGGACAAGTTTTTCTAAGGGCAGATACCTCGTTTCTGCATCCAGTAGTGTCTTACTAACATAATAAATTGGGATTTGTTCAGCTCTCAAATCCCTTAACAGGACTGCACTAATAGCATGTTTTGAAACAGCTAAGTACAAAACTAAAGAGTCACCTGGCTGCGGAGTTGATAGGAGTGGAGGCTCGGCCAGATACTTCTTCAGGTCCTGGAAGGCTTGTTCACACTCTGCTCCCCATTCGAATCCCTACCTTTTTTTCAATAACTGAAAAAAGGGTCTGCACTTGTCACTTGACCTGTTGATGAATCTATTAAGTGCTGCAGCCATTCCAGTCAACCGTTGGACTTCCTTAGTAGTTTTGGGACTTTGTAGCCTTTGCAGGGCTACAATTTGGTCGGAGTTGGCCTCAATCCCCCTCATGGTTACCAAGTGGCCTAGAAACTTCCCAGAACCAACTCCAAATGCACATTTCGAGGCGTTGAGCTTTAATTTATATTCCCTCAGGATTTTGAAAGCCTCCTTCAAATCCGCTATGTGTCCCTGTTTATCTTGACTCTTTACCACCATATCATCTATGTAAACCTCCATGGACTTTCCAAGCAGCTTGTTGAACAAGATGGTTGCAAGTCTCTGGTACATTGCCCCAGTGTTTCTTAACCCAAATGGCATGACGCTATAGCAGTACAACCCTCGTGGTGTAATAAAAGAAGGCTTCTCTTGACCAGGTCCAAACATAGCAATCTGATGATATCCTCGATATGCGTCAAGGAAACTCATTCGCTCGTATCCCGCGGTTGCGTCAACCAACTGGTCTATCCTGGGAAGAGGGAAACTATCCTTTGGACACGCTTTGTTTAGGTCTGTGAAATCTACACAGACATGCCACTTTCCATTCTTCTTCTTTACTACTACTGTGTTGGATAACCACTCAGGGTAGTAAACCTCACGTATTGCCTTGGCCTCTAGCAAACGATCAACCTCTTCAATTACAGCATCCACGTGTTGCACGGCTGCCCTTCGCTTTTTCTGGATGACCGGCTTATGCTGAGGATCAATGTTTAGATGGTGACAGATCACAGCTGCATCTACTCCGGGCATTTCCTCCGGCACCCAAGTAAATACGTCGACATACTCCTTCAGAAATCTTATCAATTCAGCCTGTTCGCCTGCTGGCAATGATTCTCCAATTAAGAAATACCTTTCAGGATCAATCTCGTCGATCTGAATCCTTTCTAGGCCTTCCACCACCTTTTCTGCCGGGCTTCTCCCAACATCCTCAATAGTTGGTTGATCCGGTACTTCTAACGTATGAACGTGGTGTGCCTTTGGAGCTCTTTTAACGATGGAGATTAGACACTGCTGGGCCACTTTCTGATTGCCTCTAATTATTTCAACCCCATTTGACCCTGGGAATTTTACCATCTGGTGGTAAGTCGAGGAGACTGCCCTCATTTTGTGCAACCAAGTTCTTCCTATAATCGCGTTATAGGAGGAAGGGACATCTACCACCAGAAAGTCTGTCCTCAAGACAACTGAACCGGCCTGAACAGGCAACGTGACTTTTCCGAGAGGCTAGACTGCTCCTGCACCGAACCCAATCAAAGGTGTTGTAGATTGTTCTAAGTCTGTTTGGGCCAGCCCCAGCTTTTTGAATGCATCATAGTACATCACCTCTGTACAACTTCTTGAGTCCACCAGAATCCTCTCAATGTCATATTCCCCAACTCGTAGGGTTATGACCAAAGCATAGTTGTGGGGTATTTGGACTTCTCCCAGATCATCATCTGTGAATGCTATGCTTTCATTGCATACGCCATCCTCTCGCCCCCTCTTGTTTCCCAATCGCATGACATGCTGATCGTGCTTGATTTGCCTCTGTAATAGCCTAACCTCATTTCTCGTATAAGGTGTGGCCAACCCATGAATCATATGGATCACACCCTTAGGATTTTGCTCGTAATCCATCTCCATGGCTTTCCCTTTGTCTTTAGGATCCTCCTGGATAAATTCCTTGAGATAACCCCGAGAGACCAAATCGTCAACGTGTCTTTTGTACATCTCACAATCCTCAGTCATGTGGCCCCAATCTTTATGGTAGCTACATTGCTGATTCGTAGCACGTTTTGCATCCTTGTCTCCGCCCAAACTTGGGGGCCACTTGAAGTATGGCTGATTCTTTATTTGATAAAGAATCCTATAAATTGGTTCCTTCCAAACCGTAGTGATAGAAAAGAAAGATTTAGGGTCAGGTGCTTGCTTATCCTTGTACGGCTTTTTCTTAGCCTGCCCATAATCCTTTCTCTATCTGTAAGTCTTGGGCTCTGGCTTATCAACCTTTTTGACAGGTGCCTTGGGCTGTTCGGCAATGATCCTGCCATCCTCACAGAGTATGCCATCCTCCATCCTAGCGTGTTGCTCTATCCATTCCATTAATTTAGCCAACGTGGCTATCGGATGTTTATTCAACGAGCGGCGCAACTCTCCCCAAACAGGCAATCCAGTCTTGAAGGTTGCAATGGCATACTCCTCACTGCAGCTTTCAATTTCGTTGAAAGTTTCCCAGTACTTCTTTGCGTAGTCCCTGATCGGCTCTTTTTCCGCCTGTTTCATGGTGGAAAGACTTTCAAATGTCTTTGGAGCTTTTCTGCTTGTCAAGAACTGAGCAGTGAATTCCTCCGCCAACTACCTCCATCCTCGTATGGATTATGGTGCTAGTTTATGAAACCAAGACAGAGCCACCTTGCCAAGACTTGAAGGGAACATTCTGCATAAGATGGCTTCATCCCCTTCATGCATGAACATAGCCTGCTGATAGTGCTGTATGTGAGCTACGAGGTCCGTGTTTGTCTCGTAAAGTATGAACGTACCGTGCTTCACTCTGGTCGGCAACCTATCCTCCTGTAACCTCCTTGAGAAGGGGGAAGCTGCTATGTTGCTCAGGGCCTTTCGCGCTGCTTCTCGTGCAGTCACTGTCCCGTCCTCGAATTCTTTCGTCTTGTGAGCCGTGGCTTTGGCCCAATCAGTATCAGGTCTCTCGTACCTGTCTCGGTGGTGCTTCCTTGTTTCCTCTTCTTCAGGGGTGGAGCTTTGGTCTCTGCTCCTCCTTTTTTGTGGAGAAGCCCTTCGTCTTTCCGGTGTTCGGCTTTTACTTCTGTTTCTCCTCTTTCGTGGAGAAGCCTCGTATCGCCCTTCAGTAGGATTCCTGCTCCTTCTCCCTCGTGAACGAGCTTGCTTATGGACTACCAGAGTCCGTATGTCTCCCTCGGAATTCCTTCTAGATAGTCCGGAATCTTCCGGGTGTTCTCGTACCCGCCGTAATTCTTGTATCTCATGCTCTCGCTTTCTAATCAAATGAGCGTACTCCTCGATTTCTTTCCTCTTTCGATCGAGGACATCTTCACTGTTATGTACAGTCCTTGAATGTTCCACCGACGCTTCCCTTGGGTGAGACTTGCTCCTTCTCGTGGAGCCCGTAGTTGTCTTGCCCTGCCTACCAGTGGGCTTTTTCGGAGCACCTGGTGGAGATTTATCTCCTCCACCACTTAACTGGTCCTTTGGGTTGAACGGCGTGGCTGGATCTTCTTCCACCATGATTGTTTTTCAAGGTCGTGGGTTCGTTTCCCACAGACGGCGCCAATTGTAGGAGGATGAAAACAATTGGTGCTCTGGACAACGCCAAACTGCAACGGCTTCACGCGCCTCTACACCGGAACCCTAGTTCGTCGTCGGAACCTTAATCTGCAAAACAGACAAGGGGTGAGTGCACCTTTGCTTCTCGTAGCAAAGGCCCTCCGATGCCAAAGTTAGTATCACGAACTAATAACAAACCCTAATTATCAGTAGGAAAATAGTATGAGATCACGAAAAATTACATACCTTTTACCTCCAGGTTTACCTCGTATTTATAGATTCACAGATTCTTGCTGCCCAAGCATCCTTGTTCCCCTAGGATTCCTATTTCGTATAGGAAACCCATGATATCATGGATTCTCGTTCCTTATCAAGTCATTATTTTTAGCCCTTTTAGGACTCTTTTTCATAATCGGCCGAACATCCCAATTTCGTTGGGTGTCTTTCCTAGATCCTATATACCCGGGATCTTATTTTCTTACGGAATATTACTGTTCTGGAACCTTCTAGAGCGTTCCTACCGCCTTAGCTTTTAGGGCTACTTCTTTCTCTATTTGGCAACCTTTTTGCTGAACATTCTATTTGGACCAGAGACCCCTCATGTCACTGGTCCACATCATTATGCATTGTAATCGACTTCTCGTGTTTTTCTATCTAAAACTGCCAAACAGACTGCATGACCAATGACTTCTTATGTTATTGGGACTTATCGCCGATCACCGAGCTGCCCGGCAATAAGTCCTCTCGTATTTACCACGTGCTCCTGTACATCACGTGTTCGGCTACTAATTGTATCTGTTCGGGAATACCTCCCTACAGTTGGGGAGCAGTCGATGTGGAGGTAGTGCTGATGCTGGGATTGGCGAGTCTTCTATCAATAACCCCTCTGTAAGCAGGATCGTATCCCAGTAGCACGTCAGCGTTACAAACCCGACCAGCTGTTAGGGTACCAGGTTCGCCTGTATACTTTGAAATCTTGTTGATATCCTTTGCTCGGACGTAATTCGACTCTCGTCTGGGACGCTTGTTAGCATTATCTGCTGTAGGATTAAGATCCAAATTGCAAAATTAAAAGCATGAAAAAGCCACGAGAAGGCAGTAAGCGAAAAATTACAAAGCAAATTAGGAGCATACGTGAATAGCCCCATATGTGGGGGAATTGGAGTCCCACCACGTGGCCATCTTCCCCTATTGGCTCGAATGCTTCAGTTATGTAGATGAAGTCAATCTCATGGTCTCGAGCGGAATCTGGCAAGTTTAGCATGAGACGTCTGTCTGCCCTTCTAACTTTGAAGTAATATGTATTGTACTCAGGGTTGAGCACTATGCTATACCACCACTGGATGTCCCAAATCCCCAGTTGGGTCCCCAAAATCCTATTCAGGGCTACGATCCCCATCACTAGCCTAAATACATTCGTCGAAACTTGCATGGGGGTGAGACGATACCAGTTTAAAACTTGGCGGAGTGGTGGGTGGAGGGGGAATCGAACTCCACCCTCAACAATGGCTACGATGGGAATACACATTCTATCCCACGAGCCGCCGTCCCTGTTAGCACCTAAAGGGGCAAGCTTGTAGACACCCCAATCCTAACCTTGAAAGTGCTTTAAATATCCCGATGATGAAACAAAGGAAACGAATACCTTCGAGAGCTTGGAAATGAGACTCTCCCAAAATAAACCCAAAAAGCCCAGAGCAAAACCCAGAGGCCCAGAGCCGAAAGCCCAGAGCAAGCCAAAAAGCCCAGGACTGGACCTTAGTACCGCACGGCACACCTCTACACCGCACGGTATAATAGATTTCATTACGCCGCACGAGGTCATGAGGTCAACCGCACGGCATTTTGGATAAAGTTCTGACTGGCTCAGCTAGCTGTCGGCCACGCCCACTTGAGCCACTGCTACACGCTAGCTCAGCCGAAAAGGCACTTCTGACCCGCCCAGAAAATACCTCCACCATTTGAAATTCAAAATCCTTGGCTTTTGCCTATAAATACAACCCTCCACTCAAGAGAAAAGCCCTGAACTCTCTTTCTCTCTCATCATGCTTTCACACCCACTCCTTACTCTAAAGCCTTGAGAAAGTGCTCTCAAAAACATTCTCAAGTCCCTTTTCTTCCTCAAAGTCCTCCATTTTTCTCCTCACCATTGAAGTAAGCTCTCTTGCTCACTTCAAGACCTCCTACTTCCCAAACATCTTCTTTACCAAATCACCTCCCCCATTTCTCCTCGATCGCCTTTATCCGTGTTCATCCGAAGCCACCCATTCTCATCCAAGCTCAAAGATCAAAGGTATAAACTAGTTTCCTTGGGATAGGCCTCGTCCATATCCCAGAGGGAACCTCACTATGGTCAGGATCGGCCTCCTTTGGGTCAGATCCTGACTTAAAAACCATTTTCCGAACAAAAGCAGGCCTCTGTGCCAAGGAGGCTACACCGCGCGGCGTTTTGATGGGTCACACGGCGTAGCTGACTTAAACGCACGACGTTTTGAGTTTACTGCTTTCTTTGCTCAAACCATCTGGATCACTGCTATCCTCTGTCAGATCTTTTATTAAAACGTCAGGCATAGATATTTCTCAAAAATAGACCATATCTACAAGCCATGTGTAGTTTTTCTTCCTTTTTCAAGGAAATAGAGTATTTTTTTTAGGCTATTCAGAAAGATCAGGAGTTCAAAAACTTCTCTTCCGTTCATGGCTTGGAAGAATGGTGTTTTCTAGAGTCATCTGGTAATGAAAAATGTTGTTTGATGTTGGCTTTAAACCCCGTGCGTCCTACCCAGGACGCCGGACAACGTTTTGAAACTTCGTGAAAACCTGACAATACAGAGAAACCCCGCATGAGATTCTGTAAAACCGTGCGCGGAATTACAAAATGCCGCGTATAAGGGTACCGTGGTCCAGATAGTTTCTGCCGAAAGCTCCTTTCATTTTGCATCATCTCTATCATCACTGTACAGTTAACACTACGCGCACGCCAACGTGATTTGTTATCCTTGCCCCCTTCCCCTTTGCTTGCTTATTTAAGAGTTTGATTTTCCCAAAAGGTATTCCAAATCCCCTCTTTTGAAAGGTTTAGTAGAGACCGGTTTTTACCGGGCGGGCGGGGTGCCTTTTCTAAACGAAACCTTCCCCGCTCGTAACATGGCTTCCGAACTCAAAATCTCAAATGTTTTCGTTATACCAAAAGCCTTTCGAAACAAACTCTCGGTTTCTCGGATCATCCATCTCAAAAATCCCGGTGGCGACTCTTCTTCGGGCGCGCGCCGGTGCGGGGAGCCCACAGTGGCAACTCTGCTGGGGACGTGACGTTAATCAAAAGTTTGGAAATTAATACATGAATGAACAATCTTTCATAAGTCTATCAAAACAGTACGCTCTGCGCTACTGAAGAACGGGATGGTGACATAACGGGATTTTACATCCGACCACTCCGGACTGGGGCTTTTGTCATTGTTCACCTGTGTAATCTTTTCCAAACATTTGATTAATGAAGAGAGCCAAGCTCGAAAAATGCTTTCAAAAAGGGGATTTTTAATATCTTTTGGCAAATCAAAACTCTTTCATCTTGTACACTTTGCACCGCACAAGCCTCGCCAGTGCATTTCGGCAATCTTGCCCAGTTCGCCGGTGACAAGCTCTCCCGAAACGCCTTGCAACCCTCGACGATGATGAGCCATCGTGCTGTTCGACCATTGTCTTGTAATACACTTGACATGGGGAGTACATCTTGGCTCTAGTCCGGGGAACCCTTTTGAGACCCAAACCGGCCTTTGCACTTATACGTAACAATAGAACCATCCCAACTACGACAGGAACCCATGGCTAGGACTTGTGTGTTATACCTTGTTTATGTGTTCACTTTTTCTGCACATTCATATCATTCATGCATTATTGCATCTTGCATGCTAGGGCTTAGGAATGCCTTAGGATTCAGTCAGTCTAGGAGACTCTAAATCCATGGAGTTTGCGATACCTTCTGTGTTTGCCGTGCCCGAACGGCTCCCTTGGTCTAGAACGAACCTTGATGGTGCAAGTATCTGGATTCCGATAATCACATTGCTTTGTCTCGGATGGTCAAGATAAGGAGATTGGCTCTGATTTCGAAACGTTCGGAATTTCACCTGCCTGACAGAACCTACCCGGATTATCAGAAATCTTCTGTGCAAACACCTCAAGTGAAGGCTAGATCGCGGTAGGTCGTAAGTCTCCGAAGGATCGAATGGAGAAGGATAAACATTAAGAGTTTCCTCTTTTGCTTGCCAGTTCTGAGATATTGGTCGACCACAAGAAGAGGCTGTACTTAGTTGGTTTCGTCCTTCCCGAAGACTGGTTCGTACAGACCCTGGAAGGCACAGAACTGTTTGAGGTTCAAGTATTACAGGAAGGGCAACCGACGGCCGAAACGCCACAAGAATCCTCATCCGTCAACCCTTTACCTATGGCTGATCAAGGAAGTGGGATAGAAGAGCTTAGGCATAACATGGCTGCCTTAGATGCCCGGTTTAAACAATCTCTGGCCAATACCGATGCCCAACTCAAGACCTCTATCGCGTCTATGCAAAAAGACATGGTTATGATGATGGAGGTCATGCAGGAGGTCAGTTACAAACTTCAAGCTAGACCCTACCCGCAACCCGAGCAGCCCAAGGAGGAAGAGCGCGCTGGGGACTCTAAAATGGCCGCTCTTTTGGCAAAATCAGCAAGCTAGAAGAATTTGTTCAAAAGACCCGATGGCTTGGAAAGGGAGAGGTAGATATGAGCAAACTATGCTTATTCCCCAATGCCAAATTACCAGAAAAATTCAAAGGTGTAGACTTTGCCAAATTCGATGGCACCGGTGATCCAAAGGCACACCTTCAAGGTTATGTAGGCTCTCTTTCTATGCGTGGGATTGAGAAAGAAGCTATGGCACGGCTATTCCATGAATCCCTGTCCGATCCAGCTTTGCAATGGTTCCTAACTCACGAACCATCAAAGAAGAGGACTTAGGAAGACATCGGGACAGCTTTCGTGGCTCAATATGACTTCAATGTCGACCTGAAAATGACTACCCGAGAGTTAGAAAGCACCAAGATGGGTGAAAAGGTGAACTTTGCCGACTTCGTAAAACGATGGAGAGCCAAGGCTGTGCAAATGCAAAACAAATCGGACCTCAAAGAACAGATACAGATCATAACCAAGAACCTGCCAAGTTCCTTCGCCCCATACATGGTCCTCTCCAGGCCGCCCCAAATTTTGAAACTGATTCGGGACTAGCCGTGGAGGAAGCTCTACGGGATGGCACTTTAGAGAAAAAGGAAACAAGGTCAAAAGCCAAAAGGGTATACTCCAATAACAGCAACATCCTTCTAGGAAACACTAATCAGGCGGGCACAACGTCCCCTAAAACCGCAGAAGTCCACCAGATCTCCGAAAAACCAAACCCAAAGCCGGGTCTTCACCCAATTCAGTACCCCAAGGTCTACGCTGCTCAAGAAACTCGTGGAGGCTGGGGTACTGAAACCCCTTCCTCCACCAATCACCATTCCACCCAATTTGAACCAAAATGTTTATTATGAATATCACCAGATGCCTGGCCATGCCACCGACAACTGCATTCGCCTCCGTCATGAGATTCAAAACCTCATTGACAACAAAGTCATTGAAACCCCACCCTCAGATAAACCAAATACCATTTCCAACCCTCTGCCACAACACAACACTTCCTTCCGTGTCAATCAAGTCTCCTTGACTTCAAAGCGAAACACCCGAGACTTCAACCCAACTCTCTTTATCACTACAGATACCAACCCTAAACCTCTGATAAAGATTCCCGAAGAAGTTACTCTTTGCTTCCTGTGGGACGGGGATGACGCATGGAAAGATTTCATTGCCGACTGGGAGGCGTTTGAAGCAACCAACGTGCAAAGAAATGAAGAACCGCCATTTGAGCCAGAATGGAAAGTTGATTGGCAAAACATTTATGCAGATCCTTTAGATGGGTTCTCATTAAACGCGATGTTTGGATGTGCAAACTATCCCGGGTGGGGATGGGACCTAACCCCAGGTGAATACCAACTGTTGGCTCTGAACGATCCGCTCGATATGTTCTCCTTGCCGATAATATTTGACGAAGAGAACCAGCCTGAGATGGTAGACCCAGTTTGGCCAGGACTCTACTCGAACCCCTCTGGATACGACATTGGCCAGAATTTCGGGTATGGCCCTTGGCCCGAAAACCCCGTGATCCCGGAAGTAGAAGAAGAAGTGGCCAGCAACAAATTTAATCCCATAAACTACCTAGAAGAAGGGGCAGAATCGGAACCTTCGGTCACTTCCCCGAAAGAAGTCGACATCGCTATGATGAATTTATGGGAAGACGAACTAAGGGCCAAGGGAGGACATTGGGTCAACTCCGAAATCATTAATATAAAGGTAGGAGGCGAGGAATGGACTGTTAATAAGGCAGTAATGGAAGCCGAGCAATGGACGCCAGAGGACCTCTAGGAAGATTTCGCCATCGCTGACCTAGCCTCTAACCTCCGAGACACCACCATTGGAACTAAGCGCAAGGCGCCTGTTGATCTGTGGAGTGAGGAATCGAAGTATCGGCAGATTGATCACCTAACCCGAAGCAGACGTGTCTACCAGCCCCCCAACCTTCAAATCGGCGAACCTTCCAACACCGCAGTCCCACCAGCCAAAGATCCTTCAGACCCTTTCAGTACCCCAGTCAAAAATACCTTCCAACCCTTCGCTCCTCTAACCAAAGAACCTTCTCGGCCCGAGAAAAACCCTGAGGGAGCAATCAAGCGACAACTCGAACAAACTCAGGCTAAAATGTCTGTATGGGACGTGCTTGTTCACTCCACCCGTCACCGTGAATGACTCATTCAAGCCCTCTCCCACCTGGAAGTCCCTTCCACCATAACTCCCGAGGAGCTCGTGGCCCTTATTAAGACCATACCTATCAAACATGCCATCACTTTCACTGATCGAGACTTGCCCGCCGAAGGAACGGATCACAACAAACCACTCCATGTCACTCTGAAGTGCTGCGGTAAATGGGTCCCGGTAATCCTGATCGACAACGGGTCCGCCATCAACGTTTGTCCACTGCGTGTCGCTTACTGCCTGGGATACCAAAATAAGGACTTCTCACCCTCGGAAATTAAAGTCCGGGCATACGACATTACGCGACGGGATGTGATGGGAACTCTCATGCTACCAATGACTTTCGGATCATACCAGGCTGAAGTAGAATTCCACGTGATAAACATCCCCGCTTTTTTCAATCTGCTGTTAGGCCAACCTTGGCTGCACCATACCCTCCACCCTTCACCAGAAAGTCCGTTTGGGTCTTGAAACGGGCATGCTTACTATCCTAGGGGACTCTGGGATCCGCACACCAACAACAGATAATGCCCCACTTCTGGAAATCCGACACGGAGAAGAAGACGTTGCTTTGGGAGGCTTTTCACTGAACACCTCCAACTCTGTCTCTTCAATCAGAATTGACGATGATTTTCTCATTAGCAATGTCGCCCTGAAAATAATGAAGAAAATGTCCTACATGCCGGGACTGGGATTAGGAAAGAATCTACAAGGACCCGCAAAGTTTGAAACGTGTGGGACCCTGATGCGCACTGCTGGCCTCGGTTATTCAGCCTCAAATGACAACAAGGTGAAAATGGGAGATAGGCTAGAAGATTATTTTGTCAAAGAAAAGGCGAAACAAGTCTATCAAGGGTAGCCGCAGCCATTCTGGGACAAGGAAGCCAATACTTTCCTCCCAGGGTTCGAAATATTCACCAACGACATCTGGCCAGAAAGCGACGAAGGACTGGAAACCCCTAAGGAGCCTATGGGACCAACTGATTGGGTCAAAATCTTTGACGAGGGGAGCCTGGCAATCTTGTTTACGGAGGACGAACCAAAAAGTACCGTCATGGAAACAGAAGTGCTGATGCTGGGACATGAGGCCCTCGAAGATCCAACTTCGCTTATCATGGACACCATCGGAGATTGTAAGAATTGGGTCTTCTTGCCAAGCGCAACCCATCACGGATCTGAATCTGAGTCTGAGTCATTCAAGTCTTGTGACGAAGTGCTGATGCTGGGACAGTCCGAGTTAGGACCTCTTGGCCCAACTCCTCGTCTGTATTTCGAATTTGAGTTAACTCGTGTGTATGGCGCCCTTGAGGCCTTTGCTAGCAATGAAATGAAAGAACTTGATTCTGCTTACTTCTCTGATCTTGAAATAAGTTGTGTCGACCCGGATGATGAAGGGACCAATTTCGATGGCAGGGTCCCCGAAGAAATTCGGTCTCTGGTCAGAAGGGAAGACGAAAGGCATGCTCAGCCAGTAAAAGAAGAAGTTATTTTAATAAATCTGAGGGATGAGGGGGATCCCCGAATAATTTAGATCGGTTCCGCGCTATCTGCAGAAGAGCATCAAGCTCTTATCAGCTTGCTGAAAGAATTCGAAGATGTTTTCGCTTGGTCACATGCCGATATGCCCGGAATCAATCCTGAAATTGTGGAACATTGGATTCCCCTTTATCCCGATGCAAAACCTGTAAAGCAGAAATTGAGACGTATGAGACCCGATTGGGTACTTAAAATAAAAGAGGAAGTCACTAAACAAATCGATGCAGGATTTTTAATGGTAACCGAATATCCCCAATGGGTTGCAAACATTGTTCCGGTTCCCAAGAAGGATGGTAGGATTAGGGTCTGTGTCGATTTCAGGGATCTCAACAAGGCAAGCCCAAAAGACGACTTCCCGCTGCCCCACATTGACGTACTGGTCGATAACACTGCCAGGCACGCTTTACTCTCTTTTATGGATGGTTTTTCAGGATACAATCAAATCCTCATGGCCCCAGAGGATTGAGAGAAAACCACATTCATCACTGAATGAGGGACTTATTGCTACCAGGTGATGCCTTTCGGGCTGAAAAACGCAGGGTCCATACACCAGCGAGCTGCCATGACTTTGTTACATGATATGATTCATAAAGAAGTAGAAGTGTATGTCGATGACATGATCGTGAAGGCTAAGGAATGGGAAAGACATTTACCAGCACTCAGAAAGTTCTTCGAAAGGATCAGGAAATATAGGATGCGCTTGAACCCGACCAAATGCACGTTCGGAGTTACGGCCGGGAAGATGCTCGGATTCATGATCACCGCTCGAGGTATAGAAGTTGATCCCTTTAAGATCAAGGCTATTCTAGAAATGGAACCGCCTCGGTCTGAGAAGGAAGTGAGAAGCTTTTTGGGCAAAGTGCAATTCATCAACCGGTTCATTGCCAAGCTAACTTCAACTTGTGAACCAATCTTCCGTTTGCTTAAGAAGGGCGTACCTTTCAAATGGGATGAAAAATGCCAAAGGGCCTTTGACGCCATTCGAGTTTATCTTCAAAACCCTCCAGTCCTAATGCCCCCTATGGCAAGAAAACCTTTGATCCTATACTTGTCAGTCACTCCAACTTCCATGGGGTGCATGCTGGCACAGGAAGGAGATGATGGGGTTGAAAGAGCTGTTTACTACCTCAGCAAAAAGATGGTTGGATGCGAAGAGCGTTATACTCCCTTGGAAAAGACATGTTGGGCACTCGTCTGGGCGTCCAAAAAACTGAGGCACTACATGCTAACTTACCCTGTGAGGATCATCTCTCGGATGGACCCCCTCAAGTACTTGTTTGAAAAACCAGCCCTCACTGGGAGAATGGCGCGGTGGCTGTTGATGTTATCAGAATTCGAGTTGAAACATGTTACTAGAAAATCCGTCAAAGGAAGAGCTGTCGCAGACTTCTTGGCTGATAACCCAACTGGAGGAGGTGAGGATACCGAGTTCATATTCCCCGATGAAGGCATAATGATGTTAGCTGAAGATGTTTGGAAGTTATACTTTGACGGGGCAGCCAATCAAAAGGGATTTGGAATTGGCGTATTGTTGGTAGCACCTGATGGATCTCATGTCCCACTCGCGTTCAAGCTAAACTTTGAAGTCACCAATAATCAGGTTGAGTATGAGGCCTTCATTGTAGGCTTGGAAGCAGCCATCGAGATCGGCATAGAAAAACTGGAGGTAGTAGGAGACTCTAATCTAGTCGTGTCTCAAGCCAACGGCGACTGGAAAGTCAAGGAAGAGGAGTTAAAGCCGTATCATCAGGATTTGGAAGACCTCATGCCTCACTTTAACAAAGTGACTTTCACCCACATGCCAAGGCTCGAAAATCGATTCGCGGACGCATTAGCAACATTAGCCTCCATGGTCGAAATCCTTATTGGTGTAAAGCTGAGGCCAATTGTGATTGAGCAAAGGGACACACTTGTCTATCAGCATGTCATGGTGGTTGATGAACTCGAAGATGGCCACCCCTGGTATTACGACATTTGGAGATTTGTGGAGAAAGGAGAATATCCTGCCGAAGCAAGCAAAAAGGACAAAATTGCCCTTCAAAGAATGGCCGTGCAGTACATCATTTGTGGAGGAAGCTTGTATCGAAGGTCACATTGCGGCATGCACAAGTTATGCATCCATGGTACAGAAGCGAGAAGAGTGATGGAAGAAATTCACGAAGGGGGGTGTGGCCCTCACATGAGTGGCATGATGCTCGCCAAGAACATTCTCAGACAAGGATATTTTTGGTCCACCATGGAAACAGAATGTGTGGAATATGTGCGACGGTGTCAGAAATGTCAAATCCACGTCAACTTGACTCATGTTCCGCCATCTGAGGTACATCAGACAACCTCGCCTTGGCCTTTTTCGGCATGGGGGATCGATGTTATTGGAAGGATCGTGCCCGCCGCTTCCAATGGACACAAGTTTATCCTTGTAGCCGTGGACTATTTCATGAAGTGGGTAGAAGCTGCTTCATACGCCACCTTGACTGCAGTACAAGTTGCTCATTTCATCAAACAAAACATCATCTACCGGTATGGGGTCCCTCAGGCATTCGTATCTGACAATGGGGTGCACTTCAAAGGGCGAGCTAGAGAAGTCTTGGATGAATTCCAAATCCAAGTACATAAGTCTACAACCTACCGGCCGCAGACTAATGGAGCCGTAGAAGCTGCTAACAAAACCATCAAAGTCATCCTGGAAAAGACCATCCAATCCGCAAGAAATTGGCATGAGCAATTACCATTGGCCTTTTGGGGGTACCGAACGTTTGTGCGTACTCCAACGGGGGCAACCTCTTACTCTCTGGTCTACAAAATGGAGGCTGTGCTCCTCATCAAGTAAGAAGTTCCGTCTCTTCGGACCATGATCGAATGTGAAGTCCAAGAGGCGGAATGGTTGAGTAATCGATTCGCAGAGCTTATGTTGTTCGACGAACGCCGACTAAGGGCTCTCTATCACATTCAAAGGTACCAAAGGAGGATCGCACGCGCATTTAACAAGAAGGTAAAACCCAGAGGTTTATCGGAAGGCGACATGGTTCTAAAGGAAATCCGGGCACCAGTCTATGACCCGCGTGGGAAGTTTCGACCGAAGTGGGCCTGACCATATATCATCAAGACCATCCTAACATGAAGAGCTACACAGCTGATTGATTTGGACGAAAACGAATTTGCAACCCTAGTCAACCTGGATGAGCTCAAACGCTATTACCCCTGAGAGAAGCTAACTGGGCTGAAAACCGCAAAGGCGGGCAGACCCAGGCAAAAATTAGAGCAATAGCCTGCTAGGATGAAAACCCACCAGCGACGTCCTAGGCAAAAGTTAAGGCAAGCAATAAACGAGCTCGCTAGGCTGAAAACCCGAAAGGGCGGTGGTAGGCAAAATTCAGAGCACAAAAGGAGAGTGTCAAAACTCGAGCGAACCTTAGCCTGAACTATGTTATGACCTGATTCCCTCTCTTTGAAGGATACGTAGGCAACCTCACTCTGAGGCCTGGTCATCACTATTCAAAAACAAAAATCCGGGTTGAAAAAATGCAATGCACTAAATCAAGGAAGGGGAGACCCTCCATAACTCATTTTTATTATAATAACTGCTTCTAATATATAAGGCTGAGCACAACTTTCAAAGACACAAAAGGAAAACAACACGATCAGAAATGGGTCCATGATTTATTTCTTGATCAGAATGGTAAGGTTGAGTCAGTTTCTTTAAACCCTGGCTCTCGCTGCGACATCCCTCCTTAGCCATTTCTGATAACTCCCACGAACCATCACAGAAGGATAAGGGTGCGCATCGGTCACCTCACGGGCTCTCCAAGATCGCTAATATGTGCAAAGGACGGAATGGCGAAATGGAGGCAATACGTTATCAATCAGGGTTTCAGCAGGGACTTCTTGTCTAAAGCCGAATTGCCGTTGAATCCGGTATGGGATGTAGAAAGTGAAAGCCTCCAAATCGGCAAGGACGACCCACTGAGGGCCCATGAAATACACGGTCATGGGAGGAAGGTCTAACCATGAACATCTCCAGGACATGGTCTCAGCTCGAAGGCCTTTAAAGAAGTCAACCCACTCGGAAACCCGCCTGTCTGCAAACTCAAAGCATCGGAGAGACAACAGTTTAGCCTCATACGTCCAGTTTCCAGGAGGAATAGTCAGCACATTCACCTTATCGCAAAGCCAGATCTGCAGAAGAGGAAAAACAAGTCAGAAACCCTAGAAAGCCTAACTGAGCGTTGAGGTAAAATGAGAACGTGGGAGAAACCCGAAAAAGGAGAGCAGAGTGAGAAGCCAACCTGTAGGAGGAGAGGACTACCCCCGAAAACCTCAGTCTCTCCAGAGCAAACTCTATCTAAGCCCATCAAAGTTTCAGCCAAGACCATTGGAACCACATCTTTCCGAGCTTCAATTTGGACGCCGATGCTAACCAAAGCGGAGCTAGCATGACCAGTGGGAGACACCAAGAGGTAGGCCGCAAGCAAGCACATGCAGAGCGCAGTCATCCGTCGAGATTGATAGGTTGTGTCTGCAAAGTCACCGGAAGGGGAAAACATTTCAATGAGCCGCATCACATTGCGATGGCCATCGCTCACTAAGTAACGGGCAGCGCCGCTACCAAGTCTGAGAGCCTCAGATAGGACCTTGTGGATGCTCTCACGCACCGGAGGGATGATGACTTCCCCCGAACCAAAGCCTCCCAGGTAGGCACGAAATTCCTCCACAGTAGGGCAGAGCTCTTGCTCACCGAAACGAAACACATGGACCTCCGAATCTTAGAAAACCACAGCTGCCTTCAAAAATTCCGGACGGAGACGAATGTTGCGAAGATACCTCATGGAGTAGAGGTTGTGAGCTCAGAAGTTGAGCCAATCAATGCCCTCCATCGAAACCAACCACGGACGGAGCAAGCCGGTGAGAGAGAGGACCATGGGAAGGGGAAGTGAAGAGAGATCTGAATATGATAGGAGACATTTGAGATCAAGGGTTTGAATTTATAGAAGGGGAAAAGGGACATTTTCAACTTTTCAAAAGTACCTTGGGTCTCAAAAATACAAGTTTTCCATGTGATTTACATGGGAAAAGGACTTAGGAAGAGGATGCATACATGCATTGGTTCGGAAATACCATTGCATGGGTCAAAATGCAATCCCCGAGCAATCTGCCTCGGGAAACAGCAAAAAGCAGATTGTCAGCAAGGTAACCACACGCGGCGTAATGAGGTCACGCACGACGTTTTGAGAACTGGAAAACACCACGGCATAACATTGATATACCGCGGAATCGAGTGAAGCCACGCGCGGCATTTCAAAGAAACGTGCGGGATTTTGCTTCTGCATTTTTGCGGTTTTTGACAGCAGATACATGAAATGAGTTTGGGGCACCCCAAGGCATTTTAAAGCAGCGAGGCTCATCACAACAAGTATATGGGACTTCAGGGAGGTGTTGCTTCAAGTCAACTCCCGAAGTCTGAGGCCGTGGGACAAAAAGACCCCAAATCCTCGTTTTCAGGCCATGACGAAGCACCAAATCTCGTTTCAAGTAGTTTTTAAGTCAAATCCTTGGGTCCTACAGGTCAATATGGTCAAAAGTGACTTAATTCAAGTTCCGATCCGAGCATCAGGTCAAAGTTTGAAATAATCACCTTCCAAAGTCAACGTTTCCCCTAGTTTTAGGTGTTTTTTGAATAGAAGATTGGGTTTCTAAGGTCCATCTCGGACTATGGGATTTGTCACTACTGTGCATAGTCATGTTCGACCTTACACCAAAGGTCTTAATGTAAATTCCCGAGTCTTGCATCAATTCTTGCAGTCATTTTCTTTGATCTCTATTCCATTGTCAACAAGTTTCGTGGTATGTATCCCATATCAAACGCAGTCTCATAATCTGTGGTTGGTTGTGCATTTTGGTGAGTGCTCAAGTTACTCAATCTTTGGAACAACAGTAAAAAGAGAAATTGAATGACAACGAAAAAGCAATCTCCATATATAATCCCAAAGGGGTCCATGAGTCAAAGTACAAAGTGGGACATACAAGCCCGATGTTCAAAAATCCTATCTACCAAGGGTAAACAGGCACCCTACCAAAAGGAAGCACGCAAGCTCCACCAAAAGACAAAAGCAAAAGAGGAGACTCAGCCCTCATCCTCGTCCTCATCCTCCTCATCCTCCTTGGAGACCTCCTCCACCGCCTTGGAGCTAGCAACCTCCTGAGTACGAGTCTCCCTGGGCTCAGTGCTACCAGAGGTATCCTCCAGATCGACGTCTGTCGGCTCTTCAGTCCATCTAAGACGGCGATGGGCTCCTCCTCTGTACCCTCAGAGTGCCGCTGTCTCTTCGACGGGCGCTCCTCCCAAGAGCCAGCAAACGAGGCCTGCCGCATAGGCATACGAACGGACTTCCTGTGTAGCCCCCGAGCAGCTCCTCCCTTAGCCTGCAATAGCACAACATGATTGCACTATTAGTCATAGAACAAGAACAGTGAGGAGACAGTCAAAAGGATTGAGAGTTTACCAGCGACCCTCCTGCGCGAGCCAGTATGAGCAGGGGGTGGCCCATAGCGTACTGCCGCACGAGCTGCTCCAGGCCCATCATGGCCGCTGCCATCTCCCTCACGTACTCCGGAGTCACCTGTCCAGACACAAAGAGTGATTAGCATAAGATACGTTGAAAGTAGAAATACGAAAGCAATCAAAACAAGTTATACCTGAGCTAGGAACTCCGGAGGCGCAACCGCAGGGCGTGGGACCTCCACCAGGCCGGGGACTCCCTGAGCAGTCACCACGTCTACCGTCCAGGAGAGTGCAGGCAAGCTAGCTCTGCCCTGACCTGTCCCACCACCCTGGGGACCCTCACTCCCTCTGCCTCTGCCACCTCTCCTACCACTCCTACCACTTCTATCGCCTCGCGCTTGCCGCTGCGCCTCCCAAACAGCTTGGATCTCGAAGCCCTGCATCAGGTGCTGGGCTCGGTACTCTGCATAGTCAGCACCCGCCTGGAACAATGGCGCCAACTGAGGGTCCGGCTATGTGAACCGCTCCACCTTCTCCAAGGTGTACTCGCTCGTCGTCAGCACGAGAGGAGGGAGCGGCCCAGGGACTAAGAAAGCGTCCATCCTCAACGACTGACGTGACACCTGGTCGCCTAGGTACCACTGCCAGCCATAAGGGGACTCTAAGAGTACTCTCCCCCTCGCCACAGCACGGCTATGGGCCACAAATGGGACCTCGAAGCGGTCCCAGATGCGCCAGTGCACCTGTAATGAGAAGCATGTGTTAGGAAAGCAATTCCGGGTATGATTTGAAAGGACTGAGACCAAGGAATCATGGAATACCAGCTCAGGACGCAACTTGTCCCAGTATAGTCGGTAGGCATTCAGGTCGCCCCTTCCCCTTCTTCACTCCCCTGAACTCCTTCGACCAGCGAAGGGCGCGAGGAAGCACCAAGTCGTCGGGGCACGACGTCGTGGGAGGGTACATGTCCAGTACCTCGTACGTCCAGAGCTACAAAATCCAAAGCAGTGAAAAGTTAGCAAATTACTTAAACAGGTTTATTAACAGCAAGAGTTCCAAAACATACCTCGAAGACTAGCCAGTAGCCGCTGAGGCTCTTCCCTGCGCCTCGGGAAAGGGACCCCATAAAGGGGTAGCACGCCCCCAGAGCCGCGCTGCCCCAGTCGAAGCGGGCTATCTCCCCGATGGCCCCCAAGGCCGGCAAGAAGGACAAGTGCACCCGGTTGCGCCTGTTTGGAAACAGGGACGCACCAAGCATGTACAACAGGAAGCAGAAGGCCATCTGCTCCTCCTGCACTCTCCCCACCTGAGCCTCCGTCCAAAAGTCCAGGAGCTGGGTGTACGGGGCATCTCCCTTCTCCGCCCTCAGCCTGTACCCCAAAAGCCGCCTCTGCAGCTCCGGATCCCTCCCCGCCATAGCGTCGTAGGGGATAGGGTCACCTCCGACCCTCAGCCAGGTGATCGCCACGAAGTCCAAAGGCGTCATCGTCATCTCGCCGAAAGAGAAGTGGAACGAGTTCGTCGTGTCCCACCACCTCTCGGCGAGCGCCTCGCGACCTGACGATCATTGCTGGCCCTCGTCAGCATGCTCACAAACTCCCCGAAGCCTGCCACCCTCACCATCTCCATTGAGGCCTTTGGGAGTCTCTCCCAAAACTGGGGCACGTCGCCCACACCACCGTAACATGAGATCCGCATGTCCCGTTGCAAAAGAAACGTGATTCGGTCAACATGGCATAATGTTCAAGCGCATTAAGCTAGGAAGCGTAGTACATTGTATCGAAATACGAAATTAAAGGCATACCTCGGCCCGACGCAAGGACAATTGCTGCTGTGGGTCCCTCAAGACTAGGGACTCGTCGTAGATGGCCCCCTCTGGCCTGTAAGCGTCTAAAAGCGAAGGCACCACCATGTGCCGGAGAGGCACGTAGGATGCCTCGTCAAAAGGGCGGTCCTGCCCAAGGACCACCGTCGCCACGTCTACCACGATCCTCCGAGGGACCAAAACCTCCTCCTACTTAACCCTGGCCCCTCGGCCGCTCCTGTCTCAGCCTCTGCCCGGAGCTCTCTCTTCCGGGACTCAAGCAAAGCCTCCGCCAGCCCTGGTACCCCTCGTAGAGTCTCAACTAAGTCCTCAAAGGACGCCCCCTCCAAAAAGTCTCCCATCCCAATAGGACGTGACGACCCCGCACCCGCACCACTACCTACGAACATGGCCGGCACCTCTCGCTCCTCCGCCGGCTCCTCCTCAACAACAGGGTCCTTCCACAAGTCAGCCTAGGGCTCCCTCACGGGAGAAGCCTCCGTCTCCTCCTCCATAGCCCTCTCCTCCAAACCACCGATAGCCCCCGATTGGCCCGCAGCCACATCCTCACCACCTAGCTCTACTGCACCCGAGCTCTCCATGCCTTGGCTATAACTGGCCAAAACTGCCTCACCACTACTGCCAGCTGCCACGGCAGCCGAAGCCGTGGACTCCTCAGCCATGGCTGTCGGAATCGAAACCCCCAGAGTCTCCGGAACCTCCCCGATCGCCGTATCACTCTCCGGAGGGATCGCGGGCATGTCTACGCTATCCATGATTGCAATGTACGAGAGAGAGAGAGGGTAGAGAGTGAGAGAGAGCAGTTGGGAGAGAGAGAAAGACCGAGAGAGAGCGACCCGAAAGAGAGAGATGACCGAGAGAGAGAGCGAGCGAGAGACAGAGACAGAGAACAGAGAGAGTATCGAGAGAGAGAGAGAGAAACGTTAAGAGGGAGAGAGAGGCGAGAGAGAAAGTTCGAACGATGAGGCGTACTGTGTACGCCCCGTCTATATATATATATATATATCCCCGCGAACCGGACAGTCTGGAATTAGAACTGGACCGGGTTCTTAGCCCGGTGTAGACACCCCAATCTGGACCTCCCAATCGTTTTACTTCTTTTTTTTCAGTTTCTTGTTTCCCCGATAATGAATCAGGTCGAAAACAGTCTTGAGAGAATGAAATGGTTTGAGCTTGATGTGTGTGTGCAACCATCCTTAACCCTAAAACCCTTAAACCCAAACCTTGACCGAAGGTTTGACCATCGCGCGACCCACTGGGTCTCTCGCGCGATGCTTTACTTGCCAGGTGGTGGTCAAAGTCAAACTTTTGACTAGTTGACCATCGCGGGGAAGCTAGAACACTCGCGCGATGGTTTCACTCCATCGCGCGATGGTTAACACCTGTCATATCCACTTTTTTCCAGCTAGATTTTGTGATGATCAGGGGTCTACAGGCCTGTGTAACCCCGTTTCGTCGACTGAACAGCGTTCTGCAGGGCTGCCCTTGCACCACCTCTCCCCCACTCTCCCATCAACCTTCACACCCCACTTCTCCACCAAGTAAGTGCAGCCAGCCTTGTTGGCAAGGCTGCATTACCTTGTTCTCCCACCAACAAACCCTCCACTCTTTCTATAAATAGCCCCCATGGTTCTTCTTCCAAAGGGTTACCAAAAATTTCTAAGAAAGAAGCCAGAACTACAAGCTTGATCACTTCTTTCAACTCAAATCACTCCCACATACGCATTTGCCAAGCCATACCACCTCATTCAAGCCATATTCAAGACACTCAAGCAAAGGTATAACCCTCATTGTTTACTATTTTGATCCCTGGGGGGGGATGACAGGGCCAAGGCTGGTAATCAATACCAGTCCTGGTCCTAAAGCCAGCAAAGTTACAAGTTACTGTGGACAGGCAAACCCACGCGCGAGATACCCACTCCATCGCGCGATGGTTCTCGTTTGTGTGATATGGTTCTCGTGGGGATGGGATCCTTGTCCATGTCCATTTATATGATTTCATGCTTTCCTGTCAAATAATATTTATTATATTCCACTGTGTTGCATATCAAAAATATATAGGGTAACTTAGTTCACTTACTTGTTTACTTTGGGATGCCCCTGGGTTGCTTCTGAATATGTCTCAGAGCCCAGGCATGCAAAGCAATTCCTGGAAGTCTAGTCAGAACACCCGCGCGATGCTCTGACTCCATCGCGCGATGGTTTGTCTATTTCAAGTGATTGCCCTTGCATGGGCAGCTAGGCTCTTAGCCTCTGTTTTGATACCCTTACTGTTTAAGGGTTGCACCTTGTGCCTGTTAATTTTTGATTGTAATAATTATTTACTTTCAGTACGTATAAACTGCTTGGTTTGACCCTGGGTGTGCACTGGTCCTTCCAGAGCCCAGAAGGGGATAAAATTTAACTTGTTGGTGGGATGTTGACACTCGCGCGATGGATTGAGAGTGTCGCGCGATGGTTTGATTTGCATGCAAGGACTTCCGTGCATGCTAGTTGGCCATTGTCCAAGACAAACTCAAGCCAAAGCACTGTTTTGGCATCCAGAATCAGTGTTAAATGTTATCTCATTTATTCCTTGTCATCGCATCCATCCATACTATTATTTGTCATGTCCTGCAAATTGTTACAGTTTTAAATCCCCGATTAACTGTTCCCCCGCCCTAATTGGCTAAAAATTGATTAATTAAATGGAATCGCAAACAAACATTTTCGCAAATGCCTAAGTAGAGACCGATCTCCGGATTGGGCGAGAGGTGTGCCATAAAACCCTTCCCCTCTCGTAACCTGGCTCCCGAATCCAGATATGGTTATGACGGATTGGTTCCTTAACTTTTTCAAATCAAAACAGCGCGGCAAGTGCTTCGAAATACAGTTCCTTGGGTGTCGGACCTTCAAAACCCGAGTGGCGACTCTGTATCTTCGAAATACGGTTCTGGCAGCATTTTTCCTTTCTCAAAAGGTGGGGAACGGAATCCCTTCCCGGAGGAAAGAAAAATCAGGCACACCGCATGCCCACAGTGGCGACTCTGCTGGGGATCGAACCAATATTAGTCTATACTTAGATTTTAATACACTTGCGAACAATCCCTTAAATGTCTGTCAAAATGGTGAGCTTCGCGCTGCCGAAGAAAGGATTGGTGATTTAACAGGACCTCGTGTCTGGCCATCCTAGCTGGGACTTTTTCGATTGTCTCTTGCATAGTTTCTTCTAAGTATTGGCCAAATAAAGTGAGCCAAATTTGAAACGGCATGTGCAAATTTGCGATTCTATTTCATTAATCAAATTCTTTAGCATTCTCATTTGCATCAATGTGGAATAAGCCTCATTGGATCGTTTTGGCAATCCGGCACGGTTTACCGGAGCCTGGGGACCCCAAATGACCAACAACCTTCGACGATGATGAGTCATTCTACCGTTCGACTGTTGCTCTGCGATTATGTGGGCAGCGGGAGGTATATCTTGGCTCTAGTCCGAGGAACCCGTTACAAGCCAAAACTAGCCTTTGCATATACAAAACACTAGCACTCTCCAAACTAAGACAGGTACTTGCAGGGTAGGATCTACTTGCATCTAACCCCATATACTGTCTACGTGTTACTGCTTTCCCTATCGTATGCACTGTACATACATACCGTTTTGCGTAGAAGCATGTTTAGGACGGCTCCTAGGTTGTCTCGATTTCGAGTTTGTCTTATGCTTATTAAGACGTTGTCATGGCTCGATGAAGAGTCGTGCACCTCGATGGTGCACGTTGTCAATTTTCAAAATCCTAGGATCAATTAGACTTTGGGAAATCAAGACTTTCTAAGTCCTTGGCTAAATTACCCGATCGAGGTTTCAAACAGAAAGCAAGGAACAAACGGAGAAAATGCCGCGATGCTTACACCACCTTGGTTATCATGCGAAACATGTACACCATTTAGGCTGTGGCACTGTGCTGCCTACGCCACCCCGGTTGTAGTATCATTCTGTCCACACCAAATTGTTCTAAGTTCAAAGTTGGAATCTCCGGGACGGAATAGCCAAAACCTTAGACTGCTTTGACATCTCTTGGTGTTAGTTGATTCAAGTAAGGATACACCCCCGAAAAGATTTCTGAGGATCACTGGCAGCGTCCGAACATCATAAGACAGACTTGTTCTTTAGTCTTAGAGTCTAAGGGCGACACTGACAACGGTGACTGTGTTTTCGCTTTAGTCTTTTATTTAGATTAAAGTTGTTGCAGGGCCCTTATTGAGCATTTTCTCACTTTCTGCAAGCAAAGGTTCTGAATCATTGCACCGCCAAGGAAAGTATCGAGGCAGAAAGCCAAACCCACTTGGGAACGTCTGCATCGGAATCCGGTTCAGAGGTTAGTCAGATCTCAAGCCCAGTCAGTCACCACGGAAGACTCTCCGCGTTCTCTGCTCGCTACTCTACAGTCAGCTTCGTCTCCTATCTCAGAGGAAACAGAATCTCCGGGATCACCTACTCCGTCCTCTGCATCAAGCACCTCGGGACCAACAATCATGGCAGATCAACCGCAACTGCTCACTTTGGAAACCATCCTCATGAACATCCAGACTAGTATCACCGCCATACAGCAAAGGGCCGCTCAGACAGATGCCAACATGACCCGCTTGAAGGACCTCTTTAACAATCGTCTTCCTCCAGCTGTTCAAGAGGAGGGCGAGGCTGAAGAGGACATGCATGAACAACCCACCATGGTTGAAGATCCAGATCATCCAAGGGTTTGGTAGCTTTGCTCAACCCTAGGAGGACTCGAATTCCTGCTCAGAATCCAGGCACTACTACTGTTAGGGCTGCTCAGAACCCTGATATGACTGCTCTTGTCACCAAGATGGCTAAGCTGGAAGAATTCATTTCGAGGTCCGAGAAGATCAGTGCTGGAGGGATCGACTTGGATCGTCTCTGCCTCTATCCTACTGCCAAGCTTCCCGACAAATTCAAGATGCCTGATATGGCCAAGTTCGACGGCAGTTGCGATCCTAAGACCCGTCTCTATGGTTACCATATTGCCATGAAGCTCTTATCAGTAGAGCCCAAGGCCATGTCTCAGCTGTTTCCTCAAACCCTCTCTGGCCCTGCTTTCCATTGGTTTCTGTCACTCGACATCGCCAAGCGAAGGACTTGGGAGGACATCGGGGCTGCATTTATTTCACAATACAGCTATAATTCCCAGCTCAAAATGACTACTCGTGAGTTGGAGTCCACCAAAATGAAAGCTAACGAATCCTTCGCAGATTTTCATCAAAAGGTGAAGGGCCAAGGCTGCTCAAATGACCGAACGCCCGAGCGAAAGGGATCAGCTTCATATCATCTCCCGCAACCTCCAGCCTGATTATGATAGACACTTGGTCCTTGTTCAAGCATCCTCCAACTTTGACACCTTCTTCGAGTCTGGCCTGGCCATCGACGATGCGTTGCAAAGTGGGATTCTATCGAAAGGGGAATCTTCTAATCCGCCAAAGTCGACGCCTCGGGCATATTTTGGAAACACCAATGCGCTGTTTGGGGGAGGGACTTACTCCAATACTGCAACCAGTGGTACCAACGCCTCTTCCTCCAATGCTACCAACCACATTGCCGAGGTCCATCAAGCGCAGACACCGCAGAATAACCGGCCTCGCAACCAACCTCGTAGCTTCTCCGCTTTCGAGGCTCCATTGTCCTCAGTTATGGAGAAATTGGTCCAATCAGGGCATGTGAAGCCCCTTGACCCAACTCCTCTGCCTAAGAACCCTTCACCCAACTTCAAGGCCAATCTCTATTGTGCCTACCACCAAAGGGGCCGGCCATCTTACGGATTCCTGCTTTCGTCTTCGTCATGCGATTCAAGATCTCATAGATGAAGGAACTCTCTGTGGGCTACCAGAGCCCGGGATGGTGCCTTTTCGGAGGCCATCCCCTGTCGTGCGCTCATTTTGAAAAATTGAAGAGTCGCCACCCGGGTTTTTGTAAAATGGTTTGTTACCCGAGAAAACCTGAAACTTGAACATGATATTTGAATTGAAAAATAAACCAGAGATTGGATTCGGAAGCCAGGTTACGAGAGGGGAAGGTTTTATTTAGAAAAGCACCCCCCTCGCCCGATAATCTGTCTTTACTAACACTTGTGGGATTTTGAAAAATCATTTCATTGCTCGAACTTTTAATGTCACAAAAGCAGTTTATGGCATATAAGGAGTTCAAATAACATTAGTACCAGCATACAGTAAATATAAACAGGCAGGCAGAACACATTAAGATAGTTGCAGAAAAATGGCATGCTGTCCTACGAAGAATCAACCATGCGGTAGAAAATGTGTGCCGTGCGGTAGATATTTGTGCCGTACGGTACACATTCCGTAGTAAGTTTTTACACAGAAAACAGCTATAACATGTGGAAAATTTAACAAATATAAGTACTAATGATCATGCTTTAATTTATCATACAACAACAAATAAGGGATTTTATTCCACAAAATATACTACCATACGGTAGATGTATGAACCGTACGGTACATGATCTTTGTGGTCAGCAAATTACAGTGGATTAACAGGATATTCAGAGACCTAATTTGACATGTAAGCTTACGTATTTATTATGTAAAGCATTCTTATATGAAAACACAATTGATATGATCAAAGCATGGCATTATTGTTAAAGACAGAACATGAATTCAAAGCATATCATAGAAATAAGGCATGGTATCTTATATCATATTATGAAAAGAAGAATAAAGTAGCAAATGAGACGATGTTCCCTGGGAAACGTCTACCGTACGGTGGAAATATGTACCGTATGGTAGAGTTTTGTGAGATTTCAAACTTTTATTTCTTTGTAAGCATTGAACGATCCAGGCCCAGGAGTGGTATTAAGAACCATCCTGAACCTGTTGGTTCCCCTCAGAATAGAAGGACAAAAAATTATACCTTTGTTTGGAATGAATCCATTCCTGAAAAAAAATTGTAGTAATTTCTAGAACCTTTGGAGTGAATTTGAACTGGCGTTGGTGAAAGGAAATGAGTAATAAAACTTCAAAACATTTTCAATGCAAAAATCATCCTTTTTCAGTGCAATTTTTAGAGAGATTTTTCGTCTATTTCTTGAATGAAAACATAGGGTATTTATAGAAGAATTTTCAGGTGGTTTTAGCTTGGTCTTCAAGCATTTGCCGGTCTTCTGTACACCTACGCCGGCCATGGAGAGCTACAGACCAGGCTATGATGGCCTGAGATGCCTTGACCGAAGTTTTGGAAAAGGGGGTGCAAGTTACGATGTACCATACGGTACACATATCTACCGTACGGTGGAGTTATATGTGCCGTGCGGTGGAGATTACAGCCGCCCTAACTATTAGGCGGTTGGGATGACGTAATTGTACTGTACGGTAGAGTTTGTGCTGTACAGTAGAGTTGACTTTATGTTGACTTTTGAAGGATTCATTCCAGAATGGTATTTGTTTAATTTAAAACCCTTTTATCATCATCGGGGACTTAAAAGATATCGAAGTATCCAAATTGGGGTGTCTACAGATGCCCCTCTTTGACGAGGCTCGTTGACCATTGATTCGATCTGAGTCGCGTCAAAGACATAGACCACCCAATTTGAATATCTAAGTATCCTTTAAGCAGAAAATACTTTGCAAAATATAAAGCCATGTGGTCGCGCCCTTTCGAGCTGCCTACGTACCCCAATGTAGGGATCAGACCTGCGTAGTTCATGGGGGCAAAAACATGACAAAAAACATGAAACAGATAATGTCATAAATTAAATCCATAATAACGTAGGATTGCAATCTAAAAAAAAGTCACACTTATGCAAGCTACGTAGTCTTAGCAAGACTGTCTACATTTATCGAAACTGATTTTATAATTCAAGGAGTGCAGTCTCAGCAAGGCTGTCTACACTATTTGATTGAAATTTGTGAGCATACGATCTCAACAAGTTACTTTGAAAAGACGGTTATTGAGGATAGATCTCAATGAACCATTTAGAAATATGGTTGTTAAGAATAAGATCTTAACAGGTCATAATTGATAAAAATGTAAACTTAGCGACGCTGTTTACACTATAGAAATTTGATTGAAGTTTGTTGAGGATACGATCTCAACAAATTATTTGAGAAGATGGTTATTGAGGATAGATCTCAATGAATCATTTTAAGAAAATGGTTGTTAAGAATGAGATCTTAACAAATCATAATTGATAAAGAAATGTAAACTTAGCGAGGCTGTTTACACTATTCAAAGGCATTTTGAAAGATGATTGACGATTGTAGGAGATACAATCAAAACATGATTTTCAATAAATTATTGAAAACGACATTTCCATAATTCATGACGGAAAATATCGGACACATACAGATTGGTAAGACACCAAATTTAATAAATGAACTATGTGGGTTCAAGAATGAGGATGTAATTTGAATTCAAAAATTGTGTTTTAAATTGCACATATGTACCGTACGGTAGTGTTTGTACCGTGCGGTGGCGTTATTTAGGATATGTATCGTACGAGACAGTTTTCCACCGTACGGTAGAAGGAGTTACGAGATATAAATATTGAAACCGTTTCAGTCGGTTCATTTTCAAAATTTTGAACTCTTTTTCTTCCTTCTCTCGATTCCTCTTCAACCCTAGGTCTCCAACCCTTCAATTTCAGTCATGGAATGAGATAGAGATGATGGAAATGGGGGTCTGAATAGTTGTGATGGCGCGGTGGTGCGGGCAACCGAGCCTGGTCCACTTCCAATTGTTGCCGAGGAACTTAGTTCGACATTGGGCGAGGGCCCAATTGCTACGGCTGAAAGTGGTGGTGATGGAGGGGCGGCGGTCACGCCCATGGATAGCACCCAAACCGTCGAGGGTTTTGTGATCACCACAACAGGGGTTGGTGATGCAATGGCGGCAGGAGACACAATGATGGACGAGTGCCGTATGGTGGATGTTTCGGCTGGTGGGGGTATTACTGTAGCGGATGAGCAGCGTACGGTGGAAGTTTTAACTGGTGGTGATGATACAGTAATGGGGGAACGCCGTGTGGTAGAAGAGGAGCACCGTACGGTGGAGATTTAAACTGGTGCTGGTGATACGGTAGTGAGTGAACACCGTACGGCCGAGGGGGAGCACCGTACGGTGGAAGAACCTACTGAGGGCAGTTCAATGGGTTTATCTACGAGCATGCCGGCGACGCCGGCGAGTACTCCTTTCACTCCGGCTGGTTCGGTCATTAAGATGGAGATAGGAGGGTTAGATGTGAGCGTGGAACGTCGAGCCATGGAGGAAAGAGGAACACCGGCTAGCGCGACCCCACCCAAGTTTCCTTTTACTCCGTCGGACACGCCTACCAAGACGGAGAGTAGAGGGGGGGAAGGGTGAGGATGCTGAGGCCGTCGCTTGGAGGTTAGTGAGAGGGAAGTCCATAGTGGGAGAGAGCGATGGACAAGAGGCGAGAGATCCACTGGAGGCTCCTCTGTTTAGACCACCCATTTGTTCATCGAGGGAGCAGGGGGTGAGTTTACGAGACGCTTTAGAGTGCGCGGACCCTCGGGACTTGAGTGCTCGGCTAGCCGAGGCTCGCTCGGTGGAGAGCGTGCTGGCAAGCGAGGATGTTTTGCAGGAAGCTGAGAGAGAGGAGGAGGAGAGACAGAGAGCGAGGGAGGGTCCTCGGGTTACTTTGGTACAGGAGGTGGAGGCAGTGGCGTGGGAGCGGGCAGCTTTTAATGAGGCGTCCTATGTGGCTCGCGTTCACTTCTTCGTGCCTTTTGGGGTGGACGCGTTTGTGCCTCGCCAGAGCCTATAGGAGGAACAGGTGCTGCACGATCCGGGGAGTCATATGGGGATGTCCGGTCCATTGGTAATTTCAATTTCAATGCCTTTTAACATTTCTTGCTTTTATATGCTTATCACATCATAGTTTTCTTATCTTAGCCTGCATGCATGTTTACTTAAAACAGGAGGATACATCCATGGCTTGTTATGGGGGGCCCGCTAGGTCCCTCGAATATTATGAAGCCTTAGACCCTAGGGTACGGAACTTGGTTGATGCCGCGGGTTTTGGCCCTTTCATTCAGACCTTGTTTACAGGAGGACGATCAGATCATTTTTTAGCGAGGGCTTTAGTAGAGCGATGGTGGAATACCACAAACTACTTCCACCTTCCATTTGGTGAGATGACAATTACACCCTTAGATTTTGCAGCGATTACTGGTTTGAGGGTAGGAGGCGACTCGATTCCTTTTAATTCCGAGCGGTACAGAGACCAAAGGGCCTTGGAGTTTTACTTGGGGCCGGGGTTTAGGGCGGCGGATGCAATGGTGAAGTATTCTCAATTTGAAAAGGGTTATTGGGATAGGACTCCAGTGGATGACAAAGAGGTAGCGCAAATGGCTAGGGCTTACCTTCTTTACCTCTTTGGAGCGTCATTGTTCCCAAATAGGCGTAATGGAGTACACCTGGGTTGGTTGCCAATGTTTCACCACCTTGAGCAGGCGGGGAGGTTTGACTTTGGAGGGGCTACTTTGGCTACATTGTATTGCTTTTTAAGGAGTGCGTCGCGCCAGGTTGGCACAACTTTAGGTGGCTACTGGAGAGTTCTAGAGGTAAAATACTCAATTCATGCTTATCCTTTTAATTCCTATATTGCTTGCATTTTGATTTTCTTTGACTGATGCAATTGGATTAACATGCAGATTTGGGCTTTCGAAGTATTGGGGACGTATGGACCGGAGAACACATATGGGAATCCTCGAGTGCTTCCCCGAGCATTGAGGTGGGCACCCAAGTATCGCAAATCTAGCGAGCTCTGAGGAAACTTGAGAGAATTTCGCCTTTTCCTTGATAGGATGTCTGGCGAAGGGGTAAGAACATTCTAGCTCTTTATTCTTTTATCGCATGACATTATTCCTAGACCTTTCCTAAGGCATTTTTCAATTTTCCGCAGGTTCTATGGAAGTTATGGACCGGGCTGCAAGCAGACTTTCTTGTCCGAAGCCGGGAGGTGACTCGCAGCCGTGTTTTATTGGAGTCACCTTTCGGTTGGCAATGGTATCTGGGGGAGAGGGTGACACGCCAATCCTTAGGGCTTACGGAGTTCAGAGTTCTAGCTGGCGTGCCACTCTTCATGCCGAGGACATGGGATTACACTCGGGAGGAGATAGAGAGGCACACCAGACCGGTTGAGGACTTGACAGCCTTCCTTAGCCCCTCGCTAGACTATGCAGGCTACAGACAGAGATACTTAGCTTATCGTCTTCGGATGGTAGAGTGACTGTCAGGTGCTATGGAGGTGGGGGGAAATGAGAGCGAGGCGGCGACAGGGGCCTCGGGGAGTAGAGGGAGTAGGCGAGGCGGTGCTAGCTCACGTTGCAGGTCAGGTAGGGGACGAGGCACCGGACGGGCTGCAGAGGTGGGGCATACTTTCCCGGAGGTGAGTAGAGTGGTGTCAGTGGTGACAGGGGAAGGCATTGAAGGAGAGATAGCTATCCCATCGCGCTCAGTGAGCATTACCTTACCTGAGGCCGAGGTATAAGATTTTATTTGTTAGTTCCACTTCTTGCAAGCTTATTGATGTATACACGTTATTCGAATGTGCTGGATTTGGCTTAGGTACCACGAGCATGGGCGGAGAATGTATACCGGCTGCTTTTGGATTGCTTCACGGTGATTCGCCAAGGGGCGATGGGTGTATCACCTAAGGTTTTGCCACGCGGGGCCCCAGCAGCTGCACAAAGAGGTGGTGCTAGACAGAGAAGTTCAAGTGGTGGACCGACCGGCTCCGAGGGAGGTCGTGAAGAATCATCCAGTCGGGGAGGTGGTCGAGGCGAGGCCACTAGCCGCGGAAGGGGTGTCTGGGTATGTCTTCAAGTTGTTTTCCTTTCACGCTATTATTCACATGATTGTTTTCTAAGGGTGACTCATAATGCAGGTTACAAGACAGCCTATGGGTGGAGCGATTCATAGACCACGCACAAAGAATGCGAGAAATAGTCCGCCTCCAGTTCAATCAACTTCTACACCGGGGAGAGTTTTGTGAGAGAGGCGTGCGCCGCCAGCAGAGGTGGTGGAGAGAGGTGGAGATGATGAGGAGGAGGAAGAAGAGGAAGGAAATAGCCTGTCAAGCAGCTCAGTTTCGGACCCTCATTACGAACGGCCTCCTGGTGAGCGGAGTGATGACGATGACGACGACGATGATGATGATGGTGATGATGGTGACGGTACGTCCTTTGAGATTAGGGAAAGACCACAGAAGATGGCGCGTCGTTGAGTCTTTTCTATCAGTTCTAGCATTTAGGAGATGAGGCCTGCGTGCCTTTTTTGCTTTGGACAACTGTTTGTCCCTTTTTCTGATTTTGCATAGATGGGGCTTGCATGCCATGATAGCAGTACTTATGTTTTAGCCTTTTCGTAGGTTTCACTTTCAAACTCATTATGTAGATGCTATTTTCGGGTTTATAAATAAGCTTGTTCTTTTAATGCATTTGTACCACACATGTCTATTTTGAACATAGAAGTCATAACACCGAGATAATGAATGTTTGAGCCTCAGAACTTTGAGAAACGAAATGGTTTCAGTTGAATTTGTACCGAAACCTATAATGTGTGCAAACTGACTCGGAAGACACTGCTATTGAATCACGTATACTCAAAATGATTGTCATGACTTGGGAAAATGAAAGGTTGGTTTTCAACTTGAGACTCTTGACAATACACCCCCATTGGACTACAATTATGGACTCTTCAAATGCCAAATCCCAGATTTTGGGCCCAAACTTGAAACTGACACTCCCATATGCTTATAACATCATAACATGACTTGTAGGAGCTGACGAAAGGAAAGAAACATGTCTTTGGACAATACTACGTGAAAAAATGAGTTTTTGACAAGGAAAACGGGCTTCGGGGTACCAAACTTGTATCTTTTGGTCCGGACTTGAAACCGACCATCTCTCAAAGTCATACTATAATAACACGACCTATTGGCGCGGATAAAATAAAGAGAATACCTCTGAAACAGGTTTTGACAGTCCATTCGTGCGATTTTGAACGTTTTCGGGCCGTTTTAGGTACTAAACTTGTAATTCATGGTCCGGAGCGGCAACCAAGCCTTCCGTGAAGTCACTTTTACACAATGTGACTCGTGTATGCAAGCCAAACTAACTGATATGCCCCAGAACAAGATTTCATACTCTAGAACCAAAAACATACAGACACAGTGGGGATACTGTACCGTACGGTAGAACTTTGTGCCGTACGGTGGAAATTTGTAACGTATGGTGGAGATACATCTACCGTACGGTAGAAATTTGTAACACACGGTGGAGATGTATCCACCGTACGGTGGAAATATGTAACGTACGGTGGATATTTGTAACGTATGTTGGAAATATATCTACCGTACGGTAGAGGCCTGACAGAGACAAAATTTGCAATCAGGCAGGTAACCACTGGTTTTCTCTTTATTCTGGCTAGCCGATTTTCCACTGTTTTGCAGACTGTTAAAGGTTCTGATTTTGTATTTTTGAAGGGTTTAAGGGATCCTTTTCCAAAGGTCAACGCGTTCTTCGATGTGGCACGCATACCGAGATACCCTTTCGAAAACTGAAGGTACGTCTTGCCTCTCCTATAAATACCCTTCTTTACTTTCATTCTTTTCCAAAATCAAAATCATTCCTCTCCCTTAAAATCATGGACTTTCCCGCCCTGATGCGTCCATGGCTTGACGAGCTTGACGGCATAGATTGGCTGAATTGTCGCTCACAAAGGCTAGGTTCTTTGCGATATGTTCGAGACGTTATCATACGCCCCGAGCTTCTTCGTGCTGCTACCCAAATGTGGGACCCAGAAGTACATGTGTTCCATTTCGGATTTTCGGAGCTATGTCCCACTATAGAAGAATTCCATGCTTATCTTGGTGGTTTCGACCTGGAGGTTCCGGTTAATCCTTTCAAGAAGATTGGAATAGCGAAAACTCTATCTGAGAAGTTGGGGATAAGCAACAATGCTGCTAAGTCCTTAACTGAAGGCAGAGTGCTGAATATTCCTCGTCTTATCAACCAATTCAGAGGTAACAGGTGCGCTTTGTGCTTATGCCTATTGGCTACTTTTCTGCTTGTGCAGTCTGATGGCCAGGCAAGCTCTTTATTGGTAAGCGTGGCTGCCCAAATTGACGACTGCAAGGATGTTGCCCTGATGGTTTTAGCTGAAAGAATAATGGGGCTGGATGCTGTGCATGCTGATGAAACAAACGTCTTTGGAGGCAGCCCAATATTCCTACAGGTAAGCTTCCCATTCAGCTCTCCTTTTTCTGGTTTTTCTCACATTCTCTTTTTACCTCAACACTCGGCTTGAGCTTTCTATGGTTTCTGACTTGTCTTTTCTCTCATTGCAGTTATGGTTGTGTGATAAGCTCAATTTGCTGGAACCTATTCCAAGGAATCAGGTTCATGAGACACGGGGTTTTGCGAGGAGGAATTTTGTGGAGGTTAATGAAACTGAGGAGCTCTGGGTTCAGGATTTTCATCAAATTACAGAAGAGATGATTGCTTGGCAGACTAATTGGGCTGATCTCCCGGTTATGGCTTATAGCAACATGGGATGTAGCAGGATGATGCTAGCAGGCATGACTGGTTGGACCTTTTATATTCCTTATCGTATTCTTCGTTAGCTCGGCGTTCGCCACACGATGCCCCCGCATGAATACTTTATCATGCCACCTTTCAAGTTTTCTACTTGTCGTTTTTACCAACATACTTGGAGAGCACGTGTTACCATCCCGAGGGATCCATGCCCTAGTGTTCTGCTACCTCAAGATTATGAAGACTGGCTTATTCAAGATGTGGAGACCAGAATTGGATGGGATGAGGACGGACTTGAGACACAACTTTGCTTATGCTCCGAGATGAACTTAGGACCCTTAGTGTGTTTGCTTTTTTTGTTGGCTTGCTATTTCTTTTGTCAGTGTGTTTGTTGCTTTTGACAGTTTTATGCTCAGCCTTGTATCCGAAGAAGTTTGCTTTAATAAAGTTTGAATTATGAAGTTTTCCCATTTTGAATTTTTGTTGGTTCCGTTGATGTCTTTATGAACTACTTTACAAGAAAATAAAGATGAAGAGATTATGAAATAAAAATGACTGAACCTTAAAGCAAGGTTGACTACGTATCCCGAAGGAATCAGGTCATGACGTAGTTCAAGTACATTATCATCAATTTTTTTTTTTGGTTAGGGTTCACTCGGGTATTTTACACTCTCCTTTTGCGCTCTAATTTTTGCCTAGTACCGCCCTTTCGGGTTTTCGGTCTAGCGAGCTCTTTTCAATTTTAGCCTTAAATTTTGCCTCGGTTGTCCTTCGGATTTTTCGCCTAGCATGCTTTTGCTCTAATTTTTGCCTGAAACTGCCCACCCTTGTGGTTTTCAGTTCAGCGAGCTTCTCTCAAGGGTAATACCGTTTAAGTTGGTCTTAATTAACCAAAGAAAATTCATTACCATCAAGATCAATGAGTTGTGTTACTCCTCCAGACAAGATTGTCTTGATGATGTACAGCCCAGCCCATTTTGGTCGGAATTTCCCACGTGGATCAAAGACCGGAGCCCGTATCTCCTTTAGAACCATTGCCCCTTCTTCCAAATCTCTTGGCCTAACTTTCTTGTTGAATGCCCGGGCAATTCTTCGCTGATAACCCTGAATGTGGTACAGTGCCCGAAGACGCCTTTCATCAAATAGCATAAGTTCCTCAAATCTACTGCTCAACCATTCTGCCTCACTAACTTCTGATTCTGCCATGATTCTTAGCGACGGTATTTCTAGCTCGATAGGGAGAACGGCTTCCATGCCATAAACCAATGAATAGGGTTTTGCCCCCGTTGGTGTACGGACGGACGTCCGGTATCCCCACAAAGCTAGAGGTACATATTCATGCCAATTTCTCGCAGACTGTGTAGTTCTCTCCAGAATTGTTTTAATGGTTTTATTTGCTGATTCTATTGCCCTATTGGTTTGAGGGCGATATACCGTCGACTTATGAACTTGGACTCCAAATTCCTCGAGAACCTCGGCTGTTCGTCCTTTAAAATGTACCCCATTATCGGACACCAAGGCTTGTGGAACCCCGTATCGATAAATGATGTTTTGCTTGATAAAATGAGCCACTTGTACTGCCGTCAATGTGGCATATGAGGCCGCTTCTACCCATTTCGTAAAATAGTCAACTGCGACTAAAATAAACTTGTGACCGTTGGAAGCTGCTGGCGTGGTCCTCCCAATAACATCTATGCCCCAAACAGAAAATGGCCAAGGCAAAGTCATAGAATGCAGTTCAGATGGTGGAAGATGCATAAGATTAGCATGAATTTGGCACTTGTGACACCGTCGCACATACTGATCACATTCCGTTTCCATGGTTGACAAATAGTAACCTTGTCTCAAGATCTTTTTAGTGAGCATTAGACCGTTCATGTGGGGACCACAAACCCCTTCGTGAATTTCTTCCATGATTCTGGTAGCCTCATGCCCATGTACACATAGCTTATGCACTCCACAATGTGACCTTCGATACAATCTTCCTCCACAAATTATGTATTGAGAAGCCAACTTCCGAAGGGAGGACTGATCTTTCTTGTCAGTTCCCGGCAGATATTCTCCTTTCTCGATAAAATTCCAAATATCATGATACCATGGCAACCCATCATCTGGCTGATCAATTGCCATAACATATTTATACACAGGTTTACTTCTTTGTTCAATCATAATCGGTCGCATCTTAACTCCAACTGGTATTTCTACCATGGATGCTAGAGTGGCGAGAACATCGGTAAATCGGTTCTTTAACCTCGGTACATGAGTAAAGGTTATTGTTTGGAATTGTGGAATCGAACCTTCAAGGTTCTCGTGATATGGCTTAAGCTTGTCTTCTCTAACTTTCCAATCACCGTTAGCTTGTGATACCACCAAAGTAGAGTCTTCGATCAATTCTAGCTTTTGCACCCCGATTTCCAATGCGGCTTCCATTCCCACAATACAAGCTTCATATTCAGCCTGATTGTTAGTAACTTCAAAGTTTAACTTAAAGGCTAACGGAATATGCGATCCATCGGGCGAAATCAACAATACTCCAATTCCGAACCCTCTTTGATTGGCAGCCCCGTCAAAGTGCAATGTCCAGACGTCATTGGTTGTCGCCATCACATTCTCATCTGGAAACTCAAATTCCACATCTTCTGGTCCTTCCACAGGGCAATCTGCCAGGAATTCTGCTATCGCTCTCCCTTTTACAGATTTTCATGTGACATACCTGATATCAAACTCAGAAAGCAAGAGTAACCAACGGGCTACCTTACCGGTACGTGCTGGCTTCTCGAACAGATATTTAAGAGGGTCCATTTGAGAAATCAATACCACCGAATGAGCTAGCATGTAGTTCCTCAGCTTTTTGGTGGCCCATACTAGAGCCCAACATGTTTTCTCTAACGATGTGTAACGTTCTTCACATCCTGTCATTCTTTTGCTTATGTAATAGATAGCCTTTTCGATCCCATCTTCTCCTTCTTGAGCCAACATGCTACCCATTGCTGATGATGTCACGGAAAGGTATAGAATTAAAGGTTTTCCTTGCTCCGGGGGCATTAGGACTGGAGGATTCTGGAGGTAACTTCGAACTGCTTCGAAAGCTTGCTGACACTTATCATCCCACTTGAATTGAACTCCTTTCTTTAGTAGACGAAACATCGGCTCGCAAGTTGAGGTCAACTTGGCGATGAATCTGCTTATAAATTGGATTTTGCCAAGAAAACTTCGCACCTCTTTCTCAGTTCGAGGTGGCTCCATTTCTAGAACTGCTTTGATTTTGGACGGATCGACCTCGATCCCACGAGTGGTAATTAGAAATCCCAACATTTTTCCTGCTGTGACCCCAAATGTGCATTTTTCCAGATTGAGACTCAACCTGTACTTCTGAATCCTTTCAAAGAATTTCCTGAGCGCGGGCAAATGTCCTTCCCTATTTTTGGATTTTACTATCATATCATCCACATAGACTTCAACTTCCCTATGAATCATATCATGTAACAATGTTGTTGCTGCCCTTTGATAGGTAGACCCTGCATTCTTTAGCCCGAATGGCATTACCCTATAACAGTAGGTGCCCCATTTTGTAATGAATGTGGTTTTCTCGCGATCCTCGGGTGCCATAAGAATCTGATTATATCCTGAAAAGCCATCCGTAAAAGATAACAAAGCATGTCTCGCCGTGTTGTCAACGAGAACATCTATATGTGGGAGTGGAAAGTCATCTTTTGGACTAACTTTATTTAGATCTCTAAAGTCTACACAAATTCTTATCTTGCCATTCTTCTTAGGTACAGGTACAATATTGGAAATCCATTTGGGGTATTCTGTCACAATAAAAAATCCAGCGTCAATTTGCTTTTGAACCTCTTTAATTTTTAATGCCCAATCAGGTCTCATCTTTCTTAGCCTTTGCTTAACAAGTTTTGCGTTAGGATAAAGTGGGATTTGGTGTTCAACAATTTCAGGGTCAATTCCGGGCATATCTGCGTGGGACCAAGCAAAAACATCTTCAAATTCTTTTAACAAATCTGACAATGCTTTGAATTCCTCCGAAGACAGCCCAGAACCAACTTGAACCATTCGTGGGTTAGTTTCATCTTTCAAGTTTATTAAAACAACTTCTTGTTTTATTGGCTGAGCATATCTTTCATTTTCCTTTTGAAGTAAATCCTGGAGTTCTTTAGGGATTTCTTCGTCATTTTCTATTTCTTTGCCATTAGGGTCAACATAGTTTATCTCGGAGACAGCGAAGTAAGCAAAGTTGTCCTCGTTCATTTCATCATCAAAGGTGGCCCCAGGGGCATCGTACATCAGAGTTTACTCGAACTCAAAATAGAAAGATTGACGTGGAGGGCCAAGAGGCACAAGCTCCGACTCAGAATCAGACGCAGATAGGACAGACTCAAATTCAGACTCAGTGTCGGATCTAGTTTTGACATAGCCTACATGTGGTACAAAAGTGCTATTTTTATAACTTCCAACAGCATCTATTATGAGAGAAGTGAAATCCTCAGGTGCTTCTTCTCCCACCATCATGATAGCAGCTCCATCTTGAATCGCACTCACTGGACCCTCCTCAAACAGCGATGACAGATAGTTAGAATCCAGGTACTCAACCTAGTCAATGTTGAGAGCTTTCACCAGTTCAGTCAATTTCTCAACCTCATCATCACTATCCCAAGTGTTTTCAACAAAAATCTCGAATCCCAGCAACTGTGTATTGGTTTCAGAATCCCAAAAAGGCTCCGGTTGCCCCAGATACCTTTCCTTCTTAGTTTTGACAAAACGGATAGGTCCTTTCTTTGCAACCGTCTCCTCCTCACCGGTAGGCACATATCCCAAACCAAAACGACCGTTACTTGCTGGAAATTTCGGGAATTCTGGAATTCCTTGATTGTCACGCCCAAGTCCCATACCGGGCTTATAGAGCATTTTCTTCGTCATTTTGACAGCCACAGAGCTTATCACAAAATCCTCATCTATCTTGATAGTGTGCACATTATCAGTAGCGTCAAAGGAAAATCCTCCCAAAGTGACATCTTCCTCTCCATGCACAATTTCCAAAATTGGTGCATTGTCAGCAGCATGGGGACGGATCCCAGAATCCCCATATATAGTGAGAGTACCCTTAGCCAAGCCCAATTGTACCTTTTGATGTAGGGAAGAAGGCACAGCCATTATATCAGGATGATGGAGCCAAGGCCTTCCTAAGAGCAAATTGAAGGAAGCTAGAATGTCTAGAACATGAAACTCCACATTATTACTGAATCCTTCAACAGATATCTCCAACAGAACTGTTCTGACCACATTGCGACGGGTATTATCATAAGCACGCACCCCCAAGTTAGATGGCTCGAAGTCCTTCTTTGCCAGCCCAAAGCAATAAGCAGTCCGAAGTGGGCATACATTCAAGGCGGATCCATTGTCAAGCAAACAGACCGGGACCCATTTCCCCAAGAACTTGAAAGTGACATGGAGTGGCTTGTTGTGACCGGCTCCTTCGGCGGGTAAGTCTTTTTCGGTAAAGGTTACGGAATGTTTAGCAGGTTTGGGCATAAGAAGGGCTATGACGGCTTCGGGAGTGATATCGGTGGGTACGGTCATGCGGGACAGGGCTTGGATAAGCTTTTGGCGATGTTCTGTGGAAGTAGACAGAAGGTCCCAAATGGAAATTGGAGCTGGGGTTTTGTTGAGTTGTTTTATGATGGGGTCTTTCTCAGGAGGAGCTGTTTGGGTAGGCAGGGTTTGGGTAAGTTTAGGTTGGACAGATTCGGATTCGGTTTGGATGAGTTCAGATTGGATAATTTCACCCCAAAAGTCATCGTCTTGAGTTTGAGAAGGTTGGGTTGGGTTTTTATTTTGGAGACGGTCACGTTGGTAAATCCTGCCACTTCGAGTTAAGCGGCTCACAGTTTCATTCCACAGGCCTTGGTTGTTTCCCCATATATCCTCACCAATTTTGCGCTTCCCCCTCTTGATTTCTTCCATCTTTTGTTTCATATCGGGATCTTCCATCCATATATCCTCTAGATTTTCCTTGGCCTTGCGCTTGTTGATGTCGACAGCTTCCAACCTTTTGCTTAAACCGTCTATGGCACTATCCATCCAGAAAGAATCATCTATCATGGCTTTGTTGACTGTCCAAACTTCACCATTCCCAACTTGAATATCCATCACCTCATCTTCGTCCCAAAAGTTATCAAAGGGAGTATGTTCCAACATTGAAACATCGGGCTGCGGGGGAAAAGGTGTAGCTGGTCGGGGAAGAGACTCTCCAATGATGTATGCCTGAGGGAACCAATCATCATCCTCAAAAACTGTGTCGACCGCAGGTTGACTAGGATCGGCTTTCCAAAGCAAAGGGAGCATAACTCCATCAAGCGGGCACATGTCCTCCATTCCGTCTTTTTGCTCATATCCTTCGGGTACTTGAATGAATTGGTTAGTGTCAAATGCAGCGTACTCCTCATGACCCGTGTGATGAGCATCTTCGAAGTGTCCATGGCTGGACTCGTCGAAGGTCATGGGACGTACAAAGCTATGCAGTTCTTTGTCCATTCTTTCTTCTTCCTCCACGGGCTCTAGTTCTTGAAATAATCCGTAAAGAGAGTATCCGTCTAACGGGTTGGCTTGAAATGACTCCCAATTCTGCACAAAATCACTCCAAGTTTCGTAACCTACAGTCAGTTCTCCTCCTATAGTTTCTCTCTCAGTCCAGGCTTCCATTAAGCGCCTATTTTCCATTTCCAAGCTTCCCAAGAAAAGTACCTCAGGCACTTCCGGTACATAAACAATCGGCTTAGGCTCAGTATCGGGCACAATAAATTTGCTTGGATCCGAGTTATACTCCTTTCCAAACACATTCATGGCTTGATGCTGCCTATTTATTTCGTTGAGTGACAGCCGTGTTTCATGTCCGAAGAGGTGTGACAAAGAGAATGTGTCCAAGGGATCATCCTTCCTTATTAATTGGTATTCCGTTGGCTCAACATCCCAAAATTGAACATTTCCAAAGAAATCCTCCAAGTTTTCAGGTGGTTGCCCAAATGATCGCTGGTTAGCTTGGTCATGAGCAAGCTCATTTTCATAATCTGTGAAAAGGAGAGGTAATGTGACATAATCCAACGGGTCCGCTTCTTCCAACATCTGCCATTCATTAGGTGTTGGAATCCATTCCCATTCTTCTTGATTGTCATGATCCGTGTGGTCAACATAAGCCATTAACCATTCATCATTGATTTCAAGGGCGCCCATGATCTCATTCCCAGGCTCGGGTTGATTCTGAGCGTGAAGTTCTATAGCCTCTCTTTCTAACCATTCCTCCGCAAGAACGCCCCAGTTGATCACCCATTCATACTCCATATCCTCAAGAAAATTGACTTCGCTATCATTGGGTACTCGCACCACGGGCCTTGGGTCAGTTTCGGGGACAATGTAATGGTTGGGGTTGAATTTTATGGGGTCATTTTGAGTGGGACTTAAGACAATGTGGCTGATTTGGTTGTTAGGTTTGTGTTCGGGCATCGGGTTGGCAACAATGTTGGGTTTTGGTGGGATTGGAAGGGTTTCATTGTCGATGAGATCTTGGATTTGGTGCCGGAGGCGGAAGCAGTTATTGGTATAGTGACCGGGCATTTGGTGGTAGTCACAAAAGGCTTTCGGGTTGTGGTTAGCAGAGAGTTCTTTGGGTAGTTCACGTGGTTCAAGGGGTTTGATGAGTTTCTTCTCGAGGAGTTTTTGGTAGACAAAGGACAAAGGTTGGCAAATTGGTGGAATTGTCTTCTAGGCTTATTTGGCTGGGTATTTATTTGGTTGACTGGTTTGGTTTCATTTGGCTTCTGGTTGTTGGAGTTGGAGTTGGATGGGTTTTGGTAGTTGCTTCCAAATAGGGTACTACTGTTGCCAAAGTAGACCCTTTTGTTTTTGGTTTCGATTTTTTCGGTTTTTTCAAAGATACCCAAGCGAAGTGCGTCCTCAACAGCAAGTCCAGCTTCGTAGAAAGTTTTGAAATCAACAGCGGTTTGAAACACCACTAGATGCCTAGCAAAATCAGGTGCCAAGTTTCTAGTGATAATTCTCATTTGCCCCATATCAGATGGACGATCGATCATTTGAGAAGCCTTTCCCCTCCATCTCTTGACAAAATCAGCAAAAGACTCGTTCGCCTCCATTTTGGTAGATTCCAATTCTCTCACAGTCATTTCCAGCTGAATGTTGTAATTGTAATGAGCAACGAAAACTGCCCCAATATCATCCCAACTCTTCTTCCTTGAATCATCCAAAGTAAGAAACCACCGAAGGGCAGGTCCTTTAAGTGTTTGCTGAAACATTTGCGCCATTGCATCCTTTTCAATTCCGTACATAGACAGAGTGCCCACGTACGTTTGTAAATGAGCTTTTGGATCTCCTGTGCCATCAAACTTTTCCCAATCAATAGGTTTGAAACGGTCGGGCAGCTTAGCATTTGGGAACAAGCATAATTTTTCCATATCTACCCCTGTGGCAGCCATTTTCTCTTGCTTTTTGACAGATTCTTCCAACTTGGTGAGCTTGACCATAGTTGCATCCGTAGCAGTGGGTTTGCTGGGAATAGAGAGATCTTGAATTATGATCATTAACTGGGCGATTTGGTTGTCATACCGTTCCTGTTGCTCTGCCATTTCTTCCTTAAGGATTTCAAGTTCGGTCTTTCCCCCTGCTCCTGATGCTTCCATTTCTGATTTCTTCGACATTCTTGACTGAACTGGCGAATATTCTAACCTTGTCAATCGCTTTTTTGGGTCGAGTCCAACCGAGTACGTAATGCTTCCTTTTCCTTGGACCAATTGCTTAGAACTTCTAGTAAAAACAAAAAGACGAATTTTAGTAATCTGTGGTTTTTCCTAATTTCTTTTAAATGAGAATTATGATATCGTTACTCGAGATGCTCACAAGCTTAGCAGAATTGCCTTAGTCCTCAATTGTTCGGTAAGGTATCCTTTATGGGGAGCATTAAAAGGGAAACACTTTGTCAAGCCAAAATCATTGTTAATAGTTTTGAATAGACTTGAAGGTTGATTTTGAAAAGTTAGCCATTAAGAGTTTGGTCCTAACGAACCAACTTATGATTTGAAAAAGTCATTGAGACTTTTTTAATAAAATAAAATAACTATTGGGAATTGAGTTCCAACAAATAAATTTCGAGTTTCGACAGAAAATTAGTAATTAAGGATAAGGCCTTAACGTGCTAATTTTAAACTTTGAAAAAGCTAGTCATTGGGGGTTAGGACCTCAACGAGCTAGTTTTTGGAAACTACCAACAAATTGCTGTTTATGGCTTGATTTAATTTTTTCCAAAGTTTTAATGCTCCCAAGGAATTGTAATATGCATTTTCCATCATGCATGACTCTTCATTTGTTAAGGCAATTCTTTTAAGCTTGATAGGGCTTGATAACCTAGGGTCAAGCTAGCATGCAATATAATGACAGCATACAAGGAAAGCATTGAAACACATAGGCAGGGTATAAGGAAAACGGTAAACATGTAAACATGATATATCATGTAATCCTAACGTGAGGGCCCTGTCCTAGCTTTGGCAAAAGTTCTATGTATTTTCTATATGCAGAAGGCCAGTTTTGGTTTAGAGAGGTTCCCCAGACTAGAGCCAATAATTTGCCTCCCTATTGCCAAGTGTACTGCATGGCAACAGTCAAACGGCAGGTTGACTCATCATCGTCCAAGGGTGCCGAGCATTTCGGGATGTCCTAGCACCGGCAAGCCGAGTAGGGTAACCAAAATGTAGCGGCGGGGCTATCCAACATCGATGCACGTGCAATGCAAAAGTTTAAGCAATAAAATGAAAAATCCCACAAATATTTTCAAGCTTGGCTCTCAAATTAAATTATATTTTTAAGAAAAATTACACAAATGAAATAACCAAAAAGTCCCAGGCCGGGTGGTCAGGCGGAGCCCTGTTAGAATCACCACACAATTCTTAGATAGCGCGAAGCTTATCTTTTTGACAGACTTTTGAGATGGGTTATTTTCACAAGTGTACTAATTCTTCAAAATATAAATTAATGTTGTCCCCAGCAGAGTCGCCACTGTGGGCTACCAAAGCCGGAGATGGTGCCTTTTCGAAGGCCATCCCCTGTCGTGCGCTCATTTTGAAAAATTGAAGAGTCGCCACCCGGGTTTTTGTAAAATGGTTTGTTACCCGAGAAAACCTGGAACTTGAAAATGATATTTGAATTGAAAAATAAACCAGAGATTGGATTCGGAAGCCAGGTTACGAGAGGGGAAGGTTTTATTTAGAAAAGCACCCTCGTCGCCCGATAAATCGGTCTTTACTAACACTTATGGGATTTTGAAAAATCATTTCATTGCTTGAACTTTTAATGTCACAAAAGCAGTTTATGGCATATAAGGAGTTCAAATAACATTAGTACCAGCATACAGTAAATATAAACAGGAAGGCAGAACACACTAAGATAGTTGTAGAAAAATGGCATGCTATCCTACGAAGAATCAACCGTGCGGTAGAAAATGTGTGCCGTGCGGTAGATAGTTGTGCCGTACGGTACACATTCCGTAGTAAGTTTTTACACAAAAAACAACTATAACATGTGGAAAATTTAACAAATATAAGTACTAATGATCATGCTTTAATTTATCATACAACAGTAAATAAGGGATTTTATTCCACAAAATATACTACCGTACGGTAGATGTATGAACCGTACGGTACATGATCTTTGTGGTCAGCAAATTATAGTGGATTAACAGGATATTCAGAGACCTAATTTGACACATAAGCTTACGTATTTATTATGTAAAGCATTCTTATATGAAAACACAATTGATATGATCAAAGCATAGCATGTATTGTTAAAGACAGAACATGAATTCAAAGCATATCATAGAAATAAGGCATGGTATCTTATATCAGATTATGAAAAGAAGAATAAAGTAGCAAATGAGACGATGTTCCCTGGGAAACGTCTACCGTACGGTGGAAATATGTACCGTACGGTAGAGTTTTGTGGGATTTCAAACTTTTATTTCTTTGTAAGCATTGAACGATCCAGGCCCAGGAGTGGTATTAAGAACCATCCTGAACTTGTTGGTTCCCCTCAGAATAGAAGGACAGAAAATTATACCTTTGTTTGGAATGAATCCTTTCCTGAAAAAAAATTGTAGTAATTGCTAGAACCTTTGGAGTGAATTTGAACTGGCGTTGGTGAAAGGAAATGAGCAATAAAACTTCAGAACATTTTCAATGCAAAAATCATCCTTTTTCAGTGCAATTTTCAGAGAGATTTTTCGTATATTTCTTGAATGAAAACCTAGGGTATTTATAGAAGAATTTTCAGGTGGTTTTAGCTTGGTCTTCAAGCATTCGCCGGTCTTCTGTACACCTACGCCGGCCATGGAGAGCTACAGACTAGGCTATGATGGCCTGAGATGCCTTGACCGAAGTTCTGGAAAAGGGGGTGCAAGTTATGATGTACTGTACGGTACACATTTCTATCGTACGGTGGAGTTATATGTGCCATGCGGTGGAGATTACAACCGCCCTAACTGTTAGGCGGTTGGGATGACATAATTGTACCGTACGGAAGAGTTTGTGCCATACGGTAGAGTTGACTTTATGTTGACTTTTGAAGGATTCATTCCAGAATGGTATTTGTTTAATTTAAAACCCTTTTATCATCATCGGGGACTTAAAGACATCAAAGTATCCAAATTGGGGTGTCTACACTCTCCATGCTCCACCTCCGTCCACTCAAAAGTCGAACATCCTTTCCAATTCCATGCCAAAGCATAATGCTGCTCCACGCATCAACCAAATATCCCTCAGCTCCACTAATATCAACCCCAACTCCACTATATTCAACCCTACCAACCATATAACCTCAACGGATCAACCTAGGCCAATCGTGCCTATGCCCTTTCAACCTGAAGCCGAGATTTCCTATATCCGCTCCGAAGAAGGACAGTCGTCCAATTCCAATGCGCCCTCCGCGCGCCTGCAGAATGGAGCGTTAGTGTTCAACGCTTCTATCAGTGACCTGTTCCACTAGTCCATCCGTTCTGTGCAGCTCAACTCTGCTTCTACCTTGGACAGCCCGTATTTCAATGTGACTGATCCGAACCCCTCGCCAAGTCTGATGAGTCGTTTTAGATCCGCCATTCCCCCTCGACCAGAACAACAGCTTGACATGTAAGCCATAGGATGGGCCATAGCTGATAATGATGACTATGCTACCCCCATAATCAATGAATGGACAGAACTGGAGTTGGACGGCTTCCCCCAGAACCCTGAACACGTCCCTTTTGACCATGCTTGGTATGATGCTTCGATGACCAATTATGAAGCAGCCATGCTTGATCCTTTGGATGGCTTTTCATTGGACATGCTATTTCAACAGCCTCAGCCTGTTCTGCCCGAGGAGGAATACTATTGGGACCCCGAGCCTGCTTGGCAATTTCTGATAGGATTTGACCCTAATCTTCTCCAAGGTTATGCGCTGCCCAACCATGAAATTCAATATCTGGAGGATGGTCTTATCCAAGATGAGACTCGTGTCTTAGGGGAATGCTTCTTCCCTTCTACTCTTGACAGGTTGGTTAATTCAGTGGCTGACGCCGAATATGATCCCACGTTTTATATCGTCGACGAAAATCTCCCACGCCCTGTAGTACCTTTCCCACCTGAAGAAGATGGCAATATCATCGCTACGGACCTAGTACCACCAGCCGATCTTTGGGACGTCGATGATGTAGTCAATATCCAAGTTGGATCCGAGGTTTGGACTGCCAATCACTCTTTTGCTGATGGAGGACTGTGGGACGTCCCTTTTGTTGCTAATGCGGAACCTGTCCGAGAAGCTGTAGCCGTTGGGGATCCGAACTTCTGGGAATCGCTGCTGTTGAAAGATCTGGCCGAAGATTTGGGTTTAGACATGGAAGTGCCTATAGTTCCTCCGACCTCTGACAAAGGGAAGCGCAAATTGGGGGAAGTCTCTGCTGATCTTTGGGATGATAGTCAAGACCCTCAGGTGGTGCCTTCTTTAGAGAACGTTCTTAACGTTACAAGGAGTGGATGGGTTTTCAGCTTGCTAATCTGCAAGCTGGGAGTTCGTCCAATTCTTCTAACCGAAAGAATGAACCTCCCGTTTTCTCAAGGTCTGCACCAATCGAGGTACCTGTTAGCTCCCCGAATGACGACATGATTCAAAGACAACTGGAGCGGATTCCTGCTGCCATATCGCTATGGGGACTAATCTGTTCCTCCCGTAAGCATCGTCAGAAGTTTTGCCACACTCTCTCTCGTCTTGAGATTCAACCGGACGTCACGCCCGAAGCAATGATATCTCTCATCCTCCCGCCTACTTCTAAGCACACCGTGATCTTCACTGACAAAGATCTACCAATTGAAGGAGTTGACCACAATCGCCCCCTGTATATCACTGTCAAAAGCCGTGGACTCTGGGTTTCGACCGTTCTCATCGATAATGGTTCAACAATCAATGTTTGCCCTTTAAGGGTGGCTTATCGATTGGGATTAACTAGAAAGGACTTCGCACCTTCCAGCATGGCTGTTAAGGCATATGACAGCACTCGTCGCGTGGTCGAAGGCACGCTTATACTCAACCTTGATGCAGAAGGATTCAAGATGGATGTCGAATTCCATGTGGTTGACATCCCAGCCTCCTTTAATCACTTGCTAGGGAGACCATGGCTCCACAGATCTGACATCATGGCCGTGCCGTCTACTCTTCATCAGAAGGTCATGCTGGGGCTGCCTACTGGGACTTTAACCATTTGCGGAGACTCGGGCATTCACCCGCTTAAGGAGGATGGCACACCTGTGCTGGGCATCGCGCATGACAATGAAGACATCGACCTTGCGGGTTTCTTTTTTGACTCGTCTGGCTCGGTTTCGACCATCAACGTAGATGGGGACTTCATCATAAGCTCTGTCGCTCTGGACATTATGAGGAGGATGTCCTATCTACCTGGTCTCGGTTTAGGGATTCACCAACAAGGGATCCCAGAGTTCCCTACCTTTCCTTCCTGCGAGGGCCGCTTTGGTTTGGGGTACTCTTCCTCTACCAAGGATGCCAAAAGAAGGAATACGGAAAACCTCAATCTCTCTATGGTGAACCCGACAGCTACTTCGTCCGTGAAGTGGGGAATGATATCTACGTTGGGCAGGCTGAGCCTTTCATTGATTCGGTTACTGGGGAGCTGCTGCCTGGTTTTGAGGTCTTCGCTGACGATACCTGGTCATCTAGTGATGAAGAGCCGGCAAAGGCAGAATTCAAGAAGAAGCTTAGCTAGCCCAAGCTGAAGACTGACTGGCTGGAATCTTTTGATCAAGGGAGCTTGGAGCAGCTGTACTATGAATTCTCCCAAGTGGGTTTGGTCAAGGAAGCTGAAGAGGCCGAAGTATGCATGCTCAAGCCCGACGCCCTCGAGGACCCCACCTCTTTCATCGTGGAAGCTAAGGGTAGCCTTAAAAATCTCATTTTCAAGCCACACCTTACTTGCATTGATGATGTATCTGAGTCTAACACTGAGTCTGTTAAGTCTTCTGAGTCTAAGTCTAGCTCTGAGTCGGAGTTTGTGGCTCTCGGCCCTCCACGTCATAGCTTTTACTTCGAGTTCGAGTCCATTGTACTTGGCGACCCTGCAGGGTCTTATGAAATCAAGAGCTCCTCTTCTGACTACTTGAATGATCTTTACATAAATTGTGTCGACCCTGACGATGAAGGGATAGATTTCGATGGGGACATTCTCAAGGAAATCCGTGCCTTCATTGAAAGGGAAGATGAAAGGCATGCTCAGCTATTAAAAGAAGAAGTAGTTTATATAAATTTGAAAGACGAGACTAATCCCCGGATTGTTCAAGTGGGCTCCACGTTAGATCCAAAAGAGCATTGTGGTTTCAAAGAGCTCCTCACCGAATTTAGCGATGTCTTTGCATGGTCTCACCAAGACATGCCCGGTATCAATCCTGAGATAGTGGAGCATCGAATCCCTCTGTTACCGGATGCCAAGCCAGTAAAGCAGAAGCTCAAACGGATGCGGCCAGACTGGGTACAAAAAATCAAGGAGGAGGTCACCAAGCAAATTGACGCTGGATTTCTCGCGGTTTCTCAGTATCCTACTTGGGTGGCCAACATCGTTCCCGTTCCTAAAAAGAATGGCCAGATTCGTGTCTATGTTGACTTTCGAGACTTAAACAAAGCAAGCCCCAAGGAAGATTTTCCTTTGCCACACATTGACGTGCTTGTGGATAATACTGCGGGGCATGCTTTGCTTTCGTACATGGACGGCTTGTCGGGCTACAATCAGATCCTTATGGCACCCGAGGACCGCGAGAAAACGACTTTCATCACTGAATGGGGGACTTACTGCTATTTGGTCGTGCCATTTGGTTTGAAGAATGCTGGTCCTACCTACCAGAGGGCTGCTATGACCATCTTGCACGATATGATGCACAAGGAAGTTGAGGTCTATGTTGACGACATGATCGCCAAGTCAAAAACCCGGGAAGGGCATATTCTTATGCTTAGGAAGCTTTTCGAAAGACTCCGTAAGTTCCGGATGCGTCTTAATCCACAGAAGTGCACCTTCGGAGTCACAGCAGGCAAGATTCTTGGTTTCATGATCACTTCTCATGGGATTGAGGTTGATCCATCGAAAATCAAAGCAGTACTTGAGATGAAGCCACCAGAGTCTGAAAAGGAAGTGTGAAGCTTTTTGGGAAAGGTCCAGTTCATCAGCAGATTCATCGCCAAGTTAACCTTAACTTGCGAGCCGATGTTTCGTCTACTCAAGAAGGATACCCCGTTTGTATGGTCGGACAAATGCCAAGCAGCATTCTTTTCAATCCAGAACTATCTGCAGAATCTGCCTGTTCTCATGCCGCCGGTGCCTGAGAAACCTCTGATTCTCTATTTATCTGTGAGTTCCACCTCCATGGGATGTTTGCTAGCTCAGGAAGGGGACAAGGGAGTTGAGAAAGCCGTTTACTACCTGAGTAAGAAGATGGTCAGATCCGAGGAATGCTATACCGCTTTGGAAAAGACGTGCTGGGCCCTTGTCTGGGCCTCTAAGAAATTAAGACACTACATGCTGGCTTACCCAGTGAAGTTGATTTCTAGGATGGATCCTCTCAAGTATCTATTTGAGAAACCTGCGCTCACTGGTAAGTTAGCACGTTGGTTGCTTCTCTTAGCAGAATTCGACTAGGAGTACGTCACGAGAAAGTCCGTGAAAAGGCGTGCCATTGCGGAATTCTTGGCTGACCACCCCGTGGATGGACCTGAGGATTCTGATTTTGTATTTCCAGATGAGGAAGTGCTAGCAGTTGTCGAAGACGTTTGGACTCTTTACTTCGATGGGGCAGCCAATCAGAAAGGGTTCAGAATCGGGGTTCTGCTGATCACCCCTGACAGGTCTCATATCCCGCTTGCATTCAAGCTCAATTTCGATGTTAGAAACAACCAAGCTGAATATGAGGCCTGTGTCGTGGGCATGGAGGCTGCGCTCGCACTCGGTGTTGAGAAACTCGAAGTCATCGGAGATTCTAATCTCGTTGTGTCTCAAGCCAATGGAGACTGGAAGGTGCGCGAAGAGAAGTTGAAACCTTACCATTAGGATTTGGAGGGGCTAATTCCTCGTTTCAACAAAGTGACCTTCACTCACGTCCCCCGGTTGAAGAACCACTTTGCCGATGCACTTGCTACCTTGGCTTCCATGATAGAATTGCCTTTAGGAGACAAACTCCGCCCTATCTTAATCGAACAACGGGATTGCCCCGCATATCAATACGTCAACGCCATCGATGATGTTGATGTTGGCCTACCCTGGTACCATGACATATGGAACTTCGTCGAGAGTGGCTTGTATCCGGCCGAGGCCTCTAAAAGGGATCAAATTGCGTTGCGGAGGATTGCTGCTCATTACATCATCTGTGGGGGGAAGTTGTATAGGAGATCTCATTGTGGAATGCACAAACTCTGCGTCAACGGTACCAAGGCTATCAGAATCATGGAGGAAATCCACGAAGGGGTCTGTGGTCCTCACATGAGCGGCGTCATGCTTGCTAGGAAGATCTTGCGTCAGGGCTACTTCTGGTCTACTATGGAATCTCAGTGTGTGGATTACGTGCGGCGATGTCACAAGTGCCAAATCCATGCTAATCTGATGCATGTTCCACCCTCTAACTTATTTGCCATGGTTTCACCTTGGCCTTTCTCTGTGTGGGGTATCGACGTCATCGGCATGGTCAGGCCATCTGCTTTAAACGGTCACAGGTTCATTCTTGTAGCAATCGATTACTTCACTAAGTGGGTGGAAGCTAAGTCGTACAAAACCTTGACCGCAGTTCAAGTCGCTCATTTCATCAGAAAGAACATCATCTATCGATATGGGGTTCCGCAGGCATTTGTATCAGACAATGGGAATCATTTCAAAGGCAGGGTTCTGGAGCGCTTCGAAGAATTCAAGATCTAAATCCATCACTCAACTATCTATCGCCCACAGACGAATGGAGCAGTCGAAGCAACAAACAAGAACGTTGAGACAATCATCAAAAAGACCGCGGAATCCGCCAGGGACTGGCACGAGCAACTGCCTTTAGCTCTTTGGGGATATCGAACATCGATTCGAACGTCAATAGGGGCAACCCCCTATTCCTTAGTCTACGGGATGGAAGCAGTTCTCCCTATAGAGCTCGAGGTACCATCTCTAAGGATCATGGTAGAATCAGAACTGTCGGAATCCGAGTGGCTCAGTGGAAGATTCGTCGAACTCATGCTTTTTGATGAGCGGAGGCTCCGAGCCTTGTATCATGTTCAGGGGTATCAACGGAGGATTGCCCGGGCGTTCAACAAGAGAGTGAAGTCTAGAGACTTGGTTGAAGGGGACATGGTCACAAAGGAGATTCGAGCGTCAGTATTCGACCCCTGCAGCAAATTCCGACCTAAGCGTTCCGGACCTTACATCATCAAGACCATCCTTTCTGGGGGAGCGGCTCGGCTCATTGATCTCGACGGCAACGAGTTCAACACTCTGGTTAACCTGGATCAACTCAAACCTTACTATCCCTGAGAGAAACTCGTTGGACCGAAAACCACAAGGGTGGGCAGTTCAAGCAAAATTTAGAGCAAGCCTGCTAGACCGAAAACCTGAGAAGGCAGTTTAGGCAAAAATAAATAGGCATCAATCAAAGCTCACTAGACCGAAAACCCGAATGGGAGGCTCTAGGCAAAAGTTAGAGCACAAAAGGAGAGCTAAAATACCCGAGCGAACCTTAGCCTGAACTACGTGCTGACCTGATTCCTTGAATAAGGATACGTACGCAAGCTTTCTGTGAGATTCGGTCACAATCAATCAACTTGATCCACGGTTCCCTGACCCGGGATGTACTCAATGTTCGAAACGGCGGTGTTCAACACTTGAATCAAAAGGGGAGAACTTTCGAACTTTCATCTTTATTTAAATTATAACTTCTATTACACAGGCTAAGCAGTCTTAAAAAAGATTTAAACATAAAAACAGAATGAAACGCTTGAGGCCTTAACAGGCTCACAGTTTATTCTAGATCATCAAGGTCCGTCAAAGAGTCAGTCGCTGTTTTGCCTACTTGCAACCTCTCTTTTTAACCATGCTTGATATCAGTGCATAAGCTCCTTGCTGAAATTTGGTTCCGCTCCTCCGAGTTGCCTTAAACCCCAATTGTGCTCATACCCTCTCAAATTCTGGGCAGTGAAAGCAAGGACTTGAAAGTCCTCAACCCCGGCTCGGTAAAGCCCTTGGCTTATTCCTAACTGACGAAGAATGCGACCAGGGATATAGAATGTAAAGGCAGTCAATCCTGCTATCACCATCCTTTCAAAACCTGCAGAATTCAGGGCCATATCCGGAATGTTTAGGGCCTTGTGCCTCCAAGTGATTTCATTCGGTAGCATCTCTCTCATGAATGTGTGCCATTGATGCACGGTCATTTCCGGGTAAATCATGCCTCGCTGATGCATTCGACCGGGCAGATGGGGCCAATTTGCTTCTGGTGCAGTGAGCAATCCCAATTTGTCAGACAGCCAGAGCTACGTGAATGAAAAAATAAGTAAGAAGTTATATAAAACTTGAGCGGAAAAACAAGTAAGAAGCTTCGATGCAGCCTTAGCCGAGAGATGAGGTAAAAACAAAATGTGCGAAAACTGGAAAAAGGTGAGCTGAATGAGAGTTTACCTGCAATAAAAGCGGACTACCGCCAAAGACGTTTGTTTGGCCAGTAGAAACCAAATCCAAACCCATGAGTGTTTCAGCCAGAACAAGTGGCACCACATTCCTTCGGGCGCCTATTTTAGCAGCAACGCTCACCAGCATGGGGTTCACTTGTCCATTCGGGGACACCAGTAAATAAGCGGCCAGCACACTGATCGCCAGAGCAAATCGGCGCCTGGACTGCAGGGCCGTGTCCTCTACATTCCCTTCCAACCCGTACCACTCCATTAGGCCCATGACGTTGATTTGCCCTCCAGTTAACAGACTTTCGGCTGCTCCCTTGGTAATGTCAAGGCTTGATTGTAGGAGCTTTGGTATATTTTTCTTGTAAGGCGGCATGACGATCACGCTCGAAGCAACGCCTTGGAGGTATGCTTGGAACTCCTCCACGGTTGGGCACAGCTCGTTGACCCCAAACCTGAACACATGAACATCTGGATCCCAGAATTGCAGGGGTGCCCTCAGAAGTTCGGGACGAACCCTCACATTGCGAAGAAAACGCAATGCGGCCAGCCCGTGAGACCGGAATGACAGCCAATCTCCAGCAACAAAGGCCATGAGCCATGGGCTGATCAGGACCGAAAGATTATTTGCCATTTTGGTTTTCGTGGGAATCTCAAACTGTGGGAGGAATGCCTTTCCTTAGCGGAGCATCGGCCTCTTTATAGTCAGAATACATGAAGCATCCTTCTTTCCCAGAGCAAATATCCACACAACGTGGCATCCTTTTCTCCAAAGCGAAAGCATTTCTGCATTGCCCCTCAAGTACTCTGAGCAGTTAAAGGGTGATGACACGGCCTGATCGTCCTAAAAATCTAAAATGGTCAAATAAAGGTGGCCTGGCACGGTTCAACCATCGCACGATGATCTCACTCCATCGCGCGAGTGTTCAGTGTCCATTCCATCGCGCGATGGACTCACTTCATCGCCCGATGGTTCAACCTGCATTTGACAGATTACACCAGCTACTGTCCAATCTTGGTCACTTCTAGTTCCAAGAGCATAAATGACCGTGTCTAAGCATCGGATTCGAAATATTGCATTTAACGAAGATTTTGGACCCTCGGCGGCCCATTTTAAGTTCAAATAGCCATTTCGGGAGTTCGAAACTCGTTCCGAAGGGGTACACCCCGTTCTCTCATGCCTGTAGGTCATGGTAGCCTAGTATGACTATACGGAGGTGTCGGTTTCAGTCCGGGACATAATAGAGTCTCATTTTTCCATCTCGTGTCCATTTTGTGTCCTTTGTAACACTTTTTGGTCCAAATCGTGTTTCAAAATGTGTTTCTTGATTCCATTGACTCGTATAGGTCGTTTTGCCCATACATGATCTTATGGAAGCGTCAGTTTTATTCAAGTTAGGATATTTTGAGTTTTGGCTTATGAATGTCCAAAAATTTCATTCCTCGTATCCTGGCCGTGTCCTAAGATATTTTCTCGTTTCCCTTCTGAGCTAGTTCCGTCTATACATGTGTATGTGTCTGTGAGCAGTCTCAGTACATTATCAATGCAAGCATGGTATTAGTGGCAAACGCTTATCTACTCTAATCCATTACAAGAGTAAATAAACCGAAAATGCAAATTTTATAGCTAGGCCATGATCTATCCGTGTCAAAGTGAAGAAGACTACTGTGCGTGCGGCACTTCGGCCACCCAAAAGTCATCATGTCAACCCGGGCACATTTGCCCATCAAGTCAAAAGGGCATGCAGGCCTAAAAAACATCCACCAAAGTATCAGCTAAGGCACTCTGGCCTTCTATCTATCTATGCGGGCGCATAGGCCCAAAAGCAAAAACCAAAATGCAGAAAGTGAGATGAGGCTTCTTGGTAGCCCTTAGTCTTCCCCGAACCAGTCACCCTCTCCGTCGTTGTCATCGTCGTCTCTCTCTCTGGGATCCACCCTAAAGCCAGGATCATCCGCTGAATCATCAGAACCGCTGCTCTCGGACGTATCCTCTCCCTCTCCTTCTTCTTCCTCCTCCTCTTCGTCCTCATCCTCGGAGACCTCAGGCATGATCAACCGCTTCTTGTGGACCGGCTCGTCTTGTGAGGGCCTCTGGCGCATCTACAGCTGGTATCTCTCCTCGGCGCGCGCCACGGCCTCTCGAGCCGCCTCCTCACTCGCTGCAGGCAGCTGTGAGCCCCGCGTCTGTGGTCTGGCAGTAGGCGTAGGAGCGGGAACCCTATCGGCCAGTTTCTTCTGCGGAGGATCCCTGGTGTAGACACCCCAATCTGGGCTTCCAGATTAGTTTACTTATGGTTTTTTATTCCCCAATGATAAAATGGATCGAGAACACCCTGGGAATGATAGCGTGTTTGCAAAACCCTTGAACCTAACCTAGCCCAAGCCACTTCAAAAACCAAAAACCCTACTGACCCGCGCCAGGGCGCAATCATCCCGCGCTGGGGCGCACCGTCGCGCGACAGACTCACTCCATCGCGCGACAGTGCGCCGGGGCGCACCATTGCGCGACAGATTGACTCTGTCGCGCGACGGTCCAACCTACCACCAATCTTTCTTGAGATGGGCAGTTGGCCACCAATGCTACTTCAGCCAGGCCTCGTGGACTTGCTGAACTCCTCTCCTGGCACCAACCAGATCCTCCATCTCTCCCTATTTATACCCATTTCCTTCTTCATTTGAAAGGGTTAGCATTTTCCAAAGGTTCAAGAAGCCCAAAGAAGGATTACACTCACAATCCTCCATTTTCACACTTCAACCATCCAAGAACAAAGCTTGTTCTTCCACCTCAACCTTTTCAAACACCTCAATCAAACCTCAAAGCTCGAATTCGTTTCAAACTCAACCAAAGTTATAGCTTACCTACTGTTTTCTGTTCTGATCCCTGAGGGGGGCTAGCAGGGCCAAGGCTGGTAATCAATACTAGTCCTGGTCCTAAAGCTGGAAAGGTTTCAAAAACAGTCATGGTAGGAACCAACGCGCGATGGTTCCACTCTCTCGCGCGACACTTCGGTGCTGCACGCGATGGACCACGTGGGGATTGGTGTCCTACTGTTTTGTGCTTTATTTTGTATATAGATCACTGCAAGCATGTTAAAAACCAGCTTACTGCCTTCCTTTGTTAGAAATTGCTAACTATAGTTCAATTTGCATGTCTGCTATTTTGGAGTACCCCTAGGATCATTCTGGACCTGTCCCAGAACCCAGAAAGATGTGAACCAAGCACTGGTCTGGATGCGCCAAGGCGCAACCATCCTGCGCCAGGGCGCACCATCACGCGCTGGACTCACTCCATCGCGCGACAGTGTGCCAGGGCGCACCATCGCGCCCCAGAGTGACTCCATCGCGCGACAGTCTGCCTCTGACCAATGAATGGCCTTGCACGGGTAGCTCGGCCTTAGGCCATTATTTTGTCCCCACACTGTTTATGGGGTGTATTATTAATTTGTAGGCTTTTCAGCTTTTAACTGTATATTATGCTGCTATATGAACTGTGTGGTTTGTCCTGGGTGTGCACTGGTCCTTCCAGAGCCCAGAGGGTTTGAGAATAAGAGCTGTGGGTTTGAACTCACCCGCACGTGCATGTTTTAGAGTTGCACGCGCAGGAGTAAACAGCATGCAGTGACTTGTTCAGTGCATACTGGTTTCTTCCTGCGCACGTCACTCCTAAAACAAGGGCTTCTCAATTTGTTTGAACTCCCACAGCAGTCTGTTCTCATCCTGTACTAACTGTTCATCCATGCTATCTATCACATCTTGCAAACATGTTACAGTTTTAATTCCGATTAACTGTTCCCCCGCCCTAAATGGCTAAAAATTGATTAATCAAACAGAATCGCAAACAAACGTTTTTCGCAAATGCCTAAGTAGAGACCGAACTCCGGATTGGGCGAGAGGGGTGCCATAAAACCCTTCCCCTCTAGTAACCTGGCTCCCGAACCCAGATATGGTTATGACGGACTGGTTCCTTAACTTTTTCAAATCAAACAAGCGCGGCACGTGCTTCAAAATACGGTTCCTTGGGTGTCGGACCTTCAAACCCAAGTGGCGACTCTATATTTTGCGAGCGCTTGTCGTCCAGCTTAAAGCGCTCCATTGAACCGGCATTTAGAAAGGAACGGAATTCTTTTTAAAAGGGCCCGCATGCCCACAGTGGCGACTCTGCTGGGGATACAAATCAATATTGGTCTATACTTAGAGTTTAAAACACTTCAGAACAATCCCACAAAAGTCTGTCAAAATAGTGAGCTTCGTGCTGCTAAAGAAAGGATTGGTGATTTAACAGGACCTCGTGTCCGGCCATCCAATCTGGGGCTTTTCCGATTGTTCTCCCGCATGGTTTCTTCTAAGTATTGATCAATAAAGAGAGACAAATTTGAAAAGGCATTTGAGAATTTGCGATTCTGTTATATTAATAAACTTTTTAGCATTCTCATTTGTATCAATGTGGGATAAGCCCCGTTGGATCGTTTTGGCAAGCCGGCACGGTTTACCGGAGCCCGGGGACCCTGAATGACTAACAACCTTCGACGATGATGGGTAATTCTACCATTCGACTGTTGCTCTGTGATTACGCGGGCAGCGGGAGGTATATCTTGGCTCTAGTCCGAGGAACCTGTTACAAGCCAAAACCAGCCTTTGCATATACAAAGCATTAGAACTCTCCAAACTAGGACAGGTTCCTACAGGGTAAGATTACTTGCATCTAACCCCCATATACTGTCTACGTGTTACTGCTTTCCCTATAGCATGTACTGTACATACATTATTTTGCATAGGAGCATGCTTAGAGTGGTTCTTTCTTTCGAGTTTGTCTTGCGCAATCTAAGATGTTGTTGGACTCGATGAGGAGTCGTTCATTCTGTCGAATGTTCGTTATCAATCGCAAAGTCCTTAGTTCAATGAGACTTTGAGAAATCAAAATTTACTACATCCTTGACTCATGCCCGGTTAAAAATTCAACCGAAAATATGGAACAACAAAAGTAGTGATGTCGTGTCACTGGCGCCACCCAAGTTGAAGTGTGAAGTCACTATACACCGCCGTGTTCAAGGTTAAGGTGCCATGTCATCACCACCGAGTTGTTCCAAATTCAAAGTTGATCCTTCAAATGGGACTAGTCGAAGATTTAGTCTATTTTGACATCTTTTAGGATCTGACGATCTGCTCAGGGACACATGGCTGAAAAGAATTCTGAGGATTCTGGCAACGTCTGAAATTCGTGAGGCAAACTCGTCTCTGTCTTTGTACATACATAGTGTTTTGCATAGAAGCATGTTTAGGGCGGCTTCTAGGTTGTCTCTCTTTCGAGTCTATCTTATGCCTATTAGGACTGCTGCCATGACCCGATGAAGAGTCGTACATCTCGATGGTGCACAGTTGCTAAATTTTCAAAGTCCTTAGATCAGCGAGACTTTGGGAAATCAAACCTTTTTAAGTCCTTGGCTCACGCCCGATTGAAGTTTCAACCAAAAAATATGGAACAACAAAAGTAGTGATGCCGTGTCACTGGCACCACCCAGGTTGAAGTGCGAAGTCACTATATACTGCCGTGTTCTAGGTTAAGGTGCCATGTCATCACCACCGAGTTGTTCCAAGTCTAAAGTTGAAATTTCGAGAACGGAATAGTCAAAGGCTTAGACTATTTTGACATCTCTTAGTGTTAGTCGATCTATTCAAAGGATACACCCTCGAAAAGATTTCTGAGGATTTTGGCAGCGTCCAAACATCATGAGACAGACTTGTCTGTAGTTATAGAGTCTAGGAGGACACCGACGATGATGACGTGTACATTGCTTTATTCTTGTACATAGCTTGCTGCATGAACGTCACTGAGCTTTTAATTACTTTACTGTAAAGTTCAAAGCCATTGCACTGAACAAGAGAGTACCGAAAGGAAGAGCCAAACCTACTTGGGAACGTCTGCACCGGAATCCGGTTCAAAGGCTTGTCAGGCTAGATTCCCTGTCAATCACAACGGAGGCTTCTCCAGGTTCATTGTTGGCCACCCTGCAGTCGGGTTCTCCATCGATATTGCAAAAAGTTGTGCCGCCGGCTTCCCCATCTTCAGCTTCTTCATCAAGCTCCATTGAAAAACCTGCAATGGCAGATCAGCCGCAACCGCTCACTCTAGAAACCATGCTCATGAACCTCCAGAACAGTATCACTGCTATGCAACAGAGAGCCACTCAGACTGATGCCTCCATCTCCCGTTTGAATGACCTTATCAACACTCGTCTTCCATCAGCAGCCGAAGAGGAAGGCGAAGACGATGTGGATGTTCATGCAGAACCTGTCTTTGTCGAGGATCCAAACCATGCAGGGCGTCTCATTGTTCAGCCCTAACCCTAGAAAGGCTCGTGTCCCTGCTCCAAATCCAAACCCCGCTGTTGTTAGGCCTGTTCAAAACCCTGACATAGCAGCACTTATTGTAACGCCCCGAATTTTGGGTACGTTAAATAAAACATTTTATTAATAAAACGAAGCGAGTCCGGCTCGTTATTACATCATAAACCTTACAAAAGTACTTTATTCAAATAACAGAGGGATCTAGGGTTCCTAACTACAGCTCTTCTTGCTTCTCCATCCTAGCCAGCTCCTCGGCTCCGATCGCCTCCAAGGTGAATAGTTCGCCCTGCTCGCCTATCAAATCTGACATATTATACCGGCGTCGCCACCCATATAATATGCCAGGGTCACCACAAGGCAACACCATGAGCTACGAAGGCTCAATAGTAAAATCCTACTCTTAACCCATAACTTACGAACAATAGATCGTAAATAACAAACAGTAACCAGAACACATCCACAATCGATATTTAACTACCGTTGGTGTCCAAGATTTCCCGATTTCTCCTACGCGACTCGTCGTAGACCGTGTCAACGTTTTCCACTTACAAAATCAACGTTTCAACATCTTTTGGCATTGGCTCCGTACCACGGATAACCAAGCTACACACACCCAACCTCGGTTCTGCCGCGCCGGGTTCCCGAGTATCCTCACAATGGTTCCGCCGCGCCGGGTTCCCATTGGCACACATTTGCATTGGCTCCTCTCCACGGATAACCAAGCTATACGTCACCATGGTTCCGCCGGTCCGGTTTCCCATGGGAATGCACACACCCTCACAATGGTTCCGTTATTCCGGATTCCCATTGGCACACACACATAATACCCTCGAAATGGTCATTATGTAGTTTCTAAGATATCTTCTTTTTCGGAAAATATATTCCTCTTGTTAAACCATACCCTAGGCGTCATGTTTCTACTTTCTCGATTTTCGTGTCCCGTTTACATGCAAGATGTCGCGGTAGTACTTTCCACATAACAAGCATTTACCAAATCCAACAAGTTCGTCCAATTCTATATTACCTAGCATACTTGAATTATCATAAACGAACATCATGCATATCCATCGTTCAACGAAAGATAACCTTATCTATGATCAAAGTAACATCATATGATTCATGCGATACATAAAGTTTAAGTACAAGGTAAAACTTTTTATACTTTTGGAAAAGTAAGTAGAAATTTAAACTACCTTGATCCGAAACTAGTCGGGGCCGAATAAGCTATTTGAAAATCCACGGGTGATGAAACTTGCGAATCTGGCCCGAACTTCGGACGGCAGTAACTCGGTCAATCCTTGGCCGAATATAGTCGTTCTTGGGTCGAAATCGAAGCTCAAGAAATTCTCTACAACTTTCGTGAAGAAAGTTGGTCCTAGAAACTACTCTAAGTAGGAGTAAAATGGGGATGAAGGAGAAGACAATAAGCTGTCTGGAAATGAAAATCCGAGAATTTCACTGAACTTCGGATGACAATATCTTTGTCATTTCTTCACCGATTGGGGTGGTTCTTGAGCCTAACTTGAAGCTTTCGAAGTGTTCTACAACTTTCCCGAAGAAAGTTGGTTCTAAAAACTAACTTAAGCAAGAGAAAACTGGGAATTTTCGAATGGACAGTAGGCTGCCCAGAAATGGTTTCTAGAGAGAAGGAAGAGCAAAGCTTTGAAGGTGTGAGTTTTGAAGCTTGGAATGGCTTTCTATTTATAGGCAAAACATTGGCTCTCTCTCCTCTTCTCCATGGCTGGCCCCCCTCTCTCTCTCTCCCTTTCTTTGACACTTGTCATGAATCTTGGAAGATCAAAGGCAAATCCAATGGCTAGGATTGATTCTTGGGAGATTTGTTCAAGGGATAGGAGACAATAGTACAAGATTCTAGTGTGAACAAATCATGGAAGGACAATGGAGATTAAGTCTTAGCTAGGAAGGAAGTTTCCCATGGATTTAAAGTACAATGGAAGATCAACCAAGGTACAATCCAATCTTTCTTCTTCTTTCTTCCCTCCTTCCTCCCTCTCTCTCTCTCTCTCTAGCCGAATTCTCCCCTCTCTCTCCTCCCATTCGGCTCTCTCCTCCTCTCTCCCTCTCTCTCTTGCAAGGTACAACACACACACACACACATATATATATAACACAAGCAAGAATACAAATAAAGTATAGTACTTTTGTACCAAAGATCAAAAGTAGACTTAAGGGCTAGGATTCTCTTTTAACCTAAGAAATAAGCACATGGTACTTAGGGTAATACTTTAACCATCTAAGTACTTATATAATATATCCCCATGTACTAATGTATCTAGGTGGTTCAAAACCCCATTAGAAAATAAATAAAAAGGTACTTAAAGAATCCTAGGGTTTAAAGGCTACTAATAAACTATTATGTACCTTGTCACATGGTTTAAAGGAAAAAGACTAGATTAATAAAATCCCATGGTACTTTGGAAGACCAACTCTTTTATCCAATGGTTAAAAATTACCCTAACATCTATTATCCAATGGATAATAGTTATTAGGTCAATTATATACTAAAGAAATCCCCAAAAGTACTTTCAAGTAATTAAAAAGTATTTTCCTTAATATTCCTAGTACTGTGGCCAAGTATACCTTTAAAATAAACAATTAGGGTTCTATTATCCAATGGATAATAGTTTCCCTAACAATCTTTGTCCAATGGACAAAGAATAAAACCAAAATAATTAAAAGAAAAAGAATATCCAATTCTTTGACTAGGGTTTAAAAGGTTCAAAAGGTTCAATGAGGGGCAAAACGGTCCAATTGAAGTAACTAGATAGCTTCCTACTTTAGTTTCTCCAACCGGATGGTTAGAAACTAACTAGGCTTGCTAAGTAGGACTAAAGTGCAAGAAATCAAATTTGAAGGGTAAAAACGTAATTATGACAAACTACCGGAAGTTAAGGCAACACAAGCAATTTAAATTTATTAACTTGAATAAGAAATAAATTCAAGGGGCAAAAATGTAATTACGACAAATTATAGGATTTTAAAAGTAAATCAAAGCAATTTCAAGTAATCAATAAAAATTCAAATATTTAACGAAATTTTTACTGACAAAAAATCAGGGTCGTTACACTTATGGCCAAGATGGCTAAGCTAGAAGAAGCTGTTTCAAAATCCGAGAAGATCAGCGCAGGAGGAATTGATCTGGATCGTCTCTGCTTGTACCCTAATGCTAGGCTTCCTGACAAATTCAAGATGCCTGACTTGGTTAAGTTCGACGGGAGCAGTGATCCCAAGACTCATCTCTTTGGCTACCATGCTGCTATGAAGTTGTTGGGTGTGGAAAGTGAGGCCATGTCTCAGCTTTTCCCTCAAACTCTCTTTGGGCCTGCCTTCCATTGGTTTATGTCCCTCGACATCTGCAAAAGAAGAACTTGGGAGGATATTGGGGCTGCCTTTGTTGCACAGTACAATTACAACTCTCTGCTTAAGATGACTACTCGTGAGTTAGAATCCATCAAAATGGAAGCAAATGAGTCCTTTGCGGATTTTGTTAAGAGGTGGAGAGCCAAAGCTGCATTGATGACTGATCGCCCTAGCGAGAGGGATCAACTCCGCATCATCTCCCGCAATCTCTAGCCAAATTATGCCAGGCACCTGGTTCTTGTTCAAGCGTCTGCTAACTTTGAAACCTTCTTCGACTCTGGCCTGGCCATTGAGGATGCACTACAGAGTGGAATACTGCCTAGGGGAGAGTCCTCTTCATAGAAAGCAAAGTCCGCGACCCTATTCTGGAAATAGTAGCACACTGTTTGGTGGAAGCAATTACGCCAATTCAACTACAAGTGGGGACAACGCTGCTGCTTCCCCTAACCATACAGCCGATGTTAATCAGGTTCAAAACGCCCAAGGCTACCGGGCCCGAACCCAACCTCAAAGTTTCTCTATCTTTGAGACACCTCTGTCCGCAGTGATGAAAAAACTCAGTCAAGTCTGGGCATCTCAAACCTTTGATCCCAACTTCTCCGCCAAAAGTCCTACCTTCGGGTTACAAACCTCACCTCTTCTGTGCCTTCCACCAAATGCCTGGCCATCCCACTGACGCATGCTATCGTCTTCGACATGAGATTCAAGATCTCATTGACAATGGCACGGTTCAAGCTCCACCAAAGCCCAACTTCATTTCCAACTCCTTGCCTCAACACTACTCTGACCCTCTGGTTGGTCAGATATCTATCATCTCCACTCAAATCAACCCTAGCTCTACCATATTCAACCCTAGCCACTATATCATCCCAGAAAGCCAACCCAAACCAATCGTATCCATCCCGTTCTAATCGGAGGTCAACATGATGGCTGTAGGTTGGGCAATTGAGGTCTTCATTGCCGACACCTGGATTGACAGTAATGAGAAGCTTGCAAAGGGAAAGACTGACCGGCTGAGGTCCATTGATCAAAGGAGCACCGAGTAGGTTTGGTCAAATAAGCTAAGGAAGTTGAAGTGCTGTTGCTTGGGCCTGACACCCGTTGGATCCTACCTCTTTTTGTGGAAGCTTTGGGTAGCTTTTTAAATATTGCATTTTCAAACCGCGTCTAGTTTGCATTGACGTTTTGTCTAAGTCTGACACAGAGTCTTTTGAGTCGTCTAAGACTAGCTCTTAGTCCGAGGTTGTGCCTCTTGGCCCTCCATGTCTGTAACGCCCCCAAATTTTTTGGTACGTTAAATAAAACATTTTATTATAAAAACGAAGCGAGTCCTGCTCGTTATTACATCATAAACCTTGCAAAAGTACTTTTATTCAAATAATAGAGGGATCTAGGGTTCCTAACTACAGTTCTTCTTGCTTCTCCATTCTAGCCTGCTCCTCGGCTCCGAACGCCTCCAAAGTGAATAGTTCATCCTGTTCGTCTATCAATTCTGACATATTATACCGGCATCGCCACCCATATAATATGCCAGGGTCACCACAAGGCAACACCATGAGCTACGAAGGCTCAGTAGTAAAATCCTAATACTAGCATCGATTTCCACATGATAAGTACATAAGCAGTGATAAAAAGACAATAGCACTAACGCTTTCACAATTACTTTATAACTACCGTTGGCGTCGACTCGTCGTGAACCATGTCGTTATTACCCTTTTCAAAAACACCTTTTTAACTCACCCAACCTCGGTTCCGCCTGTAACGCCCTCTAATTTTAGGCACGTTAAGGGTTTAATCATTACAGAAATAAAATAGAGTCATTGTTCAATATTACAGCACTGCTCTCATAAGAGCATTTGAAATACAAAATAGATAACAAAAAGGGAGCTAGGGTTCCTATTCTACGGCTCCTCTTGCTCCTCCAACCTAGCGAGTTCTTCAGCTCCTGTACGCCTCCAAGGTGAAGAGATCGCCTTGTTCGTCTATCAGGTCTGACATATTATATTGGCGTCGCCACCCATATAATATGCCAGGGTCACCACAAGGCAACACCATGAGCTACGATGGCTCAATAGTAAAATCCTACTACTAGCATTGTTTTCCACATGATAAGTACATAAGTAGTAAACAAATGATAATAACAACTTATTCATGTTCGTTTGATAACCATTATCGGTGTCAAGGATTCTCGATTTTTCCTCCTATGCACACATCGTAGACCGTGTCATTCATTGCTACCTTTCTTTTCCAAAGACTTCTTTTTAACTCACCCAACCTCGGTTCCGCCGCGCCGGGTTCCCGAGTATCCTCACAACGGTTCCGCCGCGCCGGGTTCCCGTTGGCACACAAAAACTTGCATAGGCTCCATACCGCGGATTACTATGCTACTCACCCTACTTCGGTTCCGCCGCGCCGGTCTCCCGAATATCCTCACAAAGGTTCCGCCGCGCCGGGTTCCCGTTGGCATACACACACTTCCCACGTAATACCCTCGATTAGTCATTACGTGATTTCAGAATATTTCCAACCGGGAAAAACACATTTTCTTAGTTAATCACACCCTAGGTGCCATGTTTCTACTTTTCTCGATTTTCGTGTCTCGTTCTCATGCAAGACTTCGTCGTTTAAGACTTTACATACACACATGCATTTATCTAAAGCTTTGAAACAAATACAACAAGATCATTCAACTATCTAGCATACTTGAAACATTTCGAAAGTAAATCATGCATCTCCAAAGTTAACATCTTCCATGATCAAAGTAACTTTTTAAACTTTAAGTAAAGTATGTAGAATTTCAAAGTAACAAGATAAAGTAAGGATTTAACTACAATAGTAAGATTGAACTACGATATAGTAAAGATTTCACTACCGTTCTTCTAGGCGGTGGTCGGCTTACGGAAGTTTGATCGTCGGTTTGAAATCGGCGGAGTAACGGCCTCCGGATTGCTTCGAAAGGAAAAGAATTTGTACTTCTTTTCCTAGAAACAACTTACTAATTTAACTAAGCTACTTTTTAAGATCAAAGAGTGGTATTGGAAGTGGTTTGGCTGGTTTTGCTCAAGAACACTCAAGAACAAAGAAAGTTCTTGAACTTTGAACTAAGAACACTTGAATTTTTAGAGAGAAGGAAGAGCTATTGCTTGAGGTGTGAGTTCAAGGCTTGGTGAGGCCTTCTATTTATAGGCAAAGACTCCCCCTCTCACTCCCTTGGCCGGCCCCCTCTCTCTCTCCTTTCCCCAATTTTTTTATTCCATCCAATCCAACTTTTCAAGGAAGATCAAGGCTAAAAAGGCTAGACTTGCATGGCTATGTTGTCCTTAGATTTGATCTTGGAACCAATGGATGGTGGATATGAGTTTGTACAAGATTCCAAGGATTAAACTAATATTGGATGTACAAAAGAAGGACATGAAGTGAAGCTTGCTTGGAAGCACAAGAATCTTATAGAACATGGAAGTCCAATGGCCAAGTACCAACCAATTTTCTCCCTCCTCCTCTCCTTCAACCGGCCCCCCCTCTCTCTCTCTCTCACGGCTCTCTCTCTCTCCCTCTCTTCCTTGCTTCAAAAGTACAATATATATATATACGCACATGTGCAAAAATGCAAGTAAACAAATAAAAAACTAAGTACTTTTGTACCTAAGATCAAAAGTAGACTAGATTTTCTATTATACAAGTCAATTTATCACATGGTACTTAGAGTATTATCTTAACCTACAAGTACTAGAATATATTATACTTAGATACATAAGTACTTAGGAGATCAAAACCCCAATAGAAAATTAAGTAAAAGTACTTTTAAGAATCTTGGTACCATGTACCTTTTTAATTAAAAATTGGTTGTGCTTTCACACATGGTTTAAAGAAAGTATTAACTAATAGGATACCATGGTACTTTGGAAGACTAAGTCTATTGTCCAATGGTTAAAATTTCCCCTAACATTTATTATCCAATGGATAATAGATATTAGGTTACTTTTAATATAAAATAGTCAAAAAGTACTTTTAAAGTAATTAAATAATATTTTTTCTTAATATTCCTAGTACTCTAACCAAGTATACACTAATTATAAACAAATGGGTTTCTATTATCCAATGGATAATAGTTTCCCTAGCAACTATTGTCCAATGGACAAAGAATAAAATCAAAATAATTAAAAGAAAAAGAATATGTAATACTTTGACTAGGGTTCAAAAGGTCCAAAAGGTTTAATGAGGGCAAAACGGTCCAATCATGGTGACTAGATGGCTTCCTAGTTTAGTCTCTCTAACCGGATAGTTAGAAGCTAACTAGGCTTGCTAAATAGGACTAAAGCGCAAGAAATAAAAATTCAGGGGCTAAAGTGCAGAAAATGAAAGTTCAAGGGCTAAAGCGCAGTTTTAACAAACTATCAGAAAATTAACGCAATTCATACAATTAACATTAATAACTCGAATAATAAGTACATTTTTTATTTATAAAAATTCAGAGTTATTACACCGCCGTTCCAGGTTCCCGAGTATCCTCACAATGGTTCCGCCGCACCGGGTTCCCATTGGCACACATTTGCATTGGCTCCTCTCCTACGGATAACCAAGCTACACCTCACCATGGTTCCGCCGGTCCGGTTTCCCATGGGAACACACATAACCTCACAATGGTTCCGCTATTCCGGATTTCCATTGGAACACACACACCCACACAACTCACTTAATTCCCTCGAAATGGTCATTATGTAGTGTCAAAAATATTTCCAACCGTGAAAACACAACTTCCTTGTTAAACACACCCTAGGTGCCATGTTTCTACTTTTCTCGGTTTTTGTGTCTCATTCTCATGCATGACTCCGCGGTATAAGATTTTACATACAACATGCATTTAATCAAGCCTTGAATTAGTACAACAAGATCATCCAAATCTTAAGCTACACAGCATGCTTGAATTTCATGAACAACAATAATCATGCATTTCCAACTTTTTTATCTACGATCAAAGTAACTTCTTAAACTTTAGAAAAAGTAAGTAGAGAATCAAGTAGCAAGATTTAAACAACTTATAGAAAATAAAGTAAAGATTTAACTACCGTTCTTCTAGGCGGTGACGACTACGGAAGATTGGTCGTCGGTTTTGAAATCGGCGGCGTAACGGCGTCCGGTTTGCTTCGAAAGGAAAAGAATTGTATTTCTTTTCCTAGAAACAACTTCCTAACCTTAACTAAGCTATTTTAAGGATCGATGGGTGGTTTTGGAAGTGGTTTGATGGTTTCGCTCAAGAACACTCAAGAACAAAGAAAGTTCTTGAACTTAGAACAAAAATGCTTGGATTCCTTAGAGAGAAGGAAGAGCTATTGCTTTGAGGTGTGAGTTCAAGCTTAAGAATGGCTCTCTATTTATAGGCAAAGGGCTCCCCCTCCCTCATAATGGCCGGCCCCCCTCTCTCTCTCCTTTCCCCAATTTTTAATTCAATAAAAATCTACTTTTTATGGAAGATCAAGGCAAAAATCCTAGGGTTGCATGGCTATGTTAGTACTAGATTTGATTCTTGGAACTAATTTGTGGTGGAGATGAGATTGGTACAAGATCCAAGGGTTTAACAATTGAAAGGTGTACAAAGGAGTACAATGGAGTTAAGATTTTTGGTTGGAAGAATAACAATTCAAAGATTTGGAGTACAATGGACGTTCAATGGACAAGTACAAGCAAATCTCCCTCCTCCTTTCTCCTCCCAACCGGCCCCCCTCTCTCCCTCTCTCTCTCACGGCTCTCTCTCCCTCTTACTCTCTTGCTAAGTACAATATATATACATACATGTGTTATATTGCAAGGAAAAGAAATAAAAAAAATAGTTCTTTTTGGTACTTAAGATCAAAAGTAGCCTTTAAGTCTAGATTTCCTATGAAACTAACCAATTTTTCACATGGTACTAAGGGTATTAGTTTAGTCTACCAAGTACTATATATATATATATATATATATATATATATATATATACTAGTATACACATGTACAATGGGTGGTTAGAATCCCCATTAAAGAATAATAAAGGGTACTTTGGGAATATTAGTACCATGTACTTTTTAATTAAAGTATTAAGTACTTTGCCACATGGCTTTAAGAAAAGGGTTAGTTTAATAAATCCCATGGTACTAGAAAGATTCACCCTTTTATCCAATGGGTAAAAATTTTCCTAACTTCTATTATCCAATGGATAATAGTTATTAGGTCACTTTTAATATTAAAATAATCAAAAAGTACTTTAAAGTAAGTATACTTTTAATATAAACAAATGGGATTCTATTATCCAAAGGGTAATAGTTTCCCTAACAACTATTGTCCAATGGACAAAGAATAAAACTAAATTGATTAAAAGAAAAAGAATATTAAAATTCTTAGTCTAGGGTTCAAAAGGGTCAAAAGTTCCAATGAGGGGCAAAATGGTCATTTTACGGTGACTAGATAGTTTCCTAGTTTAGTTTCTCCAACCGGATGGTTAAAAGTTAACTAGGCTTGCTAAGTGGGCTGAAGCGTTAAGAAACAAATCTCGAAGGGCTAACATGTAATTTCAACAAATTATAGGAATTTAAAAGTAAATCGAAGCAAATTCAAGTAATCAATAAAAATTCAAATATTTAACGAAATTTTCACTGACCGAAAATCAGGGTTGTTACAATGTCGTAGCTTTCGTTTCAAGTTTTGAGTCTGCTGTACTTGGCAACCCAGAGGGGCTTTCTTTATAATATGCATTATCTTGCTTCTAAGTACTTCGCTGGCTTTTGAATAAATTGTGTCGACCCTAACGACGAAGGGATAGATTTCGATAGGGTCATCCCCAAGGAAATGTGTTCCCTCGCCGAAAGGGAAGACAAAAGGCATGCTCAGCCTATTAATTGGAATAGTAGTTTCAAATAAACTTGAAAGATGAAGTAGACCTCAGAATGGTTCAAATTGGTTCAACACTGTCCGCAAAGGAGTATTGTGCCCGGTCAGACAGGCTCAAAGTTCATCAACGTCTTGGCATGGTCTCACAAAGACACATACAGCGTTGATTCCGAGATAAAGGAACATCAAATCCCCCTGCTACCAGATGCCAAACCATGTAAAGCAAAGCTTAAAAGGTCTAGCGCCTCTACCATGTTCAAGTTTGCAGGAACAGCGTTCCGCCAACTACAAGTTAGAAAGTTCAAAATTGGCTTGGGGCGAGGCATGTCAATCGAAGCACTTTGGACCCTTGTACTATCAAGGCCATTTTATCTGGGGCTGCAACCAAAGATCATCGACCTCGATTGCAATAAATTCAATACCTTGGTCAACATGGATCATTTCAAAAGCCTTTTTCTTGAGAGAAGCTCGTTGGGCTGAAAACCCCAAGGGTGGGTAGTTCCAAGCAAAAGTTAGAGCAGCCTGCTAGACTAAGAACCTATGAAGGAGGTCTAGGCAAAAGTAAAAGGCAATACTTGAAAGCTCGTTAGACCGAAAATCCGAATGGGCGGTTCTAGGCAAAAGTTAGAGCGTAAAAGGTGAGGTAAAATACTCGAGTGAACCTTGGCCTGAACTACGTTTTGACCTGATTCCCTAGCTTGGGATACGTAGGCAGTTTCTCATTGAGACTCGGTCACAATCTATCAATCGGATCCATGGTTGACATTTGGTACACATCAAAGGTTGAAGAGGATCGAAGATAAACCTGCATGGGAGGAGTCTGAAGGGGGAAAACCTTTTGTCTTTCAAGTTTATTTCAAACTACTTCTTCAATTTCAAAGCTGAGCATAAAGCCTTAAAAGAATTTAAGCATAAAAAACAGAACGAAATGCTGGCGAGGCCTAACGGTTCACAGTTTATTCTAAGTTCAGCAAAGTCTAGTGTAAGCAACTGCAGCGAATTTGTAGTCACGCTCATATTCAATTCGAGCAGCAATCGATAGCAGTAAGCTACTGCTTTTGAATGTCATCCAAGGGGCTTTTACCAAGTTTTGTCATACCTTGCAGACCTAATGTGACTGTACGGGGGTGTTGGTTTCAGTCCGGGCCTATATGTGTCTTTATCTGCGTCTTATGTCCATTTTTGTGGCATTTTTCTAGATTTCAATCCATTGTCATATCGAGATGCTTTTCTCAGTTTTATTTGTTCACGCAGGCCTTTATACCTTTTGCACCTTTTGCAAGTGTCAGTTTCACCTGTCTAAAGGACTATTGTGAGTTTTGACACGTTAATGCCCAAAATTTCATTATATTCCATGTGTCTAAAGGTTCGCATTGTTCCCTGGGGCTCTTTCCCCCTTTTCGTTCGAGCTAGGCGAGTTTGTGCATGTGCGCATGTCTGTGTGTCGACTCAGTTCACTTGTCAATGCAAATTAGATGTTAGCGGATGGTTTACATGTTAGTAAACTGGAAAATGCAATTTTTACATTGCTACCCTTGTATTTATAACCCGCAAGCAGTGGAATCTCGTCAACAGCAAAAAGCCCGTTAGCCCAAGGCCAAGCAAAGCATCTCTCTGGGGCTTATCCGCCCAAGCATCAAAGTAAGGGGAATGCAAGCCAACTGTTGTTACTACATGTCAACTGGGCACGCCAGCCCGCTCAATGTCTCTCTATCGGGATGCGTATCTCAGAAGCAAAAGACAGTAAAGTACTGGGGCTCAGTGGTAGTCCTTAGGCATCGTTGTCCTCCTAGGAGCCGCCCTCAGCTTGCATTTGCATTTTCAATTTGTGCATTTTGTTAGTATACATCTTTGCATATTGTATATGTCAAATGTTGAAAACAGGAAGGTGGCCAGAATGGTTACCATCAAGTCTTGGTTGGCCAAAGGATGCGATGCAATCTCCGACGGTTTTGGTTATCATTGGTTAGCGGAGGCAATGGAAATCTCCCTAACTTTCGATTTGTTTGCCAAAGGATGCGATGCAATCTCCTGCGGTGTTGTTCTCGTTGGTCAGCGGATGCGAAGAAATCTCCCTGAATCCACGATTTGTTTGCCAAAGGATGCAATGCAATCTCCTGCGGTGTTGTTCTCGTTGGTCAGCGGATGCGAAGAAATCTCCTTGAATCCACGATTTGTTTGCCAAAGGATGTGATGCAATCTCCTGTGGTGTTGTTCTCGTTGGTCAGTGGATGCGAACAAATCTCCCTGAATCCACGATTTGTTTGCCAAAGGATGCGATGCAATCTCCTGCGTTATTGTTTTGTTTGTTCGACGGAGGCAATGGAAATATCCCTAAACTCTCGATTTGTTTGCCAAAGGATGCGAGGCAATCTCCTACGGTGTTGTTCTCGTTGGTCAGTGGATGCGAAGAAAATCTCCCTGAATCAACGATTTGTTTGCTGACGGATGCGATTGAAAAATCTCTTGCGGCATTGTTCTCATAGCAGGATGCGATAAAATCTTCTGCAGAACAAATCAACGACAACCTGTCCTGTCCAACTTCGATCAACAAGCAGCGATTCACTCGTCCACCTCTACTTCCATCCCCGACAATGGACAGCCAGTCCATTCCACCAATCAGGTTCTTTAAGTTTACTTGTCTACTTTGCCCGTATGCTTTGCTCTGGATAGCCTTGATGGGTGTCTAGAATTCTTTGGCGTTACTTGTACCAAGTCGATGGTGCTTCAAGTGCCGTCAAAGAGTGGCTACTGTAGACACCCCAATCTGGGCTTCCAGATTAGTTTACTTACGGTTTTTGATTCCCCGATGATGAAATGGATCAAGAACACCCTGGGAATGATAGCGTGTTTGAGTTTTGAGTGTTTGCAAAACCCTTGAACCTAACCTAGCCCAAGCCACTTCAAAAACCAAAAACCCTACTGACCCGCGCCAGGGCGCAATCATCCCGCGCCGAGGCGCACCATCGCGCGATAGACTCACTCCATCGCACGACAGTGCGCCAGGGCGTACCATCACGCGATAGACTGACTCTGTCACGCGACGGTCCAACCTACCACCAATCTTTCTTGAGATGGGCAGTTGGCCACCAATGCTACTTCAGCCAGGCCTCGTGGACTTGCTGAACTCCTCTCCTGGCACCAACCAGATCCTCCATCTTTCCATATTTATACCCATTTCCTTCTTCATTTGAAAGGGTTAGCATTTTCCAAAGGTTCAAGAAGCCCAAAGAAGGATTACACTCACAATCCTCCATTTTCACACTTCAACCATCCAAGAACAAAGCTTGTTCTTCCACCTCAACCTTTTCAAACACCTCAATCAACCCTCAAAGCTCGAATTCGTTTCAAACTCAACCAAAGGTATAGCTTACCTACAGTTTTCTGTTCTGATCCCTGAGGGGGGCTGGCAGGGCCAAGGCTGGTAATCAACACTAGTCCTGGTCCTAAAGTTGGAAAGGTTTCAAAAACCGTCATGGTAGGAACCAACGCGCGATGGTTCAACTCTCTCGCGCGACACTTCGGTGCTGCACGCGATGGACCACGTGGGGATTGGTGTCCTACTGTTTTGTGCTTTATTTTGTATATAGATCACTGCAAGCATGTTAAAAACCAGTTTACTGCCTTCCTTTGTTAGAAATTGCTAACTATAGTTCAATTTGCATGTCTACTGTTTTGGAGTACCCCTAGGATCATTCTGGACCTGTCCCAGAACCCAGAAAGATGTGAACCAAGCACTGGTCTGGATGCGCCAGGGCGCAACCATCCTGCGCCAGGGCGCACCATCACGCGCCGGACTCACTCCATCGCGCGACAGTGTGCCAGGGCGCACCATCGCGCGCCAGACTGGCTTCATCGCGCGACAGTGCGCTAGGGCGCACCATCGCGCCCCAGAGTGACTCCATCGCGCGACAGTCTGCCTTTGACCAGTGAATGGCCTTGCACGGGTAGCTTGGCCTTAGGCCATTATTTTGTCCCCACACTGTTTATGGGGTGTATTATTAATTTGTAGGGCTTTTCAGCTTTTAAACTGTATATTATGCTGCTATATGAACTGTGTGGTTTGTCCTGGGTGTGCACTGGTCCTTCCAGAGCCCAGAGGGTTTGAGAATAAGAGCTATGGGTTTGAACTCACCCGCACGCGCATGTTTTAGAGTTGCACGCGCAGGAGTAAACAGCATGCAGTGACTTGTTCAGTGCATACTGGTTTCTTCCTGCGCACGTCACTCCAAAACAAGGGCTTCTCAATTTGTTTGAACTCCCACAGCAGTCTGTTCTCATCTATACTAACTGTTCATCCATGCTATCTATCACATCCTGCAAACATGTTACAGTTTTAATTCCGAATTAACTGTTCCCCCGCCCTAAATGGCTAAAAATTGATTAATCAAACAGAATCGCAAACAAACGTTTTTCAGCAAATGCCTAAGTAGAGACCGATCTCCGGATTGGGCGAGAGGGGTGCCATAAAACCCTTCCCCTCTAGTAACCTGGCTCCCGAACCCAGATATGGTTATGACGGACTGGTTCCTTAACTTTTTCAAATCAAACAAGCGCGGCACGTGCTTCGAAATACGGTTCCTTGGGTGTCGGACCTTCAAACCCAAGTGGCGACTCTGTATTTTGCGAGCGCTTGTCAGTCCAGCTTAAAGCGCTCCATCGAACCGGCATTTAGAAAGGAACGGAATTCTTTTTAAAAGGGCCCGCATGCCCACACCTGGCGCTTTTCCTCCTAGGAGCCGCTCGTCCCTGTGCCTTGCATTGTAATTTTATATACGTTAGCATATGTTTTGCATATTGTGTATTTGAAAGTAGGTACGATCAATCTTGTAACGACCCTGATTTTTGGTCGGTAAAAATTTTGTTAAATATTTGAATTTTATTTTTATTACTTGGATTTACTTTTAAATTTCTATAGTTTGTCAAAATTACATTTTTGCCCCTTGAAATTTCGTTTCTTGCACTTTAGCCCCACTTAGCAAGCCTAGTTAGCTTCTAACCATCCGGTTGGAGGAACTAAACTAGAAAGCCATCTAGTCACTTTTCCCTAACCTCAAATGGACCGTTTTGCCCTCATAAACCTTTTGAACCTTTTTAACCCTAAGATTCTTGAAGTACCATTAATTATTTTGTATTAGGGTTTTGATCTTCCTAGATCACATGGTACATATGTTTATATTATTTTAGTATATGGTAGACTAGAATAAAGCCTAAAGTACACATGTGCCAATTAGTTTGTTGAAACTTAGCCCTTAAGTCTCTTGGCTTAAGTACAAAAGTACCTTTACTTTATTTGTTTTCTTGCACATGGTTTTGTGTGTGTATATACATAATGACCATTTCGAGGGTATTATGTGTGTGTGTGTTCCAATGGGAATCCAGAATAGCGGAACCATTGTGAGGTTGTGTGTGTGCGTTCCCATGGGATCCCGGACCGGCGGAACCATGGTGAGGTATAGCTTGGTTATCTGCGGAGAGGAGCCAATGCAATTGTGTGCCAATGGGAACCCGGCGCGGCGGATCCATTGTGAGGATACTCGGGAACCCGGTGCGGCAGAACCGAGGTTGGGTGTGTGGCATGGTTATCCGCGGTACGGAACCAATGTCAAAAGATTTTGAAAATCTTGGTTATCCGCGGTACGGAGCCAATGCAAAAGATTTTGAAAGGCTTAGTTATCCGCGGTACGGAGCCAATGCAAAAGATTTTGAAAGGTTGATTTGTATGTGAAAATGGAAACGGTCTACGATGAGTCGCGTAGGAGAAACCGGGAAATCTTGGACACCAACGTAGTTAAATATCGACTGTGGATGTGTTTATTGTTTGTTATTTGCGATCTATTGTTTGTAAGTTATGGGTTAGTGGGTAGGGTTACTCTATTGAGCTTTCGTAGCTCACGGTGTTACCTTGTGGTGACCCTGGCATATTATATGGGTGGCGACACCGGTATAATATGTCAGATCTCATAGACGAATAGGGCGAGATCTTCACCTTGGAGGCTTCTGGAGCTGAAGGGATGGCTAGGATGGAAGGAGCAAGCGGAGCAGTAGTTAGGAGCCTTAGTTCTCCTTTGTTGATTATATGTACCCTTTTGAAATATTTATGATGTAATAAACTCTCTTTATTATGTAATAAATGCCTCATTAACGTACCCAAAATTCGGGGCGTTACAAATCTTCAATCAACAGCAATCAAAGCATACTATGTATCGGACGAGTGCGTGCATATATCCATTACCAAATGCAGGAATGTATCGAATACAGACATGTATTGAAAGCAGGAATGTATCGTTTTCCAAAGGATATACCTAAGATCTCCGAGTCGCCGGCTGGGGATAGCGCAAGTCCAATGGCAAGCCGGTTGCCGCCCTCCTCACCACGTTCTAGACTCCAGCGCAAGCATGCACCGAACAGCCTCGTTCACCCACTCATTGGGCACCTGCAAGAATACTTTGAACATGAGCAATTGGACAATATTTTAAAGTACAGTAGTGAAAGCAGCAATGTCTTACCAACACGGTAACGGGCACTGGCACGACTCTGGCAGGGGTTAGGTGCAACTCAGCTAGATTGCCTAGAGAGTCTGCCACTGCTATCTGCCACGTCAACTCTGGTGGCCCACCTCTCACTGGTCCACTCAGACCTCGCCTCGCGCGACTCTCACCACTGCTCTACCTCCCTGTGACGGCTCTCCTCTCCTCGGCAGCTCCACGAGCCTGACTCCGAACCTCCCTGAACTCTCGTACTCCCAGTGGCCCTGCCAGACGCTCCCTCTGATAAGTCACATAGTCCATGTCAGGACGCAAGTGGCGTGTCAAGTCGGTATCAGGCCGCGTAAAGACCTCCAACTCAGCCAAAGTGTACTCTCCTGTGTGTGAGGCCCATGGTGGAAGCGGTCCGGGCACCTGAAATCTTGCGTAGCCGAGTGATTGGCGTGTCACTCGGTCACCCAAGTACCACTGCCAACCAAAGGCCGACTCCAGCAGCACTCTGCTCACTGTGACAACCCTGCTACGAGCGAAGTACTCAGGCTCAGGCTCCGCCACCCTCCAGGGATCCCACTCAACTTGCACAGGCAAACAATGCAAGTATCGGTCAGCGACGGCATTGAAGCAATAAAAAGGGATACACATTTCCATTTTTACCGAGTTTCAAGTTAAACCTATGAGGGTCGAAGCTTGTCTAAGTATATCCGGAAGCCGTTCAGGTCACCTCTACCTCTCTTCTCTCCCATGTTCTTCTTGCTCCAGATATGTGCACGCGGGAGGATCCCCAAGTCTAGGCTCTTCGTCACTGGACAACACATGTTCAAAACCTCGTAGGCCCAGAGCTGCATGGTTAACAAGAAATCAAATTGTCAGTACAACGCAGGAATATTATTGAGCAAGTTACAGAATCAAATGGAAAAATGCATATTGGAAATGTATTTTACCTCCCAGATCCGCCAGTACCCAGCAGTGCTCACCTCCGTCCTCGACGAATCCCCAAAGAAGCCATAAGCTGTGCATAGTGCAGCTCCTCCCCAGTCAAAACGCGAGGCCGTCCTCAGATCTCTCAATGCAGGCAAGTAAGACAGGTGAACTTTGCTACTAGGGCTGTTAGTCGAGACCGAAAATTCGACCGAAACCGGAAAAAACCGGACCGGACTGAATTTTTCAAACCGGTCGAATAATTTTGATCCAGTTCCGGTTTATAAAATTTAATTTTTTTAAAACCAGTCCGGTTTCCAGTTTTTATGTTTTATAAACCGGTCGAAACCGGACCGAATCGGATTAATGCATATGTGTAAAAATTTGCGAGTAATAGGGCTCGAACTCGCGTGCTTCCAGTTGAAAAAGGGAGTCTTTACCGCTTGGACATACAACTACTTGTGTTTTTAACATAGTATATATATACATAAATGTTAGATATATATATACTACCCTTAAGAACTTTTCCAGATCCATCTCATTCTCTCACGCTGACTTCACTCAGCACTCTTCCATGGCGATTTGGCCAAACCCGAGGGTGAGTGTCTTCATCCCTCTCTCTCCGTCTCTCTCTCTCTCTCTCTCTCTCTCTCTCACTCTCTCATACACACACACACACATCCCACAAAATCTGGAAGTAGAAGATCTACAAAACCCATCATCCCTCTCGTTCTCACTCCCTTCGTCCATCATCTCTGTTTGAATCGACTGAATACCCTTCGGATCTACTGATTTTCGCTTCAAAACCCCTTAAATCAGAGCTTCGAAACCCTTCAATGGTGGTTTGGGCATGATGGTGGCGACGGCGGGGATGGCCTGATGGTGGTGGTGGCCGTGTGTGGTGGTTTTTTTATGGCAGAGCAAGAAACCGAATAAATAGGACCGAAACCGGTTGGGCCGGTCGAAACCGGACCGGATTATCTCAACAGGTTCCGGTTTCTTAAAATTCCAAACCGAATAACCGGTTTCGACCGAAAAATATGCCGAAACCGGACCGGTATCACCCCTATTTGCTACGCCTGTTCGGATATAGGGTAGCACCAAAGAGGTACAACAAGTATGCCCGGGCCATCTGCTCTGCCTCCTGATCGGTCGTCACCTCCTTCTTAAGATATCGGACGAACTGCCTGTACCTCGCCATCCCCTCCTCAATCTTGGGCACTTCACCCAAGAACCACTCTAGGGCTGCCTCGTCGTCCTGGATGCCCGAGTCAAACGGGATAGGCTCACCCCCAACCCTCAAACCAGTGATCCCCGCAAAGTCAGTGGGCGTCACCGTCATCTCCCCGAGCGGTAGGTGGAAGGTATTCGTGGTGTCCCTCCACCTCTTTGCAAGTGCAACCAAGACGGCATGATCGTTCCTCGCCGGAGTGAGAGTCTGTATGACCTCCCTGAAACCTGCCTCGTCCACTAACTGCCTCACTCTCTCAGGCAAACTCTGGTACAGTGCCAAGGAGCTACACGCGCCCCCAAAGCCGCGAATGTCTCTCTGTCTCGCTCTCTCCTGCATCAGACATAGAAGCAAGCAATAAGAAGGATATCAGCATGCAAAGCTTTCATTTTCAAGTTCTAGGTAATCAATGTGGCCTAGCAATAGATGGTTGGTTCAAGTTATTATGTCTCATGCATGACATTCAAAGTGAAACTATGGTATCACCGTTCAAAGCTACTTCAAAGGATTACTCTACATCTCTTGGTATTTGAGCACATACATTGTATTTAAATGGTATTCGCTAAAGAAAATGAGGGATTATCATAAATTTACCTCAGACCAGCTGCTCGAAATGTGGGTATTGGGGTCTCTCAAAACGAGCTCGGAGTCGTACTCCGCATGCCGTGGCCGGTATGCCGTAAAGCCCGATGGTACAAACAAGTGAGGAACAGGTAGCTCGTACCCCTCTGCTGAAAATGGAGCCCGAGTCAAGCTCTCCGCCTCCGACACCGCTGTCACCCTAGGACCATATACTCTGGCTCCGACCCTCTCCTCAGTCTCTGCATCCCTCAGTACCTCCTCCTCAGCAGCTCTCTCCCTCTCGGCCCTCGCCGCGGCCACTGAAGCGGCTATCTCTCGCTCTTGCTTCTCTCGAGCCTCCAAAACAGCAGCCCCAATCATGGGATCCTCCTCAAGGAGCCAGGCTAGTCTCTCCTCACTCAGAAACTCCGCGAGATCCTATCTCGTGATCGGTCTATGGCCCGACGATGTCGCTGCTGGACGGAACAATACCTCCTCCTCAGGAACCTCTGTGGCGCCCTCCTCCTCGATCACCACGTCCTTACCTTTCGCCGGATCCCTTGGCGGAATCTCACTTGGCCCGGCATCACCACCATCAACATCCCTACTGCCTGCGACCTCGGAACTGCCACCACCGACTACCACAGACCCACTCACAGCCGTGCTCGGGTCCAATGGCCCAACAACATGAGCCACGGCCCCGACTCCCTCCATCGCGCGACGATCTGACTCCGTCGCGCGATGCTCGCCGTCGCCACCAACCGCCTGCATGCTACTCTGATCGCCATCGCCGCCCCCTCCGACCACTGCACCAACGTCCACGGCCGCCTCCGTCGCCATTTGATCTGTCGTCTCAACCTCCATGGCTCCTCCCTCATCCTCCGGACGATCAAGAACCTCCCCTCCACCACCACCATTGGTGTGCTCCGCCATAGGTGATCGCACACACGTGGGTTTGCTGGTTTCGTGAAGAAATGAAGGTTTGGGGTTGAAACTTTGAGAGAGAGTAGAGTTGAGGGGAGTTCGAAACTGCTGTGAGCGGTTTCAGAACGTCCCCGTCATTTAAAGTGAGAAGCAAGCAGGCATGGGCCGGGTCTGGGCTTTCTCCAGATCCAAGCCCTAACTGAAAACCCTCGCACAATGGTCCAATTGGGCTGTTGACCAGGTTTAGCCTCTGGCTTGGCCCGATCTTATGTATCGTTTTAATAGTGGCCCAAGAGTCTTACTCCGGCCTTGCAATTGATTTTGGGATCTCTACTAGATGTCCTTGATCAAAGGTACCTTATATCCCCAGCAGTGGTCTGCCCCACGCGTAAAGTCCAAAATAAAATCTGCGACGATCCAACCGTCCAAGTTCAAATCAACGACGATCCATCCGTCCAATTTCAAATCAGCGACGATCCATCCGTCCAAGTTCAAATCAGCGACGATCCATCTGTCCAATTTCAAATCAGCGACGATCCATCCGTCCAAATTCAAATCAACGACGATCCATCCATCCAATTTCAAAGCAGCGACGATCCATCCATCCAAATTCAAATCAGCGACGATCCATCCGTCCAATTTCAAATCAGCGACGATCCATCCGTCCAAGTTCAAATCAGCGACGATCTAACTGTCCAAGTTCAAAATCAGCGACGATCCATCCGTCCAATTTTAAATCAGCGACGATCCATCCGTCCAAGTTCAAATCAGCGATGATCTAACCGTCCAAGTTCAAATCAGCGAAGATCTAACCGTCCAATTCAAAATCAGTGACGATCTAACCGTCCAATTCAAAATCAGTGACGATCTCACCATCCAATTCAAAATCAGCGACGATCCATCCGTCCAATTTCAAATCAGTGAGGATCCATCCGTCCAAGTTCAAATCATTGACGATCTAACCGTCCAATTCAAAATCAACGACGATCCATCCGTCCAATTTCTAATCAGCGACGATCCATCCGTCCAAATCAAATCAGCGATGATCCATCCGTCCAATTTCAAAATCCAGCGATCGACTGATCCCCGATCCCTCGGTGCATGGTATTTGTATATACTGGCTTGCACTTTTCAAATTAAATCGGCTTTTGGGTGAATTAGATGAGTGTCTAGAAATCTTTGATGTTGCCCGTATTAGCCAATGGTGCTCCGCGTGCCGTCAAAGAGGGACTACTGTAGACACTCCAATCTGGACCTCCCAATCGTTTTACTTCTTTTTTTCAGTTTCTTGTTTCCCCGATGATGAATCAGGTCGAAAACAGTCTTGAGAGAATGAAATGGTTTGAGCTTGGTGTGTGTGTGGAACCCATCCTTAACCCTAAAACCCTTAAACCCAAACCTTGACCAAAGGTTTGACCATCGCGCGACCCACTGGGTCTCTCGCGCGATGCTTTACTTGCCAGGTGGTGGTCAAAGTCAAACTTTTGACTAGTTGACCATCGCAGGGAAGCTAGAACACTCGCGCGATGGTTTCACTCCATCGCGTGATGGTCAACACCTGTCATATCCACCTTTTTCCAGTTGGATTTTATGATGATCAGGGGTCTACAGGCTTGTGTAACCCCGTTTCGTCGACTGAACAACATTCTGCAGGGCTGCCCTTGCACCACCTCTCCCCCACTCCCCCATCAACCTTCCCAACTCAATTCTCCACCAAGTAAGTGCAGCTGGCTGGCTGCATTACCTTGTTCTCCCACCAACAAACCCTCCACTCTTTCTATAAATAGCCCCCTTGGTTCTTCTTCCAAAGGGTTACCAAAAATTTCTAAGAAAGAAGCAAGAACTACAAGCTTGATCACTTCTTTCAACTCAAATCACTCCCACATACTCATTTGCCAAGCCATACCACCTCATTCAAGCCATATTCAAGACACTCAAGCAAAGGTATAACCCTCATTGTTTATTGTTTTGATCCCTGAGGGGGGCTGACAGGGCTAAGGCTGGTAATCAATACCAGTCCTGGTCCTAAAGCCAGCAAAGTTACAAGTTACTGTGGACAGGCAAACCCATGCATGGGATACCCACTCCATCGGGCGACGGTTCTCATTTGTGCGATATGGTTCTCATGGGGATGGGATCCTTGTCCATGTCCATTTATATGATTTCAATCTTTCCCATCAAATCATATTTAGTATATTCCACTGTGTTGCGTATCAAAAATATATAGGCTAACTTAGTTCACTTACTTGTTTACTTTGGAATGCCCCTGGGTTGCCTCTGAATATGTTTCAGAGCCCAGGCATGCAAAGCGATTCCTGGAAGTCCAGTCAGAACACTCGCACGATGCTCTGACTCCATCGCGCGATGGTTTGTCTATTTCCAGTGATTGCCCTTGCATGGGCAGCTAGGCTCTTAGCATCTATTTTGATACCCTCACTATTTAAGGGTTGCACCTTGTGCCTGTTAATTTTTGATTGTAACAATTATTTACTTTCAGTATGTATAAACTGCTTGGTTTGACCCTGGGTGTGCGCTGGTCCTTCCAGAGCCCAGAAAGGGATAAAATTTAACATGTTGGTGGGATGTTGACACTCGCGCGATGAATTGAGAGTGTCACTCGAGGGTTTGATTTGCATGCAAGGGCTTTCGTGCATGCTAGTTGGCCATTGTACGCGACAAACTCAAGCCAAAGCACTGTTTTGGCATCCCGAATCAGTGTTAAATGTTATCTCATTTATTCCTCGTCATCTCATCCATCCATACTATTATTTGTCTTGTCCTGCAAATTGTTACATTTTAAATCCCCGATTAACTGTTCCCCCACCCTAATTGGCAAAAATTGATTAATTAAATGGAATCGCAAACAAACATTTTTGCAAATGCCTAAGTAGAGACCGATCTCCGGATTGGGCCAGAGGGGTGCCATAAAACCCTTCCCCTCTCATAACCTGGCTCCCGAACCCTGATATGGTTATGACGGATTGGTTCCTTAACTTTTTCAAATCAAACAGTGCGGCAAGTGATTCGAAATACGGTTCCTTGGGTGTCGGACCTTCAAAACCCGAGTGGCGACTCTGTATCTTCGCGAGTGCTTTTCGTCCAGCTAAAAGAGCACTCCCGCAAACCGGCAGCATTTTTCCTTTCTCAAAAGATGGGGAACGAAATCCCTCCCGGAGGAAAGAAAAATCGGGCACACCGCATGCCCACACCCGGAGCGCTTGACGGCGTTTTGTCTAGACCGCGCGGCATAATACTTCACTTTACAATACCGTGTGACTCTTTGTTAGCAACGCACGACATTCTAGGCTGTTTCGACAGTTCGGATTCTGGACAGATTCATGCCATCCGAGACCGTGATTGATTGATCCTACTGAAGTTTACTTGGAAAGCAGAAAGTAGATATGGATATACGAGAAGAGGGGGGCTTTCATTCCATTAATTCAAACCGGGAGAACCTCGGGGTCATTCATTACATTCGTTCAAAAAAAACAAAAACAAAAAAAATAGAGAGAACAAACAAAATCCTACCGCCCTCCTCCTCCTTCTTTTTCTTCTTCTTCTTCGTCTCCCTCTTCAATCGCTCCCCCCGCTGGAAGCGTCGTTTGCGCCATCCGGACGGTCGTCGGAACCGTTCAGATTCCCCTCGGAATCCTCCACGGTATCCTTGGACTCGCGCTCTGGTGCATGCTCTGGATCGTTCTTGTCATCCAACTTGTCGAAAGCAACGTCCTGGAGGTTCGACACCGCGCGGCGGAGGGTGCGGATCACACTAACAAGTCTCGCAATCTGTACGGACAGGCGCTCGATCTCCTCCTTGTACGAGGCCATCTCGGCCTCATGGGAAGTGACTCGCGCAGCGAGATCATTGTTGCTCGCCATTTCCCGAAAAGACTGTTGTAGTTTTTGGAGAAGAAAATGAAGAGGCTTGAGAGATTTTGGTGGTGGTGCATGGAATGAGGCACCACCACCCTTATAAAGACAATGAACCTTTCGAACGGGCATGCCTGCATTAATGGGTACCCTTAAACCAGCCGGCTGTTCTCGGATATCGAAGAGTTGCATAGGAAATTGAAATGCTGTGCGACACAATACTGCACCACGCGGCGTTTCAACTTTGCATGGATAAAATCTTTTCCTCGGAAATTGTTCAAGCCAGCCACCAAATCCCCTTGGGAATCAAATATTCTAGCCGTCTTGCAGAAAAGCCCACTTAGAACAATGAACTAAGATTTCTCATCCCCCGAGGACTCGTTGTGCCCCCACGTCTCGCTATTTTTGCCCTCCGAGGGCTCGTCTCGTCTCAATTGACCTCCCGAAGGTATGCATTTAAAGTTTATTGCACAAATTCGTTATTTGTCCTCCGGGACTCGTTTTCATTTGACATTGTCCCAATTGAACTACGCTGGTCTGATCCCTACAGCGGGGTACGTAGGCAGCCCCACGAGCGCGACCACCATCGTCGTTTACTTGCATTTCGATTTTATGTCTCAGTTTAAAGAGCTTTGGAGCAGCGGATTGGGATGCCTTTTTCTTTAAGCGTCACTCGTACCAAACAATGGTGTCCGAGTCACGTTAAAGAGAGACTACTGTTGACACCCCAATCCGAACCTTGAAAGTGCTTTAAATATCCCGATGATGAAACAAAGGAAACGAATACCTCCGAGAGCTTGAAAATGAGACTCCCCCAAAATAAACCCAAAAAGCCCAGAGCAAAACCCAGAGGCCTAGAACCGAAAGCCCAGAGCAAGCCCAAAAGCCCAGGACTGGACCCTTAGCACCGCACGACACACCTCTACACCGCACGGCATAATAGATTTCATTACACCGCACGACGTCATGAGGTCAACCGCACGGCATTTTGGATAAAATTCTGACTGGCTCAGCTAGTTGTCGGCCACGCCCACTTGAGCCACTGCTACAAGCTAGCGCAGCCGAAAAGGCACTTCTGGCCCACCCAAAAAATACCTCCACCATTTGAAATTCAAAATCCTTGGCTTTTGCCTATAAATACAACCCTCCACTCAAGAGAAAAGCCCTGAACTCTCTTTCTCTCTCATCATGCTTTCACACTCACTCCAAAGCCCTGAGAAAGTGCTCCCAAAAACATTTTCAAGTCCCTTTTCTTCCTCAAAGTCCTCCCATTTTTGTCCTCACCATTGAAGTAAGCCCTCTTTCTCACTTCAAGGCCTCCTACTTCCCAAAGATCTTCTTTACCAAATCACCTCCCCCATTTCTCCTCGATCGCCTTTATCCGTGTTCATCCGAAGCCACCCATTCTCATCCAAAGCTCAAAGATCAAAGGTATAAACTAGTTTCCTTGGGATAGGCCTCGTCCATATCCCAGAGGGAACCTCACTGTGGTCAGGATCAGCCTCCTTTGGGTCAGATCCTGACTTAAAAACCATTTTCCGAACAAAAGCAGGCCTCTGTGCCAAGGAGGCTACACCGCGTGACATTTTGATGCATCGCGCGGCGTAGCTGACTTAAACGCACGGCGTTTTGAGTTTACTGCTTTCTTTTCTCAAACCATCTGGATCACTGTTATCCTCTGTCAGATCTTTTATTAAGACATCAGGCATAGATATTTCTCGAAAATAGACCATATCTACAAGACATGTGTAGTTTTTCTTCCTTTTTCATGAAAATAGAGTATTTTTTTTGGGCTATTCAGAAAGATCAGGAGTTCAAAAACTTCTCTTCCGTTCATGGCTTGGAAGAATGGTGTTTTCCAGAGTCATCTGGTAATGAAAAATGTTGTTTGATGTTGGCTTAATACCCTGTGCATCCTACCCAGGACGCCGGGCGGCGTTTTGAAACTTCGTGAAAACCTGACAATACAGAGAAACCCCGCACGGCATTCTGTAAAACCGTGCGCGGTATTACAAAATGCCGCGTATAAGGTACCGTGGTCCAGATAGTTTCTGCCGAAAGCTCCTTTCATTTTGCATCATCTCTATCATCACTGTACAGTTAACACCACGCGCATGCCAACGTGATTTATTATCCTTGCCCCCTTCCCCTTTGCTTGCTTATTTAAGAGTTTGATTTTCCCAAAAGGTATTCTAAATCCCCTCTTTTGAAAGGTTTAGTAGAGACCGGTTTTTACCGGGCGAGCGGGGTGCCTTTTCTAAACGAAACCTTCCCCGCTCGTAACATGGCTCCCGAACTCAAAATCTCAAACATTTGCTTGGAGCAAGTATAGATTGAAAATAGACTTCTGTGAGCATTTTAAACAGATTGGAGAACACTGATCTGGAGTGATGCACGCAGGAGAAGATCTGTATGCACTGGCCAGGCCACTACATACATAGGTAACCTGCGTACACTACTACAGGACTGGCGTGCGCCGGTAGATCTAAGCTCACAGCTCTTATTTTCAACCCTCTGTGCTCTGGAAAGGACCAGTGCACATCCAGGATAAACCACACAGTTTATAGAGCAATCATATATACAGATACAGACAACAGGAATGGATCTAAGGAAATAAAATAAACAGAACACCCCATAAACAGTGTGGGGAAATAAACAAAGACCAAGGCCTGACTGCCATGCAAGGGCCAATCACTGGATGAGATCTAACTGTCGTACGCCAGTCATTGGGAACCGTACGCCAGTTATACCTTTCTGTCCGGTGTTTGGCTTTGCATCTTCTGGACTCTGGAACACGACCAGAAAGATCCCAGAGGCCCTCTAAAGCATATATGAATAAATATTAAATGCTACAGCTAAATAGTTCTAAATATAGAAAGCAGTAAACTAGTTTTTAGCATACAATAAGGTGATGAATAGACAAGAAATAAATTATAAAACAAAGATCTGGACCCCATTTCACAACTGGAGTACGCCAATTCCGGAGGGTTCCAAACTGAAGTACGCCAGTTAATAACTAGAGTACGCCAGTCGCAGACAGATCCCAGACAAATCAAATTAAAAACTATACGTACTGCCACGGACCGGTGTGCGCTGGCTCGTGACCGGCGCACGCCGATTCTACTCAGAAACGTTTTTCATTTTTTTTTTGAAACCTTGCCAGCTTTAGGGTCAGGACTGGTATTGATTACCAGCCTTAACCCTGCCAGCCCCCCTCAGGGATCAGAACAGAAAGCAGTACAAAGATGGTATACCTTTTTGTTTTGATGTTGATGGAATGTTTGAGCTTTGAACTTGGAGTTTGAGGGATGGATGATGAGCAAAAGAGGTATAGATAGTGTAGGAGAGGGTCCTTTGCTTACTCTTTCAATGAAATGGATGAAAGAAGAGTGAGCAAAAGCCAAAGAAAGAAAGAAAGAACTTGGGAGCTCTATGAGTTTATCCCTTTTTTTGTGAACCCCTTACAAGGATGAAGAGAGGGGGTATTTATAGAGGGAAAGGGAGAGAGAGGGGTTAAGGTCAGTCAAAGGGGTAGAGCCTTAGCCCTTAAGCCTTCCTTCTCATTGGATGAGAGGACAAAGGTGATGGATATATGTAAGAAATGTCCCCCGGCCAAGATTGCTTTTTCGATGAATTGGAAGATTCCCAAGTGCTGTAGACCCCTACCCATGGCTTCTGCATGCTGAAAAACACAAGTTTGACCGGAGGTTTGACTGGCGTACTTCAGTATTTACTGGCGTACACTAGTTCAAGCCCGGTCAATGGTCAAAGTTGACCGATGACTGACACGTGGCAGAGGGCCAGCGCACGCCAGGTGAATACCAGCGTATACAAGTTGGGTTTTGTTGAGGCCTTTTGGTTCTGGTTTAGGGATCTGAAAGGGTTTTGGAATGTTCAAAGCTCAAACATATTAACATTTCCATGATATTCTTGATCCGTTTCATCATCGGGAAATCAAATACCCTAAGTAAACTAATTTGGAAAGTCCAAAATAGGGTGTCTACACCACCAAACCTCTCGGTTGAAAGCTCGTCCAATCCTTTGGCTCAGAAACCTACCTCTCCACTGGCTCAAAGGAATTCGCCAATTGTTCCTAGTGGAATGCCAGATGAGGATGTTATCCAGAAACAACTTGACAGGATCCCTGCTGCTGTCACTGTTTGGGGTTTGATATCGTCATCAAAGGAGCATCGTGAGAGATTGGCCACAACTTTAGCTCGCTTTGAGGTACCGACGAACATCACTCCCGAAGCAATGATTGCCTTGATCCTACCTCTCCATTCTAAGCACTCTATCACTTTTACCGAGAAGGATCTGCCTGTTGATGGGACTGCTCATAACCGCCCGCTGCACATCACTATCAAGTGTAGGGGGCACTGAGACCGTGCTGATCGACAATGGCTCCGCCGTCAACGTCTGCCGAATGAGGGTTGCCTATCGTTTGGGGCTCACCAAGAACGATCTTACACCCTCCAACCTGGCAGTCAAAGCTTATGACAACACACGCCGTTTGGTAGAAGGGACCTTGATGCTCAAACTCGACGCTGATGGCTTTGAGATGGACGTAGAATTTCACGTGGTAGACATCCCTGCTACCTTCAACCTGCTGCTGGGCAGGCCCTGGCTGCATAGGTCGGACATTATGGTCGTGCCTTCAACCCTCCACTGGAAAGTCATGCTGGGGCTTCCTACCGGAACCTTGACTATCTGCGGAGACTCTGGGATCTGCCAGCTCAGAGATGATGGAACTCTTGTTTTGGGGATAATGCATGGAGAAGAGCACTCAGACTTTGGAGGATTCGCTTTCGACACGTCCGGCTTAGTCCTGTCCATTGTCATGGACGATGACTTTGTCATCAGCTCAGCTACCCTCGAAATCATGAGGAAGATGTCGTTCATGCTTGGTCTAGGACTCTTTGGTTTGGGATACGTACCCCCTGCCAAGCACGCTGAAAAGAGGAAAGATGCGGGAAAACTTTGAACCCTTTATGGTAATCCTGACAGCTACTTCGTCCGTGAGGGAGGTGGCACCACTTACCTGGGTCAGATTGAGCCATTTTGGGATCCAAAGACTAGCACCTGGCTATCGGGCTTTGAAATTTTTGCTGCAGACACCTAGTTTGACGATGAGGAGGAGATAGCTGAGGAGCAGCTGGCTAAAGAGGACTTCAAGAAGCAGCTGGCTATGATTAAGGAAAAGGCCGACTGGGTGAGGACTTTTGATCAGGGGAGCTTGGAGTTGCTGTTCTTCCAAGTAGGTTTGGTTGGCAAGGAAGAAGAGGCTGAGGTGCTGATGCTTGGTCTCGACTCACAGGACACTCTCGAGGATCCAACCTCTCTCATTGTGAAAGCAACCGGTAGTATCAATAACTGCATTTTTACTCCACGTTTAACATGCATTAATGATACTTCTGAATCTGACACAGAGTCTGTCGAGTCTAAGTCTAGCTCAGAGTCAGAGTTTGTGCCTCTCGGCCCTCCACGTCATAGCTTTTACTTCGAGTTTGAGTCGACTGTACTTGGCAACCCTTCTGGGTTTTATGAAATGAATGATCCTGCTTCTGACTACTTTGTTGACTTCTATATAAACTGTGTCGACCCCAACAATGAAGGAACAGACTTCGACAGGAACATCGCAGTTGAGTTGCGTTCCCTCATCGAAAAGGAAGATGAAAGGCATGCTCAGCCTCTAAAAGAAGAAGTAATTTCAGTAAACTTGAAAGATGAGGATGACCCATGTATGATGCAAATTGGTTCAAGCCTGTCCCTGGAAAACCATGCTGGAACAGTCGAAATGCTCAAGGAGTTCTTCGAGGTTTTTGCCTAGTCTCACGCAGATATGCCCGGTATTGATCCCGAGATAGTATAGCACCAAATTCCGTTAGCACCTGGGGCTATTCCTGTCAAATAGAAGCTTCGCAGGATGAGGCCGGACTGGGTTCAGAAGATTAAGGAAGAGGTTACCAAGCAAATCGATGCAGGATTCTTGAGGGTTGCTGAATACCCCAAATGGGTTGCCAACATCGTGCCCGTTCCTAAGAAAGATGGAAGAATTCGAGTTTGCGTCGACTTCAGGGACTTGAACAAAGCAAACCCCAAAGATAGTTTTCCCTTGCCACACATCGGCGTGCTTGCAGACAACATGGCGGGGCATGCTTTGCTTTCTTTTGTCGATGGATTCTCAGGGTACAACCCGATCTTTGTGGCACCGGAGGACCAGGAGAAAACGACATTTGTTACCGAATGGGGGAACTATGGTTATGTGATGATGCCATTTGGGTTAAAGAACGCCGGATGCACTTTTCAACGGGGCCCAGACAACCTTGTTTCATGACTTCATCCACAAAACGGTTGAGGTCTATGTCGATGATATGATTGTGAAGGCGAAGTACGAAAAGGATTACCTTCCTTCACTCAGGCAATTTCTCGAAAGGCTTCGCAAGTACAATGTGCATCTCAACCCGTAGAAGTGCACGTTCGGGGTCACAGCAGGCAGGATGTTGGGATTTCTGATTACCAAGAGAAGGATTGAGGTAGACCCATCCAAGATCAAAGCAATTCTTGAAATGGAACCTCCACGGTCTGAGAAGGGTGTGCGGAGTTTTCTAGGAAAGGTTTAGTTCATCAGCAGATTCATCGCCAAGTTGACTCTAACTTGCGAGCCATTATTTCGACTGCTCAAGAAGGATGTCCCATTTGAGTGGACAGATAGGTGTCAGGCTGCTTTTGAATCCATTCAGAAGTACTTGCAAAACCCTTCGATCCTAATGCCGCCTACACCGGGCCGACCATTGATTCTCTATTTATCAGTTACTCCAACAGCTATGGGATGGTTGCTGGCACAAGAAGGAGAAAATGGAGTCGAGAAAGCCATCTACTATCTGAGCAAGAAAATGGTAGGATGTGAGGGGAGCGGTACACCTCTTTGGAAAAGACATGTTGGGCGCTAGTTTCGGCTACCAAAAAGCTTAGACACTACATGCTAGCCTATTCAGTGAAGCTGATTTCTCGTATGGATTCTATCAAGTATCTGTTCGAGAAGCCGGCGCTCACTCATTAGCTAGCACGTTGGTTGCTTCTGCTGGTTGAGTTCGATCTCCAATATGTCACGAGGAAATCTGTGAAGGGCCACACTGTGGCGGAGTTCCTGGCCGATCACCCGATTGATGGTCCGGAGGATGTGGATTTTGCTTTCCCTGATGAGGATGTGCTGACTGTAACCGAAGAAGTATGGACGCTTTACTTTGATGGGGCTGCTAATCAGAAAGGGTTTGGAGTTGGGGTGTTACTGATCACGCCAATTGGTGCTCATATTCCGCTTGCTTTCAAGTTAAATTTCGATGTCACCAACAACCAAGCTGATTACAAGGCTTATATCGTCAAAATGGAGGCTGCTATCGCTCTAGGGGTCGAGAAGCTCGAAGTAGTTGGATATTCAAATCTAGTGGTCTCTCAGGTCAACAGAGATTGGAAGGTTTGTGAGGAAAAGCTGAAGCCTTATCACCAAGATTTGGAAGAACTGATTCCTCGTTTCAATAAAGTGACTTTCACCCATGTTCCACGCTTGAAGAATCAGTTCGCCGATGCTTTGGCGACTTTGGCTTCTATGATCAAACTTCCAATAGGAGTTAATCTGCGACCGATCGTAATCGAACAAAGGGACCTGCCTGCCTACGAGTATGTCAACGCCATCGATGATGTCGATGATGGCCTGCCCTGGTACCATGATATCTGGAACTTTGTGGAGCATGGAGAATTCCCAGCTGAAGCCACCAAAAAGGATCGAATCACCTTGCAGAGACTAGCTGCCCAGTACATCATCTATGGAGGGAAGCTGTACCGAAGGTCTCACTGCGGCATGCATAGGCTCTGTGTTAGTGGTGCCGAAGCAAAAAGATTAATGGAGGAAATCCACGAGGGAGTCTGCGGTCCTCACATGAGCGGAGTTATGCTCGCTAGGAAAATTCTCAGGCAGGAGTACTACTGGTCCACAATGGAGTCTCAGTGTATCGATTATGTCCGCCGCTGCTACAAGTGTCAAATCCATGCTAACTTGCAGCATGTTCCACCGTCCAAACTGTATGGCGTGACTTCGCCTTGGCCTTTCTCTGTGTGGGGTATTGACGTTATTGGCATGATTCGCCCATCTGCTTCCAACGGCCACAAGTTCATCCTGGTAGCTATTGATTACTTCACTAAGTAGGTTGAGGCTGAATCTTACAAGACCCTGACTACGGTTCAAGTTGCTCAGTTCATCTAAAAGAACATCATTTACAGATATGGTGTTCCTCAGGCTTTTGTGTCAGACAATGGAAGCCGCTTCAAAGGCAGGGTTCTGGAACTCTTCGAGGAATTTGGCATTGAGGTTCACCATTCAACAACCTACCGTCCACAGACAAATGGAGCAGTCGACGCCGCAAATTAGAACGGCAAAATGATCATCAAGAAGACCACTGAGTCCGTAAGGGATTGGCATGAGCAGTTGCCTCTGGAGCTTTGGGGATACCAAATGTCGATTCATACTTCAATTGGCGCAACCCTGTTTTCCTTAGTTTATGGAATGGAAGCAGTACTCCCTATCGAACTCGAAATCCCGTCATTACGAATCATGGCTGAGAGTGGTCTCGAAGAAGCTGAGTGGTTGAGTGGAAGATTTGTCGAGTTAATGCTCTTTGATGAGAGAATTCTCCGAGCTCTGTATCATGTTCAGGGGTATTAGCGCCGAATTGCTCGTGCATTTGATAAGAAAGTGAACTCCAGGGGCTTGGTCGAAGGGGACATGGTTACAAAGGAAATTCGGGCTCCGGTGTTCGATCCTTGTGGGAAATTCCGGCCGAAGAGCTCGGGACCTTACATCATCAAGACCGTCCTATTCGGGGGTGCTACTAAGCTCATTGACCTCGATGGGAACGAATTCAATACCCTGGTCAATTTGGATGAACTCAAACGTTACTATCCCTGAGAGAAGCTCGTTGGATCGAAAACTGTAAGGGTGGGCGATTCCAAGCAAAAATTAGAGCAGCCTGCTAGACCAAAATCTAAGGAGGCGGTCTAGGCAAAAATAAATAGGCAAAAAGTTGAAAGCTTGCTAGACCGAAAACCTGAAAAGGCGGTGCTAGGCAAAAGTTAGAGCGTAAAAGGAGAGGTAAAATACACGAGCGAACCTTAGCCTGAACTACGTTCTGACCTGATTCCCTAAAAAGGGATACGTAGGCAGTCTCACCTCGAGACCCAGTCACACTCTATCAAGTCGATCCAAGGTTGGCCATTTTGAGTTCACATCGAAAGGTTCAAGAAGGTCGAGATCAAGTCAAAGCTGCATTGGAAATTCAGAAGGGGAAGCCCTTCGTCTTTCAAATTTATTGCAAAATATTTCTTCTAGTACATAGGCTGAGGATAAAAGCCTTAAAACAGTTAAAGCATAAAAACAGAACAAAATGCTTGAGAAGCCTAACGGCTCACAGCTTATTCTAAGAACAACAAAGTGGTTCGGAGTCAGTCGATGTTTTCCCTTGCATATACATCTGCTCTTAGCCATTGCCTGTAACGAGTTCTTAGCCTTGTGGTGAAATCCGGCACTTCGGCCTGAAGAAACCTAAGGCCCCAGCTCCTCTGAGATCTGTTGAGTGTTTGGGCATTGAAGTTGGGAATGTGGAAGCCCCCGGTGCTGGTGCGATTGTCCTCTTGAGGGACACCCAATTGATGGAGTGTGCGACCCGAAATGTAGAAAGTGAAACTGGTCAACCCTACAATAACCGTCCTGTCAAAACCGTCAGAGTGGATGGCCTTGTCTGGAAGATTCAACCAAGGACACCTCTAGACAATCTCATCGGGCTGCATCTATTGCATGAACCCATACCAACCCTCCACGTCCAGATCGGGGTACCGCATCTCCCTCTAACGAATCCTCTTTGAAAACAGATTCTAGCCCGCCACCGGTGGATGTAACAACCCCAGCTTGTCCGATAGCCACAACTATACGAGCGAAAAGACAAGTGAGAAACCAGATAAAATTGAGCGAAAAAGACAAGTAAGGAGCTAGGGAGCAACCTAAGCCGAGTGTCGAGGTAAAAAGAGAAAGTGCGAAAGCCGAAAAAGGTGAGCTGAGTGAGTTTACCTAGAGCAAAAGCGGGCTCCCGCTAAAAATGGCTGACTAACCCATGCTCACCATATCTAAGCCCAAAAGTGTCTCTACCAGAACAAGTGGGATCACATTCCTTCTTGCCCCCATCTGAGCAGCCACGCTCACAAGCACGGAACTGACCCGCCCGTCAGCAGGGACGAGCAGATAGGCGGCCAGCAGGTAGATTACCAAGGCGAAACGGCGCCGTGCCTGCGCTTCTTCACTGTCCAAGTCAGCATCCGGACCGTATAGCTCGATTAACCGCATGATGTTCACTTGACCACCCTCGAGAATAGTGTTCGCCACACCCCAAGAGATATTGAGCGAAGAGGCTAGCGGCCCGGGCATGCTCACTTGATACGGCGGAAGAACAATCGTTGGGGATGATTAGGTTCGAAGGTATGCCTGGAACTCCTCAATGGTCTGGCACAGTTTGTCATCGCCAAAGCGAAAGACATGAACGTCAGGGTCCCAGAACCTGAGGGCAGCCCATAGAAGTGCCGGGCGAAGCGGTACATACCGAAGGTAGCGGAATGAAGTGAGGCCGTGATATTGGAAGTTTAGCCAGTCAATGCTCAAAAATTGCACTAACCAAGGCCTAAGCAAGGTTGGAAGGGGATTTTCCATAAGAAAGACTGAAATGTGCTGAAATGGGGGAAGTAGTGGAGCTGTGAATACCGCAACATGTTCATCTCTGCTTTATAGGTCAAACCATCCGTTCCCATTTTACATGGTTCATGCAAATGACATGCTAGCTTCCAAACAACACTATGGCAAAAGGACTCTGCCTTCTGAAGACCTAGAAACCGTGTGCAAACCGTGTGAAGATAAAAACAAGGCGCCCCATGGGAAAGGACAGTTGGTCAGACAAGTGGGTCTACATCCCAGAAAGCTGGCATACACCAGTTTATTACTAGCGTATCCGTGTCCCCCAGTTACTAGCGTACGGCGTCAAATACCAAGCTTACGCCAGTAAGGTTCACCAGAAACCAATTGACAGTAGCTACTGCCTCCGTATGGTCGTCTTCAATCCCAGGGCTTGTTTTGGCCATTTGGTTGTCCCTGCAAGTCCCAAACGGTACAGGGGACTATGTCGAAGCATCGGATGTTAGACGTCGCGCTTAACAACGATTTCGAACCCCCAGCGTCCCGTTTCAAGTAAAAATCAAGGATACGGAGGGTCAAAATTTGTTTTGGAAACTTTTGCCAAGTTTTGTCATGCCGTACATGTCATGAAGACCTTTTGTGACTGTGCGGGGGTGTTGGTTTCAGTCCGGGACCATATCGAGTCATCTTTTGCGTCTTATGTCCATTTTTGCGACATTTTTAGCTTTCCTTCGGTTTGTCCCTCATGTCGGGTCGTTTTTTTCCGGTTTTGGTGGTTCATAAAAGTCGTTGTACGTTTCTATAGTCTCTCAAAAGTGTCAGTTTCCTTCACTTAGGAGAATTTCGGATTTTGGCCCATTAGCGCCCAAAATTCTTGTAGTTCCTCGCATGTCTAAAGATACGTGTCATATCCTAGGGCATTTCTCTCCCTCTTTCTTCGAGCTAAGTCAAATCTGCACATGTGCAAGTGCCTCTTGTCGATTTAGAACATTCATTAATGCATGCTAGATGTTAGTGGATGGTTTATTCTTTTCCTTTAACAATTCTCACCAAAAGGGAATCAATAAGCAGAAAATGCAGATATTATATACTACCGGACCAAGGTTCAAAAGCAAAAAGGTGGAAATGTATCAAAACAGCACAGCAGCCTGAGCAAAACCAAAAAGTACTAAGGCACACTCACCCGAAAGTCAAAAAGGCACATAGGCCTTATCTCAAGTATCAAGTATCTAATGTATCAAGTCAAAAGGGGCAGCAAAGTAAACTGAGATTCAGTGACAGCCCTTGGTCGTCAAAAAGGTCCTCGTCGTCATCGTCCTCCTCGCTCTCCTCCATCTCTCGTGGGTCCATCCGGAACCTGGGATCGCTGGCAAAGTCGGAGCCACTGCTGAGGGACGTTTGCTCCTCTTCTTCCTCCTCTTCCTCCTCTATTCTCTTCTTTTGTGAAGGTCCTTCAGCAGGCCTCTTCTCCGCGGGCCTCTTCCTCAGCTCTCTACGGAACTGGAGCTCCTCGTTGGTTGGAGTGATCTGCACTACCCTTTGTATGCTCGCCGCTGGCCGAGAGGTACTGGGTGCTATCTTCTTTTGCGGAGGAGGCCGTACGCTTTTACTCCTAAGAGCCGCCCTAGCCTATCCCTGCATTGCATTTAACTTCTTAGCATACCTTGTGCATATTGTATTGAAATGATGAATACAGGAAGTATCAAAAGCGGGTTAGAATGGGATAAATTTGCATACCTGAGGTTGTACAGCAGGAGCGGCACTGGAGGAGGATAGTGTAGCTTCAGCTGGCCTCCGCTCGCTATCTTATGGAACTCTTTCTCCATGGCCATCATCAGGCGCACTGCTTCTCGCACCCACTCCATCGGCGCCTGTGTTACAAATTGACAACTGTTAGAGACTAAGCCAGATACATATCAAATATGGTACAAAGGAAACGATAAAGCGAAAAAAAAATGACATACCGGCCCCGTGATCTCTGCAAGCTCTGACCTAGCAAGCTCAAACTGAATGGTAGCAACGTCTACCTAAGCATCCCGCACTGCCAGCGTCCCAAAAAGCTGAGGAAGCCCGGTCGCTGTGGCATATCCACTCCTTTCTCTCGAGCAGGCAGCCCTGCCGCTCTGGCCCCATCTCTCCTTTCCTGCCTCTAGGGCCTCGCTCTCCACAACTATGTGCTCCATCACCCCTAACGGCCTCGCCAAGTACTGCCTCCGGTAAACAGCATAGTTTCGCTCAGGCCTCAAGAAAGCTGCCAGGTCCGTCGGAACAGTGAAGCGCTGCAGCTCAGCTAGTGTGTATTGGTCTATGTGCGAAGCACGAAGCAGTAGCGGCCCGGGCGTGACAAACTCAGACAACTCAAGGGATTGCCGTGTTACTCGGTCGCCCAAGTACCACTGCCACCCGAAAGCCAACTCTAGCCGCACTCGGCTCGCGGCCACCAGCCTACTCCTCGCCAGGTACTCAAGCTCAGCCTCCTCATTTCTCCATGGATCCCACTCTACGTGCAAAGCAAACAACAACCATGAGACAAACAGCTGGTCAGCGACAGAATTGAAGGGATTCAAAGACTATGATAGTTAACAAGAAATATGTTTACCTGAGTACCCGACAGCTCGTCAAGGCACGCCCTGAAAGCGCAGAGGCTCCCTCTCGATTTCTTCTTACCTTTGTACAGCGGCCCCCAGATCATGGGCGTGGAAGCATCCTCAAGTCTGGGCACTTATTCTTCGGAGGGTACATCTTCAGCACCTTGTTGGCCCATAGCTGCAAGTTTCAAACAATCAAAGCGTCAGTACAACAGTCGCAATTCAAAGGAAGGAAGAATGCATGAAAGTTAAAACTACAAGTGTATTGCTTACCTCCCACACCCTCCAGTATCCGGCGATTGCCTCCTTACCATGCGAGAATGCACCCATGAAGCCATAACAGGCTCCCAAGGCTACTCCTCCCCAGTCGTATCTGGCAGCTGTGCGCAAGTCGTAGAGGGCCGGCAAGTAAGTCAGGTGCACCTTGGCTCGCTTATTAGGATAAAGCGTGGCCCCAAACAAGTACAGCAAATAGGCCCTTGCCATCTGATCCTCCTCCTGCTCCGTAGCCGGGACCCTACCTTTCAGGTACCTGTGGAATTGGTCATGAAGGACAGTCTCTGAACTACCCTCTGGCACTCGTCCCAAGAACCACCTCAGCGCCGCGTCATCTTCATGGATCCCCGAGTCAAATGGGATGGGCTCTCCCCCTACCCTCAGGCCAGTCAAAGCTGCGAAGTCTACCGGGGTCACTGTCATCTCACCGATTGGAAAGTGGAAGGTATTGGAGGAATCCCACCACCTCTCGACCAGCGCTGTAAGCAGAGCATGGTCACTCTTTGTCGCCGTCAAATTGAGGACAAACGGCCTGAAACCAGCAGCATCCACCAAAGCCCTGACCCGCTCGAGCAGCTCGCTGTACAGCTCAAGTGAACTAGCGGGACCGCCGTGCCCCCGTGTATTAGCTGCTCCTCTCTACACATCATAAAGGCAATAACGGGAAATAATTCATTAGTATGTACAAATCAAGTATAACAGACAGTCAAATCAAGAATTCTGAGGCAATCTCACAAGTCAATGCAGTCAAATCAAGTTCAAGATGTCTTACAAACAAGCTTTGGAGCATAACAACATTCCGTGGTCGATTCAAGTTTTTTTTCGGTTATTAAACGAAGTCGAATCAAGGCATGGGCATAACATTGGTCGATTCAAGTATCTAAGGCATCCTATCCAGTCGATTATCTTCTCAAGAAACATTGATCGGTCGAATCAAGCAAGTACGGCGTTTTACTAGTCGAATTCATTGCGTACAGCTACGTTGTCAAGTCAAGGCAACCTACAGTCGATTCAAGTCCGTTGTCAAATAGTTTCATCAAAGTTCACACATCCTACAATCAAGTTCAACTATTGTTGGGAGTTCTATCCGTCGAATCAAGTTTCAAGTTGTGAGTACAGACCGTGCTATCAAGCGTGATCAAGGTCCGAAGTTTAAGACACATAGCAAATTATAGTCTCAGACATATGCCGATACAACAATACAGAATTGAAATCTAAAGCAAGTCGAAGGTATACCTGTGCCCAAGTCACGAACAAATGCCTCTCGGGGTCTCTCAGAACGAGCTCTGCGTCATAGCTCTCTCACCGGGGCACATAGCTCTCAACCCCAGACGGTACAAACAGATGTGGCTCCGGTGGGACATAGGCCTCTACCACAAATTTAGCACGAGGTGCCTCCCGTATGGACTCTGCTAGCGTCACCGCACGCTCACGAGCCCGGCCCCATTCCTCCTGGGCCTGCTCGGCTGCCTCGGTCTCTCGCACAAAGGCCTCTTCCTCTTGAGCCCGTTCTATCTGCCTCTGCCTATCCTCTCGGGCTGCTACCACCCCCAGATCTCCCGGAGCAACCGTCCAAGCTCCTCCTCTGTCACAAACTCTGCAAAGTCCCCACGCATAATGGGTATATGCGCCGAAGACACCGCTGCTGGCCTGAACTCGGCCACTCCCACAGGTATCCCTCCGGAAACCTCCTCTACAACCACTGGGTTTTAACCCCTTGCCAGATTTCTCAGCGGCGTCTCCGATCGGTCGCCATCTCCACCGCTGCCATCACCGCCTCTACTGACCCCAGCCAAGCCTATACCTGTAACCACCAAGCCTTCCACACCACTCAGATAATCCAATCGACTCACCCGTGGGCCCCCGGTCTCGACGACAGCTAGCGTACGCCCCACCGTTCCTGGCGTACGCTACCCGTTGCCACCGCCTGCCTCCGCTGCATGGCCACCATTGCCATCGCCGCTGCCAGAGACCTCTACACCGGCGCTTGCCAGAGGATCACCCTTCAACCGATCATCGATTTGAGGGCACTCGGTCTCATCTCCACCCATTCTCGATCGATCCTCGCCTTTGTCGCGCCATTGCCGCCACCACCACCTGTTTCGGCCATAGAAGAGTGTGGGTAAGAAGGTTTTTGGGAGAAGATGAGAAGGTTTGTGAGAGATTGAGAATTTGAGAGGGTTTGGAAGTTTTTTTGGAGTTCAAAGTCAAAGTATGGCGGTTTCCGAATTGTCTCAGAAGCTTATACGACACGGGAGCCGTGCTGGGCCGGATCTAGGCTAGATCTGGGCCCGAACTGGTCTAGATTCCTGGCGTACGCCAGTGGCGTGGTACCGTATGCCACAAGTGTTTGGGCCTCAGGCCCAAGTCTCTTATAAAGTCAGAATTTATTTCCAAGTGAAGGCCCAAGCAGTCCATCTTTCACATTGGTTCTTGCAGTGGACCCACTCTCGATCTATCCGTCCAACTTCAAATCAATGACAATCTATCCGTCCAATTTCAAATCAACGACGATCTATCCGTCCAAATCCAAATCAACGATAATCTATCCGTCCAAATTCAAATCAACGATGATTTATCCATCCAATTTCAAATCAACGACGATCTATCCGTCCAATTTCAAAATCAACGACGATCTGTCCGTCCAATTTCAAATCAACGACGATCTATCCGTCCAACTTCAAATCAACGATGATTTATCTGTCCAACTTCAAATCAACGACGATCTATCCGTCCAATTTCAAATCAACGACGATCTATCTGTCCAATTTCAAATCAACGACGATCTATCCATCCAATTATCTTCTTTCCCCAACGGAGTCGATGCTTTTGATTATCCACTAGGAGAGTCCACCTTTATGGTAGTCTATACTGCCCTTCCAATACAATCAAGCAGTGGTCCATCTGTCTATATTATCCCCAGCAACGGCGGTCTTTCTCAAATGATCCGCTTAGCTAAACTCAACCAATCAGGTTCTTTAAGGTTCACGTCATGTTCGACTTGTATTTCTTTACGTTCTGGATAGCCTTGAAAGGGGTGTCTAGAAAACCTTTAACGTTACTTATACCGGTTCAATGGTACTCCAAGTGTCGTCAAAGGGGGCTATTGTAGACACCCTATTCTGTACTGTCCAGACTAATTTATTTACTTGCGGTCTTTTGATTCCCCAAGGATGATTAAGGTCAGGAACGTCCCGGGATTGTTGATGTGTTTGAGCTTTGAGCATCCCGAAACTCATTCAAGCCCTTCTCAAATCCTGTTTCAAAATTTTCAAGCCAAAACCAAATGGACTCAGCAAACCCAACTTGCTTACGCCAGTACCGTGCCGGCGTGTGCCAGTAAACTGTCACGTGTCAATCATCGACCGTTGACTCAATTATCACTAGCGCACGCTGGTCAAACCATGGCATACGCCGGTCAAATCCAGTCAAAGCATCACTATTCAACCACGTGCTCGGGACTTTTGTGGCCACCCTGACGTAATCCACAGTCCCTGATGATTATAGTCACTCACCCGGCTCCTCCTCTCTCCTACACCACCTTTCAACCCAAGTCCCATGCATTTAATGCATGCGGACTCCTCTCCTTAACCTAACCAGCCCCTAACCCAACTGATCAACCCCTCTTCTCAGTCACATTCCCTCTATAAATACCCCACCTTGCATTCATTTGCAAGGGGTTGACAACATTAAAAGCCCAAGTTCTCCCCCCTTTCTCTTTTCCTTTGTTCTCTCTATTCCTCTATTGGAAGGGAAGCAAGGGAGCCTTCTCTCACACACCCCTACTGTCATTCTTCCATTATCTAGCCTCTGTCTTCAACCTCAAAGCTCAAAACCATCCATCAACCTTTAACCAAAGGTATACCATCTTTGGGTGGCTCTCTGTTTTAGACCCCTGAAGGGAGCCAGTGAGGTCTAGGCTAGTAATCAATACTAGTCCTAGCCTTAAACTGGTAAAATACAAAGATCGTGTGAAATGAACAGTGGTGCATGCCAGTGCAATGGAACCGCACGCTAGTCATGGCAGTACGCGCATCACTGGTGTGGGGACCACTGATCATCTGTTTTCCTGTTTATTCTTCCTTTTGTCACCTTACTGCATGATAATAACCGGTTTACTGCTTTCTGTATTTTAGAATTATCCAGTTATAGTATTCAGTACCTACTCCTATTTGCTTTAAGAAGGCCTCTGGGATCTTTCTGGTCATGTTCCAGAGCCCAGAAGTTGCAAAGCCAAGCATTGGACAAATGACGTTACTGGCGTACGAGGTCCCATGACTGGCATACGGTAGTACTATCTAGTCCAGTGGCTGGCCCTTGCATCATGGCTTAGTCCTGGCCTTGGTTTATTTCCCCACACTGTTTGTGGGGTGATTTGTTTATTCTCATAGCTTGAAGCCATTTTACATGCCTGTAACCTTTACCTATGTTGATATTACACTGTGTGGTTTGTCCTGGGTGTGCACTAGTCCTTTCAGAGCCCAGAGGGTTGAGAGCTAGGAGATGTGAGATTAGATATACCGGCGCACACCTGTTCTGAAGTGGTGTACGTAGGTTAACTCTGTATGTAGTGGTCCAGCCAGTGCATACAGTTTTCTTCCTACGCACATCATTCAGGATCAGTGTGTTCTAGTCTGTCTAAAATGCTCACAGGTTCTTGTTCTCAATCTATATTATGTGTTCACTGCTCCAATCAAACATTCATATCATTTTGTCACATAAATGCAACTTGTTATAGTTTAAATCCCCTTTAACTGCTCCCCCGCCCTGACTGCCTGAAAAATGATTAATGAGAGAAAAATGCCAAAGTTTTACAAAAATGCCTGAGTAGAGACCGATCTTCGGATCAGGAGAGAGGGGTGCCATAAAATCCTTCCCCTCTCGTAACCTGGCTCCCGAACCTCAGATATCGAAGGTGACGACGGACCCATCTACGTTTTTTTTTTAAATCAAACAACGCAGCGAGCGTTTCAATGTAGAGACCCGTAACTTTCTTTTAAATTTTAATGTTTTATAAGTGGACAAATAATGGTTTGATGTGAAATTTATAGTTGTGGGTTAATTGTGCAAAGCTTGAAAGTCATGGGTGTTGGTGTAATATGATATATATATATATATATATTTATTTATTTATTTTTTTTCCCCTCTCCATCTCTCGGTCTCTCCCTCTCCCTCTTTCTCTCGGCTCCCTCTCTCTCCATCTCTCAACAGCTCATCTCCAAACTCAAAATCCACAACAAACAACCTCTATTTCATCTTCTATTAGCGTATTGGAGTTCGTATCTCGTGGGATAAAGCTCGGATCGGAGTATTTTGTTCGGTTTGCATTCTGGAAGCTAGGGCTTGCTCAATCTCTTCGGTTTCGGCTTGGATACTCGAGGTAGGGAATTCTACCTCTCTTTATATGTTTTATGAGTGATTTGTTTCATGAAATCGTGCTTGTAATGTCATGTTTAAGCTTGAATTAAAAATCTGTTATTGCTACAAGAATCGTCTATTTTTCTTGGATTCCTACCGGTAGGCCTGTCCTTTCTACCGGTAGAACTTTATTGCTCTGCCAGAAAATCAGTTTCCTACCAGTAGGAACTTTTTCCCTACCGGTAGAACAAGTCGTAACCAGCTCAAACATATAGCAGCAGGTCAAAAGCTGCTCAACAATCTGCTCTACGTATTCAACTTCTACCGGTAGGAATTTCTTTCAACTTCTACCAGTAGGAATTTCTTTCAACTTCTAGGTCAAGGAATTCCTACCGGTAGGTCAAGCACAAATTGAAGTATTGGCCTTTCTGTTTTCAGTTTCTACCGGTAGGGACTTTTCACCTACCGGTAGGTCAAGTGCTACCGGTAGGACTTGCTTGCCTACTGGTAGGAGATTGAGCTGCTTCCTTCAGCTGCAATATCTTTCAGCTGCTTACCTCTATCTTCCAACTCGCATTGTGAAGCTCTTCATCGACTCTATCGGGTTCGTTTTCGTATTCTTTCAAGTGATTGGAAAGTAATACCCATTTCATACATAAAATCGTGTCTGATGGACTAGAACGAACTTATTGAGTTAATCGTCATGGGAATTAGGATCAATGGATTGACATTAATGGATTACGAATATGATGTAATATGTTACCGCCTAAAATGAAACGAAGATCACCGTGAGCTATTGGTGCGTAGGGTATAGGTTTAACTTGAAGTGAAAGATTAGTAGATTACCTAAAGGGGTTAATGATGGTTTAAGAATAGGCGAGGAATACAATGACATAAAGGGTAGCTATTCGATGTAATGTAAAACATGTATTGTAAAGGTTGGTATCCTTTGAACTTGAAATTGGGAACCAAATATGAGAATCGGATATACGGGGTCCCGAGAACCCGGAATGAGAATAGGATATACGGGGTCCCGAGAACCCAGAATGATAATCGGATATACGGGGTCTAAGAACCCGGAATGAGAATTGGATGTACGGGGTCATGACCACCCGGAATGTAGAGTGGGTATACGGGTTCCTAATGCGCGGAATGATTTTAGATCGGACTCGTGATGTGACGATGTGAAGGATTTCTTGGATGCCCATTTAGGATCCATAGGGTACATATGAGATGCTAAGCGGTTGGGATGTAACCACACGTGGTGAATGTGTAGTCGAAAATTGAGTTTAAAAGGAATTTAAAAGATAACGAAAGGTTGATTGACTAAAGTAAAATGTTCGTTTAAGTTCTTAATTACTAGTATAGCACTTGTGTCCTATCTACGTTCCTTTGTTATCTGAAAGTTTACGTCTCATCGGTTACTTTCATTTCATTTGCATATAAGGTTTGCGTAGACTTTTCTACTGGGCTAGTGTAGCTCAAACCTTACATCATTTTCAGGTGTTAACTCGGGACAGAAGCTTGCATGCCTGGAGTGCTTGGATTGTGGACTTTATTTTTGGAAGCTAATCAATGGAGTTACCTATTCATCTTTGAAAATTAATTTGTACGAGGTATTTGTAACATAAATTGTAAATCTTTTGATTAAGAAATGTTTGTAAACCCTTAACTCTCATACAATTTGTTACCTAAGTAAATTTGGGCCATTGAGCCGATGATGTAATATTGGAAATCTCACGGACTTGAAAGTGTTATTTTGGGAATGGAATTACTGAAATCTTTTGGGTATCGTACGGATTAATGTGAGGGTTTCTATTATAAAAATCATTTATATTTATGTTGAAAATCGAGGGCGTGACATTCAAGTTCGGTTCCTTGGGTGTTTTCACTGTTAAAACCCAAGTGGCGACTCTGAATCGAAGCGTTTCGCCACGTTTTTTCAAATAAAGGGCCGCAACCAAATTTTTCATAAAATTTCCCGAGACGCGTGCCCACAGAACCAGGATACTCGGGAGACCGGCGGGGTAGAACTGAGGTTGGGTGTGTTAAAAAAATGATTTTGGAAATATTGATTTGGTAAAGGAAAAAGAGAAAACGAGACACGGTCTACGATGAGTCGCGTAGGAGAAACAAAGAGAATCATGGACACCAATGTTAGCTTGGTTAGCGAATGTGAATGTGTTATTATTAACTGTCTTATTATAATTTCATGTACTATGTAGAAATCATTGGTCTATTGCTTGTAAGTTAAGGGTTAGTAGGTAGGGTTTATTCTATTGGGCTTTTGTAGATCATGGTGTTACCTTTGGTGACCCTGACATATTATATCGGTGGCGATGCTGGTATAATGTGTCAGACCTCGTAGATGAATAGGGTGAACTCTACACCTTAGAGGCTTTCGAAGCGAAGGAGCTGGCTAGGATGGAGGAGCTGGCAGAGTAGTAGATAAGAACCCTAGCTTTCCCTTTCGTGTGTAATAAAAGTACTCTTGTGAGAATTATGATGTAATATTAAGCATGACTCTACTTCGGTTTTCGATAAAATTGTCTACTTAACGTTTCCGAAATTCGGGGCGTTACACGAAGAAACTAAGAAAATCGTCTAGGAATAAGATTTAGACCGAAAATGCTAAAAATGCAGCAAAAATGGACATAAGATGCAAAACATGACTCGAATATGTTCCGGACCTAAAACGACACCTCTGTACAGTCACATTAGGTCCATATTACCTGTACAGCATGAAAGCACTTGGCGAAAATTCTTAAAATGAATTTCGACCTCCTGAAATCTCATTTTGAACTTGAAATGGGCCATCGAGGGTCCAAAATCTTTGTTAAACGCAATATTTCGAATTCGATGCTTGGATACAATCTCATATGCCTATTGAGACTTGCTTGAACCATCAAAAATGCAAAAAGACCTTTGGAACGAAAAATGACCAAATTTGGACAGTAGCTGTTGTAAACTGTCCAATTGCAGGTTGCAGATGCGTGCGAGGGACTGGGTTAAGCGTGTGATAAAGAGATATCTCATGTGACAAAGCAACACAGTCGCACGATGGTCAATCTCTATCAAGCTACCTTTGTTTGACCAAATCAACTCTTTTAAGGAACAAGAAGCATTGTCATCCCTCCAAACGTCCTACAAATAGTTTTGGAGCTGCAGAAGGGGTATCCTTCACATGCAAGGTGGTAGGAAACCTATGCCTTGAACTTATCCCTCCGTACGGGAACCGAGGACGATATTTTGAAATATTGGCCTATAAAAAGAAAGCTAATGGCATGGAGAGCACACATTCTCCAAATACTAAACACTCTCATCATTTGAAATGGAAAGTCCTTTGGCTACCTTAATCGATCCTTGGCTAACAAGGTTCGAAACCATCAATTGGGCGAGTTCTCGGTCACGAGGCCTAACCTCAATCCACAACCTCCGATATGTGGGGCCATGCCCCGAGCTCTTCGAAGCTACTCTCATGCACCGGGATCCAATTATGCACGTTTTCCGGTACAACAACGATGAACTGTGTCCAACGGTGGAGGAATTTTAAGCCTATCTCCATGGTTTTGCTAACTCCTACATACTTGCTATCCCACCACTGCAAGGGAACATGAGTCATCTGCTGCGGATGACTTTAAATATTTCTGAAGAACTGGCCGCAAGTATATTCACAACGGCAAGCTTGACGTTCCGCGCCTGATTGAGCTGTACGGCCCTGATGGGATCTTGGAGGACTATGTCGAGCAGGCACATTGACGTTTTGTTCTTTCAATTTGCGCGCTAGCAGCCTACATGTTAATTCCTGCCGACAGGAAAGTCAGCCCTAGCCTCGTGAGCATAACTTCTCACATGGGGGCTCGAAAGAATATCATTCCCATAGTCCTGGCTGAAACAATAATGGGCTAAAACGATAATGGGCTTAGATCTGTTCAAAAGTGGTCAGACCAACACATTCAGTGGTAGTCCACGCTTGCTTCAGGTAAACCTTCACTCAACTCACCTTTTACTGACTTGCACACTTTCTCATTTTACCTCGACACTCGAATAAGGCTAGCACTAGATCCTTACTTGTCTTTTCGCTCAGGCTTTATCTGGCTACCTACTTTTTTATCACTCTTGTAGATATGGCTTTCAGACAAAGTTGGTTTGCTTGAAGTGCCTCAGGCCGGGTGGGAGCACTTTCCAAGGCGGATGCTTGAAAGATCCATGCAGTACCCTGAAAGAGAAATGCTAGAATTGTATGTCTTCCAGCATGACATGCAGTCCGATGACTTTGTCTGGAGATGTCTGTGGCTGAACATGCCTGAGATGGCCATCAACTCTGCAGGCTTTGAAAGAATGATAATTGCTGGCTTGACGAGCTTTACCTTTTATATCTCGGGCCGTATACTCCGTCAGTTGGGGATGAGTCAGGGTCTGCACAAGTCTGGGACTAAGAACTTCCAACTGCCCAATTTTGATGTTCAGACACTGCGCAATTATCGGAAGTAGCTGGAATGACAGGGTGCTTGAGGGCCACAATCCAAATTTTGTGGATTGGCTGGACAGTCGTTATGTCAAATGGCTCCAAGGAGAAGTCATGGCAAGATCGGGAGGACAATATTGATATCTCAATAGTCGGGTTGTATTGAGAATAAGTTGAAAACCGTTGGGCTACTTGTGCATTTTTGCTTTTACTTTGTTCCCCTGTATGGCCTTTAAGCTTGGCATGTCTAATAAAAGAAAGATCTGTATAGTACACCAACTTTGCAAAGCCACGTTGGAACAATGAAACTTCAATTCTGCTTGAATAAACTCTTCGCGGACCCAAATCTTTTATTAAATGTAAAACCGTAGAATTAACACTTCAAGACAGTCATTCATACTTGTAATGACCTGTTGGAAATGTTAAAAATTCAAAACCTGGCCCGACACAAAAAGTGAAAAATCACCCCCGAAAGTTAGTAGGCTGTTTTTTCTGGCAGAAAAAGGCAAACCATCGCACGTTGAACAAACATAGACGCGCGTGTTTCTTTCACCCGCGTGAGGATACCACACAAGCGCGTGTTGGTTCGGTACAGTTACAGTTGCCATTTTTGACCTATTCAGAAATTGAAGGGTTGTAGGCATTGTTATCATCCTTGGTCATCCAGGATATCTCACAGGTGTATCCTTGTATTGAAGAGGTAAGGCCACCTTGCTTAGATATTTCCCCTAGAAAAAAGAGAAATTTTCCATCCTTTTGCTATAAAAAGGGGAAAGCCCTTGTAAGTGTACGTCTTCCTTTAGAAGCAAAACTCCACATATCACTCAAAATGGCAAATCACCTACCAACCCTAATCGGCCCATGGTTAGAAGCATTTAATGCAAGTGATTGGCTATCCTTTCGGACTCACGGGTTGGCTGCCTTTCGCTTCCTTCAAAGCATAAGGCTGCGTCCTGCAATCCTGGGGGCGGCCATACGGTTTTGGGACCCAGACGTACACGTGTTCAGATTTAGAGACAATGAGCTATGTCCAACGGTGGAGGAATTCCAAGCATACCTCCAAGGCTTCGCTTCTAGCATGATTGTCATGCCGCCTTACAAAAAAAGCATGTCGAAGCTTTTGAAATCCATTTTGAACATCTCAAGTGGTGCAGCAGAAAGTTTGCTGAGCGGCGGGCAAATAAATGTCATGCACCTAATGGAATGGTACGGGCTCGAAGGTGACACGGAGGATACAGCCATGCAAGCCCGACGCCAATTTGCTCTAGTAATCAGCGTGCGCGCATTTGCTGATGTCTCCAGATAGATGGGTCGATCCTTCACTGGTTAGCATGGCCGCTCAATTGGGCGCTCGAAGGATTGTGGTGCCAATGGTTCTTGCGGAAACACTCATAGGTTTGGATTTGGTTTCTACCGGCCAAACAAACATATTTAGCGGTAGTCCACTCCTGCCGCAGGTAAACTCTCACTCAGCTCACCTTTTTTCGGCTTTCACACATTCTATTTTTACCTCAACTCTCAACTAAGGCTATATTGGGGGCTCTCACTTATTTTTCCTACTCAAGTTTTATATGGCTCCTTACTTGTCTTTTCGCTCATGAAGTTATGGCTATCAGACAAACTCGGACTACTTGCAACTCTTGAGGCAAACTGGCCCCATCTACCTGAACAAATGCATCAAAGAGGGATGGTATACCCAGAGATGTCCATAGAGGAGTGATATATATTCATGAACGATATGTCATCGCATGAAATCGTCTGGAGGCATGAAGCGCTGAATATCCCGGACATGGCCACAAATTCCATGGGTTTCAAGAGAATGGTGATTACCAAGCTGTCTAGTTTTACATTCTATATTCCAGGTCGTATCCTTTGCCAACTAGGCATGAGCCAAGGCTTGCACCGAGCTATGGTGGAAGCCTTTCACATTCCTGCATTCACTGCCCAAAACCTGACCGGATACTAGCGCAACTGGGGCCTAAGGCAACTTGGCAAAGCGGATCCAGATTTTAGCACAAAACTCAAACGTCGCTACGGAGCATGGCTAAGAAAAGAAATTGCAAGGAGACAAAATGTAGAATGACTCCTGACAAGACTCCAATGATCTAGAACAAACTGTGAGCCTGTGAGGACCTCTAGCATTTCATTTTATTTTTATGCTTAACTATTTTAAAAACTCTGCTCAGCCTGTGTAATAGAAATAGTAGTTTGAATAAAATCAAAAGATTGAGAACTTTCTCCTTTTAATCACACCGCGCCACTTCGAGCACTAAGATACACCATGGAAATAGGAAACCATGGATCAAGTTGATTGATTGGGATCGAATCTCATCGAGAGATTGTCTACGTATCCCCTTTCAAGGAATCAGGTCAAGACGTAGTTCAGGTAAAGGTTCACTCGAGTATTTTACCTCTCCTTTTACTCTCTAAATTTTGTCTAGAACCGCCTCTTCAGGTTTTTCGTCTAGCGAGCTTTTGATTTATTGCCTATTTATTTTTGCCTAGACCGCCTCCTTGGCTTTTCGGTCTAGCAGGCTTGCTCTAATTTTGCTTGGAACTCCCCACCCTTGTGGTTTTCGGTCCAACGAGCTTCTCTCAAGGATAGTAATGTTTAAGTTGATTTAGGTTAACCAGAGTGGCAAATTCAATGCCGTCAAGGTCTATGAGCTAAGCATCTCCCCCAGAAAGAATGGTCTTGATGATGTAAGGTCCGGAATGCTGTGGTCGGAATTTGCCACGAGTATAAAACATAGGTGCCCGAATCTCCTTTGAAACCATATCCCCCTCAACTAAGTCCCTTGACTTTACCTTCTTGTTGAACGCATGAGCAATTCTTCGTTGATACACTTGAACTTGGTAAAAGCACAGAGCCTCCTCTCATCAAATAGCATGTGTTCAACAAACCTCCCGCTGAGCCATTCAAATTGCATGAGTCCACATTCTGCGATGACCCTTAATGACAGTACCTCGAGCTTGATGGGGAGTACTGCTTCCATCCTGTAAACTAGAAAATAAGGTGTTGCCCCTGTTGATGTCCGAATTGACGTTCGATACCCCCAAAGTGTTAGAGGTAGTTGCTCGTGCCAGTCCCGATCGGATTCAGCAGATTTCTTGATGATCGTTTAGATGTTCTTATTTGCCGCTTCGACGGCTCCATTCGTTTGAGGGTGATAGACCGTTGAATGATGTATCTGAATCTTGAATTCTTTGAAGAGTTCCAAAACCCTACCTTTGAAATGAATCCCATTGTCTGACACAAATGCCTGAGGAATACCGTATTGATAAATGATGTTCTTTATGATTAAGTGAGCGACTTGAAAGGAAGTCAGGGTTTTGTAAAATTCAGCTTCCACCCACTTGGTGAAGTAATTTATCGTTACTAGAATGAACCTGTGACCATTTGAAGCAGACGGTCTGATCATGCCAACGACATCAATGCCCCACACATAGAAAGGCCAAGATGAAGCCATTCCAAATAGATTAGACGGAGGAACATGCATAAGATTGGCGTGGATCTGACACTTGTGACAGCACCGTACATAATCCATACACTGTGCTTCCATAGTACACCAGAAGTAACTGTAACAACCCTGATTGTCGGTCAGTGAAAATTTCGTTAAATATTTGAATTTTTATTGATTACTTGAATTTGCTTCGATTTACTTTTAAATTCCTATAATTTGTTGAAATTACATTTTAGCCCTTCGAGATTTGTGTCTTGACGCTTCAGCCCACTTAGCAAGCCTAGTTAACTTTTAACCATCCGGTTGGAGAAACTAAACTAGGAAGCTATCTAGTCACCGTAAAATGACCATTTTGCCCCTCATTGGAACTTTTGACCCTTTTGAACCCTAGACTAAGAATTTTAATATTCTTTTTCTTTTAATCAATTTAGTTTTATTCTTTGTCCATTGGACAATAATTGTTAGGGAAACTATTACCCTTTGGATAATAGCATCCCATTTGTTTATATTAAAAGTATACTTACTTTAAAGTACTTTTTGATTATTTTAATATTAAAAGTGACCTAATAAAGTTAGGGAAATTTTTACCCATTGGATAAAAGGGTGAATCTTTCTAGTACCATGGGATTTATTAAACTAATCCTTTTCTTAAAGCCATGTGGCAAAGTACTTAATACTTTAATTAAAAAGTACATGGTACTAATATTCCCAAAGTACCCTTTATTATTCTTTAATGGGGATTCTAACCACCCATTGTACATGTGTATACTAGTGTGTGTGTGTGTGTGTGTGTGTGTGTATATATATATATATATATATATATATATATATATCTAGTACTTGGTAGACTAAACTAATACCCTGAGTACCATGTGATAAATTGGTTAGTTTCATAGGAAATCTAGACTTAAAGGCTACTTTTGATCTTAAGTACCAAAAAGAACTATTTTTTTTATTTCTTTTCCTTGCAATATAACACATGTATGTATATATATTGTACTTAGCAAGAGAGTGAGAGGGAGAGAGAGGAGAGAGAGCCGTGAGAGAGAGAGGGGGGCCGGTTGGGAGGAGAAAGGAGGAGGGAGATTTGCTTGTACTTGTCCATTGAACTTCCATTGTACTCCAAATCTTTGAATTGTTATTCTTCCAACCAAAAATCTTAACTCCATTGTACTCCTTTGTACACCTTTCAATTGTTAAACCCTTGGATCTTGTACCAATCTCATCTCCACCACAAATTAGTTCCAAGAATCAAATCTAGTACTAACATAGCCATGCAACCCTAGGATTTTTGCCTTGATCTTCCATAAAAAGTAAATTTTTATTGAATTAAAAATTGGGGAAAGGAGAGAGAGAGGAGGGCCGGCCAAGGAGAGAGAGGGGGAGCCGTTGCCTATAAATAGAGAGCCATTCTATGCTTGAACTCACACCTCAAGCAATAGCTCTTCCTTCTCTCTAGAATTCCAAGTGTTCTTAGTTCAAAGTTCAAGAACTTTCTTTGTTCTTGAGTGTTCTTGAGCAATACCACCAAACCACTTCCAATACCACCCATCGATCTTTAAAGTAGCTTAGTTAAGGTTAGGAAGTTGTTTCTAGGAAAAGAAACTACAACTCTTTTCCTTTCAAAGAAAACCGGAGGCCGTTACGCCGCCGATTTCAAAACCGACGAACAACTTACCATAGCCGACCACCGCCTAGAAGAACGGTAGTTAAATCCTTACTTTATTTTCTATAAGTAGTTTAAATCTTGCTACTTGATTCTCTACTTACTTTTTCTAAAAGTTTAAGAAGTTACTTTGATCGTAGATAAAAAAGTTGGAAATGCATGATTATTGTTGTTCATGAAATTCAAGCATGCTGTGTAGCTTAAGATTTGGATGATCTTGTTGTACTAATTCAAGGCTTGATTAAATGCATGTTGTATGTAAAATCTTATACCGCGGAGTCATGCATGAGAATGAGACACAAAAACCGAGAAAAGTAGAAACATGGCACCTAGGGTGTGTTTAACAAGGAAGTTGTGTTTTCTCGGTTGGAAATATTTTTGACACTACATAATGACCATTTCGAGGGTATTATGTGAGTTGTGTGGGTGTGTGTGTTCCAATGGGAATCCGGAATAGCGGAACCATTGTGAGGTTGTGTGTGTTCCCATGGGAAACCGGACCGGCGGAACCATGGTGAGGTATAGCTTGGTTATCCGTGGAGAGGAGCCAATGCAAATGTGTGCCAATGGGAACCCGGTGAGGATACTCGGGAACTCGGAACGGCGGAACCGAGGGTGGGTGAGTTAAAAAGGTGTTTTTGCAAAGGGTAATAACGACATGGTTCACAACGAGTCGACGCCAACGGTAGTTATAAAGTAATTGTGAAAGCGTTAGTGCTATTGTCTTTTTATCACTGCTTATGTACTTATCATGTGGAAATCGATGCTAGTATTAGGATTTTACTACTGAGCCTTCGTAGCTCATGGTGTTGCTTTGTGGTGACCCTGGCATATTATATGGGTGGCGACGCCCGTACAATATGTCAGAATTGATAGACAAACAGGACGAACTATTCACTTTGGAGGCGTTCGGAGCCAAGGAGCAGGCTAGAATGGAGAAGCAAGAAGAACTGTAGTTAGGAACCCTAGATCTCTCTGTTATTTGAATAAAAGTACTTTTGCAAAGTTTATGATGTAATAACGAGCAGGACTCGCTTCGTTTTTATAATAAAATGTTTTATTTAACATACCCAAAAATTTGGGGGCGTTACAACTTGGTATCAAAGCTTTAGGTTCAAAACCTCGGCCATGGGTAGAATGGGTAGAACCATGTAGAACCGTAAGCTAGTTTGACCGTTGCACAAACGTGACTTCGAGTTTAAGTTTACCGTCCCAAATTGGGTGGAATTCTGTCAAAACAATCTTCGGATTGAAGCAAGGCGCGGAAATTGGCAGTACCGCCGAGCTGGGAATTCCCGAACAATTGGATGATGACTTAAATCAAGGATCGAATGTGGAACGTTGAAATCTGAAAAGTTTTCCCTATGGTTTTTACCATAAACTATTTTACTTTCAAAACGTACTAATGAAGTTTTTCGTATAGATGAAAACCTCGATCAATCGGTTAGTCGAAGCCTATCAACCTAGAAATGTTGAGGAAAGAATAACAGCCCAGCACTTAGAGGATCCCAACTTTATTGCTACCGTGTGTGCAGAACGATTTGACATCATAAGAGTTCAACAGAATACCCCTTATCCCATTAAGGCTAGATTATAACCTTCCTTATTGTTATAGATGTCAAGCATACCATGAGGAGGACGCCCACCTTTCGCCCCGCGTGCTTTGGCCAATTATCGCTCATTGCTAGCACCTGAGTATGTAGGACCAACACCCCTACCAGAGGATGACATGGAGCTCTATGAGGTCCCAATCACTTGGGAGATACCCCCGCCAGTTGCAGTTCTCGAGAACCCTTCGCCTACCTTAATCCCCGCGCCGCTTGTGCAAAACTTCGAGCAACCCAATGATTACCTCATGTTTGACCCAGAGCTAGAAGCTGCAGTACTGAACCTCTCTCAGTACTACCTGGAACCAGTGGAGGAGCCAACCATCCCGACTATAGAAGAACTGCTCGCACAAGAACGTGAAGCAACCGCAGCAGAATGGAGCTACGAGATGTGGCTGAGGGAAGCCTTCGGAGTCAAACTACCCTAGGTTATTACCCTAGTAGTATGGAATAAGGCTTGCCCAATTGTAGAGCCATGTAGTATGATGTGAAGGACCGTTTTAACTTGTAGTAGGAAGTTTGTTTGGTATGTTATTTTATAGTAGAACTCAATGCTTTTGTAACGCCCCGAATTTTGGGAACGTTAAATAAAACATTTTTATTATAAAAACGAAGCGAGTCTAGCTCGTTATTACATCAAAAACTCTCACAAGAGTTCAATATTACAAAAGAGCGGGAAACTAGGGTTCCTATCTACAGCTCCGCCTGCTCTTCCATCCTAGCCAGCTCCTCGACTCCGTACGCCTCCAAGCTGAAGATCTCGCCCTGCTCATCAATGAAGTCTGACACATTATACCGGCGTCGCCACCAATATAATATGCCAGGGTCACCAAAAGGCAACACCGTGAGCTACGAAAGCTCAATAGAGTAACCCTACCCACTAACCCTTAACTTACAAACAAAAGATCATAGAAATCAATTAAATGACGATAACACATCCACATTCACTATCTAACGTTGGTGTCCAAGATTTCCCGATTTCTCCTACGCGACTCGTCGTAGACCGTGTCAACGTTTTCCATTTACAAAACCATATTTCCAAAATCCTTTGCATTGGCTCCGTACCGCGGATAACCAAGCCTTTCAAAATCATTTGACATTGGCTCCGTACCGCGGATAACCAAGCCACACACCCAACCTCGGTTCCGCCGCGCCGGGTTCCCGAGTATCCTCACAATGGTTCCGCCGCGCCGGGTTCCCATTGGCACACAATTGGATTGGCTCCTCTCCACGGATAACCAAGCTATACCTCACCATGGTTCCGCCGGTCCGGGATCCCATGGGAACACACACAACCTCACAATGGTTCCGCTATTCCGGATTCCCATTGGAACACACACACACATATAATGCCACCAAGAATGGTCATTATGTCGTTTCAAAAATATTTCTATCCTCGAAATACTTTTCCCTTTCATTAACCACACCCTAGGTGTCATGTTTCTACTTTCTTGGTTCTCGTGTCTCGTTATCATGCATAGACTCCGAGGCAGGACTTTAGTAAGCACTAACAAGATCATTCACTCTACTCAAATCAACGCTTAAAGCATAACGCCACATGTTCGGACGCCCTTGGAGTGATAAATCACTTATGCTTTATCGTGTCACAAGTAATACAAGCAATTCATATATGCAACTCAATATCAAAATACGAATACTTCGATCCAAATAGTAAATGTTTAACTTTCGAAAAGCCGTTCTTTCTTTAGAGATTAAACCACATACGTTATACTTGAGAGAATGAGTAGAGATTAATCTACCTTGATCCGAAACTAGTCAGGGCCGAATAAGCTAGTTGGAAATTCCACGAGTGGTGAAACTCACGAATCTGGCCCGAACTTCGGACGGCAGTAACTCGGTCAATCTTTGGCCGAATACGATCGTTCTTGGGTCGAAATCGAATTTTTAGAAGTGCTCTACAACTTCCATGAAGGAAGTTAATCCTAGAAACGAACTTAGGTTGGAGAAAAATGGGGGTAAAGCAAAAGACAGTAAGCTGTCTGGAATTTGGAATCCGAGATTTTACTGAACTTCGGATGCCAATATCTTGGTCATTTCTTGACCGATTGGGGTGGTTCTTGAGTCTAACTTGAAGGTTTCGAAGTTCTCTACAACTTTCACGAAGGAAGTTGATCCTAAAAACTACTCTAAACAGGAGAAAACTGGGGATTTCTGAAGGGGCAGTAGGCTGCCTGGAAAAATCAGAAATGGTTTCTAGAGAGAAGGAAGAGCAAAGCTTTGAAGGTGTGATCTTTGAAGCTTGGAATGGCTTCTATTTATAGGCAAAACATTGGCTCTCTCTCCTCTTCTTCATGGCTGGCCCCCCCCTTCTCTTTCTCTCCCTCTCTTTGACACTTGTCATGCCAACTAGAAAGATCAAGGTAAATCCAATGGCTAGGATTGTTTCTTGGGAGACTTGGTGGGCAAGAAGAATATTGGTACAAGATATTGTATTAAACAATTGGTAGATGTACAAGAGAGGACAATGGAGGTTAATGGAGGGTTAGTTCCTTAGCTAGGAAGAAAGATACACCAAGGATATGAAGTACAAAGAAAATCAAGGAAGTACAACCCAATCTTTCTTCTTTCCTCCTTCCTTCCTTCCTCTCTCTCTCTCTCCCTCTCTCCTAGCCGAATTCTCTCTCCTCTCTCTCTCCCATTCGGCTCTCCCTCTCCCTCTCTCCTCTCTTGCTTCTCTAAGGTACATATATATATATATATACAAGTACATATAATGCAAGCAAACAAATAAAAACTAAGTACTTTTTGTACTAAGGATCAAAAGTAGACTTCAAGGGCTAGGATTCTCTTTTTAAACTAACCAATTAACACATGGGGTACTAAGGCATTATATTAATCTTCCATGTACTAAAGTAATATAAACATGGTACCTTTGTACAATAGGAAGTTCAAAACCCCATTAGAAAATAATTAAAAAGGTACTTAGAGAATCCTAGGGTTAAAAAGGTTCAAGAGGTCAAAGAGGGGCAAAACGGTCCATTTTGCGGTTAGGGAAAAGTAACTAGATGGCTTTCTAGTTTAGTTCCTCCAACCGGATGGTTAGAAGCTAACTAGACTTACTAAGTGGGGCTAAAGCGCAAGAAACGAAACTTGACGGGCTAAAGCGCAATAAATCAAATTTGAAGGGCAGAAACGTAATTTTGACAAACCACAAGAGTATTAAAATAAAAATTCAAATATTTAATGAAATTTAAAATAACAACGAGATTTTTATTCGTTAAAAAATCGGGGTTGTTACAACCTATCCCCCTTAAAACAATTTCGTCCCCGAAATTGGCGCGCAACTACAAATTAGATTAGGTCGCTAGACCGATCTTGGAATTATCGGCTATCCCCCTTAAAAATAGGAGTAGGTCACCTTCAATCGAGTAAAGATTGAAAAGGGGCGGTTTAGTCTACCGAATCGATTTTTTGAAAAATGCGCGTCCTTTTAAGGATCAAAAGTAATTTAACAGATAGTATGCAATGGTACCCTTTCCATTGAAAGCAAACTTTTCATAGATAAGATAAACATACAACATAAGCATAGAATTACAATCATAAAGCATAGAGTTTTACTACAAAAGGCAAGTAAAAACACGAGACTTTTCCTAATACAAGTTGAAAACGATCCTAATCTTCGACATTCTACACCCCGAAGGACTACATCGGTTACTAGATCGGCCGAAGATATGCCGAATTGGCGTCCTCGGTTTCGATCTCGCCCTCCTCTACCATCTTTCGTTGAAAGCTTGGCGCAAACGACGTTCGTACTCCTTTATGATCGCGGCGAGTGCGGCGGCCACGACGAGAGCCCAATACCAAAAGGTGTTGGCACGGTTGTTCACGGCGAACCACCGTGGCATGGCTAGTGTGAGCACTCCACAAAATATGATGAAGGCGAAGAGTTGCAACCAAAGGCTTTGGATGATCAAGCGAATTTTGGTCCGCTCGATGTCTCGGATCAAGGCGTCTTCCGGGAATCCTCGTCGTCGGGTTGCCATGGCTCGGCACAAGGGGGTCTCGGTTTGGAGGAGATTTTAAGATGATGAGAGAGGTGAAGAAATGAAAATGGAGGTGGGGTATATATAAGTGCCGAAAAAGGTGAGTGGATGAGGGAAAAGGTTGGAAGTTTGAAAATTGAAATTTGAAGTTTTGGAGCTAAAATTTGAAATTTGAAGTTTAGGGGGGAGTGTGGTTGCCGGCCTAGTGGGGCTATGCCCGGTACACTTTCGGTGCTCGGGTCCCACTCTTGTCCCCAATTTAAAATATTTAATCAAGAACGGCTCCTCCACGAACTAGTAAATAAAATTTGCTCAATTAGCAACATTTTTTTTTTCGGCAAAGGCCTACTAATACCAAAAATATTTTTCGAGATTCTAAGCTCCACATTCGATCCTTGATTTAAGTCATCATCCAATTGTTCGGGAATTCCCAGCTCGGCGGTACTGCCAATTTCCGCGCCTTGCTTCAATCCGAAGATTGTTTTGACAGAATTCCACCCAATTTGGGACGGTAAACTTAAACTCGAAGTCACGTTTGTGCAACGGTCAAAACTAGCTTAAGGTTCTACCCATTCTACCCATGGCCGAGGTTTGAACCTAAAGCTCTGATACCAAGTTGTAACGCCCCGAATTTCGGGAACGTTAAATAAAACATTTTTATTATAAAAACGAAGCGAGTCTAGCTCGTTATTACATCAAAAACTCTCACAAGAGTTCAATATTACAAAAGAGCGGGAAACTAGGGTTCCTATCTACAGCTCCGCCTGCTCTTCCATCCTAGCCAGCTCCTCGACTCCGTACGCCTCCAAGCTGAAGATCTCGCCCTGCTCATCTATGAAGTCTGACACATTATACCGGCGTCGCCACCAATATAATATGCCAAGGTCACCAAAAGGCAACACCGTGAGCTACGAAAGCTCAATAGAGTAACCCTATCCACTAACCCTTAACTTACAAACAAAAGATCATAGAAATCAATTAAATGACGATAACACATCCACATTCACTATCTAACGTTGGTGTCCAAGATTTCCCGATTTCTCCTACGCGACTCGTTGTAGACCGTGTCAACGTTTTCCATTTACAAAACCATCTTTCCAAAATCCTTTGCATTGGCTCCGTACCGCGGATAACCAAGCCACACACCCAACCTCGGTTCCGCCGCGCCGGGTTCCCGAGTATCCTCACAATGGTTCCGCCGCGCCGGGTTCCCATTGGCACACAATTGGATTGGCTCCTCTCCACGGATAACCAAGCTATACCTCACCATGGTTCCGCCGGTCCGGGATCCCATGGGAACACACACAACCTCACAATGGTTCCGCTATTCCGGATTCCCATTGGAACACACACACACATATAATGCCACCAAGAATGGTCATTATGTCGTTTCAAAAATATTTCTATCCTCGAAATACTTTTCCTTTTCATTAACCACACCCTAGGTGTCATGTTTCTACTTTCTTGGTTCTCGTGTCTCGTTATCATGCATAGACTCCGAGGCAGGACTTTAGTAAGCACTAACAAGATCATTCACTCTACTCAAATCAACGCTTAAAGCATAACGCCACATGTTCGGACGCCCTTGGAGTGATAAATCACTTATGCTTTATCGTGTCACAAGTAATACAAGCAATCCATATATGCAACTCAATATCAAAATACGAATACTTCGATCCAAATAGTAAATGTTTAACTTTCGAAAAGCCGTTCTTTCTTTAGAGATTAAACCACATACGTTATACTTGAGAGAATGAGTAGAGATTAATCTACCTTGATCCGAAACTAGTCAGGGCCGAATAAGCTAGTTGGAAATTCCACGAGTGGTGAAACTCACGAATCTGGCCCGAACTTCGGACGGCAGTAACTCGGTCAATCTTTGGCCGAATACGATCGTTCTTGGGTCGAAATCGAATTTTTAGAAGTGCTCTACAACTTCCATGAAGGAAGTTAATCCTAGAAACGAACTTAGGTTGGAGAAAAATGGGGGTAAAGCAAAAGACAGTAAGCTGTCTGGAATTTGGAATCCGAGATTTTACTGAACTTCGGATGCCAATATCTTGGTCATTTCTTGACCGATTGGGGTGGTTCTTGAGTCTAACTTGAAGGTTTCGAAGTTCTCTACAACTTTCACGAAGGAAGTTGATCCTAAAAACTACTCTAAACAGGAGAAAACTGGGGATTTCCGAAGGGGCAGTAGGCTGCCTGGAAAAATCAGAAATGGTTTCTAGAGAGAAGGAAGAGCAAAGCTTTGAAGGTGTGATCTTTGAAGCTTGGAATGGCTTCTATTTATAGGCAAAACATTGGCTCTCTCTCCTCTTCTTCATGGCTGGCCCCCCCTTCTCTTTCTCTCCCTCTCTTTGACACTTGTCATGCCAACTAGAAAGATCAAGGTAAATCCAATGGCTAGGATTGTTTCTTGGGAGACTTGGTGGGCAAGAAGAATATTGGTACAAGATATTGTATTAAACAATTGGTAGATGTACAAGAGAGGACAATGGAGGTTAATGGAGGGTTAGTTCCTTAGCTAGGAAGAAAGATACACCAAGGATATGAAGTACAAAGAAAATCAAGGAAGTACAACCCAATCTTTCTTCTTTCCTCCTTCCTTCCTTCCTCTCTCTCTCTCTCCCTCTCTCCTAGCCGAATTCTCTCTCCTCTCTCTCTCCCATTCGGCTCTCCCTCTCCCTCTCTCCTCTCTTGCTTCTCTAAGGTACATATATATATATATATACAAGTACATATAATGCAAGCAAACAAATAAAAACTAAGTACTTTTTGTACTAAGGATCAAAAGTAGACTTCAAGGGCTAGGATTCTCTTTTTAAACTAACCAATTAACACATGGGGTACTAAGGCATTATATTAATCTTCCATGTACTAAAGTAATATAAACATGGTACCTTTGTACAATAGGAAGTTCAAAACCCCATTAGAAAATAATTAAAAAGGTACTTAGAGAATCCTAGGGTTAAAAAGGTTCAAGAGGTCAAAGAGGGGCAAAACGGTCCATTTTGCGGTTAGGGAAAAGTAACTAGATGGCTTTCTAGTTTAGTTCCTCCAACCGGATGGTTAGAAGCTAACTAGACTTACTAAGTGGGGCTAAAGCGCAAGAAACGAAACTTGACGGGCTAAAGCGCAATAAATCAAATTTGAAGGGCAGAAACGTAATTTTGACAAACCACAAGAGTATTAAAATAAAAATTCAAATATTTAATGAAATTTAAAATAACAACGAGATTTTTATTCGTTAAAAAATCGGGGTTGTTACAACCTATCCCCCTTAAAACAATTTCGTCCCCGAAATTGGCGCGCAACTACAAATTAGATTAGGTCGCTAGACCGATCTTGGAATTATCGGCTATCCCCCTTAAAAATAGGAGTAGGTCACCTTCAATCGAGTAAAGATTGAAAAGGGGCGGTTTAGTCTACCGAATCGATTTTTTGAAAAATGCGCGTCCTTTTAAGGATCAAAAGTAATTTAACAGATAGTATGCAATGGTACCCTTTCCATTGAAAGCAAACTTTTCATAGATAAGATAAACATACAACATAAGTATAGAATTACAATCATAAAGCATAGAGTTTTACTACAAAAGGCAAGTAAAAACACGAGACTTTTCCTAATACAAGTTGAAAACGATCCTAATCTTCGACATTCTACACCCCGAAGGACTACATCGGTTACTAGATCGGCCGAAGATATGCCGAATTGGCGTCCTCGGTTTCGATCTCGCCCTCCTCTACCATCTTTCGTTGAAAGCTTGGCGCAAACGACGTTCGTACTCCTTTATGATCGCGGCGAGTGCGGCGGCCACGACGAGAGCCCAATACCAAAAGGTGTTGGCACGGTTGTTCACGGCGAACCACCGTGGCATGGCTAGTGTGAGCACTCCACAAAATATGATGAAGGCGAAGAGTTGCAACCAAAGGCTTTGGATGATCAAGCGAATTTTGGTCCGCTCGATGTCTCGGATCAAGGCGTCTTCCGGGAATCCTCGTCGTCGGGTTGCCATGGCTCGGCACAAGGGGGTCTCGGTTTGGAGGAGATTTTAAGATGATGAGAGAGGTGAAGAAATGAAAATGGAGGTGGGGTATATATAAGTGCCGAAAAAGGTGAGTGGATGAGGGAAAAGGTTGGAAGTTTGAAAATTGAAATTTGAAGTTTTGGAGCTAAAATTTGAAATTTGAAGTTTAGGGGGGAGTGTGGTTGCCGGCCTAGTGGGGCTATGCCCGGTACACTTTCGGTGCTCGGGTCCCACTCTTGTCCCCAATTTAAAATATTTAATCAAGAACGGCTCCTCCACGAACTAGTAAATAAAATTTGCTCAATTAGCAACATTTTTTTTTTCGGCAAAGGCCTACTAATACCAAAAATATTTTTCGAGATTCTAAGCTCCACATTCGATCCTTGATTTAAGTCATCATCCAATTGTTCGGGAATTCCCAGCTCGGCGGTACTGCCAATTTCCGCGCCTTGCTTCAATCCGAAGATTGTTTTGACAGAATTCCACCCAATTTGGGACGGTAAACTTAAACTCGAAGTCACGTTTGTGCAACGGTCAAAACTAGCTTAAGGTTCTACCCATTCTACCCATGGCCGAGGTTTGAACCTAAAGCTCTGATACCAAGTTGTAACGCCCCGAATTTCGGGAACGTTAAATAAAACATTTTTATTATAAAAACGAAGCGAGTCTAGCTCGTTATTACATCAAAAACTCTCACAAGAGTTCAATATTACAAAAGAGCGGGAAACTAGGGTTCCTATCTACAGCTCCGCCTGCTCTTCCATCCTAGCCAGCTCCTCGACTCCGTACGCCTCCAAGCTGAAGATCTCGCCCTGCTCATCTATGAAGTCTGACACATTATACCGGCGTCGCCACCAATATAATATGCCAAGGTCACCAAAAGGCAACACCGTGAGCTACGAAAGCTCAATAGAGTAACCCTATCCACTAACCCTTAACTTACAAACAAAAGATCATAGAAATCAATTAAATGACGATAACACATCCACATTCACTATCTAACGTTGGTGTCCAAGATTTCCCGATTTCTCCTACGCGACTCGTTGTAGACCGTGTCAACGTTTTCCATTTACAAAACCATCTTTCCAAAATCCTTTGCATTGGCTCCGTACCGCGGATAACCAAGCCACACACCCAACCTCGGTTCCGCCGCGCCGGGTTCCCGAGTATCCTCACAATGGTTCCGCCGCGCCGGGTTCCCATTGGCACACAATTGGATTGGCTCCTCTCCACGGATAACCAAGCTATACCTCACCATGGTTCCGCCGGTCCGGGATCCCATGGGAACACACACAACCTCACAATGGTTCCGCTATTCCGGATTCCCATTGGAACACACACACACATATAATGCCACCAAGAATGGTCATTATGTCGTTTCAAAAATATTTCTATCCTCGAAATACTTTTCCCTTTCATTAACCACACCCTAGGTGTCATGTTTCTACTTTCTTGGTTCTCGTGTCTCGTTATCATGCATAGACTCCGAGGCAGGACTTTAGTAAGCACTAACAAGATCATTCACTCTACTCAAATCAACGCTTAAAGCATAACGCCACATGTTCGGACGCCCTTGGAGTGATAAATCACTTATGCTTTATCGTGTCACAAGTAATACAAGCAATTCATATATGCAACTCAATATCAAAATACGAATACTTCGATCCAAATAGTAAATGTTTAACTTTCGAAAAGCCGTTCTTTCTTTAGAGATTAAACCACATACGTTATACTTGAGAGAATGAGTAGAGATTAATCTACCTTGATCCGAAACTAGTCGGGGCCGAATAAGCTAGTTGGAAATTCCACGAGTGCTGAAACTCACGAATCTGGCCCGAACTTCGGACGGCAGTAACTCGGTCAATCTTTGGCCGAATACAATCGTTCTTGGGTCGAAATCGAAGTTTTAGAAGTGCTCTACAACTTCCATGAAGGAAGTTAATCCTAGAAACGACCTTAGGTTGGAGAAAAATGGGGGTAAAGCAAAAGACAGTAAGCTGTCTGGAATTTGGAATCCGAGATTTTACTGAACTTCGGATGCCAATATCTTGGTCATTTCTTGACCGATTGGGGTGGTTCTTGAGTCTAACTTGAAGGTTTCGAAGTTCTCTACAACTTTCACGAAGGAAGTTGATCCTAAAAACTACTCTAAACAGGAGAAAACTGGGGATTTCCGAAGGGGCAGTAGGCTGCCTGGAAAAATCAGAAATGGTTTCTAGAGAGAAGGAAGAGCAAAGCTTTGAAGGTGTGATCTTTGAAGCTTGGAATGGCTTCTATTTATAGGCAAAACATTGGCTCTCTCTCCTCTTCTTCATGGCTGGCCCCCCCTTCTCTTTCTCTCCCTCTCTTTGACACTTGTCATGCCAACTAGAAAGATCAAGGTAAATCCAATGGCTAGGATTGTTTCTTGGGAGACTTGGTGGGCAAGAAGAATATTGGTACAAGATATTGTATTAAACAATTGGTAGATGTACAAGAGAGGACAATGGAGGTTAATGGAGGGTTAGTTCCTTAGCTAGGAAGAAAGATACACCAAGGATATGAAGTACAAAGAAATCAAGGAAGTACAACCCAATCTTTCTTCTTTCCTCCTTCCTTCCTTCCTCTCTCTCTCTCTCCCTCTCTCCTAGCCGAATTCTCTCTCCTCTCTCTCTCCCATTCGGCTCTCCCTCTCCCTCTCTCCTCTCTTGCTTCTCTAAGGTACATATATATATATATACAAGTACATATAATGCAAGCAAACAAATAAAAACTAAGTACTTTTTGTACTAAGGATCAAAAGTAGACTTCAAGGGCTAGGATTCTCTTTTTAAACTAACCAATTAACACATGGGGTACTAAGGCATTATATTAATCTTCCATGTACTAAAGTAATATAAACATGGTACCTTTGTACAATAGGAAGTTCAAAACCCCATTAGAAAATAATTAAAAAGGTACTTAGAGAATCCTAGGGTTAAAAAGGTTCAAGAGGTCAAAGAGGGGCAAAACGGTCCATTTTGCGGTTAGGGAAAAGTAACTAGATGGCTTTCTAGTTTAGTTCCTCCAACCGGATGGTTAGAAGCTAACTAGACTTACTAAGTGGGGCTAAAGTGCAAGAAACGAAACTTGAAGGGCTAAAGCGCAATAAATCAAATTTGAAGGGCAGAAACGTAATTTTGACAAACCACAAGAGTATTAAAATAAAAATTCAAATATTTAATGAAATTTAAAATAACAACGAGATTTTTATTCGTTAAAAAATCGGGGTTGTTACAGCTTTCTACTTGTAACTTCCTGCTTGCCTATGAAAAAGCTTGTTTGTTTTTAAAAATATTGTTGCGTGCTACTCCATTGATTGTTTCTCATTTTGAACCCAAGGAAATAGTTTAGTTAGATTAAAACCTTCCCCTTTTCAAATTTTCGCTCGTAGATGGTGAACCGACGGAGTGGACTAGGGTACGAAACCGGTGATTCCTCTAACCCTAACCCCAACCCCGACCTCGCTCTAGTCATGCAAGCACTCGTGACCGCTCTGAATGTTGCCCACCAAAACTCGTATCCTAACGATGGACCTATGACCCGAACCCGGGCGATGAACGAGTTCTGCAAGCGTCGACCTCCGACTTTCAACGGAGATACCAACCCCACTGTGGCTGAAGCATGGTTGAAGGAAGTCAAGGTGATCATGGACACCTTGGAGATCACCCGTGATGGAGTTCGTGTGGCCTTAGCCACGTATCAGCTGAAAGGAGAAGCCCGCTACTGGTGGGAGCTGATGGAAGCAACCCACGACATAGCTACCATGACTTTCGCCCAGTTTGAGACCTTGTTTCTCGACAAGTATTTCCCCATGCCAATTCATTTGGCTAAGGAACAAGAGTTCAATAACCTGAAACAAGGAACTATGACCGTTACTCAGTATGCGGCCAAGTTCGAGGAGCTATCCCGCTACGCCCCGGATGCTGTTGCAACTGAGGACAAGAAGGCGAGGAGGTTCGAATGGGGACTGACTACAGCTAGAACGGTTGTAGTAGCTCAAGCTTTTCCCACCTATATCGGTGTGGTGAAGTGCGCTCTTCGACTGGAGAGTGAGGCGAATGACTTCAAGACCCGCTGGGGGAAGGCGACAGGCAACACTGGTGGACCAATCCGAACCCAGACTTCCAACAACAACCGTGGACCCTATTTCACCAAAACCTTTGCTTCAGGTCAGAATGACCAAACCTGGAATACTGCTACCACCGAACACGGTGAGACGCCAAGAGGCAATCGGGACCTGGCGACCGTTAGATGCTACAACTGTCAGGCTATGGGCCACATTAGGCACAACTGCCCGCAGCCCCAGAGGAGGAGGGATGGAACCCTTGAGAATCGGGAAGCTCAACAAGCTGAGCAAGCCGATTTTGTGAAGCAAAACCTCGGCAGCCCATCACAGCAGCAGAATGGGCAGAATAAGGGAAAGCAGCCCATGGGAAACCAGCAAAGCACTGGAGGGCGTATTTTCGCGCTACGGACTGAGGAACAAGAGGAGCCGTAGAATAGGATCCTTAGTTCCCTTTTGTTATCTATTTTGTAATTTCGAATACTCTTACAAGGGCTATGTTGTAATAATAAGCAATATTCTGTAATAAGTTGACCTACGATCGACATGGCGGATTTCGACGAGTGGATTGGCTATCATAGACTGCCATGAGAAGGTAGCGATAGCATATACCCTAGGAGGGACTCGTTTCCTTTTAAGGGGGATAGTCGATCGGTCTGGCAACCTAGTCTAATTTGTAGTCACGCGCCAATTTCGGGGACGAAATTGTTTTAAGGGGGATAGATTGTAACAACCCTGATTTTCGGTTAGTGAAAATTTCGTTAAATATTTGAATTTTTATTGATTACTTGAATTTGCTTCGATTTACTTTTAAATTCCTATAATTTGTTGAAATTACATTTTAGCCCTTCGAGATTTGTTTCTTGACGCTTCAGCCCACTTAGCAAGCCTAGTTAACTTTTAACCATCCGGTTGGAGAAACTAAACTAGGAAGCTATCTAGTCACCGTAAAATGACCATTTTGCCCCTCATTGGAAATTTTGACCCTTTTGAACCCTAGACTAAGAATTTTAATATTCTTTTTCTTTTAATCAATTTAGTTTTATTCTTTGTCCATTGGACAATAATTGTTAGGGAAACTATTACCCTTTGGATAATAGCATCCCATTTGTTTATATTAAAAGTATACTTACTTTAAAGTACTTTTTGATTATTTTAATATTAAAAGTGACCTAATAACTATTATCCATTGGATAATAGAAGTTAGGGAAATTTTTACCCATTGGATAAAAGGGTGAATCTTTCTAGTACCATGGGATTTATTAAACTAATCCTTTTCTTAAAGCCATGTGGCAAAGTACTTAATACTTTAATTAAAAAGTACATGGTACTAATATTCCCAAAGTACCCTTTTTTATTCTTTAATGGGGATTCTAACCACCCATTGTACATGTGTATACTAGTGTGTGTGTGTGTGTGTATATATATATATATATATATATATATCTAGTACTTGGTAGACTAAACTAATACCCTTAGTACCATGTGATAAATTGGTTAGTTTCATAGGAAATCTAGACTTAAAGGCTACTTTTGATCTTAAGTACCAAAAAGAACTATTTTTTTTATTTCTTTTCCTTGCAATATAACACATGTATGTATATATATTGTACTTAGCAAGAGAGTGAGAGGGAGAGAGAGGAGAGAGAGCCGTGAGAGAGAGAGGGGGGCCGGTTGGGAGGAGAAAGGAGGAGGGAGATTTGCTTGTACTTGTCCATTGAACTTCCATTGAACTCCAAATCTTTGAATTGTTATTCTTCCAACCAAAAATCTTAACTCCATTGTACTCCTTTGTACACCTTTCAATTGTTAAACCCTTGGATCTTGTACCAATCTCATCTCCACCACAAATTAGTTCCAAGAATCAAATCTAGTACTAACATAGCCATGCAACCCTAGGATTTTTGCCTTGATCTTCCATAAAAAGTAGATTTTTATTGAATTAAAAATTGGGGAAAGGAGAGAGAGAGGGGGGCCGGCCAAGGAGGAGAGGGGGAGCCGTTGCCTATAAATAGAGAGCCATTCTATGCTTGAACTCATACCTCAAGCAATAGCTCTTCCTTCTCTCTAGAATTCCAAGTGTTCTTAGTTCAAAGTTCAAGAACTTTCTTTGTTCTTGAGTGTTCTTGAGCAATACCACCAAACCACTTCCAATACCACCCATCGATCTTTAAAGTAGCTTAGTTAAGGTTAGGAAGTTGTTTCTAGGAAAAGAAACTACAACTCTTTTCCTTTCGAAGCAAACCGGAGGCCGTTACGCCGCCGATTTCAAAACCGACGAACAACTTACCATAGCCGACCACCGCCTAGAAGAACGGTAGTTAAATCCTTACTTTATTTTCTATAAGTAGTTTAAATCTTGCTACTTGATTCTCTACTTACTTTTTCTAAAAGTTTAAGAAGTTACTTTGATCGTAGATAAAAAAGTTGGAAATGCATGATTATTGTTGTTCATGAAATTCAAGCATGCTGTGTAGCTTAAGATTTGGATGATCTTGTTGTACTAATTCAAGGCTTGATTAAATGCATGTTGTATGTAAAATCTTATACCGCGGAGTCATGCATGAGAATGAGACACAAAAACCGAGAAAAGTAGAAACATGGCACCTAGGGTGTGTTTAACAAGGAAGTTGTGTTTTCCCGGTTGGAAATATTTTTGACACTACATAATGACCATTTCGAGGGTATTATGTGAGTTGTGTGGGTGTGTGTGTTCCAATGGGAATCCGGAATAGCGGAACCATTGTGAGGTTGTGTGTGTTCCCATGGGAAACCGGACCGGCTGAACCATGGTGAGGTATAGCTTGGTTATCCGTGGAGAGGAGCCAATGCAAATGTGTGCCAATGGGAACCCGGTGAGGATACTCGGGAACCCGGAACGGCGGAACCGAGGTTGGGTGAGTTAAAAAGGTGTTTTTGCAAAGGGTAATAACGACATGGTTCACGACGAGTCGACGCCAACGGTAGTTATAAAGTAATTGTGAAAGCGTTAGTGCTATTGTCTTTTTATCACTGCTTATGTACTTATCATGTGGAAATCGATGCTAGTATTAGGATTTTACTACTGAGCCTTCGTAGCTCATGGTGTTGCCTTGTGGTGACCCTGGCATATTATATGGGTGGCGACGCCGGTATAATATGTCAGAATTGATACACGAACAGGACGAACTATTCACTTTGGAGGCGTTCGGAGCCGAGGAGCAGGCTAGACTGGAGAAGCAAGAAGAACTGTAGTTAGGAACCCTAGATCCCTCTGTTATTTGAATAAAAGTACTTTTGCAAGGTTTATGATGTAATCACGAGCAGGACTCGCTTCGTTTTTATAATAAAATGTTTTATTTAACGTACCCAAAAATTTGGGGGCGTTACAGTAACCCTGTCGTAAGATCTTCCTAGCGAGCATGACACCGCTCATGTGAGGACCGCAGACTCCTTCATGAATCTCTTCCATAATCCTTGTCGCCTCTGCACCGTTAACACATAGCTTGTGCATTCCACAATGAGACCTTTTGTACAATTTCCCTCCACAGATGATGTATTCAGTTGCCATCCTTCGTAATGCAGTTTGGTCCTTTTTGGTGGCCTCAGCCGGATACATCCCACTCTCAACAAAGTTCCATATATCATGGTACCAGGGCAGGCCATCATCAACATCATCGATGACGTTGATATACTGATAAACAGGAAAGTCCCTTTGTTCAATCAGGATAGAGCGCAGTTTTACACCTAAGGGAAGTTCGACCATAGAGGCCAAAGTTGCCAGAGCATCGGTGAACTAGCTCTTCAATCGAGGGATATGAGTAAAGGTTACCTTGTTAAAATGAGGGATCAGTTCTTCCAAATCTTGATGATAAGGCTTCAGCTTCTCTTCACGGACCTTCCACTCCCCACTGGCCAGAGAGACCACAAGATTGGAGTCCCCAATAACCTCAAGCTTCTCAACACCAAGTGTAAACGCAGCCTCCATACCAACAATACAGGCCTCATACTAAGCTTGGTTATTTGTGACGTCGAAATTGAGTTTAAATGCAAGCGGAATATGAGAGCCATCGAGCAAAATCAGCAACACCCAGATCCCAAATCCTTTTTGGTTAGCCGCCCCGTCAAAATAGAGCGTCCAAACGTCTTCAACAACCGTCAGGTGTTCCTCATCTGGAAACTCCAAATCAAAATCCTCTGGTCCATCACAGGAAGGAAAGGTGGGGAACTCTAGGATCCCTTGTTGGTGAATCCCTAAACCCAAGCCGGGCAGATAGGACATCCTTTTCATAATATCCAAGGCAACAGAGCTTATGATGAAGTCCCCATCCATGTTGATGGCCAAAACTGAGCCAGATGCGTCAAAAAAAAACCCCCAAGATCGATGTCTTCGTCATCGTGCATGATCCCCAGAACAGGAGTACCATATTCCTTGAGCGGGCGAATCCCAGAATCCTCGCGATAGTTTATGTACCGGTAGGAAGTCCATGCATGACCTTTTAATGAAGAGTAGATGCCACAGCCATGATGTCGGATCTATGGAGCCATGGCCTGTCCAACAGAAGATTGAAAGTGGTGGGGATATCGACAACATGGAATTCAACATCCATCTTGAAGCCCTCAGCATCAAGCTTGAGCATCAGCGTGCCCTCGACCACATGACGAGTGTTGTCGTATGCTTTAACGACCAAATTGGAAGGCGCAAAGTCCTTCTTAGCTAGTCCCAGATGATAAGCCACCCTCATAGGGCAAACATTGATCATTGAACCATTATCGATGAAGACGGTCGGAACCCAGAGTCCTCGGGATTTGACAGTGCTATGCAAGGAGCGATTGTGGCCAACTCTTCAACTGGCAGGTCTTTATCAGTAAAGACGACGGTGTGCTTGGAAGTAGGTGGGAGGATGAGAGATACCATTGCCTCAAGAGTGACATTAGCTTGAACCTCAAGGCGAGAGAGAGTTTGGCAAAGCTTCTGAAGATGCTCACGGGAGGAATAGATTAGACATCAGATTGAAATGGCAGCGGGAATCCGCTCAAGTTGTCTTTGAATCATGTCTGGAGCCAGCGGTACCTCAAGCGGTGCAGACTTTAGGAAAGCAGAGGGTTCGTTCCTTTGGTTAGAAGAGTTGGACGAACTCTCAGCTTGCAGATTAGTAGGCTGAAAAATCCGTCCACTCCTTGTAACATTGAGGACATCCCTCAAAGAGGGCATGGCCTGAGGGTCTGGGTTAACATCCCAGAGGTTAGCAAGGACCTCTCCCAACTTGTGTTTTCCTTTGTCAGAGGCCGGTGAAATTGCATGCACTTCCATGTCCAATCCCAGATCTTCAGCCAAGTCTTTCATCAGTAGTGAGTCCCAGAAGTCAAGATCTTTAACTGTCACAACCTCCGCAACAGGATTTGGATTGGTAATAAAAGGAACGACCTAAAGTCCGCCATCGGCCGAGGAGCGATTGACAGCCCAGACTTCTGTTCCAACTTGAACGTCAACTACATCGTCAACATCCCAAAGATCGGTAGGTTGAACCAAATCTGTAACCATGATATGACAATTGCTATCCTCACGCAAATGGGGAATAGGGCGTGGGAACTCCCCATCGGTAATGTAGTAATAGGGATTGTGCTCATCATCGCATACTGAGTTGAGAATTGAATTGAAGGTGGAAATGGAATCTCCTAGAACTCGGGGGTCCTCTTGAACCAGATCTTCTTCAACATAGCATGCTAGATAATCTTGATCGTAATGTCCTTGGAGAAGATCCGGATTCAAATCTATTACATCCTGCCAAGTTGGTTCAGGATCCCAAAAGTACTCTTCTTCAAAAGCTATGAGCTCAGGTTGTAGAAAAAGCATGTATAATGAGATGTCATCCAAAGGATCGAGCATCGCTGCATCATAACCGGCCATCCATGAGTTGTACAAGGCGTGATCAAAGGGACGTACTCTGGGTCCTACGGGAAACCGTCCAGCTCAAGTTCAGCCCATTTGTTGATTATGGGAGTGGCATAATCCTCATTGTCGGCTATCGCCCAACCAACAGCTTGCATGTCTAACTCTGGCGCAGGCAAAGTTGGCATGACAGATCTAAACCGGCTCGATAGACTCGAAGAAGGATTGGGGTCGGTCACATTGAAGTATGGATTACGAATAATGGAGGCAGAGTTGAGCTGCACAGAAGGAATAGAGTCATTGTGGAGATCACCAATGACAGCATTGAATGTGGTTAAACCTCTCTGCAGATGCTTTGGGGTTGCATTGAGATAGGATGTTTGTCCTTCCAATCGAATGACCATGAACTCAGCCTCAGATTGGAGAGGGAGAGATACAACCGGCCTGGGTTGATTTGATGGGATTATATGGTTGGTAGGGTTCAATATAGTAGAGTTAAGGTCGATATGAGTGGAACTGAGGGATATATGGTTGATATGCGGGATAGCGTTGTGCTTTGGCATGGAATTGGAGATGACATTTGGCTTTGGGGGGGTTCCAAGCGTGCCATCGTCAATGAGATCTTGGATCGCATGACGAAGGCGAAAGCAAGAGTCAGTGAGATGACTAGCCCCTTGATGGTAGGCACAGTAGAGGTTAGGCTTGAAGTTGGGTTATGGATTTTTAGGTGGAGGAGTTGGATCAAGGGGCTTGAAATGCCTAGACTTGACTAATTTTTACAAAACTGAAGACAGAGATGCCTCGATGGAGGAAAAGTTGCAGGGTTGATTGTGAGGCCAGTTGTTCTGTGGTGTTTGCACCTGATTGACGTCGGCGATGTGGTTGGTAGTATTGCAGGAAGAGGCATTGGTGCCGCTGGTCGTCGTGTTAGAGTAAATCCCTCCCCCAAATAGCACATTTGTAACGGTCCTGATTTTCGGTAAATAAAAATTTCGTTAAATATTTGAATTTTATTTTAAATTACTTGGATTTACTTTTAAAATTCCTTTTAATTCCTATAATTCGTTATAATTAGATTTTAGCCCCTTAAAAATTCGTTTCTTATTTTTAAGCCCTACTTGACAAGTAGAGTTCGATTTTAACCAACTAGTTGGAGAAACCAAACTAGCAATTCACCTAGTTACAATTTCCTAACCCTAGATGGATCTTTTTGACCATCTATGAGCCTTGTGAACCTTTCCAACCCTAGATTAGAAAATAATTATTTATTTATTTTCTTTTATTATTTTAGTTTTCTTCTTTAACCATTGGACAATAAAAGTTAGGGGAACTTTTATCCATTGGATAATAGAAACCCTAAATTTTATATTAAGGGTATTCATTGCTAGATTTGGTTAAGTACTAATATATAGTAAAAATATAGATTTTATACATGCTTAAAAAGGACATTTTGATTATTTAAATATAAAAGTTTCCTTATTATTTTTGTCCATTGGTCAATAAATATCAGGAGATTTATTATCCATTGGGTAATAGGGTTAATCTTTCATCTAGTACAATGGTTTATTTAATAATTCATTTTCTAGATTTCCCATGTGATGTTATACCTATAATATATTATGTATGTACTTTGTATGTACTTTATAGACTTAAAACCCAAGATTTCTTAAGTACATTGATATTATTTTATATTGGGGTTTTTGGTACCAATTGGATTAGTTTAATAGGGAGTTTTGACTTAAAAATCTGCCTAAGATTGCATGGTACACCCTTATATATATTTATGTATGTACTTGGACTTATATATATACTTATTTTATTACAAGAACACATGTGTTAATAGAATAGTTTAATAAGAAGATCTTAGCTTGATATTTCATTAGATCACATAGTACCCTAAGATACATTTTTATATTTGTTCCTAGGAGAATATATATACATATGTGTACTTGTGCAAGAGAGGGAGGGAGAGAGAGAGAGAGAGAGAGAGAGAGAGAGATAGGAAGGCCCAGAGAGAAAGAGGGAGAGAGAGAGAGAGAGAGGGAGAGAAAGAGAGAGGAAAAGAAAGGAAGATTTGGTTGTACCATGACTTGATCTCCTTGATCTTCAATGATCCTTTCAAATCTATGGTTATTTATTCTTCCCAGCAAAATCTATCTTCCAAATGTCCTATAATATTCTTTTAATCACCAAATCTTGTACAAACTATTTTTCTTTTCCACAGAATCTTCCAAATCAACCCTAGAAGTACAAAATCTAGCCATGCAAGCCTAGGTAACCCCATAACCTAACCCATCAAGCTTGACAAGTGAAAGAAATCAAAGAGAGAGAGAGAGAGAGAGAGAGAGAGAGAGAGAGAGAAATTCGGTTGGGAGAGAGAGAGGGGCATGCCTTGGCCTATAAATAGCAAGCTCACTTCAAGCTTCAAGCCACACCTTCACTCCTTTGCTCTCACTTCTCTCTAGAAACCATTTTCGTTTTTCCAGACTGCCTACTGCCCTTCGGAAATCCTCAGTTTTCTCCTGCTTAAGGTAGTTTTTAGAACCAACTCCCTTCGGGAAAGTTGTAGAGCACGTCGAGACCTTCAAGTTAGACTCAAGAACCACTCCAATCGGTGAAGAAATGACAAAGATATTGGCATCCGAATTTCAGTAAAAATCTCGGATTTCCATTTCCCGACAGCACACTGTCTCTTCCTTTATCACCATTTTTCTCCTACCTAAAGTAGTTTCTAGGATCAACTTCCTTCACAAAAGTTGTAGAGCGCTTCTAGAGCTTCGATTTCGACCCAAGAACAATCATAGTCGGTCAAAGATTGACCACATTACTGCCATCTAAAGTTCGGTCCAGATTTGCGAGTTTCACCACCCGTAGAATTTTCCAACTAGCTTATTCGGCCCCGACTAGTTTCGGATCAACGTAGATTAATCTCTACTCATTCCCCCTAGTATATGTAATAACTCTGAATTTCAATAAATAAAAGCTTATTTATTATTCGAGTTATTTATTTAAATTGCTTGTATTGCTTTAATTTTCCGGTAGTTTGTCATAATTACGCTTTAGCCCTTTAAGTTTCATTTCTTGCGCTCAGGCCCCACTTAGTAAGCCTAGTTAGTTTCTAACCGTCTTGTTGGTGAAACTAAACTAGAAAGCAATCTAGTCACTCTTTCCTAAACTCAAATGGACCGTTTTGCCCCTCGTGAACCTTTTGAACCCTAGACTAAAGAATTGAATATTCATTTTCTTTTAATTATTTTGGTTTTATTCTTTGTCCATTGGACAAAGATTGTTAAGGAAACTATTATCCATTGGATAATAGAACCCCTATTGTTTATATTAAATGTATACTTGGTCAAAGTACTAAGAGTATAAAAAAAATACTTTTTAATCACTTTAAAGTATTTTTGGATTATTTTTGTATATAAGTTGCCTAATAACTATTATCCATTGGATAATAGATGTTAGGGGAATTTTTACCCAATGGATAAAAGAGTTAGTCTTTCAAAGTACCATGGGGATTATTAATTAAACCTTTTCTTTAACCCATGTGACTAAGTTCCCACTACTTTACTAGAAAAGTACTTAGTACTAGATTCTCTTAAGTACCTTTAACCATTTTATATTAGGGTTTTGATTCTTCCTAAGGTACATGGGTACATATTTATATATTATATAAGTACTTGAAAGACTAAAGTATTGCCCTAAAGTACCATGTGCTAATTTATTAGTTTAATAGAAATCCTAGCCTTTAAAGACTATTTTTGATCCTAGGTACAAAAAGTATTACTTTTTTATTTGTTCTTCTTCCATATATAGATATATATATTGTACTTGAGAAAACAAGAGAGGAGAGAGGGAGAGAGAGCCAAATGGGGAGAGAGAGAGAGAGCCGAATGGGAGAGAGGGAGAGGGAGAGATTTGCTTGTACCTTGGCTATTTGATCTTCCAATGTACTTCATGATCTTTGGATGGTTGTTCTTCCAAGCCTACTTAACTTCCAATTGTCCTCTTTTGTACATTCTAGTATTTGTTTAAACCTAAGAATCTTGTACCAATCTCATCTCCACCACAAAATTGTTCAAGATCAAATCCTTGGTACACCATAGCCATGCAAACCTAGGATTTTAGCCTTATTCTTCCATGTGAACTCAACTTTTTGGATTAAAAAAAATGGAGGAAAAGGAGAGAGAGGGGGGCCGGCCAAAGGGAGAAGGGGAGGGAGACTTGCCTATAAATAGAGACCATTCCATGCTTCAAACTCACACCTTCAAGCAATTGCTCTTTCTTCTCTCTAAAAATTCAAGTGTTCTTAGTTCAAATTCAAGAACTTCCTTTGTTCTTGAGTGTTCTCGAGCAATACCACCAAACCACTTTCAAATACCACCCTTAGATCTTTAAAGTAGTCCACTTTAGGTAGTGAAGTTGTTTCTAGGAAATCTCTTTTCCTTTCGAAGCAACCGAAGGCCGTTACTCCGCCGATTTCAAAACCGACCAACTTGCCGTACCCGACCACCGCCAAGAAGAACGGTAGTTAAAAGCTTACTACTTTTAAACTCTACTTACTTTTTTCTAAATATGTGAAGTTTAACCTTGTACTTAAATTTTATGTATCGCATGAATCTTATGATGTTACTTTGATCATAGATAAGGTTATCTTTCGTTAAATGATGGATATGCACGATGTTCGTTTATGATGATTCAAGCATGCTATGTAACATAGAATTGGACGATCTTGTTGGAGTTGTTAAATGCTTGTTATGTGGAAAGTACTACCGCGATGTCTTGCATGTAAACGAGACACAAAAATCGAGAAAATAGAAACATGACGCCTAGGGTATAGTTTAACAAGAGGAATATGTTTTCCGAAAAAGAAGATATCTTAGAAATTACATAATGACCATCTCGAGGGTATTATGTGAGTTGTGTGTGTGCCTATGGGAACCCGGCACGGCAGAACCATAGTGAGGATATTTGAGAGACCGGCGCGGCGGAACCAAGGTCGGGTGAGTAACATGGTTATCCGTGGAGAGGAACCAAAGAAAATGTGTGCCAATGGGAGCCCGGCGCGGCGGAACCATTGTGAGGATACTCGGGAACCCGGCGCGGCGGAACCGAGGTTGGGTGAGTTAAAAGGGAGTCTTTGGAAAAGAAAGGTAGTAAACACGAGACACGGTTAACGATGAGTCAACACCAATGCTAGTTGTAAGGCAATTGTGGGTGTGCTAAATGTTATTGTCTTTGTAGCTACTTATATACATATCATGTGGAAATCGATGTTATAATGATCCTATATTCATAAGTTATGGGTTAGTAAGTAGGATTTTATTATTGAGCCTTCGTAGCTCATGGTGTTACCTTGTGGTGACCCTGGCATATTATATGGGTGGCGACGCCAATATAAAATGTCAGATTTGATAGATGAACAGGGCGAACTCTTCACTTTGGAGGCATATGGAGCCGAAGAACTCGCTAGGATGGAAGAACAAGAGGTGCAGTAGTTAGGAACCTTAGTTCCCTATTTGTTTCCTATTTTGTGACTTAAATACTCCTACGGGGGTTATGTTGTAATAATGAGCAGTGACTCTATTTCATTTCTGTAATAAATTATCCCCTTAACGAACCCAAAATTAGGGGCGTTACAACTTGGTATCAGAGCTTTAGGTTCAAAACCTCGGCCATGGGTAGAATGGGTAGAGCCATGTAGAACCGTGAGATAAGTTTGACCGTTACACAAACGTGACTTCGATTTTCAAGTTTAACATCCCAAATTGGGTGGAATTCTGTCAAAACAATCTTCGGATTGAAGCAAGGCGCGGAAATTGGCAGTACCGCCGAGCTGGGAATTCCCAATTGTAAATCAAGGATCGAATGTGGAACGTAGAAACCTGAAAAGTTTTCCCTATCGTTTTTACCAAAACTATTTATTTTCAAACTTGTCTAATATAGCTTTTCGTGTAGATGAAACTTACTATTTGTCATTTAGTCAAAGCTTACCAACCCCGGAATGCCGTGGAAAGGATACTGACCCAACACCTAGAAGATCCCGACTTTATTGCCAAGGCGATTGCCGAAAGGGTGGATTTTGACAAGGTGCAGCAGAATACCCCTTTTCCCGTTGAAAAAGACCCTTGGTTTTCCGAGATGTTTCCTATGCTAAGCACATTCTATGAGTATTTTGGGTTTCTACCCCCAATGTCCATCATCGAGAGAGGAAGCAAGGGAGGAGAATCCAATAGCAACCAAGATACCATGAAGGAAGGAAGCTCGGCCAAATAGGAGGTCCTCGAAGTTCGAAGCACCCCAATAAATTTTATAGCCATTATAACCCTTCGGGATATAAGATATTAAGGAATAGGATTCCCTCTATCTAAGTTGTATTTTGGTTATGCTATGAATAAAACTTGTCCTTATGCATACCTTGTTATTAAGCCTAAAAGTTAGCATTCCTTATTGTAGATGAATCACTTGAGTCCCTAGCAAGTCAACCTCCTAGCCGAAGCTCACCAACTCGCAAGCACCGTAAGGTCCATGACAAGCCAACTAGTGGAGCATCCCTCCTTTCCTTACGCCTTTCCCTACACTCATGACTTCTATCAGGAGCATGCCGCCCTTATCCGCCCCATCAATGAAGAAGAGGAAGATATGGTTGATGCCATACCCGTCCTAGTTCAAATCGCACCCCCCAACAATGTGAATCTCCCAGTAGGAGGAAACGGTAACGAAGCAGTAGCCGCAGTGCCCCTCGTCAACATGGATGTTGAAGCAGACCCTGAAGAGGAGGATCCTGAGGAAAATGCTGAGGCGGATTCCGATGAAGAGGATCCCGAGGAGTTCAATGACCCACCAATTAACGAAGCTGACTGGGAGCATCTGATGAACATGCCAAGGAGGAACCGATAGATTGGGATTCTGACGATGAGGAAAATGTTGATTTCGGGGAGTTGCAGCCCGCATGGACTATGCCTGATTTCCTGAACAAAAACTGTAACACCCCGAATTTTGGGTACGTTAAATAAAACATTTTATTAAAAAAACGAAGCGAGTCCAGCTCGTTATTACATCATAAACCTTACAAAAGTACTTTTTATTCAAACAACAGAGGGGTCTAGGGCTCCTAACTACAGCTCCTCTTGCTTTTCCATCCTAGCCAGCTTCTCGGCTCCGAATGCCTCCAAGGTGAATAATTCGCCCTGTTCGTCTATCAAATCTGACATATTATACCGGCGTCGCCACCCATATAATATGCCAGGGTCACCACAAGGCAACACCATGAGCTACGAAGGCTCAATAGTAAAGTCCTACTTACTAGCATCGATTTCCACATGACAAGTACTTAAGTAGTAAACAAATGACAATAACAGCTTATTCATGTTCGTTTAATAACCATTATCGGTGTCAAGGATTCTCGATTTTTCCTCCTACGCACACATCGTAGACCGTGTCATCCATTGCTACCTTTCTTTTCCAAAGACTTCTTTTTAACTCACCCAACCTCGGTTCCGCCGCGCCGGGTTCCCGAGTATCCTCTCAACGGTTCCGCCGCGTCGGGTTCCCGTTGGCACACATTGCATTGGCTCCTCTCCATGGATAACCAAGCTATACCTCACCATGGTTCCGCCGGTCCGGGATCCCATGGGAACGCACACAACCTCACAATGGTTCCGCTATTCCGGATTCCCATTGGAACACACACACACACACACATAATGCCACCAAAACCGGTCATTATGTAGTTTCAAAATATTTCTATCCTCGAAATACTTTTCCCTTTCATTAACCCCACCCTAGGTGCCATGTTTCTACTTTCTCAGTTTTTCGTGTCTCGTTCTCATGCAAGACTCCGTCGTTTAAGACTTTACATACACACATGCATTCAATTAAATCTTTGTACAATTAAGACAAGATCATCCAACTACTTTTACTAACTAGCATGCTTGAAACATTCCAAAAGTAAATCATGCATGTCCAAAGTTAACATCATTCATGATCAAGTAACTTCTTAAATTTAGGTAAAGTAAGAAGAGATTTAAAGTAGCGAGATTTAATCAACTTTAGAAAATAAGATCGAACTATGATATAGTAAAGATTTCACTACCGTTCTTCTAGGCGGTGGTCGGTTACGGAAGTTTGATCGTCGGTTTCGGTTTTGGCGGCGAAACGTCCTTCGGATTGCTTCGAAAGGAAAAGTGTTGGACTACTTTTCCTAGAAACAACTTCCTATCCTCAACTAAGCTACTTTTAAGATCAAAGAGTGGTATTGGAGGTGGTTTGGTGGTATTGCTCAAGAACACTCAAGAACAAGAAAGTTCTTGAACTTAGAACAAGAATACTAGAAATTCTAGACAGAAGGAAGAGCTATTGCTTGAGGTGTGAGTTCAAAGCATGAGAATGGCCTTCTATTTATAGGCAAGGGCTCCCCCTCTCCCTCCTTGGCCGGCCCCCCTCTCTCTCACCTTTCCTCATTTTTTTAATCCATAAAGATGTGTTCACATGGAAGAATTAAGGCTAAAATCCTAGGTTTGCATGGCTATGGTGTACCAAGGATTTGATCTTGAACAATCTAATGGTGGAGATGAGATTAGTACAAGATTCTTAGGCTTAAACAAATGTTAAAGTGTACAAAAAGGACATTGGAAGTTAAGTTTTGCTTGGAAAATCAACCACCCAAGAATATTGTGGTACAATGGAAGTTCAATGGCATTGTACAAGCAAATCTCTCTCCTCTCCTCTCTCTCCAACCGGCCCCCCTCTCTCCCTCTCTCTCACGGCCCTCTCTCTCTCCCTCTCTTCCTTTGCTTCCTCAAGGTACAAATATATGTATACATATGTACAAATATAGCATGCAAACAAATAAAATATATGTACTTTAGTACTTTAAGATCAAAAATAGACTTTAAGGCTAGGATTCCCTATTAACTAATAAATTGAACACTTGGTACTTAGGCAATTTAAATAAGCAACTAAGTACTTAAATAATATATGTACATGTACTAATGAATCTAGGAAGAATCAAGTCCCTAATAGAAAATAAATAAAGGGTACAACAAGAATCTAGTACTAAGTACTCTCCTATTAAAATAATGGGTACTTTGACACATGGGTTTAAAAGAAAAAGATTAGTCTAATAAACCCCATGTACTTTGAAAGATTCACTCTATTATCCAATGGGTAAAAATCCCCCTAATTTCTATTATCCAATGGATAATAGCTATTAGGACACTTTTAATATTAAAATAATGGAAAAGTACTTTAAAGTAAGTATACTTTTTAATATAAACAAATAGGATGCTATTATCCAATGGGTAATAGTTTCCCTAACAATCTTTGTCCAATGGACAAAGAATAAAACCAATTAGATTAAAAGAAAAAGAATATTAAAATTCCAAGTCTAGGGTTCAAAAGGTTCAAAAGTTCCAATGAGGGGCAAAATGGTCATTTTGCGGTAACTAGATAGCTTCCTAGTTTAGTTACTCTAACCGGATGGTTAGATGTTAACTAGGCTTGCTAAGTAGGACTAAAGTGCAAGAAATAAAAGTTCAGGGGCTACAGCGCAATAAATCAAATTTGAAGGGTAGAAACGTAATTATGACAAATTATAGAAATTAAGGCAATTAAAAAAAATTCAAATATTTAACGAAATTTTTAACGACCAAAAATCAGGGTCGTTACAATCTATCCCCCTTAAAACAATTTCGTCCCCGAAATTGGCGCACGTCTACAGGTTAGACTAGGTCGCTAGACCGATCTTGAAATCATCGTCTATCCTCCTTAAAAATAAGAGTAGGTCACCACCAATCGAATTAAGCCTTCTCACTTGCTTAACGAGATGGGGTTGAAGTCGCTTTCGTCGTCGAACGGCTTGCCTCGTCGTACGCCTTTGGTGAAGTTTCCATCGTAAATACCAACGCCCAATGCAAAATCTCTACCAAATCATCGTGCGGACTTGTATCCTACAAACGTTTCCTTAGCACGATCCTTCTTTCTTCTTCACGAACAGTGCAGGCGCTCCCCAAGGCGATGTCGGTCTATCCCCCTTAAATTGGAAATGAGTCCCTTCGGGGGTATATGCGGTCACCATCTTCCGAGGGTAGTCTATGACCGCTCGATGAGCCGATAGCCAATCCATTCGTCGAAATCCGCCATGTCGATCACAGGTTAGGCGTAGGTTGGCTACTCGCACCCTCCACACACTAGACTAACAGTTTTTCCTAGGGGTTCTGTTTCTAGTGCTAGTGCAGTTATGCAGGCAGGAGATATAAAGGAATGCAATGCTAGAGCTTGCACATAGGTACTATAGTGGCATACATTAGATCATAGAAATAAAGTGAGTCATTGTTCAAATTACAACATAACTCTCGTAAGAGCATTCGAAATATAAATTAGGTAACAAAAGGAAACTAAGGTTCCTATTCTACGGTTCCTCTTGTTCCTCAGTTTGCAGCGTGAAAATACGCACTCCAGTGCTCTGCTGGAATCCCATGGGCTGCTTTTCCTTATTCTGCCCATTCTGCTGCTGCGATGGACCGCCGAGGTTTTGCTTCACAAAATCGGCTTGCTCAACTTGTTGAGCTTCCTGATTCCCAAGGGTTCCATCCCTCCTCCTCTGGGGCTGTGGGCAGTTGCGCCTAATGTGGCCCATAGCCTGACAGTTGTAGCATCTAACTGTCGCCAGGTCCCGATTGCCTCTTGGCGTCTCACCGTGTTCGGTGGTAGCAGTATTCCAGGTTTGGTCATTCTGACCCGAAGCAGAGGATTTGGTGAAATAGGGTCCACGGTTGCCATTGGATGGTTGGGTTCGGACAGGTCCGCCAGCGTTGCCTGTCGCCTTCCTCCAGCGGGTCTTGAAGTCGTTTTCTTCGCTCTCCAGACGAAGGGCACACTTCACCACACCGGTATAGGTGGGGAAGGCCTGGGCTACCACAGCTCTTCTAGTTGTCGTCAGTCCCCATTCGAACCTCCTCGCTTTCTTGTCCTCGGTTGCAACGGCATCCGGGGCGTAGCTGGATAGCTACTCGAACTTGGCCACATACTGAGTAACGGTCATAGTTCCTTGTTTCAGGTTTTGGAACTCTTGTTCCTTGGCCAAACGGATAGGCGTAGGGAAGTACTTGTCGAGAAATAGCGTCTCGAACTGAGCAAAAGTCATGATGGCCACGTCATGGGTTGCCTCCATCAGCTCCCACCAGTAGCGGGCTTCTCCTTTCAGCTGGTACGTGGCTAAGGCCACACGATCTCCGCTGTGGGTGATCTCCAAGGTGTCCATGATCACCTTGACTTCCTTCAGCCATGCTTCGGCCACAGTGGGGTTGGTATCTCCATTGAAAGTTAGAGGTCGACGCTTGCAGAACTCATTCATGGCTCGAGTTCGAGTCATCGGTTTGTCGTTAGGGTTCAGGTTTTGGCGGGCAGCGTTCAGGGCGGTCACGAGCGCTTGCATGACTTGGGTTAGGTCGGGGTTCGCGTTAGAGGGTCCTCCAGTATCGTGTCCTAATCCATTGCGTCGATTCACCATCTACGAGTGAAAACCAAAAAGGGGGCGGTTTAGTCTATCTATGCTATTTGCGAAAGATAGTCCTTTCAACAGACTCAAGCAATAAACCAAATAGTATGCAACGACACTCTTAGATAAAAGCAACTTTTTATAAATAAGCAGAGGATTACAAACAGAGCATAGAGTTTTACTACAAAATAAACATACTAAAACAAGATTTCCTACTAAAAGCTGAGATGGTCCTACACATCCTATTATATGGCTTTTCTAGCACCAGTGCTTGAAAGGCAACTCGAGCTATCAGAGTCCTTATTCTAATACTAGTAGCGCAATAACCTAGGGTAGTTCGACTCCGAAGACTTCCCTCAGCCACATCTTGTAGCACCTTTCAGCCGCAGTCTCTTCCCTAAGAAGGCGCTCACGTTCTTGTGCGAGCAGCACTTCCATTGTCGGGATAGTTGGCTCCTCCACTGGTCCCGAATAGCATTGAGAGAGGTTTAGTATCGCAGCTTCTAGCTCTGGGTCAAACATGAAATAATCATCGGGTTGCTCAAAGTTTTGCACAGGCGGCGCAGGGACTAAGGTAGGCGGTGGGTTCTCGGGAACTGCAACTGGTGGGGGCATCTCCCAAGTGATTGGGACCTCATAGAGCTCCATGTCATCCTCTGGTGGGGGTGGTGGTCTCGAGTACTCAGGTGCTAGCAATGAGCGATAATTGGCCAAAACATGCGGGGCAAAAGATGGGCGTCCTCCTGGTGGTATGCTTGACATCTATAACAATAAGGAAGGTTATAATCTACACTTAACGGGGTAAGGCATAGGCAGGCACAAGGATATGTATAAACATGGATAGGGGTCAATTTTTTTTTTGCAAAGGTTTTCTATCACCAAAAATATTTTCGAATTTCTAAGTTCCATATTCGATCCTTGATTTAACTCATCATCCAATTGTTCGGGAATTCCCAGCTCGGCGGTATTGCCAATTTCCGCGCCTTGCTTCAATCCGAAGATTGTTTTGACAAAATTCCACCCAATTTGGGATGGTAAACATTAAATTCAATTCACGTTCGTGCAACGGACAACTAGCTTAAGGTTCTACATGGTTCTACCCATTCTACCCATGGCCGAGGTTTTGAACCTAAAGCTTTGATACCAAGTTGTAACGCCCTGAATTTTGGGTGCGTTAAATAAAACATTTTATTAAAAAAACGAAGCGAGTCCAGCTCGTTATTACATCATAAACCTTACAAAAGTACTTTTTATTCAAACAACAGAGGGGTCTAGGGTTCCTAACTACAACTCCTCTTGCTTCTCCATCCTAGCCAGCTTCTCGGCTCCGAATGCCTCCAAGGTGAATAATTCGCCCTGTTCGTCTATCAAATTTGACATATTATGCCGGCGTCGCCACCCATATAATATGCCAGGGTCACCACAAGGCAACACCATAAGCTACGAAGGCTCAATAGTAAAGTCCTACTTACTAGCATCGATTTCCACATGACAAGTACTTAAGTAGTAAACAAATGACAATAACAGCTTATTCATGTTCGTTTAATAACCATTATCGGTGTCAAGGATTCTCGATTTTTCCTCCTACGCACACATCGTAGACCGTGTCATCCATTGCTACCTTTCTTTTCCAAAGACTTCTTTTTAACTCACCCAACCTCGGTTCCGCCGCGCCGGGTTCCCGAGTATCCTCTCAACGGTTCCGCCGCTCCGGGTTCCCGTTGGCACACATTGCATTGGCTCCTCTCCATGGATAACCAAGCTATACCTCACCATGGTTCCGCAGGTCCGGGATCCCATGGGAACGCACACAACCTCACAATGGTTCCGCTATTCCGGATTCCCATTGGAACACACACACACACATAATGCCACCAAAACCGGTCATTATGTAGTTTCAAAGTATTTCGAGGATAGAAATATTTTGAAACTACATAATGGCCGGTTTTGGTGGCATTTTGTGTGTGTGTGTGTTCCAATGGGAATCCGGAATAGCGGAACCATTGTGAGGTTATGTGCGTTCCCATGGGATCCCGGACCGGCGGAACCATGGTGAGGTATAGCTTGGTTATCCATGGAGAGGAGCCAATGCAATGTGTGCCAACGAGAACCCGGCGCGGCGGAACCAAGGTTGGGCGAGTTAAAAAGAAGTCTTTGGAAAAGAAAGGTAGCAATGGATGACACGGTCTACGATGTGTGCGTAGGAGGAAAAATCGAGAATCCTTGACACCGATAATGGTTATTAAACGAACATGAATAAGCTGTTATTGTCATTTGTTTACTACTTAAGTACTTGTCATGTGGAAATCGATGCTAGTAAGTAGGACTTTACTATTGAGCCTTCGTAGCTCATGGTGTTGCCTTGTGGTGACCCTGGCATATTATATGGGTGGCGACGCCGGTATAATATGTCAGATTTGATAGACGAACAGGGCGAATTATTCACCTTGGAGGCATTCGGAGCCGAGAAGCTGGCTAGGATGGAGAAGCAAGAGGAGCTGTAGTTAGGAACCCTAGACCCCTCTGTTGTTTGAATAAAAAGTACTTTTGTAAGGTTTATGATGTAATAACGAGCTAGACTCACTTCGTTTTTTTAATAAAATGTTTTATTTAACGTACCCAAAATTCGGGGCGTTACATAAACACCGGTTCTGGAGACGTGTCGCCACCACCTTACGAGGACGACATAGGTGCATATAGGGTTGAATTTCCGCCTATTTTCTAGACTAGCTAACAAGCCTAGCAAGTAGTAGGATCTTTTGTTATAAGCAGAATGTGCTAGGATCATTTGTAAGCAGAATGCCGTAGGCAACTTAGGCTTATAAGCCGTTTATGATGTACTCGTGGTTTTAAGTAATATAAGACTTGTGCTTTATCTATTGTGATCACAGTTGTGTATACTTGTACCTGTTGTATACGATTTCCGTTCTCCACTGTTAAGTCTAATATATAACTTTCCCTATTGTAGATATGGATAGCTATTTCCCCGCCGAGGCTTCTGTAGCTGACCTTCTGTACTATAAGGCGCTACTTGCACCTGAGAGCCTTCTACCGATGCCTCTCCCAGGGATCCGTGACCCCAAGACTGGCGACCAGTTTTGCGAGATAGTCGTGTTCCCACCTGGCACCACTAAGAACCTCGATCCCCAGGACCCGCAACTTAGGGAGCTCACTGAGCAGATTCGCCATCATGGAGAGCGCTGGCTGGCGACCAAGGAGAAGGAGTGGAAGATGCAACTGAGAGAGTTCTTTGGAGTCGTTCCACCTAGCTAGTAGGGTAATAGCATTAGAATAAGGTTCTAATAGCTCGAGTTGCCTTTCAAGCACTTGTACTAGAAGAGCCATGTAGTAGGTTGTGTAGGACCGTTTTAGCTTTTGGTAGGAAGCTTGTTCTAGTTTGTGTATTTTGTAGTAAAACTCTATGCTTTATGATGTAATCCTTCGTTATCTATGAGAAGTTGCTTTTGTTTTAGAAGTACTGTTGAATATTTGATTGTTTCTTACCTTGTGCAAAAGAAAATAGTTTAGTTAAAACTAAACCTTCCCCTTTTTAATTTTCGCTCGTAGATGGTGAAACAACGGAGTGGACTAGGGTATGAGACCAGAGACTCCTCGAATCCAAACCCTAATCCTAACCCCGACCTCGCTCAAGTCATGCAAGAACTCGTGACCGCTCTGAATGCTGCCCGCCAAAACCCAAACCCTAACGAAGGACCTATGACTCGGACCCGGGCGATGAATGAGTTCTGCAAGCGTCGACCCCCGACTTTCGATGGAGATACCAACCCTACCGTGGCTGAATCCTGGCTAAAGGAGATCAAGGTGATCATGGATACCTTGGAGATCACCCGCAAGGGAGACCGTGTGGCCTTAGCCACGTACCAGCTGAAGGGAGAAGCCCGCTACTGGTGGGATCTGATAGAGGCAACCCATGCCATAGCCACCATGACCTTCGCTCAGTTCGAGACCCTGTTTCTCGACAAATACTTTCCCACGCCCCTCCGTCTGGCCAAAGAGCAAGAATTCATGAACCTGAAACAAGGAACCATGACCGTCACCCAGTATGCGACTAAGTTCAAGGAGCTGTCCCGTTATGCTCAGGAAGCTGTTTCCACCGAGGACAAGAAGGCAAGGAGGTTCGAGTGGGGGCTGACTACAGCTAGAAAAGTTGTGGTAGCTCAGGCTTTCCCCACCTATACTGGTGTGGTGAAATGTGCCCTTCGTCTGGAGAGCGAAGAAAACTACTTCAAGACCCGCTGGAGGAAGGCAACAGGCAATGCTGACCAATTCGAACCCAGACCTCCAACAACAACCGTGGACCTTATCCTTCCAAAACTTTTGCTTCGGGTTAAAGCAACCAAGCTTGGAAGAACACTACGCTAGGGCGTGGCGAACCGCAGAAGAATGGCCAAGGCAAGGCATCCATCCAGTGCTTCAACTGCCAGGCTATGGGTCACTACAAACGTGACTGCCCTCAGCCCCAGAAGGAGAGGAATGGAAGCTTCGGGAGCCAGAAGGCTCTACTGCCCGGGCAAGCCAGCTTTGTGAAGCAAAACTCTGGAGGCCCAGCTCAGCAGCAGAATGAGCAGAATAAAGGAAAGCAGCCCTTGGGAGCTCAGCAAGGCACTAGGGGGTGTATCTTTGCACTGCAGACCGAGGAGCAAGAGCCGGATCCCTCTGTGATCCAAGGTACGCTACTATTATATAGTACTTGCGTACGAGCCTTGTTTGACTTTGGTGCATCGCATTCGTTTATATCTACTGCTTGCGTATCTGCTCTAGCACTAAAAACAGAACCCCTAAGTAAATGTACGAGAGTAACGTCGCCAATGGGAGGAAGTATAGCTGTTAGTCTAGTGTGTAGAGGGTGCGAAATAGAAGTAGCCAACCTACGCCTTACCTGTGACCTCCGAGTAATCGATATGGCGGATTTCGACATAATCCTTGGAATGGATTGGCTATCAGCCCATCGAGTAGTCGTAGATTGTCATCAGAAGACGGTGACCGCTTACACCCCAGAAGGGACTCGTTTTCGTTTTAAAGGGGATAGAGAAGCCACGAGTTCGACGACGAGGAGATCAAGATGGGAGAACCAGTTATTTGGATGGCTAGCTAGTCTCCAAATGGAAGAAGCCGATAGAATGGAACTGGGATTGCCACACATCGTTTGCAAGTATGCCGATGTTTTCCCAGAAGAACTTCCTGGCTTACCACCTCAAAGAGAGATAGACTTCTCTATAGAGCTTCAACCAGGAACCGCCCCAATTTCCATGGCCCCGTACCGAATGGCCCTTGCCGAATTGAAGGAGCTGAAGACCCAATTGCAAGAGTTGTTGGACAAAGGATTCATCAGACCGAGCACATCGCCTTGGGGAGCGCCTGCATTGTTCGTAAAGAAGAAAGAAGGAACCCTCCGACTATGTATCGACTACAGGAAGTTGAACCAAGTCACAGTCAAGAACCGATATCCGTTGCCTAGGATTGATGACCTGTTTGATCAATTAAGAGGAGCAACTTGCTTTTCTAAAATTGATCTCCGATCAGGCTATCATCAGCAAAGGATTCGAGATGAGGATATCGCCAAGACGGCTTTTCGCACCAGATACGGCCACTACGAGTTTGTAGTAATGCCGTTTGGACTGACCAATGCTCCGGCAGTATTCATGTGTCTCATGAACAAGATTTTTCAACCCTACTTAGATAAGTTTGTAGTGGTGTTCATTGACGACATCTTGATATACTCCACCAACAAGGAGGAGCACGAAGAACATCTTCGGATGGCACTACAAATACTCCGGGATAACCAACTCTATGCCAAGGCCAGCAAGTGCGAGTTTTGGTTGGAAGTGGTTAAGTTCTTGGGGCATGTAGTATCCAAGGATGGAATCGCAGTGGACGAAAGCAAAGTCGAAGCAGTGCTGAAGTGGAAGCAGCCAACCTCCATGTTCGAAATCAGAAGCTTCTTGGGATTGGCTGGGTATTAAAGAAGATTCATACCGAACTTCTCAATCTTAGCCAAACCAATGACCAGGCTAACTCAGAAAGGAGTGAAGCTAGATTGGGATGAAGCCTGTGAAAAATCTTTCCAGGAGTTAAAGAAGAGACTGACCAGCGCACCGATACTCATCATTCCTGAGTGTGGTGTAGATTACACTGTTTACTGTGACGCGTCAAGAGACGGATTAGGTTGTGTGCTGATGTAGAATGGGAAGGTAGTAGCCTACGGATCTCGACAACTTCGACCACACGAGAAGAACTACCCCACCCACGACTTAGAATTGGCCGCAGTAGTATTCGCTCTCAAGTCATGGCGTTACTATCTGTGGGGAGAGCAATTCGAAGTTTTTACCGACCATAAGAGTCTCAAGTATCTTTTCACTTAGAAGGAGTTGAACTTAAGCCAGCGTCGATGGATAGAATACCTAGAGGACTACAAGTTTACGCTGCAGTATCACCCCGGCAAGGCCAGCGTGGTAGCTGACGCTCTTAGTCGAAAGGAAAGAGCACAGAAAGTCAAGACTGCCATCAAAGAATGGGAAATGGTAGACACTCTCAACAAGTTCAACTTGCGCCCATCGTCAGAAAGGGGGAACGCCCGATTGCACGCTTTGGTTGCGAAACCAGCACTTCACCGGGAAGTTTTGCTAGCTCAAACATTCGAGCAAGATTGCGAGTTTGTCCGGCATCGAATCCGAGAAGGAAAGGCGGTGTCAGGATGGACTATCGAGGAGGATAACAGCTTGAGATTCAAAGGAAGGGTATTTGTACCTAACATTGGACCCCTTCGAGAAGACGTACTCCGAGAAGCTCATCATTCGAACTTTGCAGTTCACCCTGGCGGTACAAAGATGTATCATGATCTGCGAAGAACGTACTGGTGGGAAGGAATGAAGAAGGACGTAGCTCATTTTGTATCAACCTGCCTTGTGTGTCAGCAAGTCAAGGCAGAGCACCAGAAACCTGGAGGAGATCTGCAACCCTTGCCAATACCGACCTGAAGTGGGAGCACATATCGATGGACTTTGTCACTGGATTACCAAGATCTGCTAAGTCCAACACTGCCATTTGGGTGATAGTGGATCGACTCACCAAATCTGCGCATTTTCTGCCTGTTAAGATAACAGAGAATGTAGAACAGCTGAGCCTGTTGTACATTCGAGAAATTGTATGACTACATGGAGTACCTATCTCGATTGTATCTGACAGGGATCCACGTTTCGTCTCACACTTTTGGAAAGGACTGCAAAAGGCATTGGGAACAGATGTAAGGCTTAGTACGGCCTTTCACCCTCAAACAGACGGACAAACGGAGAGGACTATTCAGACGTTGGAAGACATGCTGAGAGCCTGCGCCTTGGATTTCTCTGGGAACTGGGAACAACACTTACCATTGGTGGAGTTCGCCTACAACAACAGCTATCAGGCAAGTATCAGGATGGCACCGTACGAAGCTCTATACGGTCGACCCTATCGATCTCCAGTCTGTTGGACCGATGCTGGGGAAATAGGATTGATTGGACCTGACATAGTGCGAGATACCACGGAGAAAGTCAAGACCATCAGGCAAAGGATCCAGACCGCTCAAAGCCGACAGAAGAGTTATGCGGATAAGAGAAGCCGACCGTTAACCTTTGCCGTGGGAGATCATGTGCTCTTGAAGATCAGACCGAAGAAAGGAGTTATCAGATTTGGGAAGAAAGGGAAATTGTCTCTGCGCTACATCGGACCATTTGACATCGTGGAGAAGATCGGGAGAGTTGCGTATCGCCTGGCACTGCCACCCCAGCTGGATTGAGTGCATAATGTGTTTCACGTATCGATGCTTCGCAAGTACCTCGCTTTGCCCACTCATGTTCTCAACTGGGAGGATATTTCCATCGAGGAAGATGCGACCTATGAGGAAGAACCGATAGAGATTCAAGATCGAAGTGAGAAGGTGATCCGAAACAAGACCATCAAGTTGGTTCGAGTTTTGTGGAAACATCGAGGAGCCGGAGAGACCACATGGGAAAGGGAAAAAACCATGAAGATGAATTACCCCCACTTGTTTGAGTCCGAGCGTGCACCTAATTTCGAGGACGAAATTGTTCAAGGGGGATAGGTTGTAATAACTCTGAATTTCAATAAATAAAAGCTTATTTATTATTCAAATTGCTTGTATTGCTTCAATTTTTCGGTAGTTTGTCATAATTACGCTTTAGCCCTTTAAGTTTCATTTCTTGCGCTCAGGCTCCACTTAGCAAGCCTAGTTAGCTTCTAACCGTCTTGTTGGTGAAACTAAACTAGAAAGCCATCTAGTCACTCTTTCCTAAACTCAAATGGACCGTTTTGCCCCTCATGAGCCTTTTGAACCCTAGACTAAAGAATTGAATATTCTTTTTCTTTTAATTATTTTGGTTTTATTCTTTGTCCATTGGACAAAGATTGTTAAGGAAACTATTATCCATTGGATAATAGAACCCCAATTGTTTATATTAAATGTATACTTGGTCAAAGTACTAAGAGTATAAAAAAAATACTTTTTAATCCCTTTAAAGTACTTTTGGATTATTGTATTATATAAGTTGCCTAATAACTATTATCCATTGGATAATAGATGTTAGGGGAATTTTTACCCAATGGATAAAAGAGTTAGTCTTTCAAAGTACCATGGGGATTATTAATTAAACTTTTTCTTTAACCCATGTGACTAAGTTCCCACTACTTTACTAGAAAAGTACTTAGTACTAGATTCTCTTAAGTACCTTTAACCATTTTATATTAGGGTTTTGATTCTTCCTAAGGTACATGGGTACATATGTATATATTATATAAGTACTTGAAAGACTAAAGTATTGCCCTAAAGTACCATGTGCTAATTTGTTAGTTTAATAGAAATCCTAGCCTTTAAAGACTATTTTTGATCCTAGGTACAAAAAGTATTACTTTTTTATTTGTTCTTCTTCCATATATAGATATATATTGTACTTAAGAAAACAAGAGAGGAGAGAGGGAGAGAGAGCCGAATGGGGAGAGAGAGAGAGAGAGAGAGAGAGCCGAATGGGAGAGAGGGAGAAATTTGCTTGTACCTTGGCTATTTGATCTTCCAATGTACTTCATGATCTTTGGATGGTTGTTCTTCCAAGCCTACTTAACTTCCAATTGTCCTCTTTTGTACATTCTAGTATTTGTTTAAACCTAAGAATCTTGTACCAATCTCATCTCCACCACAAAATTGTTCAAGATCAAATCCTTGGTACACCATAGCCATGCAAACCTAGGATTTTAGCCTTATTCTTCCATGTGAACTCAACTTTTTGGATTAAAAAAAATGGAGGAAAAGGAGAGAGAAGGGGGCCGGCCAAAGGGAGAAGGGGAGGGAGACTTGCCTATAAATAGAGACCATTCCATGCTTCAAAGTCACACCTTCAAGCAATTGCTCTTCCTTCTCTCTAAAAATTCAAGTGTTCTTAGTTCAAATTCAAGAACTTCCTTTGTTCTTGAGTGTTCTTGAGCAATACCACCAAACCACTTTCAAATACCACCCTTAGATCTTTAAAGTAGTCCACTTTAGGTAGTGAAGTTGTTTTTAGGAAATCTCTTTTCCTTTCGAAACAACCGAAGGCCGTTACTCCGCCGATTTCAAAACCGACCAACTTGCCGTAGCCGACCACCGCCAAGAAGAACGGTAGTGTTACCCAAAAAGGCAACCAAGAAGGGGGTGAATAGGGTTGCTAATTAAAATTGCCAATTTAATTAGATTCTCTAACAAATATATCCAAGATAATATGAGCAAGTAAAATAGAGAGAGTTAGAGAGATAGAACCCGATTATAGTGGTTCGGCCCGGATTTGTCCACGGTCCGGCCTACTCCACTTCTCCTCAAGCAACTACTTGAAGGTTCCACTAATCTTCAAAAAAATTACAAGCAGTAAGTCTTGCGGGTGCTTACAACAACTTAATCCCCTAGCTTTCCCGAGGAGTTAGTACAACCGCAAGAGTTTTCTCCGAAAACCTCTCGAAAACAATAACACCCAAATTCAACAAGAATTTGGTCTTCTAAGCTTTCAAGTGTTCAACCCAAACACTCGCTTAGGAATTACAAGTATGTGAAAAAGGTATGAAAATTATCGCTCACGACTTGTACAAAATTTCTCTCAAGAAAAATATGAAAATGGAAGAACAAGGAAAATTTTGGACTTGATCTTTGGAGAAGTTGCTCTTTGGAATGATATGAAATGTTATAGCTTGGATTAATACTCATCAATGAGTTCTTGGAGCCTTATATAGCCATCCAATCTTCTACTAGCCGTTTGTAGAGTGATAGAGCCGCTGGAGGGCTAATTTAGGAAAAATATAGACGTTTGAGATTTTACTGATCTGCAAAAATCTGCAGAATTACACTACCGGTCGACCGGAAGGTCGTCCACTCTCTCAACCAGTCTGTCATCCAGTGAAGTCCGGTTGACAACCCCTTCTGTTCAGACAGCCGGCTTGTCAGCCGGTTCGTCAACCTGTAGCTCAAAACTTCATCTAAATAAATCCTTTAAAACATGTATTGAGCTCATTAAGTCTTTCTAAATATTAATCATTGAAACCAAGAGACTTCATGCTATGTTTTAAGGCAAAGAAACAAATTTGTCCGAAAAAAGACTTTGCGATAAAAGATTTACTTTTGCCAAAAGATAAAAACATCATCAATATAATCATCAAAATAACAAATGGTAATGCATATAATTTTCAACAAATTATCATGCATATATTTGTCAACAAGTTGTTAAAATCTTACTACTTTTAAACTATACTTACTTTTTTCTAAATATGTGAAGTTTAACCTTGTACTTAAATTTTATGTATCGCATGAATCTTATGATGTTACTTTGATCATAGATAAGGTTATCTTTCGTTAAATGATGGATATGCACGATGTTTGTTTATGATGATTCAAGCATGCTATGTAATATAGAATTGGACGATCTTGTTGGAGTTGTTAAATGCTTGTTATGTGGAAAGTACTACCGCGAAGTCTTGCATGTAAACGAGACACAAAAACTAAGAAATGGAAACATGACGCCTAGGGTATGGTTTAACAAGAGGAATATGTTTTCCGAAAAAGAAGATATCTTAGAAACTACATAATGACCATCTCAAGGGTATTATGTGAGTTGAGTGTGTGCCTATGGGAACCCAGCGCGGCGGAACCATAGTGAGGATACGTGGGAGACCGGCGCGGCGGAACCAAGGTCGGGTGAGTAACATGGTTATCCGTGGAAAGGAACCAAAGAAAATGTGTGCCAATGGGAACCCGGCGCGGCGGAACCATTGTGAGGATACTCAGGAAACCGGCGCGGCGGAACCGAGGTTGGGTGAGGTAAAAGGGAGTCTTTGGAAAAGAAAGGTAGTAAACACGAGACACGGTAAACGATGAGTCAACACCAATGCTAATTGTAAGGCAATTGTGGGTGTGCTAAATGTTATTGTCTTTGTAGCTACTTATATACATATCATGTGGAAATCGATGTTATAATGATCCTATATTCATAAGTTATGGGTTAGTAAGTAGGATTTTACTATTGAGCCTTCGTAGCTCATGGTGTTACCTTGTGGTGACCCTGGCATATTATATGGGTGGCAACGCCAATATAAAATGTCAGATTTGATAGATGAACAGGGCGAACTCTTAACTTTGGAGGCATATGGAGCCGAAGAACTCGCTATGATGGAAGAACAAGAGGAGCAGTAGTTAGGAACCTTAGTTCCCTATTTGTTTCCTACTTTGTGACTTAAATACTCCTACGGGGGTTATGTTGTAATAATGAGCAGTGACTCTATTTCATTTCTGTAATAAATTATCCCCTTAACAAACCTAAAATTAGGGGCGTTACAGTATAACTCTCTTAATCATTTTCTTTAAAGTAGATAAGGTTATCTATCGTTTATAATAGTTAAAATGCATGATTGTTAACATCGGATTTTGTTAAGTAGAAGTATGAACATGTTGAATAGTTATGAGTATAAATGCGTGAATTGCTTGTATTACTTGTTGATAAAGCATAAGTGATATTCACTCCAAGGGCGTCCGTACAAGTGGCGTTATGCTTTAAGTTGTGATTTGAACATGCTAAATAATATAGAGTTGGATGATCTTGCTAGTTTAGTTTCAAGATTTCAAATGAATGATGAATACTTGTGTGGAAAGTCCTATCGCGGAGTCTATGCATGAAAACGAGACACCGAAATCAAGAAAGTTAGAGACATGACACCTAGGGTGTGGTTATCAAAGAAAATATGTTCCGAAGAAGGAAATATTTTTGAACTACATAATGACCAGTTTTGGTGGCATTATGTGAGATGTGTGTGTGTGTGCGTGTTGTGTGACAATGGGAACCCGGAGCAGCGGAACCATTGTGCGGATACCGGAGCGGCGGAACTGAGGTAGGGTGTGTGGCTTGGTTACCGCAGAGAGGTGCCAATGCAATTGTGTGCCAATGGGAACCCGAAGCGGCAGAACCATTGTGCGGATACTCGGGAACCTGGAGCGGCGGAATCGAGGTTGGGTGTGTTAAAAACAAATTTTGGAAATGTTGATTTGGAAAAAGAAAAGTGAAAAATGGTGACACGGTCTACGACGAGTCGCGTAGGAGAAACTCCAAAATCATGGACACTAACGATAGTTGAATATCAAATGTGGATGTGTTATTGTTGCTGTCTGTTGTATAATTTCTATTGTTTGAAAGTTAAGGGTTAGTGGGTTTAGATTATTCAATTGAGCTTTTTAAGCTCATGGTGTTACCTTTGGTGACCCTGACATATTATATCGGTGGCGACACTGGTATAATGTGTCAGACCTCGTAGATGAACAGGGTAAACTCTACACCTTGGAGGCGTTCGGAGCCGAGGAGCTGGCTATGAAGGAGGAGCAGGCGGAATAGTAGATAGGGACCCTAGTTTCCCGCATGTAATAAAAGTACTCTTGTGAGAGTCATGTTGTAATAATGAGCCAGACTCCATTTAGATTTTCAATAAAATTGTCTATGTAACGTATCCAAAATTCGGGGCGTTACAACATTGGTATTCCCAGAGTATGCCTGAGGCTTTGACTTTGGAGGGTTAAAAGATTCCCCTTTTGATAGAATTTCACTCTGTAGTGCATCCTCGATGGCTAGGCCAGATTCGAAGAAGGTTTCAAAGTTGGCCGATGCTTGAACTAGAACCAGGTGTTTGGCATAATTTGGTTGGAGATTGCGGGAGATGATGCGGAGTTGATCTCTCTCACTGGGGCGCTCAGTCATTAGAGCAGCTTTGGCCCTCCACCTTTTAACAAAGTCCGCAAAGGACTCCTTGGCCTCCATCTTAGTGGACTCAAGCTCCCGAGTTGTCATTTTTAGCTGGGAATTGTAGCTGTACTACGAAATAAATGCAGCTCCAATGGCCTCCCACGTCCTCTGCTTGGCAATGTCGAGTGACAAACACCAATGGAAAGCATGCCCAAAGAAAGTTTGCGGGAACTGTTGAGACATGGCCTCAAGTTCAACTAACAATAACTTCATAGTGGCATGGAAGCTGTAAAGATGAGTCTTGGGGTCACCACTCCCGTCGAACTTGGCAAGGTCAGCATTTTGAACTTGTCGGGAAGCCTAGCATTAGGATATAGGTAGAGGTGGTCCAAGTTGATTCTTCCAGCACTGAACTTTTTAAATTTTGAGATAGATTCTTCTAGCTTGGCCATCTTGGCAACGAGAGCAGGTAAGTCAGCGTTCTGAGCAGGCCCATCCCCTATTGGATTCGGGTTTGGAGGAGCTACCCAAATTCTTCTAGGGTTAGGCAGAGTTACGAAACGTCAAGGATGATTTGGATCTTCGACCATGACAGGCTATTCATGAACATTCTCTTTGGCCTCGCCTTCTTCTTGGACAGCTAGAGGAAGACGAGTGTTAAAGAGGTCATTCAAGCGGGTAATATTGGCATCTGTCTGAGCAGCCCTCTGCTACATAGCGGTGATGCTATTTTGGAGGTTCATGAGCATGATTTCTATAGTGAGAGGTTGTGGCTGATCTGCCATGATTGGTGTTCCGAAGGTACTTGATGCAGAAGAAGGAGCTGGTGACGTTAGGGGTTTCACTTCCTGAAAGATTAATGACGAGCCTGTCTGAAGAACGGCTAATAGAGAACACGGAGAGTCTTTCGTTGTGACTGACATGGATTGTAGTTTGACAAGCCTTTGAACCGGTTTCTGAAGCAGACGTTCCCAAGTGGGTTTGCCTATCTACTTCAATACTCTCCTTGGTGGTGCAATGGTTCAAAACTTGCAGTAAAGTAAAAGAAGGTTCAATGGGGTCCTGCAGTAACTTTAATCTAAATAAAAAACAAAGTATAAATGCAACCAGTGTCATCAGTGTCGCCCTAGACTCTAGAACTAGAAGACGAATCTTATCCAGATGTTCAGACACTACTAGAATCCTCAGAATTCTTCTTTCGAAAGTGTATCCTTGCTTGAAACAAATGATTTTAAAGGATGTCAAAAAGAAACCTAAACCTTTGCCTATTCCGCTGTTAGGAATTTCAACTTTGAAGTTGGAACAACGATATAAACGTCATGATACAAAAACCAAAATGGTGTGAGCAGCACAGCGCTGTTAGCTGAGTGGTGTAAGTGACGAAGCACTAGTTACCTAACTGGTGTAAGTATCATGACACTTTCTTCATTGTTCCTCATTTTCTGTTTGAAACCCCTATCATGTGTATAGGCAAGGGTATAGAAACCTTTTGATTTCTTAAAGTTCCACTATTCTAAGGATTTGAAAATTGAAAAAATGCAACATCGAGATGCACAACTCTTCGTCGGGCCATGACAGTGTCCTCATAAGCTTAGAACAGACTCAAAAGATCAAGAACCTAGGAGCTGCCCTAAACATGCTCTTACGCAAGATGGTATGTATGTACAGTGCATGCGATAGGGAAAGCAGTAACACGTAGACAGCATAGGGGGTTGGATGCAAGTAATCTTACCCTGTAGGTACCTTGTTTTGTATATGCAAAAGGTTGGTTTTGGTTTGTAACAGGTTCCTCGGACTAAAGTTAAGATATACCTCCCGCTACCTGGATAACCGCAGAGCAACAGTCAAATGGTAGAATGACTTATCATCGTCGCAGGTTGTTGGACATTCGAGGTCCCCGGGCTTCAGTAAACCGTGCCGTATTGCCAAAACGTTCCAACGAGGCTATCCCACATCGATGTAAATGAGAAATGTTAGAAATTGATTAAGAATAGAAGAATCGCAAAATCGAAAAATGCCTTTTCAAATTTGGCTCACTTTATTTAGTCCATCTTTAGAAAAAATTACACAAGTGATAAATCGAAAAAAGTCCCAGATTGGATTGGCAAAACACAAGGTCCTGTTAAATCACCATTCCGACCTTCGGTAGCGCGAAACTCACCGTTTTGACAGACTTTTAAGGAATTGTTCAAGAATGTATTAAACTCTAAGTATGGATTAATATTGGTTCGATTAATCCCCAGCAGAGTTGCCACTTGTAGACACCCCAATTTGGCCTAACAATTATTTCAAGTCCCACCTTGGGGACCATCTTGATGATGATATGGATACAGTGATTGATGATTGACTTCTTGTGAACCCATATATTTAGGGTGAGTTCTTTAAGCCACTTAGAGGACCCAATCTAGAGCCATGTAACCTTTCAGATAGAAATACAATATATTAGGAGAATCTTTCTATCAGCCGTAACATCGATCTCACAGCCTCAACATCATTTCTTCACCTATGAAACTTGTTGCTTGAAAATCTCCTTGAGAGATTGATCTTTCAGCTGCCAGGTCTATCCTTCGGCCGCTTAATCGTTCCTATGGCCGTCAGATCTTTTGCCCGGCCGCCATATCGTCTATTTTCCAGATTTTGGAACGTTCTGTCAATCGTTTGATCCGATCACAAAACCCTAGCAGCCAAATCCCGATGCATTCGGGCTATGAAAGGAGATTACCATGAGGAGTTCGTGTTGCCTTAAAACTCCAATTCAATCGATCGATTTTGATTGGTTGAGGTGTGTCATCCCTATGCCTATATAAAGGAGCCATTGGGTTTGAAAATATAATGAATTCATATACAGAATACGCCTTCTCTAGCCACAAAATTCTGCCATTATACTCTGTCAACTCCCCACTACAAAAGCCCTAACCTTACGAAGGCAGCCACTAATCTGAGGATCAAGCCCCGAAGTTCAAACCCTAAACCTAGGGTTTCGAGGAGCAAAATTAGTCAATCCCACTCAATCCGAAGCAATCAAGCAACTGAGGGATCAAGGTGGTGAGGCCCAGGGGCCTATGGTTTGATCTCTTTTACGTTTTTGTACTATAATTGTAGAGTTTTGACTTTCTGCTAATCATTTAGTCTGGTGTGAGGAAGAACATCGGCTGGGGAATCAATCCCTCGGCCGATACATCGATCCAGTGGGATCCTTCGGCCGTGACATCTATTCACCGGTCGAAGGATCTATTTTCCTAGGACAGTTTATATTTCTGGCTTATATCTGATGCATGTTATAATTATCATTTTGGCTTACCGTATCAACTGCTAAGGATTATAACCAGTTTATGTGTTTAGAATAAAATAAAGCATGAGTTATTCATATGTCGAACAACTATGGGCAAGTCTGACGACTGGGCAAAGAGGGGTGCCTAACACCTTCCCTTTATTGTACTTTTTGGCTCCCGTACGCTAAATCTCTATTTGTTTTTTCTAGTTTTTATAAACTAAGTGGCGACTCTGTTTTGATGATAACCGCTATGGTGTGGCGATGTTCCTAGCCATGGGAATGTCCATGATCTTGGTTTGTGAAGTAGAAAGCAAACAAACAAACGATGATCAATCTGTATGGTGATGCCCCGCTTCCAGGAGGTGTCCACAGTTTTTGGCGACTCTGTTGGGGACTTGAGAGCCATAACCAGAAAATTTGACATAGGACTAATACATGCTTTATTTGATTCATTTATCATTTGCATCCAGCGAGCAACCTCGTTGAGTTCACCTAATATCCCGACATGACAAGGGCTATGTTAGGGGTTCCAGCAAACTCCACAGTCACTTGTACCTAGTGGTATATCAGAAAGGAAATCACCCAATCATCGCCTATGATGGACTGGCGAAAGGATTGGTGCCCTTTGACAATGGATCACTCGTGAGACTACCCAAACCTTACATGTGTTAGAGAGCCATAGAACTTATCAAAATAAGGCAGGAACCTGCAAGTTAAGGATTTTTCCTACATTTTGATTTGAAGTTCTTCCTCACACCCTGTGTAAACTGCTATTGTAACATCTTTTTTGTGCAGAAGGGTTGGGATTTTCATCCCAAATCCTAACCCTATACGGCCAAGTACTGACTTATAAGTATTTTACTTTAAAACAGGCACGATAGGTAAGCCAAGAAAGCAACCACAGCCAGTTTTATACTCTTATAACACCCGAAGCTACGCCAGGCAGAAGTCTTTGTAGCCATTCTGCCTATCATCCTTGCCTGTCAAAACACCTCGACCGCAAAGGTCCCAATCACTTACTGGGACTTCGCAGTCATCTTCTCAACAAACTCGATTGTCTTCCAATCCCTAAGCTTCACCAAGTCATCGTCCCACTCCCATTTCAGAAATGGCAGACAATGATGCCACTATCGCTGAACTCCAAGCTCAAATCACTTATTTACTAGCCGAGAAAATAGCAAGAGATGCTGAAGACAAGAAAGACGAAGAGGAAGCAGAGAATCCTCATAAAGTCGTATTAGCAGAAGATCCAGAATTGACCAAGCAAGTCAAAGAGATCAAACATGCCCTGGCCTGTTGCCAAGGAGACCAAATTCTGAACTTTGAAGGGCTTTGCCTTTTCCTAGATTCTCAACTGCTTGAGAAGTTTAAAATGCCAAACATCGAAAAGTTCAATGGAACTAGCAACCCTACTAGCTATGTCCGCCATGTTATCAACACTCTGAAGCTGATGGGCTTGATTGATGAGCTCATCTCTCAGTTGTTTCAAAGGACTCTCACTGGAAGCGCTCTCGATTGGTTCCTCACTTTGGAGTTTGTGCATCATCAAACCTGGCCACAGATTGCCAATGCATTTGTCAAGCAGTATGCATACAATGTTCAGATTGAGTTAACCACTCGAGATTTGTAGATGACCAAGCAAGAGTCGAGCGAGGACTTTACTACCTTTGTGGCTAGATGGAGAGAAAAAGCTGCCAAGATGAAGAACCGTCCCTCTGAGGAAGATCAAGTGAGAATAGTTGTCAAAACCCTGCAACCCAAGTATCTTAGGCATATCTACACTCAAGCCATCACTGACTTCAAACGCCTGCATGCTACTGGGCTACATATTGAAGAAGGAATCAAGCTGGGGCTCATTGGAAAAGAAGAAACCCCTCCACACAAGAAAACCTTCCCGACTCGTACCTCTCATGCCTCTATAATGCCCTTAACCCAACCTTACCTTAGGACCCTTTCCAAGCTAGCTCGTCCCAAAACTCAAATCGCCCCCATCACAACTTTGATCCTCTCTATACGACCTCATCCCAAGCTTTAACCATTCTGAGTCGTCAAGGACATCTGAAGCCCTTGAACAATTCACCACCTCAGCCACCCTATGGCCCAAACTATGATGCCAACAAACAGTGCGCGTACCATTAACACCCTGGGCACGAGACAGATCGTTGCATATGTCTTTGTCATGATATCCAGGATCTCATTGATAGCCAAGCTATAAAGTCACCCAAACCTAACGTGTAATTCAACCCACTCCCCACTCACAATGTTGAACCACCACCACCTCGAAACATCAATCTCATATGCCTATCCAATAACTCCACATATAACCCTACCCAATTCATCATCCCAACTACCCAAGCCAAACCATCTCTGACTTTTCCTGATGATAATGGGTACCTTGTGACAAAAGAGGAGTTCAATTTCCCTTACATCTGTGCAATTGATGACGGGGATTGGTGGTTGGAAGTACGCCAAGCCCTACCAAGCGTGCAATAACTCTGAATTTCAATAAATGAAAATTTTTATTATTCAAGTTATTAATTTAAATTGCTTGAATTACTTTAAATTCCCGTAGTTTGTCATAATTACGTTTTAGCCCCTTGAAATTTGTTTCTTGACTTTAAGCCCTATCTAGCAAGCCTAGTTAGCTTCTAACCGGCTTGTTGGAGAAACCGAACTAGAAAGCCACCTAGTTACTTTTTCCTAACCACAAATGGACCCTTTTGCCCATCATTGAACCTTGTGAACCTTTTCAACCGTAGAATTGGAATTTGTTTAATTATTTTGGTTTTATTCTTTGTCCCTTGGATAATAAAATTAGGGGAACTATTATCCATTGGATAATAGAAATCCCAATTCTCTATATTAAAGGTATACTTGGTCAAGCACTAAGAGTTATAAAAGAAATAGACTTTTTAATTGCTTAAAAGGACTTTTTGGATTATTTTATTATATAAGTTCCCTAGTAACTATTGTCCATTGGACAATAAAAGCTAGGAGCATTATTATCCATTGGATTTAGTCTTTTTCTTAAATCCCCATGTGACAAAGTACCTATTATTTTATTATGTAAGTACTTAGTACTAAGATTCTCCTAAGTACCTTTTATTTATTTTATATTTGGGAGTTGTTCTTCTTAGTGTCCAATGGTACCCATGTATATATTATATAAGTACATGGAAGACTAGAATAATACCTAAGTACACATGTGCTTATTTATTAGTTTATTGGGTAAATCTTGACCTTTTAAGTCTTTTTGATTCAAAGTACCAAAAGTACCCATTATTTTAATTGTATTCTTGCATTATAGTGTGTGTATATATATATATATGTGTGTGTGTGTGTGTATAGCTAGTACAAGAGAGAGAGAGAGGAGAGAGAGGCCGTGAGAGAGAGAGAGAGGCCGAGAGGGAGGGAGGAGGAGAGAGTGAGAGGAAGAGGAAGAGAAGGGATTGATGTGTACCTTGATCTTGATCTTCCAATGTACTTCAAAATCTTTGGTGGCTTACTCTTCCAAGTAAACTTAACCTCCATTGTCTTTCTTGTACAATTACCCAATTGTTTAACACTAGAATCTTGTACAAACCTCCTTTCTACCTCAAATTTGTTCCAAGAATCAATTCTAAGGACAACCCTAGCCATGCAAGCCTAGCTTTTAGCCATTGATCTTCCATGTGAACATGATTTCATGGATTAAAAAAATGAGGAATAGGAGAGAGAGAGGGGGCCGGCCAAGAGAGGGAGGGAGGGTGAGCTTGCCTATAAATAGAAGCCCATTCCAAGCTTCAAACTCACTCCTTCAACCATTGCTCTCACTTCTCTCTAGAATTTCTTAGTGTTCTTTGTTCTAAAGTTCTAGTTTTTCTTGAGTTCTTGAGAGTTCTTAAGCAAAACTACCAAACCACTTCCAAAACCACCTCTAGATCCTTAAAAGTAACTTAGTTTAGTTAGTAAGTTGTTTCTAGGAAGAGAAAAGATCATCTCTTTTCCTTTCGAAGCAAACCGGAGTTGTTACGCCGCCGAAACTCAAAACCGACGACCAACTTTCCATAAGCCGACCACCGCCAAGAAGAATGGTAGTTTATACCTCTACTCACTTATCCTAAGTATAAGTAGTTTAAATCTTGCACTCTAACTCTATGTATTGTATAAAATCGTATGTTGGAAAATAGAATGTCATTTAAGAGTAACTTTGATCATTTCTTTCAAAAGTAGATAAGGTTATCTTTTATCGAATGTTGGATATGCATGGTTTATGTTCATGATGTTTCAAGCATGCTAAGTAGTTTGGAGTTGGATGATCTTGTTGGAAGAGTTTGTAAAATGCTTGTTTGTATGTAAAGTCCTACACCGCGGAGTCTTGTGTAGACACCCCAATCTGATTTCCCAATCGTTTTACTTCTTTTTCAGTTTCTTGTTTCCCGGATGATGAATCAGGTCGAAAACAGTCTTGAGAGAATGAAATGGTTTGAGCTTGGTGTGTGTGGAACCCATCTTTAACCCTAAAACCCTTAAACCCAAACCTTGACCGAAGGTTTGAGCATCGCGCCACCCACTGGGTCTCTCGCGCGATGCTTTACTTGCCAGGTGGTGGTGAAAGTCAAACTTTTGACTGGTTGACCATCGCGGGGAAGCTAGAACACTCGCGCGATGGTTTCACTCCATCGCGCGATGGTCAACACCTGTCATATCCACCTTTTTCTAGCTGGATTTTGTGATGATCAGGGGGTCTACAGACCTGTGTAACCCCGTTTCATCGACTGAACAGCGTTCTGCAGGGCTACCCTTGCACCACCTCTCCCCCACTCTCCCATCAACCTTCACAGTGGGGTGTGAGGGTTTGTTCTCCCACCAACAAACCCTCCACTCTTTCTATAAATAGCCCCCATGGTTTATCTTCCAAAAGGTTACAAAATTTCCACGAGAGAAGCAAGAGCTACTAGCTTAAATCACTTCTTTCACTCAAATCACTCCCACATACTCATTTGTCAAGCCAAACCACCTCATTCAAGCCATATTCAAGACACTCAAGCAAAGGTATAACCCTTATTGTTTACTATTTTGATCCCTGAGAGGGGCTGACTGGGCTCAATACCAGTCCTGGTCCTAAAACCAGCAAAGTTACAAGTTACTGCGGACAAGAAAACCCATGCGTGAGGCACCCACTCCATTGCGTGACTATTCTAGTCAGCACGATATGGTTCTCATGGGGATGGGATCCTTGTCCATGTCCACTTATATGATTTCATGCTTTCCTGTCAAATAATATTTAGTATATTCCACTGTGTTGCATATCAAAAATATGTAGGCTAACTTAGTTCACTTACCTGTCTACTTTGGAATGCCCCTGGGTTGCTTCTGAATATGTCTCAGAGCTCAGGCATGTAAAGCAATTCCTGGAAGTCCAGTTGGAACACTCGCGCGATGATATGACTCCATCGCGCGATGGTTTGTCTATTTCCAGTGATTGCCCTTACATGGGCAGCTAGGCTCGTAGCCTCTCTTTTGATACCCTCACTGTTTAAGGGTTGCACCTTGTGCCTGTTAATTTTGATTGTAATAATTATTTACTTTCAGTACATATAAACTGCTTGGTTTGATCCTGGCATGGGTGTGCACTGGTCCTTCCAGAGCTCAGAAGGGGATAAAATTTAACCTGTTGGTGGGATGTTGACACTCACGCGATGGACTGAGAGTGTCGCGCGATGGTTTGATTTGCATGCAAGGACTTCCGTGCATGCAAGTTGGCCATTGTCCGCGACAACTCAAGCCAAAGCACTGTTTTGGCATCCAGAATCAGTGTTAAATGTTATCTCATTTATTCCTCGTCATCTCATCCATCCATGCTATTATCTGTCATATCCTGCAAATTGTTACAGTTTTAAATCCCCGATTAACTGTTCCCCCGCCCTAATTGACTAAAAATTGATTAATTAAATAGAATCGCAAACAAACATTTTCGCAAATGCTTAAGTAGAGACCGATCTTCGGATTGGGCGAGAGGGGTGCCATAAAACCCTTCCCCTATTGTAACCTGGCTCCCGAACCCAGATATGGTTATGACGGACTGGTTCCTTAACTTTTTCAAATCAAATAGCGCGGCAAGTGCTTCGAAATACGGTTCCTTGGGTATCGGACCTTCAAAACCCGAGTGAAGACTCTGTAATTTTTTTTTTCGCGAGCGCTTGTTGTCCAGCTTTAAAAAGCGCTCCCGCGAACCGGCAGCATTTCTCCTTTCTCAAAAGGTGGGGAACGGAATTCCTTCCGGGAGGAAAGAAAAATCGGACACACGCATGCCCATAGTGGCGACTCTGCTGGGGATCGAACCAATATTAATCCGTACTTAGAGTTTAAAACACCTTTGAACAAATCCTTAAAAGTCTGTCAAAATGGTGAGCTTCGCGCTGCTGAAGGTTAGGATGGTGATTTAACAGGACCCCGTGTCCGACCAATCTAATCTGGGACTTTTTCATTTGTTCAAATCATGTTGTTTCCTCTAAAAATGGACCAAATAAAGTGAGCCAAATTTGAAAACGGCATTTGCGAATTTGTGATTCTATTCCATTAATCAACTTTTTAGCATTCTCATTTGCATCGATGTGGGATAAGCCTCGTTGGATCGTTTTGGCAATCCGGCACGGTTTACCGGAGCCCGGGGACCCCGAATGACCAACAACCTTCGACGATGATGAGTCATTCTACCGTTCGACTGTTGCTCTGCGATTACGCGGGCCGCGGGAGGTATATCTTGGCTCTAGTCCAAGGAACCTGTTACAAGCCAAAACTAGTATTTGCATATACAAAACACTAGCACTCTCCAAACTAGGATAGGTACCTGCAGGGTAGGATCTACTTGCATCTAACCCCATATACTGTCTACGTGTTACTGCTTTCCCTATCGCATGCACTGTACATACATACCGTTTTGCGTAGACGCGTGTTTAGGGCGGCTCCTAGGTTGTCTCGATTTCGAGTCTGTCTTATGCTTATTAAGACGTTGTCATGGCCCGATGAAGAGTCATGCACCTCAATGGTGCACGTTGTCAATTTTCAAAATCCTAAGATCAATTAGACTTTGGGAAATCAAGACTTTCTAAGTCTTTGGCTAATTACCCGATCGAGGTTTCAAACAGAAATCAAGGAACAAACGGAGAAAATGCCGCGATGCTTACCCTCAAGTGGTGCCTTCTTTAGAGAACGTTCTTAACGTTATAAGGAGTGGACGAGTTTTTCAGCCTGCTAATCTGCAAGCTGTGAGTTCGTCCAATTCTTCTAATTGAAAGAACGAACCTCCCATTTTCTCAAGGTCTGCACCATTTGAGCTACCTGTTGGCCCCCCGAATGACGACATGATTCAAAGACAACTGGAGCGGATTCCCGCCGCCATATCACTCTGGGGACTAATCTGTTCCTCCCGTGAGCATCGTCAGAAGTTTTGCCACACTCTCTCTCGTCTTGAGATTCGACCGGACGTCACGCCTGAAGCGATGATATCTCTTATCCTCCCGCCTACTTCTAAGCACACCGTGGTCTTCACTGACAAGGATCTACCAATTGAAGGAGTTGACCACAATTGCCCCTTGTATATCACTGTCAAATGCCGAGAACTCTAGGTTCCGACTGTTCTCATCGATAATGGCTCGACAATCAATGTTTGCCCCTTAAGGGTGGCTTACCGTCTGGGATTAACTAAAAAGGACTTCGCACCTTCCAGCATGGCTGTTAAAGCTTACGACAGCACTCGTCGCATGGTCGAAGGCATGGTTATGCTCAAGCTCGATGCAGAAGGATTCGGGATGGATGTTGAATTCCATGTGGTTGACATCCCAGCCACCTTCAATCTTTTGCTAGGAAGACCATGGCTCCATAGATCTGACATCATGGCCGTACCCTCTATTCTTCATCAGAAGGTCATGCTGGGACTGTCTACTGGGACTTTAACCATTTGCGGAGACTCGGGCATTCGCCCGCTTAAGGAGGATGGCACACCTATGCTGGGCATCGCACATGACAATGAAGACATCGACCTCGCGGGTTTCTCTTTTGACACTTCTGGCTCGGTTTCGGCCATCAACGTAGATGGGGACTTCATCATAAGCTCTGTCGCTCTGGACATTATGAGGAGGATGTCCTATCTACCTGGTCTTGGTTTAGGGATTCACCAACAAGGGATCCCAGAGTTCCCTACCTTTCCTTCCTGCGAGGGCCGCTTTGGTTTGGGGTACTCTTCCTCTGCCAAAGATGCCAAAAGAAGGAAATGCAATGGAAAACCTCGATCCCTCTATGGTGAGCCCGACAGCTACTTCGTCCGTCAAGTGGGGGAATGATATCTACATTGGGCAGGCTGAGCCTTTCGTTGATTCGGTTACTGGGGAGCTGCTGCCCGGTTTTAAGATCTTCGCTGATGATACCTGGTCTTCTAGTGATGAAGAGCCAGCAAAGGCAGAATTCAAGAGGAAGCTTAGCCAGCCCAAGCTGAAGAACGACTGGCTGGGATCTTTTGAACAGGGAAGCTTGGAGCAGCTGTTCTATGAATTCTCCCAAGTGGGTTTGGCCAAGGAAGCTAAAGAGGCCGAAGTATGCATGCTCGGGCCCGATGCCCTTGAGGACGCCACCTCTCTCATCGTGGAAGCTAAGGGTTGCCTTAAAAATTGCATTTTCAAGCCATGCCTTACTTGCATTGATGATGTATCTGAGTCTGACACTGAGTCTGTTAAGTCTTCTGAGTCTAAGACTAGCTTTGAGTCGGAGTTTGTGCCTCTCGGCCCTCCACGTCATAGCTTCTACTTCGAGTTCGACTCCCTTGTACTTGGCGACCCTGCAGGGTCTTATGAAATGAAGAACTCCTCTTCTGACTACTTGAATGATCTTTACATAAACTATGTCGACCCTGACGATGAAGGGATAAATTTCGATGGGGACATTCCCAAGGAAATCCGTGCCTTCATCGAAAGGGAAGATGAAAGGCATGCACAGCCATTAAAAGAAGAAGTAGTTTTTATAAATTTGAAAGATGAGAGTGATCCCCGGATGGTTCAAGTGGGCTCCACGTTAAATCCAGAGGAGCATTGTGGTTTCAAAGAGCTCCTCACCGAATTCAGTGATGTCTTTGCATGGTCTCACCAAGACATGCCCGGTATCGATCCTGAGATAGTGGAACATCAAATCCCTCTGTTACTGAATGCCAAGCCAATAAAGCAGAAGTTCAGACGGATACGGCCAGACTTGATACAGAAAATCAAGGAGGAGGTCACCAAGCAAATCGACGCTGGATTTCTCGCGGTCTCTCAGTATCCTACTTGGGTGCCCAACATCGTTCCCGTTCCTAAAAAGAATGGCCAGATTCGTGTCTGTGTTGACTTCCGAGACTTAAACAAAGCAAGCCCCAAGGACGATTTCCCTTTGCCACACATTGACGTGCTTGTGGATAATACTGCGGAGCATGCTTTGCTTTCGTTCATGGATGGCTTCTCGGGCTACAATCAGATCCTTATGGCACCCGAGGACCGCGAGAAAACGACTTTCATCACTGAATGGGGGACTTACTGCTATCTGGTCATGCTGTTTGGTTTGAAGAATGCCAGTCCTACCTACCAGAGAGCTGCTACGACCATCTTGCACGACATGATGCACAAGGAAGTTGAGGTCTATGTTGACGACATGATTGCCAAGTCAAAAACCCGGGAAGAGCATATTCCTATGCTAAGGAAGCTTTTCGAAAGACTCCGTAAGTTCCGGATGCGTCTTAATCCACAGAAGCGCACCTTCGGAGTCACAGCAGGCAAGATGCTTGGTTTCATGATCACTTCTCGTGGGATTGAGGTTGATCCGTCGAAACTCAGAGCAGTACTTGAGATGAAGCCGCCTGAGTCTGAAAAGGGAGTGCGGAGCTTTGTGGGGAAGGTCCAGTTCATCAGCAGATTCATCGCCAAGTTAACCTTAACTTGCAAGCCGATGTTTCGTCTACTCAAAAAGGATACCCCGTTTGTATGGTCGGACAAATGCCAAGCAGCCTTCGTTTCAATCCAGAACTATCTGCAGAATCCGCTTGTTCTCATGCCGCCGGTGCCTGGGAAGCCTCTGATTCTCTACTTATCTGTGAGTTCCACCTCCATGGGATGCTTGCTAGCTCAGGAAGGGGACAAGGGAGTTGAGAAAGCCATTTACTACTTGAGTAAGGAGATGGTCAGATCCGAGGAACGCTATACCGCTTTGGAAAAAACGTGCTGGGCCCTTGTCTGGGCCACTAAGAAATTAAGACACTACATGCTGGCTTACCCAGTGAAGTTGATTCTCGGATGGATCCTCTCAAGTGTCTATTTGAGAAACCTGCGCTCACTGGTAAGTTAGCACGTTGATTGCTTCTCTTAGCAGAATTCGACCTGGAGTACATCATGAGAAAGTCCTTAAAAGGGCGTGCCATTGCAGAATTCTTGGCTGACCACCCCGTGGATGGACCTGAGGATTCAGATTTTGTATTTCCAGATGAGGAAGTGCTAGCAGTTGTCAAAGACGTTTGGACTCCTTACTTCGATGGAGCAGCCAGTCAGAAAAGGTTCGGAATCGGGGTTTTGCTTATCACCCCTGACGAGTCTCATATCCCGCTTGCATTCAAGCTCAATTTCGATGTTACAAACAACCAAGCTGAATATGAGGCCTGTATTGTGGGCATGGAGGCTGTGCTCGCACTCGGTGTTGAGAAACTCGAAGTCATCGGGGATTCTAATCTCATTGTGTCTCAAGCCAATGGAGACTAGAAGGTGCGCGAAGAGAAGTTGAAACCTTACCATCAGGATTTGGAGGGGCTAATTCCTTGTTTCAACAAAGTGACCTTCACTCACGTCCCCCAGTTGAAGAACCACTTTGCCGATGCACTTGCTACCTTGGCTTCCATGATAGAATTGCCTTTAGGAGTCAAACTCCGCCCTATCTTAATCGAACAACGGGACTGCCCTGCATATGGAACTTCGCCGAGAGTGGCTTGTATCCGGCCGAGGCCTCTAAAAGGGATCAAACTGCGTTGCGGAGGATTGCTGCTCATTACATCATCTGTGGTGAGAAGTTGTATAGGAGATCTCATTGTTGAATGCACAAACTCTGCGTCAACGGCACCGAGGCTATTAGAATCATGGGGGAAATCCACGAAGGGGTCTGTGGTCCTCACATGAGCGGCGTCATGCTCGCTAGGAAGATCTTGCGTCAGGGCTACTTCTGGTCTACTATGGAATCTCAGTGCGTGGATTACGTGCGGCGATGTCACAAGTGCCAAATCCATGCTAATCTGATGCATGTTCCACCCTCTAACCTGTTTGGCATGGCTTCACCTTGGCCTTTCTCTGTGTGGGGTATCGACGTCATCGGCGTGGTCAGGCCATCTGCTTTGAACGGTCGCAGGTTCATTCTTGTAGCAATCGATTACTTCACTAAGTGGGTGGAATCTGAGTCGTACAAAACCTTGACCGCAGTTCAAGTCGCTCATTTCATCAGAAAGAACATCATCTATCGATATGGGGTTCCGCAGGCATTTGTATCAAACAATAGGAATCATTTCAAAGGCAGGGTTCTGGAGCTCTTCGAAGAATTCAAGATCCAAATCCATCACTCAACTGTCTATTGCCCTCAGACGAATGGAGCTGTCAAAGCGGCAAACAAGAATGTCAAGACAATCATCAAAAAAACGGCGGAATCCGCCAGGGACTAGCACGAGCAATTGTCTTTAGCTCTTTGGGGATATCGAACATCGATCCGAATGTCAATAGGGGCAACCCCCTATTCCTTAGTCTACGGGATGGAAGCAATTCTCCCTATAGAGCTCGAGGTACCATCTCTGAGGATCATGGTAGAATCAAAACTCTCAGAATCCGAGTGGCTCAGTGGAAGATTCGTCGAACTCATTCTTTTTGATGAGCGGAGGCTCCGAGCCTTGTATCATGTTCAGGGGTATCAACGGAGGATTGCCCGGGCGTTCAACAAGAGAGTGAAGTCTAGAGACTTGGTTGAAGGGGACATGGTCACAAAGGAGATTCAAGCGCCGATATTCGACCCCCGCGACAAATTCTGACCTAAGCGTTCCGGACCTTACATCATCAAGACCATCCTTTCTGGGGGAGCGGCTCAGCTCATTGATCTCGACGGCAATGAGTTTAACACTCTGGTTAACCTGGATCAACTCAAACTTTAGTATCCCTGAGAGAAGCTCGTTGGACCGAAAACCATAAGGGTGGGCGGTTCCAAGCAAAAATTAGAGCAAGCCTGCTAAACTGAAAACCTGAGAAGGCGGTTTAGGCAAAAATAAATAGGCATCAATCAAAGCTCGCTAGACCGAAAACCCGAATGGGCGGCTCTAGGTAAAAGTTAGAGCGCCAAAGGAGAGCTAAAATACCCAAGCGAACCTTAGCCTGAACTACGTGATGACCTGATTCCTTGAAAAAGGATACGTAGGCAATCTCTCTGTGAGATTCGGTCACAATCAATCAACTTGATCCACGGTTCCTTGACCAGGGATGTACTCAATGTTCGAAACGATGGTGTTCAACACTTAAATTGAAAGGGGAGAACTCTCAAGCTTTCATCTTTATTTAAATTATAGCTTCTATTACACAGGCTGAGCAGTCGTAAAAAGAGTTAAGCAAAAAAACAGAATAAAAGCGCTCGAGGCCTCAACAGGCTCGCAGTTTATTCTAGATCATCAAGGTCCGTCAAAGAGTCAGTCATTGTTTTGCCTGCTTGCGACCTCTCTTTTTAACCATACTTGATATTGATGCATAAGCTCAGTGCCGAAATCCGGATCGGCTCCTCCGAGTTGCCTCAGACCCCAATTGTGTTCATAGCCTCTCAAATTCTGGGCAGTGAAAGCAAGGACTTGGAAGTCCTCAATCCCGGCTCGGTGAAGTCCTTGGCTCATTCCTAACTGGCGAAGAATGCGACCGGGAATATAGAACGTGAAAGCGGTCAGTCCAGCTATCACCATTCTTTCAAAACCTGCAGAATTTAGGGCCATGTCCGGGATGTTCAGGGCCTCATGTCTCCAAGTGATTTCATTTGGTAGCATCTCTCTCATGAATGTATACCATTGATGCACGGTCATTTTCTGGGTAAATCATGCCTCGCTGATGCATTTGACGCGGCAGATGGGGCCAATTTGCTTCCGGCGCAGTGAGCAATCCCAATTTGTCAGACAGCCAGAGCTACATGAGTGGAAAAACAAATAAGAAGTCATATAAAGCTTGAGCGGAAAAACAAGTAAGAAGCTTCGACATAGCCTTAGCCAAGAGATGAGGTAAAAACAGAATGTGCGAAAACTGGAAAAAGGTGAGCTGAGTGAGAGTTTACCTGCAGTAAAAGCGGACTACCGCCAAAGACATTTGTTTGCCCAGTAGAAACCAAATCCAAACCCATGAGTGTTTCAGCCAGAACAAGTGGCACCACATTCCTTCGGGCGCCCATTTGAGCAGCAACGCTCACCAACATGGGGTTCACTTGTCCATTCGGGGACACCAGTAAATAAGCGGCCAGCACACTGATCGCCAGAGCAAATCGGCACCTGGCCTGCAGGGCCGTATCCTCCACGTTCCCTTCCGGCCTGTACCACTCCATTAGGCACATGACGTTGATTTGCCCTCCAGTTAACAGACTTTCGGCTGCTCCCCTGGTAATGTCAAGGCTTGACTGTAGGAGCTTTGGTATATTTTTCCTGTAAAGTGGCACGACGATCACACTCGAAGCAACGCCTTGGAGGTACGCTTGGAACTCCTCCACGGTTGGGCACAACTTGTTGACCCCAAACCTGAACACATGAACATCTGGATCCCAGAATTGCAGGGCTGCCCTCAGAAGTTCGGGACGAACCCTCACATTGCGGAGAAAACGGAATGCAACCAGCCCGTGAGACCAAAATGACAGCCAATCTCCAGCAACAAAGGCCGTGAGCCACGGGCTAATCAGGACTGGAAGGTTATTTGCCATTTTGGTTTTCGTGGGAATCTCAAACTGTGGGAGGAATGCCTTTCCTTAGCGGAGCATCGGCCTCTTTATAGTCAGAATACGTGAAGCATCCTTCTTTCCCAGAACAAATATCCCCACAACATGGCATCCTTTTCTCCAAAGCGAAAGCATCTCTGCACTGCCCCTGAAGTACTCTGAGCAATTAAAGGGTGATGACAAGGCCTGATCGTCCTAAAAATCTAAAATGGTCAAATAAAGGTGGCCTGGCACGGTTCAACCATCGCACGATGATCTCACTCCATCGCGCAAGTGTTCAGCATCCATTCCATCGTGCGATGGACTCACTTCGTTGCGTGATGGTTCAGCTTGCATTTGACAGATTACACCAGCTACTGTCCAATCTTGGTCATTTCTAGTTCCATGGGTTCTTTTGCAGCTCTTGTGGTTCCAGCAAGTCACTATGAGCATATATGACCATGTCCGAGCATCAGATTCGAAATATTGCGTTTAAAGAAGATTTTTGACCATCGGCGGCCCGTTTCAAGTTCAAATAGCCATTTCGGGAGTTCGAAACTCGTTCCAAAGGGGTACACCCCGTTCTCTCATTCCGCACAAGTCATGGTAGCCTAGTATAACTGTACAGAGGTGTCGGTTTCAGTCCGAGACATAATAGAGTCTCATTTTTCCATCTCTTGTCCATTTTCTGTCCTTCATAACACTTTTTGGTCCAATTCGTGTTTTAAAATGTGTTTCTTGATTCCGTTGACTCGTATAGGTCGTTTTGCACATACATGATCTTACGGAAGCGTCAGTTTTATTCAAGTTAGGGTATTTTGAGTTTTGGCTTATGAATGCCCAAAATTTCGTTATATCCCCCTGTATACTCGTATCCTAGCTGTGTCCTAAGGTATATTCTCGTTTCCCTTCTGAGCTAGTTCCATCTATACATGTGTATGTGTCTGTGAGCAGTCTCAGTGCATTATCAATGCAAGCATGGTATTAGTGGCAAATGCTTATTTGTTCTAATTCATCACAAGAGTGAAATAAACCGAAAATGCAAATTTTATAGCTAAGCCATGATCTATCCATGTCAAAGTGAAGAAGACTACTGTGCGTGCAGCACTTCAGCCACCCAAAAGTCAGCATGTCAACCCGGGCACATTTGCCCATCAAGTCAAAAGGGCACGCAGGCCTCAAAAACGTCTATCAAAGTAGCAGGCTGAGACACTATGGCCTCCTATCTATCTACGCGGGCACACAGGCCCAAAAGCAAAAACCAAAATGCAAAAAGTAAGATGAGGCTTCTTGATAGCCCTCAGTCCTCCCCGAACCAGTCACCCTCTCCATCGTCGTCATCGTCGTCTCTCTCCGTGGGGTCCTGTCTAAAGCCAGGATCGTCCGCTGAATCATCAGAACCGCTACTCTCGGACGCATCCTCTACCTCTCCTTCTTCTTCCTCCTCCTCTTCGTCCTCATCCTCGGAGACCTCAGGCCGGATCAGCCGCTTCTTGCGGACCGGCTCGTCTTGCGAGGGCCTCTGGCGCGTCTTCAACTGGTATCTCTCCTCGGCGCGCGCAACGGCCTTTCGGGCTGCCTCCTCGCTCGCGACAGGTGGCTGTGAGCCTCGCGTCTGCGGTCTTGTAGTAGGAATACGAGCGGGAACCCTGGCAGCCAGTTTCTTCTGCGGAGGATCCCTGGCGCTCTTTCTCCTAGGAGCCGCTCGTCCCTGTGCCTGCATTGTAATTTTTTTATACATTAGCATATGTTTTGCATGTTGTATATTTTTAAAGCAGGTACGATCAATCTTCAAGCAAAGCAATCAAAGCATACTATGTATCGGGCAAGTGTGTGCATATATATCCAGTATCAAATGCAAGAGTATATGAAATGCAGGAACGTATCGTTTGCAGACATGTATTGAAAGCAGGAATGTATCATTTTCTGAAGGATATACCTGAGATCTCCGAGCCGCCGGCTGGGGATAGCGCAAGTCCAATGGCAAACCACTCACCGCTCTCCTAACCACATTCTCCAGCGCGAGCATGCGCCGAACAGTCTCGTTCACCCACTCATTGGGCACCTGCGAGGATAATTTGAACATGAGCTATTGGACAACATTTCAAACTTCATGGAAGTACAGTAATGAAAGCAACAATGTCTTACCGGCACGGTCACGGGCGCTGGCTCAACTCTGGCAGGGGTGTAGATACCCTACCCTGGACTATCTGAGTTAGTTCCTTTACAGTCTTTTGCTACCCCAATGATGATTAGAGGTCGAAAACATTTCGAGGACGATAGAAGGTCTTGAGCTTTGAGCTTTGGACATTCCCTTTTCAAACTCGTTCAAAATCCATTTCAACCCCCTTTAAAAACCCTTCAAAGCCAGAGCCAGACAAACAAGAGAAGAACCTTGCCGGCTTACGCCAGTATGAACCTAGCGTGAGCCAGTAAACTGCCACGTGTCGGTCATCGACCGTTGACTCAGATTGACTGGCGCATGCAGGTCCATGGCTGGCGTACGCTTGGTCAAGGCCAGTCAAATCACCACTTTTCTGTCACATGCTCAGGACTTTATAACCGTCCCAGTATGGCGGAGAGGCTCCTGATCATTGTTTCTGCAGAGGACATCCCCCTCTCTCTCCTACACAACCCATCACCTAGTCTCATGCATTAAATGCATGGGACTCCTCCCTCTAACTCAACCACACCTTAACCCCAGCTAACTGCCCTCCTCCTCAGTCCACTCTCCCCCTATAAATACCCCCTTGCATTCATATGCAAGGGGTTGGTTCCATTAAGAGCTTTAAAGTCCCTCTCACCCATTGTTGGCCTTCTTGCTCCTTCTTTCTCCTCCATTGAAAGGGCAAGCAGGCATTCCAGACTATATACCATCCACCTTCCATCCCTTAAACCTCAAGCTCAAGGATCAAACTTCCCTTTCATCTCAAAACCAAAGGTATACCACCTTTGCGTTTCTTTCTGTTTTCGATCCCTGAGAGGAACCAGAAAGGTCTAGGCTAGCAACCAATACTAGTCCTGGCCTTAGCCTGGTAAAATAAAGCAATCGGGTGAGACGAAACGTGGCGCACGCCAGTCATTAAAGCCGTACGCCAGTCATGGCGGTACGTGCATTACTGGCGTGGGGATCATGGATCGTCTATTTCTTGCTTAGGTTTTTTGTTCATCACCTTTTGGCATGATTGAGAACCAGTTTATAGTTTTCTGTATTCTAAAACTGTTAGCTATAACTTTCAATGTCTACTTCTTTCTTGCTTTAAAAGGTCCCTAGGTTACTTCTGGTCTTGTTCCAGAGCCCAGATGATGCAAAGCCAAGCACTAGACAAGAGGTAAACCTGGCGTACGGACACTAAAAAGTGGCATACGGCAGGTATGTTCAGGTTCTGGTGGCTGGCCCTTGCATCATAGTTAAATCCTGGCCTTTCATTATCTCCCCACTCTGTTTATGGGGTTTTGTCTTTTTTTTTTAAGGCTTGCAGCCATTTCATCTGTCTGTAATCTGTATATTTTGTGTTATTAAACTGCGTGGTTTGTCCTGGGTGTGCGCTGGTCCATTCCAGAGCCCTGAGGGTTGCAAACAAAGACTGTGAGTACAAATGAATGGTGTACGCCAGTTTTTGGGTGGCGTACGCAGGCCCTGGTGGCGTGCAGAGGCTTGGCCAATGCACACTAGTGTGTTGCCTGTTCACACACCTGAAAGACAACGTACATCATCCCATTGAAACCGTTTTCAGTGCTTGTTTTCAATCTATATTCATCTATCAAATCAAGCAAATCATCATCCATAAGCATTTTGTCATGTAAGCTGCAAACTGTTACAGTTTTAATCCCTAATATCTGCTCCCCCGCCCTAACTGGCTTAAAAATGATCAAACGAGAGAAAAATGCAAAAGTTTTATAAAATGCCTGAGTAGAGACCGATTCCCGGATTGAGAAAGAAGGGTGCCATAAAACGCTTCCCCTCTCGTAACCTGGCTCTCGAACCTCAGATATCAAAGGTGACGACGGACCAGCCTACGCCTTTTCCAAATCAAACAAACGTAGCAAACGTTTTCGAGTTCGGTTCCTTGGGTGTTTTCACCGCTAAAACCCAAGTGGCGACTCTGAATCGAAGCGTCTCGCCGCACTTTCTCAAAGAGGGCCGCACCCAAATTTTCCATAAAAAATTTCAAGGGCACGTGCCCACAGTGGTGACTCTGCTGGGGACATTTGCATTAATTGATATTTGGAAATTAATACATAAATGAACAACTTTCAAAAGTCCGTCAAAACAATACGCTCTGCGCTACTGAAGAACGGAATGGTAACGTAACAGGATCTCAGCATCCAACCAGTCCGAACTGGGGCTTTTACTATTGTTCACTTCTGTAGTTTTCTCCAAGTATTAATTAATAAAAGTGGGCCAAACTCAAAAAGCATTTTCCAAAACTCTGCGTTGAGGTGTTTTTGGTAACCGGCACAGTTTACTGGAGCCCGGGGTCCTCGAACGCCCAACAACCTTGGACGATGATGAGTCATAATACCGTTCGACCATTGCTCTGCTAAACGCATTGCAGTGGGAGGTATACCACGGCTCTAGTCAGAGGAACCCCCTTAAACCAAAACCAGCCTCTCCATGCGTACAAAGCACTAGAACCTTTCAACCTAAGACAGGAACCTACAGGGTAGGATTTTCTTGCATCTAACCCCCATAAACTATCTATGTGTTACTGCTTTCCCTATCACATGCCTGTACATACATTCATACCGTTCTGCGTAGGAGCATGCTAGGGCGGCTTTTAGGTTGTCTCTTGTCGAGTCTGTCCTACGTCTGTCAGGATGCTGCTATAGGACCGATGACGAGTCGTGCATCTCGATGTTGCACGTTATAAAGCTTCAAATCCTTTAATCGAAGACATTTTCGAAAATCAAAACTGTCTAAGCCTTTGTCTAAAGTCCAAATCAAGCTTTCAAAAGCAAAACTAGGAGCAACGGAGAAGACGCCGTGATACTTACACCATCCAGGTTAAAAAGTGCTAAATCACTCACACCATCAAGGCGCCGGCATAGTGCTGCTTATGCCACTCCGGTTACGGTATCACGCCATCTACACAGAGTTATTCCAAACTCAAACTTTGTTTGAGGCTCCGAGAAAAGAAAAGCCAAAGGCTTAGGCTGTCTTGACATCTCTTAGTGTCAGTCGATTCAACCAAGGATACATTGTCGAAAAGAAATCCGAGGATTCTATGGCAGCATCCGAATGACATAGGACAGTCTCCCTTTAGTTCTAGAGTCTAGGAGGACACCGACGACGTTGGCAAAATCATTTTTTCCATTTTGTGCAAAATCTTTCGCATAACTGCTGCAGGCTGTCACTGAGCTCTTATACTTTGATGTCTAGCTACATTATGGGAAGCTCCGAGTTCAAGAGCCAAACCTACTTGGAACTGTCTGCGGGGGTTGCTTGAGAATCTGCTTTGGGCTTTGCTTCTGGGTTAGTCACAACGGAAGCTCTGGCTTGCACTCTGTCAAGGGAAGAGTCACCGCCGACAACTCCGCACGAAACGCCGCCGTCCAGTCCATCTCCACCTCGAACGCCCAAATTGGTCAAGACAGAAATCCTGGATATGGCCGAACTCCAGCCTCCGAACCTTGCCAATGCCTTGGCAGATCTCCAACACAACCTAGCCATCATGCAAGAGAGAGCCGATCAAGCTGACACCTCCATGGCCAATCTGTGTGCTCTGATTGAGGAACGACTCCCTGCAAGAGGTGGAGGCAGGGAAAGGAATGACCGTCAACCTGAGGCTGAAGAGGTCCCTCAAGACGAAACTCCTCCCCCAAGTTCGGAAATGTCTGCTCTGATCGCCAAGATGGCAAAGCTCGAAGAAACGGTTTCCAAAGCCGATAGAATTTGAGCTGGTGGTTTGGACATGGACCGCCTTTGCCCATTCCCGAACGCCAGGCTGCCTGAAAGGTTCAAGATGCCGGACTTCGCAAAGTTCGATGGAACAGGAGATCCTAAAACCCACCTGCTAGCTTATCATGGTGCTATGAAACTACATGGGGTAGAGGAGAAGGCCATGGCTCAGCTCTTCCCTCAGACTCTGGCTGGTCCGGCTTTTCAATGGTTCTTGTCTCTCAACATTGCCAAGCGCCGAACATGGGAGGACATTGGGGCAGCTTTCAACGCCCAGTACAGTTATAATGCCCAGCTCAAGATGACTACCTGGGAGCTCGAGTCAACCAAAACGAACGCCAAGGAGTGCTTTGCAGACTTCATCAAAAGGTGGAGGGCTAAGGCAGCACTCATGACTGATCGGCCCAGCGAAAAGGACCAAATCCGCATTATCTCTCGTAATCTGCAGCCTGACTTCGCCAAAAATCTTGTGCTTGTTCAGGGCGCCGACTTCGATACCTTCTTTGAATCTGGTCTTGCTATCGAAGAAGCCCTCCAAACTGGCTTTCTGCAATGGAGCGACACCCCTTCTTCTACCTCAAAATCTAAGCCCCGCGCTTACACAGGCAACAACACTGCTCTCTTCGGTGGTAACAACTATGCTAATGCAACGACTGCCAGCAACAGTGCGACTCAGGGTTCCAGTCATGTCGCCGACATCAACCAAGTGCAAACCCCTCAAAAGCCCCGTAACCGTAACCAACCCCGGAACTTCGCCAAATTCGAGGCTCCGCTATCTCAAGTATTGGAAAGGTTGGTCAAGTCCGGTCATCTCAGACCGTTGGACCCAACTCCTCTCCCTCAAAACCCGTCTCGAAGCCATAACTCGAATGCCTTCTGTGCCTATCACCAAATGCCCGGCCATTACACCGACTCTTGCTATCGTCTCCGTCATGCGATACAAGATTTGGTGGACAATGGGACTCTTCCAACCCCTCCTAAACCTAACGTTATTACCAACTCCATGCCTAACCATAATTCTAACCCACAAATAAACCAGGTAAGCCTCACCTCCACCATATTCAACCCTACTGACCATATAACCCCAGAACATCACCCCAAACCTACTGTAACCGTCCCGGCGAAAATCGATGTCAACATGCTGGCAGTCGGCTGGGATATGGAAGACCAAGCAAGGGAGTGGGCAGAACTGGCCAACGACTGGAATGAACGGTACTTCATGGGGTTTCCTCATGCTCCGATTGTCGATCAGGCTCAGTTGGACCAATGGGAAGAAGAGTGGAACGCAGCAAGGGTAGATCCACTCGATGGTCCGTCACTGTTTATGCTTTTCTACCAGCCTGAACTTGTTGCAGCCGAGGCCGAAGAAGAGTATGTATGGGATCCGGAGCCCGATGCTACGCAGTTAGCCTGGAGCCAGAATTTCAATATGGAAAAAGTGGGCGAAGATCAGGATCTGGATAAGCAATACTTGGATTGTTACATCGAAGGGGAAATCATCCCTGATATGCATCGACAACTCGGGGCGCCGTTGCCAATAATAGATGCCATCTCGAATGCTGAACATGCGAGCGACCCAACTGTCAACATTGTGCCGCTGTCAATGCCGCGTCCGGCAGTTTCCCCCCGCGATGATTGCTCAATCATGGTCTTGAACGCACCGCCCGATGACCTGTGGGAGGTAGATGAAATTGTCGACCTTAACAAGAATCCACTGCCGGCCAATTTTTGGGACGTCGATAAAGTGGTTGATGTGAATGTGGGCGACGAGGTTTGGACTGTCAACTCTGCTTTGGTCGACGGGGGCTTTTGGGATGTGCCGTTTGTCACCAATCCGGGATTGCCATTTGAGGAAACTACTGCACAGGATCCGAGCTTTTGGGAAGGAATGGTAATGGAGGACTTGCTATGGGACGTGGGTCCGGGACAAGACTCAACAGCAACGGTTGCAGCAATGGACAAAGGAAAGCGCAAGCTGGAGGAGATACCCGCAGACTTCTGGGGTTCGCTTGATACATCTTCTTGGTGGGACGTTGCCAATGTCACAAGGAGCGACCGCGTCTTTCAACCGCCAAACCTCTCGGCTGGAAGCTCGTCCAATCCTTTGGCTCAAAAACCCACCTCTCCACCGGCTCAAAGGAATGCACCACTTGTTCCAAGTGGGGCGCCAGATGAGGACTTTCTTCATAAGCAACTAGACAGGATTCCTGCTGCCGTCTCTGTGTGGGGATTGATATCATCGTCAAAGGAGCATCGTGAGAGACTTGCCACAGCCCTGGCCCGTTTTGAGGTACCGACAGACATCACTCTCGAGGCAATGATCGCCTTAGTCTTGCCTCTGCTTTCTAAGCACTCTGTCACTTTCACCGAAAGGGATCTACCTGTTGATGGGACCGCTCATAACCGCCCGCTGCATATCACTATCAAGTATAAGGGACACTGGGTGCCAACCGTGTTGATCGACAATGGTTCTGCCATTAATGTGTGCCCAATGAGGGTTGCTTACCGCTTAGGGCTAACAAAGAACGATCTTACGCCGTCCAATCTGGCCGTGAAAGCTTAAAGCTTATGACAATACGCGCCGTGTGGTGGAAGGGACTCTGATGCTTACGCTTGATGCTGAGGGTTTTGAGATGGACGTAGAGTTCCATGTGGTCGACATCCCTGCTACTTTCAACCTGCTGCTGGGCAGGCCGTGGCTGCATAGGTCAGATATCATGGCTGTACCTTTGACCCTGCACCAGAAGGTCATGCTGGGGCTTCCTACTGGAACTTTAACTATCTGTGGAGACTCTGGGATCCGCCCACTCAAGGATGATGGAACACCAGTTCTGGGGATCATGCACGGAGAGGAAGACTCAGACTTTGGAGGGTTCGCTTTTGACACATCCGGCTCAGTCCTATCCATTGTCATGGACGACGACTTCCTCATCAGCTCAATGGCTCTCGAAATTATGAGGAAGATGTCATTCATGCCTGGTCTAGGACTCGGGATCAACCAGCAAAGGATCGCTGAGTTCCCCGCCTTTCCTTTCACTGAAGGCCGCTTTGGTTTGGGATACGTTCCCCCAGCCAAGGGAGCCAAAAAGAGGAAAGACGTGGGAAAACCTCGAACCCTTTATGGTAATCCCGACAGGTACTTCGTCCGTGAGGGAGGTGGCACTGCTTATCTGGGACAAATCGAGCCGTTTTGGGATCCTAAGACTCGCACTTGGCTTCCGGGCTCTGAGATCTTTGCTGCGAACACTTGGGCCGATGATGAGAATGAAATGGCCGAAGAGCAGCTGGCTCAAGAGAACTTCAAGAAGCAGTTGGCTGAGATCAAGAGGAAGGCCAACTGGGTAAGGACCTTTGATCAGGGGAGCTTGGAGATGCTGTTCGCCCAAGTAGGTTTGGTTGGCAAAGGAGAAGAGGCTGAAGTGCTGATGCTTGGGCCCGACTCTCAGGACATTCTCGAGGATCCAACTGCTCTCATCATCAAAGCAACCGGTAGTATCAATAACTGCATTTTTACTCCACGTTTAATATGCATTGACGATACCTCTGAATCTGACACAGAGTTTGTCGAGTCTAAGTTTAGCTCAGAGTCGGAGTTTGTGCCTCTCGGCCCTCCACGCCGTAGCTTGTACTTCGAGTTTGAGTCTACTGTACTTGGCAACCCTTTTGGGCTTTATGAAATGAATGATCCTACTTCCGACTCCTTTGCTGACTTTTATATAAACTGTGTCGACCCCGACGATGAAGGAATCAACTTTGACGGGAACATCCCGGCTGAGTTGCGTTCCCTCATCGAAAGGGAAGACGAAAGGCATGCTCAGCCTCTAAAAGAAGAAGTAATTTCAATAAATCTGAAAGATGAGGTTGACCCCCGTATGATGCAAATCGGTTCAAATCTGTCCCCAGAAAACCACGCTGGTACAATCGAGGCAGTCAAAGAATACTTCGAGGTTTTTGCTTGGTCTCACGCAGATATGCCTGGTATTGATCCCGAGATAGTGCAACACCGAATCCCATTAATGCCGGGGGCAATTCCCGTCAAGCAGAAGCTCCGCAGAATGAGGCTGGACTGGGTTTAGAAGATCAAAGAAGAAGTCACCAAGCAGATTGACGCAGGATTTCTAAGGGTTGCTGAATATCCCAAATGGGTCGCTAACATCGTGCTTGTCCCCAAGAAAGATGGGAGGATTCGAGTCTGCGTCGATTTCAGAGATTTGAACAAGGCAAGCCCCAAAGAAAGTTTTCCCTCGCCTCACATTAATGTGCTTGTGGATAACACGGCGGGGCATGCCTTGCTCTCATTTGTCGACGGGTTCGCAAGATACAATCAGATCTTTATGGCCCCGGAGGATCAGGAGAAGACAACGTTCGTCACCGAGTGGGGAACTTACTGCTACGTAAAAATGCCATTTGGATTAAAGAATGTTGGGTGTACCTTTCAAAGCCCAAACAACCCTATTCCCTGACTTCATTCACAAGACGGTCGAAGTGTATGTGGATGACATGATTGTGAAGGCAAAGGAGGAAAAGGACTACCTCCCTTCACTCAGGCAGTTCCTTGAAAGGCTTTGCAAGTACAATGTGCGTCTTAACCCGCAAAAGTGCACGTTCGGGGTTACAGCAGGCAAAATGTTGGGGTTTCTGATCACCTTAGAGGAATCGAAGTGGACCCGTCCAAGATCAAAGCAATTCTCGAAATGGAGCCCCCACGATCTGAGAAAGGAGTGCGAAGTTTTCTGGAGAAGGTTCAGTTCATCAGCCGGTTTATCGCCAAATTGACTCCGACTTGCGAGCCATTATTCCGTCTGCTCAAGAAGAATGTCCCGTTTGAATGGACAGGAAAATGCCAGGCTGCTTTTGAATCCATTCAGAGATACTTGCAGAACCCTTCGGTACTAATGCTGCCAACGCCGGGACAACCTTTGATTCTGTACTTTTCTCAGATGGACCCCATCAAATATCTATTCGAGAAGCCAGCGCTCACCCATAAGCTAGCACGTTGGTTGCTTCTGCTGGCTGAGTTCGATCTCCAGCATGTCACAAGGAAGTCAGTAAAGGGCCGTGCTGTGGCAGAATTCTTGGCAGACCACCCAATTGAAGGGCCAGAAGATGTAGATTTCACTTTCCCGGATGAGGATGTGCTGACCGTAACTGAGGAAGTGTGGATGTTGTATTTTGATGGGGCTACTAATCAGAAAGGGTTCGGAATTGGGGTGTTGCTGATCACGCCTGCCGGTGCTCATATTTCACTCGCCTTCAAGCTGAACTTCGATGTCACCAACAATCAAGCCGAGTACGAGGCCGGCATCATCGGAATGGAGGCAGCAATTGCACTGGGGGTCGAGAAGCTCGAAGTAATTGGAGATTCAAATTTGGAAGTCTCTCAAGCCAATGGAGACTGGAAGGTTCGTGAGGAAAAGCTGAAGCCTTATCACCAAGATTTGGAAGAACTGATTCCTCATTTCAACAGGGTGACTTTCACCCATGTTCCATGCCTGAAGAATCAGTTCGCCGATGCTTTGGCGACTTTGGCTTCAATGATCGAACTTCCGGTGGGAGTTAATTTGCGGCCAATTGTGATCGAGCAAAGGGACTTGCCCGCCTACGAGTATGTCAACGCCATTGATGATGTCGATGATGGCCTGCCCTGGTACCATGATATCTGGAACTTTGTGGAACGAGGAGAATTCCCAGCTGAGGCCACTAAGAAGGATGGAATCGCCTTGCAACGACTGGCTGCTCAGTACATCATCTGTGGGGGGAAGTTATATCGAAGGTCTCACTGTGGGATGCACAAGCTATGCGTTAACGGTGCAGAAGCAACAAGGATAATGGAGGAGATTCACGAAGGAGTCTATGGTCCTCACATGAGCGGCGTTATGCTTGCAAGGAAAATCCTCAGGCAAGGCTACTACTGGTCTACAATGGAATCACAGTGTATCGACTATGTGCGGCATTGCTACAAGTGTCAGATTCACGCTAACCTGCAATATGTTCCTCCAACTGAGCTGTATGGCATGACCTCACCGTGGCCTTTCTTGGTATGGGGAATTGACGTTATCGGGATGATCAGACCCTCTGCTTCAAATGGTCACAAGTTTATACTGGTAGCCATCGATTACTTCACCAAGTGGGTCGAGGCCGAGTCTTACAAGACATTGACAACGGTTCAAGTCGCCCAGTTCATTTCGAAAGAACATCATCTACCAGTATGGTGTCCCCCAGGCTTTCGTATCGGACAATGGAAGCCACTTCAAGGGAAGGGTCCTGGAACTCTTCGAGGAATTCGGGATCAAGATCCACCATTCAACAACCTATCGGCCACAGACGAATGGGGTTGTCGAGGCTGCGAACAAAAACGTCGAGATGATTATCAAGAAGACCACTGAGTCGGCAAGGGATTGGCACGAGTTGTTACCTTTGGCCCTCTGGGGATACCGTATGTCGATCCGCACTTCTACAGGCGCAACTCCTTTCTCTCTAGTCTATGGAATGGAAGCAGTACTTCCCATTGAGCTTGAGATTCCGTCTCTGAGAGTCATGGCTGAAAGTGGTCTCGAGGAAGCTGAATGGCTGAGCGGGAGGTTTGTCGAGCTCATGTTGTTTGATGAGAGGAGGCTCCATGCTCTGTATCATGTTCAAGGGTATCAGAGTCAAATCGCCCGGGCGTTCAACAAGAAAGTGAAGTCGAGGGGTCTGGTCGAAGGGGACATGGTCACAAAGGAGATCCGAGCTCTAGTGTTCGATCCTCGCGGAAAATTCCGGCCGAAGCGCTCCGGGCCGTACATCATCAAGACCATCCTATCCGGGGGTGCTGCTAAGCTCATTGATCTCGATGGAAATGAATTCAATACCCTAGTCAACCTAGATCAGCTCAAGCGTTACTACCCCTGAGAAATGCTCGTTGGGTCAAAAACCACAAGGGTGGGCGATTCCAAGCAAAAGTTAGAGCAGCTTCTTAGACCGAAAACCTAAGCAGGCGGTCTAGGCAAAAATAAATAGGCAAAGTGTTGAAAGCTCGCTAGACCGAAAACCTGAAAAGGCGGTACTAGGCAAAAGTTAGAGCGTAAAAGGAGAGGTAAGAGGTAAAATACACGAGCGAACCTTAGCCTGAACTACGTTCTAACCTGATTCTCTGCAAAGGGATACGTAGGCAGTCTCACCATGAGACCCGGTCACATTCTATCAAAATGATCCAGGGTTTGACATTTTGGGTTCGCATCAAAAGCCGAAAAAGTTCAAAAGACGAGCTGAGGCAGCATTGGAGACTCAGAAGGGGGAAACCCTTCATCTTTCAACTTTATTGCAAATTACTACTTCTAATACAATAAGCTGAGCATAAAAGCCTTAAAAAAAAGTGAAGCATGAAAAACAGAACAAAATGCTTGAGAAGCCTAACGGCTCATAGCTTATTCTAAGTATAGCAAAGTGGTCTAGAGTCAGTCGATGTTTTCTCTTGCATGAACATCTGCTCTTAGCCACTGTCTATACCGGTTTCTCAGCCCTGTGGTAAAACCGGTATTTCTGCCTGGAGAACCCTCAGGCCCCAGCGCCTCTGATAGCCGTTCAACGTCTGAGCGTTGAAGTTAGGAAGATGGAAACCCCCAGTGCTGATACGGACGTTCTCTTGCGAAGCGCCCAACTGACGGAGAATGCGACCAGGGGATGTAAAAGGTGAAACTGGTCAATCCTGCGATAACCATCCTGTCAAAGCCATCAGAATGGATGCCCATATCCGGAAGGTCCAACCAAGGGCACCTCCAAGCAATTTCTTCAGGCTGCATCTGCTGCATGAATTCATACCAGCCTTCTATGTCCAAGTCGGGGTACCGCATCTCCCTCTGGTGGATCCTTTTCGGGAACAGATTCCAGCTCGCCACCGGTGGGTGCAACAGATTCAGCTTGTCTGACAACCACAACTGCATGAGCGAAAAGACAAGTAAGAAGTCAGATAAAACCTGAGCGAAAAGACAAGTAAGAAGCTAGGAAGAAGCCTAAGCCGAGCGTCGAGGTAAAAAGAGAAAGTGTGAAAGCCGAAAAAAGGTGAGCTGAGTGAGTTTACCTGGAGCAAAAGTGGACTCCCGTTGAAAACGGCCGATTGGCCTGTGCTCACGAGATCCAAACCCAAGAGTGTCTCGGCCAGGACCAAGGGAATCACATTCCTTCGGTCCCCCATTTGAGCGGCCACGCTCACCATTATAGGGCTGACCTGCCCATTGGCCGGAACAAGCAGGTAGGCAGGCAAGCAGGCAGATCACTAAGGCAAAGCGTCGACGTGCTTGAACTTCCTCGCTATCCGAAACGTCGTCTGGACTGTACATCTCTATCAGCCGCAGAATATTCACCTGGCCACCTTCCAGGATCGTGTTCACCAAGCCCCGAGAAATATTGAGTGAGCTGGCCAGCAGTTTAGGCATGATCACTTGGTAGGAAGGAACGACGAGTGTTGGGGACAAATAGTTGCAGAGATATGCCTGGAACTCCTCAATGGTTAGGCACATCTCGTCGTTGCCAAAGCGGAAAACATGGACGTCAGGGTCCCAGAATCTGAGTGCGGCCCACAAAAGTGCCGGACGGAGCGGCACATCCCGAAGGAAACGGAATGAGGCAAGGCCGTGATACTGGAAATTAAGCCAGTCAACACTCAAAAAGGACACTAGCCAGGGCCTGAGCAATGTTGGGAGACGGTTGTCCATGAAAGATGCCACAGTATAGTGGATGAAAAAGGGAGCAAATAGAGCTGTGAAGGCCACAAGGCAAACACCCCAGCTTTATAGGCCTTGGCCTTTCGTTTCCATTTCATTTGAATCATGCAGGCACCTTACTAGCCTCCAAGGGGACACAACGGCAAGTACTCTGCCCCCTGAAATCCCAGAAATCGTGTTCAAACCGTGTGAAGATAAAAACAAAGTTCCCCCTGGAAAAGGACAGTTGGTCAGTCAAGTGGATCTAACTCTCAGGATCCTGGCGTACGCCAACTTAAAACTGGCGTGTACATATCCCTCAATTCATGGCGTACGGGACCACAACCCTGGCGTACGCCCGGTTGGTTCACCAGAAACCAGTTTGCAGCAGCTACTACCTTCGCTTGGTCGTTTTCAGTTCTAGGGCTAGCTTTGGCCATTTGTTGATTCCTACAGGTCTTAAACATCATTTGGGACTGTAGCAAGGCGTCGGATTCCAAAAGCCACGCCTATTGAAGATTTCGGACCCCCGACGGCCCGTTTCAAGCTAAAATCAAGGATACGGGAGGTCGAATTTCGTTTTAGGGGCTCTTGCCAGGTTTTGTCATACCGTACATGTTACATAGAACTTATGTGACTGCGTGGGGGTGTCGGTTGCAGTCCGGGACCATATCAAGTCATCTTTTGCGTCTTACGTCCATTTTTGCGACATTTTTAGCTTTTTATTGGTATTGTCCTCGTACCAAGGTGTTTTGCCAGTTTTGATGGTTCGTGCAAGTCATTATACACCTATATAGTCTTTCAAAAGTGTCAGTTTCTTCCGATAAGGAGAGTTTCAGGGTTTGGCCTACAAACGCCCATTTTCCCGTATCCTCCGCGTGTCTGGGGTATATCTCGTATCCTGAGGCTTCTCTATCCCCTTTTTCTTCGAGCTAAGTCGTTTGTGCACGTGCGCAAATGTCTTGTGTCAGTTCAGAGTAATTATTAATGCATGTTCGATATTAGTGGACGGTTTGTTCATTTCCTTTTCAAAATCTCATCAACAAAAGGGAAATCGATAAACAGAAAATGCAGATATTATATACTACTCCATGCCAATAGTCAAAAGCAAAGTGCAGAAATGTATCAAGGCGGCACAATGGCCCGAGAAAAACCTAAAAGTAGCAGGGCACACTCGCCCAAAAGTCAAAAGGCACGCAGGCCCTATATCCAAAAATCAAGTATCTACTGTGTCAAAGCATCAAAAGCAAAAGGCAGCAAAGTAAACCAAGGCTCAGTGGTAGCCCTCAGTGGTCAAAAAGGTCCTCGTCGTCGTCGTCCTCCTCGCTCTCTGCCATCTCTCGCGGGTCCATCCGGAACCGAGGATCGTCCACGGAGTCAGAGTCACTGTTGAGGGACGTATCCTCCTCTTCTTCTGCTTCTTCCTCCTCTCTTCTCTGCGGGCCTCTTCCTCAGTTCTTGGCGAAACTGGAGCCCCTCGCTGACCGGAGTGATCTGTACTCCCCTCTGTACGCTCGCCGCTGGTCGGGAAGAGCTTGGTGCTATCTTCTTTTGCGGAGGTGGGCTCACGCTCTTCCTCCTAGGAGCCGCCCTAGCACATCCCTGCATGTTCAAATCATTTAGCATACATTGTGCATATTGTATATATTGAAACGCTGAATGTAGGAAACATTGAAAGTGATCCTATCCAAAATCAAAAGCTGAAGTTATACCTGAGGCTGCACAGCCGGAGCTGGGGCTGGAGGTGGATAATGAAGCAGCAACTGAGCGCCGCCTGCTATTCTATGAAACTCCTTCTCCATGGCCTTCATCAGGGGCACCGCCTCCCGCGCCCACTCCATCGGGGCCTGTATTACAATTTTGTCAAAATCAGAATGCAAGGCAGATATACATGTCAAAAGAAAAGTGAGGGATACACAAAGAGTGAAAGAATGTCATACCAGCCCTGTAATCTCTTCTGGCTCTCTCCTAGCAGGCTCGAACTGAACTGTGGCCTCCTCTCCTTGCGCATCTCGCACAGCCAGCGTCCAAGAAAGTCGAGGAAGGCCTGTCGCTATGGCGTGTCCGCTCCTCTCCCTCAAGCAAGCAGTCCTGCTGCCTTGGCCACGCCTCTACTCTCCGGCCTCACTAGCCTCAATCTCCACGGCCATGTGTTCCATTACCCTGAGTGGCCTCGCCAAGTACTGCCTCCGGTAAACAGCATAGTCTCGCTCAGGCCTCAAGAGAGCAGAAAGTCTATCGGAACGGTGAAGCGCTGTAGCTCAGCCAGCGTGTACTGGTCAGTGTGTGAAGCACGAGGCGGAAGTGGCCCGGGCGTGATAAACTCAGAAGACTCCAGTGACTGCCGCGTCACTCGATCACCCAGGTACCACTGCCACCCAAAGGCTGACTCAAGCAGCACGCGGCTCGCAGCTACCACTCTGCTCTGGGCAAGATACTCCGGCTCAGCCCCTGCAGTCCTCCAAGGGTCCCACTCCACCTGCAAGCAATCAACAATCAGGCAACAAATAGTCGATCAGCGATAGCATTGAAGTAATTCAAAGGCAATAATAAGTGACAAAAGTTGTGTTCTACCTGAGAGCTTGACAGCTCATCGAGGTACGCCCGGAAGGCCTAAAGGCTACCTCTCGATTTCTTCTTGCCCTTGTACAGTGGCCCCCATATCAGAGCACGTGGGAGCATCTTCAAGTCCGGGCATGAATTCTCCGGAGGGTACATCTTCAGCACCTCGTAGGCCTATAGCTGCAAGTTTCAAACAATTAAAGCGTCAATGCAGCATTCACAAGTCAAAGAAAAGGGAAATGCTCGGAAAATAAAGATATAAGTTTGGTTCTTTACCTCCCACACCCTCCAGTAGCCGGCAATCGCCTTCTTCCTTCGAGAGAACTCTCCCATGAAGCTGTAGCAGGTCCCCAGAGCAGCTCCTCCCCAGTCGTACCTAGCAGCTGTGTGCAAATCGAAGAGAGCCGGCAAGTAAGCCAAGTGCACTATAGCCCGCTTGTTGGGGTATAGCGAGGCCCCAAACAAGTATAACATATAGGCTCTCGCCATCTACTCCTCCTCCTACTCTGAACCTGGAACCCTGTCCTTCAGATACCAGTGGAACTGGTCGTGAGGGATCGTCTCTGAAGTACCGACTTGCTCATGACCCAAGAACCCGCAGCGCCGCCTTGTCACCGTAAATCCCCGAGTCAAAAGGGATAGGCTCTCCTCCTACCCTCAAGCCAGTCAAAGCTGCAAAGTCCGCCGGAGTCGCCATCATTTCCCCAATCGGAAGGTGGAAGGTATTGGATGCGTCCCACCACCTTTCAGCCAACGCCGTAAGTAAGGCATGGTCGCTAATCATCGCTGTCAATGTGAGGACAAACGGCCTGAACCCCGCAGCATCAACCAGAGCCCTGACCCGCTCAGGCAGCCCCCTGTACAACTCGAGGGAACTAGTAGGACCGTCGTGCCCCCGCGTACTACCTCTTTCTCTCTACACATTACGAAAGCGCAAATGGACAAGAACTCATCAGCATGCATAGTATGGTAAGCAGTCGAATCAAGAAAAGTTCAATGCAAGAATCAAAGTGTCTTGAGCATTTCACGTTCAATGCAAGGTTTTCAGTTATTTTGGGGTCAAATCAAGTTATGAACATATTGTTAGTCGAATCAAGCTCTTGAAGCATCCTATTTCGCCGATTCTCTTCTCAAAGGAGCATTGTTCAGTCGAATCAAGTGAGCATGGTATGTTCTTAGTCGAATTCAAGTCCTACATGTGTGTTATCAAGTCGAGGCAATTTATGGTCGATTCAAGTTCATTTATCACAGTTCTTATCCGGATTCTAAGCCGTCTATGGTCAAGTTCAATTACTTTTTCCAAATTCTACTTGTCGAATCAAGCTCTAAGGTACGAGTGTCGCCATGATATCACAGTTCGTGCATAATAAGCTACATGCAGTGCAATAATGAAGGATTGAAAGTTAAAAGCAAGATCAAGAGAATACCTACGCCCAGTCTGTGGACAAGTGCCTCTCCGGATCTCTCAGAACAAGCTCTGCATCGTAATCATCGCGGCGAGGGATGTAGCTCTCGAACCCGGAGGGTATGAACAAGTGTGGCTCCGGAGGAACATAGGCCCCTGCCGCGAACGCCGCGCGAGGAGCAGCCCGTATAGCCTCCGCCCGCGTCACCGCCCGCTCGCGAGCTAGCCCACCCTCCTCCTGGGCCTGCTCGGCAGCCTCCGCCTCCTGAACAAAGGCTTCCTCCTCCACTCTGGCCCCCTCGGCCTCGGCTCGCAAGCGCTCCTCCTCTTGGGCCTGTACTATGTGTCTCTGCCGGTCCTCTCGGGTTGCTATCACTGCCAACACCACTCCCGGATTCTCCCGAAGCAAGCGGCTAAGTTTCTCCTCCGTCACAAACTCTACGAAGTCCCCGTGCGTAATGGGTACATGCGCCGAGGACCCCACCACTGGCCTGAACTCAGCCGGCCCAGCGGGTACCCCTTCGGAAGCCTCCTCCGCGACAGCATGGCCCTTGCCCTTCGCCGGGTCCCTCACCGGCGTCTCCGGCCGGCCGCCATCTTCACCGACATCGCCGCCGCCACTGCCGGCCCTGATTGGACCCACCCCGGTCACCACCAAGCCCTCTACCCCGCTCTGGAAGTCCAAACGACTCACCCGTGGACCCCCTGTTTCAACAGAAGCTGGCGTAAGCCCCCCATCGCCAGGCGTACGCCGCCCGTAGCCGTCGTCAGGCCCTGCTGCATGGCCACCATCGCCACCGCCGTCGCCTGCAAGCTCTGCACCATTGGTCGATGACGCTCCTAGGGACGTTTGATCGTCGATTTGAGACCTTGAAGTCACGATTTCGCCCCTTGCTTTGTTTTCTCTCTCTCCACTACCGTCATTGCCGCCAATGCCGCTTGCACCGCCACTGCCGCCTCCTATTTCGGCCATAGATGAGTATGGGTCAGGGTTTTTGGGAAGGAGATGGGAGATTTGGAAGAGTTTTGAGAGTTTTTGAAGTTCAGAGTCGAAGTATGGCAGTTTCAAGCGTCATGCAGAAGTTATTCGACATAGGAGTGCTGTTGGGCCGGGTCTGGGCTGGATCTGGACCGGGCCAGAAAAGATTCCTGGTGTACGCCGGGGAGATGACACCGTACGCCACCATAGCTTGGGCCGTAGGCCCAAATATCACTTGGATCAAAATTATCTCTCAAAATTAAGACCCAAGTGGCCCAATGATCATTTATACCCCTGGTGGGCCCACCCCCCAAGTAGAGATCCCTCCAATTCCAATTCAACGGCGATCCATCCGCCCAATTCCAATCAACGACGATCCTTCCGCCCAATTCCAATCAACGGCGATCCGTCTGCCCAATCCAAATCAACGGCGATCCGTCCGCCCAATCTTAATCAACGGCGATCCGTCCGCCCAATTCCAATCAACGGCGATCTGTCCGCCCAATTCCAATTCAACGGTGATCCGTCTGCCCAATCCAAATCAACGGCGATCCATCCACCCAATCTCAATTCAACGGCGATCCGTTTACCCAATCTCAATTCAACGGCGATCCGTCTCCTTTCCCCAATAAAGTGGATACTTTTGTAGAGGATTATGCCCCGCAGAGTTCACCTTCTACGGTAGCCCGTGCTGCCCCTTCCAATGCAATCAAGCAGCAATCCATCCATCCATTATGTCTCCAACAACAATCTTTCTCAAATGATCTGTTTGGCCGGGCTCAACTGATCAGGTTCTTTAGAATCATGTCTTCTTCGACCTGTTTGCTGCTCTGGATAGCCTAGAGAAGAAAAACCTTTGACGTTACTTGTACCCAATCAATGGTGCTCCAAGTGCCGTCAAAGGGGGGCTACTGTAGACACCCTACCCTGGATGTCTGAGTTAGTTCATTTACGGTCTTTTGCTACCCCAATGATGATTAAAGGTCGAAAACATTTCGAGGACGATAGAAGGTCTTGAGCTTTGAGCTTTGGACATTCCCTTTTCAAACTCGTTCAAAATCCATTTCAACCCCCTTTAAAAACCCTTCAAAGCCAGAGCCAGATAAACCCCAGCAGAACCCCGCCGGCTTACGCCAATATGAACCTGGCGTGCGCCAGTAAACTGCCACGTGTCGGTCATCGACCGTTGACTCAGATTGACTGGCGCACGCAGGTCCATGGCTGGCGTACGCTTGGTCAAGGCCAGTTAAATCACCACTTTTCTGTCACATGCTTGGGACTTTGTAACCGCCCCAGTATGGCGGAGAGCCTTCTAATCATTGTTTCTGCAGAGGACGTCCCCCTCTCTCTCCTACACAACCCATCACCTAGTCTCATGCTTTAAATGCATGTGACTCATCCCTCTAACTCAACCACACCTTAACCCCAGCTGACTGCCCTCCTCCTCAGTCCACTCTCCCCCTATAAATACCCCCTTGCATTCATATGCAAGGGGCTGGTTCCATTAAGAACTTTAAAGTCCCTCTCACCCATTGTTGGCCTTCTTGCTCCTTCTTTCTCCTCCATTGAAAGGGAAAGCAGGCATTCCAGACTATATACCATCCACCCTCCATCCCTTAAACCTCAACCTCAAGGCTCAAACTTCCCTTTCATCTCAAAACCAAAGGTATACCACCTTTGTGTTTCTTCCTGCTTTCGATCCCTGAGGGGGAACTAGAAAGGTCCAGGCTAGCAACCAATACTAGTCCTGGCCTTAGACTAGTAAAATAAAGCAATCGGGTGAGACGAAACGTGGCGCACGCCAGTCATTAAAGCCATACGCCAGTCATGCCGGTACATGCATTACTGGCGTGGGGATCATGGATCGTCTGTTTCGTGCTTAGGTTTTCTGTTCATCACCTTTTGGCATGATTAAGAACCAGTTTATAGCTTTCTGTATTCTAGAACTGTTAGCTGTAACTTTCAATGTCCACTTTTTTCTTGCTTTAAAAGGTCCCTGGGTTACTTATGGCCTTGTTCCAGAGCCCAGATGATGCAAAGCCAAGCACTGGACAAGAGGTAAACCTAGGAGTACAGACACTAAAAAGTGGCGTACGGCAGGTATGTTCAGGTTCTAGTGGCTGGCCCTTGCATCATAGTTAAATCCTGGCCTTTCATTATCTCCCCACTCTGTTTATGGGGTTTTCTGTCTTTTTTTTTTAAAGGCTTGCAGCCATTTCATCTGTCTATAATCTGTATATATTCTGTTATTAAACTGCGTGGTTTGTGCTAGGTATGCGCTGGTCCATTCCAGAGCCCAGAGGGTTGCAAACAAAGATTGTGAGTACAAATGAATGGTGTACGCCAGTTTTTGGGTGGCGTATGCAGGCCCTGGTGGCGTGCAGAGGCTTGGCCAATGCACACCAGTGTGTTGCCTGTTCACACACCTGAAAGACAGCGTACATCATCTCATTGAAACTGTTTTCAGTGCTTGTTTTCAATCTATATTCATCTATCAAATCAATCAAATCATCATCCATAAGCATTTTGTCATGTAAGCTGCAAACTGTTACAGTTTTAATCCCTATTATCTGTTCCCCCGCCCTAACTGGCTTAAAAATGATCAAATGAGAGAAAAATGCAAAAGTTTTATAAAATGCCTGAGTAGAGACCGATCCTCGGATTGGGCGAGAGGGGTGCCATAAAACCCTTCCCCTCTCGTAACCTGGCTCCCGAACCTCGGATATCAAAGGTGATGACGGACCAGCCTACGCCTTTTCCAAATCAAACAAACGTAGCAAACGTTTTGGAGTTCGGTTCCTTGGGTGTTTTCACCGCTAAAACCCGAGTGGCGACTCTGAATCGAAGCGTCTCGCCGTGCTTTCCCAAAGAGGGCCGCACCCAAATTTTCCATAAAAATTTTCAGGGGCGCGTGCCCACAAGGGGTTAGGTGCAACTCAGCTAGATTGCCCTGGAAGTCTACCACTGCTATCTGCCGCGTCAACTCTGGTGGCCCACCTCTCACCGGTCTGCTCAGACCTCACCTCGCGCGACTCTCGCCGCTGCTCTGCCTCCCCGTGACGGCTCTCCTCTCCTCGGCAGCTCCACGAGCCTGACTCCGAACCTCCTTGAACTCTCATACTCCCAGTGGCCTGCCAGACGCTCCCTCTAATAAGTTGCATAGTCCATGTCAGGACGCAAGTGGTGTATCAAGTCGGTGTCAGGCCGCCTAAAGACCTCCAACTCAGCCAAAGTGTACTCTCATGTGTGTGAGGCCCATGGTGGAAGCGGTCCGAGCACCTGAAACCCTGCGTAGCCAAGTGATTGGCGTGTCACTCGGTCACCCAAGTACCACTGCCAACCAAAGGCCGACTCCAGCAGCACTCTGCTCGCTGTGACAACCCTGCTACGAGCCAAGCACTCAGGCTCAGGCTCCGCCACCCTCCAGGGATCCCACTCAACCTGCACAGGCAAACAATACAAGTATCGGTCAGCGACGGCAGTGAAGCAATAAAAAGGGATACACATTTCCATTTTTACCAAGTTTCACGTTATACCTGTGAGGGTCGAAGCTCGTCTAAGTATATCCGGAAGCCGTTCAGGTCACCTCTACCTCTCTTCTCTCCCATGTTCTTCTTGCTCCAGATATGTGCACGCGGGAGGATCCCCAAGTCTAGGCTCTTCGTCACTAAACGGCACATGTTCAAAACCTCGTAGGCCCAGAGCTGCATGGTTAACAAGAAATCATATTGTCAGTACAACACAGGAACATTATTGAGCAAGTTATGTAATCAAATGGAAAAAAGCATATTGGAAATGTATTTTACTCTGTTAAAATCATACCTCCCAAATCCGCCAGTACCCAGCAGTGCTCACCTCCGTCCTCGACGAATCCCCGAAGAAGCCATAGGCTGCGCCTAGTGCGGCTCCTCCCCAGTCAAAATGTGAGGCCGTCCTCAGATCTCTCAACGCAGGCAATTAAGACAAGTGAACTTTGCTACGCCTGTTCGGATACAGGGTAGCACTGAAGAGGTACAACAGGTATGTCCGGGCCATCTGCTCTGCCTCCTGATCAGTCGTCACCTTCTTCTTAAGATATCGGACGAACTGCCCGTACCTCGCCATCCCCTCCTCAATCTTGGGCACTTCACCCAAGAACCACTCTAGGGCTGCCTCGTCCTCCTGGATGCCTGAGTCAAACGAGATAGGCTCTCCCCCAACCCTCAAGCCAGTGATCACCGCAAAGTCAGTGGGCGTCACCGTCATCTCCCCAAGCGGTAGGTGAAAGGTATTCGTGGTATCCCTCCACCTTTCTGCTAGCGCAACCAAGACAGCATGATCGTTCCTCGCCAGAGTGAGAGTCTGAATGAACTCTCCAAAGCCTGCCTCATCCACCAGTTGCCTCACCCTCTCAGGCAAACTCTGGTACAGTGCCAAGGAGCTACACGCACCCCCAAAGCCACGAATGTCTCTCTGTCTCGCTCTCTCCTGCATCAGACATAGAAGCAAGCAACAAGAAGTATATCAGCATGCAAAGCCATCATTTTCAAGTTCTAGGTAATCATTGTTGCCTGGCAATAGATGGTTGGTTCAAGTTATTATGTCTCATGCATGACATTCAACGTGAAACTATGGTATCGCCATTCAAGGCTACTTCAAGGGATTACTCTACATCTCTTGGTATTTGAGCACATACATTGTATTTAAATGGTATTCGCTAAAGAAAATGAGGGATTATTAGAAATTTACCTCAGACCAGCTGCTCGTATTGTGGGTATCGGGGTCTCTCAAAATGAGTTCGGAATCGTACTCCGCCTGCTTGGGCCGGTATGCCATAAAGCCCGACGGTACAAACAAGTGAGGAACAGGTAGCTGATACCCCTCTGCTGAAATTGGAGCCCGAGTCAAACTCTCTGCCTCCGACACTACTGTCACCCTGGGACCATGTACTCTGGCTCCGACCCTCTCCTCGGTCTCTACATCCCTCAGTACCTCCTCCTCAGCAGCTCTCTCCCTCTCGGCCCTCGCCGCGGCCTCTGAAGTGGCTATCTCTCGCTCTCGTTCCTCTCAAGCCTCCAAAACAGGAGCCCCAATCATGGGATCCTCCTCGAGGAGCCGAGCTAGTCTCTCCTCGCTCAAAAACTCTGCGAGATCCTGTCTAGTGATCGGTCTATGGCCCGATGACGTCGCTGCTGGCCGAAATAGTACTTCCTCCTCAGGAACCTCTGTGACACCCTCCTCCTCGGTCACCACATCCTTGCCTTTTGCCGGATCCCTTGGCGGAATCTCACTCGGCCCGGCATCTCCACCATCAACATCCCTACTGCCTGCGACCTTGAAACTACCACCAACTACAACCAAGCCACTCACCGTCATGCTCGGGTCCAATGGCCCGACAACAGGAGCCACTACCCCGACTCCCTCCAACGCGCGACGATCTGACTCCGTCGCGCGATGCTCGCCGTCATCTTCAACCACCTGCATGCGAACGCGTTCGCGTTCGCCATCGCCACCGCCTACTACCTCTGCACCAGTGCCTGTGGCAACCTCCACTGGCGGCTGATCCCCTGTTTCAACCTCCATGGGTCCCCCCTCGTCCTCCGGACAATCAACAACCTCTCCTCCGCCGCCCCCATTGCCGTGGTCTGCCATGGGTGAGTGTAAGCATGTGGGTTCTTTGATTTTGACAAGAAATCAAGAGTTTCAATGGATTTTTGAGAGAGTTTGAGAGTGAAAGGGATTTCAGGAGTTTGAAACCGCTGAGAACTGCCTCTGTAGCGTCCTCGGGAAGTTTAAAGCTGTCAAACGAGTGTGGGCCGGGTCTGGGCTTGTTTCAGGTCCAGACCCTAATTGAAAACCCTTGCGCAATGGTTTGGCTTCCTCACGCGATGGTCCAATTGGGCCTTTGACCAGGTTCAGCCTCTGGCTCGGCCCGATCTTATGTATCACCTTAATAATGGCCTAGAAGTCTTACTTGGGCCTTGCAATTGTTTTTGGGATCTCTACTAGATGTCCTTGATCAAAGGTATCTTATATCCCCAGCAGTGGTCTGCCCCACGCAAATTCCAAAATCAAATCAGCGACGATCCATCCGTCCAATTTCAAAATCAACGACGATCCATCCGTCCAATTTCAAAATCAGCAACGATCCATCCGTCCAAAATCAAAATCAGCGACGATCAATCCGTCCAAATTCAAATCAGCGATGATCCATCCGTCCAAATTCAAATCAGCGACGATCCATCCGTCCAATTTCAAAATCAGCGACGATCCATCCGTCCAAAATCAAAATCAGCGACGATCCATCCATCCAAATTCAAATCAGCGATGATCCATCCGTCCAATTTCAAAATCAGTGATGATCCATCCGTCGATCCATCCGTCCAATTTCAAATCAGCGACGATCCATCCGTCCAAAATCAAAATCAGCGACGATCCATCCGTCCAAATTCAAATCAGCGATGATCCATCCGTCCAATTTCAAAATCAGCAACAATCCATCCGTCCAAAATCAAATCAGCGACGATCCATCCGTCCAAAATCAAATCAGCGACAATCCATCCGTCCAATTTCAAAATCAGCGGCGATCCATCCGTCCAAAATCAAACCAGTGACGATCCATCCGTCCAATTTCAAAATCGGCGACGATCCATCCGTCCAATTTCAAATTCAGCAATTGACTGATCCCCCGATCCCTCGGTGCACGGTATTTGTATATACTGCCTTGCACTTTTCAAATTAAATCGGCTTTTGAGTGAATTAGATGGGTGTCTAGAAATCTTTGACGTTACCCGTACCAACCAATGGTGCTCCGCATGCCGTCAAAGTGGGACTACTGTAGACACCCCAATCTGATTTCCCAATCGTTTTACTTCTTTTTCAGTTTCTTGTTTCTCCGATGATGAATCTGGTCGAAAACAGTCTTGAGAGAATGAAATGGTTTGAGCTTGGTGTGTGTGGAACCCATCCTTAACCCTTAAACCCAAACCTTGACCGAAGGTTTGACCATCGCGCAACCCACTGGGTCTCTCGCGCGATGCTTTACTTGCCAGTTGGTGGTCAAAGTCAAACTTTTGACTGGTTGACCATCGCAGGGAAGCTAGAACACTCGCGCGATGGTTTCACTCCATCGCGCGATGGTCAACACCTGTCATATCCACCTTTTTCCAGCTGTGTTTTGTGATGATCAGGAGCTCTACAGACCTGTGTAACCCCGTTTCATCGACTGAACAGCGTTCTGCAGGGCTGCCCTTGCACCACCTCTCCCCCACTCTCCCATCAACCTTCACACCCCACTTCTCCACCAAGTAAGTGCAGCCAGCCTTGTTGGCTGGCTGCATTACCTTGTTCTCCCACCAACAAACCCTCCACTCTTTCTATAAATAGCCCCCATGGTTTATCTTCCAAAGGGTTACCAAAAATTTCCAAGAGAGAAGCCAAAGCTACAAGCTTAAATCACTTCTTTCACACAAATCACTCCCACATACTCATTTGTCAAGCCATACCACCTCATTCAAGCCATATTCAAGACACTCAAGCAAAGGTATAACCCTTATTGTTTACTGTTTTGATCCTTGAGGGGGGCTGACAGGGCCAAGGCTAGTAATCAATACCAGTCCTGGTCCTAAAGCCAGCAAAGTTACAAGTTACTGGGGACAAGAAAACCCACGCGCGAGACACCCACTCCATTGTGCAACTGTTCTAGTCAGCACGATATGGTTCTCGTGGGGATAGGATCCTTGTCCATGTCCACTTATATGATTTCATGCTTTCTTGTCAAATAATATTTAGTATATTCTGTTGTGTTGCATATCAAAAATATGTAGGCTAACTTAGTTCACTTACCTATTTACTTTGGAATGCCCCTGGGTTGCTTCTGCATATGTCTCAGAGCCCAGGCATGTAAAGCAATTCCTGGAAGTCCAGTCAAAACACTCGCGCGATGATATGACTCCATCGCGCAATGGTTTTTCTATTTTCAGTGATTGCTCTTGCATGGGCAGCTAGGCTCTTAGCCTCTGTTTTGATACCCTCACTGTTTAAGGGTTGCACCTTGTGCCTGTTAATTTTGATTGTAATAATTATTTACTTTCAGTACATATAAACTGCTTGGTTTGATCCTGGGTGTGCACTGATCCTTCCAGAGCCCAGAAGGGGATAAAATTTAACCTGTTGGTGGAATGTTGACACTCGCGCGATGGACTGAGAGTGTCGCGCGATGGTTTGATTTGCATGCAAGGACTTCCGTGCATGCAAGTTGGCCATTGTCCGCGACAAACTCAAGCCAAAGCACTGTTTTGGCATCCAGAATCAGTGTTAAATGTTATCTCATTTATTCCTCGTCATCTCATCCATCCATGCTATTATCTGTTATATCCTGCAAATTGTTACAGTTAAATCCCCGATTAAATGTTCCCCCGCCCTAATTGGCTAAAAATTGATTAATTAAATGGAATCACAAACAAACATTTTCGCAAATGCCTAAGTAGAGACTGATCTCCGGATTGGGCGAGAGGGGTGCCATAAAACCCTTCCCCTCTCGTAACCTGGCTCCCGAACGCAGATATGGTTATGACGGACTGGTTCCTTAACTTTTTCAAATCAAATAGCGCGGCAAGTGCTTCGAAATACGGTTCCTTGGGTGTCGGACCTTCAAAACCCGAGTGGTGACTCTGTATCTTTTTTTCGCGAGCGCTTGTCGTCCAGCTTTAAAAAGCGCTCCCGCGAACCGGTAGCATTTTTCCTTTCTTAAAAGGTGGGGAACGGAATCCCTTCCCGGAGGAAAGAAAAATCGGGCACACGGATGCCCACATCTTGCATGAGAACGACACACGAGAACCGAGAAAGTAGAAACATTACACCTAGGATGTGGTTAACGAGGAAGAAATGTGTTTTCCTAGGAAAAAGATATTTTAGAAACTACATAATGACCATTTCAAGGGTATTATGTGAATTGTGTGAATGTGTGTGCCAATGGGAACCCGGCGCGGTGGAACCATTGTGAGGACACTCGGGAGACCGGCGCGGCGGAACCGAGGTTGGGTGAGTAGCATGGTTATCCGTGGAGAGGAGCCAAAGCAAATGTGTGCCAATGGGAACCCGGTGCGGCGAAACCATTGTGAGGATACTCAGGAACCCGGAACGGCGGAACCGAGGTTGGGTGAGTTAAAAAGGAGTTTTTGGAAAAAGAAAATAACAACCCAGTTCATGATGAGTCAACACCATCGATAGTCATAAAGCGATTGTAGTTGTGCTACATGTTATTGTCTTTTGTACTGAATACACGTATCATGTGGAAATCGATATTTTATTATAAGCTCTTGTTCATAAGTTAAGGGTTAGTAAGTAGGATTTTACTATTGAGCCTTCGTAGCTCATGGTGTTACCCTTTTGGTGACCCTGGCATATTATATGGGTGGCGATGCCGGTATAATATGTCCGATATGATAGATGAACAGGGCGAACTCTTCACCTTGGAGGCATTCAGAGCCGAAGAACTCGCTAGGATGGAGGAACAAGAGCAGCAGTAGTTAAGAACCCTATTTCCCTTTTGTTTCCTATTTTGTGTTTAAAATACTCTTACGAGAGTTATGTTGGAATAATGAGCAATGACTCTCTTTAATTTCTGTAATAAATTATCCCTTTAACGTACCTAAAATTAGGGGCGTTACAAAGCGATTGGAAAGCCAAAAGGATCGAGCCTACTGATCCTTGGAACACTCAAGAAGAGGAGATAGGTCATTTCACCTGAAGTGGAAGGGTGTACAAGCCACCCAAGCTTAGTGGAGAAGGCTCGGTCACGACCCGAGCAATGGAGGAAGAAGAAGAGGAAAGTCAAGGAATGGAACCTGAAGAAGACAAAGTATTAAGACAACTAAAGAAAATTCAAGCTGATATTTCTATATGGGGACTACTCATGTCTTCTTATGAACATCGCAATTCCTTCGTCAAAGCCTTGGAAAAAGCCAAAATTCCCATTGATATCACTCCTGAGAATCTAGTGGGCCTTATAATGGCATCTAAAGCCCCAAAACCAACAATAGCTTTCACTGACAAGGACCTGCCTCCTGAAGGTCTTGCACACAACAAGCCTCTATACATCTCCCTTAAGTGTCTCACCAAGTGGATCCCATTGGTTTTGGTGGATAACGGGTCTGCTCTAAATGTGTGCCCTCAAAGAACCCTCGACAAGTTAGAGGTAGAAACTACTAATATACGCCCCTCGAGTCAAGGTGTAAGGGGGTATGACAATTCAAAGAGAAGAGTAGTTGGATGTGTTACTCTACCAGTGGAAGTGGAAAAGATCAAGAGAGACGTGGAATTCTGTAATAACTCTGAATTTCAATAAATGGAAATTTATTTCTTATTCGAGTTATTTATTTAAATTGCTTGAATTACTTTAAATTCCTGTAGTTTGTCATAATTACGTTTTAGCCCTTGAGATTCGTTTCTTGACACTTTAGGCCTATCTAGCAAGCCTAGTTAGCTTTTAACCGACTTGTTGGAGAAACTAAACTAGGAAGTCACCTAGTTACTCATCCCTAACCATAGATGGACCGTTTTGCCCATCATTGAACCTTGTGAACCTTTTTAACCCTAGACTAAGAATTGATTATTCATTTTCTTTTAATTATTTTTGGTTTTATTCTTTGTCCATTGGACAATAAAAGTTTGGGAAACTATTATCCATTGGATAATAGAAACTTCAATTCTTTATATTAAAAGTATACTTGGTTAAGTACTAGTATTTATAAAATATAGACTTTTATAAATACTTTAAAGGACATTTTTGATTAGTTTATTATATAATTTCCCTAGCAACTATTGTCCATTGGATAATAGAAGTTAGGGGATTTATTACCCAATGGGTAAACGGTTTAGTCTTTCACCTAGTACATGGGATTATTAATATAGTCTTTTTCTTTAAACCCATGTGATGAAGTACATATTAATTTATTATGGAAGTACTTAGTAGCTTTTTAGACCTAAGATTCTTAAAGTACCCTTTATTTATTTTATGTTAGGATATTGTTCTTCCTAGTGTACAATAGTACCTATGTATATAATATATTAGTACATAGAAGACTAGAATATTGCCCTAAGTACACATGTGTCTATTTACTAGTTTATTGAGTAAATCTTGACCTTTTAGACTACTTTTGATCCTAAGTACAAAAGTACTTATTCTTGTACTTGTATTCTTGCATATTAGTACATATATATATATATGCATATATACATGAGAAAGTGAGAGGGAGAGAGAGAGAGAGAGGAGCCAAGAGGGAGAGAGAGAGGGAGAGAGTGGGAGAGAAAGAGGAGGATTTGATGTGTACCTTGGCATTGATCATCCAATGTACTTCAAGATCCATGGGATTTTACTCTTCCAAGCAAAGATCTAACCACCATTGTCCTCTTTGTACATTTTCCAATTTGTTTAACCCTAAGAATCTTGTACAACCTCTTTTCTACCACAAATTTGTTCAAGATCAAATCCTTGGTACAACCCTAGCCATGCAAGCCTACCATTTAGCCTTTGATCTTCCATAAAAACTAGATTTTATTGGAATAAAAAATTGGGGAATAGGAGAGAGAGAGGGGGCCGGCCAAAGAGACAAGGAGGGGAGCCTTGCCTATAAATAGAAGCTCATTCCATTCTTCAAACTCACACCTTCACTCATAGCTCTTCCTTCTCTCTAGAAATTCTAAGAGTTCCTAGTTCAAAAGTTCAAGAATTCTCCTTGTTCTTGAGTTCTTGAGCAATACCACCAAACCACTTCCAAAACCACTCATAGATCTTTAAAGTAGTCCACATTAGTTAGTAAAGTTGTTTCTAGGAAAAGAAAGTACAACTCTTTTCCTTTCGAAGCAAACCGGAGCCGTTACGCCGCCGATTTCAAAACCAACAACCAACCTTTCGTAGCCGACCACCGCCTAGAAGAACGGTAGTTTATCCTAGTCCACTAACTCTAGTATTGTTTTAAATCATATGTTAAAGAATAGAATGTTATTTAGTAGCAACTTTGATCATTACTTTCAAAAGTAGATAAGGTTATCTTTTATTAAATGTTGGAAATGCATGGTTTGTTTTCAAGATGTTTCAAGCATGTTATGTAGCTTAGAGTTGGATGATCTTGTTAGAATAGTCTTATGAAATGTTTGTTTGTATGTAAAGTCTTACACCGCGGAGTCTTGCATGAGAACGAGACACGAGAACCAAGAAAGTAGAAACATGGCACCTAGGGTGTGGTTTAACTAGGAAGCAATGGGTTTTCCGAAGAAAAAGATATTTTAGAAACTACATAATGACCATTTCAAGGGTATTATGTGAGTTGTGTGAATGTATGTGTGCCAATGGGAACCCAACGCGGCGGAACCATTGTGAGGATACTCAAGAGACCGGCGCGGTGGAACCGAGGTTGGGTGAGTAGCATGGTTATCCGTGGAGAGGAGCCAAAGCAAATGTGTGCCAATGGGAACCCGGTGCAGCGGAACCATTGTGAGGATACTCGGGAACCCGGAATGGCGGAACCGAGGTTGGGTAAGTTAAAAAGGAGTTTTGGAAAGAGAAAATAACGACACGGTTAACGATGAGTCAACACCAACGGTAGTTATAAAGAGATTGTAGATGTGCTAAATGTTATTGTCTTTTGTAGCTACTTATACACATATCATGTGGAAATCGATGTTATAATGATCTTATGTTCATAAGTTATGGGTTAGTAAGTAGGATTTTACTATTGAGCCTTCGTAGCTCATGGTGTTACCTTGTGATGACCCTGGCATATTATATGGGTGGCGACGCCAGTATAATGTGTCAGATTTAATAAATGAATAGGGCGAACTCTTCACCTTGGAGGCGTTCGGAGCCGAAGAACTCGCTAGAATGGAGGAACAAAAGGAGCAGTAGTTAGGAACCCTATTCCCCTATTGTTCCCTATTTTGTGTTTAAAATACTCCTACGGGAGTTATGTTATAATAATGAGCAATGACTCTCTTTAAAGAAGACGCTATCTTCGCAAGAACACGGAAGGGTCATAATCGTTCCGCAAGAACACGACTAGGAAGGCCTTGGATACATGACATTGGAGCAGTACCTTCCACTTTACATCAAAAAGTTAAGTTTGCAGTAGACGGAAAGGTCATAATCGTTCTAGGCAACTCATCGATCCGAACTCATTTTAACACACCTGTGCAAGAAGTAAGGACTGAGGAAACATTTCTTACTGGATTCAGTCTTGAGGAAGCAACCGTCGTGCAAGCTTTGATGGCTGAAAGAAGTTTCTACATAAGCACCCCCGCCGTATGGATGATGAAGAAGAAAAACTACCACCCTGGGTTGGGTTTAGGCAAAAGATCACAAGGCATCCCACAAATGATTGATCCCCTGCACAATTCATACGCCTTTGATCTTAGTTACACTCCTACAAAGGCTGAAATAGAGAAAAAGAGAAAGGAAAGCATGGAGAACGCTAAGGGAAACACAATTAATGAAAAAGTACTTGCAATTCCAAAGATGATCAACGATTGGTTTGTAAGAGAAGGTGAAGATTTCCCATTTTGTGGCTTCGCAGAAACAAGGGAAGATGAAGCCACCAAGCAAAGGCATCCTGGGATGCAAATCTTCTTCGATCAAGAATGGACTGACAGTGACATAGAAGAAGAACTAACAAACTCACCTCCTAACTGGGTCGAGGTGCTAGCTGTGTTTGACCTACAATTTCTGTATGGCGAAGAAGAGGGTGAAGAAGAGTATAAAACTGTGGAAGGCAAGGAAAGAGGAGCAAACCTCGAAATGCTACAGTATTTGCAAAGCCATGCAAAAATATTAAACATTACTTTTGTTTCCTAATCAAGCTAGGACATGTTTTGGGCCCCTGTTTGGGCATTTTCTATGACTAAACGAATTCTCATTTTATCTTTCCATTTATGCTTATTGAAAGGTTTGAATCTCGAATTGCAATTGCCAATACACTACACTCTCCTTGCCAAAGAAAAGTGATTTTTAAGAATCAAATTCCTTATGTTGTTAACAAGAAGGAAAGAATTAAAGGACGAGCCTTGATTACTTAGAAACAGGCTTTTGTCAAAACTCATAAAGAAGACACTATCTCCGCAAGAACACTTAGAGTTAACTTTGCCCATCATGAGGGAGACTCAGAAAAATATCTCCACCAATTTCCTCTCCAAAATACAGAAACCCTCTTGTGAGAAATGCTCGTTGGGTAATCCAAGAACCCAAGCAAAAGAAAGAGCAAAGCCTGCTAGGACAAGAAATTGCAGAAGCACAGCCTAGGCAAAAGTTAAGGCATTCAAAAGCTCGCTAGGGACTCAACCTCTATTAGGTAACCTAGGCAAAATCAAGAGCATGTGAGAAGAAAAACCAAGAGTGAAAAAAACCAACCTCGAAGGTTGTGATTTTGGAACTGCGCTCATGGCCTGATTCCCTGATTGGGATACATAGGCAATTTTACTTTGAAATGCGGCCCAAATGTGTGGAAAGGAAGAAAAATGTTAAAGAAATTTGTACTCAATGATAGGCATAGTTAACCCTACGTATTGAGCTCGCAAAAGATGAGTCAATCATTTTTCAAGGAATTGACAAAAACAAAATGAGAATCATTGCTCATCCTCCCCGACTCGAAGGTCATCAGTATAAAGAACAAGATATCCCAGAGATCCTAAAGCCTGGCAAAGAAACTATTGAAAATGACAAAAGCAAACAAAAGGCATAAATCAGATTCAAGCATAAGAAGGAAGAAACGCCACTTGGCTAAAATGAAAAATTCAGCTTCTCTAGGAAATGGAAGTAACTGCCGAAGAATGGATTCCTCGGCCTAACAATCCATTCCTTGGTCAATGTTTTGATTTATCAGCCAAAGAACATGTTTTCTGTAAAACTATTTTCAAGATTATCAAACCTCATTCAAGATAGGTCAAAAAAATTTTGAACCGTGCTCTAAAGCTATTGCACACAAACTTGGAGTATCTCGGGTAGAAAACATGTTCCCGTAAAAGCAAAGAGTATAAATCACAAAACTCGCCAAACATGTTGAGTTTACTTCATAAAAATACATATTCTTGTCCATTTTTGGAACTAACAAATACAAGTGCAAAGAAAAGGGCAAGCTGATGCCCACGACCCCTCTCAGACGCTGGTCGAGAAGAGGAAGGACGAAAGCGCTCAGGAACTAGGACACTGATCCTCTGTCCCTCGCCTCCATCATCAGCTTCAATAGCTCTATCACCTGCCCTTGTACTCCAACCTTGCTAACGCCAGCACTCTGAGTGACAGACACCATCGGCACCCGCTCCTCATCAAGCTACAAAATGTGAATGTTAGGATTCATGCAAGGATACATAATGGAAGGAATAAGGTTGGAGGATACATACCACAATTATCTAGCTTCGCTGCCGTCAAATCAATGCCTCTGCACTTTGGAATGCATGCAGCCACTTCTGAACTATGCCAGCAGGCACCTGCAATGGAAGTTTTAATATTCATAGCAAAGCATGAAAAGAATATCAAGAGAGACTAAAGAAAAATCCACAATATTACCTGTTAAACTCCAGTAGGAAGCACGTAGTGCTGAGTGGCACAGGGATTCAGAGTCAAACGCTCCTTTTCTCCATTGGCATTATGGAAAGAGACAAAGCTAGGGGCCCGTGGCCAAACAAGCGTAACAGCAGTGGTAGTCGTGGGAGGCAAGGTTAGCAAGGCCAGGCGAAAGGCTGAGTAATCTCCCGCTACAAGAAAATATGTGGCCAACTGTTTCTCGAGAGCAAGTAGTAAACCTTCTCCTGTCAAAAGATAAGTCGACATCATACCAGCTGGATGAGGAAGAGGAACAAGCTGCAATGCCTCTGAGCACAGGAAGTACTGACTGATCACTCTCTCTCCAAGGTACCAAGCCCTTGAGAAAGGTCCCTCAAAAAGGAATTGCTGGCTGTCCAAAGCCTAAGTCGAGGTCAACTCTAGAGTAGCGTCGTCAAGCAAAGTATCCCAGGGATCAAAATGCACCTGTTATAGGCAAGATGACATCAATATAACAAAGTGGAAGGATGGCACAAGGATAAGATGTGTCATACCTGATCTACCGTCAAACGGTCTAGAATCCGTCTCCAAGCCAACAAATCCATAGCAGGAAACTGTGTCCGTCGGATTCCTTTCAACCAGCGAGATGCCCGTGGAACAAATCTAGGCTCTTCATGGCTAGTCGGAGGGGGAAATTGCAACAGATGCTCAAAAGCCCATAACTGCAAGCAAGATTGAAGATAAACACGAGTTGTAAAAATTAAAGGAACAACAAAGAAAGCCGGAACATGTACCTCGAGAATCCGATGGTGCCCACCTAGTGAGAGGCTAACACCCTGAGAGCAAGCACTCAGGTGCCCATACAGTGTAGCCAAAGCAGGAGTCCCCCAGTCAAACTCCGCTATGGTCTCTAGATTCACCAAAGTAGCCAGAAACTGAACGTGCACCGAATTCTCTTTGTTGCAAAACAGAGGTAAAAAAGGAAAGCTCATACCAACTGAGAAAGAGATACCTCTGTCAGAATACCATCTCGATCGTATTGTGCCTAGAGCCATGAGTATGTGACATGACCACTCTCAGACACATCAGGGGTCTTCCCCAAAAGATAACCAAAGGCACCCTCACGCTCATGGATTCGTGGATCAAGTGGAAGAGGATCGCCACCAACTCTAAAGCCTATAAGCAGAGCAAAATCACTCGGCGTGATTATAATCTCTCCAGCCCGGGAAATGTAATGTATTCGTGGTATCCCACCATCGCTCCACTAGCACCGTAGTTAGTCCTAACTAAGCTTTCGAAAGATGAAAGCCTAGTATCAAGGACTCAAAACCGGCCAGGGCAACTGTATCCTTAGCACCCAGTGGACAGCTTCCCCACATGCGCAACTTCTTGTTTGCCTGGCAAAATACGAGAGAAGATCAATACAATAGCAAGATCGCCTATATAGGGGCAATTCCTAAAACTCAATTTCGTTTTCAAATATCAATCATTGCTTCATAAATTCTCACATAAACAATATCATTGGCAGGAGAAAATACACCTTTGTGTTGATGAAACCAAAGTGCTGCTCCGGCTCTCTCTGCAGAACCTCAGGCGGAGTATCGCTAAGAGGAGGGAGATACCGCAGTGAACCGCCACGCACGATCACATGAACCTGAAGGACATATGTGGTGGCATCAAACAGCGGCAAAGCATCATTGCCCATGTCAGAAGGAGTCTCAAACTCTATCTCAGGAGGATTGGGTTGCGAAGAACTCCCTCCAACAGTGGGTGTACGGCTGCTCGAGGGAAGAACACCGGAGCTTGAAATCCTGCCGAGAACAGCAGCCTCAGAGGCTGGAGCCTTGCCCGCACCTCTTGATGCGATAGTAGAAGGTGAGGGGACGTCGAAAGACGGAGGAGGAGGCGGTGACGAAGCCATGGCAGCCAAGAAAAACGGCGGCCGGTACTGTGGTGGTCGGAAGAACAACGGCAGCAAAAGAACGACGATGGTTAAGGGACAGAGTGATCTCGGTTGCTTATACGAAAGAGAAGAAGGAAAAAATAAATGACCTGTGAAATCGATCGAACTTAACTTAAATCGATTTTCTGACATTTGGCTTTCTCGCGGCCGAGACTTCGATTCTCCGGCCGAGACATCAATTCTTTGGCCACGAGATCGATCTCCTGGTCCCCCTAATCAATCTCCCACAGCAGCATCAGATTTTGCCCAAAGCACTAATCCAAGTTTTGGGTCCACGACCAACAAAACCAACAGCAAAGGATGATCAAAACAAGCCTTGGGGGCATCCCCGAGCATGTGGAATCTCAAGCAAACGGTATCAAGCCCACTTTGGAATTCTCCACAAGCTCTCTTACTTGATCAAGGGTCTCTAATGTCTACAAATCACTGTACTTCGAAAGTACGATAGCTCCACACCCGCTACCGTCAAATACTCATCAGCTCCACGCCCATAAGCTCACTGCTTCAAGCTCCTCCACTTCAGCAATTCCATCCACACCATCAGCAGCTCTAAGCTAACCATCTCAGCAGCTTTACGCTTTCTATCTCACGCTTCAGCCTCATTTTAGCGACTCCAAGCCCACTAACTCAGAGATACGAACGATACACTTGAGCCCACAGTGGCGACTCTGCTGGGGACGTATTGCATTAGTCTATACTTGGAATTAATACTCTCGAGAATTATCCTTTAAAAGTCTTTCAAAATAGTACACTCCGCTCTGCTGAAGAACGAAATGGTGACTTAACAGAATCTCTACATCCGACCAATCCGAACTTGGGCTTTTCCGATTGTTCACTTGAGTAGTTTTCTCCAAGTATCGATTAATAAAAATGAGCCACATTTTAAAAGGCATTTTGCAAACGTTGTGTCTCTCTCACATTAATCAATCTTTTGGCATTCTTCATGTGCATTGATGTTGGCTAGCCCCATTGAGTTGTTTTGGGTAATCGGCATAGTTTATTGGAACCCGGGGTCCTCGAATGCCCAACAACCTTGGACAATGATAAGTCATTTTGACGTTCGACCATATGTAGACACCCCAATCTGGGTCTCCCAATTGATTTACCTTGTTTTTCGATTTCATGTTTCTCCAATTATGAAATGGATTGAAAAGTAGTCTTGAGAATGTAAAGGTTTGAACTTTGAGTGATTGGAACCCCTTTTGCCCCTTTTTAGCCCCAAACCCTAAGTCAAAACTCTAACCATAGGTTTGACCAGCGTGCGTTGCACTAGCATCCACAAGCGTTTGTCCACTTGCCAAGTGTTGGTCAAAGTCAAAGCCTTGACAATTGACCAACGCGCGAGTTGGTAGCAAATACGCTCGCCCATATCACTCATACACGCGTCGATCAACACTTGTCTTTGTCATCTTTTTCCAGCTGGATTTTGTGATCATCAGGGGTCTACAGGGCTGTAGAACCCCGTTTTCTTCGCCATCACAGCTATTGCAGGTGCATGAGTTGCTCCACCCTCACAACCCCTCCATCACCTTATTGGAACCCTTCTCCACCTAGCCACATTCAACCAGCCTTGTTGGCTGGTTTTTCCACCAAGTTAACCACCAATCAAGCACCCTTCAACCTCCTATAAATACCCCATTACTCTTTCATTCAAAGGGTGACAAAATCTCAAAAGGTGACACAAAAAAACCCTAATACACTTGATACTTCATCACTCAAGCCATCTTTACACACTTATTTTACAAGCCCTATCTCCTTGTTCAATCCATTCCCAAGTCATTCAAGCAAAAGGTATAAACACCTCTTTTGCTTACTGTTTTAATCCCTAAGGGGGGCTGGCAGAGCCAAGGCTGGTAATCAATACCAATTCTGGCCCTAAAGTCAGCAGGGTTACAAGAATCGTGTACTGGTTCTCCCACGCGTGCTGGACTTGCTTACGCACGAGATAGTGAGAAATGGGAAGTCATTACACGTTCGAATACGAACGATACACTTGAGCATATGAACAACACCCGAGCACTCGAGGCCCATCGACGGGTGGGTGCTTGGCAGGTGATATCAGGATCCCACAATTGGCCCGGCGAGAGCTAATGCTCATAATGAACACACTCAAGGCCTAACCTACAGGGTGGGTGCTTGGCGGGGGACATCGGGATCCCTTAATTGGCCCGATAGGAACTTCGGCTCAGACACACGAGGGATACGAGATGTTGAGACATGAATTGAACGAATGTGACTTATGATTAAGACGAGAAGAAGGATTGGTGATAGTTGGACACTTTGATCATGATAGTTATGCTTACCTTCGTTGTCATTTGGTTTCCATCATTGGTTCTTCTGTACTGCTCATTTGCATATAGAGTTTGCGTAGACTTTTCTACTAGGCTAGTGTAGCTCAAACCTTACATCATTTTCAGGTGCTAACCCAGGACAGTAGCTTGCATACCTGGAGTGCTTGAATTGTGGACATTTCTTTTGAAAGCTAACCAAAGGAGTTACTTATTTATCTTTGTAAATATCTTTTGGAAGATGTGTTTGTAACTTTAATTACAATCCTTTTGATTTATGGAATATTTGTAACCCTTAACTCTCTTCATACTTAGTACTTTAGTTGATTTGGGCCTTGGAGCCAAAGATGAAATATTTTGAAAACTAAAGGACGTGGAAGTGCAATTATGGAAATGGGAATGTTGAGCTCTTTTGGGTATCGTACGGATTATTGTGAGGGTTTTTATTTCGAAAATTATTTATATTTATGTTGAAAATCGAGGGCGTGACACACATTGTCCACATCACATTCCACCATTTATCACTCAAACATTTACAAAATTTTACTCCCTCCGTCCCTTATTTATAGTCCAGTATTCCATTTTGGGTTGTCCCTTAACAAGTGTTTATTTTGTAAAGTTAGTGGATAAAAGTTGGTGAATTGCCTATTTTGTCCCTAAAAGTAGATTCCATTTTGAAAAGTAAGTGAGTAAAAGTGTAATGATGATAGGTCAATAGGAAAAGTGGAGGAAAAAGTTGATGTGAAAGGTATAATGATGATGTCTTTTAATAACTTGGAGTAACGAAGCAGAACACTTAAAAAGGGACGGAGGGAGTAAGATTATTAATATTAAATATGGGTCTCTACAGTCCAAAAAAACCGCTACGTAACGGCCGATATGCTATGTCGTGACCAGTTTTAAATCTATGTGCCCAACACAATGTAGGGGGATCTCTGAAGACTAATTTTGATGCCAAAACTAATTACCTATTGAGATTTAGCAAATAGGTTTGCTTGGAAAATTAATATATTTGGAGCAAATGGATCTTTGAAGTCGTTTCTTGGGCTATGATAACGCACCAAAGATTAGATATTCAATTCTATTTGACACTATTCTTAGGTAGTTTCTAATGGTATTTGAGACAATTTTGATCACATCCACTCGAAGAAAAAGTTTCAAAATTCGAATCTCATCAAACTAAAATTCCTTTTGATTGCTTCACATGCAAGTTTACTTGTATACATAAAAATGTAAGCATATGCACATACATATAGCACACAAACCCATCTACTCTTATTACTGTTATTGAACTGTTGCACATTTATCTGTAAAGTTATGGATTTCGTGTAGACTTTAGCTATTGAGCATCAATCGCTTACGGTACTACGTTACTTTAGTACCTTTGGTATTCAGACACCTGGTATTGAAGATGGATTAGAAGGGCATTATTAAAGTCAAAGGTGAAGCCTCTTGAAGAATGAAGCTATCGAACCCCATATTTTCCTAGTCTTAGTTGCTCTATTTCTTTTCAGAAACAAATTTTGAAGTTGTCCTTTGCTTTGGAACTTATTCTATTTATGACAAATTGAAACTAAACTTCCGCTAGTATTTAAGAAATTTGTCCTTCATGTAAGAAATTATTTTGGAAAATCTTTTGATAAGACGTCCGAAAATTGAGGCATTCCATTTTCTCTGGAGAACCACACAAAAGTATTCAAAAACAAATTCTAACAGAGTTAGGCCTAGGAAAAGGATAAACTGAACTATATTTTGTGTGCAAAATTTGTGCAACTGCACATGGACTATTTTAACTAAAGCTAAATATGTGCAATTACTTCCTAGTACTGCTGCCTTCCGAGAGGAAAGACTGGTAGATTGCTTCCAATAGCAGATTTCTTTCTTCCTTTTGTTTGGATCACAACCTGCAACAGTTGTAGCAACAGTGTAAGAAGGCAATAGAATAGTATCATCAGGCATATATGGATTGCGGATTTGTAAGCAAATTTAGAAGGGGGCAAATAAAAGCGAGAGAGAGAGAGAGAGAGAGAGAGAGAGCGCATTAGCTTCACGGATCCTTTTTAATGTCCATTTCCCCATTCAATTATGTACATAAATCTATGATCCAAATGCAAACAAACAAAAATCCTCAGGATGGTTCAAGCTCATTCAATCGTTTGTCTACTAAGTAGAACAAAACTCAAGCAATTAGAGAGCATAAGTGGTTCTTTCATATAATGCTGCATTCGAATGTGTACTTTCATCTTTCTCGTACTATGAAGAAAAAAAATTGTGGTAAAGACAAGATACACTTAGACCAGCAAAACCCGTTTTTTATTATGATATAATCAAATTCGACTAGATACTAAACATAAATAAGCGAAAAATAGAAAGGATAAATATGGGGAACAAATAATTTTAGGAGGGATTATTCGTCTTCCTAGTCTTCCACATAAGATGTAAAATCGTGTCAAACCATGTAAATTCATGGCTGCTAATTCTGCTATCTTATTTTCTATGTGATGCATACTTGAACAATACTATGAAGAACAAAGAAGAGATTGAATACATTGTAGCAATATTTTGCACAATTGGCACCAATAAATAAATGAGGCATCAAATTGCATGTAAAAACTGATAAAAGCTGAGTGCTGCCCCAGTTATAGTTCGCAGAGAGAGTGGGTGAGTGGTGGAATAGTTATTCGGTGATGGGGAAGCCAAGTTTTATCTTGGCTAAAAACTTCTTGTTAAAAGAGGATTTACAGAAATAGAATTGTGAGGTTTTTGGGAGGTTGGAGGCCCAAAAAGCTGAGGTTGTTGACGCTATTTGTCACATTGATTTGGAGGAACAAGTGCGGTCACTTACGGAAGAGGAGCAGTTCTTGAGAGTCAATGCCAAAGAAGAATTCAAAAAAATTGCGAAGTTTGAAGAAATAAGTTGGGGACAAAAGTCTAGGAATTTGTGGTTAAAAGGAGATAGAAATACCCGTTTCTTCCATAGGATGGCAAATTGTAATCAGAGAAGAAATTTTATTGGTAAGATTAAAATTGGCGATCATAGTTTGGAAAAGGATGAGGAGATTAAAAGTGGAATTGCTAATTTCTACAAAGGTTTATTTAAGGAGGATGGGGTGAGCCGACCTTTGGTCAATAATGTGGAGTTTGGCTCAATTTCGGTAGAGGAGGCCTCTTGGTTGGAAAGGCCTTTTGACAAGTCGAAAGTGTTAGTTGCTCTTAAATCATTGAATGGAGACAAGGCGCCTGGTCCAGATGGCATGTCATTACGCTTCTTCCAACATTGTTGGGGGGGGTGGTGAGAGGGGAAGTTATGGAAACATTTCATCATTTTTAGAGATTTGGGAAGTTTGAATGCTTTTTTGTGGCTTTGATTCCAAAAATGAAAGGAGCAGAGGACATACAGGATTTTAGACCTATAATTCTTTTGGGGGGAGTTTACAAGCTGTTGGCCAAAGTCTAGGCTATCCGCTTGAAGATGGTAAGAAGGTGGTTTCAGAGTCTCAAAATGCTTTTGTTGAAGGAAGGCAAATTCTCGATACGGTTTTGGTTGCTAATGAGAGTGTGGATTTGAGATTGAAGAGTGGTATTCTGGGTATTACTTGCAAGTTGGACATAGAGAAGGCATGCGATCATGTGAATTGGAAGTTTTTAATTTATGTTTTGAGACGGATGGGTTTTGGAGAGGTGTGGCGAAAGTGATTAAAATTTTGTATTCCATCAATCAAAATGTCAAAGTTAGTGAATGGATGTCCAGACGGTTTTTTCCAGACTTCTAGAGGTTTGAGACAGGATGATCCTCTTTCATCTGTTCTTTTTATCCTAATCATGAAGGTGCTTAGTCTATTGATTCGGAAAGTTGTTCAAGGAGGGTTCTTGCAAGGCTTTAAGATGGGAAGGGAGGATGGTGGGGGATTGACAGTTTCTAACATCCTCTATGCCGATGATACTCTTCTGTTTTGTAATGCGGATCTGACTCAAGTGGGATATGTCCGGTGTGCCCTTTTGTGCTTTGAGGCAGTGTCTAGCCTTATGGTGAATTTAAGAAAGTCGGAGATGATTCCGGTTGGGGCGGTTGAAGAGATTGATGCTATTGCTCGTGTTTTGGGTTGTAGGATAGCATCGCTACCGACATCGTATTTGGGTTTGCCGTTGGGATCTTCATTCAAATCAAAGGTAGTTTGGGACCCAGTTGTGGACAGATTTCATAATAGAATGGCAGGATGGAAAAGGCAACAAATTACAAAAGGTGGTAAAGTGACTTTAATCAAGAGCACGTCTTCAAACTTGCCCACTTATTTCATGTCTTTATCTGTCATTCCGAGTTTGATTGTTAAAAGACTTGAGAAGATTCAAGGAGAATTTCTGTGGAAAGGTGCGGGGAAAAAGTTAAAATATCATTTAGTTGATTGGGACACGGTTTGTGATCCGATTAGAGAGGGAGGTTTGGGAGTGCGAAGATTAAAGCTTTTCAATCAAGCTTTGTTGGGAAAATGGCTTTGGCATTTCGTAGGTGAAAGGGAGAGATTGTGGAGAAAGGTTGTAGTAGCAAAGTACGGTTACGGTTGGGGAGGATGGTCTTCTTTAGTTGTGAGAACACCATATGGGGTTGCACTTTGGAGGGGAATTATGAATGGGTGGGAGGCTTTTGCAAGCACACTCGCATAATGGTGGGTGGACGGGTGGGCAAAAGGGTTAAATTTTTGGAGCACGTATGGTGTGGAGATGTGAGTTTGCGGGACACATTCGCAAATATCTATTGCTTGGCATGTGATAAGGATGCTGATGTGTTTGATTATCTACATTTTCATAATGCAGTGACACTGTGGGATATTCAATTGAGGAGGGAAGTGCACGAAAGGGAAGTGGAGGATTTGATGACTTTGTTGGCTAGAGTGTATGGCAAGTGTTGTTTAGGGGAAGGGGTAGACAAGATGCAGTGGACTCTCTCAAAAACAGGAACGTTTTAGGTGAAATCTTTCTATAAAGCCCTTTGTGGGGGAGGAGGTGTCTCATCTTTCCCATGGCATGCAATTTGGCAATCCTCGGCATCGATTAAGGTGAGTTTTTTTGTTTGGTGTGCGGCGCTTGGTAAGATTCTTACTATAGATAATCTGATTGGAAGAGGGAGAATCATCGTCAATTAGTGTTGTATGTGCAAAAGGGATGCAGAGACGGTTGACCACCTTCTTATTCATTGCCCGGTGGCTTGGGAACTCTGGACTATGGTATTTTCGTGGTTTGGGATGTAGTGGGCTTTGTCAGAGAACGTTATGGAACTCTTAATTGCTTGGAGAGGTGCTAGAGTGGGAAAGAGAGAAAAGAGTTTGGGCCTTGATTCCACTTTGTCTGATGTGGATTTTATGGCAGGAAAGCAACTTGAGACGTTTTGAAGGGGTTGAAAAGCCTTTGTTTAGAATTAAAAGTTTTTTGGTGAATAGCTTGTATAGTTGGGACAAGAGAAATTGTAATCCTTCAATTGCCCAAATTTTAGAATGGTTTGAACTTCTCCTTCCATAGGAGAGTACATAGGGTATTTTTGTCTTGTGGCCTTTCTTGTATACGGATGGCATTCTCTTTATGCCTTTTTGTTAATAAATTACTTACTTATCAAATAAAATATAATTTTAAAAAAAAAAAACTTAACCAGCCAACCTAAGCCTTTAACTAAATGGATAAACTAAGGGAATTGAAGTGTTCAAAGTTGCCCTCTTCTAACTTAAGAAAAACTTTTGCCAGAAATTGGAATGGAAAGCATTCAATAAAATAAGCAGTACTCACTTGTCCTTTTTCTCGTTCAATAAAATAGTAGAGGAAACTGATTCCACGGAGCATCAAGGCCTGTTCCAACAAAGAAACAATCATCAGACATGTCATTTTATCTCCCCTCAGTTTATACATGTACACGGAATGTTTGATTGGCTGGATTGATATGAGATATGATTACAAATTTTGTGGGAGATATATTTCAGCATTTGAATGCAAGGGATGAAGGCAATACATACCTGTTGAACCACCAACCCAAGAGACATTTTGATGGATGCGCGTTGAGGGTTGGGGTGGTAATCCCCCTCACTAGTTGTCCGGTGGTTTACTCATCATATGGAATTAGATGAACCTTATATTTAGTCCTACCAGTCAAAGGCGGCTATAGTGTTCAAACTCGTACAGCTGCGAACTAGCTTCAGAATACTTATCGCTACTCCTAAATTCAGTTGATCTAAAAACAAGCTTCATTTTCTACTAGTCTGCAGGACATATGCACTAGACAATTTTAAGCATTTTTTTTATGGAACTTTTGTTTGCAGGTATAGAACCATACCTTATTGAGCTTGGAGAATGCTTCTCACCATTGACAGCCGGGTACACGTTTTTTAGATCTTTAAGCAATTGCAGCCTCTCAATCTCCTCATCTCTCTTCGCAATCGTGTCTTTGAGAGATGCCACCTGTTTGGTAAAACATTGTAACAGTGATGCCTCAAAATGTAGAATAACAAGTTGTTAGGAAAGGACCCAACAATGTATGTCGAGTTATTCCAAACCTTCCTTGCGGGGAACCCGTGCACGTGGACATGCAAATTACCATAGATAGAGCAAAACAACATACAAAGGGGAGAACCATTATGTTAACCGGGATGAAAAGTAAACAGATAGACTTGAAACCAAGATATCTCCCAACCTGAGCTATGATATACCGTGTTGAGTTAACAATTATCACAATAACTTGTGCTGTTAGGAAATGGAGTTCAGCAATGCATATCAGCCTATTCCACACATACGACCAAAAGTACTAAGGTGAAAGTGCAATGACACAAGTCACACAACGGGTGTGCGTCATATTGCCGTAGATTTCTAGTGAAAAATTTCAATACTGATAACCATATAAAGAGGTGCACAACTTCGACTTGCATAGAATTGAGATTTCAAGCCTAAGCTTCTTTTCTCATATGCTCTCCTATCTGATCTTTTTCTCTAGCCCTTAAACTACCTCTCTATGGGCCATACAATCTTTACTTGCTGCTGGAGGTGAAGACCTTGCATCAGTCTGATAGTTAAACAAATTCTTAAGGTCTATTTTCTCTCAAAAACAGTTGTCTAAGAAATTCAAAAGATTCCGCAAGGGGAAAAAATGCAAGATAGAAGAGAATTGTTTAGAATTGGAAGGACATACTAATGATAGACAGTTACAAGGGAGCACCTGTTCCATTAAGTCCCTAACATCTCTGCCCTCTTTGTTGGTCCTTGCTGCACCCAACTCAACTCCAGAGACCCTCTCAGCAAACTTCAAGGTACTTAGAGTTTCAGAATATGAACTTAACTCGGGATTAAGCTGCACAAACATAAGAGTCTTCGCATGACCACCTGCAGCATCCAAACAAACAAATGAAGAATGTTAGCCCCATGGTTTAGATTTTGATGATAACAAACACATCCTAGTTTGGATTAAATTAGTCTATTGGGCTTAATTGGAATAATATGTTTTAATCGAACTAATTCTGCCATTACTTATATTTTCAGGGACTTATGTAGCAATTCCTTTGAAACAACATGTGATAGATGCAGAGAATTATTTTCCTAACCTAGGAAATCAACGATGAAAACAAGAACGGCGACGGAGCTATCAAAGGGAAAGTATTTCGGCTGAATAATCAAGAGGGGTTTTCGGGTGAATCGAAGATACAAAAACGGAAAGGTATTCATCTTCAGATCTCTATCTCCAATAGACAAGAAAATTGAAGGAGGAGAGAGATAAGGAAAATCTCTTCCTATTTTTCTAACGGCTGGAAGAGCTTTGTAAGGAAAGAAGATTGATTGCTGGAATATGAAGATGGAAAGATTATGGGCTGATTTTATGCAATGGCTAAGAGGAAATCATTCAACGTTCAATTGTTTTTCTTCCTCGTTAAAAAGAAAAGCAGGAGCAAGGTCAACAGACAACATATCTCTTGAGCAAAAAATATCAGTGAGCTATTCTTGAAATACTCTGAGTCTTTCTTGAGCTTCATCTTGAATATTCTTACACTAGCTTGAGTGTTATATTTGAACGACATTGTAAAAGGGATTTCACACCCTGGTCTGAGATTGAACAGTTTCTGTGAGTGATTTTTGGGTAGAAAAAAATCATTTGGGTTTAGGTGTAACTAGCGCCAGAGTCTTAGCTAGTTGGGAGTGGATTCGGAATAATCGCTCGTTGTAAGGTTCTCTAGCACCCGCGAAGCTAGAGGTTTGTAACGACTATTGGAGATAGTGCAGCAATTCCCAAGTAGGACACTTGGGAGTGGAGTAGGCCGTGAAATTGCGGACCAAACCACTATAAAATCCTCGTGTTAATTTTCTCTATCCCTTACTCTTTTCCTTCCTGTTCTTGCATTTCTATATTGCATAAGCAAATTGATAAATCTCTGAAAACAGACTTGGAGTAAAATAGCTTGCAAAATTGGTTGATTAGCCTATATATTGAAGCTCTAAAAATCTATTACTTAGTTCTCTGTTTCTGCTGAGTTTTTAGATATTGAGCTTGCTCCATCTACTTTGATTATAGCATTGCTGACTAGTTTGAGTCAACTCAAATATTGTGCTACTGCGTTGATTTGTTTCTATATTGCATTTAGTTTTTAAACTGTGAAAAGTCATTGTGAAACCCAATTTCACCCCCCTCTCGGGTTGCTTTTGACCAACAAAGAATTTATTCTATCTAAATTTGCAGACACAAAAATGGGTACAAAACACAAAGTAGGTTAGAATCGAGAAAGAGAACACAGGAAATATTATAGGAAAAACACTGGCTTGTATTAACTTAAACTGACTTGGAACTTACAAGGGGAGACGCCCTCCTTTTATAGGCGTAAGGAGGGGACACTGACGTCACTGATTACCTACACAAACAGTATAAACATAAAATTGGTTCATGCACCAATTATACTCGTTACATGCTAAAGCCTACTACATGCCGCATTTATTACCCAGAAGACTTTACTACTGATAAAGTCCATAACCTACTTACTTTTACTTTACTACATCTGTCACATTACTTCGTACAGCACATACCAATTATATTGATATAACAATAGTAAACACCAATTATTTCACCCTCTCTGGTAAAGAGGACAATACTAGCACACTTTATAGTACATCATAAAAGAAACTGGGATGTTATTCGATTTATCTGAAACCACTGCTTCCAGAGTCTTCAGTCAAGTGATACTGTTCCAAAAGATAACGGATATTTTGTTGCCACTCTTCTTCGGATAAGTATCATTGAATTTCCAGTTGCAGATTCATAATGGAGGAGAGATGAGGGACTTCTACAGGTGTCAATCCATTGAGTGAACACAGTGTTTTGATTCATGACCAGATATTTCCACTGTGGATCTCAATGTTAGAAGACTCTTGATAGTGCCGAAAGGAATATAGAGTGATACTCTTTTCGCCAAGTGATAGAACCATTTGGATTAGGAAGACATCTGTTGTTGCGAGTTGACCAAAAAGCAAATTGGAGGTCTTCATCAGCCTGGTGGGGATTTGTCTGATCTTCTGCTGCCAGTAGGGTATGGTTCCAAAGAGCAAGAGAAATTCAGAAAGAATGTCTTCTGGGGGTTGGACTTGATTGAACGGTAGCATTGCTAAATACCACCAATACTGCTGATTTATTGAAACTGACACTTATAGTATACCACATCAATTAAATACCATAAGAGGAGAAAGGTTCTTTTTTAAATAGAAAGACATTATGGTAGGATACTTCAAACTGGGTGAGAAAGGGATAGACAGGATGAAAAGGCAGTCCTTTTTATGGGACCTTCATCAAGACCATATTTGAAAATCAGAGATGTTGAAGACTTTTGACACTTTGGACACACTTGGAAAGAAGGGTTAACTCCAACAAGAATGACACTGAAGGTGGACAGGCAGGTCTAACTGGGTGGAAATAAGAAATCTGGGAAAACAACCAGGAACAAATGAATATGGTTTTGTTTTGGAAAACTGGTTGATTTCTTTTTTGAGCCTTGATAGAAAATTAGGAGGACATTTGTTTTTCCTTTATGTTGAACAGCATCAAAACTCCAATTGGAAATCAATTTGCCCATCTAAGCCACTGAGCAACTGTGCCTTTGGAAGGTGCTTCTATTTGAACTTGAGCATGCTGGGGAAACTCATCATATCGGTCTCAATTAGAAAAAGATGACCGATGAGATGAAATTCAAACTTCTCAATGATCCTTTTGATTGCCAGAATTTCTTTGTAAGTAGAGTGGTAATGAAGTTCTGCTGGAGAGAATGCACCACTCTTGTATCCACAAATTCTGCGCTTTTGGTCTGAACTTTCTTCCAAAAGAACTGCTCCCCAATATAGATCAGAGGCATCTGTCTGAAGTACTCGTTTCCCATCTAAAGGTATGGTTAATGGAGGAAGGGTTTTGGATATGGCTTTGAGGTTTGTGACAGCTTTGGTACAATGGACTGACCAAGGAGGAGGGGTTTTCTTTAGTAGAGCTGAAAGAGGAGTACGGTATTTGGCAAGGTTGGGAATGAAATCAGCCATATAGTTAACAATTCCAAGGAACTGTTGAACTTGTTTGACTGTGAGGTTTTCTTCTGGAAAATGGTCAAGTTGGGAGGCTGTATGAGGCTGGAGCGTATATTGACCTTAGAGTTATGCATCCTTAAAAAATGGAATTTCTGGTTGAGCAAGAAGCATGTTTTTCTCTGAGAGCATTATGCCTGGGTTTGGACAAGGGAATGAAAAAAAGACTGTAGTAAGACAGCATGAGACTCGATATTTGGGGAGAAGAGTAGAACATGCATCAATATAAACAAGGGCTAAAGGTCAAAAGAGGAGCAAATACCCTGATCATGGCCTTTTGAAATAATTGATGGAGCTATTTTCAATCCAAAATGCATGATCTGACACTGGAAGGGGTGATCCGGAATGCAAAAGCCAGTTTTGGGATGATCATCTGGATGGATGCCAAATTGCCAGAACCTGCTTTCAAGTCAAACTTTGAGAAAATTTGAGCTTTAGGCAAGTTTTGCAACAAAAGAACACTTCACCGAGGAAGAGGGAATTTGTTTATCCTAGAGAAATGAAGAATTCTGGGTTTTTCCAAAGTGGATTGGAGCATTTGGTGAGAAACTGAGAATGTGATTCAGCACAAGAAGGTCTGGATTATAGCTTCTTTAATGGAGGGAGAATTTTCTATGGAAAGAGATTGGGTTGAGTGGTCCAGGGTAATGTAGAGTTAATTTTGTATTTCAAGCCTTTTTTGAGCCAGGAGATTCTGCTAATATTTTGGAGAATATCAAAGCCTATCAATAAATCTTTTCCTGGGAGATCAGAACCATAAACTTGGAGTTTTATAGGTTGTATCCAGGGAAGAGTTGGATGGTAAGTAGGCTGACTGATTAGGGTGATGAAAAAAGTTTCTCCATTGGCTGCTGTAAAGGGTCTGAAACATGATTGCCAGAAGGACCTGGGGAGATTGCTAGGTGAGAATGGAGCTGCTACACCAGTATCAAAGAAAGCGATAACTGGTATGGGTTTTTCATTTTTTCCAAGCAAGATGGTTGAACCTTGGCTAAAGGTTGAGCTAGCATAATGTTTAAGAATCCAAATGTTTTGCGGATTTCATAGGAGATGAGTCAGAATCATCTGATTTTGATTCATCTGAGTCATCAAAGGTTAATGCTAGGACTGCTTCAGCTAATTCTTCATCATCAATGGAAAATAGGGATTCGACATCAGCATTTTCAAGGTCATCAACAATAAGAGCCAAAGAGTTCACCATTTTGTCTCGGGCTGCTTTATTGGGACACTGTTTTGTATAGTGCCCTTTCTTTTTGCATATATAGCAGCGATCAGACTTTCGCTGCCCTCTGAACTGCTTCTTCTTGAAAAATTCCCATTTTTTCCGACGTGAGAACTTGCTAGATTTAGGAAACTTTGAAAACTTGCCAGGGGATCGGAACTTCCATTTCTGAAAGTGCTTGGTCTTCCGATATGAAGGACGGCAAGTGCACTTCTTGTCCTTGCACTTTATAGATAGGTCTGGCCGGTCACATGCTTTGCCAAGAAGTTTTCCCTGTTCTTCAAGAGTTCTGAGAAATTTTTGGTGATTGCACAGTTTTTCCAGAACAATCAAGGAGTGCTGGTAAATACCGCCAAGAGATGTTGCATTCAGCGTCAATCCTTTTGTCTAAAGTAGTCTTGTTGTCTCATTTCCCAATGGTTCAGGAAGGGAATTGAGAAAAGCTTGCTTGAGGTTGACATCATCCATGCCATTGAGAAGATAAAACCATTGAGACATACGGTTATAATGGATCTGCAAGTCTTTTCTTTTGAAAGAACAACACTTCATGCTGAGATATTCTTCTCGAACAAACTCTTTAGTGTTGTTATGATCTCCAAGAAACTCAGTATGCAGGACTGAGATGAATTGATCAAGGTTGGAAGTTGTTTAAGCTGCAGCTGTCGGTACTCACCAAGAGCTAAGTACCATTGACAGAGACAGCCAAGGAATTTTGATGTACACTTAGTAATGACATCACTGAGTGTAGCGTTTGGAGAGAGCATAGCAGCAGTGCACCACGCATGAATCTCATAAAGTTTATCCAACCATTTTGATGGGGGAATGGTATCAAAGGAGAAACCTTGGGTATGGATATTGGAATGCGAGAAGGAATCAAAGGTTGGAATTTCTAGAGGTGTATCAAACTCAGGACCTTCTTCAATGATGGGATCTTCAACATGTTCCTCTGGGTTTTCTGGGTTCATCATGAAAACATGAGGAATTGGCATAGAGTTGGTGGATTCAGTATCCGAATCAAACTCAATGGTTGGTTCAGGAGATGGAGTTTTAGGTATAGTGGCTAAGGTATGTAGGAGAGTGGAGATTGGATTTTTTGAAGGGCTAGACGTTGGTTGGACCATTAACTGGGGTGACTTGGAATTTGGATCAGGTGGTTGTGAAGGAGTGGAGGTAGTTGGAACAGAGGTAGAGGTAGATGGTGGAGATGGAATTGTTGGAGGTCGGACAGGCTTTATCTGGGGCTTTGGGAAAGGAAGTTTTGGTGGAGATGGTCTTTTTGGTGGAGGAAGAAAAGCTGATGAGCTACCAAAGATATTGGATTCACCAAATCCTGAGGTAGGATTTATTGGCAAAGGCTGGATATTTGAGGATACCCAAACAAACTTTGTTGAAAGGAAGATGTGAACATATCAAACGGGCTTTTTTTGCTGAGAATACTGCTGAGCCTGAAGTGAATGAAGTTGATTCTTTAGGTGCTTCATTTCAGCATCTTTATGATAAAAGGCTGCTGAAAATGCTTGGTTTGCATATGCCATCTGAAGAAGTTCTTGGTGAACATTTTGAATTTTCTGCTACAAATCTCTAATAAGAAGTTCCAAAGTTGATAACTTCTTATGAACAACATTCTCCAAATTTTGCTAAGAGTTAGCAATCCTTTGAAGAATTTTGTTTTGAGAGAGAATTTGCTGACTACCAATTTATCGCTGCTTCTGCTACTGCTACTGACTGCCTTGTTGTCTACCATCAGGGAGAATGGTAATAGGATCTGGAATTTAATGACGGTGGGTTGTTCTTTCTTGAGAACTATGAAATTCCAAAGGAGGAAAATCTGCTTCTATCCAGGAAGAGGATGAGGTGAACATTAAAACATCCACTGGGTTGACTCGCAGAACCATCATCAGATGCGGTTGAGGAAAGGTGGAGATTTACAAGGAGTAGGAGGTGACGAAGGACATATGGGACATGAGTCATCGTCAAAGTCTTCCGTCATCTTCTAAAAGACTTTCTCTAGAGAGTCATCACAGTCACAGGCATCACAGTAACAATGCCCTGTTTCTGGATTTTTGAAATAGTAGACTGGAAGACCACTGGGTTGGAAATATTGAATTGGGGGGCCAGGTCTAGAACCATCGACAAACATGTCAATTCTCAAGGGAAAAATGACAGGATGGTGGAAGATGAAGCAGAAGCTTTTTTGGAAAAGTGATTTCCACAGTTCCATCAGGTTTTGGGATGAAAGTTGGATTTGAGGATTGGACAGGAATAGGCTTGTTTTTGATTTTTCTCATAAACTGTAATCCAAGACTCTGGGAGAAGCTTAGAAGCTCAGGACGGAAATCTGACGTGGGGGCATGGACACATGAAGCTTGATGGGGGGCGTTAACGGTTAGGAAAAGGGCTTCATCTATGGAGGAAGGTAAGGACATATCAAAAGCATGGTTTTAGAGGCGATAAGCCATTTGTAGTGAAGGGTTGCTGCATATGTAGTACAGATTTGGGAGGCACCACCAATTTGAACTTGCACTTTCAAGGCTGATAGCAAATAAGGGTCTGCTAGTGGCATGTTAAAATTGGGGTAAAGGTAAGTCACAGTTCCAGCATTTAAGGTGGTTTGAACTGTGGCTATACAAGCATGTTGGTACTGAAGAACCTGGTGTCTACCAGAGCAAGTCTAGAGTAACAAGTAAAACCCTTTTCGTCCATGGAAAGTGACAGCCAGTCAAATTGCTCCAAAGTGGAGATATGTAAATCCTTGTTGTTGTCAAAGGCGAGGCAAATCAACTGGGATTCCAAAGGGTAGAGAGCTTATTCAGCTTCTGTGAGCTGCTATGAAACAACTGGTCAAACTTGGAAGCTTGGACATACTCTTTTACAGAAGTGGGGCGTTTTGTGGAGAAAAGTTGGGTAGCAGATTTTTCACAGAAGTTTGGGGTCTGACAAAAGCATTATAAGGGTTAGGAAAGGGAGATCAGTAAGGGGGAACCTTACTGTCATCAGGAAGATATTCAACTCATACAAGTATTCAAGATTAGAAGAAGAAGAGGAAGAGTTTCTACTGGTAGACGATATTGATGGAACTAAGATGACGTAGCAAAGGAGTAGGCGGTAAACAAACGATTCATTTTAATTTAAGATCTGAGTTCTTCTTTTCCTTAGTACAGCAAGTCTTTTCCTTTTTCAACGTCAAGACCTCTCAACCAATTTTGATTAGTTAATTCTGTATAATAGGGTAGATAAACCGAGACGCACTACCAACACAAATGCCAAAGGTCTCAAGGTACTTTTAACCCACTGATACAAAAATGCTTAAAACAAAATTAGTTAGTGAAGGTTTCTGATGGTGGAAGATCCTTAGAAGGCAATCACAGAGCAATACGCTTCAAGTTTTTCTTTTAGAAATATTTGAAGTAGTTGTTGGAAAGAAGCTCCCAGAGGGGGTTTAAGCTAGAAGGGAGGCCATGGCTCTGATACCAAATTTGCAAACACAAAGGTGGTTAGGATCGAGAGAGAGAACACAGGAAATATTATAGGAAAACACTGGCTTGTATTAACTTAAACTGACTTAGAACTTACAAAGGGAGACGCCCTCCTTTTAATAGGCGCAAGGAGGGGACACTGACGTCACTGATTACCTACACAAACAGTATAAACATATAATTGGTTCATGCACCAATTATACTCGTTACACTGCTAAAGCCTACTACATGCTGCATTTTATTACACAGAAGACTTTACTACTGATAAAGTCCATACCTACTTACTTTTACTTTTTACTACATCTATCACATTACTTCGTACAGCACATACCAATTATATGATACAACAACAGTAAACACCAATTATGCTACGTCATCTTTAGTTCCTCAATATCGTCTACAGTAGAAACTCTTCCTCTTCTTTTTCTAATCTTGATACTTGTATGAGTTTGAATATCTCCCTGATGACAGTAAGGTTCCCCTTACTAAAGGGAGCATTCCTCTTGTTTTCTCCACGGTTTTCCCATTTGCAATCATGTCCTATATCACCACTCCCAGTCATAGTTAAAAGATGATCTGGCGACCAAATACTTTTGCAATTCCAACTATGTGTACTGATAGACACAATAGACACCCTAATTTGGCTGTGTAAATATTTAAGGCCTTATGAACTTTGTGGAACTCATAAGTAAGGAAGGAGCAAAAGAGGTTAGAAGCCATGAGAACCAAGTTTTTGCCCCAGAAGATGTAGCAGTAGCGACTCTAGAAGTCACGGCCGCAAGATATTTGTAGAGGCCGTTAGAAAATTTAGTCCACCCCGCCAATTGGCCACTCTTCTAGAACCACACCCACTAAATCTTTCCCTTTTCCACTGGCAACATCATATATCTGCAAGATCTTTCGGCGGCCACAAGATGATCGGTAGAACCTTACAGAACCCGATACACATCGCAAGTGATTGAGTCTCATCAAACTCTTTGATCCAATTATTTTCACTTGTTCACCACACTTCCAAACTCTTTAAGGATGAGAGCTGGAGCCATAATTTACTTTTGTATTTTTGAAGTAAATAGACGAACCGTTGGCCTATTTCGAGTTGAGAAAAGGGGTACCCGAATAAGGAGAGGTTCTGTACGATTTCACACTTTTACACTCCCTATTTCTTAGCTACACACATTCCATCACACAATCACCCCGAGAAATCACTCATAAATCACACACTAGCGTCCAACAAAAGAGTACTCATGAGGAGAAATACTGGAGAGTACCTAAACCTTCAAACCTTGCGATCTTTCATTGTTCTTGGGTTTTCCACCTTAATCCATAAAGGTCTCAGAAACCAAGCAAAGTTGCATAATTTTGCAACTGAGAGGATCGCAACTCAGCGATCGAGGTGCGATTTCATATAGCCCATGGGCTAGCCGAATTTTGAGTTTCCGTCGATTTTCTAATCAATACTCTTCTGTTTATCTTGCTATTAGGTAAATAGGAACAAGCGGTTGCGAGATTTTTGGTACATTGCATGTTGCGGCCGCTAATAGATTCCATGACAGCAAGATAGATAACGCAGCGCACCAAATCTTGTTTTTTTTTGGGTAAAATTCGCCAAATCTTTCTGCACTAGAAAGATTTGGCCAAATCTTCCGCCAAATTCGCCAAATCTTTCGCCAAATTAAACATTAACATTATTTAAATTTAAATACGGGTCTCCACATTTCAAGTGCTTTTTTGGTCTCACATATTCTGGATTGGTAAGCCGTTAGAGTGGTGAAGCAATAAAGAAAGAAATAAAGAGTAAACGAGGGGTCGGGGAAGGAAGCATGCATCGAACAGGAATGAAATAGAACAAAACAGAACTTTCCGCCAAATCTTTCTGCACTAAAAGTTATGTTTTGTTCTATTTCATTCCTGTTCGATGCATGCTTCCTTCCCCGACCCCCCGTTTACTCTTTATTTCTTTCTTTATTGCTTCACACTCTCTAACGACTTAACAATCCAGAATTTGTGAGACCAAAAAAGCACTTGAAATGTGGAGACCCGTATTTAAATTTAAATAATGTTAATGTTTTATAAATGATTAGGTTATGATTAAATGTGAAATTTGATGTGGATAATTGATTGGGAGTTTAATGTGTATAGTGCTTGAAGGTTTGGGACTTGATTTGGAGCTTATATTTGTGAAGGGGTGCTAAGTGCAATAAGTATGTTCGGAGGGGGGGGGGGGGGGGGGGGGGGGGGGGGGGGGGGGGGGGTGGGGAAGTATACCTACCACTCTCCTCCTCCTCCTCTCAAACGCCTCACTCTGTATCTCTCTCACAACTCATGGCACACGCCTCTCTCTCTTATTCTCTCACTCTCTCCCACCTAAATAGTCCGGATCTAGTCAAGGATCCCGAATTTTGGCTATAATGCAGCTCATGATCTCAGCCGTTGGATTGTATTTTCAATTGTCCAGATCTGTGGACGATCTCTTATCGGTAAAGCATCCGCAGTGGATAATTGAAAACACAATCCAATGGCTCAGAGAAAAAGTCCGAACTTAAAACACAATCCAACGGCTTCGAGCAAAAATCCGGGATCCCTAAGGTGAACAGCTGTACTCACCCAAATACTTCAAAAACCCATCTAGATCCACCATAAAACCTTCGTATTCAACTGTTCTTGAGCTTGGAAATTACTTGGCTTGGCTTGGAGACAGAGCTTTTTGGTTGATTTTGGAGTTTGGGATCCTAGGGCTCGTGGAATCTTAGGTTTTGCTCTTTGAACTTTGAGGTAAAGATTTCTCACATTCTGTATGTGTTTTTTAGTTGATTTAGCGCCCAAATTTTGCGTTGGATCGTTGCTTTTGTTATTTGCTGTTAAACCTCGAAATGCTGAAAATCACCCAAAATCGCCCAGTTGGTACTGATACCACTTTTTCTTGGTACCGGTGCCCAGATTTCTATTCTACCAACTTTTGATAGTTAATACTGGTACCACTTTTTTCTTGGTACCGGTACCAAATTTTTGCCCTGTCGGTACTGGAACCCAGAATTGAAATTCCAGAAATTTTGGTACGGGTACCCAATGCAGTTTTTCATGAGAATTCCCTTTTTCATATTCTAATACCATGGTTTGTTCCAATGGGTTACAGTACGCATCTTTGACCTTCTTGTATTTTTGATACTTGGTATTCTATTCGTTGGACTTGGTAGATTTGTCAAATATTGAACTGAGAATTTATGACATGTGGATGATAAATGATTGAACTGGAATGCTTGAACACTTAAACGAAATGATAACATATTCTAGACCCACCGGCGGGTGAGGTGCTAGGTAAAGGGTATTGGGTTCCCTTAACTGGCCTAGCAAGAGCAATCACTCGTATTGTATTCAAGAACCACGAACGGGTGAGGTATCGGGATCCCTTAACAAGCCCGGCAGGAGCATTCGCTCATGACACATAACATGGAAAAGAAATTGAGTAAGACGAGATTGATAAAATGATGATTAATATGATAGCATGTTAGAAACGGTAGAAGTTGGATATCATATTGTCAAGCTTTGATTGTCCCTTTTGCTAGAGTTGTGTACCTTGCTTCCATTGTTCATTCCATCGGTCATCTCATCTGCATATAAAGTTAGTGTAGATTTTTCTACTGGGCTAGTGTAGCTCATCCTTTGAGGTGTAAATCCATGACAGTTGCATGACATGCATGGAGTGCATTGACTTAGCAATTATTTTGAAAACTGACATAGAGGAATTACTTTAACATTTTTTGTAAGACTCCTTTTGAAGATGTAATTATAATTTCATATACATTCTTTTGACATTGGATAACTGTAAACATTTAACTAGTCTTATTATCGCATACGTATCCTAATTTGGGCCATTGTGCCATTGATGTGACCTTTTGGAACTACTGGAGTTGGAATTTGATGTCATGGGAACAACTCTTTTGGGATATTGTGTATATTGTCATGAAAATTTTATTCATGCAAAGCAATGTTTATTTATGTTGAAAATCGAGAGTGGTGACATGAAACGCCCTATGTCAAACAACTAAATGCCAACTTTTGGGTTGGGTGAAGAGGGGTGCGTAACATCTTCCTCTCATCGTACTCTTGGCTCCCGAATTCAGAATCTCTATATTTGCTTTCTTGGTTCCTAAAACCAAGTGGCAACTGTGACTGATGAAGTGTGCCGCAATGGGCACTTCCAAGGCAACACAGATATGACATGACACAATGTGTGTCGGAAGATCACACAAACACATTGGCCTTACTGTGTTGGCCTAAGCCACAACGGGCAGGTATCTCCAATATCCTAACAAATTATGTTTTTGGAACACAACATCTGAAACACGATATACATTCATTGTCCGCAAAAAAAAAAAGTACGAGAAAAGAATTAAATATAGTAAGCTAAAAATTTAGAGAGAGTGGAGCTTTAGCAAGATGAATAAAACAACAATCAATCATAACGCCGGTAAAAGCATAAAAAGTACTACTAAAACACAATATGAAACCATTTCATGCACATTTGAAGCAAAGAGGAAACAAGTACCTAGAGAGGTTTGAAGGACTTGAGTGAGCTTGCTATTTCGATAGGGAATATGAGTACTCTTTTGTGCCAAAGCAAAGATGACATCTCCGAGAGCAGACAATGATTTGTTTATATGTTGAGCTTCCTTAAGCCTATCTCCAGTTACCTCAGAACGATCTACTCTTTCACTTCCTGCAAGATCTACCAAATGAAGACTGCCTCTCAAAGAAGTGCCGTTCTTTGCATCTGTCCCGCGGACATGAATAGTAAGAACACTGTGTACAGATTTCCAAAATCAAAATCGCGACAGAATAAATAACAAGTTACTAGTTCACCTTAAATTTGTAAATACTCAGAAAATAAAAACCTGTGCGAACGACTGCTTCTTTCATTCAATGCAGTAGCACCTTTAGCTCTATTCTTCAATCCCGTTTCCATTAGTTCTACTACATCAATGGTTGAATTGACAGGGTGCATGCAAGCATCAGGGACAGCTAACCCATTGGGTTGGGATGTAGACAAAATCCCAAGTGTGTGCAAATAAATCAAGGGAAACAAATATGAATTGTAAGGATAAAGTAAGACACTCTATCATTCCATCTAAACCAAACACTCCTTCCATACCATTAGTTATTCCGTTTTGGGATTTCTTCATCTTAAGGAAAAATAATGACTACACTTTGTAAACAGTAGCATTTCTATACTATCCTTTAGCAGTTTTAATTACCTAATTTGTTGTAAGTCAATATAAGGGCAAAGTAATAATTTTCACCAAACTTTACTCTTTCACTTTTCATAACAGACATTCTTTTATGACACAACCAAAAGTGCAGGGAAAAAAACTAACAAAGAGGGAGGTGGGAGTCCAAGACAAGCCAAGTCAATAAACAAAAAGGCATAAAACTGATTGAAACACAAATATCTAGGTTACGCAAAGGATATTTCTTTTGAGAACCATCACTGGATAGTAAGTCACGCACTTGTTCATTATAAATTTCAACCATTTGAACTCCAAGTTCGTACGTAAAGATCCGGCTTCTTGTTTGAGAAATATTGAAAAGGTCTCTAGAGCTCGATAGTTGACACCCCACTCCTCCTTAGATGCTCCATCAGGTCCAGTCTAGAAACAACATACTAGATGCATAAGCTATACGTAACGATAAGTATTTGGGTAATGCATATAAAATAGCAATTCGTACCATTGTGTAAGTTTTCCCTGAACCAGTTTGACCATAAGCAAATATGCACGCATTGTATCCATCAAGAACAGAGCGTATTAGTGGTTGGATATCAGAATATACTTCCGCTGTCATACATTTAATGTGAATATTTAGCCATGTCATATTCCACAATGTTGCTGTTGCTCGTGGCAGAAACATATTTAAGAAGAATAAAATATGACAACATTTATCTAGTGCCACGTCTATTATGCACAGGGGTGGGTGCCATGGCCATCCTCAACTTTGACATGAACCCGTATGTAGTGTATAATGTGCATCGAAGTATCAAGATTCTATTTTGTAGGGGTTGGCGCATGAGATTCTCTAAATAAAATGAAATGATTTGAACGTCTACTTTTGGCATTTTACAAACTCCATGTGAGATTTACAAGATAAATATGGAATGTAAAAGGCTTAAGTTGAGTGATAAAATCACTCCCAGAATAGCATGTGGGAAACTTATTCAAATCAGTAACAAAAACTTGAAAAACCTATCATTTGATTTGGAGTTTTTGTAACCCCAAACCTGGAATACACAAGTTTAGGCAGCCCCAAATGTTAAATCCTGATTCCACTGCTGATTATATTGTTTTGTTTTGAAAAGCATGAAAAAATTCTCGGAGATGAAAAGAAACCTTGAGCTGCTTCCGGACCATAGACCTTATTAAACTTGAATGACCTCTGACCATCTTTTCCTTGTTTGGATGGGTTGGCAATAGTCAAGTCCCCATACTCATTTAAGGAGTCTATGATGGACTGCTTCTCCTTCTGTCCTGGTAAAATGGCCTGATCCGACAATAAACCCTAATATTTCCTATCAAAGAAAATGCATTTGTGAGAATATAAATCTTATCTGAGGAAAGCCGAAAACTTCTTGCAATGTAAATTAAAGAAGTGGCACCTTTTAACTCTTGAACCTCATTATGCAGCTTCCTATTTTCTGCAAGTATTGCATAATAGTTTTGCGAGGCATCTGCTAAAGCTTTAAGCTTTGTCCCTGAACATAGTAGAAGTTGGTTAAGAGAATCATCACATTTGCCATAGTTCCTAAACAGGCTACCCACCTAAGTGAAGAAATTCGTCTGAATAGCTCTTTTGTATATTCAAAGTATCTTGTTTGATTGTTTGTGAAGCAATCTTCAATTCCTGAACCATTTTTTTGAATTTCAAAAAACTTCTGACATTAAATATCGCAATATAGCAGAAAAATGTAATATGGCAAAACCAAACCCGCAGTGCACCAAGTTGGAAATCTGTAAATCTTTGGTATATGGTTTCCTTCTTGTTCAGCCGCTCATCTTTTGACTCCGAATATGCCTCAAGCTCCTTAACCCTACTCCTAGATTCTGTTAGGAGGTGCATAACTTCCTTCAACCTCTCCTCAAGCTCTTGTTGAGTTTTATTGCCTTCGTTTTCCATTCGTAAGCAGGACTCTTCATTTGCTTTCCTAGCTGTTTCCAGTTCTTGCTTCAATGTCCAAATTTCGTTGTTAATCTGCTCCTTCTCCTTCACCAATCTGATCACATCCTGTTCTTCAACCTCTTTCTTTTCCTCCATTTTTGTCTTTTCTGTCTTTAATGCATTAAAAATAACCCCCAAAATATCAACAGAAGAAAATATTCCAACCAACCAGAAACAAGAAAGAAATTTTAGTATTGCCTGCTCCCATTTATCGATAATCGAATTGCTTATGGTGTTAAAGCAAGATAGATAGGTTACTCTGAAGTGAAAACTTATCCACGATCTAAAGAAAGAAGGCTTTTTAGTTTTCAGTCCTGAAATCTGATTCACACTGTCTTGTTTATGTTCATATCTATTAAACAAAACTGTAATTTTTTTTTGTGGTCACCATGAGTCTGTTCACCTCATTCCCTCTACTTAATAATCACTAACAAGAAGTTTCGCCACAGGAAAAAACAAACTGCAATGAGATCCTAATTAAAAAGCTTATATTCACTTCTCTTTTTTTTCCCTATAAGTGATACTAAAATTGTGCACTACACTCAGAGCATGAATAATATCAAGCAGGTACATAGATAACATCAGAATCCAACATTAGAGCACTTGAAAGAATTGGGGGGTTGCAAATGGCATCTTGTTATGAGCACATTGTCATTAAGAAAACATCTTATAAAATGGAGAGTGAAGAATCGTGAAAAC